>CM059874.1:27868645-29125793 GCA_030490815.1 Acer saccharum
AGTAAGTCCCGATCATAAGGTAATGTTCTAGATCCACAAATAGATCCACCACCGCCCACCCGACATCATCAGTGCAGTCAATAGACAAGGAACACAACATGGACGTGTCCAACACGCCTTATGATACCTACGCTCCAGACAATGATGACATTTTAAATGTTATGGATTAGTTGAATTTTATAACTATGTTAATACGTTTTCAAGAACTGTTTGGTCAGAATTTGCATTTTGTTGAAAACTTGTGTTGAAGTTGTGATGAACAGTTATTTCATGAATTTGTTGATCCACTTGTTATGAAATTTTAATGTTATGTTGATAATATCTATTGTGAAACCATTTTTTTCGTGTACTTTCGAACACACCGGTTATTAATCATTAAACACATCAGTGTGTTAATTAATTAAACACATCAGTGCTGACATTTAAACATTGATTCTTACCCAAAAAAAAAAAAAAAAAATGGTTACAAGTCCATTTAAGAGCCAAAAGTTGCAGATTCTAAACCCACATATTTTCCTTCGTCCCAAACCTGGAAAACTGCATGATTGAGAAAAGGAAACAAAAATCAAAAGAATCAAACTTTTTTTCATAATTTAATACAAGCAGTCATAGGGTTACATCGTTTTCCTTCACCCTAATTTATTCTTCGTCAACATAATATTAATTTGACCATTTGAACAAAAATTTAAAATCTACACAAAGGCAATTTCATAGTAAACCTAATAAAAGCAACCCCAACTCAATCGTCTTGATGCAGTTAACAATCATCAAGTCCCCATGAATTTTTCCTAAATCAGAGAATCACCACATAACTAACAACAAACAAGTGATCAACTCTCATTGAAAACAATTTGATCAGGTTTTTGCAAGCCAAATCAAATACATTTCACACTTCTTCGCTCCTTGGCTTCCAATCCATGAAAATATAGGAGCCAAGCCGGTTGCCTCTTGTCTCTCTCTCGGTGGTCACTCTCATTCGTCTCTCTGTCAGGTCACTCTCGTACTCGTCAAATCAATATTTCCAGCTGCCAATTCAATAAATTGGGTTCAATAAATTAAACACACAATTTTTCACAATTAAACACACATATTTCCTACCCAATTAACAAACCAGTACTACCCAATTAAACACACACCTATTTCCACCCATAATACATCCAATAACACCCAAAAACGCAGATGAGGCAAAGTAAGAGCCAATGCACGATAAAACACCAATGCAAAATATATACAAGTTCGGTAAGTGGTTTCCCTGAAGGAGGTGAGCAATATAAACGAAATGACAGTTCAGAATGATGCCTCCATCTTCATCTGCGTAACTGCAGATGAATGGAAATATGTTAATGTATTCGCAATGAACAAAATGAAAGTCATAATGATGAGAACTCAGGATTTGATAATCGAAAGAAAATCTTCAATTAAAATCAAATTGGTTTTTCTTGAAAGCATTTTTGATCAACTATTATTCAAAAAAAAAAAAAACATCACTGTAAAATTTCTTTTTTTGAACAGCAATGTTATTAAAGAAGGCCAAAGAGCTAACAACAACTAGAGCAAAACAGGGGCACAAAGCACCCACAACTAGGCAACAGGACAGCCAGAAAGAAAACCAAAAACGAAGAGAAAATAGCACAACACAGAGCAGCAAACACCCCCACGCACAAGGCAGAAAGACAACAAACCTGCGCAGGCAAAACCCAACAAAAACAACACAAAACAGCAAAAAAAAAAAAGAAAAACAAACATCAGTCCACCTCCCACATCATACAATCATGTAAATTTCAACAAACTAATCAAATCACATTCAAAATCAAAATCGAATTCGATATGAATTGATATCGATTTTCGATATCAAAATCAAAATCAAATTAAAAAAAAAAACCCTAACCAACCAAAGATTAAAAAAAAAAAAAAAAAAAAAAAATCATATGTACGTGACTACAAACCTTTTCAATTCTCCTACGCCTCTGTATTTCACTCCGGAGAATCGAATCAAAGCCGGTTGCCTCTAGTCTCTCTCCTCCGGTGGTCAGTCTCGTTTGTCTCTCGCTTGTCTCTACGCCAGGGTCGTGTCTCCATCGTCTCACGGGTCGGGATCGGCTCTTGCTCGTCTCTTCGTTGTTGTCATCGTTCGGTCGATCTTGGCTTGGTCGTCGTCGGATCTTCCTGGTCGCAGATCTCTCTTTGTTTGTTCAGACACTGAAACAAAGTTTTGTTTAAGTCTTCACGTTTTGTTTTGCTTTTTTATTTTAGTTCTCTCTTTTTCCTTTTCTCTTTTTTTCCTTTTTGTCTTTTTAATCATTTAACTGAAGCGTACTTTTGTCTCAAAAGTGGATATTATGACAAAAACAATACAAATGATAATCTTGGACCAAAACAATAAACCCACTAATTTTTTGGCTAGTTTTAAAGTTCTCCCTATATATATATATATATATATATATATATATTATATATATATGGGTGAAACTGGAAAGTAGCCAAAATTAAGAGTTTTATTGTTTTTAGCCGAAATTAGTATTTTGATTGTTTTTGTTAAAATATCTACTTTTTGGACAAGATTGCCCCTCTTTATAAAATTTTTTTAAAAAAGAGAGGAAATACCCATTTTTAACCAAAAATTAAGGGTCTTTATTGTTTTTATCCGGAATTAGTAAATTAATTGTTTTTGTCAAAAAATCCACTGTAGAGACATAATTGCCCCTCATTTTTTTTAAATACATCTTCTCTCTCCTTTTCTCTCTCATTTATGCAGAATATTTTTTTCCTCTTTCTCTCTCTCATCTCACGCCTTCTTCTTCTTCTTTCTCTCTTTTTTCTCTCTTTCTCTCCTCTTCTCCTTGTCTCTCTCATTATTTCTGCAGAATATTTTTTTTATTTCTTTCTCTCTCTCCTTTCTCTCTCATGGTATCTTCTTCTTTCTTTCTTCTTCTTCTTCTCCTCTCTCCGTCGTCTTCTTCTTCTTCTTCTTCTTCTCTTTCTCTAGGTTTTTTTTTTTTTTTTTTTTTTTTAAATTAGATATTTTTTTAAACAAAAATTTTCAGATTTCGTTTTTTTTTTCAAAGAAAATTTCCGATGGATTTTTTGTGCGATGGGTTTTCCGATTTGACCATGATATAGTCTAGATTGAGCGACCCAAACCCAGATTTTTTTTTTTTGAAAAATTTCCAGATTTAAAAAAAAAAAAAACAGTTTTTTTTTTTTTTTGAAAAACTTCCAGATTTTAAAAAGGTTTGGATTTGAGTATTTTTGTTTGAATTTTTTTTTTTAATTTTGTTTTGTTTAAAAAGAAATTCATATTTTTTTTTTAAATTTCGTTTTTTTTTTTTATTTTGAAAAAATTCCAGATTTTTAATTTTTAATTAGGGGTTGAGTGTTAGTTGTTGATTTTAAGGGTGGTTGTTGTTGTGCTTAAGTTTGGGTATTGTTTGTTTACAAAATTTTCATATTTTGTTTTGTTTAAAAAAATTTCCAAATTTTTAATTCAAATTTTCATGTTGAAGTTGAAGAGTCTATTAATTGGTTGTGACTGGTGTGTTTAATTGTATGTTACTAGTGTGTTTAAATGGTTATGACTGGTGTGTTTAATTGAATTGAATTAAACACACCAGCACAACTCAATTAAACACACTAGGGCAAATCAATTAAACACACCGGGGAACCTAATTAAACACATCGGGGAACCCAATTAAACACATCAGTGTGTAAACCAATTAAACACACCAGTTATAAATCAATTAAACACACCAGGTATAAACCAATTAAACACACTAGGAAAAAAACAAATTAAACACAATAGGCAAAAAGTATTAAACACACCAGGCAAAAAGTATTAAACATACCAGGAAAAAAGGACTAAACACACCAGGCAAAAAGGACTAAACACACCAGGCAAAAAGGACTAAACACACCAGACAAAAACGACTAAACATATCAGGCAAAAATGAATTAAACACACCAGACAAAAAAGACTAAACACACCAGACAAAAAAGACTAAACACACCAAGGAAAATGAATTAAACACACCAGGTAAAAATGACTAAACACACTGGACAAAAACGACTAAGCACACTAGGTGTGTTTAATTGGGTTGCCTGGTGTGTTTAATTCGTTTTGTCTGGTGTGTTTAATTCGTTTTACTTTGGTGTGTTTAATCGTTTTGCCTGGTGTGTTTAATTAGTTTTGCTTTGGTGTGTTTAATTATTTTTGCTCTGGTGTGTTTAATTTGTTTGCCCGGTGTGTTTAATACTTTTTGCCCTTGTGTGTTTAATTTTTTTTTGTCTTGGTGTGTTTAATCTGAAATAAACACACCATTCATAAAATCAACAACCAAAATCTAGAAATCAAATCTGAAATTAAAAAAAAAATAAAAATGTGAATTTTTTTTTTAACAAAACCCAAACCCAAACACAACTCCCACCATTCATGAACACAACAACCACCATCAAATATGGAAATTTTCTTTGAAAAAGAAAACGAAATCTGAAATTTTTTTAAAAAGTTGGAAAAAAAAATGTGAAAGAGAAAGAGGAGAGAGGAGAGAAAGAGAAGAAGAGGAGAGAAAACATGAAAGAAGAAGAACGAGAGAAGAAGAAGACAAAGGAGAGAGGAGGAGAGAAAAAGAGAAGAATGAGAGATGTGTGAATGAGGAAAAAAAGGAGAGAGAGAAAGAAAAAAAAGTTTTTGATTTTTTTAATCATTTCTGAATGAAGGGCACTTTTGTCCCAAAAATGGATTGTCTGACAAAAACAATCAAAATACTAATTCCGAATAAAAACAATAAACCTCCTTAATTTTTGGCTAGTTTCCATTTTCACCCAAAAAAAAATCTCTTTTTTTTTTCTTTTCTTTTTCTTCTTCTTCTTCTTCCCAGACCTCCATCTTCTTCTTCTTCTTCCCTAATGTGTTTAATTCGTTTTGCCCTGGTGTGTTTAATTCGTTTTGCCCTGGTGTGTTTAATTGTTTTTGCCCTAGTGTGTTTAATTCGTTTTACCCTGGTGTGTTTAATTCGTTTTACTCTGGCGTGTTTAATTGTTTTTGCAATAGTGTATTTAATTCGTTTTTCCTGATGTGTTTAATTCGTTTTCCCTGATGTGTTTAATTCGTTTTTCCCTGGTGTGTTTAATCGTTTTTGTCCTGATGTGTTTAATTCGTTTTGCCTTGGTGTGTTTAATTCGTTTTGTCCTATTGTGTTTAATTCGTTTTACCCTGGTGTGTTTAATTGTTTTTGCCCTGGTGTGTTTAATTTGTTTTCCCTGGTGTGTTTAATTCGTTTTATCTTGGTGTGTTTAATTGTTTTTGCCCTAATGTGTTTAATTCATTTTGCCTGATGTGTTTAATTCGTTTTGCCCTGGTGTGTTTAATTGTTTTTGCCCTGGTGTATTTAATTTGTTTTGTCTGGTGTGTTTAATTGGTGGCATGGTGTGTTTAAACAAAATAAAATTTGGAAATTTTGTTTGAAAAAAATCAAATCTGAAAAAATCAAAATTTCAACCAAACCCAAACCCAAACCCAAACATAACTCCCACCATTCATAAAAACAACCACAACCTGGAAAAAAAAGAAATCTGAAAAAAAAATTTAAAAAAAATCTAAAAATTAAACACAACCACAACCACAACCCAAACTTAAACACAACCACAAATTTGAAATTTTTCAAAATAAAAATCTGAATTTTTTTTTAAGCACAATCACCCTTACAAAAATAATTTGGAACTTTTTAAAAAAAAAAAAAAAAAAAAAAAAAAATTGATTTTTTTTTTTAAAAAAAAAAAATCTGCAAACCAAATCTGAAATTTTTTTTTAAATAAAAATCTGATTTTTTTTTAACACAACCCAAACCCAAGCACAACTCCCACCATTCATAAACACAACAACCACCTTTAAATCTGGAAATTTCCATTGAAAAAAAAAAAACAAAATCTGAAATTTTTTGTTTAAAAAAAAATCTGAATTTTTTGTAAAAACATGGAAAAAAAGGTGAAAGAGAAAGAGAAGAAGAAGACGGAGGAAAGAGGAGAGAAGGCGTGAGATGGTGAGAGAGAAAGAGAAGAGAGGAGATAAAGAAGAAGAAGAAGAAGAACTCGTGAGAGAGAAAGAAATAAAAAAAAAGATTCTGTAGAAATGAGAGAGAAAAGGAGAGATAAGAGGTTTTGAAAAATAATGAGGGGCATTTAAGTCTCTACAGTGGATTGTTTGACAAAAACAATCAATTTACTAATTTTGGCTAAAAACAATAAAGTCTTTATTTATGAGCAAATTGCAGCCAACCTCCCTAAAGTTTGGCCTTTAACAACAAAAAACAACTTTATAATTAATTGACAATGACCTCCCCTAATGTTAGTCAAAGCTGATCAAATTTAACCATTGACCAAATTTGGGCACTACAAATACCGAAATGTCCCTGAATAAAAAAATTCTGATTTTAAAAATATATAAATATATGAAAACTAAAAAAGAATAAAAAAAAATTGGCTCATCTAAATCTAATCTAACATTTTCATTTTCCATTGATGTATCTCCAGATTTTTCTTCAGATTCAAGTTTTTCAAATTTTTCAAAAATAAAAAATAAAAAGTGTGACTCATTCAAATCTAATCTAACAACATTTTCTTCTTCCATTGATGTATCTCCTAATTTTTCTTTAGATTCAAGTTTTTAAGATTTTTCAAAAATAAAAAATAAAAAGTGTGGCTCACCTAAATCCAATCAAACGACATTTTCTTCAGTTTATTTATTTTTTTTTTTTTTCAGTCTTCCATATTAGTAAAACTTGAGAAGAAAATAGAAAAGAAATGAACAAAAAACTTGGGAAAACTTGAGATCTGTTTTTTTTTTTTTTTTAATAAATAAAAAAGGCTTAAAAGGACAAAAAATATCCTTATCTTTATTAAGTTTGACTTTACTTTTACTAACAATAGGGGAGGTCAATGTAATTAAGCATAAAGTTGTTTATGGTTGTCAAATGCCAAACCTGAGGGAGGTTGGTTGGTTGCAATTTGCTCATTTTTTTGTTAAAAAGGGGTATTTCCTCTATAAATATATATATTTGAAAAAGCATATTTTATTAAAACCGCCAAAGGCAGCCAAGAAGAGAACAGACAAAGCAAACCAACAGCCCACCTAGGTAACGCCAACAGCAGAGGCCACCCAAACCCCTCCCCACAACAACAGACCAAAAACAAAACAGGTAAACCCCAAACCCCAGAAACAAAAACAGAGCAACAACCGCACACCAGGAACTAAAACTCCCTCTAGACAACCTTTTCCCCACTCAAAGCCATCCCTTTCCTTGTTAAGCAATCAACAATCGAGTTAGTGCTTCTAGGAGCAAATCGCACAATCATGTTACCTAAAATACACAGCGTCGAACGAATGTCATAGATAACATTTACCATTAAAAGATTACCAAAGTTAGTGTCATTCACCCAAGAGACAACCACTTCCGAATCACTTTCAATACAAATTGATCTACCCTCTAATGAAACCTTCGACACATACAACATACAAGCTTTTTGAATAGCTAGTAACTCAGCCCTTAGAGCATCCACATTACCAACAAACGTAGAGAAAGAGCATAGAGTCTCCCCTTTCGAGTCACGTAACACTCCCCCATTCCCCGCCCTACCCAACTCAACTTTAAAGGAGCCATCGACATTGAATTTCATATTCTCATTTAACGGAGGGATCCAATTCTTTGCGTTGGCACCCTTCATAGGTTTCTCATCATAGCAATAGAGCTCCAGATTTTCCACCATTGTTGTTATTAGCTCTGTAGAACCTTTACCATGATGCTTAAACCACCACGCCACCCTGAACCTAACTAAGTCCATAAAAACTGACAACTCCGCTGCCACTCCTTTGAACACCACTTGATTCCGCGCCTCTCAAATGGACCACACGATTGCATTGAAGAGAATCGTCCAAGCTCTACTTAGCTTAGAGGTCAGGCATAACCCCTTCCAGCCATATAACCACTCCTTTATACTCTTGTTGGTGCAGCAACTAACTAACCACTAGCCCACACCAGTGCTCCACAACATCCAAGACCAAGGGCACAGCAAAAATAAATGGTCCACAAATTCGTCAGACCTTTGTAAAGAGGGGGCAACAAATATCCATATTAACATTAACACCCAAACGGTTCAGCTGCTCACGAACCAAAATCCTCCCTTTTAGAAGCTGCCAGACCATAATTTCAACTTTCGGTGGACAAAAACCACTCCAAACAGTTTCAAACTTAGAAGGCGTCTCATTATTGAAGTCTTCAACACATCTTCTATACAAGCCGATAGAGAACAGGCCCTTCGGACAAAAAGACCACGCAATCGAATCCGACACATGCCTTCTAATATAGACTCCAGGCAGGTTGGAAGAGAACTCTTCCCAAACATCCAACTCCCAGTCAAAAAGACTCCTTCTAAGACTAAACTCCCATTTCCAGTCCTCCCCTTCCCACTTTCCATAATCACTGATAGTACCACCTTTATCAGTAGACAAAGCATAAATTATGGGAAAAACTAATCTAAGAGGTAACCCATCTCTCCACGCATCATTCCAAAAACTCACTCTATCCCCACAACCCACCACCACCTCTACCTTCAGCCTCAGCGAGAATCTTGGCTAAGACAGAACCTTCCTTAAACAACCCACACATCGAATTAACAAAAGGAGAAGCCGAAGCACAAGAGTTCCACCTCCATTAGAGATTATCAATCTTAGAGCCATATTTCACACTTATAACCAATATATATCATATATCATATATCATATATCATATATATATCCGCAAATATTGTCACCATAACGTCCAAAGACTCTAAATTTGTCACCACGCCGTCTAAAGCCACAAAACTTCGTCACCACATGGTCCCACACCACCAACATCATCACCACGCAGTCCTACACATGATATTTAATTTTTGAGGGATTTTTTTATTTATTAACAACCACGAAATTATTATTTTTTGTTTTATATTCAAGACTATAACATGAATGTATGAAGGGAAAAAAAAAAAAATTATCTTGAAAAGTTTATTTCTGGGTTTGTAATATCATTTTTCTTGCCGTTTTAAATTGATAAGTTTAGAAATTCAAATATCGTGTGTCTTCAAACTCTCTTTTGTGGGTTTTTAATGTTGATTTTAAAAAAAAAAAAAAAAAAAAAGTAATAACAAGTTTGTTGCACAAATAATTTCCTTAATTTTTTTTTTTTTTTTTTTTTTGTGTTTTATATAAATTTATCATTTTATTGAGTAAAAATACTGCTAATAAAAACCGTAATTTTTATTAAAAAATAAATATTCATTTTTGTTTTTTTGGATTTTATATTTATTTAAAAAATATCGAAATTGAAAAATTCAAGTCATCTTTGCATATTAGTTGCTTGGACTGCATCTATAGGTGAATAAAAGTGGTGGAATTAGTGGAAAATGTCACCTATTTGAACTAATTTGGTGACAAAGTCACTGCTTTAATAAGTTAAGTTTAAAAGGCACCTATTATGGTGAACTACCAAAATTACCCTTGCTTTACACATTCTCTTTCTTACTTTGAAGTTTTCTGATATTTTATTCTTTCACCTTCCTCTATTATAGACCTCCAATGGAGATTGAACATCATAACATTATCAGTGCAACTTCATTGGATAATTAGTTTTGTGGCACTACGCAGACGGATTCGGGGGAGAGCTGGGGGCAGTGCCCCCAGAGCTTTTTTTTCAATTTAAAACCCAAATTATGTTCCTTTTCATTTGTTCTCCGAGTCTTTTGTAAACCTTAAGCTGGTTGTGTGAATTTTGAATCTAATTGAAAAGGCTCGGAGAACAAAGGAAAAGGCTCGGAGATTCAAAAATTTTTTTAAAAAAAAAAAGATTGTTGAAAAGGCTCAGAGAACAAATGAAAAGGCTCGGAGAACAAATGAAAAGTCTCGGAGAACAAATGAAAAGGCTCGAGCCTTTTCAATTGTTCCCCGAGCCTTTTCAGTTAGTCTTCGAGACTTTTCAATTAGTCTCCGAGACTTTTCATTTGTTCTCCAAGCCTTTTCAACAATCATTTATTTATTTTTTTGTTAATTTTGAATCTCCGAGCCTTTTCAACAATCATTTTTTTTTTTGTTAATTTTAAATCTCCGAGCCTTTTCAACAATCATTTTTTTTTTTTTTTTGCTAATTTTGAATCTCCGAACCTTTTCAACAATCATTTTTTTTTTTTTTTTGTTAATTTTGAATCTCCGAGCCTTTTCATTTATTCTCAGAACTTTTTAATGAACTGCCCGAGCCTTTCTAAGCTTTGTCTGAGACTTTTCTGAGCCTTTTTAACAATCAATTTTTTTTTTTTTTTTTTCACACAATCAACTTAATTAAGGTTTACAAAAGAGGGTTTTAAATTGAAAAAAAAAAAAAAAAGTAACTAACAAGAGGATTTGTATCGCAGATGCAACTAACAAAGGCTCGGACATAAAAAAAAAGTCGCTATTGTGTTTGGTCGTGGTCGTCGACGGCGACGAACTCGTGTTCATGGTCCACCGTCATCCATTGATGGAGGATTTTGAAAGGAAAAAAAAAAAAAAAAAAAAACCAAAATGGTGAAGAAGGTTACTTTGGGGGGGGCATTTTGTCCGTTCACCATAATAGGTGCCTTTTAAACTTAAGTTATTCAAGTGGTGACTTTCTTACAAAGTCAAGCCCAAATAGTGACAAAATTTTTTGAGCCTAGTAAAAGTGGGAGTAAAAAAGATCCGGAAGAAAAACAATTTATTCTCATGAACTCATTGACCTTGGAGGGAGATCTACACATCAAATCATTGATTTATGTTAGTAGAAGATGGTTTAGCATAATTTATGTTGTTCAAAAGTATATGTAATGAAATTTTTGCTAAGTTTTTAATGATATTGATTATTGTAGATTTTTTTTGACACATTTTTATTTTGTTTTAATGATACTATTAAGTTTTTTTTTTTTTTCTTTTTTTTTTTTTTTTTTTTGAAATATGTTGAGTTTCAATTATATATAATAATATATTTATTTATTATAGATGGCAGCAATAATTTTTTATTTTTATTTTTATTTTTTATAAAAAAACAAGTTGATGGTTTATAACCACTGTCTAGACGTAATGACACTTATTTATAACTTTTACAAAACATCAAGAATATATGATATCAAATTCCATCATAAAATTATGACGTTTTAAAATCGTCAAGAAACTATTCTTGACTCTAAGATTAATGACTCTTTTTAACATTGAGATTAATGGCGCTTTTAAACGTCATGAATTGCATGTTATGATGGTTTTTCTCCATCATAAAACCTTTTTTTTTTTCTTGCAGTGGTAATTGGTTTTTGGTTGGTTTGTTCCACTTAGGAGTTAGGAGCCAATTCGATTGGCTTTTGAGTGTAATTATGCCAAAAAAAAAAAAAAAAAAAAAAAAAAAAAAAAAAAAGATCTTGTGTTTTACCAAATGACTAGTTTGTATTGAAAAAAAGAAAGAAAAAGTTTTTTAAATAAACAAATTGTTCGTGGATGTTGGGTTTTATTTTTATTTTTTTAAAATACTTGTGGGATTTTATTAGAATTCACTTTGTATATAATTATTATTGAATTGTGTGTCTATTTAAGCAATGGGTCAGTCTATAGAACACCGGTGTACCCAAACACCGTGTAGGAAATATTGTAATCGTAATTTGAAAAAGTGTGATCCAACATTTGATCGTAATATTTTCTACATGGTGTATGGGTACACCAGTGTTCTATAGATTGTCCCTTAAGTAATTTGAGTAAATATATAAATATAATATTAAATAAATTTCAAATGAGAGGCATTATTAGGTTAGTGAGGTGCACGTCAATAGCACCACTGCTAGTCAAGAGAAAATCTTGTGTGGGTCGGTGAGCAGGGACGAAGCCACCTTAGGACGAGAAGGGGCCATTGTTAGGGATGTCAATCTTACAGGTCGGGTACGGGTTTTCCAATATCATCCCTAATACCAATTAGTATGAGAAATACCATCCCCTATAAATACCTGCCTTAAAAGAAACGGTGTGGGTATGCGGATTCCCCATTAGGGGATCAGTTTTTTGCCTTACACCATCCTCATCCCATAAATGTATTTTTTGTAATGACTTTTTGATAAAGATCATATAAATATTATTGAATAATATGAAAATAATAGTGTGGGGTATATTATATATAATGAACTGGAATGAAGTAGTGTTTCAATGGAGGGAAAAAATGGAAAAAAAAATGAGAGGAAAATTATGTTAGTCAGAGGGAAAAAATGAAGGAAAATTATGTTTTCTAAAGACAGTAGTCAGGGTACTAATTTTTTTTATTTTAAGAGTTAATTCCAATACTAATTACGTGCTTCATATATATATATATATATATATATATATATATATATATATATATAACGGGTACGGGGCGGGACGGGACAAGGCGGGGTGGGGACTTGAAATCTCGTAACCGTACCAAAATTAAATCGAGTGTTAAAAAAAATACCGGCCCCATACCACAACTTAATTGGTACGATTAAACCCGCCCCTAACGGTTCGGGTCCTTGGACCAATGGGTAATTTTGACATCCCTAGCCACTGTCCCTCTGAAGTTGTACAATTTTATAAAAATTTTCCCTAACCTTTTAGAGTTTGATGTTTTTACCCATATTTCAGGTCCCCTCAAGTTTTATTGTTTTATATATTTGTCCCCTAAACTTTCATATTTTTATATTTTTACCCTTACTTCATAATTAGATTTTCTAATTCTTTTATAAATTACACTGTTAATAATTTTATCTTAATCAAGTAGATAATATATTTCATATAACATATATGTTTTGTTATGTCAATTGTAATATAATTACAATTCTTTTATAATTATTTTTTCTTTATATCTCAAATATAAATCAAATTGTAACATATATGTTTTGTTATGTCAATTATAATTTTTCTTATCAAAATTACACTTACTCAATTCTTTCTTAATTAATTTTATTATATTATTAAAATACTCTCTCTCTCTCTCTCTCTCTCTCTCTCTCTCTCTCTCTCTCCTCTCTCTCTCTCTCTCTCTCTCCGAATCTTACTTATCTCACTCTAATACGGTAATACCATGTCATATTTTTGATAGGTTATTTATTTATTTATTTAGTTTTTGCAATTTAAAAGAAAAAAGTGTTGATTTATATAGTTAAAACATGTCAAGTAAACATAGTCATATATTTAAGTTTAATTATTAAGAAATTTTATCAAACAAACTTTTATAATTTTTTACAATTAAAATAGTTTTTGGATTTTCGAAAAATATTAGGAGTACAGTTTAAATTTCAATTTGTTTTTTAACTATTAAACACTATTATTGAATCTTGAATTAATGGCCATAAATTTCAGTCTATATTATTTTTAGAGTAATGCTAGACATGCCGCCAACTTTATATCTCAACTTGTATTCTTTTTTTCCTTTGTTTTCTCTTGGCCTTTTTGTGACTGTTTTTGAATAAATAAATAAATAAATAAATAAATAAATAACAAAAAAAAAAAAACTTATATTCTAACTAGTTGTGTGTCGATTAACAAATCGATATATATTAATTATGATTTATTCACTCGTTATATTTATATGGATTAAATTGTCTAAGTTACAAGTTAAGATACAAGTTGGAATATCTAGTATTATTTTTATTTTTATTATGTTTTCATCACTATTTAAGGATTATCTTAAATGTTTTCATAAATACACAAATTAAGCTAATTTATCTCAATAAATTTTTTTATTCATTTTAAATAATTAATAAAAATAATAATGTTTGGAAATTTAAACAACGTTTTTAATAATTAATTTTTTTTTCATAGCACCTCTTCTAGAACATAATTTTAGCTTTGTCCCTAACAATGAGACTATCCAATCAAGTTTCCTAATTATATAAAATTTTAATATTTTAAATTTTATTTTTAACGGCTAGTGATGAAACCGTCTCACACAAGTAGGGTTGCACATTTTCCCTCGGATCCCCGTTTCCCCGCTTCCCCATCCCTATTTGGGGGAAATTTTTGGGGGAAAATGGGGAAATGGGGAGGGATGGGGATGAAAATCATCCCCAAATTGAAATGGGGGTGGGGATGGGGAGACCCCACCCCATCCCCATTTCCCCATTTTCCCCACTAATATAGTGAAATGGGGATGGGGATGGGGGGAGGTACCCCCATCCCCATTTTCCCCAAAATATTATAAAAATAATTATATATATATATATATATATATATATATATATATATATTGTAATGTATTTTCTTTGACATTATTTTGTAATGTATATATATTTGACATTATTTTGTTATATATTTTCTTTTGCATTTGTAATGAAATGTTTTTTTTTTTTTTTTTTAGTTTAATTTGTAATTTTCAACCAAATGGGGAAACGGGGAAAAACGGGGAAACGGGAAAAATGGGGAAATGGGGATGGGGATGGGGGGACCTCCCCCCAAAACTCCCCCATCCCCATTTTCCCCAAATGAGGAAATGGGGAGGGATGGGGAAAGGTTGGAGAAGTGGGGATAGGGATGGGGGGACCTATATCCATCCCCATTTCCCCGATGTGCAACCCTACACACAAGTTTTTCACGCTAGTCAAAACATAATAACTTTAAGCTTGGAATTCCACGCTAGTCTGGCAAAATTTTCCATGGACAAGAAAGCATCGGTCAATACGGGTTACTATCAACAGTACAGTCAAACACTCAAATGTGTACAATCAGTCAATCTTAATTCTTACATTTGATTTCGTACATACCTAGTCTTAATTCTTACATTAGATTTCACACATACCTAGTCTTAATTCTTACATTTGATTTCACACATACCTAGTCATAAATGGGTTACTGTCAATATTTCAATCAAATGTCTACAATCAGTCAATTAATCTTATTATATATTACATTTAATACATTATATATAGCAATATTTATGGGTCTTTTTTATTCTTAATTTAAATACAAATATCTTTTTGTTTAAGTATCATATAAATTCGGGTTTTTTTAGAAAGGGAGAGGATTCGAATCCACAATCCCATGGTGCATGTGTGAGGAGTATAATATCGGACCAAATTCATCTTATCCTATTTTTTTAAAGGATATTTTACATACCATTTAATACAATCTTAAAAATATTATAGAAATCTTTCCAACAAAAAAAAAAAAAAAAAAAAACTACTATAGAAAAATATATATAATTTTGTTATAAGCATGAGTCAAAGTGACTGTATTTAAAATTATTTTTTAAAAGAATTTAAAATTTCTAATCATAATTGTTACTTTTTTTTTTTTTAATTATTACCGTATTTCAAATTTGTTAAAGAAAATATAACTCAAACTCATAACCTCTTAGATATAAATTTGGGTGGCTTACCTTACACCGACTCAATCTCATTATGTCATCTAATTAATTTGTGTCGGTCCCACACGGAACTCATTCGTTGGCAGCAACGCCTTGGACTGAATATGATTTCATTGTTCTGGTCTCTGTCGTCTCTCTCTTATAAAAGTCTCAAGAATTTGTTTGCTTCCTCTTGACTTGACTTGCGAGTCTTCTAATGGAAAACTACTCCACTTTTCCTCTATATAAACACGATTCCTTGCTTAGTGTTACATAGAAAAAGTACGTAGTAAGAAAAGGTTGCCAATAAAGAAAAAAAAAAATGAGGGCAAGCTCAGGGGTTGCGACGCTGGTAGTGTTGGTGCTGCTTGTGGTGGGAGTGTGGCCGGCGAAAGGAGACCTGAGCCCGAGCCAGTGCGAGCAGGAGAAGAGGCTGCTGGTGAACGCGTGTAGGGCGGTGGTGTTTGGGCAGAAACCTTCACCGAACTGTTGTGAACGTGTTAGGGTCACTCATGCTGAGTGTGTCTGCCCTTCTGTCACCCCCAAGTTGGCTGCTCTCATAAACGTCCAACGTACTATTAGCCAGATTCAAGGCTGTGGAAGGACCGTCCCTCGCAACTTCAAGTGTGGAAGTAAGCTCTCTGAGTTTTGATTGATATTATGGATAAATTAATGTTGTAAAAAAGATATATGATTTTATTTGTTTTTTTGTAAGATATTATAATGGCTCACTTAAACTTTATTATTTGTGCAGGCGTCACTACTCCTCCATGAGAAAGGATCCTAGCTAGCCAGTGTAATGTGTCAAAGCTTAATTATCTATCCAATATATAGATATTAAAGTAATAAAGTCCCATAGTTGGGATATATCATTTATCATATATGTATGTTGATTTGCTAGGGTCAATGACATATATATCTTTCTAACTGTACTTTCGCTTATGTATGAGCGCAAGAGAAAAGGAAGAAATATATATATGTATCAATTGTATCATGTAATCTTTAATTTTATGCTAAAAGAATAAAGGAATAAATGTGGATTTTTGTCTTTAATTTTCTCTACTGTGAATCAGGCACAAATTAGACACAAATGACAAAAGTTGAGGTGTCAGTGTTAAGAGCAACTTCAACCCGAATAGTGGATTTGGTGCAAGTTTTGCACTAAAATAGTGCAACAGTCACACTATTTCACTATTCCATCTCTAACCTATTGTACCAAATTTATCTCTATAGGGAATATTCCTAGGAATATTCCATTTCCTTCCCCTTTTTAAATATTTCTGCACAATTAACATTTCACCCCATAATTAACATAATATTACAATACAATACGAAATTAATTAATGTAATACATTAATAGAAATTAAATTTAATTCGGTAAAATATTGCATTTATTATTAAAATAACTTAAACATTACATTTCATAAAATAAAAAAGAAAAAGCATAAAAATAAAAGTACATATTCATCATCATCTAATCATTTGAATTAGTATATTCTTCCCACAAATGATTTATTAAGGCATTTCGGAGTGCAACGTGAGCATCTTTATCCCTGATTTGTCTATATCGAGCTAGAAATTCTTGAAATCGGGTATTTTCATCTAACACCATCTCAACTTCCGGATTTGGTGCTTCCATATGATCATGAATTACTGCATCAACATCACGCTCATATTCGATTATCATGTTGTGCATAATAATGCACATAGTCATTATATCATATAAAATGTAAAACATGTTTAGGCCAAAAACACGCTGGTTCTGCCACAATTGCATACCTTGATTGGAGAACTCCAAATGCACGTTCAACGTCTTTTCAACATCCTTCTTGTTTCATTGCAAATAATTTATTTTTCGGACCACATGGATCGTGAATAGTTTGTACAAGCGTAGACCATGATGGGTATATACCATCAGCTAAATAATAACACATATTAAATTCTCTTCCTTGAATGACATAATAAGCTGGAGGAGCAATACCTTGAGCGAGGTTGGCAAAAAGATGGGATGCCTCCAACACATTAATATCATTATTCGTACCCGGCAAACCAAAATAGGCATGCCATATCCACATATCATAATTAGCTACAGCCTCTAAAATAATAGTTTGGGATCCACTCCGACCTGCATATTGTCCTACCCAAGCCGTTGGATAATTTTTCCACTTCCAGTGCAAACAATCTATACTACCCAGTATTCCTAGAAAACCACGATCTTCACCAATACGGAATAGTCTGGCAACGTCAGTAGCGTTAGATGATCTTAGATACTCATCTTTAAATTCCTTCACAATAGCACGACAAAATCTCTTCAAACTTTCAATTGTTGTAGACTCTCCTATTTTAATATACTCATTAGTAGCATCCGCTGGTAGACCATATGCCAACATCCGAAATACTACTGTTATTTTTTTAAGACTAGACAAACCCAATCTACCCACACTATTTCTTCGTTGCACAAAATAGTTGTCACGAGCTTCCACTTTTTCAACAATACGAAGGAATGAACTTCTACTCATTCGAAAGCGTTGACGAAACATTTGATCATTATACCATGGGTTCTCAGCAAAATAGTCGTAGAACAAACGACAATTAACACTTTCCCGGTCTCGATTGATCACTCTATGACCAGTAATTGAGTCTCCACGGATGCCTGGGTTGTTTTGTTGATTGAGATACTGAGCCATGGCCCGTTGGATATTACAATGTTGGGCAATTATCGCATCTTATTCTGAATCAATCTCTTCAAGATTTGCCAAAAGTTGTTCTTCCTCATCGTCGGAAGATGAAGATGAAGATGAAGATGAGAAATTAGATGGAACTCCGATATTGAAATTCATTTTCACTTGAAGTTGTATTGAATGAGTTTTTACAGACTTGGGTGTAGGCTATTTATCTTTGTGAACACGTGCTTCTAGGAGGGCGAGTGGATGAAAGCTATATGCAGTTGGTTAACAGCTCGGAACGTGGGAGTGGATGAAAGCTGTATACAGCTGGTCAACAACTTAGAACGTGGAAGTGGATGAAAGTTGTATCCAGTTGGTTAACAGCTTAGAACGTGGCCAATAATAGCTGCAAACCCACGTGGAAAAAGTAGATACGGACAAAAACACTTTAATTCAAAAAATCCAATGGTTGGAATGACCTTTTTGGGCATCGGAGTCGGAATGGTGTGAAACTTTCACAATTTAAGAGAATGGTCGAGATATTCAATAATCATAGCTTTGCAGTGAAGCATGGCCTTTTTTGGTCAAATTCCATCGTTTAGGCTCTGAAATTGCTGTTTTTGCCTTTTTAGGAAAGTTTTATGGCCGACAATAAGTTAAGTTTTCCAAGTCCGAATCGACTTTCGTCAATTCTAGCTTGCTTAGAATTGTTAGTTTCATTTGTTTCCGTATTTATCTCAAATTTGCCTTTTTTGGTAATTTTCATTAATTAGGGCCGTAATTTTTAATTTTCGTCAATTAAAATAGGGCTTGCGATACACATGCTTCTAGAAGGGCGAGTGGATGACAGCTGTATCCAGCTGGTTATAGCTCAGAATGTGGCCAACAATAGCTGCAAGCCCACGTGGAAAAAGTAGATACGGATAAAAACACTTTAATTCAAAAAATCCAACTCGTGAATCATATTCATTGAACCTAGATATCTAGTACTCATTGTGGGGCCCATTCTAAACTTTTCTAGAAAAATGTTCTTTACTTTTCCCAAAATATCAAGATAAGATATCTGGGCTATTAAATACCAACCATTGGATGGATTGCATCACCACTTGAACCGAAGGATTAAATCTTGAAAATTATTTTTATCTTCACCTTTCTCAAAATCCGAAGATAAGAAATTTGCTCATCATCAAATCCAACCAATGGATGGATTTCCTCACCTTTTGAACCGTAGGATTAAATCTAAAAAGAGTGCCCCCTAGTTTCTATAAATATCAACCCACACTAAATTAAACTTATCCCTTCGAATCACTTATCTGTTCAAATCAATTTTCCATTCACATCACTTTTTCCAAAAAAATGTCTACAAGCTGAAGTTCTTCATACACACATGCAGAAGACATGCAACCGTGTCACGTATATCTTAATGTTTCCCAAAACCCGATCATAGGCATTTACCAATCCATAGAGATGTTCTGGGCTCGAATTGAGGCTGTATACAACAACACTAGACCAGATTATATAACTGAACATCGTACTTGGCGAAGTTTGTAGTGTCAGATGTCGACTATCTTTACCACAGTTGGGAAAATGCGGTCATGCCTACGATAGATCGAAACTCTGAATCCTAGTGGTGCCTTTGAAGTTGATATGGTGAGTATTTGTACAAATTAAATTTGTAGAAAATTTATATTTAATATTAAATTTGAACAATAAATTTATTTGTATCATTTTGCAGATGAACCGAGTAAAAGTATTATTAGCCCAAGATAAGAAATACAAAAGGGGTTTCAAGTTTGACCATGTGTGGCCCATTCTCAAGGATATGCAGAAATTTTCAGATAATGATAGTGCAACATCAACCTTGCGAAGGCCATGTGGTCATAATGTTTCATCACAAGAAGACTCTCCAACTCCAGAGTCTCCAACAACGGCATCTCCCGGGCTATCTTCATTTTCTCTGAATATAACTAGTGATGACGCCGGGGTTAGTTCATCTCAAAGGCCCATTGGGGTGAAGAAAGCAAAACTGAAAAGGAGGGCTGCAGAAGAAAATTCAACAATTGTTTCCACTTTTACAAAAGGACAAGATAAACTCGTGGAAGTTTTTGAAAAAAACAATCAGGAGAGGCAAAGAACTAACGATATTTTGGAGAGAAAATTGGAGTTGTGGGAAACCAAAATTGTAATGATGGATTTGGATTTCATAACTGATCCAAAAAAGTGCGAGTTTGTGAATTAACAACAATTAAAAATCATGGCAAAACATGCTCGGCAACAAGGCCATGGATCCGGTAGTTCTTCTGGGTCTTTGGGTGATTTTTTCAATAATATCGGAGGATCTGGAAATGGTCTTCCAGACAACTAAATCGTTGTTGTAATTTATGTTGTATATTTCCTTAATTTTAGTGTATTCCAATTAGTGGTAATTTATTTTATCACTGTGAAGTTTGTATTTCGTTTTTAATGTATTTATCAATTAATGTATTTTGCTTCATGAATTAATGTAGGAATGAAGTGATTTATTAAAAAAAAAAAAAATGCATTTATAACTTATGAATTAATGTTGGAATGAAGTGATGTAATTAAAAAAAAAATAGCATTTAAAATTTTTAATTTTACACTTCATTTTAGTTTATTATAAATGTTAATATCAATAATAATTAAATCAAAACAAAATCATTAAATAATAAAATGGACCAAATTGGAATAAATTTAATTGATTAGGGTAAATCTGTGAATAAACAAAACCTTTTAATAAAGGATATAATCAGAATATATTTTAAAATATAGGGTCAAAACGTGATTGTATAAAAATTGAGGGATAAAAAAAAAGACAAAAAATGCATAGTGCTTGCGCAAGCATGAACAGTGTCGCACAATATATTGCACGACACTGTTCATCTTCCTCACTTGGCGCAGCATTTGGCGATGGATTGGAGGGTTTTTTTGCGGCGATTTCGCAGCAAATTGGCGATGGCGAGGGATTTGTTGCTGGGTTGGAGAAGTTCTAAGCCCTTCTTACCCATGTAATTTTTTATTTTTATTTTTGAAGTATTACAAATATTATAATAGGATTGATGAGACTTACCAAGATTAGACGGTACAAATGTGACCTGGATATTTACTCTTATGATGTGCCCTTCTTACCCATATATTAAGGTCATGGGTTATATATAAAAGAAAGAAAGAAACAAACAAATAAAACTTGTTTCTTCTTCTTTTTGAAGTATTTCATCAATTCAAGGTTTTTTTAGGGAAGGGGAAGGACTCGAACCCGCAACCTCATGGTGTATGTATGAGGGTTTTTTTTTTTTTTTTTTTTTTTTTTTTAATTTATTTTTTTTTTTATTTAACTTGCTTAATTGGAATATATGGTTAATACCTTTTCTAAAAATAAAAATATGACGAGATGAGATTTATCCAGTGGTATACCCCTTACACCTACACTATGGGATTGTGGGTTTGAGTCCTCTCCCTTTTGAGAAAAAAAAAAAACCCCTGAATTTATGTAATTCTATAAAATAAAATAAAAAGGTCAATTACCAAATAGGTCCTGAACTTTTTTTAAAATTCCAAGTTGTTTGCAACTTTTATAAAAGTAATCAAATTAATCCTCACATTTTACCCAAGTACCAAATTAGTCCATCTCTTTTTAGAAGCGGCCAAATTGGTCTCTCTAACGGTTTAACAATTTTAAATATAACAATTGATTTTAACAATTTTAATAAAATTATATAAATACCCTTTATTTCTCTTATTAGAGAAAAAAAAAATCAAATATTTTCTAGAGCAAAATTATTTTGTCTTTTGTGCATTAAATTTGCCATTACAATTACAATATGGGTTCAAAAATTAAATAGCACATTTTGAAGAGTGTTTCGTGGGATTGACACCAATAATTCATGTTTAAATAGCACAAAAAAAAAAAAAAAAAAAAGGATTGAGAATACCCTCAATCAGGACAACCCATGAAAGTTGTGTTTTTTATTTTTTTTATTTTAATGTTTTATTCTCTGCTTTTTGACCAACAAAAAAAAAACGGCGTTGAGAGAGAGAAAGCGGAATCAATAGCGTGTGATGGCTCCAAGCAGATGACATCAAAGACTTTGTTGTAGCTAGATTTTGATTGTGTTGTGTTGAAGAAGATGAAGAGTATTGTTGAAAAAAATAATAGAAAAAGTCGATTGAAAAAAAAAAAAACAGAAAAAGTCTGGATTTAAATCTCGGATTCTTGTTTCAGAGACTTAATTTTTTGGGGAATGCTATCTACCTTTCCCATTTGCCTTTCCCATTTACCTTTCCCACTCATTGTTTGACACGTGTACACTTTTTCATTTAATAAAAAGCTCTCACTTTTTGCTACAAAGTTTGTTTACATATTTACCCTTTATTAATGAAATAATAAAAGCAACCATCAAGGGTAAATATGTAAACAAGCTTTGTAGCAAAAAGTGAGAGCTTTTATTAAATGAAAAAGTGTACACGTGTCAAACAATGAGTGGGAAAGGTAAATGGGAAAGGCAAATGGGAAAGGTAGATAGCATTCCCCTAATTTTTTTGGTAAATAAGTTTCGGATTATTGGGAATTGTTGGTTTCGAGACTTATTATTAATAACTCTCAAAATCAAGAGTTATTAATGAAGGAGGGGAAAAAAAGAGAGGAAATTAGAGAAAATTAAAAATGAAAAATAAAAGTAAAAGAATAAGTGGGGGCATTTTGGTCTCACCACCTACTTTGGTGCTAATAAAACATGAGTTATTAAAGCCAATTTAGATGAGTTCTGAAAATACTTAACTTAATAGATAAACATGAATTTATTTTATTTTGACAATATCTATGAATTCAGAACTGGGAGTCATTTGCCCAAGTCCCAAACTTGTCAATCTACCAGTTGAGCTACGCCCCTGTTGACAACAGATAAACATGATTAATATATCATGAAGTCTAAATAAGGTCATTTGAGTCAAGTTATTCAAATTACATGTAAAAATAAACTAGTTTACAATATATAATGAAAAATTAATCATAAAATTAGTTTTGTTTGCTTCAAACTTCAATATAATATCTCTTTGATGTTCAAAAGCTTGATATGTTGACTCTCTATATGTAAAGCGATTCTTCAGTCTCATATGATACTGTTTAGAATTGGCATTCTATCCTATCAAATGGACTAAAATATTCAAATAAACAAATGGAAGTTGATAATTATAGGTTATTTTGTAGTTCCCAAAAAGGACTATGCTTGATTACCTCAATTGTTCCTTTTTTATATTTCTTTGTGTAATGGGCAAAAATCGTCATACAGTCCAACACTTTGAGCCCAAAGGGCTGCTCCAATAGTCGAGCCTTATATAAGGCCCAAGCATAATCTTAAGATGACAGCAAAATAATGATTGAGTTTGCAAAGACTAAGGTCCCGTTTAATTTTTTGTCTGAAAACTGAACAGTGCTAAACTACTAAATGTTATTGAAGATTGAATACTGACTGAAAACTGAAAACTGAAAAACATGTTTGTTTTTTTTCACTAAAAACTGAATATAAGTGATAAGTTGTTTTTTTTTTTTTTTAAATTATAAATATTTGAAAATAAATACTTTTACATCTATGCCCTTCTAATTATTATTTGTTATATATTTATATTCTAATATATTAAGGACAATTATAACAAATAATTTAATAATTCTAAAACAAAAATATTTATCACTGTGGTATAGTTAGGCACTCAAACTCCTTTAAGCCTCCAATATCCTCTTCCCGTCTCTGCCCACATTCCTGATATGAGTGCCTAACTATACCACAGTGAAAGCAATATTCAGGTAATTTCTCATGCCTTAGAAGTAAAATCGACTCCTTCCCTTTCTCCAATTCCAAGCGCAGGAATCTCTTCAAAGGTTTCGAAACATCAACCTCCACTTTCAAACGCATATATTTCCCAAAACATTCCCCGGTTAAACCGACATCAATATCTCTTAAATCTCCAATCAACTGCCCTATAAACTCCCCCATTTCTTTTGTCATGCACATCAACGGTGCGTTTGGTATTTGAATCCAGAAAGCAACACGGTTAAAATCTAAACTCGCAACACTCCCTACTCCCGATAGCTTTTCCAACACAAGTAGGCAATTGTCAAAGCTCCAAGGGCCTCCCGAAAGAACACGGAATCGATCATCTTGGTTACGGAAATAAAATAAGAAAGTATTGTTTTGAACGAATTCCACATCTAGGTTTGTTTGCCAAATCTTCGGCATCATCGTCCGAAAGGCTTCCCTGTTAATGTGTTTATTCGTCAACACTTTTCCAACTAAGCACAAGTCAAGTTTCATTCCAGCAGAATCCTTAAGCGTATCTTGGACACTCTAGAGCGTTTCCTCCTTACTCTTGAGAGATAGAGAAGCACAAAATCTCGCAATTTCCTCCTGATCCATGAAGAAATCTAAGACACTGGAATCTAGAAAAGAAGAAAAGACGGCCAAACATAAAAAAACCAACTACTTCCATGCTAGGGTTTAGAGAGAAACCCTAGGAGAAGAAAAAATAGATATGATTAAATTATCTAAGTTACAAGTTAAGATATGAGTTGGAATATCTAGTATTGTTTTTATTTTTATTATGTTTTCATAACTATTTAAGGATTATCTTAAATGTTTTTCATAAATACACAAATTAAGCTAATTTATCTCAATAAAATTTTTTATTCATTTTAAATAATTAATAAAAATAATAATGTTTTGAAATTTAAACAACGTTTTTAATAATTTTTTTTTTTTTTTTCATGGCACCTCTTCTAGAACATAAGTCTAGCTCTGTCCATGACAATGAAACTATCCAATCAAGTTTCCTAATTATATAAAATTTTAATATTTTCAACAAAAATTGAATAACTTGATTGGACGGTTAGCAATGAAACAATCACACACAAGTTTTTCACGCTAGTCAAAACATAATAACTTCAAGCTTTGAATTCCACGCTAGTCTGGCAAAAATTTCCATGGACAAGAAAGCATCAGGCAACTTCGCCGCATCCACCAAATAGAAATATGGGTTACTATTAATATTACAGTCAAATACTCAAATGTCTACAATCAGTCAATCTTAATTCTTACATTTGATTTCATACATACCTAGTCTTAATTCTTACAATTGATTTGCCATTGGGCCTCTTGCCAATGTGGTGCGACTCTCCAAAGGGAGACTTCACCATCACGGTTCAACTCCCGGCACCTTATATATATATACACCCATTATTTTCTTGTCCCACCTCATGTGTGGGTGTCCTCTCCCCACTTGTGGGAGTAGTTGTCCGGGATGTGCTAGTAGTATCCAATCCTCGCAGGGTCCCGGTAGTTGTTGTACATTCAAAAAAAAAAAAATTAATTCTTACATTTGATTTCACACATACCTATTCTTAATTCTTACATTTGATTTGACGAGTAGTATTATTTCATAAACAATCCTAAACTAGTGAAAACATATTAACTTCTAGCTTGGAAATTTTCCATGACAAGAAACCACCAAGTAGAAATGGGTTTACCATCAATATTACAGTCAAATGTCTACATTCAGTCAATTAATCATATTACATATTACATTTGATTTCGCACATGCCCAGTCATTTCATATAGCAATATTTATGGGTCTTTCTTTATTCTTAATTTAAATACAATTATTTTATGACTCAGATCTCACAATCTCATGGTGCATGTATGAGAGGTATATCACTAGACCAACTTCATATTGTCCTATATTTTTTAAAGAATATTTTACAGACCGTTTAATACAATCTTAAAAACTATTCTAGAAATATATATATATATATAATTTTGTTAAAAGCATGAGTCAGAGTGAATTTATTTAAAATAATTGTAAAAAAAATTAAGATTTCTAATTATAATTGTTTCTTAATATTTTTTGAATTATTACAATATTTCAAGATTGGGGGAGAGAGTATAACTCGAACTCACACCCTCTTATATAGAAGTGTGAGTGACATTAAACCAATGGACTCAAATCAGCTGTCTGAAAATAGTGTTCTAGTTTGTGTCCAACCAGTCAAATTGGAACATGTATCTATCAATATATCCACCAAGTAGAAATATGGGTTACTATCAATATTACAGTCAAATACTCAAATGTGTACAATCAGTCAATCTTAATTCTTACATTTGATTTCACACATACCCAGTCATAAATGGGTTACTGTGAATATTACAGTCAAATGTCTACAATCAGTCAATTAATCTTATTATATATTACATTTAATACATTATATATAACAATATTTATGGGCCTTTTTTATTCTTAATTTAAATACAAATATCTTTTTTTTTTTTTTTTAAGTATTACATAAATTCGGGGTTTTTTTAGGAAGAGAGAGGATTCGAACCCACAATCTCATGTTGTATGTGTGAGGGGTATAACACCGGACCAAACTCATCTTATCCTATTTTTTAAAAGGATATTTTACATACCGTTTCACATAAGTCCTACCATTTTGGTGATTTGTCACCTCTATAAATGTTTTTTCAAATTCATCACTTTAGTCCTTACTTTTTCAAAAACTCATCATTTTATTCCATTTGACCAAATATGTGAAAGTCAACTATTTAAAAACCTGTGAAAGTAAATTTTTACCCCTATTACTATTTAATTTAGCTAAAATGATTATCTTAACTTTAAATTAAAATGAAAAACAATAAAATTCTCAATAATAAAATATTAAATAAATATATACAAAAAAAAAAGCTTAAATAAATAATTAAAAAATCCATTAATTTTTTCTTATTTGTATTTTTATTTAGTTAAAATGATTATCTTAGCTTTAAATTAAATTGAAAAACAATAAAATTCTCAATAATAAAATCTTAAATAAATAGATTACAAAAAAAAAAATTATGAAAAAAAATCATTTAAAGCTAAGATATTCATTTTAGCTAAATTAATATCCATTATGACAAAAATACAAAAAAAAAAAAAAAAAAAAAAAAATTTAATGGATTTTATTATTATTATTATTATTATTATTTATTTAAGATTTTTTTGTAATATATTTATTTTCGATTTTATTATTGAAAACTTTATTATTTTTCAATTTAATTTAAAGCTAATATAATCATTTTAGCTAAATTAAACAATAATAATGGCAAAAGTGTACTTTCACAGGTTTTAAAATAGTTGACTTTCACATATTTGGTTAAATGGACTAAAGTGATGAGTTTTAGAAAAAGTAAGGACTAAAGTGATGAATTTGGAAAGACATTTATAAAGGTGACAAATCACCAAAAAGATAGGATTTATGTGAAATTCTACCTAAAAAATATTATAGAAATCTTAAAAAAAAAAAAAAAAAAAAAAAACCTATTATAGAAAAATATATACAATTTTGTTATAAGCATGAGTCAAAGTGACTGTATTTAAAATTATTTTTTAAAAGAATTTAAAATTTCTAATCATAATTGTTACTTTATTATTTATTATTATTTTTTAAATTATTACAATATTTCAAATTTGTTAGAGAAAGCATAACTCGAACTCACAACCTTTTAGATGTCATCTAATTAATTTGTATCGGTCCCACACGGAACTCATTCGTCGGCAGCAATGGCGCAATGCCTTTGACTGAATATGATTTCATTGTTTTGGTCTCTCTCTTATAAAAGTCTCAAGAATTTGTTTGCTTCCTCTTGACTTGACTTGCGAGTCTTCTAATGGAAAACTACTCCATTTTTCCACTATATAAACACGATTCCTTGCTTAGTGTTACATAGAAAAAGTACGTAGTAAGAAAAGGTTGCCAATAAAGAAAAAAAAAATGAGGGCAAGCTCAGGGGTTGCGACGCTGGTAGTGTTGGTGCTGCTTGTGGTGGGAGTGTGGCCGGCGAAAGGAGACCTGAGCCCGAGCCAGTGCGAGCAGGAGAAGAGGCTGCTGGTGAACGCGTGTAGGGCGGTGGTGTTTGGGCAGAAACCTTCACCGAACTGTTGTGAACGTGTTAGGGTCACTCATGCTGAGTGTGTCTGCCCTTCTGTCACCCCCAAGTTGGCTGCTCTCATAAACGTCCAACGTACTATTAGCCAGATTCAAGGCTGTGGAAGGACCGTCCCTCGCAACTTCAAATGTGGAAGTAAGCTCTCTGAGTTTTTATTGATATTATGGATAAATGTTGTAAAAACGATATATGATTTTATTTGTTTTTTTGTAAGATATTATAATGGCTCACTTAAACTTTATTATTTGTGCAGGCGTCACTACTCCTCCATGAGAAAGGATACTAGTTAGCCAGTGCAATGTCAAAGCTTAATTATCTATCCAATATATAGATATTAAAGTAATAAAGTCCCATATTTGGCATATATCTTTCTAACTGTCCTTTCGCTTATGTATGAGCGCAAGAGAAAAGGAAGAAATATATATTTGTATCAATTGTAACATGTAATCTTTAATTTTATGCTAAAAGAATAAAGGAATAAATGTGGATTTTTGTCTTTAATTTTCTCTACCGTGAATCAGGCACAAATTAGACACAAATGATAAAAGTTGAGGTGTCAGTGCTAAGCCCTTCTTACCCACGTAATTTTTTATTTTTTTTTTGAAGTATTACAAATATTATAATAGGATTGATGAGACTTACCAAGATTAGACAGTACAAGTGCAACCTGGGTATTTACTCTTATAATGTGCCCTTCTTACCCACGTATTAAAGTAATGGGTTATATATAAAAGAAAAAAACAAACAAACAAACAAATTAAACACCGTTATAATTTCCATAAAATATATTAAACTAGCTTCTTCTTCTTTTTAAAGTATTACATAAATTCGGGGTTTTTTTAGGGAAGGGGAGAACTCGAACCCGCAACCCCGTGGTGCATGTATGAGGGTTTTTTTTTTTTAAAAAAAAAAACTTGCTTAATTGGAATATAGGGTTAATACCTTTTCAAAAAATAAAAATATGACGAGATGAGATTTATCCGGTGGTATATCCCTCACACCTACACTATGAAATTGTAGATTCGAGTCCTCTCCCTTTCGATAGGAAAAAAAAAAAAAAAAAAAAAAAAAACCCTGAATTTATGTAATTCTATAAAAAAAAAAAAAAAAAAAAAAATATTTAAAAAGGGCAATTACCAAATAGATCCTGAACTTTTTTTTAAATTCCAAGTTGTTTGCGACTTTTACCAAAGTAACCAATTTAATCCTCACATTTTACCCAAGTACCAAATTAGTCCCTCTCTTTTTAGAAGTGGTCAAATTGGTCTCTTTAATGGTTTAACAGTGTTAAATATAACAATTAATTTTAATAATTTTAGTAAAATTATATAAATACCCTTTATTTCTCTTATTAGAGAATATTTTTTTTCAAATATTTACTAGAGTAAAATTATTTTGTCTTTTGTGCATCAAATTCGCCATTACAGTTACAATAAGGGTTCAAAAATTAAATAGCATATTTTGAAGAGTGTTTCGTGGGATTGACACCATATTAATATTTCATGTTTAAATAGCACCAAAAAATAGATTGAGAATACCCTCAATTAGGGCAACCCATGAAAGTTGTTTTGTTTTTTTGTTTTGTTTTGTTTTGTTTTGTTTTTTTTTTTTTTTTTTAATGTTTTAATTTATTCTCTGCTTTTTGACCAACAAAAAAAAGGGGGCGTTGGGAGAGAGAAAGCAAAATCGATAGCGTGCGATGGCTCCAAGTAGACGACATCGAAGACTTTGTTGTAGCTAGATTTTGATTGTGTTGTGTTGGAGAAGACGAAGAGTATTGTTGAAAAAAAAAAATTAGAAAAAGGCAATCGAAAAAAAAAAAATAGAAAAAGTCTAGATTTAAGTCTCGGATTCTTATTTCCGAGACTTAATTTTTTTGGTAAATAAGTCTCGGATTATTGAGAATTCTTGGTTTCGAGACTTAATATTAATAACTCTCAAAATCAAAAGTTATTAATGAAAAAGAGTTATTAATGAAGGAGGGGAAAAAAGAGAGAGGAAATTAGAGAAAATTAAAAATGAAAAATAAAAGTAAAAGAATAAGTGGGGGCATTTTGGTCTCACCACCTACTTTAGTGCTAATAAAACATGAGTTATTAAAGCCAATTTAGATGAGTTCCAAAAATACTTAAGTTAATAGATAAACATTATTATATTATTTTTACAACATCTATTAATTTGGAACTGAGAGTCATTTGTCCAAGCTTCAAACTCGTCCATCTACCAGTTGAGTTACGCCCCTGTTGACAACAGATAAACAATATTAATAGATCATAAAGTCTAAATAAGGTCATTTGAGTCAAGTTATTCAAATTACATGTAAAAATAAACCGGTTTACAATATATAATGAACAATTAATCATAAAATTAGTTTTGTTTGCTTCAAACTTCAATATAATATCTTTTTGATGCTCAAAAGCTTGATATGTTGACTCTCTATATGTAAAGCGACTTCTTCAGTCTTATATCTTTGTATGATGTCTTTAGCTATACTTCTAGTATACTAGAAACTTTAGTTTAATATATTCATATCAAACTTCATTAGAACTTCATCAAAGCTTGTTCAAGAATTAAAACCTTAGTTATCTAATTTTCATTAGGGTTAATAGCACCAGTACCCCCCTGAACATATAGTGAAATTGCATAGTGCCCTCTGAATTTTTTTTCCTAGCATTAAACCCCTTGAACTCCCATAAATAGGCAAAAATGGACGGAAGAGGGATGGACGTCAAAAACAAATTACACTTACATGCCCTGATTATATGAATAATTGTATTAAAACTGGAAAAATATAATAATATCACACAAACACTCTATAGTCAGGGGTAAAGTTGGTAATTCTGGAATTTTATAATGTGAAAAAAAAAAATTATAATTAGTGAACTAATTAACCCTAAATTTAAAGGATTTTTTTTTTTTTTTGATTAGGTGGAGATCCAAATTGGATCTCCACCTAATCAAAAAAAAAAAAAAAAAAAAAAAAAATCACCCAGCAAATAACATTCATCTTCATTCTATCAAACCCCCAACCAATATTCAATCAAACCCAAAATCAATCCATCTCACAAACCCAGATCGAAACCAAAAATCTTCTTCATCTTTTTCGACAAACCAAAGATCCCTAGAAAAAAAAAAAATCAAAAATCTTCCAAATCTTCTTCATCTTCTTCAACAAACCAAACCAAAAATCCCCCAAATCTTCTTCAACTCTTCTTCATCTTCTTCGACAAACCAAACCAAAAATTTCTAGAAAAAAAATCCCCAAATTTCCCAATTGTTTTCTGAAATCCCTAAATCGACCACCACCACCACCTCCTCCTCCGCCTACCCACCACCGTCCAAAGACCAAGACCTGGCACGTTCGATCCAAAAAACCTCTTCTTCACCCAGAAACCCCTTTCACTCGTTCGATCCAAAGACCAAGACCTGGTGCGGACAGTACGATCTCCATCCAGATCCGAACATGTTCTTCTTAATGATCGCGTTCTCTGACGACAACCATCTAATCCTGGTGGGACTAACCGGTGTGCCGGAGAGTGTGAGTAGCGTGAAAGTGTGGGAATGACGGTGGGGTTTGGTTTGGGTTTGACAGTGGGATTAGGTTGGTTTCTGGATGTTGTTGAGTTTGGATTTTGGTTTGATGATGATGAATCTGGATTGGCTTGGTTTGATTTTGGTTTGAATTTGGATTTTGGCTTGGTTTGGTTTAGTTTGACGGTGGGGTATCTGGAGAAGATGATGTGAGGGGATTTTTTTATTATTATTATTATTGATTAGATGGAGATCCAGATTGGATCTCCACCTAATCAAAAAAAATAAAAATTCTTAGTTGATTATTTTTGGATTATTAATAAAATATTAACGGTGATTTTTCATGGTCACCTAGTCAACGGTTGATTGAAGTTTATGATGTTAGTTGAATGAGAATGATTGAAACAAAAACGAGAAGAATGACACACAATTACGTGGTAAAACTCCAGTGATAGAGAAACATCCACGGGTTGCTGCTAGGAGCAACAAAGCCAAATCCACTATCAATAATCGTTACAAAATAATGCACTCTGATCTCTCTCTCTCTCTTTCTTGCGTTTTTTTATTTTGTGTGTTAAGGGGGGTATTTATACATGTTATTATTAGGGTTTGGGGTGGCCACTAGGGTTTGGTGTCGTGGTGCCCAAGTTTTGGGCGAGTGTTTCCATCCTAGACGGGTTCTGTTTCCTTTCTTGTTGTATATTTCCTGATTTGGCTGAGCTTGAGTTTGGTTCTGATTCCTCCTCCTTTATTTACGGGAAAACTATTTGTTTCCTCATTTAAACTCTGAGCAGCCACACCATTGCTTATCGTGGAGATACTGGTCGTTGACTCTGTCCTGCGTTTGGAATATGAACACTGGTGACTATCTCTTTTACTGAATCCCGAGTATGCCCGAGTATACGCCCGAATAGGGTTCACTGCCCGAGCTGATCATCTTCGTCTATGGTCGGGCTAACTCACTCTTTTTCCGAGTAAGTTATCGTGGGGAATTTCTGCTCCAGTTGTTGACTTATCTTGACTCCTGCTTACGTGGCCTTTTATGGTGATGACGTGTCCTTCATGACTATTTTCACCTATAACATTAATATTATTAATAAAAAAATATGCACATTTAATTAATAAAATATTAATATTTTTGGATTATTTTTAACTATTTCAAAGTTGATAAATTAAATTAAATATATGCTAAATATATAAAATACTCTCCCTTAATTGTTATTATTATTATTATTATTATTTAAAAAAATTATTAATATTAATATTTTTTATGTTTTTAGACATTAGTCAAACAAGTCAAAGGGTGTTTGTGTGATTACTAGAGAGATAATTTCTCAGCTGGTACTTCAGTGGACAAGGCTTAAAAAAATAAACAAACAAATAAATAAATAAAAACCGAATTTCCAGATGGCATAAGTCATGTTTGCTCTTTCATTTAAAACAAAATTATTGATTAAAAGAGGGACATCCAAAATCACACTTTAAATGACATGTCTATATGAGTAATTCTTGTGGTCTACGTGCCTGTGCTACTATTGGCCATCAGCATCTGACCCTCAAAACCAATTGCTCTAATGTTTGTCCAAATCCGCCCAACCAAGCCCTATATATGACAGGTTGGGCACGTTAGTATAGAAACTGGTATAACCCTTTATGAGTACAGGCCGGTCCAGCCCTTTTAACATCTTATGGGGATATCATAGTGTTACAGACCCAAAAGTCTGTAATGAAAAGTTACAAAAAATAGAAAGAAAAATTGAGAAAGTGAATAGGTTAATTCGAGGAAACCTTAAACCTTCCAAATTGGTGTTTTGAGGAACCAACAACCTCCCAAATACAACATAAAAGTTGCAGATAATACTTCTTCGATAATCTTATTTGATAGTCCAACTGACATTTAAATACAACTGCCCACTAACTACTTGCAGCGAAAATAGGAAGAAAAACAAATAAACGTTTAATAACGTTAACACATAAAGAAACAAAACAAATAAATATCTTGCTAAGATCAAGGAAATAATAAAGGAAGTGGGTATCGGATTTCGGAGACGTTGAAACAACACGATACAACCACCACTCATTTGGACTCAGTCTTCTTTATGCATGGATTTGCAATGCTGTCACTTGGACTTGGTCTTGACCAATCATACATGGATTTGCATGATTCTTGGCTCACATGGCTGCTCATGGCGAATGTAACACATAGACCATGCTAGTTAAAATTTTGCATGAAGATTACTTCAGTTGCGAAAATTTACATAAGGTTTTGGCATAGGAACTGTTGTGAATTTTTTTAAACTGACTAGATTGGATTGTGGTAATGTAAAATTCAACATCAATCAATTTGTAGATGGATTCAAAACAAAATCTTTATTATAAGGTAAATTTTGGAGACTTTTAAAACTCAATTATTCAGCTACAATTAATTTTTGTTTCTTTAAGTCATCGAGTCTTATCAAACCCGAATGCATATCCAAGCATACATCAACTCGAAAGTCAAGTCAACCCAAAATTGATGGCCCCAATAAGACCTGTGTATATTAACTTGGAAGTGAAGACCCACTACAATTTTGATCTTTGTGAAAAAAAGCTAAGGGCCCTAATTGAATGCGAGATACCAATGGACCAGTGAAAGGGAAAAACTCACATGTATGGACTGGATGGGATTGTAGTAATGTCAATCAATTTGTAGATGGATTCAGAACAAAATCTTTATTATAAGGCCAATTTTGGAGACTTTTAAAGCTCAATTATTCAGCTAAAATTAATTTTTGTTTCTTTAAGTCATCGAGCCTTATCAAACTCGAGTGCATATACAGGCATACATCAACTCGAAAGTCAAGTCAACCCAAAATTGATGGCAGGGGCCGTGTATATTAACTTGGAAGTGAAGACCCACCACAAATTTGATCTTTGTGAAAAAAAAGCCGAGGGCCCCAATTGAATGTGAGATACCAATGGACCAGTGAAAGGGAAAAACTCACATGTATGGACTGTAGTAATGTCAATCAATTTGTAGATGGATTCAAAACAAAATCTTTATTATAAAGTCAATTTTGGAGACTTTTAAAACTCAATTATTCAGCTACAATTAATTTTTGTTTCTTTAAGTCATCGAGTCTTATCAAACCCGAATGCATATCCAAGCATACATCGACTCAAAAGTCAAGTCAACCCAAAATTGATGGCCCCAGTAAGACCGATGTATATTAACTTGGAAGTGCAGTCGACCAACTACAATTTTGATCTTTGTGAAAAAAAGCTGAGGGACCCAATTGAATGCGAGATACTAATGGACTAGTGAAATGGAAAAACTCTCATGTAGAGACCGGATTGGATTGTAGTAATGTCAATCAATTTGTAGATGGATTCAAAACAAAATCTTTATTATAAGGTCAATTTTGGAGACTTTTAAAACTCAATTATTCAGCTACAATTAATTTTTGTTTCTTTAAGTCATCGAGTCTTATCAAACTCGAATGCATATCCAGGCATACATTGACTCGAAAGTAAAGTCAACCCAAAATTGATGGCCCCAGTAAGACCTATGTATATTAACTTGGAAGTGAAGACCCACTATAATTTTGATCTTTGTGAAAAAAAAGCTGAGGGCCTTAATTGAATGCGAGATACCAATGGACCAGTGAAAGGGAAAAACTCACATGTATGGACTGGATTAGATTGTAGTAATGTCAATCAATTTGTAGATGGATTCAGAACAAAATCTTTATTATAAGGTCAATTTTGGAGACTTTTAAAGCTCAATTATTCAGCTACAATTAATTTTTGTTTCTTTATGTCATCGAGCCTTATCAAACCCTAGTGCATGTCTTGACTTACAATGACTCGTAAGTCAAGTCAACCCAAAGTTGATGGCCCCAGTAAGGCCTGTGTATGTCTCATGGCATAAAGTTGTGGTCTTCTGTGGAAAACCAGATGGAGATTGTGTTCTGAAATGCTGAATGTGATATACCAAATTGACCAGTTGACTGACTTTGTTAGATTTTTAAAGGCACGTGTATAATGACTTGGAAGTCAAGTCGACCCACTACAATTTTGATCTTTGTGAAAAAAAGCCGAGGGCCCCAATTGAATGCGAGATACCAATCGACCAGTTGACTATGACTTTGTTAAATATCATTTCATTTGGTTATGATTTACAAATTACAGTTGCTCACAACTCACCAGATATCACACTATTTTTTTTTTTTTTTTTTTTTTTTACGGAACCAAATATCACACTATGAAAATGTCAATTGATGATAAAAACATAAATTACCACTGCTCAAGTGATTTGATAGTAAGTTGTGTTAATTTAGTCTGATAATGTTTTGGGTGCAATATGATATAACCAAGGTTCTTTGCTCCGTATTGTAGAGCATATAACCAAGGTTCTCAGCTGTTTGTTATTATAGAGGACTGTAAATTGAACATTATTATGGACATATCGGGTGAAAAACAATTTATATATATATATATATATATATATATATACCAACCACGGATATGGAAACTCAAACATAACATATTATCAAAATGAATTAGCATTATTTACCACCAAATCATATTGATATACATAAATTTTATACAGTAGCTTAATTTCATAGGACGGTCTCACCACGTGACGGTGAAACTGTTCCACACAAGTTTTTCTCCCTCTACTGTCCATATTGGAAATTTGGAACAGACCGTGACGGCACTATCTCCCGTTCTCTACGAAATGTTTAGAAAAGTAGTCTACTGTCGTACTCTTCCAATTTTTTTTTTTTTTTTTTTTTTTTTTTTTTTTCCTCTTTTGACTGTTTGACCTTGACTAAAGGGTTAAAACATATGACCCACAAGAAACCTGAAGGAAATTACTTTTCGTATGTATCACGATTCACGAGTAGCACGGATTTATATACGTATCACGAGTAGCACAGATTTTGACTGTTTGACCTTGATTGTTTGTTAACTGGTTTTGCTCTTTCTTGTTAAGTTTGTTTATTTATTTATTGATTTTTTTTTTTTTTTTTTGCAAAGAATTATGGTTCGATGTACATTTGGTTCATGACCAAGTATGTTTCTGCCTGCTTGAACTTTTCTAAAAGTGTGTTTGATTATTTATGAAAATCCGTCTCTTTTAGTTGAATCAGTATTTGCGTTCGAGTGTCAAGATTATGTTATTGTGTAAGGTACTTGTTGATTTTCTCTTTACATTGAAAAAATCCAATTAGCATTTGATCGAAAGTTGCAAACCGGAAACTTAGGGCGTGTTTGGTATTGTTTTTAAAATGGTGTTTTTGAAAACTTTTTTAAAAAATGGAAATCATGTTTTAAAAATGATGAATTTAAAAATGTAATGTGTTTGGTAGTGTTTTTAAAAAGTAGTTTTTTGAAACGGAAAACGATGTAAAAGTGTTTAGTTGTTGTTTTTAAAATGAGTGAAATAGTTGTTTGGAGGGAAAAGTTAAAGTTTATTTTGAAAATCTGTTTTGAAAACAATAGAAAACAATAAAAAGTTGTTTTTAACTTTTTAGTTATAACTTTTAAAAAGTTGTTTTTTGTTTTCAAAAACAGTTTTGTAAAATGCTCAACCAAATAACATTCTAGTTATTTTTTGTTTTTAAAAACAAAAAACAGTTTTTAAAAACGGATCCAAACACCACCTAAACTTTTTCTTTCATTGCTTCAAACACCTACGGTATATAGGTGTTTTTTCAATTTGTTCATTTTAATTTATAGAGAAAACATCCATGGAAAACAAGGGCTGAGATCCCCTACCCATCTTATTTGTGCTCAACTTTCGATAATCTGTTGACACGGCAAGCAAGCAAAACAAGGACTGAGATTAGTTTTCTTTATTTTTTTTCTCTCTCTTTCTATTGATTGCTTAGTTTTCTTCATTTTTTTTTTCTTTCTCCCTCTTCTCACCTAACAAACGTGTTTACAATCCTACAATCCCTAACTACTTATTCCTTCTCCCTCTTTCTCTTTTCATCTCTGTTCAAGCTCTCTTGTTCTAGGATTTCATGTTGCATTTCATACTTCTTGTTTTGATAACACGTTATTTCTACATCTAAAAACTGAAAAGTGCCCTACCAAAGTCAATCAAATCTACATGTAAAAAATTGGATTGTTATTTTTATTTTTTGTAATCATTTAATCAAATGAAACTCTTTTTCTCAGTATTTTCTCTGCAACCCATAATAGATAGACCATTGTTTACTCTTCTCTCTCTCTCTATGCATTCTTCTGCTATATAATCCAACAAAAAGTTTTGATTTTTTAATGTCTTGAGCTTGTTAATTTTTTTTGTAAACAAAGTCATTAATGGAGTTGAAGTATCACCTAATCCAACACCCACTTCTATAAAATCAAGCTCTCACGTTTCATCATGCTAATTCATTTTTGAAATTTAAACTTCAAAGCTCGAAACTTTTTCAACACTTTTTTTTTTGTTCAAGAATGAGTAATTAATGACAGCACAAGAAATGTCCCACAACATCGATGTAGAACAAGGCCGCTGCCGCCGCAACTCCTCCATCTCTGGAACTGACGATGATGTTGTCGTCGTCGTGAAATCAGGCAAAAGAGAGAAAAAATAAATAAAGGAAATAATCTCAGCTGACTTGAGTTAGGGATTGTAAAGGTTGTAAAAGGTGAGAGAGGGGGGATTTAGATGAGAGAAAGAAATCAGAAGAAAGAGAGAGAAAAGAATAACGAGAACTAATCTCATTAATATGTAGAAAGAGAGAAAAATTAAAGAAAACCAAGCAATCAGTAGAAAAAGAGAGAAAAATAAAGAAAACTAATCTCAGCCCTTATTTAGCTTGTTTGCTACGTGTCAATAGATTATTAAAAGTTGAGCACAAATAAGATGGGTAAGGGATCTCAATCCCATTAAGAAAGCATGAGGAAACTTCTAGAAGTTCAATTATCTGAGTTCAAAACGGATGAAGATTGAAATCTTGACTGCTCATAGAGATGAAGAGATTGCAGGGCTGAGAAACTCATTAGGAAACAAAGAAACACTTTTAGAAGAATTGAAACTCAGAGTTGTTCACCTTGAGCAAGAGAACCAGGAACTTGTTGAATCTCTTAAAGAACTTGGGGATTCTCAAAGATATATTGGAACTGCTTCTTTGATGACAAAGCTGCGCAACAAGCTTAAATGCTTGGAGCAGGTGCACTGTACTTGTTCCAGAAATCTCAAAGCTAGAGAATCTGAGTGGAGATCTCAAATGGAAGAAATGAATAGCAATATAACTAGTTATAAATCTGAACTGAAGAGTAAAGAGAAAGAATTACAGGAACGTCACACGGATTTGGAAAATTTCCATTCTACAATTGATGTTCTGAATGAAGAAATTTCGATACTCCTTATGGTCTTAAAATTGGAATTCTTAGAAGCTTATTGCAAGCTATTAAATGAGCTGAGACTCTGCAGCAAAGAAAAGGATGATAAGATATCCTTTCTCGTGGAGCAGTTGGAGATGAAGAATGGGGCTCTAAACAATGCTCAGCTTCATCTTGAGCAAGAACGCGAAAAAGTAGCAACCTTATCGAAGAGGATAGAATCCTTAGACTTTATGGACCAGCGGGTAATTCTTCTAGGAGCAATGTAGAAATGTAGAAATGTAGATCACTGGCCGAATTTGTAGAGATTAATAAGCGCTTGAAGTCATTGCGCGATTAGCTCTGGATCGGTATAAGGGAATGTGGCGATCTTATGTACGTATTTTTGTTGTTATTCGCTGTTAATTGAATTGATATCATTCATTATGTCCGACTCTTGGTCAAAATATTTTGAGAAAACACTTTCAAGCCTACGTAGATAATACACACTATAATAATACATCATGAATTTCTGGGAGGTAAATTGATGCTTTCATATTGGGAGGTAAATTGTTTTTAGATATATGATTTCGTTGGCCATGCATCTTTATCAGAAAATGCTTCTCATTTGATAACATAAGAACAAATACCCTGTATCAAGCATCCGTACCATGTAATTATTACAAATATTATTTTTTCCTGACGAATGCTAGTACTTTAATTTCCACTTATCACTGTCGAACAGAAAAATGTTATGGAAAAAATCAGTCCAAATAAATTGTAATGGACAAATTTTCTAGTACATGTGCTCAAAATATTATGTTGTGGAAAACAAAAAAAAAGTCATTTGATATAGGTATGAGAGCAAATCATTGGCTCAACCTCATCTTATCTACACCGGAGTATAATTAATTAAGGTTGTATATTGTATACTTCAAAAGATGCATTTTGGTAAATTTCTTGAAACATAACTATGGATTTAGCTATTATATATGAACCTAAAAATACAAAACCACAAGAAACACAAATGTCATATTTTTTAATTTTTATTTTTTTAATTATTACAATAACTATTACAATAGGGCTGTTGGTATCTGCCGAGATCAAACAAAACATTTGTAGTCCAAATATTTATTCTCATAACGGGAGGTAACTACCCCTCAAACCTCTCACCACTAATATAGAAGGGATGTGTACTACCACATTTGCTAAGAGGTGGTGTGTCACAAACGTCTCATTTTAAAAAAATTAAATAATAGTGTAGTGCTTCAAACGATGATTAATGAAGATTTAAATTATTTGCCCCACTTACCGGAAGATGTTTTATGTATTTAAAATGTAGGAGTTAAAACTATTTCACTCTCTCTCTCTCTCTCTCTCTCTCTCTCTCTCCGAAGGCCTCTAGGCTCTAGCCGTGTACTCCACCAATGAAAAACATGTACCGTCCAATGAAATTAGGCTATATATCAAATCATATATGTTTCCAATGCAAACTATTTACATATGGCTTAATTTCATTGGACAGTCTCAAATATAACATATTATTACAATGAATGGGCACTAATATATATACACTAAAACTGCTCTTGAAATTGAACTGTTCACGTGAATAGTTCAATTGAGTGGATTTCAATTTATTTACAAAAATACCATTGATGAGCTGTAAAAAAAAAAAAAAAAAATCAAAATAAAATGACAGCTTCAACCACTACCACAGTACCACCACCTCTTTCTCTCTTTCTCTCCACCCGTACATATGAATAGTGAAATTGAATGGTTTATGTTTATTTACAAAAATACCACCCTAAAAGATGAGAAAAATAAAAAAATAAAATGACACTCAACCACTACCATACCACAACCTCTCTCTCTTTTTCTCTCTACCCACCGTCCTTCTCTCTTTCTCTCAATCTCTCTCTTCATCTTTTTCTTTCAATCCCTAAAAGCTCTCTCTCTTTCTCTAATTCTCTCCTCACACCAAATATCTGTCTGAAAGAGAAAAAAAAAACAGAAATAATAAAATTGATTTAGATGAGAGATGAGTTGATTGTTGAGAGAGTAAAAATTGTTTGGTAGAGATAGTGGCTGGTCAAGTGTTGAAGAAGAGATAGTGGACGATGGATTTGCATTTGAAAATACATGAGGTAGGTAGATTCTCCTTCTTATTTTGTTGTTTTTTTACTCTAATTTTGTATTGAAAGTATGGATAGTGTTCTCAAAGTATGGATGATGTGATAACTCTGATGAGTTATGATTTTAAAACAGTAAATGATGTATGGTTTTTTGTACTGGCAGTATGAGTTTCTTTTATTTATAATTGATTTACTATATTTTTTGTTTGAGGTATGGGTTTTTTGTACTGATAGCATAATTTCATTTTTTTCATAATTAATTTATATATGTTACTTTTTTTCTATCTATTGACATTCCTAACCATGTATATATATGTTTGGTGTTCTTTCTCTCTTGGGGTTTGGTTGTCTCTGGAGCTCAACATTTCCATAGGTTTTATAATTTTTTGTTTTTTATTTTATTTCATTGTGTTTGTTTAGTTTGCTTATCTGTTTCTAATACATTTTTCATATATTTTGTATGACTTCAATGGTTTCAATGCTTATTGAATATATTTTTTGTTTTTTACATTTTGTTTGCACTCATGTGAGTTTTTCATCTGAATTTTTTTTTTTCTGGTTATTTACATTTTATAATCATGTTTACATATAGTGTTGTTCTCTTTTTTGGGTTTTGACTTTTGATTGTTCTCTAGGGCTCACATGTTTAATAGGTTTTTTTAGTGATTATCTTTATTTTACTGCAACTATTACAATTTCTAAATGCCGATGACCCTTATAGATTTTACACTTGGACTGTCACTTATGGGACTTTGTCTCCACTTGGTTCACCACAATAGGTTCGTTTTTTATGGAATGTGTAGTGTAGATCTAAAAATTTGATTTTGTGTTTCTGGGGTTTTATGATATAGTATTTGTTTGATTGTTTTGGGTTTTTTTTTTTGTTTGTAGGTGATTCTTATCAATGGTTAGTTTCCTGGTCCTAGATTGGATGTGGTGACAAATGATAACATCATTCTCAACCTCATTAACAAGCTTGATGAACCTTTTCTCTTGACATGGTGAGTTCTTCTTTGCAATTAAGATTTCAAATTAAATGGTTGCATACTTGGTATTTGTTTTCTTTTAGATTTTCAATTAGTTAAAAATCTAATCTTTGGATGCTGAAAGTTGAATTGAATAACAATTGTTTGATCATTTTGGCTTATGTAAAATGTTATTTGTTGTTGAAAATTTGTAAAGGGTGACTGGCATTGCCTGATGGATAAGAACATTTTGTGTTACAAATAGGAATGGTATTAAACAAAGGAAGAACTCATGGCAAGATGGGGTTATGGGGACCAATTGCGCAAACTTATTAATTCTCTGAAATATCATATTTATAGTTATGTATTCTTAGTGTTCTATGATTTTGTTGTTGAATTATTTATATTAAAATAAAATTTTCTCTTGCTTTTCATTTATTTTCATTATTTACAGTGTTGTTTGGGCAATTTATGCATTTATGATGTTTTGAAAGTTTTAGAGAAAAGCTATAGAAAGCATAAAAGAAAAACAAAGAAGATGAACAACAAAGCTCTGCAATATTGAGAGCTTTTTCTGATTCAGTTTTCAATGGATTGAATAATCATATTCACACACATGACGTGTGACTATATACAATCTTCAAGTCAGACTCTAACAACCTCCGTGATTTACGAAGAGGGACTCTGATGTGGCTAATCTGACGGACCATATTGATGCTGATGTAATACTGACCTGAGCAGTTTGAAAGGGCGCCAACTATCTGTTCGTTTTGGCGCCAACTTCCTATCAGAATAGAGGAGAGAGTAATCAGCTATGATGAAGGTGTATGTTACTAATTTGGGACTCAACATAAGGCACAGCAGATTCTTTATGATATGGTTCAACATCCCCCCTCAAACGAAGCATGGATTTATCCAAGATGAGTTTGCTCTTTAGGAGAATAAATCTGGTGATACCTAGTGCCTTTGTGAGAACATCAGCAGGCTGACTCTCAGTTGGGATGTATCTGACATCCAACTCATTTGCCTTAACCTTATCTCGAATAAAATGAAGGTCCAACTCAATGTGTTTAGTTCTTGAATGGAACACTGGATTCTTTGCCAAAGAGCCAGCACCAGTGTTGTCACACCATAGAATAGGAGGAGATGCAAGGTGTATTCCAATTTCAGACAGTAGAGCTTTCATCCAAATAACCTCAGCAGCAACTTGAGCCAAGGCTCTATATTCAGCCTCGCAGCTTGATTGAGCAACTACCCTCTGTTTTTGCGAGCTCCAGGACACCAAATTTCCACCAAGAAACACACACCACCCACTTGTAGATTTTCTATTATCAATATTACTTGCCCAATCTGCATCCGAAAAACCTTCAAGAACCAGTGGTGCAGTAGATGAAGGACGTTTAAAGTGAAGACCAGTGGTTAAGGTTCCCTTAATATATCTGAGAACACGCTTACAGGCCTGCCAATGAACAACAGTGGGAGTAGCTAAATATTGGCTTAACCTGTTAACTGTGAAGGCAATGTCAGGTCTGGTCAATGTAAGATATTGTAGAGCTCCCACAGTGCTTCGATAAAGAGTAGGATCTGTGAAAGGATCACCATCTGCATGAGACAACTTAGTACCAGTTGACATAGGCGATGGACAAGCAGAGCAATCAGCCATTTTAGTCTTCTGCAGTAAATCAAAGGCATACTTGCTCTAAGTTAAACTGATTCCTTCATTATTTCGAGATGCCTCAAAACCAAGAAAGTAGTTCAATTCTCCTAAGTCCTTCAAGGCAAAATATTTGTTCAAGTCATGAACTACTTGGGAGAGCACTTTGGAGTCATTACCAGTTAATAGTATATCGTCTACATATACCAGGAGTAGCAGAATACAGCCTTGACGCCTGAATATAAAGAGAGAAGTATCAGCTCTGGAGTTCTGAAATCCCCAACTCTCCAAGGCAGATTTCAACTTATCATACCATGCTCTCGGCGCCTGTTTAAGGCCATAAAGAGACTTGACCAATTTGCACACAAAAGTAGGACGTGAATCATCAACATAACCCTCAGGCTGTCTCATGAATACTGACTCCTTCAATTCTCCATTTAAAAATGCATTATTGATGTCAAGTTGTCTAATTGGCCAGTTATGAAGGACAGCAAGGGAAAGCACCACCCTGATTGTGGAGGACTTTACAACCGGGCTAAAAGTCTCTAGAAAGTCCACTCCTGCTATCTGATGGAAGCCTTTTGCAACAAGGCGTGCCTTACATCGCTGAACCAAGCCGCCTGGGTTGCGTTTAACTCTGAACACCCATTTGTTTCCCACTATGTTCATATCAGCATTACTTGGAACAAGGACCCATGTACAATTCTTAATCAATGCATTGTATTCATCATTCATTGCTGATTTCCAGATTGGATCAGCTAAGGCATCAGCTACTTTTGTAGGCTCTGTGATAGTTTGAGGGATAGTTGACACGAAGGCTTTTGGTTTAACAGTATTGGTTTTTGATCTAGTAACCATATGATGTGTTGAAGTAACTGGTAAATTTGTTTGTAAAGGAGAACAAGGTAGGTGGACAGTGAGAGATATTGCAGGTATTGAAGATAGTGAACGCTGCTCAGAGGGACACAATTTGTCATTATGCTTGACTTTGGACAAAATAGAGACAGGTAGACTAGTACCAGGAGATACAGCAATATCAGTTTTACTGTCACAAGTAAACAAAGACTTGTAGGGAAAATCCTTTTCATTAAAAGTAACATGCCTAGAGATGTAGACACGACCACTAGAGTGTAGACATTTGAAACCTTTATGGCAGTCACTATAACCAATAAAAATGCACTTGGCTGAATGAAAATCAAATTTGTTTCTGTTATAAGGTCTAAGAAGAGGGAAGCAGGCACAACCAAAAACCTTTAGAGAATGATAATCAGGAGACACCTTATATAGCTTTTGAAGAGGAGAAATATGACCAAGAACAGGAGTGGGAAGTCTATTAATAATATGAACAGCAGTATGGAAAGCATCCCACCAAAAAGAAAGAGGAAGTTGAGCTTGTGCTAGCAGAGTAAGACCGACCTCTACAATGTGTCTGTGTTTGCGCTCAGCCGTTCCATTTTGCTGATGTATATGAGGGCATGAATGTCTAAAACCGACCCCTAATTGACTAAGATACTGAGCCAAAGGTCTGTATTCCCCTCCCCAATCACTTAGAACACACTTTATCTTCCTATTAAAAATCAGCTCAACATGTTTTTGATACTTGACAAACACCTCAATAACCTGAGACTTGGATTCAAGTGGGTAAATCCACGTGAATCTAGAGAATGCATCAATGAAGTGGACATAATACTTGTACCCAAGTTGAGAAACATGAGGAGAGGGTCCCCAAACATCAGTAAAAATGAGCTCAAGAGGTGCATTGTAGACGGTTTTTGAAGTAGGAAATGGCAACTGATGAAGTTTGCCACATTGACAAGCATCACAAAAATTCAAAGAATTTGATGCAGTGCAGGGTAGGTTTAACCCTCTTAAGACTTGTTTTAAAATGGGAAACGAAGGGTGACCGAGTTTGGTATGCCATAGAAACAAAGTAGATTGTGTGTCATTATTCTTGAAAGTGTTACAATCTTTTATACTATTTACATTGTAACAAGAGACTGATGGCAACTTATCAACTGTAACCATCTTCTTACATGATTCTGTACAATGACACAGAGAATTTGACAAGCACTTTTTACACACATTTTTGACACTAGACACAAACAATGCACGAGCTTTAGCAGCTATGGACTCGTCACTAATTGATGAAAGATCCAGCTGGTAGAGGCCATTTTTCAAACCCCCTTGCAATAGAATTTTCTTCGACATCTTGTCCTTAATCAAGCAAAATTCAGAATTAAACTCCACAATAACATCATTGTCTCTAGTGAATTGAGATATGCTTAACAGGTTTTTAGTGATTGCTGGGACATGTAGGATGTTATTTAAAAACAAAGGTTTATGAGGTATTGTCTGTGAGTGTATAGAAGAAGAACCAACATGAGAGATATGAAGTTTAGCTCCATTACCTACTGAGAGCTTTTCAGATCCCTTGTAATCAGCTTTGTGTGAAAGATTATGCATATCCGAGGTAACATGATTAGTAGCCCCGCTATCTATGTACCACGACGAATCCATCACAGTGGCTGGTGAGGCAATGTAGGCATTTGCATTAGAGAAGTTGCCATAATTCTGCACTGGAACCTGGTTCTGATTATTTGATGTGTTGACATTATACTGACTCATATGTGCTTGAAAACCAGAATTGTAGCCTTGAGGTTGCTGATTTCCTGGTTGTTGCATGTTTTGCATACTCAGGCCTTGAAAAGACTGATCAAAACGCTTGTAACAAGAGGCTACAACATGTCCAGTTTTGTCACATAACTGGCATATGAACCGTGAACCAGGTCTGCCTCCATATCTGCCTCTTCCTCTGCCTCTTGAACGACCACCTCTATAATTGTTTCCTCTGAGATTTCCATTGAAAGCATACTAAGCAGAAACATTACTCATATCAAGAGGCACAGCACTATGCTTTGCTAGTCTACTTTCATAGCTCATTAACTGATATTGGACCTCTTGAAGACTGATCTCTCCTTGCCTACCAGTGACACTCACAACAACAGCATCATACTCCATACCTAAGCCACCCAGGATTTGAGAAATTAACTCAGCCTCTGTCAATGGCTGACCAGCTGCAGCAAGATTCTCACTCAGTGTTTTCATTTTCAAGACAAAATCAGTGATAGACAGACTGCCTTTTTTGGTGTTCTGTATCTCATCTCTGAGTTGAAGAACCCAAGCCTTGGATTGTTGAGCAAAAAGACTCTCAAGAGTCTTCCAAACTTCATGAGATGTAACACAGTGAGTTACATGACCAAATACAGTCTCGCTTAAAGTTGAAAAGAGCCAACAAACAATTAACTGATCTGCCTTCTTCCAGTTTAAGAAATCTTCACTCACAATCTTATTTGTTTCACTTAACCGATCTGATTTCACATACTTTGGTGGAGAAATACCGGATCCCAGCACAAAACTCTCTAGATCAAACGCTCTAATGGCAGGTAACACTTGAGATTTCCAAAAAAAATAGTTATTTTGATCTAGTTTTATAGGAAGCTTGAAATTGAGATTTGAGGAAAGTGACGAAACCTTTGATTTCAACCTCCAAGAACTGGATCGACTTCTCCTGCTAGTTGAACTCGAATCTCCATCAGAATCTGAGCTTGAAGACATCATGACTGCTAGTCTAGATGCTCTGATACCATGAAAGTTTTAGAGAAAAGCTATAGAAAGCATAAAAGAAAAACAAAGAAGATGAACAACAAAGCTCTGCAATATTGAGAGCTTTTTCTGATTCAGTTTCCAATGGATTGAATAATCATATTCACACACATAACGTGTGACTATATACAATCTTCAAGTCAGACTCTAACAACCTCCGTGATTTACGGAGAGGGACTCTGATGTGGCTAATCTGACGGACCATATTGATGCTGATGTAATACTGACCTGAGCAGTTTGAAAGGGCGCCAACTATCTGTTCGTTTTGGCGCCAACTTCCTATCAGAATAGAGGAGAGAGTAATCAGCTATGATGAAGGTGTATGTTACTAATTTGGGACTCAACATAAGGCACAGCAGATTCTTTATGATATGGTTCAACATGTTTTTAAAAATTTGTTTAGGGGATTCATTTAGTAATTTTTAATTTTTTTGACTAACAAAATGAGTTTATTTAAGATGTTATAAACTTAGAATTTCAATATCATCAAGTTCAATATTGAGTTTATGGTTGGTTTGTTTGCTTATTATTTTGTATTGTAAATTGTTATTACAAGAAAATGTGTGTATAAAATCTTAACAACAAAATATACTTTTTTTTTTTCTTTTTGATTATTTTTTCTAAAACATTTGTGAGTTTTAAATATTCTTATGTCTTTTATATTTGTTGTGCAGATTTTTAATGCATCTTTAATGGTTTTTCATGGTATTTAGGTTTTTATGTTGCTAGTGTAAACTCTTAGCAGTTACTGTGCAATCGCTCTCTTGGTAAGTTAGTTACTGTTTTTATTGTTTTTCTAAGTGATTAGTTTTACTTTGTTGGATGTAGTATAATTTTTTTTAGAAAATATAATGATTATTTGTTTATATGTATTCATCGTTCTTGGATTTTTTTTTTATTCTTTTATGATTTTATTCAATTATGCTTATTTAGGTATTTTGTGATCTGTACATTTTTTTGTTGCTTAAATAATATATTTTTCATGGTATTTATAAATTTATATCATAAAAACTAACAATTTTTTGTGGTGTTTAGATTTTGTGTGTACTTTTCATGATTTTCATATTTCCGGTGCAAACTCTTTGCGGTTATTGTGCAATTGCTTATTTGGTAAGTTATTTACTATTTTTGATTTCATTATAAATCTCAGTCTTAATTTATTTATGCTTTTTATATGTTTTTGATGTGTTTTTTATTTTTTTTTATTACCAATTATAATATGGTTATAACAATTGCATTAATTGTTTATCTACATACAAAATATGTTTATTGCTACTTTTATTTCACATATTAATATTTAATACTACGCATATATTGTTATTTGCATATATATATATATAACTGAAATTTTTATTTGGTATAGAATTATTATTTTACTTGATTATCTTTGTTTGTTGGATTAAACTTAGGACATCTGTTAAAATCTAATCGGATTAAATAAATAAAAATAATTAGTTGAATCTAATTGATAAGTTTTTGAATGCACACATTTGTAGTCAAATTGGATCTTAAAATTTGGGTTTGATCCCTAAATTACAGGAAACTTTATTTAAAATTCAACTGCAATTTAAGGAACTGAGTTTGTTCATCAATCAAATCTTATCTACTTTTCTTCAATTGCTAGCATTGCAATTGAAGAAAGGTAGGTAAGATTTGTTTGATGAACAATCTTACCTACCTTTCTTCAATTGCAATGCTAGCTGAAAAACTACTAGCAATTGAAATGATAGATTCATTTCAAAATAATAATTCAAACTTCAATAAAGGAGTCAAAAAATGCTAGACTTGCTCCTTAAATAATTTGGTTATTGAACAAAGTTTTCTTTATAGTGCAACCAAATTTCAAATCACAAATATTGAAAAAAAAAAATTACTATAAAATAAATCTCAAATTTCGAGATTCAATTTGACTTGACTACAAATTTATGCATCCAAAAATCAAAAATAAGATTCAACTTATTTCCTTTCAGTCGTTTAGTTTGCTTAGCTTTTAAGAGATATCATAAGTTTAATATTAAATACATTTAATGTTCACTACACTTACCTATTTAATTAAATAAATTCATTTTAATAGACAAAATATGTGTAATGCATGATACTTTTGATTCACATTAATATTTAATGTATAGATTTTTGTTTCTCATATTAATATTCAATACACTATGAATATATTATTTTCGTATTTACACGTATACATATCAATATAACTGATATTTTTATTTGTTAGAATTATTATTTTACTTGGTTATCTTTTTATTTTTGATTAATATATTTTTTATATTTTTATTTTATTTGTTTCATAATTTAGATAAATAAATTTATTAAAATTGAAAATAATATATAAAACAGTATAATACTCCCGCAGCAAAATACGGGCTATTTTACTAGTTTACCACTAAATCACATTGATATACATAAATTTTGTACAGTAATTTATATATGGTTTAATTTTATTGGACGGTCTCGGTGAGACCTTCCTCACAAGTCTTTCTCCCTCTAGCCTCCACCAACCATATTGGATCACATGGTGAAACTGTCCAATGAAATTAGGCTATATATGACATTATATATGTTTCCAATGCAAACTACTTATATATGACTTAATTTCATTGGACAGTCTCTCCACGTGACAGTGAAACCGTTCCACACAAGTTATTCTCTAAAACCTTTCCACACGCGATGGCACTATCTCCCGTTCTCCATGAAAGTTTAGAAAAGGTTGTGTACTGTCGTCCTCTTCCAAACTTTTTTAATTTTGACCTTGACTAAATGGTTTAAATATATGACCCCACAAGAAACCTGAAGGAAACTACTTTTCGTATGTATCACGACTCACGAGTAGCACAGATTTATATATGTATACATAAAGTTAATTACTGCATACTAGAGCTGTTTGTAATTTGTAGTAAACATGGTGTCCGAGTCCAGAGTCATGGTCATTAATATGTGTGCTTTCGTTTTAATATTTTTTAATGTTGTAACAATGAGTAGTTATATACCATTAGAAAGGGAAGCTCTGCTTAACACTGGTTTGTGGAACAACTACGCTTCAGATCATTGCGGGTGGGTTGGTATATCTTGCAATTCAGCTGGATTCATCTCAGAGATCAACTTAACTCATCATGGCAAAAAAGGGGATCTTAGCAAATTCAACTTCTCCTGCTTTGCAAAACTAGAATCTCTCTATCTTCGTTCCAATCATCTCACTGGAACTATTCCACCACAGATTGGTGCTCTTTCCACACTTACCGTTCTAAATCTTGGCACAAATAATCTTACAGGTCAGCTAACTAGTTACAAATTTTCATTCTAGTTTTATATATTAAGATAATGGATATCTTGGAGATTTATTTGTTTATGGCAATCCGTGATTGTTGTGTTTTTGTGCTGTTTTGTTGTCGGGGTGAAGGGGTTGTTTTTGTTTGTCTCTTCTCATTGTTGTTTTGCTTCCACTGGTTGCTTTTTCTGTCCAGTATAGGGGTTTGCTCCCCTGTTTGTACTCTGCTTCTTGCTTAATACATGTTAGCTGTTAAAAAAAAAAAAAAAGGATATATTATGAGAGAACCTCTCTATATAAATACACCCAATTTGAAAGTAAGTTTATTGACACACTTTTTTTATCATGTCATAGGTGGTATCCCGCCAGAAATTGGGAACTTAAAGAATCTGACTGTGCTGCATTTGGATACTAACAACTTGATGGGACCTATTCCTTCAATTCTTGGTCAGTTAACCAACTTGGAAGAACTGTCTCTCTACACGAATCAACTTACTGGTATGCTGCCCCAACAACTTGGGAATTTAAAGAATCTGAAATATTTCGATGCATATGACAACAGCTTGACCGGACATATTCCTTCAACTTTTGGTCATTTATCAAATTGTCTAACTACTTTGGATCTGTCAAATAACAACATAACTGGTACCATTCCACAAGAGTTAACCCAATTAACCCAACTTTTGTATCTCAATCTTTCCTCAAACCTACTTTCCGGAAAAATACCATTTACAATTGGAGGACTTTTCAACCTTGAAACTTTGGATCTTTCAAACAACCGCATCGGAGGTCATATTCCAACTGAGTTGAGGAATTGTTCAAGCTTGAATACCTTGGCATTGAACAATAACGCTATCAATGGTACAATACCTTCCCAATTAGGAGACAGGCCATTCTTGCTCTATTTAAATCTCTCTCACAATAACCTTTCTGGCATACTCCCTATATCTCTTAATATGATCAACCATTTGGATGTATCATATAATAACTTGTCGGGTGAAAATCCAACTACAATGCCATGTCAAGTCGCGAATAAATTTTTTGCTGGCAACAGAGATTTACACAGTTCGTCGTCTTGCCGAGAAAGGGAAGCTCTGCTTAACACCGGTTGGTGGAACAACACTTTATTAGAGCATAGCGAGTGGGATGGTATATCTTGCAATTCACCTGGATTCATCTCAAAGATCAACTTAATTCATCATGGCATAAAAGGGGATCTTAGCAAGTTCAACTTCTCCTGCTTTGCAAAACTAGAATCTCTCGATCTTGGTGGCAATTATCTCACTGGAACCATTCCACCACAGATTGGTGCTCTTTCCACACTCACCGCTCTAAATCTTGGCACAAACAATCTTACAGGTCAGCTACCTAGTTACAAATTTTCATTCAACCAATTATATATATATATATTCACCCAATTTTGGAAGGATATTTATTGACTCACTTGTTTAATTATCATGTCATTAGGTGCTATCCCGCAAGAAATTGGGAACCTAAGGAATCTGACTAAACTGTATTTGGATAATAACAACTTGATGGGACCTATTCCTTCAACTTTCGGTCTTTTAACCAACTTGGAAAGACTATATCTCTACTCGAATCAACTTACAGGCATGCTGTCTCAAGAACTTAGGAATTTAAAGAATCTGAATGCTTAGTCAAGGATATTTATTGACTCACTTGTTTAATTATCATGTCAGTAGGTGCTATCCTGCCAAAAATTGGGAACTTGAGGAATTTGACTGTACTGTCTTTGTATAGTAACAACTTGACGGGACCTATACCTTCAACACTTGGTCAGTTAACCAACTTGGAAGAACTGTTTCTCTACTCGAATCAACTTACTGGTATGCTGCCCCAACAACTTGGGAATTTAAAGAATCTGAAATATTTCGATGCATATGACAACAGCTTCAACGGATCTATTCCTTCAACTTTCGGTCTTTTAACCAACTTGGAAGACCTGCGTCTCCACTCAAATCAACTTACAGGTATGCTGCCTCAAGAACTTGGGAATTTAAGGAATCTGAATGCTTAGTCAAGGATATTTATTGACTCACTTGTTTAATTATCATGTCATTAGGTGCTATCCCGCCAGAAATTGGGAACCTAAGGAATCTGACTACGCTGTTTTTGGATAATAACAACTTGACGGGACCTATCCCTTCAACACTTGGTCAGTTAACCAACTTGGAAGACCTGCGTCTCTACCGGAATCAACTTACAGGTATGCTGCTGCCACAAGAACTTGGGAATTTAAGGAATCTGAATGCTTTCTATGCATATGACAACAGCTTCAACGGACCTATTCCTTCATCTTTTGGTCATTTATCAAAATACGGTTAAATCTATTTAAATCTCTCTCACAATAACCTTTCTGGCATAACCTTAAATCTCTTAATGTGATCACCCATTTTGATGTATCATATAATAACTTGTCAGGTGAAATTCCAACTACAATGCAATGTAAATTCGTGGAGGAAACTTTAGCTGGCAACAAAGATTTACACAATTCGTCGTCTTGCCGAGAAGGTCGTACTTCTAATCACTTGAAAGGGGTCATCCGGTTTATTGAAATTTTTCTTCCCATCGCAACAATTTCCATTTTAATAGTTTGCGTTCTCTTGTTTCTCCGTAAGTACAAGGAAAAAAGGGCTAGACCCAAAACAATATCAACCAAGAATGAAGATGTTTTCTCGATATGGAATTACGATGGTAAAATTGTATATGAAGATCTAATAGAAGCCACGGAGGATTTTAACATCAAATTTTGCATTGGAACCGGAGGCTATGGTAGCGTTTACAGAGCGCAACTGCCTAATGGTGAAGTATTTGCTTTAAAGAAGCTTCACTCTCGGGAATGGGAGGAACCAATTTTCGTAAAGAGCTTCAAAAATGAGATCCATGTACTCTCTGAAGTTAGGCACCGAAACATTATTAAGCTTTATGGTTTTTGTTTGCACAACAAAATTATGTTCTTGGTTTACGAGTATATCGAGAGAGGAAGCTTGTTTTGTGTTCTTTGCAATGATGACGAAGCTACTGAATTGGATTGGAGAAAGAGGGTGAACGTTATCAAGGGTGTAGCGCATGCTTTGTCTTACTTGCATCATAACTGCACACCCTCGATAGTTCATCGCGACATATCAAGCAATAACATTCTACTAAACTCCCAATTCGAGGCTTTTGTTGCCGATTTCGGCACAGCTAGACTTCTACATTGTGATTCATCCAATAACACTGCAGTACAAGGCACTTTCGGATACATTGCTCCAGGTAAACCATTTGATTTCCCATGTTTCTTTAATTTTTAGCTTTATCTAAAGATTTTATGTTTTTTATTTTTTGTAGAACTGGCCTACACTATGCTTGTGACAGAAAAGTGTGATGTTTATAGTTTTGGAGTGGTGACACTAGAAATTCTACTAGGAAGGCATCCAAGCAAACTCCTCCCATTCTTATCATCACCGCCGTTGCCGTCGAAGTCACAGTTTCCGTCCTCTGATCAAGAAATAATGTTGATTGATTTATTAGATCAACGTCTCTCATCTCCAAATGATCAAACGGTTGTACAAGATATTCTTCTAATTTCAACTGTTGCATTTGCATGCTTGCGTTCCAATCCAAAGTCACGGCCGACAATGCAATGTGTGTGTCAAAAGTTTCTTGCTCGGAGGATGCTATTCAAGTCAAGGTCACTTCAAGAAATTTCTATCTCGCAACTTCAAAACCAAGAAATTTAATCGACAGATGAATGTGTTATGCAATTAATTACGAACGGATGTTTTTTTTTTTTCATTACGTATGGAGGTGGTCGTATGATCAAAGCATGCATGTTTTGTTTTTGTTTTTCAAAGTTGTCTAATGTGGAGCAAAAGCTGTTATTGTGCTTAATCTAATTAAATTGCTCATGAAGTTCTCTTTTTTTTTTTTAAAAAAAAAAAAATTGTCCCTTTCGAATCAATAAATTCTTGTGGCGTTGTGCCATCAACCGGCCATCAAACATTATAGTTAATCTAAAAGTTACTTGAGTATTTTAATTCGGTCGTATATTACATGCCCTGACTGCCATCTTTCACTAGCAACCAAAATGGACGAATTGTGTAAAGAACTGGATGAAGCTAAGGCCTTGATAAAAAAACTGACTGCTGAATACCAAATTAACGAAGAATTGTCTAATAGCCTGAGGAAAGCTCATAATGAGCAATTACTTAAATTTCAAAAAGCAAAGCAGCTGATTGCAGAGCTTACCCGAGAAGATGGGAAGACAGATCTAGTAGCTAGAAAGGAAGAAGCCTCAAAACATTGAAGAACACATGAAAAGTTGATGGGAAGACGGATCTATTAGCTAGAAAGAATGAAGCAATATGTAAAAGAGGAATGTCATCATACAACCATCAGGATTCCCTTAAAAAACAAACTAACCCCGAATGAACGAAAGGTGAAGAGATGATTTCTAAATCAATTTACCATCAAATAATATTTATAATAAATTCTCCTCAACCCTTCTAATATGTATACTTCACTGGACATACAATCGCACTTCTAGATTAACATAAATTTAGGCCAGAAAACTACAAACTGTCACTGCACTGCAAATTTTGTAAGACATACAACATAAATCAATAGATAAGTAGATTATGGTTGTAAACTAATCCATGACAGTTATGAAAACAATTTCAATGCCTTTAAATCTTAGTACAGAGGGATTTATTCCGGATCGTTACCCTTTGATGAATTTGACTTTTTACAGAACTTTGTTTGCCATTTCTGTTTGTTCTTCTCAGATGTACTCCAGTTCTGAGAGAATTTCGTAAGACAAGCTCCCAGATTTACCCCTTTACCAACCAAAATGCTTGTTACTCCCATTTTTGAAACCTGTAATCACAATTTCAAGCTTCAACCAAACAAGCGAAATACGTGCTCCTGAAATATCAAGGATTCTTAACAATTTACAACAGCAACCTCAACTTGAGATTGCTACTTCTCATTGCATACAAACTAAACCATAAACAAAGCTAATGAACGTATTCTGTAACGGTACAAAACAAAGGTCAAAAAAGTGGAAAAGGTGAGATGATTTTACCGACTGAATGTTCCTATCCTCGCCATCGAAAAAGAGCATTGAGTTAAAGGGCACCGCAGTCCTACAATGAATTCTCTGGAAGTGGTCAGTCTTATGCGACCAACTGGAAAATATCTCCGGAATAATCAGAAGAACAATTACAGCCAAAACCAATGGGAAAATTACTTAATTTGGAAAGGTCAACAGACCCCCATCATAGAAATTGAGCATAATTTGAGATGGTCTCCAACATAGACCAATAATAAAGAGCATCAAAGAAAGAATTTTGGAAAAACTCACCTTGGCTACAAAGATAGAATCGATGGACAATTTCTAAAGAAAAGTGTTAGCAATATCAGGAGTAGGTGATCTAGAAGCAACAGCTACATCAATCCCTTTGTCCTTTAGAGCGTGTAATATTCCTTTAGCGTGAGGATACATAGATGGCATTTCACGTTTCGATCGACATTCACTACAATAACAACCAACCATTAAACAAAATTCAAACCCTAATAAAATAAAACAAAAATTAAAAAGGAAAATGAAGAGTACCAGTTGAAAGGCCAGAGAGTATAATCGAGATCGAAGACGACCAAACGAGGAAGAACTTGAAACATGTTACTGCATCGCTTCTTCTTTCACTTTCTCTTCACCCATTTCTCTATCTCTCTCTCTCTCTCTCTCTCTCTTTCTTAGTCTCACCCTTTATAACTGTTTGATGATTATTAGAGATATGCTAAACCCACCCCTATTTTCGCTATTCACACCTACCCTTCTTCTCATACACTCCCCATATTTCCATGAAGTGAAATTGCATAATTACCCCAACCATGATAATTGTTGCAAAATTGCCCCGAACTTTTCAAAATATCCATAATAAACACATGGGTTGTTTATAACACTTAATTTTTTACCCTTAAAACTTAATGAGTCTAAATTGATTCTATTAAGTAGGGGTGGGCACCCAAACCGCCAAACCGATCAACTCACCGAAACCAAACCAATTTAAGCGGGTTGATTTGGTTTTGTTAAAGAAAATTAACCGATTGGGTTATTTTTTAATAACCCGATTGGTTTGGGTTGGTTTGTGGGTTGTGTTTTATCAACCCGCATAACTAGGGATGGCAATGGGACGGGTTCGAGGCGGGGTGGCCCTCCTCGCTCCCCGTCCCATTTATATTTTGAAAACACATTCCCACATTAAACCCCACAATAGATGGAGCAAGGTGGGGCGAGGCGGAGTATGCTTTTCCCATCCCCACCCAATTTACCTCATTTAACCCATTTATCAAAATTATTTATTAAAATAATAAATAAATAACCCAATGAATTTTATTTTTATTTTTTGAAAATTTATAACCTAATGAATATGAGATAATATATAAAGTAATTCCAAAATACTTTTGAAAATCATCTCATAAACATTAAAAATAAATATAAATCTCACCACTACACCAATAAATTCAATAATTTTAAAACATAAACATTGGAAGAAAAAAAAAATAATTAAAAATATATATTATATTTTAAACGGGGAAGGGTGGGGTGGGGATTATAAAACCCATCCCTGCCCCATACCCATTGCGGATTGTACTATAGATCTTTATCCTCATCCCCAAACTCATTGCGAGTTGTACTATCTATCCCAATCCCCGCCCCATCCTCACCAAATTAAAACACATCCCCACTACATAAGTGCAGATCCTCGCAGGGACGAGGCCCCATCCCCGTGGGTTATTTTGCCATCATTAATTGCCTTTTGATTATCCAGATCCATATCCCACCAACATACAACTAACTCTGTTGTATGTATAATTTCGTCAGCATGACACGTCAGCAAAGATAGCGGTTATTACGGAAGTACAGTAATTCCAAGTCATCCAAAGTCAACCAGTCAATGAAAGGAATGCTGACCGAGGACACGTCACCAGGTCTGGACACGTTATCAAGAAAGTTAAATATGGAAGTTAGAAGTGTATGCGCCAAGTAAAGTCGTCTAGTTAAAGAAATATTAATGAGCGAAGATCTTGCTTGCCGAAGATCTTTACTCAACGAGATCTACTCGGCCAAAACAGGAACTACTCGGCCAAAACAAGAAATACAATCCTATCAAGATACGTCTTATCAAGCAGAGATCCATTCAGATATGAAATCTAATAATCACACTCCAAGTAAGGAAATATTCTTATTTCCTTTCTAGTGTCAAAAGTCTAATCAGGAAAGAACTCAAAGCTTCCAGAAGGATAAACACCGAATGGGAAAACGAGTCCTAATCAGTCTACTCTACCAGAATCCTACAAAGACTCTAATTGATGAGTCCACCGCTTATACGACAGGAACTAGGGCAACCATAGATCGAACCGTATAAATACAACCATGTATTCATTATAAGGGGGATCGACATCATGAGCAATTTACACTTACATGAGAAAAAAGATACGAAACATAAGCAATTATCTGAGAGAAAGCGAGTATTGAGTGTGTAATTATTCTATTCATAATGGATCTCTTCTCGCCGTCACCGGCACCGGCACCGTGGATGTTTCCCTGCCTTGGGGTTTTACCATGTAAAACATGTGTTATGTTTTGTTTATTATTTATTTCCTGCTTTTCTACATTATTATTCTCAAATACGAACGAATCATATCACATCCACGTGGAGAAAGAGGCTTTGATTATTCAACCCTAGACTGGTTAAAGCTTCGATCTGCCTACGTGTTATTGTTTGACGGTTGACTTTTCAACGATCCAAAAATCACCGTCAATAATTGGCGCTAGAAGGAGGTGGGAACTCAACTTTAAGGAACCCTCATGAACAGACCACAGGAGGAATTCCGATGTGGATCCAACACTTGAAGCACCCAACAAACAACTATTGGAAGTGTTAGGGAGTGGGTTAACTACAGAACCCGTAGCAGGGGCTGCGGCCGTGACCAAATCCGGAGAAAGAATATTGCGAAAGCAATACACAGAGCTTCAAAGTATCAAAAATCCATCCTAGGAATTGCTTTCCAATTCCGACAGCTTACGAAAGAAAAGAGTAGAGAGTTGTCCAGAATCGCGGAATTGCTGACCAATGCGCACTAAAGTGGGCATATCTCCCTCTACAGAAGTCAGATTCGTGAACTGTAAAAACCGTTGGAAACTAGACATCCAAGAATTTCCAAGCATATATGGTTCGTATCCTAGTTCAATCCGAGCAATATTTGGTGGCTCCCGCAATATTGAAGAAACTAGATCGCGTATAGATTTCTGATCTGACCATTGAACACTAAAACAGGTATATCTCCCTCTACAGAAGTCGAAATCATGAGCCGTAAAAACCGCTGGAAACTAGACCTCAAAACCTTTCCAAGCATATATGGTTCGCAACCCAGTTCGGTTCGTGCAATTTTTGGTGGCCCCCGCAACACTAAAGTAAGCAATTCGCGGAAGATTTTCTGATCTGACCATCAAGCACTAAAACAAGCATATCTTCCTCTACAAGCATTGAAACCATGAGCCGTAAAACCGTTGGAAACTAGACATCCAGACCTTTCCAAAAATATATGGTCCACAATCTAGTTCGACCTATAAAAGTTTTTATGGCTCTCGAAATATTGAAGAAAATCACTTGTGAAGAACTTTCTGATCCGACCACCTGTTGCTAAAACAAAGGTAACTCTCTCCAGAAAGCACGAAATCACGAACCGTGAATTTTGCTGCAAACTAGATGCACGGAGCCTTCCGAGGACATGTAGTCCGTGACACAATTCAGCTCGAGGAATATTTGACAACCTCCAGAACGTTGCAGTTCAGCAAAAAAGGAAAGAAAGGACCCAAAGTCAATTCTCAACTAAAGCTTATTCGGCTATTCGTTACCGACTTATCCAACAACAAAGGATCCAAGAATAAAAAAACTACACACCAGGTTTGGTAAGTGGCCGAGGTAAGCCAATTTACACATTGTTTAATTTTATGATTTTGTCGTTCTATTGTGCGAACAGAGAATATATAGTCATATATGGTAAAAATAAAAGAAAATTGTCCAAAAACTCAGTGGAATTTAAACAAGGCTTTGATCTTGGCAAAAAGCGCTTCCGATAGCGATTAAATGCAGTACCGGAATTGTTCGGGCAAGGAGGTACGCTCTCACTTTCACTTATAATAATGTGAATTAGCTAATAGGTAATTAGAAATGACATAGTCTGTAAATATATATTCTCATTAAATATGTGTACAAATCACTTTGATTTGGAGATGCACTATTACTTTCACCAAAGCAAATTCAATCGGCAACAGGTACGCCACAATCTTTATTATTGATGATTAAAATATATTATGTCAACCATTATTTAAAATCCCATATTGGATTGACTGAATATAGTTTAGTTCAACCAAATTCGGTCTTTTGAGCATAAGTTTTGCCAAATTTAACACTCGGAATATTTGATATGCCTAATACATTGGTGAGATCGAAGATGAGTCTATAATACTTGAAACATATAATTTCTTTAATCTAGATATATTGAAATATGTCTACTTCTTCATATTGTTATACTGTCACATACAAATCCGCAGCATGGACGAACTTGTTGTATTTCTCTTTAAAGAGGGGGTGGATGCGGTGTTAAAAGCGCTCCAACAAGCCTAAACCTACTTGCAACAACTGCTGGGGGGCTATAGGAGCAGAAGATGTAACCGTAAGGAAAATTCACAGTTGTGAAAGTGGTTTTTATGAAAGTCCCTTTTCCGCCCCAGCAACTAAAAAAAAAAAAAAAAAAAAAGACAAAGTATCTTAAAGCAATACAACTAAACTTCAGGTTCGATAAGTGACCAAGTGTTTTCGAAAGCGCTTAATGACATTATCAAAATCGGTCGGGCTTGGAGGTACATTTTGGTTTAATTATTATTACTTGTTATTATCTTACACCTCAATAACTTGATGGGATATCACGATGCTTATTTTCTGTTGCTAATTAATTAAAATCATAAGTTGCACGTTGTATGCTTTTCTATCAAAATATATACTTCTTGTTTATTATGCCACGTGTTTTTATAAGCAAAGCACCCAACATGAATCCATGGATATTGTATCCCGAACGATGACCATAACCAATACCGTACATGGATCCAACTATTTTTGTTCAGCATTATTAAAGTATATACATGTATATTTGTTATTTGGCAAATGCTATTCATATGTTTGGCACAGAAAGAAAAGATGAGAACCTTAGCATAAGAGTCGAGCTTCGTATCAATGCATGCAAAACGAGTTTCATCTCAGTGCATGTAGAAATTCAAACGAAGGCAGAACATTCTCAACAATAATAATGTAAACGCCGGCAAATGGGTACCCACAAACATATCAGGCTCTAGACTAGTCATAACGGTCTGAGCTAGAAAAACACAAAAAGACCAATTGGTGCTCGCCACCATTGGCAAGCATGACCCTTCGAAGTGCAAGATAAGCACTCAAAAGACAGTGGTCGAAAGAAACATTGGGGGTTGGAAAAACTAGCACTTAAAAACTATATAAGCAAAAGAGGGAGACGTACCATAAAGTATGCTTAAAGACTTGGTGTATGGTCAGATACGTCTCGACAAACACTGAGTAAGCCGAAAACTCAACAATGGCAGCTGAAAAATAAAAAAGGCCTTGTGCCTAAGCCAAAAACTCAGCAATGGCAGCTAAACAAAGAAGGCTTTGAGCCTTAAAGACTTGGTGTATGGTCAGATACGTCTCGACAAACACTGAGTAAGCCGAAAACTCAGCAATGGCAGCTGAACAACAAAAAAGGCAGCTGAACAACAAAAAAGGCCATGCGCCTAAGCCAAAAACTTAGCAATGGCAGCTGAACAAAGAAGGCTTTGAGCCTTAAACCAAAAACTCAACAATGGTAGCTGAACATTAAAAAAATAAAAATTAAAAAAAATTTAAAAAAAAAAAAAAAAAAAAAAGGCCCTGCACCTAAACCGAAAACTCATAGTGGTAGCTGAGCAAAAAGAAAAGGGGTTAAATACCTTTTTGCTTAAATTGTATTTATGTCAGGTTTTAAATGTGCAGGTACAAAGCTCCAATGAGCAAGTGCACACAAAAGCAGTTGGGAAGCTTTCAAATACAAGATCCAGGCCACCTAAGCCAAACACCTTGAGGTTGGCTCGACTCGCTAAAAATCAAGTAAAAACCCCGACCGAAAGTGGGTAGAAACTTAGATACGGTCAAGACCCTCCGTGGTACAAAATAAGCGCTCAGGCTGCATTGAGCCGAAAAGCCCAAATTCTTGTTTGTCAATTGAGCGAGCCTCTAGAGCAGCTTGCAAGAAGTGCAAAAGATAATCGGCCAAAAAGAAGACCGGTCTATAAGAAAGATCGGCCAAAAGGAAGAATCTGACCTACGAAAAAAGATCAGCCAATAAAAAAAAAAATTTTAAAAAGGTTCAAAGGAGCAAGAAAGAACTACGCCGAGCGCTTGGAATGTCCAATCTAAAAGAAAAAAAAAATCGTTTTAACAAGACCGAGTGAAGTATCAAAAAGCCGGGACCTCATCGGAATGAAGAGACTTAAAAGCATCCGAGCATCAAATCTTAGATGTCAACCTATTCAGCTCACTGTGGCAGTTCAACTCGCCGTAGCTAGAATAACTCAGCTTGCCGTGACTATTCAACTCAGCGGGTCAATTTAGCTCATTAGCTCTTCAACTCTTCAATAAATAAATAAATAAAAATGCAAAGGTCATCCCGATGCATGACGAAATCAAATAATAATAAATAAATTTAAAAAAAAAGATCTCAAAAATCAGGGCTTGTGAAGCAAGGCAGTTCATCGAACACGATCAGAGCCAAATGCAAGTAAGTAAGAAGTTAAAATTATTTTTATACAAACAAAGTGTTTTATTTTTGCAGGAATATCAACCGAAAGGCCCTAACAAAATAAATGCAAAAAAGGGAGACAACTAAACTACACGACTGGCAACCCTCTCGGGTTGACCAGCTATTTATCATGCTGCTTTATTCGCCATGACGACATCATCCACTCCACAGCCAACCACGTTGGTAAAGATGATAACGACAAATAAATGGCAAATACACACTGAAAGTAATTGACACTTCACCAGAGCAGCAACATCGATCACAATTGCCTCACAATTAGTGACTTCGCCATTTAAGGAGATTATTTACACGGCGATGAAAGCATTAAACAATGGAATACTTCTCGGTCAGAAGAATGATGGTGAACAAAGAACTCGCACAAACGGAAAGTAATAGAAGTACTAAAACAAAATGATGTGAAGAACAACAGAAGAAGCGGTCATGCAAAGAAGCATTAAATGCTGAAGTTGGCACTAAAAAGAGAAACACTAGGGTTAAAGATAGAAAGGAGGGAAAGAATTTCCCTAAAAACCAGAAGCCAAGTATGATTATAAATACTACTCGCCAAAACGAAGGAATGAAGAGATCAAATCGCTTGTTCGGCTCTAAGTATTTATGAGGGTATTGTTGTATGTGTATTTTCGTCAGTATGACACATCAGCAAAGATAGCGGTTATTACGGAAATACAGTAATTCCACGTCATCCAAAGTCAACCAGTCAATGAAAGGAACACTGACCGAGGACACGTCACCAGGTCTGGACACGTCATCAAGAAAGTTAAATATGGAAGTTAGAAGTGTATGCGCCAAGTAAAGTTGTCTAGTTAAAGAAATATTAATGAGCGAAGATCTTGCTCGCCGAAGATCTTTACTCAGCGAGATCTACTCGGCCAAAACAAGAAATACAATCCTATCAAGATACGTCTTATCAAGCGGAGATCCACTCAAATACGAAATCTAATAATCACACTCCAAGTAAGGAAATATTCCTATTTCCTCTCTAGTGTCAAAAGTCTAATCATGAAAGAACTCAAAGCTTCCAGAAGGATAAACACCGAATGGGAAAACGAGTCCTAATCAGTCTACTCTACCAAAATCCTATAAAGACTCTAATTGATGAGTCCACTGCTTATACGACAGGAACTAGGGCAACCATAGATCGAACCGTATAAATACAACCATGTATTCATTATAAGGGGGATCGACATCATGAGCAATTTACACTTACATGAGAAAAAAGATACGAAACATAAGCAATTATCTGAGAGAAAGTGAGTATTGAGTGTGTAATTATTCTATTCATAGTGGATCTCTTCTCGCCGTCACCGGCACCGTGGATGTTTCCCCGCCTTGGGGTTTTACCACGTAAAACATGTGTTATGTTTTGTTTATTATTTATTTCCTGCTTTTCTACATTACTATTCTCAAATACGAACGAATCGTATCACATCCATGTGGAGAAAGAGGCTTTGATTATTCAACCCTAGACTGGTTAAAGCTTCGATCTACCTACGTGTTATTGTTTGACGGTTGACTTTTCAACGATCCAAAAATCACCGTCAACAAACTCAATGAATCAAATAAACATAAAACAATTACAATGACTCATCATTTCCAATAAACTCAAAAGCCATATTAAAAAAAAAAAAAAAATGTGCTTTATCTGTGAAGATAAGGAATTTGAAGTGTATCACGGTACCATCCAAGTATGCTGTCTTCCCTGATACACAAACCATAATCAAACTTTCCGATGAACCTTAATCATAATTTGACAATTGTTTCCTATAAAACCATAATCATTAAAAAAAAAAAAAAAATCACAATTTGGCAATTATAACAATAATAAAAAATCGAAACTAAAGCTATAAAAATCATATAATATTTGAAAGAGTGGACTTACCGGAGATAATGTGAAAAAAAAAAGATTTTTTTTCTTTTTATTGGCAGCTAATTTGTTGTCTCTGTCCATAAATTGAATAAAAAAATTCAGATTTAGTAGCAATTTATATCTTTATAGAGGGAGCGATTCAACAGCTTTATGCGCGAGTATTTTGTTTTATATGCAATCGTTTACATTAGAAGAAACCGATTTCATGCCCTTCAAACCTCAAAATTTCAAATGAACATTTTTATCTTCATATCATGAAACAACAATTAAAGACCAAATACAATTCTTATTCACTTAATGACATTCGAAAGCAACAAATTTAGAAAGTAAAAGAAATAAAAAAAGAAAAGAAGAAGAAGTTGAAATCACCTGGTCTCAACTTCAAGAAAATAAAAATTAATGTACCACAAAACTTCACATGAAAATTAATGTACCAAAAGCAACAAAAATTTAAGAAAAAACTTAATAAAAGGAACAACACACAAAATTACCTGGATCGTCATCGTTTTCTTGTTTGTGTTCAACTGTCTTCCTGCAAAAATTTAAAAACAAATTTGCTACAATAGTACAAATTTTCAAATTTAATATATAAAGCATTAGAATTATTTAAATTTCTCAAGAACCAAAAAAAAATTTGAGTATTTAATTAACCTTTGCCGGCAGTTCTTTGATTCTCCAACTTCTTTTCACATGCCATCATGCCATCATAGACTTTTGTGTTTAGTTACATTATAAAGCTGTATATAATCATATATATATATATATATATAATAGAGTTTCACAGCGCCACATGTCACCGTATGAGAGTTTTGGATTTAAATGCAATTAAATATGATTGGCTGCCTTTTATATTGAGCCATATTTAAAGATATTAATGATAGTTATTATCTCAATCCCTTTTTTTGTTTGAAATAATTATTATCCTTATTCGTTAAAGAACTCTTAGGTGTCCGATGTCATTAATAATCAAACTCTCCATTTCTATCCTTACTGCTAATAGATTCAATGGTTTTTCTTAAAAATCAACTTATATATATAATATAGCCATGATCGTGAGACCGTCCCAAGTCCCCAACCAGCTCCCTCCAAAGTTTGCTATACAACCTCTGTAAAAGTGTAAACCCTCACTGTAAAAGTCTTATTTCATTGCCTCCTCCTCTTCTTTCTTCTTGCGTAATTATGTTTTGATGTATCGAACATGTTTGTTTCTTTGTTTTCATATACCATATTGTGTATGATCTGTATAATATTTGTACGAATGATAAGCTAACTACATATGTGCGAAACGATTCCATCTGCATGCGACAAACTGATTGCTTCAATTCTACACAAAGTGTAGCCCCATTTTCGTATCATTTTGAGTTAGTTTCTCGGATAAAACCGGGTATTTAATATGATAAAATAAGTGTTTCAGGTATTTTTGGAGTTCAGGGGCATTGGAGTAATTTTAGAGAATCTGGGGTCAAAGTGAAAATTTGGAGAAATTATTGAAGATTCTACGATTAAAGGAGAAGTCAAGGGTGCCTTTTGTAATTTGCCAACCAACGCGCCACAGAGTTCCACATGGATTAGTGAAACGGTGTGTTTCACTCTTGGGCCTTAGCCCGACCCGGCACAGATCCGGTTCGGCCAACAGACCTGACCCAAATGCTGAGTGCACCCACGTCTCCTTCTAAGTACACCCCACACCTCAGCGTCAGCGCCACATCAACATCTAAACGGCGTCATTTAAAGGTGGCCATGTCAGCGTGACGTCACAATGACGTCACTTCATCTTCAAGCTGCAACGACCCGGGTCGACCCGACCCGGTCATGACCCGATTGTTGACCTGGTATTTTCTAACCAATTTTTGGTGCTTTTTCCGACTGTTCTCCACCCAGATCGACGGCCGGCTTCCTCCCCGTCTGTTTGGCACCACTTTCGAGCCCCCATGCACACTTTTTCATCTCCTCCAAATCCTCCATTCTTCCATGGCTTCCAAGCTTCGTTTCTCCCCACCGCGGCATGCTAGCGGCACCCCTAACGACAGTAATTTGTTGCGGTTGAAGTGCCGCAGTTGTCCAACCACGGCAACCTGAGCGACAATAATTTTTCAAGCTTGCCGCAGTTCAGTTGCAGCTTCCGCCAACCGCGAAAATCCTAGACTGCGGCAGTCCGTCTTGGGGTTGTTTTGGATGAGATTCTTGCCCTATTTTGAGCCTGTTGACGGTGAATTTTGGATCGTTGAAAAGTCAACCGCCAAACAATAACACATAGGCAGATCAAAGCTTTAACCAATCTATGGTTGAATAATCAAAGCCTCTTTCCCCACATGGATGTGATACGATTTGTTCGTATTTGAAAATAGTAATGTAGAAAAGCAGAAAATAAATAATAAATCAAACATAACACATGTTTTACGTGGTAAAACCTCAAGGCGGGGAAATATCCACGGTGCCGGTGACGGCGAGAAAAGATCCACTATAAATAGTATAATTACACACTCAATACTCGCTTTCTCTCAGATAATTGCTTATGTTTCGTATCTCTTTTCTCATGTAAGTGTAAATTGCTCATGATGCCCCCTCGATATAATGAATACATGGATGTATTTATAGGGTTCGATTTAAGGTTGCCCTAGTGCTTGTCGTATAAGCGGTGGATTCATTAATTAGAATCTTTTTAGGATTCCAGTAGAGTAGACCAATTAGGACTCGTTTCCCATTTGGTGTTTATCATTCTGGAAGCTTTAAGTCCTTTCTTGATTATAATTCTGACACTGGAGAGGAAATAGGGATATTTCCTTACTTGGAGTGTGATTCTTAGATTTCGTATCTGAGTGGATCTCCGCTTGATAAGGCTTATCTTGATAGGATTGTATTTCCCGTTTTTAGCTAAGTATTGATCTTTGGCTGAGTAGAATCTTGGCCGAGCAGATTCCTGTCCGAGTAGAATCTTGACCGAGCAGACTCTTGGCCGAGTAGATTCCTAGCCGAGTAGACTCCTGGCCGAGCAGACTCGACTCCTGACCGAGTGGACTCCTAGCCGAGTGATTGATCTTTGGCTGAGCAGAATCTTAGCCGAGCAGATTCCTGTCCGAGTAGAATCTTGGCCTAGTAGACTCCTGGCAGAGTAGATTCCTGGCAGAATAGACTCCTGGCCAAGCAGACTCCTGGCCGAGCAGACTCCTGGCCGAGCGACCGAGCGGCCAAACAGATCTTGGCTGATTGAAACCTTTGGCCGAACAGATCTTTAGCCAACCAAATTCCATCTGTAAATGGCCTCTCATATGGTGATGTTACGCATTCATGTTGATGCTTTTGATAACGTGTCTCACATTTGACTTTTGATGACATAGAGTCACTATATTTCTGCATTACTTGTTATCTTTTGCTGACGTGTCATGCTGATGAAAAACCCCTATAACAATACCCCCTCAAATCTGCGAGATGAGTTCTTGGCGACTCATCGAAAGGGATTTGAATAATTCTCCTTTAATTTTTGTAATTTTTTTTTTGCCTTGTATACTTCTGTAACGCCTTGGTACACACTCGCACTATATAGATTTGTTATACCTTTCTTCCTCAAGACCTTGTAGCTAGTATTCCTGCAATAATAATAAAAAACTTTGTTTGTATAAACATAATTGTAAATTCTTACTTGCATTTGGTTCTAGTTGCGTTTGATAAACTTCCTTATCTCCACAAGCTTTGATTGTTGAGATCTTTTCACTCATTTGGGCGAATGTGAGACCCCTTTTTAGCTTTGTTCGGCTTTTCTCGGATCCTTTTGTCCGAGTGGTTCTTACTAACGCTTAGATCCTCTTTCAACCTGGTTCAGCTTCGCTTGGATCCATCTTTGAGCGGATCTTTACTAGCGCTCGGATCCTCTTCTCGGCTTCACTTAAATCCTTTGCTTTGAGCGGATCTTACTAACGCTCAGATCTTCTTTGCACTGTTGCTGCATATCTGATCTTTCTCTTGTAATTCTTCTTAAATAGGCATGAATTAGGTCTCCTTTTAGTTCCATAATCAACCTCCATTAAGGCTAATTCAATGTGACTCAAAATAGAAAGTATAATCCTTCTAACTTTAGGAATTTTAATCCAATCTCGACTAATCCTAACATGGAAAGTTTAGGATCAACTAAAATTGAATTAAAATGACTTTTAGGCCTTCGTTAATCTTCCAAAACATGACAAATTCATCTAAGACCTTCATTCCCGGATAGGCAGCCCGCAATGCTTCATTCTCTTTTGCTGACATGTCATGCTGTCGAAAAACCCCTATAACAGAGCCCATATATATACTTCTTTTATTCTAATCAAAAGGGAAGAGAGCCACACACACAAATCCGAAAATCAAACCCAAAAACCTCTCATTTTTCACATCTCTTCCACACAACCATCAACTCCCAAGAATCCAAACACATCTCACATCTCACATCTTCCATTTACCACATCCACCATCACTCCACCTTTTGGGCAAAAATAGTTGAAGATTCAAAGAAGAAGAGGAAGCTCTCCAAATAGTTTTCTCTAAACTTTTTCTCTTTTAATTCTTTTATGATAGCTATGTACTCATTGGAGATTATTTGTTGTATGGCTACTCTTTGTAATATTATGAGCTAAATATATATTGCTAGGATTTGATGAAACCCAACCCATGACTATATATTTATATTGATTCTTATTTACCTATTTATGTGCAACTTGTAGTTTGTATGGGTATTTTTGTGTGCTTCAAGCTTTCAATTGATTGATCTCCTTTTGAATGAATTGTTGTGGTGTGTTATGTACTGACCGGAGACGCACACCACGTGTTTGATAAAATGCCATCTATGCATGTCTAGAAAAGTAGACCTACTTAGGCTAGCGTATAGGATTCGTTTAGTACACCAATGTTCTTAATGAACTCATTTCATATATTCCGAGTAATTGAGAGATAGGCTTTGGTACGTTTTGGGTGTAATCTACTTTACTTGACCAAGATCGTAAGTTAATATTAGGGTGCATAAATCTATGAATTACATGAGCATGTTTTGGGTGAATAATTGAGTCTAAAACGGAAGTCAATTTAGGGTGGGGTGTAGTCAAGTCCTAGCATATTTCTCTCCATTATCACATTCGAGTCTATTTTCATATTAGTTCATTTTGCATTAGCATTAATCTTTTAGATTAGTTTAGTTTAAATTGGTTAATTTGAGAACCCTCATTTTTGATTGTTTGAATAGCATACAAGCTAATCAATTTCGGTAATCGGTCACTCGATCCCTGTGGGAACGAACTTCACTTCACTTCATCATTGCACTACTCTCTATTAGGTTGATAATTAGTGTTGGCATTAATTCCATATCAAAACGTGTTTAACTTGTAATGTTTAGTGGTTAGTAATTGAAGAATTTCAAAGGCAAAGGACGTCTCAACCATTATTCGTTCAAGTTGCTGGCTTTTAAGAGTTTCGGACATTATCGGTCTACAAAGGTATTCAAAGACCTCTTATCTCTTACAAGGCTAGGCACACACTCACACATATCATTCTTGTGTGTCCCTTCATGATTTTATTTCATTTACATTTCACTTTCACACACTTGGCAAAATATGCTCATGCATTCACATTTAGTTAATAAACTTTGTGTTTTGCATTTTCTAGGACTATGTCCGGAAACTAGCATATGTGTGTGTATTTGTGTTTGTATGTTTCCGTATTTTGTATTTAGGACTTGAACATGTTCTTATTCAATGCCTTATTGAGTTCCGGTTGTTTCGGCTACTCATTCATAAGGTTTCGAGTCCAAACATGTTGACTATGCCACTTTACGTTCTCTTACGTTGTGTTGACTTCATCGATGATTTCCGAGATGATTTCTCAACCTTTTTTCAAAGTTGTTAGTCATCGTCGTGCGTAAGAGAGTCACAGTTTGTAATCCAAAAACAGATTTGAATTCGGAGTTCGGACGCCCGAGATACGGGCCGACGAACCGAGGGAGCGCGCGAGAGGACAGCCCAGGCCGTGGGCCACAAGGGCTGGCTGTGGTTGAGGCCGTGGGCCCCACGGCCTGGAGCAGCCTCTGCTCCCGTGTGGGCCACGCGCCCCCCACGGCCAGGGGGTGACGTGGCACCACCTGGTTGGCCGGAATCCTCCCTCTCTCTCTCCTATTTCTTCCCTCTCTCTCTCCATTTTGAATTTCCAAGAAGAAACATTTCAGTTTTCCCGCATAGAGTTCTCTCCAATTTTTTCAAACTTCAAAACACCATATCTTCCTCATCCGGAGTCGGATTTGAGTGATTCAAGTTGGAGAGTGTTCGTATTTGAGTTCTCTAACATCTCCAAGTGGTTTGGTGGCTGTTTGATTGTGATTTCAAGTGGTTGGACACTGAATTTCGCACCAGCTGCAGAATCCGAGGTTTGAGTCTCATCTTTGGGATTTCTTGTTATTTGACCTTTCATTTGCTTGGGGTTTCTTCTTCTATATCTATGTTATTGTTTTGTAAAAGCTATTTGGAAAGGTAGCTTGATTATCATTCTAATTGAAACTCAATTTGTGGACTTATGTTGACTAGATTTTATGATTCTAGGTTTTACATTTGTTTGTGAGTTGTATTGTGATTAGAATGGCATCTTAGGTTGTTTGATACTTAATTGAATTAATTTTGTGTTAAAATGACTTTGAGATTTGATTTGGTCCTTTGATTATTGAAATCTAGGATTTGTGTATTTGTGTGTGATTTAGAGAATATAGGTTTTGATTGATGTAAATCTCAAAACCTTGCTCTATATTTTTGTCTAGTATATTGATTGATTTTAATCTCATATATCTAGCTTTTAATTGTATATTGATAGCATCTTGAATTTGTACTTAATGAACATTTTGTGATTCAAGTGTTATGTGTGTGAATGAGACTTTAAGTATATGTGTTAGGTGTTTCACATGCTTAGGTTTCTATTCATGTATTTTTGCATCTAGACTTGATTATTTGTGATTTCACGTGTTTAGGTCTATTTGTGCCATAAAATGTATTGATCACATGTTCTATGTTGTATTGAATGTTTGCATCATTTGCATTCACATGATCACACTAGGAAGTCCTTGTAAAAGGCATGAAGTCTTGGTTAGAGTCGGGATGACTCGGATAGCCAAGCAAGAAGTCTTGCCTAGAGTCGGGATGACTCGGATAGGTAAGCAAGGAGTCATGGCTAGAGTCGGGAGGACTCGGATAGTCATGCATGGGAGGCTCCCTAGAGGCAAGAGTGCCTTGGATAGGGAGTTGGCTATTGTATTGGTAGGCCTAGGTGTATGGTTAGACATAGAGTCCGATAGAGCGGGGTACACGGGAGGTGTATGCACTCTTGAGGAATTTCTAATCTACCATCGATATTGGTTGAGTGTGTTGTCCAATATATGGTGGTTCCGCATCATTGAGGGATTTCATACTTTCCAATAGGGTTGGGTAGGCTTAGACTTCACTAGGTTGGGTGAGCTAAAGATTGGTCACTTTGTGAATGTTCTATGTTTACTTTCCAATAATATAGTACCCAATGGTTGTAGTTCAACCCGTGGATGTTTCCTCCTTGGAGGTTTTACCACGTTAAAAAATCCCTTGTGTTAATTCTTTCTATCTCTTTCTCTTATATTTTAATTGTATATTTTATTGTCTTGATTCATAATATCCACATGTGATATATTGTGAAGCAAGTCTTTGTATAGTGTGATTAGTATATTCATTCTATAGATCAATTTGTATCTTTGATTCTTTTATATGTATTGTAATTTTTGTATAGTGACATTTTGATCACTCTTGTAACACATTGAACATTTTATGAAATACAAGCTTATTTTGTTGTTATGTTTATTTGTTATTTTACCTCACATGAATTGTTGATATACTTAGACATTTCTCTTATGATTGTAACATCGTATTGTCTATGTATGTCTTCCTTGGCTTATTGTGTTGTGTGTAAGGCTACCTTGAGGGACAAACGAATGTTTGTTCAAGGGTTTGAAAAAAGGTGTAAAAACCTATTCACCCCCCCCCCCCCCCCCCCCCCCCCCCTCTAGGTATGCTTTAAGCAATTTAACTTCGTTTATGTACATTCACTCTCCGACCTCGTCCTATTGCGAGAGTCATAAAAGAGACTAGCCACTAACTTGAGTGGGCAAAGTGGACATATTTTGCACAGATCAATCTCTTATACTCTGCTTCAGCAATTGTTTCTAAAAGGGTTGATGGTAGTTTTCCTATAGTTTACTTGAAAATTGACCTATTTCACATCCATCTATTTACAGTTGACGCCATGCTTTTTTCTTCTTTCTTCTTCTGTTTTCAATATAATGTATTTATGCATCTATAAAAACCATTTTTGATCTGGTGGTGGCCTTGGTGAGGGCATTTTTGTCAATCGATTGTCTAAAAGCTAACTTGAAAATGGACCATTATATTGAACTGTTATTTTTTTTTTTTTTTTCGAGTACATCTTGGGCATTTCTTATAATGAGCTTACGAGTGAAGGGACAGGATCTAAACAAGATGTTTTTCAGGGTGAGAAAATCCATCCAACTGAAGACACTAATGGTTAACTATTGTACTAAAAAAAAAGTGTGGAGGTTGAAAAATTTATCTTCTTATTTGATGGCCACAATCACCGTCCACAACAAACTCATGATGAAGCCGGTCACGCCAATGAGGAGGGTGTGGGATGGTGGGTTGATGTTTTGTTCATGTATTGCTCCCCATTATTTTACCATGTACAAGTATTAATATTCAAAAATGATCTTCTGATTATTTTTGATGATCTTTGTTTCTGTAATCAATTATGAAATTATTAAACACTAAAATTACAATCTAAGTATCATATTATTTATAATGAAAATTTAATGTGTAAATATTATTTGTAATATATAAAAGATTGAGGAAATTGCATAAAATGATCAAAAAATTTATTGAGTTATTGTTTTTTGCCAAAAGTTTATTTTTTATTATTCTTGTCATCTTTGTGCTTGAATTGCCAAAGATGCCCTCCATTTTGTTTTACTTGCCCTAAATTTTCCCTCCCAAAATTGGATCTCTATTTACTATTTCTCTAAAATCAGATTCTCTCTCTCTCTCTCTCTCTCTCTCTCTCTCTCTCTCTCTCTCTCTCACAAATAACCTTTTTCGGTTTATCCTGCTCTTCCCAGATTTCGTCCACCTCCAACCCCGATTTCGTCCACCTCCAACTCGGTCATTCTTTGTGTCTCTGAAACCTAGCAACAATTTGGAGCCCAAGTCTCTCTGTCGAAGTAGATCCGGAGCCGAACGACCTTCTACAAGGTATGTATCTCTATCCTAGTTGTTTTTTTTTTTTTTTTACAATTATCATTATGTTTGATATGAAGATTAAGAGAGTGATTTCGATTTTTTCTTGCGTTATCTTTCAATCAACAACTTTGACATTTGAATCTTCAAACCCTCAAAGAAGAAAGGAAGAAAACACAGAGACATCCTTCGTAATCATGGGTTCCGTCGAAGAAGAGAGATCGCTCTTGGAGGAAGGACTCACACAGGTTCTTATATAAATTCATGCCTTTCCTATATGGTTCAAAACTTCCTTTTCTATTTGTACAAATTTAGGTTTTCTGAGAAACTAAAAATATTCAATAATTATCGTGTTATAAGCTTATGGGATTCATTTATTGATTGACAAAATTTAGTTAATTTAGTTTGGTTCATTGCTTATTGTATAGAGATATATTTTGGTTTTGTATATAATTTAAATCAACGAGTTGTTGGGTTTGTATTCTATTTACTGGAAAATAATCAGAGTATTTTATCTTTTACAAAATCATGCTAGATTCAGGGGAGGTTTAGAGGTTTTTAAATATATGGGGTGTTGAAAGTTGTGATATTTATGAATTATGAGGATTGGACTCTGGTTTGGTTGAAAAGTTTGGATTTTAGGTTTGTTTGAGTGGTGGTGGGGGTTCTGTTTTTGTTGGTTTAAGTGATTTAGAGATTGTGATTTGTGGACTTGTAATCTCTGATTTGTGTGCGTCTATGTTGTAGTACAGATGGATTTTGGGTAAAAATAATTGCAGAATTCCCTAGTCCCTACTGTTGCTTTTCATGGCTTGTAATTTGTTCATGTATCACAATGGCATGGAGATTATTCCATCTAACATCTTATTGCATTCATACTTCTGCAGGTTGATTCCATTTAGTAACATCTTATTGCATTATTTCATAAGCTAATGCATTTGCACACCAGCATAATGCAAAACTTTTGCTAGATACAGCTTTGTCATTGATATGCGTTGCTGACGAAATCAGAAGAATAATATGCGTTGCTGACAAACTCAGCTTTTATTGATCGATCGTCGCTGTTTTAGTAATTGCATTCATCTAACATCTAACATCTAACATCTTATTGTAATTTGTTCCTGTTTTAAGGTGTAGTTTGTTAATACCTTGCGTCTTATACAGGTTGATTCCATCATTTAGAGATGCACAAAATAGAGAGATGAGATCATTTGCACAAAGAGTGTTGAGAAAGATTTCAGATGCCATAGCTAAGGCAAAGGTGATGCTACAAATTGCATCAATAAACTAAACCCTTTAGTAAGATTATCTTTAAAATCTAATAATCAAACCCAAACTTATATCTCTCATATAATAAAAATCTCTCTCTTGTGAAGTAGATCTGGAGCCAAACGACGTTTTTCAACGGTATGTATACCTTACCCACTTGTTTTTTTTACAAGGATCATTATGTTTGATATGAAGAATAAGAGATCGATTTCGATTTAAAGTGAAACCCAGCTACTGTGATATTTTGTTCCCAGGTTACATGCCAGTTTTTTTTTAAATTACATGCATGTTATTGTAGACTTTACATGTAACTTAAAAATGGCATGTAACTTTTGAATGACACTGGCATGTAACTTCTAGCAAGTAAAACTACAGGAATTAAATGAACCGGCATGTAACTTTATTATCAACTGGCATGTAACTTATAGCATGTAAAACTACTGGAATTTTGTTTTGAAATCAATCTTCCAAATATGGTAATTAAATGAACTGGCATGTAACTTCTAGCATGTAAAACTATTAGAATTTTGTTTTGAAATCAGTCTTCCAAATATGGTAATTAAATGAATTGGCATGTAACTTCTAGCATGTAAAACTACTAGAATTTTGTTTTGAAATCAGTCTTCCAAATATGGTAATTAAATGAACTGGCATGTAACTTCATTATTAACTGGCATGTAATTTCATGCATAGAGATCATAAGCAGAAGAGGGGCATTCATGAGAGAGAAGATTTCTAACTGCGTGCTTGTAAAGTTTTATGCAGTTACAGCGAGAGAAGATTTCCAAATTAAAGCAAGCTTGAACTATTATGCATAGACAAAAAAGCACAAAGATCCAGTGAGAGAAGGATTTTATTCGGATAGTCAAAGAAGAAAGATTCAAAGAAGAAAGCAAGCTTCAAGTCTGGTGTTTGTTCATTGAAGAAGTATTGGATTTAGCTTTGCTTGCTTCTAACTTGTTATTTTTAATGTAAACATTTCATAAATAATGTTTGAAGACACATGCAATAGTATTGAATGAATGTATTTTTAAGATCAAATTCCAGTAATGTTACATGCCAATCGATTCTTTAGTTACATGCCAGTGTATTTTTAAGTTACATGCCAGTTGATTCTTAAGTTACATGCCGGTGTATTTTTAAGTTACATGTCAGTGTATTCTTAAGTTACATGCCAGTGTTGCTTGACCTGACCTTGACCTAACAAACAGGGTCACAAACAAATCAATAACCTACCATAACCATCAGAGAAAAATAAAGAAAAATATAATACTACGTTTATACATCCAAATGTGAAACTTCATAGTATGAGTTCTACCAAGTATGCCAATTTAATAGGTTTTTACTAGAATTGAAATGAGAAGATAAAAAACATACTTCTTGTTTCCTTTTGAATCAAGAATTTGACATGAGAGGGACATCAAACAAAGCGACAAAGAGAAATGTACAGTTTTCTAAACCTACTAACTCCTAGCAAAAACAACTAAACATATCCATCATCAAAATCCTCGAGTTGTTGCTCATCTTCAAGTTCTCTTATGTTCTTGACTATATCATGGACTCTATCTTCAAGTTGCTGCACATTGACGTTTACTTTGCTATCTGTCATTGTTGTGCTCTATTGTCAATTCTCGTATTCTTCGATCCATTTCATCCTGTAGTAACACAAAATCAATATAGAAGACATATCGGGTGAAATCAACCAAAATGATCCTGGAGGCAGGCAGAGAATAGGCAAAGAGGATTTAAATTACTACTAAATATCATCTTCACATAAAAACATGGTCTGAATTAATAGATATTGTAAAAAAAAAAAAAACAAATACACGAGTCATATTAGCTATGGTACATTCATATCTAAGTCCAACATACTTTTTTAAAACAATTATGAATAATTCGGGATATGGGGAACAAGACACACCGCGAACCCACATCCTCAAAGATATAGGCGTGAGAGGAATAGCACTAGACTAATCTCATCTCGTACATCTCAATTGCAACGAGAATCTTCTCAATGCCTGATAAGAGAGGAATTCAATCTGAAAATCTGTTACATAACTCTAAAGATGAGAAAGCAACAGGCACATAAAGATATTGCAAGTGCCAAGTAGGATCAATGATGCATAGCAAATGCAGACAAGGCATAAACAGGGCATGTATTCTCCCATTCCCCCACATGCCTCACTCTCAGACACCATATCTCAGTATTCTTGACTTGATCTACTCTACACCACCTTTTCTTTTTCATTCTCTTCTCACAAAAAGAATATATAATCAAACGAAAATCAGCAACTCATTTTTGCAACAACCCCACATTCTTCACTTTCTAATAATAATAAAAAAATCAAAGCAAAAACCAGACATTTGCACTGATTTGAATGATATATGATTAGGCTTTTGTTTCTTTCAAAGTCAGACAAAACATGCAAGTACATTCCAAAAGAAAAAAAAGTGAAAGCTTAATGGGGTTGTGCCTACACAATACTTCCAAAGGAATCATCAGACATGCCATGATCACCACATGAACAAAAACAAGTTGCAGAAGCTTCAAATATTATCAACACAAATGACCAAAGTTAGAAGAAACATGAAAAGAAGTTCAATGAAACAACAAGTGGATTGATAAGAAAATGTCTTAAATATAAGAGAAAAGGTTAAGGAGAATGAAAATGAAAACTCAGACCATTCTGGTATTCTTCTTTTTCTCAATGTAGCTTGTCCCATAAAGCCATATCACACCATCTTCTAGTGTTCCCCTCATGGGTATTCCTTTAGTCAGAGATCTTATTTGATGTTTTTTTTTTTTTTTTTTTTTGGAGAATCAAAACTTTATAAGAAGGGGCTAGGAGGCACCCAAACACAAAAACAAAGAACCAGTAACACCTTATCTGATGTTTCGATACATGCTTTATTTCATTTGTATAGTAGCTTTCGATTTTTCAAAAACATTATGCAAAAGCATTGCCTATGGTTTCATTCTATGTTTGTGTTGTTATTTTTTGCTTGAAATGAATCAATATCCCTTAAGAAATCCAAATGCAGGTACTAGCAAGTCTACAAAAACATGACTGTGAAACATCATAGGTAAAGACTGAATATCAGTTTCACTCTCACATTATTTTCTCGGCATCTGGAACAAAGCATTTTGATAGAATTTAACAAAAACAGTCATCATTGTGGTGAGTAGACACTGAGGCATGACATAGCCCCAAAAATTTCCAAACTCAACTTCAAGCTTTCATTTCTCAATAATTATAATCTGTACCCTAATTAGGTCTTATTAATGTCAGTTTTTAAGATTTTATTCAATGAAAAAAAAAAAAAAAAAACACACATGCACATACAGTTGAATTTCAACAAATCAGCAAGAACAATCAGACCTGTACAGTGCTCGACCACAAGGGCAGTGACAGTAGTGGCGATGGCAGCCTTCAACGGTGGATTTAGCGGCTTCAAGGACAAGGGCAGAGATAGTAGCGGCGACGGCACTCTACAGCGACGAATTCGACGACCTAGACCGGCGGTTTCAGCGCGAGGTTCGACGAGGCTGAGAGGTGCGCAAGGTCAGGTGCGGCGACGACGACAGGTGCAGCGACTGCAACAAGTGAGACGAGGGTAGGTTCGACAGCTTCCACGATAGCGGTTTCCAAGAGATCCGGTTTCTCTTTCTCTATTTCACGATAGGCTTCTCATTCTCTCTTCCTTTTTTTTTTTTTTTTTTCTTTTGCTTGATTTCACTTTAACCCTACCAAAACAGCTCAACTTTTGATTTTTATTTATTTATTTATTTATTTCAAATTTAGGGGTATTGTTGTCCGAAAGTGGTTAAAAGTAACAAAAACAATAAAAAATAAACTTGTGGCTAAAAACAATAAACCCATAAATTTTTTGGCTCTTTATGAATTCACCCCTAAAAGATTCTTATTACGGTAAAACTTCATGAAAATTGAATATTTGGGTTGTTCGGCCTTTTTGTATTGGGACTTTGGCTAATAGTCAAGCCCGATGAAACTGAGATATTGGATGGTTTCATGGATAAATATTTCTAACCGTCAATTGACGGTTTTGTGTAGGAAGACAAAACATTGGCTAGGTAAACTGCTTGGTTCACGCACAAAATTTTCTAAGACCAATAAAAATACTATCATTTAATTGAATTGACCAAAATTATATTTTCATATTTCTAATACATGGCAAATGTATAATAAAAGAGTAATGCTACATTGCCCAAATTTGATGCCCAAATCTGGTGCCAAAATGATGTGGCAACACTCTGGGCCATTAATTTAAAACATGCAACTTTAATACAATTTAAATGAATGGTCCACGGTGTTGCCACATCATTTGGGCACCAAATTTGGGCAATGTAGCATTATTGTAATAAAAATAATAATATATTTATTTACATTGATTTTTAAATGGATTCAAATGATATTAAATTCAATATTAAATCTTATTAAAAAAAATCAATTGTATTTTATTTAATATTATTTTTGACAAAAATTTTATCCATAAAATATCTCAAATAATTTTTTTAACATAGCATGTGCATCGCACGGGATGCACACTAGTATATATATAAAGAGAGATAAAATCTAATAAGACTTCGGTTTATAGAAAATGAAAGGTTTGCAATTAGTCATCATAAAAAATAGTAATTAACAATTATGATATGTTTATCATGAGTACATGAATATAATCAATTACCTAAAACTGATGGGGATTATAATGAGATGAATGATTAATGTGTTTATGGATATTATAATTGCATATTATATTTATCTTTTAAAAAATTATAATAATAAATTAATTGAATAATTGAAATGAATTAACCATATTTAATATCAAACTTCTCTTACGGCGACTTGTGGCGCTGTGAAACTCTATTATATATATATATATATATATATATATATATATATATATGATGACAAAAGTTGAGGTGTCAGTGCTAAGCCCTTCTTACCCACGCAATTTTTTGTTTTGTTTTGAAGTATTACAAATATTATAATAGGATTTATGAGACTTGCCAAGATTAGACGGTACAAGTGTGACCTGGATATTTACTCTTATGATGTGCCTTTCTTACCCACGTATTAAGGTCATGGGTTATATATAAAAGAAACAAACAAATTAAACACCGTTATAATTTCCATAAAATAAATTAAACTTGCTTCTCCTTCTTTTTGAAATATTACATAAATTCAGGGTTTTTTTAGGAAAGGGGGAGGACTCGAACTCGCAACCTTGTGGTGTATGAATGAGGGTTTTTTTAAAAATACTTGCTTAATTGGAATATATGGTTAATACCTTTTCAAAAAATAAAAATATGACGAGATGAGATTTATCCGGTGGTATACCCCTCATACCTACACTATGAGATTGTGGGTTCGAGTCCTCTCCCTTTCGAGGAAAAAAAAAAAAACCTTGAATTTATTTAATTCTATAAAATAAAATAAAAAGGTCAATTACCAAATAGGTCCTGAACTTTTTTAAAAATTCCAAGTTGTTTGCGACTTTTACAAAAGTAATCAAATTAATCCTCACATTTTACCCAAGTATCAAATTAGTCCCTCTCTTTTTTAGAAGTGGCCAAATTGGTCTCTTTAACGGTTTAACAATTTTAAATATAATGTACAATTGATTTTAACAATTTTAATAAAATTATATAAATACCCTTTATTTTTCTTATTAGATAATATTTTTTTTTTCAAATATTTACTAGAGCAAAATTATTTTGTCTTTTGTGCATTAAATTCGCCATTACAATTACAATACGGGTTCAAAAATTAAATAGCACATTTTGAAGAGTGTTTCGTGGGATTGACACCAATAATTCATGTTTAAATAGCACCAAAAAGTGGATTGAGAATACCCTCAATTAGGGCAACCCATGAAAGTTGTGTTTTATGTTTGGTTTTTTTTTTTTTTTTTTTAATGTTTTATTCTCTGCTTTTTGACCAACAAAAAAAATGGTGTTGAGAGAGAGAAAGCGGAATCGACAACGTGTGATGGCTCCAAGTAGACGACATCGAAGACTTTGTTGTAGCTAGATTTTGATTGTGTTGTGTTGAAGAAGATGAAGAGCATTGTTGAAAAAAAAAATAGAAAAAGTCAATGAAAAAAAAAAAAAAAAAAAGTCTGGATTTAAGTCTCAGATTATTGGGAATTGTTGGTTTCGAGACTTAATATTAATAACTCTCAAAATCAAGAGTTATTAATGAAGAAGGGGAAAAAAGAGAGGAAATTAGAGAAAATTAAAAATGAAAAATAAAAGTAAAAGAATAAGCGGGGTTATTTTGGTCTCACCACCTACTTTGGTGCTAATAAAACATGAGTTATTAAAGCCAATTTAGATGAGTTCTGAAAATACTTAACTTAATAGATAAACATGAATTTATTTTATTTTGACAATATCTATTCATTCAGAACTGTGAGTCATTTGCCCAAGTTCTAAACTCGTCAATTTACCAGTTAAGTTACGCCCCTATTGACAACAGATAAACATGATTAATATATCATGAAGTCTAAATAAGGTCATTTGAGTCAAGTTATTCAAATTACATGTAAAAATAAACTAGTTTACAATATATAATGAACAATTAATCATAAAATTTGTTTTGTTTGCTTCAAACTTCAATATAATATCTCTTTGATGTTCAAAAGCTTGATATGTTGACTCTCTATACATAAAGCGATTTCTTCAGTCTCATATCTTTGTATGATGTCTTTAGCTATACTTATAGTATATTCATATCAAACTTTGTTAGAAGTTCATCAAAGCTTGTTCAAGCATTAAAACCTTAGTTATCTGATTTTCATTATTAGTCATTAGTTTTATGGTTTTGGTAGGGTCTTTCGGTGTTTAGTATAAAATATTCAAATAAACAAATGGAAGTTGATTATTATAGGTTATTTTGTAGTTCCCAAAAATGACTATGCTTGATTACCTTAATTGTTCCTTTTTAATATTTCTTTGTGTAATGGGCGAAAATGGTCATACAGTCCAACACTTTGAGCCCAAATAGAACCAAACATTTAGTGAGTTTGGGCTGCTCCAATAGTCAAGCCTTATATAAGGCCCAAGCATAATCCTAAGATGACAACAAGTAATGATTGAGTTTGCAAAGACTAAGAGTACGTTTGGGAGAGCTTCTTAAGTAGATCTTTTTGCAGTAGATCTTTTAGAAGTAGATCTTTTGGAGGTAGAGCTTTCAAATAAAAGTCGTTGGTCGTTTGGTTGTCAATTAAAAAAGAGCTTTTTTAATGATAGAATTACCAAAATACTCTAATAAATATTAAATTATAGGGTTATATTGGAGATTTTAGTGTTATTAAAAAAACTCCAAAAGATCTACTTAGAAAAGCTTTAAATTTGGGCTTCTCCAAGTAGACGTAAAACAGCTTTTTTAATCATCTAAAAGCTCTACTAAGTGACAACCAAACGATACAAAAATAATTGAAAAGAGCTTTTTTAATTAAATAAGCTCTTTTAGCCAGTAGACAAGCTCCCCCAAACGGACACTAAGACCCCGTTTGATTTTTTAGCTGAAAACTGAACAGTGTTGATTGTTACTGAAGACTGGATAGTGATTGAAAACTAAAAAATATATTTGTTTTTTTTTTTCACTAAAAACTGAATATAAGTGATAAGTTGTTTGTTTTTTTGTTTTTATTTATTTATTTATTTATTTATTTTTTATGGTATAAATATCTGAAAATAAATACTTTTACAAATCTACTCCTAAAATAAATACTCGTAGAATGTCTACTTTAAAAGATCTACTTGAAGAAGTTCTTCCAACCGAACTCTTAGAGTAGAACTTTTAATGGGAAGATATTGGTCGTTTGGTTGTCAATTAGAAAAAGCTTTTTTAAATGGTAGGATTACCAAAATATCAAAAACTATTTTAGATGATAGGGGTATATTAGACATTTAGTGTAATTAAAAAACTCAAAAAGATCTACTTGGAAAAGCTTAAAATTTAAGGTTCTCCAAATAGACGTAAACCAGTTTTTTTAATCACCTAAAAGCTCTACTGAGTGACAACTAAACAACAACAACAACAACAGAAATTTAAAAAAGCTCTTTTAGCCAGTAAACAAGCTCTTCCAAACGAACACTAAGTCTAAGTAAAGATATGTGAATACCATCATCAAAATAAGGATTAGTAGGTTGGAAAAATAATTTTACAATGTAATACTTACCCTTCAAACAACCTAAAAGGTGGGGTAGAGAAAGAAATGGGGTGAAGTTATGAGTGAGGGTATTTTGGGGATCATTGGGCATTTTTTGCAATTTATTTGGGTTTTAGGGTAGATTTACAATCCAATCCCTAAAATAAGGTAGTTTTGCTAAAAACCCTTAATAATAACAAGGGTGTAAATATCAAATTAATAATTTTATCTTAAATAAACAAAAAAGTTGACACTATATTTAGAGGTGAGAAAAATAAAAAAACAAACATGTCATTCGGTTTCAGGTTTCAGTCCCTATTTAGTTTTTAGTAAAATTTAGGACTACTCAATCTTTAAATAAAAAACAAATGACCCATTAATAAGTCTCGACCAAAGGAAATAAGTCACAACCAAATACTTGAAAAAAAAGCGCAAGACTTATTTTGTTTGTATTTGAAAAGTACTTTTGTCAGAAACACATTTTTGGTGCTATTAAAACTCAAGTTAATAAGAGCATGTTCGGTAATGTTTTCAGTTTTCGTTTTCTATTTTATTAATTTTCATTTGAAAACAAAAAATTGATTTTCATATTTTTCAGAGTCTGAAAACACATTCGGTAACAATAACTGAAAACAGTATTCTGAAATATATATATATCTATAAAGTAATAATATTATAATTGTTTTGAAAATATTATAAGAGTAAAGTGTATAATTGAATTAATTTAAATTAATTAAAAATAAAAGAATATATTTTCAATTAATAAGATCAATTTAAATTAAGTTCAAAATAATTGATGTTTTTTTTTTTTTAATTCTATTTAAAAAAATATATATGATGAAACATGCATTTTAATAATTTTAAGAAAAATATATTTATTATTAATAAAAAAAATAATAAATAAAATCAATTTAATATTTTTTATTTGTCACTTGCCCAACTGGAAAAAAAAAAATTGAAAAATATTGAAAACATTAAAATGTTGTTTACTGTTTTTATTCAATAAAAGTGAAAAACAAGTTTTCTGTTTTCATTGTTTTCTTTCAGAAACATGGCTAACAAATACGTTTTCATTGTTTTTCGTTTTCAAAAAACAAAAAATGAGTTTGTAATACGTTAATGAAAAGGTCCTAAGTTTTAATTACACCAAACTCCTCTAAGTTTTACTTTTTTACACGCAAAAACAACTTTATCGATAACTGACACTCACTTCCCCACGGTTAGTCGAGATTGATCAAATTTAACACCGAATTTAACTGTCAAAACCAAAGGTAATTTAGTAATTAGCTTTTATAAAAATATATGATATGTTTTTTTTTTGGAAGTAAAAAATATGTGATATTTGATGGCAAAATTAAAGACCAAATTGAGGGTAATCTTGTTTGTTTAAGGTTAAAGGTAATAAGTATAATAAAATATAAATTGATGGTTAAAAACAATAAACCAATAAATTTTTTATTATCTCTTGCAATTTCCTCTTGATTATATATGTATGTATATAATCACACGTGCCTTACACATGAAGCGAAACCTAGTATTGTACAACAGCAAAAACACTCCGACCGCAATTCACACTGAGTGAAGCATGGTCGTGTTACCAAAACAACCCTCGCAAATTGGTAAAAACTACGGAGGAACCATCTTCCCCAGTCCATGGATCACAAAACAAAGGCACGTCTAATCCCTAATCCCCAACCTCAAATATAAACCTATAAACCTTCCAAAACCCCAAAAAAATAAAAATAAAAATAAAACACGAAACCAAACAACAATAAAAACAGTAAATTATTAAAGATCAAAAGATGGAGCAACACGAAGAGCAAGAACACGAGGTTTACGGTGGCGAAATCCCTGACGAGATGGACGCCGACATCGATGTCGACGAGCAAGACCACGACCACGACAACGACAACGAAAGCGACCCCAACGCCAACTCTAAGGTTGTTCTTTTCTTGCTTTCGCTTTAGCTCTCTCTCTCTACATGTGCTTGGCTTGATTCTGATTGACTTGATATTTCTTAAATAAAAAGGATTTGGAGGACATGAAGAAGAGACTGAAGGAGATTGAAGAAGAAGCCGGTGCTCTCCGTGAAATGCAGGCTAAAGTCGAGAAAGAGATGGGCGCTGTCCAAGGTCTCTTTCTTTCTCACTCCCTTTGTATATATGTTTATGTGGGTTTACACTAATTTTTACGGATTCGTGAAAGAAAAGTTCGATTTTTGGATCTGGCTTTGCATTAGGTCACACTTTACCATGTGGTTTTCCGTTAAAATTGTTGGTTTTTCTGTAATTGTTATATTGTGATGATTTTATGAACCATTGCAGGAGTCTTTTATTGTCTGTGATATTTTTCTTTTTTCCTTTTTCTTAGTTTTGTTGGCAAGCAAAGTTAGTTTACTGATTGTACAAACACCAGTGTCCTGATGATGATTCCATAGTACAGCCGCACATAAATATTCCGATGATTGGGTTGGAGTGAATTTTGTACTAGTTTGAATGAAAGAAAAATGGAAAAAGTGTTTAATCTACTAACCGACTAAATCGAGAGAGTATTTATTAGCAATTAATTGGTGGGAAATAACAATATTCTGAATTCACAGATTACCATTGGCTAAGAATAGCAGGAAAATGTTAATTGAGGTTTCCATGTGGACCATGTTAGCTGTCAATTATGCTGCCTGATTGAAGTGTATCATAGTCTGATTGGTTTGATCTAGTTGCCTTTTTCCGTTCTATCATGGATTCATGGCCATCCATTAATTGTATCCGTTTGTCTCTTGTGGATTCATGGTACTTTGTCACGGGTACCTAATTTTTGGCTCTTATTCTTATTAATAGGTTGTTCTCAATTTGTCAGTAAAGCTTAGATTTGTTTTAACATACTAGCTATTTTGTTAACTTGTGCGGTTGCCTTCATCAGTATTCAGTTTGCCTAAGCTTTTCATGATTCTTGCTGCCTTTTTTTTCCTTTTCATTTCTGCTTTTGATTTACGAAGGTAGTGATTGATGTGGATAAAGAATTGATCTTTAAGCCATAATGATGTTTCTAAACTGTTGTTTAGAAAATTTTATGTCATCCAATTCGATTTGATTGAATATACCTCACCCCTTGTTGTTTCTTTGTTATTTAGTATTATTTGAAATGTTTGATTTTCTAGCTAACTTGTTTTTCCCCTTGCGCATTTCTGAAGATTCCTCTAGTGGTTCAGCAACTCAAGCTGAAAAAGAGGAGGTGGACGCCCGCTCAATCTATGTTGGTAATGTGAGTTTTCTTGCCCCCCTCATGTCTGGATTATTTAATCTTTTTTCTATTACTGCAGTTTAGTCAACTTATATTGCATGGTTGTTTGTATGGTGAGTATGTGGGGTTACAATAACATCAAGAATATCCGTAAATGATTGTTTCGTTGAAGTAAGAATTGTATATGCTCCGGTATTTGAGTACAAACAGGAAGCTTTTAACGCCTTTTAGTTTGGTTTGGTAGTTGATTCAATTTCGATTAATTGGAAAGTACATGACCTGCCAAGCTTCTATTGCTGTTTTATATACTTGAATTTATTACCATTTGAATCCATTTTGAACAATTCATCAGACCGGAGTCCCATCCCTGGAAATGATATCATTGTTTCTCAAAAACCAAGTGAATTTGGAAGTCTAAAAATCAGCTGCCAGTATAAGATAGATGCCTTTACGGTGGTAATAAGTGTCCATGGTATTTGTTGATTACCCTTCACAGGTCATGATTATTGTCAAAGAAGTCTTGTCGTCCTGGTTTTAGCAAAATTCTAAATTTTAGCATTTAAACTTAAATCTTACAAAAATTGTTCCAAAATTGAAGTCGTCAAAATTAATAGGAATTAGGAACATGCAGAGCCTTATGAATGTGATTGATCATAAACTGTTGTAAAATTTTGGATGGATATGAGATTCATAATCAAATTGGATAACTATGCAATTTTTTTTCTTTCTATTTTAGTGTTTTGGAATAGGCAAAGGCATATAAAGACCTGTATTTTATGTATAAATGATAAATCATAGTGATAGTCTTGCTTCTCATGACATTGCCAAAGTCTTGCTTCAAATAAGGCCAAATAAATATGTCTTCTAGGCTAGAGATAGTCTTGTATTTTCCAAATTATCTTTTCGAATTGCCACCATGTTTTATTGGATAAGCTGTTTTCACAATGATACTTGAGAAATGTACAAACAGTTTGATCAAATAGTTAACCTTTATGTATATGGAAATTGTTCATATGTTAGCTTATGGCCCAAATCTCCTTGAATTTGTCATCTTTAAATATAATCCTTCAAAACAATTTAATCCAATCATCTCATGGGCCATAGTCACCAGCAAAGCCTCGCAGTGAGATAATGTCGTTAGTCACCCTATTTACAGCACTGGACTTGCAATAAATAATCAAAGTAAAGTTCTGCAGAAGCATAGACCACATGCCATGCATATTCTTCCAATGTTTTTTTTTTGTGTGTGTGCTTTTTCTGAATATTTTTTGAACTCCTGTTGTATAGGATAATGTTCTTAATGATTAAGTCCTTCAATTTTTTGGTTGTCTTGCTTAGCTTCTCACTGGAAAGTTACGATTCATCCTTCCTGTGAAAGAACATTACTAAATTAACACATTCCACTTTGAGCAACTTCTCAAGAATTAGTTATGTCTAGTATAACTGTTATTGCCTTAATCACTCCAATTGAATTTCATTTTCTTCAAATATTCTGTAAGAGGTGCCACTATAGTGCTAAACTTCCATATAAATCTGCAGTGGTAAGTTGCTTAGGTACGAACATCAGCACATTTAGCAGTATTTTCTAAATGTTGTTCTCAGCTTCACGCAGAAGCTTATCCACTTTGCAAGTTCATCTTTGAACATAACTTTGAGCTGTCAAGCATTTTTAATAAGTTCCCAGTAACCAGTAAATAATGTGGTGGAATCAATGTAGACAGTTTAGTGTCTGTTTAGTCTCATTTGGATCTATTTGAATCTGAATAAGACATTCACATTGGATTTTGTATTCTTTTTTTCTCTATGTTATATTCTGCCATTTTAGTCTGTGACAATAAAAAGTTTAGACCAATAGTGTAACTATTTTGTTGTTTATGCATGTTGCAATTCAGGTAGACTATGCATGCACTCCCGAGGAAGTGCAGCAGCATTTTCAGTCCTGTGGAACTGTCAACAGAGTGACAATTTTGACAGACAAGTTTGGTCAACCAAAAGGATTTGCTTATGTTGAATTTGTTGAAGTTGAAGCTGTTCAGAATGCTCTTCTGTTGAATGAAACAGAGTTGCACGGTCGTCAGTTAAAGGTCTCTAGATTTGATTAGTTGCTGGTAATCACTGCATGAATGTATTAATATTTGATTGTAATGGTGGGTTTGGTTAATCTGCAGGTCTCTGCTAAGAGAACCAATGTTCCTGGTATGAAGCAGTTTCGAGGAAGGCGACCCAACCCGTTTGGGTTTCGAGGCCGGAGGCCCTTCATCCCTGGTGCTCCATTTCCTCCATATGGTTATGGGTAAGTACTAGAGGATCCTTAATACCCGCAGGTCTTTGCAAATATTAATAATCTAAACTTTTACCCAAATATTGGATGAAATTGTTGTCTCAGTGGTCTTTTTAGAGTAAAATATCATTAGGTGAATGGAATATTTGAAAATGAAATGGAAAGATGGCATGTCAGATTGCTTATTTATCCTTTGCAGTTTTGGGTAATGATGTAGGACAAGTCAAATTAGGAAGAATATTTTTATTATGTTATGAAGATATATTTTTTTTTTTCATTTTTCCTTTTGGAATATGTTTCTGTATTTCTTAGTACTTGTTTGGCCAATATTATCTTTTAGGAAGTTGTATTTGTTTAGGATTTGAATATTTTATTATAAAAAGTCTTGTTATGTTCGGTTTTTCAGTAGTTTTTAATAAATTTTCGCTTCTTTGAAAATCTTCTGTGTTAAAGCAAGACCAAGTAATAACTGTCTAAAAGTTAAAATTAAAAATTCTGATGCAATTACATTATCTGTTTAACTAAACATATTATTTAGAATAAAAACTTTTTAGATATTTTTCTTTACCTGTAGCTTATTGTGGAAAGAATTGAAATTTAAAAACAGGATTTCAATCGCATTAAATTTGGTCAAGCAGGGTGTTGATTAACAACAGTCGTTAATGCGTATCCTTTAATTTGTCTGGTGTGAGCACTTTGGTCTGCTCCTTTCTCCTGGGATGTTTAAAATATCAACCTGATGTATTTTCAACTATCTAGTATAGCTGTGATGAATTGTTTTCTTGCTTCATTCAATCAACAGTTTGATAATACACTGATTAATTGTCACCTATGTTAGCGTAAAGATAATTTTTTTTTTCCTTTCCTTTTGATTTACTGCATGGGAACTGCTAGCTTCACCTTATTTTACTTGTTCAATACTGCAAAGTAGAAATTTATCGTTTTTATGCAGTTGATCTTGCTCTTAATTAACGGTAATTCTGCTCATCCACAGAAGGGTTCCAAGGTTCAGGCGGCCGATGAGGTACAGGCCATATTAGAGGTGAATCTCTTGTTTATGTCGGCCCACAATTGTGAGAAGAGATTTATTATAATGGTCATTATTTTTTAAATCTTGTGGGAAGGAAGAACTTGTATCATTGTTCGCATGTTGAGGCCAACTTCTTAGAAGGAGTTGATAGATTTATGTTCGTTTGAAGAATTGCATTTATTTGCTTCGGAGAGTGGATAAAAGGAGGCAAAATGCAGATGTTGTAGTTTTGAAATTCCCCTTTTTTTTTTTTTTTTCTTTCTTTCTTCTGTATCCTTGAATTAAACTACGGCTCATATAGGGTTACCTTGGATAAGTTAAACAACGGAACAAACACTTTTTTTTTTTAAAATTTTCTGGTTCACAGAAGATGTGGTGATGTTATTTTTCTTGTTCACTTAACTGTAGTAAGGATCATTCTGAGATGACAGGCAGGAACCAATTACAGTCTTCGTCTTCCCGTTTATTCTGTTTTTTGGGATGTTGATTTTCAGTCTTCAATTCCATCTACAACCTTAACTGGATTTTGGGGACGTTGTGTCAGATTGAATGGACACTTTTATCATTGAGCAACAATAGGCGATCGACATATGGATACCCTATTTCCTATATTAGTGTAATCTGAAGATATTGTACTATCTTTTAATCAGAGAAAATTGATAGAAACAATAAAAGAAATAAACCTTGTTAATCCAAAAACTTAAACTCTTAGACCAACTATAATATTTAAAATATAGGTTGATGAAATTTATAATACTTGTTTTCCAACCATAACACCTATCGCGCATGTAGATTAACCTACAGGTAATTTGTTTCTAGAATTAAGAAACCTTTAATTTAGATAAAGTTAGAAGCAAGATTATGATATTTTTCAAAAAAAAAGAAGATTATGATCCTATCGAAAATGTAAAAATATGAAAAAAATTTTAACATGCTATGAATTTAAAGTTTTAGGAATCCTCAGCACCAGCTATTTGTAGGAAATTAAGTGCGGACAGCCAATTTGTAATGAACATAAGTTTTCCGTAGGTCTAATGGTATGTCTCTCATGGTTATGCTATGATAACATGTTTACTAATCAGGAATCCTAACAAGAGAATTTAATTCATTAGGAATCTTTCTACAAAAAATAATCTCTAGGGGATCAAATTATATGGGTCTTACACACAAATCGAAAATTAAGTTCGGAATCAACTTCCCTTTCAAAAGGAAATTGATTCCCTTACAATTTTTATTATTATTCTCGATTAGTAAATGCACTCTTGAGGTTGTGGGCTTAAATAAGTTACGTTCTCCTCTCAAACTCAAAAATTATTTGTAGTTGTTTAGAAAAAGGAAAAAAAAAACGATATTAGAGCATCTCCAATGCTAATGTGGGTTGTGAAAAAATTAGATGTCACATAGGATGGACATCCATTTTATTAAAAAATCCATCTCCAATGCAACATCTCTAGTACAACTTCAAGATGAGGTGGCGACTTTTTTTTTAGAGGCTGTCAACATGACTCTCTGATTTCAGACGGTCTGTTGGACGGCCTTCTTGTTGGCCCAGTCAGCAACCACTCTTGTCTTTTACCTTATTTTATTCAACAATTCTAAAGTATATTTAAGGAGACCAGTAATAAATTGACACATCATTAAAAACATATATTTTATAAGTGAAGCATTGGGGACCACTTTTTTATTTGGATGTCTATCAAGTTTAGTTACATGCCACATATAAAGCAATTGGCTTGACAATGTTGACATATCACCATTTTTTCAAATGCAAGCCACATTACCATTGGAGATGCTCTTACAAACAGAGAAAATCTTCGGTGCACCAGGCCACTTAAAATTTGACAAGTCATTAACTATATTATTTAAAAGATTCTCTTTACTCCCAGTATCTTCTTTTAATATTTTTTTACTAAAAAAAACTACTACTTGTCACATTTTAAGTGGCCTGGTGCACTAAAGTTTTTCTCTTATAAAGAAGGGCCCGAGCGTGGCTCATCTTCGAATTTAGAGCTGGTAATATGGGTCACAACCTGTGATCCCAACACGAACCTAAGGTAGATAAACAGGTTCAGATTGGCTTAAATGGATTCGAGTTAACCTGTTTGACCTATTTAACAAACTGGTTGTGTTGGGTTTCGTTAAACGGATTTGGGTGACCCGTTTAACCTGTTTACAATAAGTTAAATTCGTAAATTTAAATTATATAGGGGTATAACTGCAGTTTTACATAGGGTATATAATATAATATGGTAATCACAACTCAGACGAAATCAAACTCCATTCTTTCTTTCTCTCTGGTCTCTGTCTCCCTCAACTCGCCGGCCCTTGGTCGGTCCCCGTCTTCCGTTTCCATCGTCGTCTTCGTTTCACCAGGTAAGTTAATAAGCTCCTGGTCATGGTTAATTAGCTATCTTTGAAGGGATGAAGTTCGTTGCTGAGGAAAATTTGTTTCAGTTGCTTTGAATGTGGTCAATCTGTCCATATGTGAGATTGTCAATTTGATTCAGGGAATCCAGTCTCTAATGTGCGAGTTTTTTTTTTCTGTTAAAAAGTTGCTCACGAATTGTCTACAAGGGCTCTAAGCTTTGTCAATTCTCTGTATTGGGTTAATTCCTTTTCTATGGCCTAGTTGGTTTAGTTGGTTTTCTAAGTTAGCTATAGATGATGTTTCCATAATTAAGTTCTTTTCTTTAAAAAAAATAAATGAGATGCAGTATATTTTATTCGATGATATTGCTGAGGTTCGTTAGAGTTTAGCTGACCTGCTATTACTGCTATTTTGTATGATTTTTGAAGGAGTTGATGGCTACTTCTGACAAGAGTGAAGAAGATTCATCAACATCATCATCTACTCCATCGTCGTAAGCGCCTTCTACTTCCATCTCTCGCTCTCTCTTTATCATCTTTATACTTACAAGTTACCACTAATACTTGAAACGTTTTTTTTTTTCATTTTCTTTTTAGGCCAAAAAGCATTTACAAAGATCCAGATGATGGGCGACAGCGCTTTTTGCTCGAATTGGAATTCGTTCAATGTCTTGCTAATCCTACTTACATTCATTGTACGTTTCTCTTTGCTTTTGTCTTCACTCCCTTTTACTGTTAACACCAATTTTAGGGTGCTCACCAACTCTTTGTAATGCTTATTTCTCTAGATTCTAGTATTGATGGAATTTCTTTTAACTATGTTTCTTATATAGAATCTGAAATAGTATCTTATCTGACAAATATCAGTGTCAAATGCAATTGTATCGTTAATGATTTATTACTATTAGGATCCCACATTAACTATGTATGTGATTAGTTGTAAGAAATCATCCACATTGACTGCTATCTATGAAAGAAGGTTAACGATCCTTGAAAAGCAGATTGTGAGAAGAGGGTGGCATAAAGAGTTATAAGTCTTTGACTAATGTCATATACTTAGTCAATGAAGGATTCTACACTACTGATCCCGTACTTGGTTAATGTGGGATAGTTACAGTCTACGCTTTGCATCTGTCATCCACTGATCCACGGCAGTCTATCGTTCCAATTGGTTGACTTCACGGATTTTGTTTAGATTGTTGGGTAAAATCTTTAAAAACCGGTTTGTTAGGAGAGACTGCCTAAGGGTCTTATCAATCCTAGACTAGATCTGTACTTAGTCATCGTATCTTAACAGTCCATCACAGTTTGCAACTGTCGTCCGCATTGGCCCCATGTTTCTGTTGGTTTACTTCGCAAATCTAGCCTTCTTTAACATAAAAACCATGAATTGGCTACGAATTGGACAAGATTCTGTACTGATCTATCCATGAATTTTGTGTGCATGTGCACTTACACACAAAAAACACCAACAGGCACCTCGCACTCACTTTCATATGTATCAGATAGCTTTAGCACTTTATTTTGTCAATGGTATATTGGTAGCATCAGATACTGGTTAACATCTTTTCTTATACTTTTTTGTATGTCAATATGCCTAGAAGGTGTTGAATTTACTAGTGCTATCATTTTTGTACATTTGTAACCTGATGTTTGGTTCTTGAATTTTTATGGCAGATTTGGCTCAGAACCGCTATTTTGAAGATGAAGCCTTCATTGGTTACTTGAAATACCTTCAGTACTGGCAACAGCCTGAGTACATAAAATTTATAATGTGAGCTACTTTCTATTGCATCATGTCATCTAAACCTTTAGGCTCATGTTGATGGAACTAAAAATTAAGTTCAACACTGGGGAGAAATTATCTGCTTATTCACTTATTAAACTTTTTTATTTCTTTTTTGGGACTGAAAGTGGGAGGTAAAGGAATGTTATCTTTTGAACCCTTGTACTTATATTCTAGGATGGTTTCAGGTATCCTCATTGCCTTTACTTTCTTGAACTTCTCCAAAATGCAAACTTCCGCAATGCTATGGCACATCCTGGCAACAAGGTTCGATTATGTTGTTTTTTTGGTTATCCCTTTGAGATTGCTTCTGATGTTATGTTATTTCTCAGTTGAAGGTTTGTAGTTTTGTAAGCAATATGATCATCTTAAAAGTCAGAAAACCTTTCATTGATGTGCAGATATTTTCTTTAACAAAAATCTTTAAAGAAACTCTTAGTATATTTGTTTTTTGCATTTAAGACAACAAGCTCATGCTACAAATGAATATTGGTCAAATGATGATCTTAAAGTGTTCACTATTGATGTATATTCATTTTTACTTTGCTTGATGGTATTTGTGTGTTGTTTAATACGTAATTTTATGCGTTAATTTAGTATTTTCCTCAGAAAAGTTTATGCTTCAAGCTGCTGACATACAACCTCAACAAAGTACAACCCATTTATGTTATCCTTTTGGAGAGCTATACTCAAAGAAAAAAAAATTATTCTCAACATTGTTTATAAATTTTCTTCAATATTCCTTTTAAAAGTCATATATCAAATAACTCACAAAGTGTGTACTTTAGTAATTAATTGCAGTATTGCAGGGTGAAATTTAAAATGGAGTCTATTTATGGTCTCTGAAAGAAATAGATATCTTAGCATTAATATTGTTGCAATACTTATTGTTATGTTTATTCTTAATTTGGTACATCTTGGAACTTGAAGGAATTGGCACATAGGCAGCAATTCTTTTTCTGGAAGAACTACAGAAACAATCGGTTAAAACACATTTTACCAAGGCCTCTCCCTGAACCTGTTGCTGCACCACCTGCAACTATTCCACCTCAGCTTCCTGCACCACCTGTGCCAGCCACAACTATTCCTGTGACAGCTGCTACTGGTCCAGTCCTTTCTCCTATGCAGTATGCTATTCCCCCGGGACCTGCTCTTGCAAAGAATGATATGAGGAATAGTAGCATGGATCGAAGAAAAAGAAAGTATGTACATGAACATAATAGAAGGAATCTATCCTCTGTTTATTTTAAATTTTTTTAAATAAGAAACGGAAACTATAGCTTTCCCTCCCTCTCTTTTTTCTTTCTTTTTTATTTTTAAAAAATAAAATTTGATTGAACTGCAATTTTGAATTTTCCTTCGGAAAATAGAAGGAATTGTACAGCAATTATTGCTCAGAAGACTGTCAAAGATCAGCATTTTGATTTACTCTTAAATTATTTATTACAGGAAAGAAGGTTAAGTTGACCTACCATACGTTTGCAAATACTCATGAGGAGACATTTCTGATGAGGTAATTTATTTTTACTACACTTGGTTAATGAGGCTGAAGGGATAGACGCTAATCTATTTTACTACTTTTGAATCTTCCTCAACATTTCTTGAATAAAGTTGAAACTGTTGTATGTTTGTTATAATTTATTTTGATTAGTTTATAATATTGACATGTCTATTCTATCTTCACACTGCCTCCTCAGCATTGATAAAGTCTATAATATGTTTTGGACCTCCAATGTAACATCCCATTTACCAAACTCAAAATATGACAAGCACATTATGAGTTGAAGCATTACAAGCATAACTCATCTATGCCCCTATAAATAAAACAACTAAAATCTATAAATTCCATTAAAACTTCCAACATAAACATTAATGGTCTAAAATCTCCATAAAAATAACAATAATGACTCAGCTTATCTACGAAACAAGACACAAAAAAAAAAAATTAAGAGTTGAGGATCTAGCTCCAGATTACACATAATAAAACAACAAATAATCTGATAAGAAAACATTACATGTAGAAATTTATCTAAAATCCATCTCCCAAATAGCTTTTCGTTCAAGCATTCCGCTCCTAAGCAACTTAGTCCGTAAAATGGTGGTGATGAGGGGTGAGCTATCAACTCAGTAAATACTATTATAGTATGCAAGAGAAAACATAACTGAGAAATCATATCTATGCATTTAATATTTAAAACGTACACATGATTTGAAAATTTACTTACTTTCAATAACGATTTCATAACATAACGTTTCATATATCGTTTATTGAACAATCATAGAAAAAGGCTCGTCGAATGGTGTCACCTATATCCTCGATGACCATTTTAGAACATTGTCATTAATCATTTTGGCATGAAGTCATCCAGAACATTAAATAATGACGTAAAGTCATCCAGAACATTATTTCATTTCAATATCATTATACATATCATTGACTACTAACAAAGAGCCAAAACGCTTAATCAATACTCATTTGACAAAATAATCAAATAAGGCATTCAAGTACTTTGTAATCAAATAAAGAGTGTGATTATAAACGGAACATACAATTTGATAAAAAATCTGTTTTACATTTGGCAGAAATTCTATTATCAGTTTAATCTGACAAAAGTTATATTAGTTCCTTGCATGTGGGCCACTGGATTTAAATACTTTGACTTGGCTGTATGCACTTGTCAGTCAGAGTATTTAAATCCAGTGGCCCACATGCAAGGAACTGATATAACTTTTGTCAGTTTGAATTGATAATAGAAAGACTTTTACATTTGGTAACTATAAATATGTCGATGTGTAAATAATTTTGATAACAGTTTATGTAGAAAAATTAATTTTTTGTTATCAATCTTTAAAAAAAATCTATGAATACTAAAACCTGTCAAACAAGGAAAAATCAATGAAACTTTTTTTCTTTTCTATCTATACATACATATTAAATAAAATTCATGTAACGAAACTAAATTTGTCTTTGTTCATTTATCAAAGAAATAAAGAATAATAGTACTTAGGAAAATATAACAAGAAGCACATTATGAATCTACTTACTTTCAATCCGGGTTATCTAAACCTTCACCTTACGAATTCAAGTTATCACAAGAAAGTCTTAAAACATAAAACAATCTCAGTATTTATGCAGCTTAAAAGTCATATAAATACATCTTAAAAAAATATGCGATTTAATATTGACAAACAAGTCTACTAGGTGCTCTCCAATTTTCAGAATGTAATTTACTGTTATCCAATTTCAATGCCAATTGAAACATGCAAGGGTCGGATCTGCTGAACCAGACTTTTTGGTTCCACAACTGACTTCTAACTCAAATTTAACTTCCTTAATGATCTCCAAATTTTTCGAAAATTTATAATCATTCACATATCAGTCTACTAATCATGTACCGAAAATAAGAATTTAATTCCTCTCCAACATCAAGTTAAAAATATTTCAATATGATAAGGTCAATTCTGCTAACACTGAAAAATGTGGACTTCTTATGACTTAGCTCCAAAATCTCATCATCATAAAAGTTACCAAAAATTCTGAAAATTTAAAGGGCAATTGCTATACTTGTTTACTACTCTCATACCAAATTTAAGAATTTTTCCTTTTCAAAATTTGAAGATAAAAATATATTAACACATAAAGGTCAATTCTTACAGCATTCAGATTCAACATATTCCAACTTACAGTGCTGTCTAATTATACATTTATACCCACTTCTAGAGATCACCAAAATTCAAGAAAATTAATCCACTTCATAACTCACATGTATATGTCATCCACACAAAAAATTAGCTCTGATGTCTTTCAAATTTCATATATAAAATTATCAGAGCATGTGAAGGTCATACATACTAGAGTAACCCAAACTTCCAATGGATATCTATCTACATAAAGAAATCCTGAAAAGTTTTAAAATTCCTGAAAACCAATACGTATACTAACATGTGCATAGCCTTCATGTAGACAAATTCAAAAGCAAACTCTTTTCGGTCACAAGATGAAAAATACCACATTGAGTCAAGAACACTATAAAATTGTTTAAAGAAAAGTATAGATATTTAAATTTGAGATTGAAATTAGTACTCTTTGAATACTTTGACAAAAAGGAAAATAGTTTCATTATGTGTTTTTCTCTTAATTAAAGTGGACGATTGTGAATGAAGAAGTGGTAAAATAAATAACTATAATACTTCAATAGGGGCATTTTTCAGTTTTAAAAATACCTTTAAAAAGTTAACTAAGTACGCATGATCTAAATAGTGGCAAGGAAATTGAGTTCAACCAATCCATTCAATGCATAAATGAACATAAAATTGATACTGGAATCAGCATTTGACCATGAAAATGTCTGAACGTGATGGAACATAAAGATGCCTCAGGTTTTGGTGGTAATTTAGAGTTTGTAATAAAGTCCCGGATTTCAATCTTCAGTTCACCTAAAGATCATGGATAAATGCATCGAGGCTTCCTATACGGATTTAAAAACTAGTAGTTTTCTTACTTTTCATTATTATGTTATCAAAATTCAATGTTTGTAACTATGTGTTGATCAATAAAATGATTGTTGGTGTTCTAATTCTGATTTTTCGGCTACTGAGTCCTGTCACGTGTGTTTGTGTTTCAGTAAGGAACTTTCTAGTCGCAGGTAAAAAAGAAAAATAATCTATTTCGCTTTTATATACAGAAGAAGATCATTTGTCTGGGAAGGTTGTACTGGTTCTGGTTGGTGTTGAGTTAAATCCCCTGTATTTTAGAGTGAAGGAAGACCAATTTGCAGGTCAACTAGCTATATTATGGGGATGATTTGTTGTTGCATAACGTGGGCGGTGCAATTGATGAATAAAAAAAAATTGATAGAATTGAGTTGTTATTATCTTGTTTATTGAACATAGCTGGGTTGCACAATTGTCCCAATTACTCAAGGTCAACAGTATTGACCTTGAGTCAATACTTGTGATACTTGCCCTTTCAAGAATTCGAAATACTACTATTTGATTGATACAATCCACTTTCTGCCTATTGATATTGACAATATCTTATGAATAGGTGATGCAGATAAGAGAACACCAGTCCCACCCGAACCCGTACCCGAACCGAAGAAGAAGCTCAAGAAAGGTTGCTGCTGCCATCCTCTTTGTAAAATGAATGTATCTCAGGAGTCAAATTAAGCATTCTGGTATTGAATTTGGAAGGTGAATTGATTTCAGACAATTCAAATGGCATTACCTATTTTAGATTATTATTTTTTTGTCATTATCTATCGAACCAGTGACCTTGAATTTCTCAAGGACCCAACTGACCATCAAGTCAGAGGACGGGTTCACCTATTTTGGAAGGTGAAAGGACGGGTGGACCTTTTTAGATTCCTAATGCTTTGCCGTCATCACTTTCGTAGCATTGTCTATACAAAATAATGTTTTTATTTTCTTTCAAAAATTTTTTTTTTTTAAAGATAAGATTAAGAAATGAGAAGAAGTGCTTATTAGATCAAAGGTGTGTGTGACGCGGCGATGGGCCGCCCCTATCCCTAGTCCCCACCTGCCAAACTTCTCAGTGCCAGACTGCCAGTGATGGAAATATCTTTAATTTTCCAAGATTAATAAATAATAATAAATAGTGAGCCCTTTTTTAACCCCCAAAAAAAAGGAAAAAGTCACAGTCCACGTCATCTGGATTTTTGGATAGAGACGGACGCGGCGACTCGGGTTTTGGAAAGCCATGCCACGTCATCACCAGACAAGTTGAACGTCACCTCCATCAAAATAGTTTTACCTATCAAATCCTACTTAGATACAGTGTTGAGTCATAAATGATGTTCAGTGGACGGCTCAGATTGGTTTTGGGGCTATTTGGAAACAAATGGACGATAGAGATTTTCCCACCAACGTGTATCGCATTTATATCCAGCTATTTTTTACGAGAAAAACGTGTCTAGGATTCTTGCCCTTTCCCAACGTGATGGACTTGACTACTATTTTGCCTTTTCGTTGTGAACAGCTTTCCCAAATTACCCTTTCAGATATTTTCACTAGTCTCATTACTAATTTTCATTTTTTTTTTTTTTTTTTTAGAAAACCGAAAATAGCCATCCAAAACATCATACTTTTGTTTATAGCTACTTTTGAAATTATAATTGTTAATAGCCACTTTTTTTAAAAAATTTCAGTGTATATCTGTAAATTACAATAGTGCCCCTGAAATTAGTTTCTTTTTTTAAAAACCTCAAACTTGAAATCGTGGCTAAAACTTGAATGTTGAAACTTAAAATCATGGCTAAAATGAAATGTGAAACTTGAAATCATGCCTAAAATGAAATATGTAAAACTTGAAATCATGGCCAATTTCCATTCTTCCCCAATTTCCCTTCTTCCCCAAATTCCCAAATTCAATTAGGTTTTTGTCTCCCTTTTTATCAGATCAAATCGCCGGCGGAGGGGGCTTTGACGACGACCGACACAGACCACCAATGCACGAAGCAGCAGCAAAGAATGACGACAGCGATGGCTAGTTTGTGGTTCGCGACGATCGTTTGTGGTTCGCGAAGCCACGCAACGCACACCGGTGACTCACGACGGCGCTGTGGTTGTGGCGAAGCCAAGAGGCACACCGGCGCTCGGCGGGCACACTTTCGTCGGTGGTGTGCTCAGGTGACGACGCCGGCGATAACTGTGAGGGAGAGAGAGAGATCGGGGAGAGAGAGGAGAGGAGAGAGAAAGAAAAGAGAGAAAAAGGAGAGAGAGTGTTTTGAGGACCCTTTTTATATGGGGGCTTTCCAGTAATTTCCCAAAAACATGGTTATTAATAAATAAAAATTCGTTTGTGGTTAAAAACGAATTTCCCATAATATATGTGGTCATTTTTGGCAATTTTCACTTTTTTTTTTCTTTTTTTTTTTTATATTGGTAACAAACCAATTTACTAACGTGCTCGATTAGTTCTTTAGTTAAAATTTGATAGCATTATATTATTATTTTTTTCATGTTAATGGATATAAATAAAATAATTGAAAAAGGTAATCTAAACATGTAATCAAATTTGATACACTAAATCAATTGAAATTGAGAATTTTACGCTAAGCTTTAAACAATTAAATTATTGCTTAAACCCATTTTCACAATAATTTGAATCAAACGTCATTTGTTATGTGAAATAAACATTTTTCACATTAAAACTTTATTATAAGGAATAGTAAACAAGAGACAAACACATTAAAGTTGAGCCCCCACTCAATCAACTTGTAGCCTCTATCAGAAAATGGATTTTCATTAAAAAAAAAAAAACAATTTAATAATTAAAAAAAGGAAGAGTAATTTTATATAATTATAAAAATAAAAAAATAAAAAATAAAAAAAACATGATTCCCGCAGAGAAGTTGCATAGGAAGCCACCGTTTTCCTTCTCTTTCATGTGAAAATATTTATTTTCTGCATTGGAGACTTGGAGTGTCGAAACATGTTACAAAAACCTAGAGAAAAACAATAAAATATTATTGTCTGCAGACTGAAATATTAATACAAGGACAGCATAGTAATTTCATAAAAAGAATAGAAGGAAGGTGACATTGGTTTTGGATTGGTTTGCTCACAAAAAGAAAGGAAAAAGAAACAATAAAGTCCCACCTAATCACATTTACCATAATCTGGAGTCCAATAAAATCCAGCATTTCAGCTTCCCTATATAAACCCAGTATCTGTCTCTCTTTTTCACCATCCATTCTTTTGAGTTTTGACTTGTTTAGTTTTCTCTAGTTTCTTTGTCGTAAAAACAACAAATTTGTAGAGGGCAGCAATGAACGCTCTTGCAGCAACCAGCCGTAATTTCCGCAAAGCTGGGCGTATTCTCGGGCTGGACTCTAAGCTTGAAAAGAGTCTTTTGATCCCTTTTAGAGAGATCAAGGTTTGTCAGTCTTTTTTTTTTTTTTTTCATTTCAGTTGATCATATACGTTAAAATAAATTGATTGATCTTTATTTGTTTGAATTGTGATTGATTGATCGTCTGGTTTCTGTGATCAGGTGGAGTGCACTATTCCCAAAGATGATGGGAGTCTGGTCTCGTACGTTGGATTCAGAGTCCAACATGATAATGCACGTGGGCCCATGAAAGGAGGGATCAGATATCATCCTGAGGTCTGTTTTGTTCCTTTTTTGGTGAAATCCACTTTTTCGCTTTATGTTTTGCAGCAATTTGATTTTTTATTTTGTTCTGTTCTCTGCGGTGATCGTGATTGGTTATTTTTGGGGGGGTTTTGGGCTCTTTTTTGTCTGTTTTTGTTTGGGTTTAGACTTTCGATTCATTTTTTGTTTGGATTTTCCATAAAGGAACACTGTATTGTTGCAGCATTAAAATTTAAAGCTATCACTGATGTCACTCTCCTGGTAAAAAGTTTGGCTTTTTCTGTTTGACAAAATCTTTATGCTATCACTGATAGACAAACACAATCATGATTTTGCTGGGTCGAATCAGCTTTCAGTTGAAATTTAATCCAGAATTAATTGAGCACATCATATTAGTCGATTTATTTCTCGTTCAAGTCAAATTCAAGCTGCAATGTGGAAAAAGGATGTTTCACTGTAAACACTCTGTCGGTGAAATGCTATTAGAAAAGTTTAAAACATATGCTTTTTGATCAATAACTTTTGTATATGTTTTGTTATTTTAGAATTGAAATCAAAATGTTAATTTGTTTCCAAAGGTCGATCCCGATGAAGTGAATGCTCTTGCTCAACTAATGACCTGGAAGACTGCTGTGGCGGACATACCATATGGTGGTGCAAAAGGTGGAATCGGATGCAACTCAAAAGAGTTGAGTAACAGCGAACTGGAACGTCTAACTCGTGTCTTTACTCAGAAGATTCATGATCTCATTGGAATCCATACTGACATACCGGCACCTGATATGGGAACAAATGCTCAGGTCTAATAATCTGCTCTGTTTATTATTTATGCATTTCTTGATTATATACCCCTCAGTGATGCAGCTAACTTCCCTATTTTTCTATATATGTGTACAGACTATGGCGTGGATTTTGGATGAGTACTCGAAATTTCATGGTCACTCTCCAGCTGTTGTCACTGGAAAGCCCATTGTAAGCAGGCTAACATTTCATTATCACTGTTTGTTGTTAGAATTGAGATAAATAACAATGAAACCCCTTGCCAGCTTTATCTCATGTTTCTATCTTTCATTTTAGGATCTGGGTGGATCTTTAGGCAGAGAGGCTGCAACTGGACGTGGTGTTGTTTTTGCAACAGAAGCTTTACTTGCCGAGTCTGGGAAGTCGATTAGAGACATGACATTTGTGATCCAAGTAAGACTCAACTTACATGTCAATTTTCAGTACATATATGAGTTAGAAAGCCTTTTTGGTCTGGATACTTGAGTTATTTCGTTGAAAATTTATTTCATTAATTAGTTGTTTTCTTGACAATTTTATATCCCATTTAATGAATTTATTAGGGCTTTGGAAATGTGGGATCTTGGGCAGCAAGGCTCATCCATGAAAGAGGTGGTAAAGTTATCGCCGTCAGTGACATAACTGGTGCAGTTAAGAATGCAAATGGAATTGATATTCCAGAACTGCTAAAGCATAAAGAAAGTACCGGCAGTTTGATAAATTTCAATGGTGGAGACTCCATGGATGCTAATGAGATTCTTGTGCACGAGTGTGATGTTCTAATCCCTTGTGCTTTAGGTGGAGTGCTGAACAGGTTTGCCCCTTTTTACCAAGAAACTTGTTCCTTTCTTTCTGTTCCTTTCTATCCTCTGCTGATTATTGCATGTTTTGTAATAACCTCATCGTTTTCTATCTTCAAACTGTCATGGTTTCAATTACCGCTAAAAATCAGTACAAAGTCAGACTGCCACTTCATGTTGGCAAAGGTTGAATTTTATTGTCGTTTTTATATATTTCATTACTTTGATTTTTATTACCCGACTTAATAACCTTCTGTTGATAAAAGTTACTCGATTGACTTGTCGTCTTACCTGAGCAATTTAGTCATTTCAACACGTTAATTAGACAGGAATTAAGCTCTCTATTTTTTTTTAAAGATAAAAAAAACCATGTTTTAGCTCTTTACTTTAATTTATATGCACTGATTTACGAAATTTCTTGTTTTCGTCCTTTGAAGGGAAAATGCCGCAGATGTGAAGGCCAAGTTCATAATAGAGGCAGCAAATCATCCTACTGACCCAGAAGCTGATGAGGTAATACTTTTGCAAAGGTTTCTTTTTATTATTCTGTATAAAAAACGTAACAGGTCTGATTTAAGACTTTTTTTTTTAACATTGCAGATACTATCGAAGAGAGGAGTCATAATACTCCCCGATATATATGCAAATGCTGGAGGTGTGACTGTTAGCTATTTCGAGTGGGTTCAGGTAACAAATATTAGTTAAAAATGAAACTCATTTTATCCCTCTGATGCTTGCAAAATATTAGTAGAAAACTTGCCGGTGTGAATAATCTTTAACTGCTATTACCGGGCTTTTCTTACTATTGCATTGTAGTAAAAGATGCCACTGCTTTGCTCATCTCACTTTCTGTACTTTCCATAGAGTTTTTCGATTTTACGGTTACCATTTTGTTAAATTAGTAAAAGACAGAGTCCTTGCATTTGTGGGGAAAGCTAATGTGTTGCAATTTTTATTCAATCTTGCAGAATATTCAAGGTTTTATGTGGGATGAAGATAAGGTGAACAACGAGCTTAGGAGGTACATGATTCGCGCTTTTCACAACATCAAGGAGATGTGTCAGTCACACAGTTGCGATCTCCGAATGGGTGCCTTCACGCTTGGGGTGAACCGAGTTGCACGTGCCACCCTCTTGAGGGGTTGGGAGGCATAAACAGTTTTCACCCATTCTTCAGTCAATTGTTTATTTTCATTATCATTTGGCATCTCTAGTCACAGCATAAGAAGGCCGCTCGGACGCCATTATTTCCTCCCATTAGAGTGTTGAGTGTTTGTCTCCTGCAATTTTGACTAATGTATACTCAAGTGTATTACATTTTTACATTGGGAAGGATTAAATTAAATTCAATATCAAATCTGAACTTTTTACCAGCAACATGTTTGGTTAAAAAGAAAAACAGTCATTGTTATCAATTCTGCCATAGAATTTAATATTTATCTTTTCTTTTTCTTTTTTTTGGTTGGATTTGATTTGGAATTCAAACCCAGCAATCTAGATACTGATATATATATGCACATCAGCATTCCAGTAATGTGATGTTCTTTATTGCTTCCTTCCAAGATGATATGGGTCCAGTTGCCTTGTTAAGGTTATGGGATCTCTGGTTAGTTTTCAGATGAAAAAGAAGTAACCAGAGATCCCATAACTTTTCTGACAAAACATGGAAAGGAAGATAATCTTATTTATTGCAAAATATGGGCTTTTTTTATTCTTCCATCTAAATCAACAAGAAACCAAGAAAAAGAGATAAAAGTGAACTAAAGAAACAACACTCTTGTAACAACCATGGCTTCCATTGCCATTTCTGCTTCACTGCAAAGAGCCTGTTGTAGCTCACACCATCATGTCACTAATAAACAAAACCCTCAAACCAATCCTGCCCGGTCGTTGGGGACAAAACAGGTTTCACATGTTGTCACTCTAAATGTGGATGGGCAAAGAAGTTCTAATGTACTTGAACAACAAGACAAGTCTTCTTCTTCTTCTTCACACATAGATGCACCAAAGGATGCTGCTGATGGTGATGAATTGAAACGTGGCTTGGATACGGAATGTTCTCTTCCGAAATTCATTGATGATCGATGGAAGAACGGAACATGGGATCTAAATATGTTCGTTAAGGACGGCAAGATGCATTGGGATGGTGTGATTGTTGCAGGTGAGTGAGTGCCTTATCTGTTAATATACAAGTAGCCAGTTTAGTTTGACATCATGAGTTGGTGTTGCAGAAGCAAGAAGGAGAAAGTTTCTTGAAATTTATCCAGCATCAGCAACAAATGAAGAACCAGTGTTGTTCAGGAGCTCAATTATTCCATGGTGGGCATGGTTCATGCGATCTTATCTCCCGGAGGCGGAGTTGATAAATGGTTTCTCTCATATTATTATCTATCTAATTGGTTGCTGTAAATTAATCACATATAATTAGTGTTGATGTGATGATGCAGGTCGAGCTGCGATGGTGGGGTTCTTCATGGCATACATAGTAGACGCATTTACAGGGGTAGGTGTGATTGGGCAAACAGGAAATTTGATATGCAAGGCAGGAGTGTTTGTGACAGTAACGGGTGTGATACTCATAAGGAAAAAGGAAGATTTCCAGAACCTGAAAAACCTGGCAGATGAGACAACCTTGTATGACAATTGACAAACAATGGCAATCTTCCAGCAGCAGCCAACAACAAAACGCAACCAAACCCTCGCCAAAAGACACTTAAAACTCATGTATTCATCATTATTGCTTTCACGTTAAGTAATTAGGATCATATAATATATATGTTGCCTCTGGATTTCATTCTCAGCTGATCACCTATTTTTTTATATATTGGCAATTTTTTTCTTCAAGTGGTTAATATTTTATAATCCATATAACATTATTCCACTCACATGTTAGGACAAATATCATTGCAATTCAATCGTGAAAGAAAATAAATAATTGCCCTTATGGACGTAACCCAGCAGGTAGATAGGGGGTTTGGGCAAATGACTCTTAAGTCAGTAGCTTGAATTATATGGTAAAAGTTAAAAAAAAAAAAAAATAGGTGGATAGAAAAAATAATAATAAATAAATAAATAATTTATTTTTGAACCTTATTAAACTTCAGAACATTACTTATTGATCTGAAATGGATTTTTTTTTTTTTTAATGATATAATATGATCTACAAGTTATTTGATTATTAATTTATTATTTTTCCGAGTGTGACGAGATCAACCTATAAATACAATTCGAAAAAAAAAAACCTCGTTGTAACTTGCAAGAAGGGATATGTACCCCACACATTGTGATTTTACAAATAGGAATAGCAGATTGATTGGATTTGCAGCTATGTGATTACATTGGTCTTGTTCATCCCTTGAAAATGATTAAATGAATCCGGATAATGGTACATATCCAACACTTTTATCCATCATTTATATCCAATTTGACACTTCCTTATTAGCTGTCACATCATCACACCAAATGAATTGAATTAAAAATAATAATAATTTGTATTCCTTAAATCTAATACTTTAATTCCATCAAAAAAAAAAAATCTAATACTTTAATATAAAAATAAAAATAAAATAAAATGTGAAGATGTGGTGATATGGCAGATGACATGGAAGTGCCAAAAGTATTGGATGCCATTATCATAGAGGGGTAACCGTTACCCCCTTCTTAAATGGATGACATGTATTCATAGAAGGGTAAATTTTTAGACAATTTTACCCCTCTATGGACATATGTCATGTGTTTGAGAGGAGGGTAATGCCTTGAAAGGGGTGGGCAAAAATGGACTCCATTATCATGAACTAACCCATCGTCTACTGTACGTCTCGAAAACCAAAGCAGAAAATATGGAAACAGAATAATAATAATAATAATAACACTTTGTCTGATTTATTACGTCTGATTCTCTGTTAACCGTTGAGTCATCAACTATTTTAATTACATCAAAATTTTATCTTCATTTCGTTCCCATTTCGCAGATGCCAAAGCCCAAATGTCGTCTATTTCCAAAACCCCTGATTCCGACGACGAGCGTCGCCTTCGGGATGCCGAGGAGCGCCTCCGCGAGGCCATAGAGGAGCTCCAGCGCCGCCAGCGCTCCCGCCCCGACGCTGCTGGTTCCTGTCCTGGTGGCATTCCTGTTTCGCACCTGCCCTGCCACCACGCGAGCGACGAATCATGTGTGGCCAACGCGATTGGCAATCTCTGCCAGAGCTTTCTTCTCTCTTACGGCGTCAGAGTCGGGATTGGAATTCTCCTCCGCGCTTTCAAGCTCGCTCGTCGACAATCTTATTCTTCGCTTCTCGATCTCAAAGTAAGATTTTCTTTCATGGGTATTTTGTAAATTTTGAATTTTGATACAAAAATTTCGTGAAAGATTGATGTTTTGCTTGATTAACAGCAACTTGTGTCGGAAAAAGATCTGATAGTCAGAGAAGAAGCTTGTCGAATTGGTTTGCTTTTTGGTGGATTTACTGGATCGTACCATGCACTTAGATGTTTGTTGAGAAAGATTAGGAAAAAAGAGACACCAATTAATGCGTAAGTTGTATCTGCCCACATTAATCTTTTGTTTTAGTTTCAAGTCTGTTTTCTTGACCTTGTTTAAGGGGATATGATTGGAACAGAATTTTATCAGGTTCGATTGCTGGTTTATCTGTTTTAGCATTAGATGATTCAAATAGAAGACGGACTCTTGCACTTTATCTTTTGGCTAGGCTAGCTCAGGTACATCAATGTGTTTAACTTCACTTTTATCAGATGATGGAAATTAGCGTTTTTATTTGTCTAAAGGTTATTTGTTTATTGTTCTTATTAGTGCACATATAATTCTGCTAAGTCTAAGAACAAATTTCACCTCTGGGGTAGCCATTGGCAACATGGAGATTCTTTACTCTTTGCTATAGCCTGTGCCCAGGTAATAATCTCACTTGGCTGTCTGCTGTTATGCTGTTCACATACAAATTGATCACATCCAACTATTGTTTTTTGTCGAAATGAATGAATATTGTTATCAACACATCATCTTGTTTAGTAAATAGGAATACTGTTCTTTATGATGTTACCAAGTGCTTGGAGCTTTTTTGCATCTCTTTTGCACCTATAAGGATACCATCCTCTATTTTATCAATCCCTTGATTTGTTTTTGTCATAGTCTTATTGATTCGGAAGCTCGTTTCAGGTTATGTATTCCTTTGTGATGCGTCCTGAGAGCTTGCCAAAATCATATCAAGATTTTATCCAGAAGACTGGTCCGGTTGCAGCGCCTGTTTACAAGGCAGTCAGGGATAACTGTAGAGGTCTTCCTGTGAATGTTGCCTCCATATCAGCATATTTATCTAATAGTAGGAAGTTAAACCATCTGAAGTTGGAAGAGTTCCCCTCTATTATTCCATGTTCTGTTATTCATCCAGATGCAGATTCCTGTTTGGCTCACAATGCTAATGCATTTTCAACTACATTCAGAAAAACATTTCCATTATATTTCTCCTTGACGTTTGTACCATTTGTTGTTCTTCACCTACAGAAGGTAAGCCTTTCACTCAAATTTGTATCACATTTTAACTTCAATTTTCTTATCCTATCTGTTTGTAATAGAAATATGATAAGGTCACCCTTGTTGACATTGTGGTTGGAATTTTTATTTTCAGCCCTGGAAAGGAACTTTAGGTTTACCAGAATTGGATGATTGAATCTTTATAGGAATTTTTGTTAGCTATAATGTTCCTTTACCTATGAACCTGACTCTTTTTTAGTGTCAAGAGTCAAGACCCCAGAAAAACTGGATAAATGTCTTGGGTAGTCCCTAAGAAGTAATGTTTGTTATCAGAATCATAATTAATTAGGCATGGTTTCTGTGTTATTCTTGTAGATATGAACTACCATTGTTCCCTCTGTGGAGTTCACTATATTATGCATTATGTAATAGGCTTTCTTCTTGATTTAACAATGGTAGTTCAACCTGTGTGAAGTTCACTAAGGATATTGGTCACATTTCATCTCTGAAATTGTATATACGTGTTTATAAAGTTATTATTTTCTAATCTTGTGATCCACTTCTAGTTTATGGATTCCCCTGCTCGTACTTGTTGGCTTGCTCTTAAAGGCGCCGTTCGCTCAACAGCTTTCTTGTCTGCGTTTGTTGGAATTTTTCAGGTAGCTATTTTCTCAATTTCTATTGTTAAAATCTGCATGAATAGATTCTTAATATTTCCTTTGGGTGATATTAGGGAGTCATATGTATGCACAGAAAAGTTTCCTCAAAAGACCACAAGCTTGTATATTGGATTGCAGGCGCAATGTCTGCCCTTTCTGTATTACTGGAGAAAAAAGCGAGACGTGGTGAATTGGCTTTATATGTTCTTCCACGGGCAGGAGATTCATTGTGGTATATTTTAGTAAATCGCCATCTGCTTCCTAATGTAAAGAATGCTGAGGTATGTTCATTTATAACCTTCTCTTTGTATGCATTCTTCAATGTGAGGAACAATTTCCTGGTATTTTGTTGCTCAAAACTTGTCTTGACTCATGTTACCACTTCCTATGTGTTATTGTTGTCGGTAAACTTTGTTTAGAGCTGGGAGTTTTGAGTGGAAGACAATTATGGTCTGGTGTGTGTGTGTGTGTGTGTGTGTGTGTGTGTGTGTGTACACGTGTATGAGAGAGAGTACGTATTTTTGCTCAGAAGAAGCACACACTAATGAAATGTAAGAAGTGGTTTTCTATGATCAAAGACAGTACTGTTGACATTTTTCAGTTCATTGAATTGGTTGGATTTGTAATATACACATAGCTCGAATTTATGCTTCCAAACTGTTTCAGGTAGCACTATTTTGTGCATGCATGGGAGGAATCATGTACTACTTAGAATATGAGCCGGACACTATGGCCCCATTCCTCAGAGGCCTGATACGTCGCTTCCTTGCCAGCAGAATAAGCAATCCCACTCTTCCATCTACTCGGACTGCATCCTCCACATATTTGCAAACTCTTGATGCCATTAAGAAGCCAAAATTGCAGGACAACCAAGATCCTGAAGCTTCAACTTCTGAGAAATACAATCTTGAATCAATACCGGGACTTTGAGTACTTTCTGGTGGCTTATTGGATCACCACTAGAATTCAGTCCTAATAATTCTTGTCATTCAACTTTATATGAACTTTATTGCTGGGCAGCTGAGGTCTGCCAGACAACTTATGCATTTTTTGCAACCCGAATGAATCAAAGGGGGCTCGGTTCTGAACCCAGATTCTTATATCTCAAGATTACTTGTTATACCTACCGGAGTAGTTTTTCAGTGAGAAGAATGGAGAGGATGATTTGAACTTGAAATAATGTCAACTGTAATAGTTTGCGAAGGGGTTTTCCTCCTGTAAATAATAATAGCCAGTTTATTGATTTCAGTTTGTCTTTGACATCATATCTATATCATAAAATCTGTGCAGATTGTCTTCTATGGAAGAAATGAGCGGGAAAGAATTTGCAAGGAAACCAGTAATGGGTTGTTGCATAAATCTGAAAATGTTAGTTTTTTCTCAATTTGAGGTCATGGGTTATTTGCTTGAATGAAAGTGTTGGGCAGACTAGAATTTGCTGTGAAAATGTGATCAGATAAGATGCCCCATATCATACACTTGCATTTTTATTCAACCTTCGGATTTTCTCAGAGCATAAAGAGCTTTATCATTGTAAGTACACCAATTATAGTCAACAGGGTTAGACAATACACAAGGAGGATTCGAAAATCTGCTGTTAATATGATCCATAGATGTAGAAGGAATATTTGACAAGTAGAGAGAGATAGCAACATCACACTTCTTTTTCATGCCTGAGAAGTGAGAACACGCCATACCAGAAAATGTATAATATAATGTATCAAATTATTCAACTTTAAATGACATCATTAAAAGATAACAACTATCAGCTGGTTTACTTATTCATTCTATCAATTCTAACAATAAAATGATTGTTTAAAAAACTCAACATATGTCGAATCCTTGTTGTTTGCGTAAATGGAGGTGTTTTAGTCTTTATTATTTTAAAAAATAAATAAATAAAAAGAATCAAACTAGTATGTTCAAAGAGTTTTTCTTGGACAGAAATTATACACATAAAAAAAAATAATAATAATAATAAAATAAAATAAAATTGTCAACCCATCCTACTATATTCTAAATTTTCCCTATGTATGTATTTACCATCTTGTCTGCCTTCACATTCAGAGAGAAAACAACTTGACATATTTCATCAGAATGGAGAGAAAGCTCTTAGAGGCATCTCTTACAGGAGATGTTCAAAATTTGCACCAACTTCTGAGAGATAATCCTTTAATACTCCACACAGTTTCACTAGCTTCATCTGGAAATCCTCTACATGTTGCTTCTGCTCATGGACACATTGATTTTGTGAAGGAGATCACAAGGCTGAGACCGGATTTTGCCAAGGAATTGAATGAAGATGGTTTTAGCCCTATGCACATGGCATCAGCAAATGGCTACTTAGAAATTGTAAGGGAGCTGATGAAAGTTGATAGGAAGCTTTGTCGTCTTCAAGGACGAGAGAACAAGACTCCTCTTCACTTAGCAGTTATCAAAGGAAGAGTTGATGTAGTAAGCGAAATACTCTCAGCTTGTGGAGAATGTCTGGAAGATGTGACTGTTCAAAGAGACACTGCTATGCATCTTTCTATTAAGAACTACCAGTTTGAAGTGATTAGAGTTATGGTGGATTGGATTAGAGAAATGAAGAAAGAACATGTATTGAATATGAAGGATGAGCATGACAATACAGCTTTGCACCTTGCAACATGGAAGAAACAGCGCCAGGCAAGCTCATTATCATACCTACCCCAATTTTCTGGGTTGCATTTGCATCTACTTCTTTCAGATAATCATAATGGGAACTTTGACTTTAGACTTTTAAGGCCATACAAGGAGAATTGTCCCCTGAATATTTTGTTTTGTTTGCTGCCATTTATTTATAATAATCTGACTGGTTCCTGCCGATAAGTCTAAGCAATATATTTTATGGTTTTCTAGTTGCTTACCTATTTGATATGAATGGATTCAACACTTTTAGTACTAGAAGGCCAATTATTTGAGAGACTATCTCTAGATAAAATATTTTAAAAAGAATGATACGTGTTGTTCAAATACAGAAAAGTACTGCCTGGAAATAATAATAATGTTAACTAGCATTATTTTCATCTACCTATTTGAAGTAAAAGCTGAAAGAAAAAAAACTTTTGCAGGTGATAGAAATGTTACTTGGATCCAGGTTGTTGGAAGTAAATGCCACAAATCAGAGTGGTCTCACAGCCCTTGATCTGCTACTTATTTTCCCTAGTGAAGCTGGTGATAGAGAAATCCAAGAGATCCTTTGCAATGCTGGAGCTATGCGAACGAAAGATGTTACCCTCTCTTCCATTCCTTCTTCCCCTGAACCTTTTAATCAAACCTTAGTAAACAGTACTCCTGGAACACCGCAAGCATGTACACCGCGAACAGATGATTTGGTGGAGTACTTCAAGTTCAACAAGGGGAGAGATTCTCCAGGTGAAACACGTACAGCATTACTGGTTATCGCAGTTTTGGTGGCAACTGCAACCTTCCAAGTGGGAGTAAATCCTCCAGGTGGTGTATGGTCTGACAATTATATACCAGACCAAAACAATGGCACCAGCAGCAGCAACAACAAAGCACACAAAGCAGGGAGATCTATTTTGGGTTCTCTGAACACAACAACATTTTGCCTATTTATGTTTTTCAACTCAGTTGGGTTTTCGTTGTCTCTTCACATGATCAACATGCTCACAATCAAGTTTCCATTGCAATTTGAGCTTCAAATCTGTATCGCTGCAATGTTTTTCACATACAACACCGCTGTAACCGCTCTTGCACCAGATAATTTGTGGCTCTTCCTCACTGTGGTGACTTCAAGCTTGCCTGCGATTATGCCACTCCTAGCCAAGAGTGTGAGAAAATATGCAAAGATGCTGAGAGTACTTGTACTCAACCTGGTCCGCAGGGGTAATTGAAGAGTGGATGGGAACGTAAACAGCCGGAAAACAGATGTATTGGCAGGGTATGCAACTTATGTGTAGCACATTATAAAGATGAATTATGAGAGCTGTAGAACATAATCTGTATAATATATTTACTTGAGTTATCATCAAATATTGTTGGAAATATGAAATTTGTCTTTAAAAGACAATGGGTATGGATCAATGGTTATGGATATTGATGGCTTATGGATCAAACTATGGATGGCCCAATGATTTAAATATGGCCCATTTTGTAACTATGGTTATATTTTTAATTATGGTTTATGTATGGTTTAGTTATTATGTAATGAATGATGTAATAAAATGTTGTAATGATGTAATTATGTTTAGAGGAGTCACAAGACTTCTAGAAATGCCTCCATAAGTCTAAAGAGTCAGTGATGGCCTGATGGCTTAATGGAGTGACACATGTTCTGGCAAAGTGCCAGTTTATAGTTGCACATCATCCGTTGAATGGAGTGACCATTGATGGCAATCCAATGGTTGTAAATTGTTATGTATTTTGTATTTAAACCACCCAATGTCATTGTAAATAAAAGAATATATATGTTAAGCCATCAAGAGAGAAGGATGGCTGGTGATGTTAATATAAATGTTTCTCAAAATTTCTCTTATGTTTCTTCTCCTTTAATTTTATGTTCATGTCTTTCTATTTATGTTTCTGTATAATGTTTTAAATGTTTATGAAAATATATTTTATATAATGTTTTTATGGACACAAAGCAATAATCTCTGTGATGAAAAATGTTTATTTTGCCTACTGGTTCAACTGTATGAAACTAAAAGACTTGAGCAACTTGCCTAGTTTCGTATGGCTGAAACCAGTGAAGTGCAACCAAAAGGTTGCACATTGACAGTTGGATGTGCAATGTAATGTGCAAGCAAATAGTCGCACATCCTTCTGTAGAATTTTCTAGCTCTATTTTCAACATGGTATCAGAGCCCCCATTGTTCTTTCGGGACCTAAAATTCATTTTATTGTTTTTCATGGATGTTCATGTTTCATGGTGAGCATGACCCAGAGGCATAACCCTTGGTAAGACTGACCCAATGAGGCAACTATCCATGGAGAGCATGACCCAGAGGCATCACCCGTGATTTATGAACAAAATTTATGGATGGATGTTTATGTTCATGGTCTGTTTGTCCAAAGCAAACAGCAGCCATGTTATTGATGTTTAAAAAAAAAAAAAAAAAAAAAATTGCTGATATAATATTGGAAGAAACATATTTCCCAACAAGTTCCTATATAGAGAGCTCAAATTAAAAATTGAGGAGGAGCTGCTGGAGAAAAACAAAATTTTATATCAGCGATGTGCAAGAAACAAGTCACACATTCATGGATGTTTTATGGTTCCGATTTTCCTCCAAATTGATGGAATTGAAGCTTAATATTGATGGAGTTATTGATGGATATGGATGGATGGGAAGCTTCAAGTTTTCAAGACAAATTTCAAGGAAGAGTGTTGGAAATATGAAATTTGTCTTTAAAAGACAATGGGTATGGATCAATGGTTATGGATATTGATGGCTCATGGATCAAACTATGGATGGCCCAATGATTTAAATATGGCTCATTTTGTAACTATGGTTATATTTTTAATTATGGTTTATGTATGGTTTAGTTATTATGTAATGAATGATGTAATAAAATGTTGTAATGATGTAATTATGTTTAGAGGAGTCACAAGACTTCTAGAAATGCCTCCATAAGTCTAAAGAGTCGATGATAGCCTGATGGCTTAATGGAGTGACACATGTTCTGGCAAAGTGCCAGTTTATGGTCGCACATCATCCGTTGGATGGAGTGATCATTGATGGCAATCCAATGGTTGTAAATTGTTATGTATTTTGTATTTAAACCACCCAATGTCATTGTAAATAAAAGAATATATATGTTAAGCCATCAAGAGAGAAGGATGGCTGGTGATGTTAATATAAATATTTCTCAAAATTTCTCTTATGTTTCTTCTCCTTTAATTTTATGTCCATGTCTTTCTATTTATGTTTCTGTATAATGTTTTTATAAATGTTTATGAAAATATATTTTATATAATGTTTTTATGGACACAGAGCAATAATCTCTGTGATGAAAAATGTTTATTTTGCCTACTTGTTCAACTGTATGAAACTAGAAGACTTGATCAACTTGCCTAGTTTTATATGGCTGAAACCAGTGAAGTGCAACCAAAAGGTCGCACATTGACAATTGGATGTGCAATGTAATGTGAAAGCAAATAGTCGCACATCCTTCTGTAGAATTTTCTAACTCTATTTTCAACAAATATTTACTCAACTTGATTGATACTGTAAACTCTTACTTTTTTTAATGATCTAGACAATACTAATTAACAATATTATAAGTATTATTTAACCTTATTCTGCACAATAATTGGCTTGTCAACAAAATATTATTGTTCAAGCAAATTTATAATAGTATTGCTCTACATGTCTAATTCTTTTTTGGACTGTACGTGTATATATAACAAAAATAATTCTGTCAACTCAACTATTAACCAAAGTGTGCCTTCACATTCCAAGGAAGGAGAGTTTGACATACTCGATCAAAATGGAAAGAAGGCTCTAAGAGGCAGCTCTGACTGGAGATGTTCAAAAACTGCATCAACTTTTGGGAGAAAATCCTTTAACACTCCATACGGTTTCACTAGCTTCATCAGAAAATCCTCTTCATGTTGCTTCTGCTTCTGCTTATGGGCACATTGATTTTGTGAAGGAGATCACAAGGCTGAGACCGGATTTTGCCAAGGAATTGAATGAAGATGGTTTTAGCCCTATGCACATGGCATCAGCAAATGGCTACTTAGAGGTTGTAATGGAGCTGATGAAAGTTGATAGGAAGCTTTGTCGTCTTCAAGGACGAGAGAACAAGACTGCACTTCACTTGGCAGTTATCAAAGGAAGAGTTGATGTAATAAAGTGAAATACTTTCAGCTTGTGGAGAATGTCTGGAAGATGTGACTGTTCAAAGAGACACTGCTATGCATCTTTCTATTAAGAACTACCAGTTTGAAATGATTAGAGTTATGGTGGATTAGATTAGAGAAATGAAGAAAGAATATGTACTGAATATGTACTGAATATGAAGGATGATCATGGCAACACAGCTCTGCACCTTGCAACCTGGAAGAAATAGCGCCAGGCAAGTTCATTCTCACGTTTTCATCTTTCCATTTTCTCTTACTTCTTTCAGATCATTTGCAAGGGAGCATTTGACTTTAGAGTTTTTACAGCCATAGGAGGCTGAGCAGATCATTATATACCAGACCAAAACAATGGCACCAGCAAAGGACACAGTGCAGGGAACTCTATATGGGGTTCCACGGACGCAATTGCATTTGGCCTATTCATGTTTTTCAACTCAGTTGGGTTTACATTGTCTCAAATTTCCATTGCAGTTTGTGCCTCAAATATGCATGGTCGCAATGTTCACCACATATGGCATAGCTGTAGCCTCTATCGCACCAGATAGTTTAAGGCAGCTCCTCATTTTGGTGACATCAATCTTGCCCTTAATCATGCCAATTATAGCCAGGAGTGTGAGAGAACATTCGAAAAGGCCGGGAAAAGTTGTAGTGAAATTGATCCACAGAGGAAATCATCAGCAACACTAGGTAACAACAAGATGGATTATTTTTTATCAAAGATAAATAGTTGAATCGATGTCTTGGCACTGGCTTGAGTATGGAACATATCTGCCACAAATTCAATTCCACTATTAAGCTTGGCACTCTTATGATTGAATATTGATATTCATTCTTTCACTGGCCAGGTTTTGATTTTTGTTTTGCTTACATGCTCTAATAAATGTGCACCTCTCTCTTCTGAGCAGGATTATGCAACACAGAGGAATTAAATACTATATATGATCAACAAAGGCTTCATTTCCTGAAGTGTTCTTAATACCAGGCAGGCATGATTAATTAAGATGAAACATAGCAGAATTTAAAAAAAAAAAAAAAACGATGAGATTTGTAAACTCTACCCGCTGATATATCCGTGCTCAAACATTGACATTGTTATGTTCAAAACTCAACAGCTTGGTACTGGCTCAGTATCATTTCATTTATCAAGTAGCCGACTCCATATTAAATTTCCAACCCATATCCAGAATGAAACGTACAATGTTCAGTCCTAACTGAATAAACAATCAATCAACTCACAATCCGACACCTCACTCACTATTTACAGACTGGAAAAAGAAATCAGCAAGACTTGGAAATTAATGAAACCGTATTTAAATTTCACAAGGCCAGACCAAAAACGGAGCCAAAAATGAAAGAAAACTTCATAAAGCTTGAAACCTAGGTAAACAAAATATTACAGTAAAAAGTCATTTTTTTTTTTTCCAAAGATATTACACTGAGATTAGCCAATGTGTTTCTAATTGCATTCTTTGTACCATTGTCAATGCATAAATGAGAATCATCCCAAAGTACAGAGGATGGATGCTCAACTGCCTGTAGTACTGACAGAAATGGCATGACGGAACTTTGGTAAGGATTGAAACAGAACAAATACCAGAAGAAAAGCTACCTTCTATAACATCTTTAATCGCCCCCCACAGCATCATCATAAAATATTAGTCACCTTGTAGGCAGTAAAGCTGGCGGATATTCCCTGAAGCTGTCATCATGACAAGAGACAATTACACATCATCTTACTTCTTTTCAATATAAAAACCATGTCAACATCATTAAATCTTTTTTTTTCTTTTTCTGCTCAAGACATTTTCATATTTGGTAAGGGTAATAACAAATCTAAAAGGCAAATGTGAGAATAGACACCGGAAAAGGCATTCCCAAAGTTCAAATCCTTGTGGATAGTAAATATGGAGAGTTTAAAATCACTGTGTTTATTGTCGAAATGTGTGGTTCGACTTATAGCACAACCCGCCCAGATGGGGAAAAAAATTCAAGAAATTGCTATACAATGCACATGTAAGATGCAACATCCAGACCTAGGATGGGATGATGCAACATCCAGTGAAAGAAATTCAAAACAGAAATTAATACTGGATGGTCTAACCTAAGAAACAGTATCCAAGAGTGTATGTAACAAACATCTAACTACTTTACCATGCACCCTTGACAAATTACAATTAGTAAGATGTGTATAACCTTCAGAAATTTCCACCGTCCCACAAACCTCCTACAGGCTATAGACCAAATTCCATATTCCTCCTTTCGGAAGGGGAAGAAAACCTACCCACACGATTGGCTGAGGCATAATTAGGTTGAGCGAAATGGGTTTTCCAAGGTCACGATCTATAATTGATTTCTTCTGTGTAATACTAATCGATAGGGCCTCATTGGTAAGTGCTACAAGATCTCATGCATTGGAACCCATGGTTATGGACCCGAATCCATTAGTATGGAACATTTTATTTTCCAAGTGAAATCCCCTGGTATATGAAAGAGCGAAAAAGTGCTTTTGTTGTGGAATAAGAAGCTTTCATATCTTAATGCATGTATTTATTCGGGGCTATTAGAGCGGAATCCACTTTTGGGGGAATGAGTTGAAACAGTAGCAAGAATATTTCTAGTGGAACATCTTTCACAATCCCAAGAGAGATATAGTTCACTAATAGACCGAGGTGACACACACAAATAGACATGCACACCCGCCTACAAAACAAGATGTATCCAAACATGTGTTTGGAGAGGTGCCTGCTCTTCTTAATCTCCAAAACCCATTGAGTAATGCTAGACATCCCAACTCATATAACTTGTGATGTGACAATTTCATTCATGTAACATGTGACAAGTGAATTAAATCATCATTAATGTTTATCCATTTGTCAACTAACACATCACAAGTTGGGATACAAGCTTGGATGTCTAGCATTGCCCAAACCCATTTTGCAGTTTCTGCTTATGGCAACAATAGAACATGCGCAAACAATGCCTACTTGAAATCTTAACAGATGCTATCATGGTGCGAAGAGCTACAACTGATGAACCCTCTTCATAGAGAATGGTTTCAGAACCATGCAAATAAGTTCACCCATATATTCTAGAGACAAATCTACGCAGATGAATGGGAAAAGGATTAGGAGAGGAGAGGAGAGGTGTATACCCTGAGTTAGAAGCATCAAACCCCTAGTTTCAATAACTTCATTTGAATAGGGCAGAACAAATGGCAGGGTAAAAATACACATTTTTTATTTTTTATTTTTTTTAACTGGAATTAAGCCATCAAGTATCTGTTTTAAGATGGAACACAAGATCCTCTTCAATTGATGTCCCCCTTTTTACTTCTTTTTTCTCTGAACCTTTTATGACATCAAAGCCACAGAATGCCTTTGGAAGACATCTAACAATCATATGAAAAATGAATTGAGCAGTAGAACCACGAAAGCTATAATTTCTAACATAAAAGGCTACAAAATATGGAAAATGAAGATTACCATATAACCAGTCTTTGAAGTATACATGGAGTGCACTTGACAATTCCCGTTTCCGATTTTCTTCTAAGGGGGCTTCCTTCAAAAGTTGTTTTATCTCCCCTAAATTCTTTTGCTGCAGAAAAGAATCATTTCAGAATACCAAACATCAAGATCATGAATAGAACCTAAAAGTAACTTGCAGAAACATCATTTCTAACACAGACAAAATGCAAACTCAAGAGAAACATGTAATAAGATCTGATTGTTCTAATCGTAATTTGGAACACCTACATTTCTCTGCTGAGATGTCATATAAGCATCTGGTAGTGGAAATGGATTGACTTTCGTTGATCCAGGGGATTCACCTCCAAACCAGTTTGGAATCTGTGCATCAAGAAATAAGCACATTATTAGATCACATATGATCCAAACATACATAACTAGAAACATTGATCTTTAAATAGCCCCAAAATTAGCATATAAAATATACAAGGAATACCAAAAAATTTGTGAATTGGTCAGGGTCTAGATGTGTGGCTGACTCAGCCTGAACATCAGAGACACCTGCCGGATGAGATATTGAATCATGTGGATCGACCACTCCCAGAGCCAGGAGTTCATTCCATCTGTTAGTAGTTGCCACAATGCCTACTTCTGCCATGTGCTCCTCCAACTGAGAGTAAAATGTATTATATGGTGCCACCTGACAAAAATTCAGAGAAGAAAAAGGGAATTGTCTTAGCACCTTAGAGATTAAAAGCAAATCTATGAAAACAGTCAGCAAACAGCTTCTAGGATTTTAAGGTTACAAAACGAGTCGGGCATATACACGTAAGACAGACAAAAGATCAGTTCAATGAGAAATGTAGGGCGGCAATTTTTGAGTGAATTGATAATATATATAATAAAGGCAAGCTTCACCAAAATTGTTTTTCGATTTCCATCTTTTTCAGCTAACTCAAAACTAAACAGGAAAACAAAATTCATGAACATCTATATATCCCCATGAATATTGAATGATAAATAGCATTCATACGAGGTGGTTGGTTCATAATGTTTACATCAACATTCCAAACAGAAGTCAACCGTAAAATCTTAAGAACCAGCAAACTGTCAAACTTGCTAATTATTTAATCCCATCAAATGTTGATGATGTAAACCTCAAAAACTCTTTGATAATCCAAAATTAGACAGAAACTTAAATTCCAAGCTCAAACAATTAAGACTTGGAGGCAACAACATAAAATATAACATATAGTTGGAACACAGATATTGGAAAGAATACTTCTCACAAGGTATTTTTCCTAGCCCTTGTGCATAGCACATGACATCCATAAACAAATTGTTATCACCAATACAACTTCGCTGTGAACTTAGCACAACTCCAGAGAGAATCAAATTTAATTTACAAAACAATATAAAGTTTCACTTTGAGAACAAAAGTTTTCATTTGAAATAAGATGCTGAATCGTTAGTACAGCCAAAAGTTAGGTAAATTCCACTGACTGTTAGTTATCAAAGGAGAACATAAAGAACTAGCTGCCAACCAACAAACAAACCTGAAGTTTATGATTATCACCGACAATTAGTGGTCGCTGGTTTACTCCCAGAAAGAACACACACTCGCGACAATTTGCAATGCAAATTCGTTTTGCTGCTGTAATCACATGAACTCGTTCACAATGTTCCACTCTTACAGCCTGTAAAAAAAATAGAATCAGATATCATATGTTCTGAGTCTTAATTCTCAACTGCAAAATACGAGCATCCATCATATACCACAATTACCAGGTTGATCATTTGACATAACAACATACAGCCATACAGGGCATTTAAAAAGAGAGAAGAGAAGGACAAATAAGAGAGAGACGAAAGAGAAATCATATTAGCACATCCAGGGGATGACAAGTAAATCAAATCTGAACTCTGAAGTGTTCTCACTGGAAAATGTCACTGTTCACACCAGGACCATGATTAAAGAAAGGAATTTGTACAGGAGCGTGAAAGCCTTCATCAAGCACTTTAAGAAAGATAGCCATCTAGATTATATAAACATAGGACCAACTAAAAGGACCAACAAAAAATAAAAAAAGGTTTAGATGTCCTACAATCATTTTCCTATACCAGACTTGCAGACTTGCAAGGTGTTTCTGAATATTATACATACTTTTGATAGTTATATAAAGAAAAATTGATAACTGTGTATACATTCTTGGAAAAGAAATATTGAATTCATCCACAAGCAACATTTCACTATTTCAGTTGATACAATAACTTTGTATCAGCTAACAGGGGAAAGGTGTAAAATATCTTGTGTAATGAGCAGGAAAAAAAAGTACACTAATCAGTAATCATATTGACTATAAATAGGAATATAATTAAGATGAAAGCATTCTATTCACATTCTAAGTTGTGCCAATGTATGTGAATATGTAATGCAAATAAAGGCACTATAAACAACATGAAATGAGTACAGAATATTGATGCCATATCTATATATCTCCAGATCAAATTCTGATCACTTGCTATTTTCCCTCCCAAGCAATATTGCAGATGAACAGTTCATAGATGACTGATGGATATTGAATACAAGGATGGGATTAAACATAAAAAGAGAACCAACTTCCGAATGTTAATTACAAAAACTATTCATTGCAAAGATACTAATGACAATTAGGTGAGTTAAGCGCCTTTTTTTCATGTGGAAAAGAAAACTACTGGTATGCAAATAAATTCTTCAACACTGATATTATTTTTCATGAAAACTATTCAACAAATTTTCCCAGCTCCAGTTAATTATAAATATTAACACAACTCATTCCAGTTTCAAACTACCAGAGAAATGTTCAGTCAATTTGTGTACCAATTACCCATTAAAAGTACAGGATCTGCTAATCAAGAAAATACAAACCAGGAATTCACAGCAACAGTGAATATTTGAAAGATCAATGTGTTATTACCTTGCCGACAGCTCCTAGGACAATAGTAGTATCTGAGCATCCATATATTGTGGCATATCTCAAAGGGGCTAAAATGTAAATGACAGAATCATGGCAATTAATAACCTGAAATTATACAGAACAAGTTTAGAAGTATTAGAAATCGAAATTGTAGAAAACAAAATAACAATGAAATAATAATATGGCATTGAAATTTTATGCAGACTATATGTAAGAAAACAAGTTGACTGACTCCGCAAAAGAAATGAATATTGCTTGATCTCTTCTTCTTTGGGAGATACATCTTAACAAGCATAGTTAAATAGGCCAACGTCAGTACATATGATGTTTGAAGGTGACTACCGGCAACATATTGCATTTACTTCAGCAGTATAAATATCAGATTCAGATCCCAACAATATAAATAAAAATCCAACCTAAGCTGGGAAAAAGTTTTACATATATGATGGAGGGTCTAATTAACAAACCCCTAGCCACAAGAATCCAAGCCATATGATTTGCATAAAATGTTCAGCATAACAAACGCAGCCTAAGAAGGATAAAGGTGTACCACTAAGTTTTTCATTCACTCAAAAAGAAGGAACAGAGTAAGAAAGTCATTTAGGATGAGTCTAGTCACAATTTACAATTGGCATTTTCTAAAATCATTTAAGAAAATGTAAATTGTGTTTTTCTTTTGTTGATTTTAGAATCCAAAAACGCACCTGGTATCATTTCCATATACAAAATTCTAAAAGTGAGAATGCATCGAGTAGAAACATGGAAATTTTGAAACTCTTCTACTTTTTTTAAACTATTACCAGTCGTATTTTATTATCTATATTAACAACTTACTTTTATAATTTGGAGACATTTGTATAGCAATTATTAGTCAAAGATAAAATATCAAGCAAAGAAATTGCAAATAACAAATGAACAAGTGATCCATGACACTAAAAATAACAATGAGCCATCAACGTGGATGATCTTATTTCCCCTTCTTACTATCTTCATTTCATAGTGTCCTCTTTACTCAAAGACTCGTGTGTAATCCATCTCTTCTCTCTCTCACGTTTTCTTTTCTCTCTCAAGCTCTTAGCTCTGCTTTTAGTTGAAACCAATCAACCACCTAATATCAAAATCTAAAAGCAATAAATTTGGATGAATTGACTAGGGAAATTACTGCGTAAACAGGTGTAATAAACTCTATCACACAACACTGTCTCTGCAAGTACGGCACTCCCATTGAGCTCTATGACAAGGATTAGAAGGAAACTTTTGCAGTTTATAAGAGAACATTGTTAGTGATGATTTTTATTCAAGTTTGAATTTCATTTTTCAAACTACTTTTTCAAGAGCTAATTCAATTAGCAGGTGATTTAATTATTAAGAAATTGTGGTGTTCCAGTGAGATTATGTTGTTGATGTCGATGGCATGTTTATAAAAAAAAAAAAACATTTTGAAGATTAAGTTGACTTTCTTAAGAAATTGTTGTCTTGATTGACTAGATCATAATATTCATCGAAGCTGACAGGTCATACTAATTGTGTGCTCTTGATTTGAGATGAAAAACAATGGAAACGAATAACAGTCAATTCAAATTTTTGCAACTGAAAAGTTGGAAAACCTTTTCACTGAATTCCATTCCATTTTACAAAAATGTTTAACCAAATGCAATTTTGGCTTGTTTATAGAATTCAAAATTGAAAATGGTCATTGTAAAATGCTATTGAACGACCCCTTAGAAAACAAAAGGTTAGGGTAAGGCACTTCAGAATTTTCATCCCAGCCAAAAAAGAAATCTAGTTCTCAGACTGAGGCAGGAGTCAGGACTGAATGTGGTTAACCCCATGCAGCTGATGAGTGGTGTCTAGAAAGTGTTTACCCTTTTCTGTTTGAAAGAGAAAAGTATGAGAATTATTTTAATTGAAAGACATATTCTAGCCTCAAGCAAAATTAAAGTTATTGTTCAAGTGCAAAAGTGGATTCAGCATTTCTGTCATTTAGAGTGGATTAAAATCAATACTAGTAACCGGTTCAATCACGAAAACAAGGAAAAAATGACCAAGGAATCCTACCCTCCACGTCCTCCAGAAAGGAACAGATAAGATACAGCTCATTTTCTCTACAAGTATATAACTTTCAGATAAAGGTCATTTTAGATAAACATTCTACCTTACTCATTTCATACCATACCAGTTTCTCAATGACAAAAAACAAACAAAGACTTGCAAGAAGTAAAAGAGAATTAACAGAAAAGCAAAAAAGGATAAAACGTAAAAAAGGTGCAGCATTAAAATATGACTGAAAAAGAAAGATCTATTAAATCAAAAGTACAAACATGCTCCCTCATTCACTCTGATAATACCCCTTACCAAGCGCTATGGGTAAGGACAATGAAAGTATCAATTCTCAAAATATTGGATCCACCTACATAATAGGAAACTTCATCTCATAGTTTGCAAAGAGATTGTATTTTAACTTCAATAAACAATTAATAATCACATCAAATTTCACAGATGGTTTTCAAAATTCCACCTGTTAATACCCTTAATTATTGTAAATGCAAAAAGCTAGCACTAAAGGCATACACAAAGTGACTTCAAAATGATTGACAAAAATTGAACTATCATGAATTTAAGATGCAAATGAGAATTAATCATTAATACCTCAGTCAAACATTAGTAATTAGTAAATTAAATATCAACCCTAACCTTCACTGAAGAACCTTTAAGATCAGAAGCTTGCTTTACATATGAAGATTTAGAGATGCCCTCGATGAAACTGGGACCCCTAGCATTTGTTAAAGCTTTGATTGAATTTGTGCATGCATCAGCCATAGCAACATCCTGATCAGAGGGATTGGCTGGACCATTTTCTTTTGCAGAGACTCTTTCAGTAAGATGTTCCAATGCAGAAGCTATGTTCTGTAGAATCCATTCATGAACTTGTGCGGCAGGAACAGGAACAGCAGGCATGTCAGGATCTGAATTGGCGAAAAATGGAGCAGCTTGACTTAAAGGAATCCCTTCGGATCCCTTATCACCAAATTGAAGCAGAAATCCAAGGTGCTCAAATCCTTCCATGCTCAAGACCTAAAGCAAAGGGGCAAACTCACAAATAAAGACCACAATGCAGATATGAAGAAGCACACAAAATTAACAGAGAGAGAGAGAGAGAGAGGCAAATTTCCACAAAGTTTCAACAGTTGAAAATATATAAACACTTGCAATTGTATTATTGCTCAAAAAATGTGTGTATGTGTTGGTTGGTTAGCCAACTTGGTGAACCAAAAAGAGGAACAACCATGATGCACACCCTACATGACAAGCAGGAGATTTATCAAAGCCAAACCATGACCCATGAAAATCAATATCATCTAGAAATCATTTATCAGACGACAAAGCCACAAGACAAGAGTGCCCACTTCAGCTAGGAATGAATTCATTGAAACATCATTCTGAAGTTAGATGAGACAAACAACCTCGAACAAGCCAACTTGATGTCAGGACCTGATAGACCATCCGATGCGCTCCACACCATGGTTTCAAAGGCAAAAATGCAAGTTGGTGCATTTTATACTGATGAGATTGTGAAAATCTCAAAGCATTGAGCATTTAGCCTAATAAATATATTAACAAAAGAAAATTTTACAATATGAAAAGATGAATGATTTTACAAAAAACCACATATAATTAATTCCTTTTGAGTATAAATAGCAAGCCAATGCCATTTTCAAAAGGAAGAAACAGTGGAGTGAGAGAGTGAAGACTGAAGATATAACAATTTAAAACTAAACATAACATAGTCAACTAAAGTGCAAAACAAAAACAAAGAAAATGGCCCAAGAAAATTACACTACAAGGCAATACAAAAAGTAAGGATGTAGGAAAAGCACTTCGAACACCACGCTATAAAAGCACATGGACTGAAGATAAAGGAAGATAATCTTTCAAGTTTTGACATAAATTTCTGAAAGATTTTTCAAGGGATAATTCTCTGGATTCGAAATGATGAAACAGTAAAACGCTGTCAAAGACCTTCCTCCTCACTTTTGGTCAACTACTACCACTTTATCTTAGTTGGGTAAACCCAAATCCTGTGTAATTCAGTAATTCATTTAGCCAGCTTCAGTTCAAACCCCAACCCTAACTGCAGAAAGAAACACAAGCCTGAAGACACTACTGGCATTGAGTTGCAAAACCAATAAACTAAAGGAAAAAGCACTTCAAACACCACACTGTAAAAGCTCATGACTGGATTCTAGAGATAAAGGAAAAAAATCTTTTAAGTTTCGACATAGATTTCTGAAAGATTTTCAAGGGATAATTCTCTGGATTCGAAATGATGAAACACTAAAATGCTGTCAAAGACCTTCCTCCTCACTTTTGGTCAACTACTATTACTTTATCTTAGTCTGGTAAACCCAAAACCCTATGTAATTCAGTAATTCATTTAGCCAGATTTAGTTCAAACTCCAACCCTAACTACAGAAAGAAACACAATCTAACTTAATGAAATAAAGCCTGCCACAGCTTGAAGACACTACTTGCATTATGAATCATGTTCATCCATAAAAATCCCAACTAAAAAACCTTTGTCAGGTCAAGATGTAAAAGACGGTAAACAAGCTCACCAAAAACTCCTAAAAAATAAAAAAAGGTAAACAACTCACAAAAATGCCAACAAAGCAGACATTAAGAGACCAAATTATCAAGACACATGAATCATATTACAAAGGAAAAAGGTTAAAACCAGATCCCAAGTCATCACTCCAATCCAACTCACTAAGTGTCCACACATTCTCCCATTTCACTATGTGTACAACTCATCATGTAAAGTGTAATGAGTGCAAAATTTGGGCCAAAAGTGGTGCCTCACTGTCCAAAGTATGCACCTTGCAAAGTGGATGCCTTTTTTTTCCAATTCCTCAGGATATTAAAGGGTGCCTGACCTTAAACCCACCTCAAAGCACATCATAATTATGACTTCAAAATCCGATCCCTTACTCAATATAGAGGAATCATATGGAAAAACTAACCCAACATGAAATTATGTTATCTCTATCTTCAGACTAGACAGTTCAGCTTTTGCAACCAAAGAAAAAATAATGTAAAAACTCCAACTGCAAGAGAGTAAAGGGTAATTTGACATACCAAAGACTCTTCACCTTCCCCTTCTGTAGGCTCTGACAAAAGAGACAGAATGTTACCCATGTGCTTTTGCAGATAGGATAACTGGTGAACCTCTTCATCAGCTTGTGATGGCATGAACCGACGGCTGTTGCTTCGCACAAGCTGCAATGTGGAAACCAGGATTAAGTCAAATTAGAAAAGAAAATCCACCGAATCAAGTTTCTAAAAGAAACATATGCACCAAAATCTGAAAATCATAAATGTTTATGGATTGTCAAATGCATATTACTAGGAAGTTTAATTGCAAAATCCTATGGAATCACAACATGATCTGATTATCTAAGCTACCAGAGTCTACTTATAGTATTCCCATCAATTCGTCCTAAAACAGCTATGAGTAAAGACTGACAAAGTAAACTCACATGGGCAACAGAGCTTAATAAAATGCATACTTTGACTGAGATTCAGTAAAGGCCATGGTGGGTTAAAAAGGTGATTTGGCTTAATCTTAGAAACGGTGCATTCTAACACATTACTTAAACAAATGTCCTTTTACTTCATAGCCGCATAACAGATTTATAAGACAAGACCTATTATCCTATCTTACAAAGCTGTATGTTAAAAAGAGCTCCACATATGTAATAATAATAGTACTCAAATTCACAAGCATGTTCAAAAACAATTGAAAATTTCACATCCAAAAATGAAAAACGAAAAAAGGTGATTTGGCTTCATCTTAAAACAGTGCATAATGACACATTAATAAAATAAATTTTATTTTCCTTCATAACTATCCCGTAAAATATTATAAGATAGGACCTATTATCCTATCCTACAAAGCAAAAATGCTAAAAAAACACTTCACATATGTAATAATAATAGTACCCAAATTCATGAACATGTTCAAAGATCAAAGCAGAAGTAAAATTTTACATCCAAAAATGAAAAAGTGATAATTTGCATAAAACAAATTTAGATTTGACAAAAGGCATTTCAAAAGACATTGGTTGTTTTAAAAAGGCAATAAAAATTTAACTTGGTAGAACAGCTAGAAACTGAACTATCTCAATAAGCATTACAATCAATTCAGTAACACATTTCAGAACTCTACCATCGACAACAAGCAAACACATAATCCTCCTACCAATTAATTTCACAAACCAATGCAAACTGCCAAAAATCAATAATTTCCATATAAGTGCTCAATGCAGACAGCTAATCAAAATTTTAATTACATTGTACTCCCAAGTCAGCAAAAATTTCATCTGCCTCAAAAGTCCCACCCATTGCAAATTCCGTCAATACAGCTAAAACACATCAAATTATAATCCAAAGTTACAAATGAAAACCCCAGCAACGTTTTAAAGACAACAGAAATATCAAATGAAAACTATAATTCGATTAAATGCAAGTGAATTCGCATTCCACCAATTGATTTCACTACAAGTACAACCCTTTTCAAAACTAAAGAATTCCTTTAAAATTCAATAAAAACCACCCAATTGTTCAAACAACATCGTACATTGCAGAATTGAGCAACAACAGAGAAAAGCCCTCACCTGAAGCGGCGACAGCGCAGACAAGTACCCGTCAAAAGCAGAAGTTGAAGGCCACACATCGGCAACCGAGGCCGAGTCCTTGTGCGTCCTCGGCAACAGCCTCTTATACGACTGTATATACAAAAAAAGCATCAGATCCCTCAAATCGGCCCCGACCGAGTCGACCTCCTCGGGTGGAAATTTGATAAGCGGGTCGGATTCGGCGTGGAGCACCGAGGCAAGGGTATCCAGGACGAGGCGCGCATGGTCGACGGAGATCTGAAGCGACTCAGCGATGATTTCCGAGTTGACTCTCTGAGTTGAGAGGAGCTTCTGCTTGAGTGGAATCAGGCTATGGATCGGGTCGGAGAAGATGAGCTTGGGGATTGGCAAGAGGCCGTGCTCGAAAGGTTCCCTGCGCGGGTGGATAATCGAATTCGGGTTCGGAGTCGGATCCGGATCTTCTCGTGAAGATGTGGAGGGTTCGACGGAGTCGCTCATTTCTTTAATTAGAAGAATTAGAGCAGCGTGTGAGTCTGCGTGTGAAGTTTTCTTTTTTTATTTTTTGAGGAGGAAGAGAGATTAGAGAGTTTCTGCAGATCTTTCCTTTGACAGGAATCGGAAATGAATATTGTTGTTGAGTGTAGTTAGGTGCACTTGGGTGCATGGGAACTAGTAATGTGGCAACGTCTGATTGGTTACACTCGTACAGCTTTAACGGAGGGAAGCAAATGAGATCTTGACATGTAATAGATCGTTAGAGACTTAGAGCATCACGTGGGTCGTGCGTCATGTGATTTTTGCTTTTACGAGGTGTTAAGTGCAAAATCACCTTAACTTTTTGCCATTTTTTTCCGTCTTGCAATTTGAAGAAAGGATTAGGGGTAAGCATAAAAATAGTTTTTAGCAAAATTACTCTTTTAGAGGAGTCATTTGCGAAGTTACCCTCGTATAAAACAAATGGCAAAAATGTCCCTAAATGACTTAATTACCATTTCATAAAATATAAAAAATCAAGTTTCCCATTTTCCCTACCTGAAGCCACCTAAAGAATCTCAAAGCCGGCCGGTCGCTCATTGTCATCGCCCAATCGAATGAAACCACTGGTCACTATCGCTTAGGTTGGGCTGCACATTTTGATCGTTAAGAGCATCTCCAATGATAACGTGGCTCGCATTTGAAAAAATAGTGATATGGCAACATTGTCAAGCCAATCATAAAGCCAATCATAAGTGGCATATAACTAAACTTGATAGACATCCAAATGAAAAAGTGATCTCTAATGCTTTACTTGTAAAATACATGTTTTTAATAACACGACAATTTATTATTGGTCTCCTTAAATATACTTTAGAATTGTTGAATAAAATAAAGTAGAAGACAAGAGTGATTGCTGACTGGGCTAACAAGATGACTGTTCAACAAACCGTTTGAAATCAGAGAGTTATGTTGACAGCCTCTAAAAAAAAAATTGTCACCTCAGCTTGAAGTTGTACTAGAGATGTTGCATTGCAGATGAATTTTTTAACAAAATAGTTGTTCATCCTACGTAGCATCTAATTTTTTCACAACTCACATTACCATTGGAGATGCTCTAAGAGGTAAATGTTTCGTGAAAACCTCCCTAATTAATTTTACCTCCTATCTTCCTCCATCATTTCGATCTTTGGTTTGAAAAAATGTTACTTTACATGTATTTCAATGATTTATCATAACTATCATTTGGATTTTATTAATGATTTGTAACTCTAGAGTCTATAGCCTTTAGTTCTAAGTTTTTGTAAAAATTTGTGCTAATTGGTTTTTTTTTTTTAAAAAAAAAAATTATTGTGATTATTATATGGGGCTTTCAATGTTAGAGATAGATTTGTTGGATTTTTGAATAAAAAAATGAATAAGTTTTGATGATTGACTTGGATGATGGTTTCGAGATGGCTCGATTAGGTCATCCCATCCTGAAACCATCATGACATCCCAAAACACATGGTTAATATACCTAAACGGTAAAAAAGCAATGTAAGCAAGTGTGAGAGTATACTAAACTAATAGTGGCAGAGCTGCTTTGTCAAGTGAGCAAGACAGAGTTTGGATGGAAGATTTGCCTCCTTGTGTGAGGATGTCTGTCCTAGCTAACTGCTTAGAAAATATATATATATATATTACTAGTGGCATCTAAGAGATTGTTTTGTTTGTCCAACTTATCACCTAATGACATTTAATGAGATCCATTAAATGGGATATTTGCTTTCAAAACTATTTTAATAAAATCTACCAATTGATAATTTGGATTTTAGGAAAAAATGCCTCTATCTTGGGTTCAAGTTGCACAATTACCCCATCCGTGGAAAAAGATGCAAAAATGCCTAAACTTTACAAAATACTCTCACTTAATTCACAACCACCATATTTATTACAATTCATTACAACCTTACCAAACAAGTAAAAAAAAACGTATAAGACTATTTGAACCAAATCAATAAAATAGTCAAAGTTTTCCTTTAGAACACTTTCTCTTCCTCTTCCTCATAAATTTCGTTTGGATGTATCACAGTTTTGGAGAAAACTATGTGAAGGGGTGAAAATGTGGGTATCGAATCAAAAATCACTTTTTCTCTTCTTCACAATCCATATTTGGATGGAAATCACATGTTTACAATTTTATTGGAAGTTTTTTCGTTGAAAATCAACCGTCACACGAAACACCAAAATTATGCTTTGGTTCAGGGGTGACTCGTTCGTGTTTCAGGTAGGTGTTGACTTCCAACGGAAAAAACTTAGAATAAATTATAAACATGTGATTTCCATCATGTACATTGTTCTTGTATGTATAGTGAAATTCATACTGAATTGGAGAGTGTGGGTGGCGAGACGAGTTTGATGGGCAATTATATTTCATTTATAGACACTCATGATCGATTTCCTTAACACTTATGCAAACTAGAGGGTCATCATTCTCTCAACGAAGTCAACAATCTCAATAGGCATGTTAATACGAATGGTTTGTGCAACTATTTTTATACTAATATGATTAACTATTTCTATAATTCCTAGTGACTGCGGCACACCTTAACTAATAATTGCTCGGGCAACCTCGTGGTGCAAATGTGAGGGGTTTACCATTTGACCAACCTCATCTCGTCCATGTTATTATAGACTTTGTGGCTAAAAATTATTTTGGAAATGAAGATCGAGGAAGTTAATAATACAATGTTCCTCACACCTACACCACAGGGTTGTGGGTTTGAGTCATCCCCACTCTCCAAACCCTAAATTTATGTAATATTTAAAATAAAATAAAAAAGAATATGTCGATTTCTACTTTATAGTAATTCTTGATGCAAAAGTTAAGTCATCTAATGTTCCTCTTTCAGAAGTATCTCAATTAATGATATCATTGAGGTTGTGAGATCCGAGTCGTCCTACTCTTTGAAACCACTAATTAATTGCAATAGTTCAAAAAGAAAAGAAATCATTGTTGTAAATATAACTTTCAGTTCCTACAAAGTCGACCACATATCCTAGCAAACTCTTTACTCGTTCAGTGTTAAATTTCAATATATATATAAATATACAAGGACCGGCTTAATGAAAAACAAATTAACGAGTACAGAACTGGTGTTTTCCAATTAGATAGGGACCAAATTGTAAAAACCCCTAAAATAATTAAAGAAATAAAAAATAAAGATTTAAAATGAAAAGTCAGTAGAAAACTGGTTGGAAATGTACAGAAAACATGAGAGAGAAAAAGGGAATAGTGAGAGTGAGAGTGAGAGTGAAAGCTATTTTAGTCATATGTATGTGAACAGGCCAGGCCTTATTAGAATGTTATGCCTAGTGGGCTTGAACTTGGGCTGCTTCATTCTTATATCTATAGTCTATAGTCTATACAACAACTTTCTATTTTTCTAACGCTATCTTCACTTGTCTCTTTGTAAATTCTAATGCTATTACTACTGCAAGTCTGCAAGTTTGGTCACATAGACAACTTTCACATTTACTTGAAAACATGGGGATGCATGGCTACACTTTTACCCAAAATTGTTTAAAGAAAAACCAAGTCCTCAACCTTGGGACAAACCATATATAATTTGTAGATATTAAAAGAGTAATGCTAAACATCTCACCTATTATTTCACTTTTTTCATCTCAACACATGTGACAGCTGAAGTGTTACTTGATAAGTGGATACATATTAATTGTAATTTATCTCACTTACCTATATATCCACTCAATAATTGATGTGTATTTACTCATCAAATGACAACTCAGCTGTCACATGTGTTGGGATGGAAATGGTGGGATTGTAGGTGGGATGCATAGCTTAAAATCATCTGGTTCAACTTCAATCATGTAGCTAGGGCTGCGCTGCTAAATAAAGTTGGCAAAATTAATAAAATAAATAATACATTATCATGATTCAATATTTTGAAAAACAAGTTGTCATTATTTAAAAGCAGTAAAAGAGGATCCATAAAAAAAATTAAAAAAAAAAAAAAAAAAGCAGTAAAAGAGCAATCAATTTGATTTTGTTTTGAGCTTTCCAACAAATCATTATCCAGCATGTCGATTACGTGTTGAAATCTTGACCGTACGTAAAACTCTTCACTAACAAGCAACATACCAAAACACATATACCAATATCACATGTCTATATATATATATAATCAAAAGTTATATAAGTATATAATAGAACATACCTTTCTTCACATCACACCTCATTATTTTAATCTTATAAACAAAACAATGAAACATTATTAACTTTCATTATTTATGGAGACTAACTTGGGCGTTTTTACGAAATACAATTTCTAATCCATTGATTTTCTTGTCATCCAATCATTTGTAATTTTGTATAATACCTATACAATTTTTAATATGCAAACGTTAGTGTTCAATCGATAGATGAAAGACATATATAAAGATTATCGGGTACAAGAATTATGTTTGGGATCCTAATTTTATATCATTACAAACAAACGGGGGAGGGAACCGGGAAGGAGAGACTGGCAGGGCCCATGACCTCCTAAACGAAAAGTTATTATTACAAATCTATTTAAAAAATTTTATATTTTACAAAAATTTATTTTATCCCTCTAAATCTTGTATTTTACTACATTGATCCCAAATAATTTTTTCTTTTGTTAACGTTAGCTATCTATCTATCTATCTAGACCAGTATCCCAAGCCCGTCTATCTACAAACTGAATTACGTCCCTGAGGCATAAATCAAATCAAAGAGATGGTATAAACAAAAGGTGGTTAGTGAAAGAATCATGAATGATAATGATAGGCATGCAGAAGAGAGTAAAGAGTAAAGGTTTGAACCCACCGCACCTAACAATCTAGCATCTTCTAATTTTTCATAGCAGGTCTCCATCAATTAACAAACAATGAAACAACCCTATCTCACCGACAATGAATTGAAATTAATCACGTAGTAGGAGCGTTGAAATACACAATCACACGATTAATTAGGGCTTTGCAATTCTTTTTCCATAATAATTAGCTTACAAATTAATAATGTGATTGGTTTCCTTGTGTTGTCTTTGTCTGGGTATATATGGATTAAAAACTAAAAAACAAAAGCAAGGCTCCTGTTTTTCTGTTTTTTTCTGGGCTGGCATTATATTCCTCTCTTTAATTAATTATATTATGGTCTGTTTTTAACTTTATTTGTAGTTGAAATCAGAATATGAGGCTCCTGTTTGTTAATAAGTGATAACCAATCATGCACCTCAGTACTTGTTCTTTTTTATAAATAAATAATAAATAATAAATAAAAAACAGTTTTATATTTGAATATATTTTATGACGATTTATTCTTTTTAAATGCCAAACTATTAGACCATATTTCTAGGTGTTGATTTAATAATTACCTGTAATTGTGAATAAATGTGCAATCTCTTGGGTCTGGTTTAGGAATATAATCAAGGGTGAAATTCATTTTAGTCCCTCTAGTTTGATCTAATAGTTAAACTGGTCCCCCGGTTTTGAGAATTGTCTTGACAGGTCCCTATGGTTTCTAAAAATCTGTATTTTAAACGGAATTTGGGGGTACAAAAGTTAGATTTATGGTGGATTTTTATAACAACAACAACAACAAAAAAAAAAAAAAAAAAAAAAAAAAAAAAAAGTTAGATTAAAATGAATTTCACCCTTTTTTTTGGTATGAAGAATTTTGGAAAAATTTTGTTTGATTCGATTTGGAAGAATTCTGGAAAATTTTTGGGTTTAGTGGTTGAATCTAATGGGTTGATGAATTTCTAGGTTGGGTTTAGTGTGGAAATTTTTTGTTGATTCGATATATTGTTGTTCTTCAAAAGATGGATGGACATGAAGAAAAAGATGAAGTTGGTAGTTAAGAAGAAGATTTGTAGCTTATGTTGTTGTTCTTTAAAAATCAGGGGCAGTAGGGTCATTTGACCCTCTAACCCTGTCAATTTGCACTCTTTCAACGGAGGGACTTAACGAGATAATACTGAAAAGCGGATGACTAGTTTGAATATTAGATCAAACTAGACTGACTAAAATGAATTTCACCCTATAATCAATGGCCGAAGAATGTTTAGGTTGATAGAATTGGAAATGAAGCTTAATAAGTTAATATTATCATATAAAATAGATGACAAATATACGTATATGCATGAAAGTAAAAGGGAGTTCAAAGTGAAAATGTACAGATTAATAAAAGAGTAGAGCTTGTACGGCCAATTTATTGATACAATCGGGCACATTATTGGTTATATGCTGACTCACACGCATGGACTAATTGGTAGGAAATAAGATCATCTTAAATTCAATATTTCAACAAAATAAAATAAAATAACGAGAGTCACAATAAAATTATAGAGAAAAAAGAAATATAAAAAAGGTATATATTACTGCTTTATATCGAATGTATATACGGTCCCGTTCACATCAGTGCGCACTGATGTAATTATATCAGTACCAATGTATGTGGACCATTGATTATGGAGAAGTTTTGACAAGTGCATGCACTCTGAGTCAAAGTATGTAAATCTAATGGTCCACATCCAACGCATTGATGAAGTTATATCAGTGTACACTAACTTGAACATTTATGTATATATATTTGACAATGATCGAAGAAATATTTTAATAGGACATATGCAAAACATCACATAAATGCTTATCCAATGAAATATAGGGTTAATAGAACCAATGCCCCTGAACTTATAGCGCGGTTGCATAGTGCCCCCTAAACTTTTTTTCTTGGCCCCTGAACTTTTATTTATCGGCAAAAGCTAACATAAGAGGGATGGACGTCAAAGGAAAATTACACTTATATACCCTGATTATATGCATAATTGCATTAAAACATAAAAAATATAATAACAACACAAAAACACTCTTTGACTTGACTAATGTCTAAAAATATAAAATATAAAATATAAAATATTAATAATTTTTTTTTTAAAAAAAAAAATACTAATAACAACAATTAAACTACCCATATTTCAAATTAAACAAAATTAATTTAACAAAATATTAAATCAATAATACATTTTACTTCATCATCATCATCAAACCCAAAATTTAAATTTATTTGAAAAAATTACTTCAAAATTTTTAAAAATACAAAATTTTCGATCATTTTCTCACCTAATCTCCAAATTCTTTCTATCATCAACACCACCACACCAAATCCAAAATTCATCATCAACACCACCAAACCCAGAACACCACACCGAAATTCATCAGCATCACCACAGACATCATCTTCTTCATCAAAATTCTAGAAATCATTCATCAAAATCCATCCTCAAACACCAAAAATCCATCCCCATTTCATCATTATCATGATATGATGTAATGTGATATATATTTTTAGTTCACCTTTTAACATGTTTTTGCCATATAATAAATTTATTGGTTTTCTAATGAACATTTATGGATATTTGAGCTTTGAGTTTCATTAAGGGTATTTGAGTCTTTTTATCTTGGCTAATTCTAAATTCTGCTAGAGGGGTGGTTAATTTTGAAATTTTTGAATTTGTTTTTGTTAAAAAGAATTGCCTCTCAATATGGCCTGCCATAAAAAAATCTTATAATTTTAATTTACCTCATAGAAATATCCTATTGAATTGTTTTAAACCTCTAAATATAGTTAAACCTTTATAAATTAATACTTGATAAATTAATAATTTCATTAAAATAGCAAATTTTACCAGTTCAGATTTGAGCCAATAAGATAAATTGATAATTTCTATTAAATTATAAGATAATTCACTTTTAAAAAAAAAAAAAAAAAAAAAAAACCTTATATAAATATGTAGTTCCATTCATTTTATAAAGTATTAATTAACTAAAAATTAAAAATATATAAATTTATCAATAAATTAATATCTCAATTAATTAATAGATTTTATACGTTCAAACATTATTAATTTATAAAGGTTTTACCAATATTAAAGGGTTTTTATATATCTAGAGTCTTAGGCTGTTATTTGACAAATTATTAACTTAAAAAATGAAGAGACACTCCTCCGGATTCCAGAAGGCCTCTCAGCAACTTTGAACTTAATTTGATAAAGCTTTTGCCAAATAAATAAATATTGCAAAGATAGACAGCAGCAGCAACTGATGATGTCTGATATGGACCATACGATCAGGTGGTAAGCAAAAGATGAATAGAATATGAAAAAAATAGATAAAAATGAAACACACTTGTAAAACGACAACCCATTCCCCACCTCTTTTTTGTCCTTGTACGGTACTGCTATTTCCATCACCTGCTAACTCACACATTTTCCATGCCACTCATCTCACCATGCCACACCTGCTTTTTACACAAGTCTCAAGTCTCAACCAAACCACAATACACAATACGCATGCGTATACAGTATAATGTATGATGTATACGTCAAACGACTCAGATATGCATGACTAAGAGTATGTTTGGTATGGCTTTTCTACCGGTAAAAATAGCTTTTTTAATGTTGAAAGCTAGTCTCAACTACCATCTATGAACTTTAAATATTTCACCATATACTCTTCTGTTGAGACCAAAATTGAGGCTTTTCAGAGTGCATTTCTCTAAATTTTTTGGAATCTCCCTCCCATGCATTCTCCTCATTTTAAAGGGTTTTTATAGAGTTTATTATCCATGAGTTAGCATGACATGTGTTATCATGCATTTAGTTTGCATGACATGTGCTATCTTTGTATGTTCTTTGAGTGACATGTGTATTGTTGTGTGTTATGTCATCCGAATATATATATTCCACCGATTACATCATCTGAATGTGGTTAAATTTAGTACCAACACCTTCTATTATAAATACTTTTTTAGTGTCCATTTTTGTAATTTTTAACGGTAAAAACTCTTTTAGAAATATTTTTACCAAACAATCTACTAGCTTAAAAGCATTTTTTTTTAAGTGAATACCAAACAATATACGACTTTTTATTAAAAGTTTTACTTGTAAAAGATCTACTCTAAAAGCTCAACCTGGAAAGTCATCCTAAACACACCCTAATTCACTACATCCAATTAAAAGCACTCTTATGTAAAATTCCACATGATTTTCAGTTTTATCAAATATCAATATGCCGTTCAACTCTTTACCTATATATATTTTTTTACCTTAAATATATATTAACCAAAAAAAAAGGTAGAGGTGGCAATTTTCGGTTTGGGTTGAAAATTTTCCAACCCAATTTTGGTTAGGTTGGGCTTTTAAATCTAATAAAACAATTTTTTTAAAAAATAAATAAATAAATTGTTTTATAGATTATTCAAAGAGTAATGCTAAGTTGTCTAAATTTTGTATCCAAGTTATGTGGTATGTGAATTGTAACTCTACAAGCAAGAACTGGACTCAGTCAGAGCTATAGAAATAGCACATGGAGGATACTCCTCCAACCAAAATCTATCCTCACCACAGGAGAGGGCAAATTTAGCTAGGCAATGAGCAAACTTGTTCGCCAATCTAGGAACGAAGCTCACAACACCACACTGAATTTGTTTCAACAGATTTTTGATGTCATAAATTATAACATCAACCTCAGAACACAGGTCAACACCACCATTGATCCATTTCACTACCACTGTCGCGTCTGACTCAACCATTATCGGATATAGGCCTAAATCGATGGCCAGTTGGATGCCACAAAGAATAGCATAAGCTTCGACTATGTGAGGTTGAAAAGTGGCTGCCATTCGTTGAGAGCTACCAGCCATAACTAGACCTTCCTCATTTTGGATCACTGCACCACAACCCACCATACAACCGGCAACATCAATTGCCGCGTCACAGTTAATTTTAAACAAACCATGGGAGGGAGGCTGCCATACTCTACACGATACAATTGATTGACCTGCAGCAAACACCAGCAAAGGAGAGGCATCAGAGTAATCATTAAGAAAATGGGTAGCCCATTCAATCTTATTCACACCAGCATGTATGTGAATTGTAACTCATTCACTACATTATCTCATGATTTCCGTGATGTTGAGTATTTACAACTAATATGACAACATCATTAGTCAAGTTTTTTGGACAACCTATCATTACTCTTTAAATAATGGGGTCTTATCATTTTGATCCTTATGTTTTCGTCAATTATGACATTATTAATTGTCTTTTCATTTTTCATTGCGTGGTCCCTATGTTTTTAAAAACCCATCAATTTAGTCCCTTAAATCAGATTTTTAACGGTCAACCATCACAGAAAAAGCAAAATGACAGTGTTGCCCTTACCCATTTATTTTCCTTTAAAAATAAAATTAATTAAAAAAATTGAGTAAAAATTAATATATATCATATAAATTAAACAAACTGAAAAAAAAATGAAAAAAGCAAAATGACAGTGTTACCCTACATCTCTTTTTAATAAAAAAAAAAGAAAAAAAAAGGAAAAAAAAAGAGAGGTGGGGATCTAGATCAATACGGATGGTGGATATTGGATCTCAACTTGAAAATGCAAAAACGAAAAAAAAAAGAGAAAGTTACCTCCAAAACCTAGCCTAAAGTCAAACACCCAAATCCTTCTCCGCCATCATCCAACACCCGAACCCTAGCCACTGCTAGTATTGATAAATCATTCAATCAATTAAACAAACAAACAAAGATTTACACCTAAAATAAATATGCATGTGTATATAATTAATACTTTATTAGTTGATTGAGCTTTACAACATGAACACCAAAAAATCTAAACAAAAGCAAAACCAAATCTCAGACGAGCAAGATCTGACAAAAAAAGAGTTGGTTTGAGCAACAGAAGATACCGTTCTTGGTCGGCGGTATCCCAAATATAAGCCTTGACGACTTTATTGTCAACATGGATGTTGTGGATGGAGAATTCGATACTGATGGTGGATTCATATTCAAGACTGAATTTGTTCTTAGTGAATTTGGAAAGGAGATTGGATTTTCCAACTCTCGAATCTCCAATTAAAACTGTTAGGTTTTGGCTCGTATTCTCAAGTGAACCCAAGGTTAAGCAAACAAGACTCCACTGATGTGAAACTTTTTGGAGGCGTGGGAAAACATTTGAAAGTTGGAGATGGTGTTTGAGGGAGGTTTGAAGACCAAGAAGAATTGAAGAAACGAAGACTAAAGAAACCCGTTGTAGGTAACGCTATGGAATTGGACAACGGTTCCCATAATGGTCGAATCCAGAAGATAGTGCTGTGGGAGTGACCGCAGTAGGGACATCGGTTTCCTACGGTTTGCTAAAATGTGGTGCATGGATTGCGGTTTTCTGAGCAATCAATTCCAGGTGACTTGTAACGGTGTAGGGTGAACATGACCCGAACCGTAGTCAATCATAAGCACGCATGAAATAGGAAATCTTCAGCGGAAAATGAAGTTATTTCTTTTGGGAAGTTCTTGTGCATAAAGGAAACGGAAAGGTAAAGAGTTTCTCTCATCTTATTTTCTAATATAGACATTATTATTTGTTATGTTGTGAATATTAGGCATGTCACTTCTAAGTTTATCGGTTCAAATTCCCAACAAAAACCACTTTGAATATTTGTATTTGGGTTTGATTTTTACAGAATTTTTTTTTCTTATTTTTTGGTGATGATGGTGTTTGGATTTTGGATTTTGGATTTTTTTTTTTTTTTTTGCTTCGATTTCTTGTTGTGCTTGAATGTTGGTGGTATTTGAGGGGTTGTTGTTTGTTAGAAGAGAAGAGAAGTGATGCTTGGATCAGTTTGGTAATGGTTTGACTTGAATAGGTGGTTGGATTTTTCTGGGATTTGAGGTGATGATGATGATGAGTTTTCTCTTTTCTGGGTTTGTGGGGATGGTGATTGGTGACAATGATTTTTTCTATGTAACTGGTGTAATGGTGGGGATTTTGATTCATTTTAATTTTTAGGTTTTGTTTTATATTGATTTTTGGTTTTGATTTATATTGATTTTTGGTTTTGAATTTTGCTTCTCCATTACCGATCTAGATCTCCATGGAGATCCATATGGTGTTTTTTTTTTGTTTGTTTGGTTTTTTCTTATTTTTTTTCCAATTTCTTATTTTTTTTATGTCATTTGATCACCACCATCCATATCTAAGATGAACGGTGGAGAATCTATCTATTTTTTTTTTAAATAATTTTTTTATACAAATTAATTTAAAAAAAATAAAATAAATCTCCACCATCCATCTTGGATGGATGATGGAGATTTAAAACTTTTTCCTTTTTGTATTATATAAATATTTTTTAACAAATTCTATTTTTTGGTGTTGACACGTGGTATGTTCTTGGTTTAAAGATAAAATTACCCTTAAAAGTTAAAACAGTTAAAGTTAACTAACGGTTTACTAATTGAGGGACCAAATTAATGGATTTTTGAAAATATAGGGACCACGTCAGTGAAAAATGAAAAAAACAGTTAAAAAAGTCATAACGCGCAAAAATATGCGCGAAAATATAACGACCAAAATGATAAAACCCCTTAAATAATCTATAAAATAAATCTGGATTACACAATCTTGCCCACAAACCGGAGGAGACACTCCACCTACCACCGAGGGTGGAGTTTTATAATTTTTTTTAATTTAATAAAGTTTTGGGGTCAATTTTATAATTTTTTTGTTGGTAGATTCTTGATTATGAAAATGTTTGGGGTAGTTTCAAAATTTTCTTATGTTTTAATTATTTATTGATGTTTAAAACACGATTTTAGTCCTAGGCTGTTAACTGAGTGTCTATCAAAAACGGTTTTCATCATGAGTTGTTCGTGTAATTATGGAATTAATTGCCGAAGAGTTAATTTTGCATATATACAAGGGAAGTTTGTGCAATTTTCCAAAGACATAGAGCACCCCAACTAATTAGTGCGCAGAAAATCCAGAATCCGGTTCACAGCAACGGGTAACAGGTGCGGTGAAGAGTCAAAATAAACTGCTAAAGAATCCAATGACGACGGCTGGAAATCAAACCCTCGAAGGAAGTAATCAAGTAAATGAAAAGAATGATATTTAATACAACACACACTTGACACGAAACATAATAACACAAACGGTCACCACACGTGTGAGGTCCGACCGTAGTCCCACACACGCTCGCTCGAAACCCGGGTCCTCACCAACACCGAAACATTACATACAACAGCAGCAACAGAGACAAGACTCAAGAGACCTTTAATGGTAATAAAATATTAAAAAAAAAGTGGAAAGTGAAGGTATAGATTAGAGAGAGAGAGAGAGAGAGAGTATGTTCAGTGTGTATTCTCTCGCAGATTCATCAGATCCCAACCCACGAAAAAGAAAAAGCAAAAGCAGATAAAAGCAAACCAAATACACCTCCACTATTCTCTTCTCTCTGTTTCTGTCTCTCTTGCTTGTTCTTATCTCCTCTCTCTTCCTCATTTTTGCTCGTGTTTCTACGTGGAGATGAAACTAGGGTTTTTCTTTTGAAACCCTCATTTGGGATTCTGTCATGTCTTCAAGGTACGTACAGTATCTCGTACCAACCACATCTTGATGTTGATTTTTTGTGTTTTAGTTTACAGATTTTTTTTTTGTTAGGGGTGGTCATTTCTGTGGTTTGCTGTTTTACATTGTCTTTGATTCACGAAAAAAATGGTGAAACTTATACTGAGTTTTCGGAGATTTGTTTTTTCACAGTTTCAGTGAAGCTATGCGTCTGCTTGGTTGCTGAGAAAGTTTGGTCTTAAGACAACGAAAGGTTTGTTCTGATTGCTTTATCTTATGTTTATCTTTTGTTTTAAAGCAAAATAATGAAAAATCTTGGAGATTATTTCTTACTTTTACTTTCTCATGTTTTCCTGCATTTTCTCGGCATCCAAACACTGTTTGCTTTGGATACTTGCTTAGTCACCTTTTGTTTTTCTCTCTGTTCTCAGATCTAAAATTTTTAGACTAGAATGTTCTCTTCTCTTTCTTCCCCATTTTATTTATTTAATTTGTGTAAATGACTGAGGGGGTTTTGTGTTTTGCTTTTTACAGGGTCAAGCTCGCAGATCTAAACCTTTAAAAAAGCCATTCCAAGGTCAGTTTCTGTCCTTGAAATCTTCAATCTCTTCATTTATTATTAGAAATCTAGGATTTTCACCATCTGCGTTTTGCTTCCAGTTTATGTCGTTTTGAGTTCTCGGAACATCATTTAATGCCTTGCTACGGTTTATTTATTTTGGTTTGAATATTTGGATTTTGTTTCCTATTTTTTAGATTTCTTGAATTTTTAGGTAACTGTGTTTGTTTATTAATCTGTAACGGCTAATTTAATCTCCATTCCTATCTTTTAGGTTTCCGGAAACTCTTGAATTTGAAAAAAAAAAAAAAAAAGAGAACATCGCCAGCCATCTTCACTGACACTCAAACCTTGTATTTCAACTTGAACTTGTACAATTTGGGTCTTTCTCATTCAAACCCGTAAGAGATGATGCACAGACCTCCTCCAGAGGACTTTTCCTTAAAGGAGACCAATCCCCATTTGGGTGGGGGAAAGGTAACCGGCGACAAGCTCACCAGCACCTATGACCTTGTTGAGCAGATGCAGTACCTTTACGTCCGGGTTGTCAAGGCCAAGGACTTACCCGCAAAGGATGTCACTGGTAGTTGTGACCCTTATGTTGAAGTTAAGCTTGGAAACTACAAGGGTACCACTCGGCATTTTGAGAAGAAATCAAATCCGGAGTGGAACCAGGTGTTTGCATTCTCAAAGGAACGGATTCAGGCTTCCTTGCTCGAGGTTACTGTGAAGGATAAGGATCTTGTGAAGGATGATTTTATAGGTAGGGTGATGTTTGATTTGAATGAGATTCCGAAACGGGTTCCGCCGGATAGTCCATTGGCACCGCAGTGGTATAGGTTGGAGGATAGGAAGGGTGATAAGATTCTTAAGGGGGAGTTGATGTTGGCTGTTTGGATGGGTACTCAAGCAGATGAGGCATTTCCTGATGCATGGCATTCTGATGCAGCAACTGTTAGTGGAACAGATGGTCTTGCAAATATCCGGTCCAAGGTTTATCTCTCTCCTAAGCTTTGGTATTTGAGGGTTAATGTGATTGAAGCCCAGGATTTGATTCCCAACCAGCCAGGTAGGTTCCCAGAAGCTCATGTGAAGGCCTCACTGGGAAATCAGATTCTGAGAACTAGAATTTCTGCAAGCAGGACTATTAATCCGATGTGGAATGAGGATCTAATGTTTGTGGCAGCAGAACCATTTGAGGAGCCCTTGATTCTGAGCGTGGAAGACAGAGTTGGGGGTAACAAGGATGAGGTTCTAGGGAAGTGTGCAATTCCCTTACAATACGTGGATAGGAGGCTTGATCATAGACCAGTTCTCACAAGGTGGCATAATCTTGAAAGGCATGTGATTGTAGAAGGGGAGAAGAAGAAGGAGATTAAGTTTGCTAGCAGGATTCACTTGAGGGTCTCTTTGGAAGGTGGTTATCATGTCTTAGATGAATCAACACACTACAGTAGTGATCTTAGGCCAACTGCAAAACAGTTATGGAAGTCCCACATTGGGGTACTAGAATTGGGAATCTTGAATGCTCAAGGTTTGATGCCAATGAAGACTAAAGATGGGCGGGGAACTACAGATGCTTATTGCGTGGCAAAGTATGGACAGAAGTGGATTCGAACAAGGACAATCATAGATAGCTTTACCCCCAAGTGGAATGAACAATACACTTGGGAGGTTTATGATCCTTGTACTGTTTTAACCATAGGGGTGTATGATAATTGTCACTTGCATAGTGGGGATAAAGCTCCTGCTGGGGCAAAGGATTCGAGGATCGGAAAGGTTAGGATTCGTCTCTCCACCCTTGAAACGGATCGGGTATACACTCACTCGTATCCCCTTCTGGTTTTATATCCAAATGGTGTCAAAAAGATGGGTGAAATTCATTTGGCTGTCAGGTTCACATGTTCTTCTTTGCTTAACATGATGCACATGTACTCACATCCACTTTTACCAAAGATGCACTATCTGCATCCATTAACTGTTACCCAACTTGATAGCTTGAGGCACCAGGCAACCCAGATTGTGTCCATGAGGCTGAGCCGAGCTGAGCCACCATTGAGGAAAGAGGTTGTTGAATACATGCTGGATGTTGGTTCTCACATGTGGAGTATGAGAAGAAGCAAAGCTAATTTTTTCAGGATTATGGGAGTTTTGAGCGGGTTAATTGCTGTGGGAAAGTGGTTTGATCAGATCTGCAATTGGAAAAACCCCATTACAACCGTGTTGATTCACATCTTGTTTATCATACTGGTGCTATACCCAGAGCTTATTTTACCAACAATTTTCCTCTACCTGTTCTTGATTGGAGTTTGGTATTACAGATGGAGGCCAAGACATCCTCCTCACATGGACACCCGTCTTTCTCATGCAGATTCTGCCCATCCTGATGAACTGGATGAAGAATTTGATACTTTTCCAACTTCTAGGCCTGCTGACATTGTACGAATGAGATATGATCGACTGAGAAGCATTGCTGGGAGAATTCAGACTGTGGTCGGCGATTTGGCTACTCAAGGGGAGAGAGTGCAGTCTTTGCTGAGTTGGAGAGACCCAAGAGCCACAGCTCTGTTTGTGATTTTCTGTTTGGTTGCTGCCATTGTTCTATATGTTACACCGTTCCAAGTTGTTGCTCTCCTCACAGGATTCTATGTGTTAAGACATCCAAGGTTCCGTCACAAGCTTCCTTCTGTGCCGCTCAATTTCTTCAGGAGGTTGCCTGCGAGAACTGATTGCATGCTGTGAGCAAGGCCAGATATATAAGCAATCTTATCAAGTCAATGAAGAATTTGCGGAGACAAACGGAGCTTGTTTTCTTTCCATGTTATGCGGCCATTATTTGGTTCTGGTAATGATGTGTAGCCTTCCCCTGAAGGTGGTAGATTTTGTGGATTTGTGGTTATTTTTATGTTATCTATAGGATTTATGTTTGGAACTTGAATCTATGTTAATCAGTTAATGTTCATTTGTAATTTTGTAGGTTTTGATTGCAATTTAACTCATCTCGAACCCTCTCTTTGCTTAATCACTTCTATTAGATATGAAACTTAATTGTCACTACCAAGCTCCAACTATATAAACTGTATCTGCTTCTCTGCCGATTTTTTCGATTGCATGTTATGATATATATCTCTCTACTTTTTATGTCTTGTGGCATGTGTTTTTTTTTTGTTTGAATCAATTCTTGTGTCATGTTGGATGTCTTATTCAATTGGTTTTCCCATCTGAATAAATAAAGCAATTCATTCATAGCTGATAAACCAACAAACATCCTTTATTTTTTCGATTATGGAGTTATATCTAAATAGTTTCTGATTTCCTGGACCAATAAATATGTTGGTCCTCTTGACAGCAATTTGTTTTTGGTAGTTGAAACAAATAAACATGTACATTTATTGTGTTTGGACACTAACTAAACATACAATTTCTGGGGATTCATTGTGATCTTATTATCAACCATTTGTTTATTTCAAGTTGGCTTTATTTTTCCGGATAAAAAAAATTGGCCCATCGGCCCCCGGTGAATGGGACATTTGTTGCCAGAAGATTCGTGTAAACCGAAGGTGCGTGAAAATGTTCCTAGGTAAATTCAAAGAGACGCAGCAAAAAAGAAGGAAATGCGAACCATGTTTAAAGTAAAAAAAAAAAAATGAAAAGAAAAGTGGCCTTGTATAGCGGAGTTTGTCTGATATTCAACAGCAAAAATAGAGTTTTGGTACAGAGAAAAAGAAGGGACCGGTGGTGCTGCCTCTTGGTAGAAGAACAATAGCCTTCCTCAATCCTCACACCCTTCACTCTCTTACTTATTTTCATTCTTGGAATTCTCATGAGTTCTGGTGGGGACCTTATCTACCCTCTCTCTTTTTTTATTTACAGCCTGTAATCATATTTCTCCTTTGTCTCCTTGTTTGCAATGGTGGGTGGTGACTGGTGAGAGAGGGAGATGCGTTGTGTCATTCTGTTGCCGGTCTCATAGTAACCCATTTGTATTGTTAATTTGTTCTCTGTTGAGTCTGATGCAGCTTATACAGTGTTGAATTCGATTGCATCTGATGTGGGGTCTGGCGGTGGATCATATTTTGAAGATGAAGGAAATTTTCTCACTCCAGGGTTTTTCTTTTGTCCATACAAGTGCTAATAAAGTAGCACATGGTTTGGTTAGATTAGCTTTGACTGTCCGTTCGAATTTTTGTTCTGTCGAGGAAGTTCACTTTTGCATTTGTAATCTGTTTTCTTTAATATATATATTTTTTCCGGTATCCAAGATCCCGAATTTTGTCCAGGCACCCAACTGTCTGTCCTCCCCAACTGCATGACACACCTATAGCTAATTTATTGGTTCTGACGGTCTATTTGTTGGATGCTATGGAGTATGACAGATAGGAAACCTTAGCCCACACCCCCGGCCACACAGATGCAAGCGGGTAAATCAGAACTCGCCATCGTCTGGGTAGGATTCGAACCGCTGACCTTGGAGTTACCTTTGCCCCAAGCCCATCCTTCCACCAGCTGAGCTAACGTTCTGATGGTTGGCCACAATGTAATTGCCAAGAGTAAAACTAATGACTTGAGATTTTCATCCCAAGCCTTGGACCACTAAGGCAACCACCTCGTGGTTAATCTTTAATATATCTTGCCTTCTTTCAAAAGAAAAAGAGGGTATAATATCGTTTGTTTAAAATGTTAATAATTTAGTTTAGGGTTAACATTGGAGTTTTGAAAATTTATAAATTTAGGGTGTACATACGGTTTTAAAGAGTGTAAATATCGTTACTTATGTTTAAAAGCAAAATTCTAATCTAATAACTAATACTGAGTAATTTTGGGTTTATTTTTTAAAACATATTTGAGCCTTGTTTAAAACTAAATTTGGACGATATTTTCACTCCTTACAAATTCTATGTACACCACAAATTAGTATATTTTTTAAAATCCAAAGTAAAATTACTAAAAAAACTAAATAGTTTGTAAGTACATCTACCAATAATTATTAATTAGTTTCCTATTTTAATCTTTTATGAAAAAAAAAAAAGTTTCCTATTTGATATTAACACATCATTAAAAACTCTTTCTATTTTCTTAAACCCAAGAATTTCTTTTAAATACTCATTTCAAATATATTTCCAATTTCTTTTTTTTTTTATTTTAAAAATTACAAATTGATTGCTAAGCATATATGGAAAATGAATCAAAATCATCCGAAGTTAGTCATGAAAAAGTAAGTTTTAAATTAATTTGTATTATTTTTATTAAAAGAACAGAATCATTATGCATCATTTCCTCTATAAAATTTGTATTTTGTTTTTCTTTCAAACACGCTTTAAACTTTTGTTATCAATATTAGTTGTTCTTTGATTTCATCAAATACTTTTCTACTTCCAAATCAATTGAGACATTAGACATGATACAAAGCTTGCATTCCTACAACTTTCACAAACATAAAATAGATCCTCAACCGAAAAAACCTCAAATCAGAGTGATTTTGTGGACATAAAACAATCAAGAAGAAGTGGAAAGAGCTTCTTGACATAAGGATAGAGAAAAAAGAAAAAAAAAATGGAGTTAATTTTGTGGAGGAAAAACATAGAAGAGAGAAGAAGTTTTGGAAGAGAAATAACAACAACGATAGAATTAAATATAATAATAAAATGTTAAATAATAATAAAGTTGATTAAATAATATAATAACATGTGTATGTGGTGTGTACTTACAAAAATACAATTCAATATAATTAAGGAATGGATATTTTTCATATTAACCGAGTAAAAGTTAGAAATTTTTTAAAATTTTTGATGGATATGATTACGAAAGAGGTGTGCATACCGTTTTTAAGGAAGGGTATCATTATCACCACTCATTCTGAGCCCCTTGTTTAAAACATAAATTTTTGGGTCTAAAACCATATTTTAATAAAAAAAAAGTGACGATATTTGCACCCCTTAAAAACTGTATATACACCCTCAAGTCAATATATTTTTGAAAATCCAATAATACCCTTAAGTAAATTACTAAAAAGGCTAAATAGTTATCAAGTACTATCACCAATAATTATTAATACATTTCCTATTTTAATCACCAATAATTATTAATCAATTTCTTATTTTAATTGTTTGTCAAAAAAATAAATAATCAAAATCATCTGTTATAATGCGTCCACAGTAGCTGGCACAACTTTATAATTTATGGACTTCATTTTTTTTTTTTCTTCAGCACGGGTATTACAACGGTGATTTTCTCTTTAATTAAGATCAAAAAAAATTCATAAATGCATAATGAAGCATTATAATATGGACTCAAATCACATGTCCAAATTTGATGTCTCAATTTGTATCTAACCAGCTAAATTGGGGCATGTGTTTACATTTATGGAAGAAGTTGAAAAAAAATAATTAAATATAGATACATATTCTAATTTGATTGGTTAGACACAAATTGAGACATCAAATTTGGACAGGTGATTTAAGTCCTTATAATATCTAGCATTAGCATGTTAAAGAAAGGGTATTTTTGGTATTAAGTGGGGTTTAAATACAAATAACAGAATTTTTAAATTTTTATGGGGTGTGCTTATGAAAGGGAGGTACATACCGTTTTTAAGGGGTGTCAATATCGCCACTTTAAAAAAAATTAATTTTGTTTGTAAAAAAAATAAAAAAATTTGAACCATTTATTTTATGGGCCAAGGGTGGGTGCATCTCTTGCACTGGCCACGAACCGGCCCGGTGTATTTCCTTTATTACACAATGAGAAGAAGACTATACACTCATACTCATGATCTTTGGCAAAAGGGTTGCACTACTAGTAGACTCTAATAGACTAATAGCTAGCTACTGTTCTGTTATTATTCTACTTTTAAAGAATTTTAATATATATATATATAAATATTATAATTACATGCCAATATGTTTTTTTTTTTTTTTTTTTTTTTTCTCCCCAACGTTGATCTCTTCTTCTTCTTCTTCTTCAAAGATTTGGGTTGTTTTCAGATCTTGAAAACTTGAGTGTATAGAGTATTAGCAAATAGTGTGAACTTTTTGCAGGGAAAGGGAGATATGTGTATTGTGATTTTAGATGATTTGGGAATTCGGAGGTCTCAATGCAATGAAAGAGGAATAGAAGCCTCTCTTCATCTCCTTTTCATGCTATATATGCAACAACCTTATATTTTTTTAAATCGATGAGATTATAGTGCCCGTTTGGAAGAGCTTCTTCACGTAAATCTTTAAATGAAAATTCAAGTTGGAATTGTCTAGTCTTAATAATGTACAATAATATATATAGTAATGGGCCCATGTTGTAATGAACTATAATAACCCAATTTAAGCCCAATTAGATGCAAGAAGTCAAGCTCACTGGATAAGGCAATTAGCCAATTTATATCAAGACTCAATTATGAATTTATAATGTGCCTATCTCTTCTTTCACGTTCTACTTCTTCTATGAAGAAAAGCAATGCATAAAATTAAATCTCAATATTCTTATTAACTAAAAATTGTTATAAAAGGATTAAAATAAACAAGAAGACAATAATATAAAACTTAAAGGGGACGAGAGAAAGTAGTAACCCATGAGAGATGAATTTTTTTATTTCTCCAATTATTCTCATCAAGTCACAAATACAATATGTAAGGGCCCTTTTTTATAGCATCTCAATTGAATATTACAAAGTAGTGGTTATAAATTGAAAAGACAATAGGATCATAATTTCGGATTATAAAATTTGGATTTTAACGGAGATGGACGGGAGATGAAGAATTTGCAATGTACTTATATGGGATCTGTGAATATGGATATCCTCTTAAATAATACTTTCATAATAAAAATATCATTGATTTTGAAAAGGAAAAAAAAATCCAAGATAAAAAAGACTTTTTATTTTATTTTATATTTTTTAATATTTTTTATTATTATTATTTTTTTATTTTTTATTTTTTTATGATATCTATTAATCTGTGATCAGATATTTTTTTAAAAGCTTTCGCTATTGGTAGGATTCGAGTCGTTGATGTGAGAGTCATTTACCCAAACCCCAAACTCATCCATCTACTAACTGAGCTACGCCCATCTAGCTATTAGCTGAGCTACGCCCCTGTTGATAAAAAACACTTAGTTAAATGATGAATTATATATGATGGACATGATAATTAATGATTAATGAATTGATAGTTACAGTGAAGATGGTGATGATCATATATATATATATATATATATATATATTGGGATTAATTATTGAAAAGTAGTGTTCTAAGATACCGAACCCATCCCTACCTGTTTGGCGCCATGCTTGTTTGTTCAGACCAAGTTTTATTGATGGACGTGGGGACCAATCATATATATACATGGTGGTTCTTTGTAAGAATGTCTTGAAATTATAAGTTAAAGACATCCAATCACAACTACATATTCATATTGGGTGTGAGTATTTGTTAATGTGGGGCTGTGGGGCTGTGGGCCTACTGTGAATGTGGTTGGACGTCCTGAAATTATAAAATTAGAACGGTTCTGATTGGAGTGTGTATATATATAGTAGTTTTCCAATGAGGACTTTACAATGCACACTTTAAGTATCTTTGATGAAATTGTATGGAATATATTGAATTTTGATTTTATTTTTTGTATGGACGGTGAAAACATTGAAATACATTTATGGAAAAAAAATAAAAAAAATTCGGGTGCAAGAACTAATTTTTTCCAATTTTTTTGAAGATAAAACATTTAAAAATAGGGAAATATAAGGAAAAAAGAGTTCTCAAATCCAAAAAATTTCTATATTTTTACCAAATGTGTATTTTAATTTTCTTAGGATGCATACAAAAAATCAAATCAAGATTCAATATATTCCATGCAATTTCATAAAGGGTGCGTTTAGTACGGACATGGGACAGGACAAGGTGGAACGGAACGGGATAGGACGGGACAGAACAAGTTGTTCTGTATTGTGTTTGGAAGGCCTGGGATAGAACTGTAGACTGTACTATTATGCGTTTGGTATGGCTGGGACAGGACAGGACATGATGTTCAAATGACCAAAGTGCCCCTCCTATCCTTTCCAATGTTTATAACAATTTTATTAAGTTTGAAAAAAAAAATATTTGAAAAATATCAAATATTATTGAATTAAAATTAATTAAAAATCATACAAAATTAATATTTTCTTTCATTTTCTCACCTCCCAAACACTAGTTTTAGATTTTAAAATCATATTTTATCATCCAACACATCATCCAACTTCATCTTCATCCTCCATACATCACCGATCTTCATCAGTAATCACCAAAACATATCCATACAAAAAGAAGAACAAATAATTAAAAAAAATAATTGTGAATCATTTTGAAGATCATCCAACCCATACCATTTTGAAAAAATTCCCAGAAAAATGATCAGTTTATCAATCATCACTTTATCATCTTCACGGCTAAAAGAAAATCGATCATCACTTCATCATTTCATCTTCATCATCGATCATCACTTCATCATCTTCACGGCTAAAAGAAAATCGATCATCACTTCATCATTTCATCTTCATCATCGATCATCACTTCATCATCTTCATGGCTAAAAGATGATGATCAATTCATCATCTTCACAGCTAAACCTCATCAACGCCAAATACAACATAATCCCTCATCACCTAAGAAAATCATACCCATGTCTGTCAAAAAAAAAAATATCAAACCGAAATCCCCAATTCGAAACCCTAAATCGAACTAAAAGAAAATTCAAACTGAAATCCCCAATTCAAATCGGAACCCATTACCATTATCAAACCATCGAAGCCTAATCGAAAACCCCCAATTGAAAACCCTAAATCGAAATCAACCACCACTGAATCTGCTTCTACGGTGTGCCCGCGTCGTTCGTTGGTGTCCGCTCCTCGTCGTTTGTCGGTGTTCGTTGGTGTTCGTCGTCGATGTTTGTTAAGAGAAAGAAGGAAGACACAGAGAGAGATGAGAAGGAGAGAATGAGAAAAAAAAGCTTTGAGATTTATTTTATAGTTGGTATTTTTGTAATTTTTGGAAGATTTGAGGGCAAAATTGTCTTTTCCAGAATTGTCCCATGCATGGGACAAGTCTGGCCGACCTATTTGGGTGGGACAAGTTTTTGGGTTTTCTATCCCACCTTGTCCCGTCCCGTCCCGTCTTGTCCCGTCCCGTCCCGTCCCATGCTAATAGCGCGTCAAACGCGGGACAAGAGAAAGTTGTCCTGTCCCGTCTTGTCCCGTCCTGTCCCGTCCCGCGTACCAAACGCACCCAAAAGGTGTTTAATGTATACATTGTAAAAGTCCTCATTGGAAAATTACTATATATATAAATATATATAGTCTTTCTACTGTCAGAAGTATATCCGTTCCTTATATGTGGGTCATTGGATTTAAAAGATGATTTGACAAGTGCATGCAGCCAAGTCAAAGCATTTAAATCTAATGACCCACCACTACTACAAAAAACTTCATAGAGATCACTTTTTAAATGATCTGAAATCATATAGAGATCACTTTTTGAAGCGATCTCTATTAAGGTGATCTTAAAAATAATCTCTAGTAGAGATCACTTAAAAAGTAATCTAGTAAAATCTAATAAAGATCACTTTTATTAAAAAAGTGATCACTATTCAAGACATTAAATAACATTTACTTTTCATAAAAGAATGATCTGTTTATAATTCATTGTCAAAATATAATTTTTTAAATTTAAATCTAATAATTGAATGTTTTTGATCATAATACAATGATTACAATAAAAATAATAATAACATTCATTCATAAAAACTCACATTACAATTGATTTGTTTTTCAATAACTTTATTCAATTAAATTCAAGCCAATTTACAAGACATCTAAAAACCAAAAAAAAAAAAAAAAAAAAAAAAAAATCACTTCACAATATTCATTTAAGTTCAACACTACAACTTTTAACAAATTTCAACATTTGAACGTTCTTATGCACCAGCTTTCCATCAAAGTTCAATATTTCAATGTTTATATGCAATCCCTCGCAAACTCAATCCTATCGTCTTGAATAATATCAATATCTTCTTTGTATAAGAAGACTTCTTATGAATCTGCATAACATAAAATACAACAATGATTAATAGGAATAAAAACTTTTGAAAAAAAAAATATAATGAAATGATTAACATAAGTTTTTTTTGTTGCTTTGAATGTTGTTGTCGCAATGCTCTGTATCCTCATAATTTTCTTTAAATGGATTGACATATACATTTTAAAATTAATATGATACTATAACAACTTATAAAAAAATATTAAAACAATCTACTTTTACTAGTAAATGGAAATCAAATATATATATATATATATACAGTCTTTCTATTATCAGTTCGAACTGACAAAAGTTATATCAGTTCCTTGTATGTGGGCCACTGGATTTAAATACTTTGACTGACAAGTGCATACAGCCAAGTCAAAGTATTTAAATCCAGTGGCCCACATGCAAGGAACTGATATAACTTTTGTCAGTTCGAATTGATAATAAAATTTCTGTATATATATATATATATATTAAAATTTTCATTCTCAAAAACTACAAGAAGTAACAAAATAATATCAATAAAAAAACTTTTAACACATTTCCAAAAAAAAAAAAAAAAAAAAAAAATTAACATTAAAACTTACTTTTGGGATTGTATGACAGACTTTGAATACGATTTTTTTTTTTTTTTTTAATTTATTATTATTTTTTTTTTTTTGCATATATGCCAATATAATGTTTAGCTCTATAGGGACATTTTATCAAATAGTTGGTGTGCATATTAATTGATACTGATATGAAATATATAAAACTACAAACATGCACTTCTTCAATTTTCTCTTTAAATATATACCAAATTACTTAAAATATATGTATTATCTCTAAATATATTTAGAAATATCAAATGAAATAAGTGTCATACCTTGTTGAAATTATTGTTTCCAAGTAATGATTGCAAGAGTTTGAGTTTCCAACCTTGAAAAAAAAAAACCCTAGAAATATTCATTTATGAATTATCAATTTCACATTTGAAATCAAGATACAAAAATATATACTCACATAATTAAAATAATAAAAAAGAAGAAAACCCTAGAACATACCTTTTTTGTGATGTTTATACTTCCTCAAAGCAAAACACAACTGCGAAATGAAAAAAAAAAAAAAAAAAAAAACCGACTTAAAGCCATAAACAATTGTTAAGAAGATTAGGGCTTTAATATAAATAAATAAAGAGAATCTTGTTATAGAGAGATGAACATAAAAGTAGATAGACAGAGAGAGAGAGAGAGATTTAATATAAGTGAGCAAAGAGAAATAATGGAGATGAAGAGAAAAAACGTGTGTTCTATATAGTTAACTGAAAATCAAAATATCAAAATTATATATTTTTTTATTAGAAAATAAAAATAGATCGGTTTAGTTAAAAAGTGATATATTCTTAAATAAATAAAAAGATCACTTTTCATAAATTGATCTATTTAAATAACCCTTCTATAAAATAAGATCATTTTAAAATTAAGTGATTTATTTTACGTGATCACTTTGCAAAAGATATCATTTTTTCATAAAGCGATCTGTATTAAGTGATCTCTTTCACTTTTTTTGTAGTGGTGCACATGTAAGGATCTGATATATTTTATATGAACTGACAATAGAAAAACTATATATATATATATATTTTGAGCAGTATTTGTGTCTTCTATCATTACGAGCCTTGCTTGGTATTCATATACATATCATGATATCAAGTTATATTACGAGAGATTTTTTTTTTTTTTTTTTAATACACTTTATTTCTTATATATTTATTATCAATAAAATTGAGAGTTTTATTGTATACCATATTACCATGACATGCATGCTGTTGGTTATTTGAATATGAAAAGTGGTCTATTAATTATCTCGTGGTACTCCTACAGGATACATATTTTAATTTTATGGAGGAAATTAGAAGGTAAATTAAACTAGGTAATGCTGAATTCGATGTGTGAAACATCTGAAAATAGTGGTAAAAAGTTTATAATAATTTAAGTATAAATAAGATTGGCTTAATTTTGTCAACTTTAATTTTGTCAACTTTACGGTTTGACTTTGATCAATGATCATACAATGCCAAGTCATCAAAGTAGGCCAAGCTATATATACATACAGCCATTATATATATGTGTGTGTGTCCACACTCTATTTTGATTTATCTGAATAATGGTTAGATATTGACTAAAATGATCTTATGAGTTCCAAAGATCACACCCTCATCTCCTTATTACCATCCATCACAAATATAATAAGCTTTTGTCGTTTTAAAAAGAGGAAATATCAATATTAATCTTCATTGATTTTTGGATTGTATTAGAGATAGTTTTGTTAGATGGACAAAATCTAAAGGATTTATTTTTCGACAAATTTCAAGGAAAGGTTTCAAATTAAAAAATCTTTAAAATATTAGGAATGTTATATAAAAAAAAAAGTATATATAACTTTATGTCTAATGTAAAGCACAGAGAGTTAATGATATCATGGACACTTCAAATCTTGGTTAACCATGAAAATTCTGCTAATTTAATCTCTGATCTTCACACTTGCTGACCATTTTTTATATTTCAAAGGTATAAACAACAACATATATAGGAAGTAGAAGAAACATCACATGCAGGTTATGATTTGGTATTGTGAAAATCTACCAAGACTGAAAAATTATGTTATTGCAAATAGTTTAAAAGAAGCAACATTATATTATTGCATTCAAATATTTGTGGCTGAAAAATCAAAACAAAATGTCAAAATGTAAACTAACCACATTGATTGTATTTTTTTTGGGATGCATATTTTTCAATATATGTATCTTGTTCTGTTCTCATGGCAGATCTTTGAAAGCTCTACAAGCCAACAAGCTAGCTTGAATTGTGACTTATGAGAGAGAGAGAGAGAGAGAGAGAGAGAGAGAGAGAGAGAGAGAGAAAAGCTGATGAATTGAATTGAATGAAAAACATGGGGATCGAGGTGGTGGTGGTAAAACAAAACAGTAAAAATTGACCCTTATTATTCAATGTGAATGTGTGATTGACAGCTGAAACAGAAAGCTCATGAAAACACAAGTCCCCAATTAGAATTAAAACTTACAATATTTTGAAACATGGACCCCACCTGAAAATTTTGTGATTTTCTTCTTGATAGACGTGGAATCATTAAGCCCATATATGATGGTCCTGAAAATTAAGTTCCATGTATTTTATTAATCCAAAGCAAATGGCCATCCATCACAAAATAGGCAAATGTAGCAAAAACTTTATCATTTCCCACCACTCAATGAAATCAAAATTTCTAAAAAGATGTTTGATGCATCGAATTTGTAAACAAAAAACCCTTTTTTCCATTTAGGATGTATAAAGAAAGATGTGTTGATGATTTCGTGCAAAACATAAAGAGTTTGCCCATCCCTTCCCTTTAGCTTGAAACTGGCTATGCAAGGTTAGTACTCGTAGACAACTTTAATAATAAATAAAGGGTATCCAGTCGATTAGGATAACAAACTTTGCCTATTTTTAGTAAAAAAGACTAGGTCTCTGATGTATAAAGGCTAGCTCGAATATATATAGAGATTAGGTGATTTTCAAAAGAAATTAGGTCTCTAATTACATGAATAATTAATTACACTATGATCTGACTTTTCAATCATATATATATATATATATATATAGCCTCAATTATATATTGTTTCCTCTATTGTTCTTCGTTTTATTTGTTTTTTTTTTTATTTTTTAATATATATATAAATTTGGTTATATCCGGAGGATTTTTAGCATATGATCGTATGTGATGTTTCGTATGTGATGTGTTTTCTCTTCAGATCAGTCCGATTTTCTTTTTAGAAAGGCCTCAATTAACTTGATTAATTAATTAATTAATTATTATTAGGATCCCCTACGTACCCACATAAAGAACTTTCCCTTCATGTAAGGAAAACAAGATTAGCCAGACCATATATACCTCTTCAGTCCAATATATATATAAATGTTGTTAAACAACCCCAAATTATTAAGGACGGTTGATTGATTAAAAATTATATCCACAAGTGGTTGCCCTCTCCGGGAGTGGCAACTCTCCCCTTGAACATGTCTTACATACTTTTTATGCTTCTCTCAAAACATATAGATTCTGTCTCTAATTTCTCAAAATATATAAATAAGCTGACTTCTGCAATGGAGTGCTCTTTGCAAATTGAGAAGATGTCTGGGGCTCATTATATTTAATTTCAGTGACAATACCATTCTTGTTTATTATATAATTTGGAACTAATTAATGGTTTTGCTAATTGGTTGACCGCATGCTTAATTTAAAAGAGCAAATTGCAGTCAACCTCCCTGAGGTTTGATCTTTGATAATCAAAAACGACTTTATGCTTAATCGACAATGACCTCCCTTGCCATTAGTCAAAGTTAGTCAAACTTAACAGAGATAAGATTATTTTCATCTTTTCAAGCCTTTTTATTTATTAAAAAAGTAGATTTAAAACTTTTAAATCTTCACCATTCATCTTGGCCACATTTTTTATTTTTTATTTTTGAAAAATCTAAAAAACTTAAATCTAAATAAAAATTTGGAAATACATCAATCGAAGAAGAAAATGTTGTTAGATTAGATTTAGATGAGCCCTTTATTTTTATTTTTATTTTTATTTTTATTTTTTTTATTTATTTTTTTTAGTTTTGAAAAATCTAAAAAACTTGAATATGAAGAAAAATTCGGGAATCCATATGGAATAAGAAAAAATTATCTGAAGAAAATGTTGTTGGATTGGATTTTGATGATCTAGATTATTAATTTTTTAGAATTTAGAATTTTAAGAAAAATATAGAGATACAACCTATGTCTTCAATTTTTTTTATTTTTATTTTTTACTTTTCAATTTTCAATTTTCAATTTTTTTATAGTGGAGATCCAAATTTGTTTTCATATATTTATATATTTTTAAAATCAAATTATTTTTTTTATTCATGGGCATTTAGGTATTTGTAGCGGCCAAATCTGGTCAACGGTTAAACTTGACTAACGGTAAGGGATGTCATTATCAATTAATGATAAAGTTGTTTTTGGTTATTAAATGCCAAACCTCAGGGAGGTTGGCTGCAATTTGCTCAATTTAAAAAGTCAACCAAAATAACAATTCTGATAATGGGTAGCATCAATCGGACGGTTGGGTCGTGTAGAAAATTTCAATGAAGATATATAGTAGGATACATTGAACTTGCTTGCTCATATGTAGTACATATAATTAATAATTTTTATTATTATAAGAAGATGATTGTTTGTTCTACCGTCTGTGGCTTTATGGTAAACAATACTCCTTCAGATTAGCAATGTCTCAGGTTTCGAGTCGCCATATCCGCAGGTGGTATATAAAAAATAAATGATTATTTGTGTATCTATGGGTATTTATAATTTTAATTAGAAAGTAAATCATTTTAAAATTGTGATATGTAATCTGTTAAAGTTTTTTTTTTTTTTTTTTTTTTTTAAATCTTATATATATATATATGAGGTGGATAAGTGTATTATAAATATGCTCACAGTTATATGCCTACCAGATAAAAACTCATATACACTTATACACACGAAAAAACAAATTAAAAATTAGTGAAGGTTGGAACACCGAACACATATGTTTAGGTTATCCAGAAGCATAATATATGTTGTTGAAAGTTACAATTATCTTTTCTTAGCAATTATCAGAAGTTACAAATTAAATCATTAATTAAGAAGTCAAATTTACTAAAACTTGTTTTAATGCATTAATGTTGTCATGCTATTATAGGTTTAGTAGTATTACTAATTTATTTATTTTATTTATTTTTATATTACAATAATTCAAGATTTGGTGAGGGGAAGAGATTCAAATCCATAATCTTTTGGTGTGGATGTGAGGGGCAAAAGGGATTAATCATTTAGTTCAAAAGAACTAGAAATTAATGAAATGATGAGTAAAATTGAAAGTTGACTCTCTTAATTGGCAACAATACAATCTCAGTAATGCTACACATCTCACCTCACATCCCAACTTTTATACCAAATGCATTTGATTTTGGTTTTTCTAGATAATTTGGTAAGGGAATTGTAATTTTTTTTAAAACAAATTGTTTGACACTAATTACCGAAATTAAATAATACAAGAACGGTTCAGATATTTACTCTCATATGCAAAAAGCGGAACTTAGTGGAGCTATAGGGAAGACCACACTGCCCCACGTTATTTTTTAAAAAGTGCTAGTTAAAAAAAAAATAAAAAAATGCAATATATATATATATATATATACATACGGTCCCGTTCACATCAGTGCTCACTGATGTAACTACATTAGTACCAATGTATATGGACTATTGATTATGGAGAAGCTTTGACAATTGCATACATTTTGAGTCAAAGTATGTAAATCCAATGGTCCACATCCAAAGCACTGATGAAGTTATATCAGTGCGCACTGACGAAGTTATATCAGTGCGCACTGACTTGAACATTTATGTATATATATATATATATATATATATATATAATTTTACATTTTAATTAGATCTTATGATTTGGCCCCAACTTTAAACTTCTTCTTCCGTGGCTCCGCCCCTGCTCATAAAGGAGATTTTTGCTCCAACAAACACCAATAAGAAATCTCCTTACACGTACGTACTAATATTGTGCATATGATAATCCTAAACATTGATGACAAAGAAAACAATAGTGGAAAAGTTTTCTTGTTATTCATCTCTCAATGGAGAAAAAGCACATATATAAATATATAAGCATAAACTATTTTACAAAGAGAAACTATTGGGATCTTATTACATCAATTACTGGAAATCACTATAGAAATTACAGGAAATTATCAATTATGTACAATATGGAAACTCTATTAATTTCTCACATTATTAACCTAATTACACAAGATACACCAAATCTCCTATACTTGAGAACCACTCAAAATCTCCTATACTTGAGCACCATTCACACTGACACTCCCCCTCAAGTTGGGGCGTAGGTATCTCACATTCCCAACTTGTCAAGTGAGTTGGAAAACACAGCACTCGAAACTGCCTTGGTCAGGATATCAACTAACTGGTATTCGGACTTCACAAATGGAACTCCAAAAATCCGAGCTTCAAGCTTTTCTTTAATAAAATACCTATCCATTTCAACATGCTTGGTGCGATAATGTTGTACAAGGTTATGAGCAATTGCAATTGCAACTTTATTGTCACAATATAAAGGCATAACACCTATAGGTTTAAAACCCAAGTCTTTCATTAAGGTCTTCACCCATAGTAACTCACATATACCCTAAACCATTGCTTTATATTCTGCTTTAGCACTTGATCTAGATACAACCTTCAATTTTTTACTCCTCCAAGTAACAAGATTACCACCAACAAAGGTGAAGTAACCAATAGTGGAACGCCTATCATTATTATCTCCTATCCAATCTGCATTTGTATACCCTTCAATATCCAAGTGACAATTATAGGGATAGGCCACGGTGTGCCAATCATCATGGCTATTCTTTTCAAGAATATCATCAATCTCCCCTTGAAGAGGAGAGCCATCGGCAGAGAAATAGGCCAAATCCTCATTGAAGATAACATCCATAATGACATATATCTTTCAAGTAGGTGGGTGATAACAATGATAACCCTTTTGATTAGAAGCATATCCCACAAAAACACATTTGACAGCCCGAAGAGATAATTTGCTACATTGATTAGAGTGAACATGGACATAAGTAATACACCCAAAAACTTTGGGCGGAAGGTTAGAGATAGGGGGCATATTTTGTATCGGCGATTACGTCCTTGGGATGCATGAAACAACCATCATGTTGTTGAAGTCTAGGTGCAATGACTTCTCCGATTGTGACTGCACTAGCTTGTCGGTGGTGATGGTGAATCTCCTCCAAGGGACAACTGTGTTCGTTGACAAAACTTCTGACTTGAAAGTAAGTCCCTTCATCTCTCCTCACCACTATTAATTTTCACGTATAGTTGTCAATGATGCAAACCAAATGTAAAGTTGTCTTATTGGACCTTTTCACCTTCCATTCAAAGTTCTACCGCATTGCAAAATGGCTAACTAGCCTCTTCAAATCCTTTTTACTCGGAAAAAATTGACCTTTATAAATCATGGTTCTAGGTTCTTATGCTGCCAAGGTGCTACTTCTACCAATACCAAACGAGTATGAATCTGCTCCGGGAATAACCCACGTGGTTGTATTATCAGAATCAGATACAGTTACATTATACCGGACCTCGGAAGTCCCAAGCATATCTAGTGCAGTCCTAGGCTCTTGTACACATCTTCCACGTGTTTGAATTTGTACAGGCTCTTCATCCATATTTTGTAGATCATCTACATGCTCATTGTATTGCTCATTGTACTAGTGATCATTTATCTCAATTACACAACCAAACACATCGCCGTATTGAGGTTCAACTACAGCTGCATGGTCAACCATTACCGGTGGGACAACACACATGTTTTCCCCACCTTCGGTGCCACTCCTTTGTGTGAATGCTTGATTGCTACCGCTAAAGGATCCAAATTGTTGGATATTTTCATGAGGAGGAATATCATTCCCTATCACATTTCCAACTGTCCTCTCAGTTAGACTAATACATACTTGACGGATCACCCGATCTTCCCCTAGCATAAACTGAACATCATCGTCCTTTCTTATAAATGTGTTACATGTAGTGCCAGGAACGATTGATATTGATGACAAATCAATATTGAATTTGTTTACATCATACTTCACAATGGTATGCACGATCGCCACCAATTCTTCGTAAGTCATATTCTTTGACACATACATGCCCTGGTTATCCGTTATCGGATCCAACAAACCTCTGACTTCCATCGGGTAATTGCTCCTATCGACCATTGTAAGATATTACTATTCTAACCCAATTCATGATGCTGTCAAATTAATCATCACAAACCATTAATAAAAACCCACCACTACAATTTTTTTTTCATAGATTACATTTACAAAGGCTCGGATTACAAATACATAGGCTCGGATAAGGATATGAAAAGGCTCGGGGAATATATTAAAAGGCTTGGATAATACTTGAAAAGGCTCGGACACATATTCATTGGAAAGTCTCGGGGAAGACTTGAAAAGTCTCGGATCCATATTCATTGAAAAGTCTCGGAGAAGGCTTGAAAAGTCTTGGAGACATATTAACTGAAAAGTCTCGGAGAAGACACCTAAAAGTCTTGGAGAAGACTTGAAAAGTCTTGGTGAAGTCTCGGAGACATATTAACTGAAAAGTCTCGGATTGTAAAAATCTCGGAGAAGACTTTAAAAGTCTCGGAGAAGACTGTAAAAGTCTTGGAGAAGACTTTAAAAGGCTCGGACATAAGTTTAAAAAGCTCGAATAGAGCTTTAAAAGGCTCGGAGATCCAAAATTCTCACAATGGCTTCAGGTTTACAAAACACTCGGAGAACAAATGAAAATGTGAACAAATTAAACGAGGTATTTGCAAGAAATATTACCTTGTTGTACTGAAGAACATCCACTTCTTTCTAAGTTGAAGAAGATAGGGGAGGCAACCTTGAACTTTTATTTGGAGAGAGAGAGAGAGAGAGATTGAGTTAACACTACTGTCGTTTTTGTTGAAAGTGTGGAGAGGAAAGTACAAACAGAATAAAATAAATAATCATCTAAGGGAAATTTTGGTAGTTCACCATAATAGGTGCGTTTTAAACTTAACTTATTAAAGCACTCACTTTGCCACTAGTTTAGTTGAAAAAGGTGACATTTTCCACCAATTCCACTTACGAGAAAATCATCAATTATGTACAATATGGAAACTATATTAATTTCTCATATAATTTACCTAATTACACAAGATATATACACCAAATCTCCTATACTTGAGCACCCCTCACGCCGACAAATGATCAATTTGTTCTCTTAAATGGAGAAAAATTATGTCCATATTGATAACTTGTTCTAATTATAACATATATGCGTATTCAATTTTCCTAAATTTTTTGGAGAAAAAAAAGAGACAAATTATTATTCAGTACTAATTATATTTACGATTATAATTTTTGTTTTTGTATTAAATTTAGGATCATGAGTTATTACAAGAGTTGTGGGTATACTTAACATATATGATGATTATTAACTTGATATATCAGTTCATGAAACTATCAATTGTTAGTTTTCAATGTAAACAAATTCAAGAAAAGATTCAGGCATCGTAGTTGCTCTTCAATTTCTTTTCTTTTAATGATTATTAATATGCAAGTGTTTTTTTTATTTATTATTTATTATTTATTATTATTATTATTATTATTATTATTTTAAGTATTACACTATTAAATAAATTTTGGGTTTTTCGGGAGAAGGGAATGACTTGAACCCGTAATCTCATGGTGTAGGGGTTTTACCACCAGACCAATCTCATCTCGTCTATTATGCAAATGATGTTATAATAGAGATTTACATGCTTACATTTTTTTTTTTTTTTTAATGTAAGTGCTATTATAATAGAGATTTGGAAAATTGATATATTTTTTTTAAGCGTGCAGCAGTTTTCTTTACTTAGTTATTCTTTCTAAATTTGTAATGTCTCTTAGGTGAGTATCATTTATGTGTACCATATCGATATCATTAACTCTTTTAAGAGTCAATCTTACAAGATTGGTAACCTAATTTTGTAGTAGCATAGCAACCACACCGCATAAAATAGAAATTAAAGCAGCCAAGCCCTAGATGCTAAATGGGAGTTGATGGGCGGCATTTTTTTTTTTATATTTTTTATTTTTTCTATATACAACACACACAAAAGTAAGACTTTGTAATTATTTTACTCAACTCCATATCCATATTAAATTATATAATTTAATCAACCAATTAATATTCATTAATTAACTTGTAATTTTAATGCAAATACACAAAAATTTTCCTACATCACATTGCATTTTATTTATATATATTTTATGTATACCCCTAAGATATATAAAAACGTATAAATTTAATAAAGTACCAAAATAAATATTGACAAAATTCATAATCAACAAGCATGCGTGTCATATCAACAAATATTTTTGAAAGTACTTATAAAATTTTAAGTTTAATTCGTTAATTTTTTTTTTAAAAAAATCTAACATTTAATAGGTAGGGGTTTGTTGGAAGCTAGGGTTTGTTAGAAACTACCAAGATCAAGCAATACTTAATACGTGTGACCATGATTTTTACTCTTGCAATTGTGAGAATTTTTTTTTTTTTCATAAAGAAAACTATCACATATTACTTGAACTCTCAATAACAAACGTAAAAGGGAAAGTTCATACCACTTTAACCATCATAATCAGGATTTTAATTAATCCATGATTAATTACCGTTTTACTTGGAGATTAAATATAATGTCGTTTTCAAGTTAGAAATGTGGACTCAGCCAATGATAGGGAGTTGGTCGAAACCCTAGCTACTTGATTAATGGCCAAACAATAAGACCTGTATTATATAATAAAATATAATTTTCCTTTTTGGATCTGTTTTGATACACCTAATCCAAATAATTTGTTGTTTTCCACTCTTTTTTCACTTATAAAATCGTCTGAAAGGATTAAAGTGCTATTCGATTAGAAGAAGGAAAAAGAAGAAGCAGATGGCACTATTCTGTTTATATATAGAATGGCAAATTATATATATATATATATATAATGAGTCTCTTATAAGGGATCGTTTATTTTAATTTCGGTAAGGAACACCATGAAATCACATTGATTTGAATGAATTTTAATCTGAATTTTGTTGTGAATGATAAGTTTATTAAAATCTACAAAACTGTTTATCCCAATTATTTTAAATATAAAGGCATTGGAAAAATAGGCGAAATATAGGAAAGTCAAGAAAAATAGTTTTAGTGTTTTAAAAATTCTAAAATTTTATTCATATATAGATTTTGATGAACTTATTATACACAAAAAACTCAGATCAAAATTCATTCAAATCGATATGATTTCATGGTGGTCCTTACCAAAATTAATATATATATATATATATATATATATATATATATAAAGAATAGAAAATTCTTTTCTTTTTGTATTTTCTGTTGAGCCCGAAATATTTCTTTGACTATGACAGTCTTTAAAAAAATAATACTACTAACCAACTGATGTTTATATATGTACATGTCTATTTGTCGTAACATAAAATATATCTAGTCAATGGTATATATTACCAAATTTAATCTAGATTCATGTATTCTCTTCGTTCGGTTTATCAGATTCACAGTTACTATAATAATTCTTATGGATAAAAATATAATGAATTTTTTATTTAAATAATTTGGTGTAGCAAGTATCAATTATAGTTTTGTACTGATTATTGACTACACAAGTATTTTTTCAATAGCCGCCAAGGGTGTAGCTCTGCCGGTGGATGGACAAGTTTGAGACTTGAGCAAATGATTCTTAAGTCAGCGGCTCGAATCCTATCAATAGCAAAAAAAAACTTTAAAAAAATACCCGATTTAAATAGTTGGATAGATAGATACCGTTAAAAAAAAAAAAAAAAAAAAAAAAAAAAATTCTTCGATACATAACCGATTGTTTCATTAAAACGGTACGTTTAAACATATAAATAGAAAAACAAAATAAAAAAGGTAACGTAATATATATAATTATATATACGTACGTGTCAAAACTCAAATCAGTAAGATCTTTATTAATCAACATATAGCATAATGCCATAATCCCCTTCTTAATTAAGCGGGACCTGAAATTTATGGGCCATGGTCTCTCTCTCTCTCTCTCTCTCCATATATGTAATGTAAAGATGCTTTTAATTTGTTTCTCTTCATTGAAATTAAGATGCATATGATTCTGATAATAGCATGCAGGTCTAAATTAGTGAAGACTAGATGATGATATAATAAAGTCTAAGAGATCGATCAGCCAATGCAAACAATGATGTGGGGTGGGTAGGTGAAACAAAATGCACAGTCATAGTTACATACATATGGTCTCCATTTTTACCAGAAACTTATAATCATTCAACAAATTATGCCAATATAGTCTCCATTTTTACCAGATCAAACACCATTCATGATCTCATCAATCAAATGACTCCACTCGATCACAACATTCTTTTGACTAATCATAACCTAGTCCGACTGCGCATACATATATATATATATATATAAAAGACAATTATTGTTCTTTAAAAAATATTATTCCTAGAAACTTAGAAGAAATGCCAGGTATAGATTTGAACTATATATTACTAATTAATATTTGTGTCTCTTAATTGTCAAGCACGAAAGTGTATATTTTTTCTTAGTGAACAAGTAGGGCTATTGATATATACAATCTTGTACAGGCGTCTATATATATGTGTGTGTGTTTCAGGTGAAAGTCGAAAATTGAAGTCGCTTCAGATCATCCTATAGCTATAGCTATATAGCCAGGTGATATATAAACTAATACTATAAAAATGAGTTTGATGATATATATATAATATGTAGTTGTTGCATGTGACACATGTCCACGTCCAAAGTTGCACTGATCAAGGGGTTGTCGGCAATTCAAATCTAGAAAATATATGCGGTTAGTGATATATCGATGATGTTGAGATCATGATCAGCTAGATCTTCTATAAATTTCAACGTTGGTTTGATAAATAGAAGCTTAAACGAATGGTCTACAGTGTTGTCACATCATTTGGGTACCAGATTTGGACACTAAATTTGGACAATATAACATTACTCATATATATATGCCTTGGACTTGCAACATATAAATTCTTATTTTAGGTTAAATCAGTTTAAGAATTTAAATTAAATTTATGGCGACTTTAATAGCTATTATTATTTTTGTTCTTAATTTTTTTTTTTTTTTTTTTGAAGAGATTTTTGTTCTTAATCAAATGGCGGAAAAGAAGAATGGACAACAACATTTGGATTTAAAGTAAATAAATAGATGAATATCGAAGTTGTACACTATAAATTAAATTTCTAAATTGATTTAGCTTAATATGTGTATACAAGTAGGAATACAATTTTTTAAATGATTGTGAATACGCAACAAACACAAAACAAATTTAGCTTTTAAAATTATAAGCTTGAACATGATTAATTAAAAGTATTGGGGTTGGATTGACCTAAATCAAATCATGGTCGTGTTTTCAGGCAAATTTGATTTGGATTGCAAACCGTTTATAGGTGAGCAGCTGTTGGATGAGAGATCTCAGACAAGTGAGATTCACTAGTAAAATATATATATATAAATATTTAAGTAAGTACGCATTGATATAACTTCATCAGTACGTTGGATGTAAACCATTAGATTTATATACTTTGACTCAAAGTGTATGTACTTGTCAAAACTTCACTATAATCAGTGGTTCACATGCATCGATACTGATAAAGTTATATCAATGGACCAGAACGGGACCATGTATATATATATATATATATATATATGCATCATTTTAATTTACATTTTTATATATTCTTCTATCTATTAATATTTTTTATAATCACAATAAAAATTCAACCTTAATTTTTAAATATATTGATAATTTGACTTTGATATTGGTTCGTTTTGGCAGCTTCTAGACCAAAACGCTACTACCACTTCACCTCTCTCTCTTTCTCTAGCAGTAATTGAGTTGCCCAAAGAAAATATAATTCAAGAAATAAATATCAAATATATATATATACAGACTTTCTATTATCAATTCGAATTGATAAAAGATATATCAGTTCTTTGCATGTGAGCCATTGGATTTAAAAGATATTTTGACAAGTTCATGCAGCCAAGTTAAAGTATTTAAATCCAATGACCCACATATAAAAAACTGATATATCTTATGTCAGTTCAAACTGATAATAGAAAAATTGTTTATATATATATATATATATATATATATATATATATATATATTTGGTGTAATTGCATCATTTTCTTTGCGGTTAGCAGACTAGTCCTTATTTTGGGAGTGGTTGAAAACAAGAGAGTAAAAAAAAAATTCGCGGGAACAGTGGGGGTCGGTCCTGATGGGTCCCACCTAAGCTATACTTTGACTTTCGTTTTTTTTTTTTTTTAATTATAATTATTTTATTTTCTTCTTCTGATCAAGGCATCAGGCCGTCTGATGATTCTTTATGCGAGCTGATCGAGCGGGACCCACTTTCTCAAGGATCAATTCTAAAGCTGAAACGTGTCTGATGGTCAACGGCCCTACTGCATTCCCCTGTTGACAGCTGCTTCTCTGATATTGCCATGACAATTCTATCCTACTAACTTCCCATCGACTGCTCGCCCAGCACTTTCATTTCCTAAATTGCTCGTTAGTTGATTTTTTTTTTATTATTTTGATATAACGCATGGATTGAATTTGCTCAAACATAAATATGTATATATTTTCAAATGAGGACGTCCTGACTCCTGATATAACTTCATGAGGATATTGAATGTGAGCCACTAGTTTTACATGTTTTGACTCAAATGTGTATTCACTTGTCAAAATTAGTGACTCACATTTAATATCCTCATAAAGTTATATCAGTACGTCCGTATGAGAACGGGACTGTATATATAGATAGATAGATAGATAGATAGGTAGAGGGAGAGAGTAATTTTCCAATAAGGACTTTTTACAATGTACACTTTAAGCATCTTTGATGAAATTGCATGAAATATATTGAATCTTGATTTGATTTTTTGTATGGATGGTAAAAACATTGAAATATATTTATGGAAAAAAATTAAAAAAAAATCGGGTGCAAGAACTATTTTTTTCCGATTTTTTTGAAGATAAAACATTTAAAAATAGGGAAATATAGAAAAAAATAGTTCTCAAATCCAAAAAAATTCCAAATTTTTATCAAATATGTATTTTAATTTTCTTAGGATGCATACAAAAAATCAAATTAAGATTCAATATATTCTATGCAATTTCATCAAAGGTACTTAAAGTGTGCATCGTAAAAGTTCTCATTAGAAAATTACTCTCTCTCTATATAATATATATATATATATATATTAATATAAAAGGCTTTAATGTAATATTTAAAAAAAAATATAAAATATAAAAGACTTTAATGATATCTAATATATTTTAATGCATTTTGATGTGTTTTTTTAATACTAAATTCGATGAAATCTATTTATTAATATTATTTTTTTACAAAATTCGGGCACTAAGAACTATCTTTTTTTTTTTTTCATTAAAAAAAAAAGAACTATTTTTTTTTAATTTCCATATATTTCACCATTTTTTTAATGTTTCATATTGAATAAATTTCCTATGGTCTAGAAAATTGTCAAGAAATCCCTTGCATTAAAGGTTCTTCTAAATTCTTAAGGAAGTTTATTTTATTTATTATTTTTCTTATTTTGAGAATAGTTTTAAGTTAATATACTGATGTTTTTAACAAATATAAATATTTCCTATTTTTGTCGAGTATTACACTATTACATAAATTAGGATTTTTTCAGGGAGATGATGAATCGAACATGCAACCTTATGGTGCAAATGTGAGGGATTTACCACCGGATCAACTTTCTTGATAAATATAAATATTTCCAAAAATATTTATAGGTTGAAATTTACACATAGAATATTTCATACATGTCTTCGAAATAATTAATGTCCCAACTTAATTTCCTTACCACGCCCTTTGGAAACTGTCAGAAGTAAGCCGTTTCTCACTTTGCTTGGAATGATTCCAATAGTCCAATTCCTGGACCATCCTGGTCCCAAAACTTCAAATCTGTTTCCAGAATTTTCAAAGTCTCATTATAAATTTATATATTTTTGATATTTACTATTCAATATATATATATATATATATATATATATCTTTTTGATCTAGCCTCAATGAAACTCTGCACTTTTTACCAAAAAAAAAAAAAAAACTCTGCCCTTGATAAATTAATTTATCTATAACAATTGTGCGTATATATAGGTAGCAAATAATCAAAATATTATCAAACCAATATGGCAATATATTGCACAAGGGCGCATTAATAAATTCTGACCCGATTTATTTTATTTTTTATTATTATAAATATAGTTAAAATAAGCTGTTCAAATATATATATATATATATATATATATATATATATATATATATAAATAGTTAAAATAAATACTTCCTAAAATCTGTGGTCATACCCACCCCCCTATGGCTCGGTGTTGAGTACTTCTATTGAACTCAACATGTTATAAAAACATGGACGAGTGTCCTTATACTGATAATTTTTTTTGGTGTACCTAATCACACTATTTTGGGAAAGGGATTAAAATTTTAATGACAACACAACTGCAAATTAAGAGTAGAGTACTCCTTATCTTTAACAATAAATAAGAAAAATTAAAAACACAAAATAATTAATAAAACGAAGAATTATGTCAGTGTATGTTGTAAGGATACACGTAACTTACTAACGTTACATTATTAATTATTATTAGTCTTGCAATGATATATGATTGTTTACCGCATGTGCGCCAAAGACTATAATTAAGAATGCTCATTCTTTCCTTAAATATTTATTGATATATTATACAGGGCCAGGTTATATAAACTTAAATTTCTGATTTGATTTTTCGATTTTAATATCTCAACCACCCATTTGCTTATGTGCTTTTTAATCCAATGGTTAAGATATTAAAACCCAAAGAATTGAGTCAGAAATTTGTGTTGGTATAACCTAACCCATATTATATATATAAAAAATATATTTTAAAATATAGAATCTGGCCGCCTCAAATTATATCTTACGTGGAACGGTAGAAGTTTGCATGAAAATGTCAGATAGTAAAAATAAAAAATATTGAAGGGCATATTCGTCATTGGAATCGAAACAAAAGGAGACTTGTGCAAGGAAGCTTATACTCAAAAGCGGTTTCGTAGATGTCATTTCTCTGGTTTTCGGTGTTTTCTCAAGAGAGAGAGTGTACAGAGTTGAAGATAATATCTTGAGACCGCTTAATCATCTCTGAAATTAATTATTTTTATTTCTTTTCGTCAAGCCTGGAAATCTGATTTTACACGAAGTCAGGTAAGTGTAGTCTATAAAGAGAGGTAGCCAAATAGAAAAAAAAAATAAAAAAAAGTTTGATTTGTCTTTTGTTTCTTTGCATTCAATTCCATTCTTGCTTTTTCTCTTCTCATTTCACCTCCTTCTATGATTTTATCAGCCTCTTTTAATTTTTCAAGCATAACCGACTTGCTTTTATCTCCAGATATTGATATTAAAAAAAATAATCTTGGAAAGAGCAAACAAGGTCTGGTTTTGGGCGATTAATGGGGTTTTCTAGAGCTCCATGAAGTTGTTGAAGTACTAGAAGAACAGAAACAAAGAAGCCAAAAAAAAAAAAAAAGAAGCTTGAAGGAAGTCTTTTTCATGGCTACTAATATGAATAAAGTCATCACCAACCACTCCACACAAGTAGACCATCGCCAACTTCACCATCAACAACAACCAAACCAGCATCAACTACAACAAGATCATCATCATCAACATCATCAACATCAGATTTCTTATGGAATGATACAATCATCGTCATCCTCCTCCGTCCCTGCAGGAAACTTCATGTAATTAATTTTACACAACAAAGCAAAGCTTCCATCAAATACCCTTTTAAGTATCTTCTCAGAAGAGTACTCAATTTATAAGGTTTGGATTTTGGTTTCTGTAATTTTAATTACTAGTTTTGTGTTTTGGTGTCAGCTCATGTGGTAAGGATGCTGGAGCATACGATTTGGGTGAATTAGATCAAGCACTTTTTCTCTATCTTGATGGACAAGACCCTTCCACTGTTCAAGACCAAAGACGTGAGGCTTCTCTCTATATATTTCTCTGAAAATTTTCACCTTTTGGTTTTGTGTTTCTGTTTGGAAGTTTTTTTTTTTTTTTTTGGAATAAAAAAGATTTGGGTTGTTTGGGTCACAGGAAAAGCATTTTCAGCTAGCAGATGAAAAATTTGCAGCCCAGTACTTTTCTTTGACCCGATCCTTAACTAGCTTGCAGAAGCTGGGAAGCTTTTTTAAAAACAAACGGCACGAATATATTATACAAATCTCAAGGAAAATGTTTTTTTTTTTTTTTTTTTCTTTGAATTTTATTTGCCGTGGAACACGACATGTAACAACTAACAACCCACCACTTGAATTTGATCATGAATTCCTTGCGAATTCTTTGTGTACTTAAAAGGGTACGAATAGGTATGGGTTTTTCTTTGCCTTTTTCAACTTTGTCTGTTTTGATGGCAGAGAGTCACAAATGCATGAGTGTTCTTGTACTCTCTCTCTCTCTCTCTCTCTCTGTGTGTGGTTACTTTGGTCCTCCTTTAATCATCATCTCTTACTTTTCTTATAAGGAATTGCTTGTGTACATGTACTGCAGAGAATTCTGGTGGGATGAGGCCTCCAACTTTGAACATTTTTCCTTCTCAGCCCATGCATGTAGAGCCATCATCGACTAATAAGGTACACTATCAAACCGTTAATGACTTGATTAACACACTTGTTTCCTTGATGGCGAGTTTATAATTTTTATAAAATTATTGGCGTTTGGGTTTGGGTTTGGGTTTTGTTTGTATTTGGTATATATATATATATATATATATATATAGGTAGCTGGTACAGGATTAGTTTCTTCTTCAAGTAGTGGTTCGAAGAGACAATCTGAGCCGTCCATGGAGTTGGCCAACGCCCGAAAGGATGCTGCATCTGGTCTTGATCCACCTAAACCTCCCAAGGTAGCGCTTACTAACTTGGATATATTAAAAAATAATTAAAAAAAATCGATATAATATAGAGACGAAGAATAATGGTTTGGTAGATCTTACTGATCAAACTGAGATTCTTAGTTTTAATTATTTTCTTTAATTTCTCTTTAATTTGTTAAATAATTAATTGGTGTTGCCGCAGCGTGAAGGAAACAAAAAAGGTCCAACATCAAGTTCAGAACAGGAAGGACCAAAAACACCAGACCCTAAGGTGACTTCTTTGGTTCTTCTTATAATAACCAGTTTATATTAAAAGAATTATCATAAATTTTCTTATATTTTCTCTAAATATATATTTTTAAGCAGACATTGAGAAGACTTGCTCAGAATAGAGAGGCAGCAAGGAAAAGCAGGTTGAGAAAAAAGGTCAGTCCCCAATATTACTTGGTTCAAACCAGATTTTTCAATTCATTGTATTTTTTTTTCTATGTGAGTTTCATTTTATTAAAAAATCTTTCTTTGTTGATCCCAGGCTTATGTCCAGCAACTTGAGTCAAGTAGGATCAAACTTACCCAACTGGAACAAGAGCTACAAAGAGCCAGATCTCAAGTGAGCTTCCATTTCTTTGGGAAACTACTAACTAGTGTAGTCTCCTCCTGAGACCAAAAATAACATTTTCATCAACTTTCTTTAGTTGATTTTCTAGTACCCTCTTTTAACTCAAGTTCTGGGTTTTTTTAGGGCATATTTTTTGGTGGAGGTTTAGGAGGAGAGCAAGGCCTTCCTGTTGGCATCAACAGCATTAGCTCAGGTATCATCAATTTCTTCCACCACGTTTCTCCTCTCCTCTCCAAACATGCATAGTTAAGTTAACCCCATCTCTCTCTCTAGATGCGGCTGTGTTTGATATGGAATATGCGAGGTGGCTAGAGGTGCACCATCGTATAATGTGCGAGCTTCGAGCGGCGGTGCAAGAGCATTTGCCGGAGAACGAGCTGCGGCTGTATGTAGACAACTGCTTGGCTCACTATGACGAGATGATGAATCTGAAAGGCATGGTTGCCAAAACCGACGTGTTTCATCTTGTATCTGGCATGTGGAAGACTCCAGCTGAACGATGCTTCATGTGGATGGGTGGATTCCGGCCATCTGAGCTCATCAAGGTAGGATTTCCATATTCCAATCCAATCATGCACTACTTGTATATTTACATATGCATTATCTCTTTTTTCTTAACTATACATATTTACGAAAATAGAAACACACGTACACAACACAAAATGTATGACAAGAAAATGACAAAAAATGACTAGAACACCACTATTAGTTAACTAATCTTGATTAGATTTTCCTAACACATTTCCTTTTCTTTTTTAATAATATATAAAAAAATCTTTGTTATTAATGGTTGAAGAGGATATATACTCTAGTAATTAATAACCTAGAAGTAGAATATGATGTGGGGGGATATTTTGGGATGCATATATGTAGGATGATTTAATTGCATGGAGTGTGCAAGTTGTCGGTGGGGTGGCAAGGAAGATCACACTACAAATTCATGAATATCAATGAATGACGTAAGGCATCGTGAAGGGTTTCTACAATAGGGTTGGGTTAGGTGTGATTCAAATAAAGGCATGTTCTGTTACTACAAAATTCTGGTTTGAAAGTGAAAGAGAGAGAGAGAGGGAGAAGGAAGGAGAAGATTGCACGGGTCTGGCTTGCTACTCTCTCTCTCTCTCTAACTATCTGTGTCTTCTCACTATTTCATTGATATGCCAACTAAGTGTTTTGTTCTCACCTTCATCTATTTCCTTGGTTTGTAGCAAATAATTGAACAACAGCCTCTTGCAAATTATATATGCTCCAATTCATAACCAGATATTTGATTCTATATGATCCGATAATATTCCATTGATATTCACCTAATTTAGAACGTACCCATTTTAGGAAGCATTAAAATTTGTTGTATAAAAGCTCTTAGGATTGCATCGTATGTACTCTACTCACCCAAGAAATAATTTACTTATTATTTATGAAAATTATATTTTATGAAAATTGGAGCAGTTCATTTGATTAAATATTCAACTTGTGGTTTCAGTTAGTATATATATATATATATATATATATGATAATAGTACTGTTAACAAGTAGGTGAATTGAATTTGAATGATTCAGGTTATAGTGAACCAAATAGAGCCATTAACGGAGCAACAGATATTAGGCATATGTGGATTGCAACAATCTACACAGGAGACAGAAGAAGCTCTCTCACAAGGGCTTGAAGCTCTAAACCAGTCAATCTCAGACACCATTACTTCTGATTCACTCAGCTGTGCTCCTAACATGGCTAACTACATGGGTCAAATGGCTGTTGCCATGAACAAGCTCTCCACTCTCGAGGGTTTTGTTAGGCAGGTATGATTTATTATTCTATACTATATTAACTCTATAGCATATCAGATATATCTATCTATTCCATTGCTGTCCCTGGAGTACTGGACCCCATCCCCATGCATGATTTTTGTTTAGTATCAATGTGGTGGGCCATGCCAGAATCTGGTCCTGCCTGGGTTTGGAAACCTACCCCAAATTTATGAACTACTTCATGTCCCAAACACATGAGGTGGTTGCTGTTTACGTACCTATCTACCCATCTATTTTTGCTTCATGTGCTTCATGTTAGTATTTAATGCCATGCATTCAATTAACACGTAGTAGAACTGTAGAAATTAGGGATTTAGCTAATTTAGAAATATAGCATATATACAACACATCTAGGCTGAGACATTTTCACGTATAATTATGTCCTATCGTACATATGTATATATATTAGTAGAAGTGTTTGTAATCGAAGGGTAGGGTAGACCGAGCAGAGTGCAACTTGAAGATGGTCCTACGAATTGTTGTAAGGTCCCACATATATCCAGTTCCAAGAGATCTCATCTCAAAGCTCCCCATATTCGCATGATGTCACGGTCGTAACCGTTTGACTTAAAGGACACCATGTACACAGCCCCACAATAACTTCCCTTTTGACTCTTCTTAGGATAAACACGGACTTCATTAAAACACCCAAACTCTTATCATATGAATATATATAATATAGATTGGCTTCAGAAACTTGACGTGACGAGCCACCTTCAAGACCTAGCTACCCACATATTTTATGTTTCGACGCAAGAAAATGACATTTCTATAATGAATGCTTTGAGGACTTAAGCTGAGGTGGGGACAAAAAGATAGAATGCTTGACTCGACCCTAAGAAAATAATTCACGTCCGACTTTGAAAAAATAACTAGGGTTTTCAATTGATTTGTTATTTGGTCAAAGAAATTGGCATTTATTGAGTGGAGTTCTAGTCAAGAATTTACCAATCTAACCATAGGAAGTCATGGTTAATCATCATTGTTATCGGCAGAATATTCACTAGGCTGTATGGTATTGATGACCAGTATTGTATTGTATTAAAATGGAGGCTGAGCTGACTTTTGGTACTTAATTAATTATTTCTTGTTTCAGTCTATATACATTATTGTGTCTTTTATATATATATATATATATATATATATATTCTTAGAAGAATTGGTTGAATCCTAGGCATTAGAAATTTCTTAGTTCAATTTATAACTCGTTGTCGTATATGCAGTTTTTTCCTGTCAAACTTCTAGAAAAAACGGTTCATAATTTACCAACAACATGAACATTTAACCCACAATTTCATTTTCTAATTTCGCTTTATTCCAGAACCCATTTGACAATCGAAACCCATATACCCCAAAGTCATATGGTAGGATAGATTATGCTTAATTTTCCTTAATTAAAGTCAAATTTAATAGTCCTAAAAATGTTATTTTAACACGTGCCATACTGCATACATATGGTTTGACTAATAATAATATATGGTTTTTCTTCTTAAATCAAAATAAATAAACTTACAGGGAGATAATCTGAGGCACCAAACCATACACCGGCTACATCAAATCCTAACAACCCGTCAAGCCGCTAGGTGTTTGCTGGCAATAGCGGAGTACTTCCACCGTCTCCGAGCTCTAAGCTCCCTCTGGCTGGCTCGCCCTCGACAGGAATGATCAAAACCCTAGCCAAGGCCACTAGCTAGTTAATTAGCTAGTTCAATTTCATATAAATGCTGCTATATTATACAAGTTCCTTTTATTATATGATTGGCCTTCTTTATTTACTACCAGAGAGATGTATAGATCATAGACAGATATTTAAAATAGATTAAATTTTAAAATCAGTACAAGTTTATATTCTCTTCTACTGTCTCTCGTTTCTAATCTTCCTAAGATAAAGTAATCCAATATTTGACACAGTGATATTTTTGTCGGCATTTTGGACTATGGAATGGAAAAGTTAGAGAGAAAAGAAGGACATTGAAAGAAGAAGGAGAAGAAGATATTTTTAGTGGTGTTTGTTTTGAGATAGTGAAAGCAAAGACAAAAATAATATGGTAAGTGTAGTTTGGAGAAAAGGAGATGTCGAGTGTTGAAACCTAAACGTTCCTCGGGCATGCATGATGCTGACAAATTGCCTTTTCTACTTGCACTTTGGAAGAAAAACTTGTAGGGGACAGTTTCATTGTTACTTGGTGAGACCGTCCAATACAAGTGTATCATTTACATTGGAATATAAAACTATAATTTAAAATTGTGACATTGCACACTTGCATTGGACGGTCTTACCAAATAGCAATGAGCTAGACTGTTCCATATAAGTTTTTCTTGCACTTTGATTGCCTTTTTCTTTCGGATCACAAGTCCTTAAACAAGTATTCCTTATGATATTTAATGACATGTCATACCATATATAAATAAATCTTTCGTCATTAAATATGATAAATATTAACATTACTTATTTTTCAAAACACATGTTATATATATTTATATATATATATACTGAAAAAAAAAATGTTATATTATTTTTTTAAAATTCAAGAAATCATGTATTATTATATTAAAATAATAGATATGAATTATTTATTTATTTAAATCATGTTTACAAGATTTTTTAAAACAATTACATTAATAAAAAATATTTTCAATTAAATATAAATTAAAATAACCTTAAAAGGCTTATATATATATATATATATATATATATATATATATATATAGTGGTTCTCTCATAAGGAATTCTTTATTTTTTAAAACAATTACATTAATAAAAAACATTTTCAATTAAATATAAATTAAAATAACCTTAAAAGGCTTAAATATATATATATATATATATATATATATATATATATATATAGTGGTTCTCTCATAAGGGATCCCTTATTTTAATTTCGGTAAGGACTTTGATGAAACAACATCTATTTTTATGAATTTTGATCTGAATATTTTTGTGGATGATATCTTCAATGAAATATACATATGAATAAAATTTGAGAATTTTTCAAGCACTACAACTATTTTCTTGAATTTTCCTATATTTCGCCCATTTCCCAATGCCTTCATATTTAACAAAATCGAGATAAATAGTTGTAGTTCTTGAAAATTCTTAAATTTTTTTGATTGGTAGATTTCATTGAACTTATTATCCACAAAAAATTTTAGATAAAAAATTATAGAAATCGACATGATTTCATCTATGTCCTTACCGAAATTAAAATAAGGGATCCCTTATGAGAGAATCACTATATATATTATAACTTTCTAGTGCGGGAAATCCGGTACGGAATCATCGATAGCTACCAGTAGCAATTGAATTGCTACCGGTACTTATTGGATTATTACCGGTAGCAATTCAATAGCTTCCGGTAGCTATCGATGATTCTGTATGAGATTTCTTGCACTTGAATTTTTTTGTATATATATAGGAGACCTCTCTCTCTCTCCCCCCCCCCCCCCCCCCCCCCCCCCCCCCCACACACACACACACACACACACACACACACACACACACACATGTGTATATATATATATATATATATATATATAAACATCCTTACAGAAATCTTATATCCAAATCATTCATAACATTATGAAATTTAATAAATTTTAATGAGATCTTTTGCATGGATGATTAGAAAAATGAAATATACTTATGGGAAATTTTTTAAAAAATTTTGAATTCAGAAACTATTTTTTCTATATTTTTTAAGAAAAACAAATTTAAAAAGCGCACACACACATGTGTATATATATATATATATATATATATATATATATATATATAAACATCCTTACAGAAATCTTATATCCAAATCATTCATAACATGATGAAATTTAATAAATTTTAATGAGATCTTTTGCATGGATGACTAGAAAAATGAAATATACTTATGGGAAAATTTTCAAAAAATTTTGAATTCGGAAACTATTTTTTCTATATTTTTTAAGAAAAACAAATTTAAAAAGTGGGAAAATATAGGACAAATTTAGAAGAAAAAAAAAATTCTGAATTCAAAATTTTTTGAAAAATTTCCATAAGTATATTTCATTTTTCTTATCATCCATGTAAAAAATCTCATTAAAATTCATTAAATTACATTATATTATGAGTTGTTGAGACATAAGATTTATTTAAGAGTTTTTGCATATGAGAATTCTCATATATATATATATATATATATATATATATATAATCCAATGATTATTATTCAAAGAATTCTCCTTTTCTTTTCTTATTTTACAAAAGAAAAAAAGGGTTTATCCTTTCATTTTCTTATTTTGCAAAAACAAATTAAATAAAAAGAAAAATACAGCAATAACTATAAAAACAAAAAACAAGAGTTATAATCGATCAAAGAGTCATATAAATTCCTCTCTCCTACGTCCTTGCATATGAGCATCGTTTGTATAGCACACACGTTCACTTTATATGTTTATGCATTTGTACTTAATAGTTTTCAATTCCTAGTTGAATATGTTCTAGGATTGCATATTAGATAATGCATATTAGATAATGCATAATTGAATGTGTTGTGTTTATTTGTGTGTGGTTTTGGTAGTCTATTTAACGAAATTACATTTCTAAGACTTTCCGATAATTTTTGGTCCTACAGTGTTTGGTTTTTTCCCTATATGTGTTTTCAAGTGTTTTGAAGCTTTTCGGGTTCTTGTAAGGAATTTAGAGGTGTTTTGGGATATTCAAGAGTGTTTCAGAAGGTTTTCGGGACATTCCTTGAATTGGTCGGAAACAAGGTTCGGTTTTGGAAAAGTGGAGGCGATCGGAACCGTGCCAAGGGAACGTCACCCGAAATTGGCCTGGGTCGAGGCAGCACTACGCAGAGCACAAGCTATAGCTTGTGCGTGGTAGCCTTGCCTACGCACAGCATGTGCTGCGCGAAAGCACAGCTGCTGTGCTTGCACGCAGCAGGCAGCATTACGCACATCGTGGGTTGTGTGCTTGCATAATCCATGTGCATGTGCGCAATGCGCTTGCCAAGCACCCAACTTCACGTCTATTTACTCTTTGAATTATTTTATTAAATAAATTGATTTATTTCTACATTTTATTTATTAGAATAAAATAATAAATAAGATAATCAAATACATAAGTTAAAATAAGAAATAAATTTGTAACTTAAAAGTTACAAAATAATAAATTTTTAAATATATTTTTTTAAATAAAGGGCTGATTTGTTAGGTAGGACACGTCGGATGGCACAACACGTCCAAATTACTAACCGTGCAGTGCCTGGCCTGACACTTTAAACTTTTGTGCCATTTTGGCATGGCCTGTTTAATGTGCCAAACCGACACAATTTGACAGCATTATGTTTGACCATTAAATTTCGGGATATTATTTAAAAAAAAAAAAAAAAAAAAAAAAACCCTCTAGTTTGGGTTTTTGAACAAAAACCACCCTCTAGTTTCATTTTTGGCCAAAAACTACCCTCTAGTTTTATTAGCCAAAAAACACTCTACTTTTTAATTATTAGTCAAAAACCACCTTGCTGTTAGTTTTCCGTTAAAATATTCAAATTTTTCTGTTAGATGACAAGGGTAGGGTAGGATAGTAAGTGACAATTAATGAATTATAAAAATAATATTATTGAAATAAAACAATTATTTGATAAGAAACTAATATTAAATATAAATAAAAATAATTATTTTATCCACAATATATTAATTAAAAAATAAAAAATAATTTTTCCTTCTTTCTCCATCCTCTCTCAATCCCCAATCTCTCTCTCTCTCTATAAATCCCTGGATCCCTCGCTCTATGTCTCCCTCAACACTGTTTCACTCCAAACAAGGATTGATGGTGGATGGGTTTTTATCAATGTTCTAGTAAACGCTAGACATTAGTCGGGCGATGGACTAATGCCTAGTGCCTAGGCGGATTTCTAGACGGTCATTTTTTTTTTTGCTTTGTATTTTATTTATACAACCACTAATATATAATGCAGGCCCTGATAATTGTTATTTGGCCCAATTGACCCAATGGGCAGCTGACCCAATTGCCAACAAGCCCACCAAGCCCATTTTTGACTAAGCTAGTTATGGTTCATAGTCACTTTTTATAAAATCCTCTCTTCTCACTTTGAAGTTTGAACGCAGCTTTTCAATTTTTTTTTTTCATTTCAAACACAAACAACTCCTTTTATCTCTCTATTTTTGCTTTGCCTTCTCTCTACTAACGACCCAATTATTTCAACAGAAGTTCTGCATCAGTTACCTTCAATTTATGGATCTCCTCTCGCAATTTGGCCTCGATTTCTAGAATCTTCCTCGAATGCTCCACTATTTGACTCTCTTTTCTCAACACACCACTTGTATGTGCCGATAACTTCTTCTCTTTATCCTTCTCAAACCTAATTAAACAACACAAAATTAATCAAAATATATATTTTTTCTTTGTTTGCTTGTTTGTTGTTTGTTTTTTTTTTTTTTGCGATTTAAACCCAGTTTTTTTTTTAAAAAAAAAATATCAGTCTAGGCGGAGTCAATGGTTTTGACTTTGCTCGGACCCAATTAATCGTCCGATTTTTTGGCGAGTGGCCCGATTTCTTGCGTTGACCATTGACCGTTGAATTTTCGTTGACTAATTTTTTCCGCCTATTTTGGCCAACTCGGGATGGCTGACCACCGCACAGCATCTAGGCGGCCGCCCAGACCGTTTTTTTGAACACTGGTTTTTATGGTGCTTTGCCACCATCCACCACCACCTCCAAACAAGGATTGATGCTACGGTCGCCGTAATCTTTTTCCAAACCCAAACCCCCACCAAAAACAGAGAGAAGTCGTGAATCAATCTCCCCCGCCGTCGCAAATCAATTAATCTCTCACGTCGCTAAGATTTTCACCAAACACAAACCAGCCTTGAATCTATCTCCTTGCCGCTGCGATTCACACCAACACAAATTAATCTCCTTCATTTTCGCAGTCTCCCCAAACTCCCCAGATTTTTCATTATCCAACCTCAAGTCCTCAACGCCATTGTTGACGGTGAAATTTGGATTGCCACGCACTCAACAATTAAATCAATTTAATATGAAGCAAGAAAATTGAGAACACATGCAAAAGACAAGTTTTACGTGGAAAACCCTTGAATGGGAAAAAACCACGGCGCCCCTGAAGGCAGAAGAATAATACTAGGTTTTCGTTGCTTTGTTACACACTCTAATCTCTCACAATTGCTCTCTTTTCTCTCTCTATTTCTGAACCTCCTCCTCGTGGGATAGGTGATTCTATTTATACATGTTTATTTAGGGTTTCCCCTTGTTGATTTGTATTAGGATCCTTTTCTGTCGCGGATTGGGTCTTCTTTCCTTCTTATGATTCCTTGTTGCTTCTGTGTTTATGCCGAGTCGGTTCGAGCCCAGTGTGCTGGTCCAGCGAGTACTTTTTATTTTCTGGGCACTGCATATCTGGCGAGTGCACTTCTATATTCGGCGAGTAGGTTTTTGGTTTTGGCGACCATGCCTTTGACTTCCCTTTGGTCTAAGCTATTTTTTCATCCTGACTGGTCAAACTTCTTCCCTTTACCCGGTCAACGAATGACGTGGCAACCTTTTGTTAGCTCCTTTGATGACGTGTCAGTTGGGCGAGTTTATACATACAACAATACCCCCATAAATACTTCGAGCTGGGCGAATGACTTGTCCTTCCTACTTCGTTTGCCTCTGCGAGCAGTATTTATATTTATGCTTATGAGATTTCAACGCATTTTTGCAATAACTTCTCCTTTTAACCACGCGCTGTATTCATTAATTAATTCTTCCGGTGCACGCTTTCAATCTGAACCACATAACTTCTGGCGTCTCCACTTGCTTGACAGGTGAAGGGACGTTCTGACGGCTTGGTTTTCCCCAAGATGCCACATGTCACTTATCGGGTGGTGACCGTCGCGGTTTGGCAATAGTGGCCGTCATTCCCATTAAATACGCCTCTTTGTACTTGATTGCTCTTTTTTTGAATTTCGAAATTCCCTCTTTTAAGGCCCGATCGTCTCTCTTCTTTCTCTTTACTTGCTTCATCGTATTTTTATCAGAGCAGAAGAAAGAACAGCTGATCTCCTGCTTTCGTCTCTTTTATTTCTACGAGAGCTAACTACAGTCCTTTTCTTGTGCCTTTTATTGTCGGTTGATTCACCGGATTTTGCCTCTTCTTGTTTCTCCGTGTCTCCTGATCTTTTCTGCACACCTTGCGAGTCTAGGGTTTTCTAGTGAGTTCTCATGGATCCCTCCTTGCGCTCTTTTCTTTTTAATCGGATGATGCAAGCTATGGAGCTTGGTGATAAGTGTACTGCGGACAAAATTGAATCTCTGATTCACAACTTTCGTCCAGATTCTCCGGTCCCGATTTCCGTTGATATTCCATTTTTTGAGAATGCTTCTAATCCTGACATCTCTCCTCCATCTTTTGACAGTGATTCTCCAGCAATGACGAGATCTCCTAAAACTGCAAGTAGTAAACGACGCTCCACTAGGGCTCCTCGCGAATCTCTGCTGGATGTGCAGACGGTCGTTGATTCTGATGTTGAAGATCATCAGAGGGATAGGCTGCTTTTCTCGTCAGCTCGCCCATGTTCTTTCGACACAGAAGTAAATGTGGTCGGCGAGGGCGAACTTCGTAAATACAAGAGTCGTTTCGATATTCCAGACTCGGTGACTCTTGTGTTACCTGGCGACCGGGCTGTGTGGAATCCTCCTGAAAATGCGGTCGCCATTTACGGAGCTATGCTCAGTTGTGGGGTGACTCTCCCCCTTCAGCCTTTTATTGCCAGGTTTTTGGCGGAGGCTCAAATCGCACCGGCCCAGCTCGCCCCAAATAGTTACAGGATACTGATGTGCCTGTGTCTTATGTGGAAGCTGAAGGGTTACGGGCCTCCTACGCCTCGTGAGATCCGCCATTTTATACTTTGAGACAGGCGGGCAATGGTGGCACATACTTCCTCCTTTCCTCGCCGGTGGAGAACTGGATTCCCGAGGGTGTGGCGAACCCTGGTCAGGTCGAGGTCTCCAGTGACGAGAAGAAGAAGGGTTTCATCTGGGGCTTCCCTACTTCAAACAAGAGGTGGAAAAACAGTTGGTTTTTCGCCAGCGGCGAGTGGGGTCGAAATGTACCTGCCCACAATCGCCACAATCTTTTGGCGAGGAAAGTTCCCAGGCATTTCATATCTCCTGAAGCCTGGTCGAAGGCGGCCCCTGCTTTGACGGATAGGGAGGTTTCTCATCTGGCCGCGGCGGCTGTTCTTCCTTTGGACTCGAGGGGTAGGTCCTTCCTCTTGGATGAGGAGAAGATGATTTCTTCTGAAATCTTTACTCGGCTTCACGCAAGGCTCCCTCGCTGTAAGTCTCGCTCTGTTCTTCCTTTACTTTCTCGCTTGATTTTATTCTCTTAGTTTGACACTTGGTTTTATTTTCCCTGCAGTGTGTGATTTTGACACCGTTTGCGATTTGCAAGCACGGGCGGTGAAGAATTCCGAGGCTGCCAGCAAGATGCATGCTGCTGGTTTGGCTAAGGATGGAATTGCTAGTCCTGACGGTGATGATCACTCAGACGGCGGCGAAGAGGCTGGTGATGCTTCTAGGGGGGGTGCTGTGAATACTCCCGCTGCAACTGCAGCTGTTACCCCCAGCCGTAAAGGCAAAGAGAAAGCAGGTGCTTCAAGGGGGGTCGGCAGTGTTGACAAGAGGCGTGTTGAGTCAGGGCCATCGCCTGTTCGCCCGAAGGTTGTCGCGAGTACTCCCGCTGCGGCTTCTACTCCTGCTGCGAGTACTGTTGCGACTGTTCCTGCTGCCACAGTCCTCAATCGTAAAGGAAAGGAGAAGGTGGGGGTTTCAGGCGTGGCTAGCGACATCCCCATTTTTGACGCGGATGTTCCTGAGACTCCCCTCGATCCCGCGAGTGACTTGGCTCCCAGAGCTAGGAATAAACGTCCCGCTGAAAGTGCTCCTGATCATTCAGCTCGACCTCCTAAACGGGCTTCGCGGGTAGTGCAGTTTGTTGTCTCTTCTGATGAGGAGGATGTTCAGGAGCCGGCTGTCGCCGAGGCTCCTCCTGCCCAACCGGAGAGGTCTGCTGAAGCGGAGAATGTGGCGGTGCCTCCCTCTGAGGGGGTTAATGAACAGACTCTCCCTGCTGCTCCTTCTCAACCAGCTTCTCCTCGGCCAGCTTCTCCTGCAGTGGTTGTGGGCGAGCCAGGTGTCTCAGATCAACCTAGGCCATCTGGCCCATCTGAGTCGACTGATCGGCCAGGCCCATCACATCAGGCGGGGACCTCTGCTTCCGGTTCGGGCTCGGCCCGTGAAGTTCCTCCTACCGGACCGGTTGAAGCTGAAGAAGGGAGCGTGTCCCTTTTTGATTTTTCTGCCACTGAAATATGCTCCCACTTGGCTAATAATGATGTATATATCGGCGAAGGCTGGGGGCATGTTAAAAATAAGTCTTGCAACAAGAAGATGGAGTTTTTCTTCAACTGCCACTCCTTGGTAAGTTCTTCGCCGCAAATCTCTATGTATTTTTATTTTTTATTCTTTTTTCTAACTTTGGATGTCTTCTTCCTCAGATGATGTCTGAGATGGGCGATAGTTATAAATTCGGGATCAAAGCTTCTCGTGAAATTAAGCGCTTGCGCGAGCACGCTTCTGTTTTGGCGGCCGAGAAGCTTTCCGCTGAAGAATCCCACGCTCAACAATTCGCTCAGTTGAGAGAGTCCTCAGACGGTCATCTGTCTGCTCGGCTAGCCGCTGAAGAAAAACTTTCTGCTGCTGAGGAGGAAATTCGCTTGTTGAAAGAGCTCCTATCTTCGAGTCAAGAATCCTTCGCAGCACGTTTGGAGGCTGAGCGGGTAGCTGAGGAGGCTAAGGAGAAGGCTGAACTAGAAGTGGCGGATTTACGTAACCAGCTATCTTCCCGCGATCTCATTTTTGAAAACTTGAAAGCAGTGCTGGAGGTTGAGTCTGTTGATCGCTTCAAGAGATCCCCTGCTTATGATGCGCTTTTGTTGCGCGAATTTGAGAAAGGCATGAGGCAGGCGAAGAAATTCTTTGCCATGAAGGATCATTCCAATGAGAAAGCTCTGAAGCGTTTTGACAAGTCCCTCCAGCAGCATATGGCCCACGGCGTGGACTCGATTAAAGACCAGATGAGACGATGGAAAGCCCACTGCCGTTATAACCGGACTGAGCCTCATCCTATGCATCTTGAGATTCCCAGCAAGCGTACTTTCAATACTTACTACTCGGGTCAGAAGGGCAGCTTTTCTGGCTCTGGTGCTGAGCCCGATTTGGGTCCCGTTGCTGGGAGAGATTATGAGCCCTTCATGCCAACGGAGGATGAGGCAGTCATTTGGCCTTCAGATGAGGAGATCGAAGACGAGGAAGATAGCGAGGGCCCTCCTGCAGCCGGTTGATTCTTCTGTTGTTTTTTGGAAGACTATAAATTTATTTTTGTCCATTCATTTGTAAATAATACAAAATTTTATGAATATATATGTTTTTCTTCATTCAGCTGCCTTTGCTGAGTTTTGGCTTTGGCTTGGTTTTCCACCAAGTGTTGTTTTAGCTTACCGTTGTTTTTTATTCAGCTGCCATTGCTGGGTTTTCGGCATACTTAGTATTCGCCAGGACGTATCCGACTATATACCAAGTTTTTATTGTGTTTTATAGCTATATTCAGCTGCCATTGCTGTATTTTGGCGTACTCAGTGTTTTGTCAGGATGTTTCCGACCATACACAAGTTTTTCTTTAACATGTTTTCATCTTTTATTCAGCTGCCGTTGCTGTATTTTGGCGTACTCAGTGTTTTGGCAGGTTTTATTCAACCATGCTCTGAGTTTTTATTTTTCGCCAGTTATCGCTGCAGCGAGCATAAAGCTCGTTTTCATGTGATGATAGCTATGTGTGATGGCGAATGCCTTTTGCGTTTGGCGAGTCAGAATCGAGAATCTCTTTAGTAATAAATTACTCTTTATTGAATACTTCCTGCAACTTTATTAACACAGTCATAAAGAAGAAATGCTAAAACGAACAACTGCTCTAAGCTAAATAGAAAAATAGAAGGAAATAAAAGAATCTAACTTGTCCCTTAAGGATAATATATCTTCAAGTACTGCGCATTGCATGGACGGGGTAGCTCGCCAAATCCTTCTCGAGTAATGCGATATGCTCCATGGCCAGCTATCCCCGTAATCTTATAAGGCCCTTCCCATTTGTCTGCGAGTGATCCTGCAGCCTTGTCTCTTGTTCCCGGATTCACCCTCTTCAGTACTAAGTCACCAAGTGTGAACCTCCTTTCACGCACATGCGAGTTGTAATATCTGGCTACCCTCTGTTGGTACGCTGCATTCCTTATTTGTGCGCGCTCTCTTCTTTCTTCTAACTCATCTAGGCCGCACTTTAGCATATCAACGTTGATTTCTGGCTGGAAGAGTTGTACCCTTGGTGAAGAGAATGATGTTTCCACGGGAATAACAGCTTCTGCTCCGTAAGCCATGGAATACGGGGTTTCGCCTGTTGAACCCCTTTCCGTTGTTCGATATGCCCAGAGCACTTGTGGTAACTTATCCGCCCAGCTCCCCTTTTTGGTTGCTAATTTAGCTTTCAGGTTGTGCTTGATGATTTTGTTCACTGCTTCAGTTTGGCCATTCGTCTGTGGATGTGCTGGAGAAGCGTAGTAGTTGTTGATGCCATACTTATCACACAGTTCCCTGAATTTCCTGCCATCAAATTGGGTCCCATTGTCTGTGATGATGGTGTTTGGTATCCCGAATCTGTACAAGATATTTTTCTTCACAAAGCTAATGGTGTTTGCTTCTGTTATATGCACCAATGGCTCGGCTTCTACCCATTTTGTAAAATAATCCACGGTTACTATGGCATGCTTTGCTCCTCCAGTTGCTGTTGGCATTGGGCCGATCAGGTCTATTCCCCACATGGCAAATGGCCAAGGCGAGGTAATACTTTGCAGGAGCTCAGGTGGTTGCCGGATGTTATTGGCGATTTTCTGACATGCTTCACATCTCGCTGCCACCCTTTTGGAGTCGGCGAACAGAGTTGGCCAGTAAAAACCCTGTCTCAATGTTTTGTGGGCTCGGCTGGCACCCCCAGCGTGGTTCCCACAATTTCCACTGTGTATGCTTCTTAGGATACCTTCTGCTTCTTCAGGCCCGACACATCTCTGCAGTGCCCTCGAGTATCCCCTCTTGTATAGTTCTCCATTGAGTACCGAGTATCTTGTTGCTCTGTATTTTAGCCGCTTTGCTTCCAGTGGGTCACTTGGAAGTATATCGTTGACGAGATATTCTTTAATTGGCGTGATCCAGCTGTCCCTCTCGCCAAAGACTGCCCCGACTTCCTTTGTTTTAACTATACTCGGCTGCAATAGGCGGATCATAGAGATATTGTTGGGCCAGATGTTGATCGTGGCAGATGCCAGTTTGGCTAAGGCATCGGCCTTTTCATTTTCTTCTCTGGGGACGTGAACAATTCTATACTCTTTGAATCTTTCTAACAGCTCCCTTGCTAATTCCAGGTAAGTGATCATGCTTTCTTCTCTCGCCTGGTATTCATCTAGTACCTGATTGACAACAACTTGAGAGTCGCTGAAAATCTCCACCTCGTCTGCACCTAAGATTGTGCTAATCTTTAAACCTGCGATGAGCGCCTCGTACTCAGCTTGATTGTTGGTGGCTTTGAAATTGAAACGCAAGGCACATTCGACTGAATCTCCTTCCGGTGTTGTCAGTACTATACCTGCCCCGCTGCCGTGCGTGTTTGATGAGCCATCAACGCGAAGTTGCCATTTGAATATTTTCTTATTTTGCTCCACCATCATTCTCGCCACCTCTATGCTTGGTTCAGTGAACTCTGCTACGAAGTCTGCCACTGCCTGGGCTTTAATTGCTGTCCTTGGGAGGTATTCTACATCGAATTCACTTAATTCGATCACCCACTTTGTTAACCGCTCGGATACCTCTGGTTTCTGCAGGATTAACTTCAGTGGGCAGTTGGTGTATACCCTGATTCTATGAGCCTGGAAATATGGTCTTAGCTTCCTTGCTGCTGTTATTAGGGCGAGTGCCATTTTTTCTGCCGGCGAGTACCTTGTTTCGGCTGGTAACAATGCCTTGCTGGTGTAGTATACTGGCTTTTGGATTCCATCTTCCTGTCGTACTAGCACGGAACTTGTGGCTGCTTCAGAAACGGATAAGTACATGTACAATGTCTCGGCTGTTTCTGGCTTTGATAGCAGTGGTGCCCGTCCAAGGTAGTCTTTCAAGGCCTGGAAGGCTTTTTTCGCAATCCTCATTCCATTCGATCCCTTTTCCCTTCTTTAAAGCTTTGAAAAATGGTAAGCATCGGTCTGTTGATTTGGCTATGAATCTGCTCAGCGATGCTAGGCACCCTGTGAGTTTTTGGACATCTTTCAGAGTCTTTGGCGAGACCATTCTTGCTAGTGCTTGGATTTTTTCAGGGTTCACATCTATTCCTCTTTGGTTCACCTGATATTCGAGAAACCTCCCAGATGGTACGCCGAATACACATTTTGCCGGATTCAACTTCATTCCATACTTGACCAGTACGTCGAACGTTTCCCTCAGGTCATCTGCATGTCTATCTGCGGTAATACTCTTTGTCAGCATATCATCAACATAAACCTCCATATTTCTCCCTATCTGCCTGGCGAACATCTTGTTGACCAAGCGCTGATAAGTTGCCCCAGCGTTCTTTAGGCCGAATGGCATGACCGTGTAACAATACAACCCCTGATCTGTGGTGAATGCCGTTTTCTCTTCGTCAGGCCTGTGCATCTTTATCTGGTTGTACCCTGAATATGCATCCATGAAACTCAACGTCTCATGTCCAGCTGTTGCATCTACTAACTGGTCAATCCTTGGTAATGGGAAGCTGTCTTTGGGGCAAGCTTTGTTCAGGTCGGTGAAGTCGACGCACATCCTCCATTGATTGTTCTTCTTTTTACTAAGACTACATTCGCCACCCATTCCGGGTACTTAACTTCTCTAATTGACCCTGCGGCGAGCAACTTTGACACTTCCTCTTTTATCGCTGCACTCTTTTCTGGGTTGAAGCTTCTCCTTTTCTGTACTACCGGTTTGCATTTCTCATTCACAGCCAGATTGTGAGAAATTGTGCTTCTATCAATCCCTGGCATGTCTTCGTGGCACCAAGCGAAAATCCCCCTATATTTTTTCAACAAGTCCGTCACATCTTTTTTAACCTGTTCAGTCAGCCTTGCTCCGATCTTTACTGTTTTATCTGGCTCTGTTTCATCTAGAACAATCGACTCAGTCGATTCCTCCTTTTCTCTGCTTGTTTTGTCTCTTGGGTCCAGTTCGAAGTTTTCCGGATTATCCTCCTGCGTCTCTGTGTCTACTTCGAATATGTTCAAAGTTTCCATCCCTGTTTTATCTTTGAAGATTGACAGGTTGGCGCGGCGAGCCATCTCCTGCGACCCCTTCAATTCCCCGACGCCGAATTCTGTAGGGAATTTTATTTTCAGTGCATGGGTTGAGGTTACAGCTCGAGCTTTGTTAAGAAACGGTCGGCCCAGTAGAGCGTTATACGGCCAATTATGGATGTCAACGACGACAAAGTCCAACAGGATCGTTCGCCGGCATGGTGCTGTTCCAAATCTTACCGGTAGTTTCACTGTTCCTAACGACCTAACCTCTGCGCCACCAAATCCTTTTAACGGTACATGGAATGGTTCAAGATCTTTCCTGTCCAGCCTCAACTCATCATACACTCTGGCACTTAAAATGTCAGCCGAACTCCCATTGTCAATCATCACTCGAAGGACATCCCTATGGGCTATTCGAACTCCCACGACAATTGCATCATTAGGCTTTGCATCAATCCCATCTGAGTCTTCTGCTGTAAACGTTATGGGATCATGTCCTTCTCTCCCCTTCTTGGGGTTTCTCTGCACAGAATTGACTTCCATGCTCCTGCCTTCATACATCACTTCTCGAACTTCCGACATCCTTTCTCGATTGCTCCTCCCAGTGTGAGGTCCGCCGAAAATAGTGTTTATGGCTGCGTTAGGACTGTTCCTCCTTGGACTCTTCCTATCTTGCCCGTTTCCTTGGCGGCTATCTTGGCGACCCCCGTGCTTGTCCCCTTTCAAGGCAAAGTCTTTCAGGTGCCCATCTCTGATCAGGCTTTCGATGTGATCGCGCAGCTGGAAACACTTTGAAGTTTCATGTCCATGATCTTTATGGAATCGACAGTACTTAGTTGTATCTCTCCTTGCATTCGCTGATTGCTGTCGGGGGTATTTGGCGAGTCCCTTGTCTTCTACCACAGACAATATCTCCTCCTGGTCGCCATTTAAAGGGGTGTAATGGTTGTACCTTCCTCGAAACTTATTGGCCCGAGTGTTTCCCCTGCTCTCTCTTGAGTATCCCTTTTGGCCCTTCTCATCCTTCTGGCGATCACGTGATTGCATCTTTTTGTCGTCCTTATGGTCTGTTTTCAAGTTAGGCTTGTGCCCATGCACATAGCTACCCCCTTGTGCTACTTCTTCCTCCTCTGCCAATGCATAATCGCCAGCTATTTCCATCATCTCTTCGTAAGTTTTAGGTCTATCCCTTCGCAGGTCAAAAGATAATCGTCCACTCTGTAGCCCATTGGTGAAAGCGGCGATTACAGCTACATCACTGGCATCCTCAATTTGAGCTACTTCCTTCCCAAACCTGGCCAGATACTTCTTGATTGATTCGTTATGTTCCTGTTTCAAGTTCGATAGATGGGCGAGTGACTTTCTTCTTTGGACACTTCCCATGAACTGCCTTATGAATGCCTTGCTGAGGTTTGAGAAGCTGCTTATGGTTCCGGGTGGAAGCCTTCCGAACCATCTAGAGGCGAGGTCACCGAATGTTTGCGGGAAGGTGAGACACAGCAACCCGTCATTGGATGAATACTGGGCCATGATATTACGGAATCGGTGAACATGTTCTTTTGGATCCCTGTTCTCCTTGTACTGCTCAATAGTTGGCATTCTAAACCTGTCTGGAAATTGGGTGCGAGCAATAGTTTCAACGAATGGGCTATCTGACTCATCATCCGAGGATACATTACGTCCATACCTTCGTGCCATTGCTGAAACCTTTCTTGATAGCTCTTGTAAGGTGACATCTCGCTGACCAGTTGGTTCTCCTGCTGGATCGAGCCTACTCTTGATTGTCATTCTACCATGATTGCCTCTCTCATCTGGGCTTCTTCGATCTTCAGTGCTCTCGGATCTTCTCCGCTTCGTTCTTTTAGATCACAACTCCCTTCGCGGACGAGGACTCTTGTCCTCAGATGAGATGGACCGGTGTCTCCGCCGGTTTCACTGGTATGTGTCGCTGGAATTGACCCCATGTGTTCGCACCTGATCTCGTTCCTCCCTGGACTCTTCATTCATCACACCCTTTCCCTTCCTCTGTTTTCTCCCCTCGAAATCCTCAATGTGGTCTTGGGGGGTCTCCTCGGTGGATTGTCTTGCTTGAGTGTCGGGAACTGTGATATGAACTTCTGACCGCAGCCTTCCGGGTGGATGGGTTCCAGGGGTGGTTAACTCGTAAGGAGATGAGACTCCTAACCCTATGGGAAGCGAAAGTCCTATTTTGCTGGCTTCGCTGATTAGGTTTACCAATGCGGCTTGGAAGTGCTGCAAAATCCCGGGATCCGCCGCCCTAGTTCCTGGCGTTGCTGCTGACTGCTCCCCAACTGTCACTGCCCTGTCTCCCATTGGCGCAGCTGGTTCAACAACTAAATCTCCACTGGAGTTACCATCTCTGTCGCTGTCGTTGTTCATGCTGTCTGACTTCGCAAGGGTCCCTCGAAGTTTTTCGTTCAAAACCCCCTCCTTCTAGCGCCAATTGTTGACGGTGAAATTTGGATTGCCACGCACTCAACAATTAAATCAATTTAATATGAAGCAAGAAAATTGAGAACACATGCAAAAGACAAGTTTTACGTGGAAAACCCTTGAATGGGAAAAAACCACGGCGCCCCTGAAGGCAGAAGAATAATACTAGGTTTTCGTTGCTTTGTTACACACTCTAATCTCTCACAATTGCTCTCTTTTCTCTCTCTATTTCTGAACCTCCTCCTCGTGGGATAGGTGATTCTATTTATACATGTTTATTTAGGGTTTCCCCTTGTTGATTTGTATTAGGATCCTTTTCTGTCGCGGATTGGGTCTTCTTTCCTTCTTATGATTCCTTGTTGCTTCTGTGTTTATGCCGAGTCGGTTCGAGCCCAGTGTGCTGGTCCAGCGAGTACTTTTTATTTTCTGGGCACTGCATATCTGGCGAGTGCACTTCTATATTCGGCGAGTAGGTTTTTGGTTTTGGCGACCATGCCTTTGACTTCCCTTTGGTCTAAGCTATTTTTTCATCCTGACTGGTCAAACTTCTTCCCTTTACCCGGTCAACGAATGACGTGGCAACCTTTTGTTAGCTCCTTTGATGACGTGTCAGTTGGGCGAGTTTATACATACAACAACCATCAATGGCTACCTTTCCAGATATGTCACTACCCAATTTAACGCCATCAACAACCACCAAATCCTAACGCCTCACTCTCCTCCAAAATTCCAATCAATAGCCATGCCACCCAACCGCCACCCCTGGACCACCCCTAAACACAACAAAACACCCAGCCACCATCCCACCTACAACAAACGAGAAATAGAGTGAAACTACAATGAGAAAGAGAGAGATGAGAGACGATGAAATGAGAGAGAGAAAAAGAATATTTTTATATATTTTTTGTTAATTAATATTTTTTTAATTGAATATTATTTGTTTTGATTATTTTTTATTTGTTTAAATTTGAATATAGGGGTAAAATGGTATATTTAGATAGAAATGTTAACGGTAGCCGGTAGGGTGCTTTTTGGCTAATAAATCAAAAGGCAAGGTGGATTTTGACCAAAGACGAAACTAGGGGGTGGTTTTTGACCAAAAACAAAAGTAGAGGGGTTTTAACAATAATATCCCTTAAATTTCTGGTTAGTTGGACAAAATTGATGTATTCCTAAAAATTTAGGGATTAAATTGGTAGACGTTCAAATATTTATTAGTTTAATATAAAGCTATCAATTGGGGTCGGGCCTAGTGTGTCCGACCCATTAAGGCCCGCCAAGGATGCGAGTCGTGCTTGGCACGGCATGCCTTATAGGTCTACTCTCTCTCTCTCTCTCTCTCTCTCTCTCTCTCTCTCTCTCTCTATTCTTTACACTACAAAAAATACTCCTCATCACTTCTATTTTATATTTTTACCCACATTTCAAATTTTCCTGTAAATACCCCACCCATTCCAATTTGCATACACTTTCTATTCATTACTCTCCCTCAAATCTCTATTCTCTACTTACTCTCTCTCTCTCTCTCTCTCTCTCTCTCTCTATTCTCTACACTACTAACTACTTACTACTAATACTATCACACTTAGGGATGGCAATGGATCGGATCGGGGATGGATACCCTATTATCCATCCCCGTATCCGTTTAAGATATGTATATCCATCCCCGCATCCATCCCCGCATCCATCCCCTTTTTGAAATGAGCGGGGCGGATTCGGATAATCCGCGAATTTAGATAACGATATCCATCCCCGCTCTGTCTATATCCGTATCCAATGAAAAAAATATATAAATTGTTGTAGTTTATAAGAGAAAAATATAACTAACGTGTATAATGGTACATTTTATCCTATTTAAAAGGAAGAAACAAATACATCAAATCCTCAAATAATATAAATTCAACAAACGAAAACAAAAACCCCACAACTTCAAGATACAAACAAAATTAAATAGAGAGTTTTAAATCAGTATTCACTTACAAAGAAACTCAGCAGCAAGTCAGCAACAAACAACAACCAACAAGCAAACGTAGTCACAACTCTCCAGTCTTTCGGCCGCTTACTTTAGAAAAATAGCTTTTAGGGTTTTGATGATAAAAAAATTAATAATAACTTATATAATTAAAATTAATAATTATATAATATTTTTTATATTTTTAAAATATTAAAATATATAACGGATCCGGATGGGGATGGATATCCATAGACGATATCCATCCCCATATCCGAAAATTAAACGGATATTAGGATCGTATCCATCCCCGCTCCATCCCCGAAATAATAGTACCCATCCCCATTATGAATGGAGCGGATTCTTACGAATATCCATGTCCGTGGATAATTTTGCCATCCCTAATCACACTCTCTAATCTCTATTTATTATTCTCTAATCTCTTCACCAAGGCACCAAGACACCAAAGTACAAAGGCAATTTTTTTTTCTTTAAATTTTATTCTTTAATTTTATGCTTAGTTTTTAAATTTTAAATTTATATTTTTATCTTCATAAATCATAAAATTATGTTTATTTTATTTTATATATTTATGCTCAAAATTCAAAAATCAAAATGGCAAATTTTTATATTTATAGTTAATTTCAACTACACCGTTATTATTTAATAATTAATATTTATGTTAGTTACTAATTTTAATATTTATTTTAATATTTTAATATTTTTATTTTGCATATTTATGATTTTATGTTTAGTTATTAATTTTAATATTTCTACTTAGTTTTTAATGTCAATATTTATACTTAGCTTTTACTTTATATTTAATATTTATGCATCGTATATTTATGATTTTATGCTTAGTTTTTAATGTTAATATATATTCTTAGGTTTTACTTTATATTTAATTTTTAATGCTTAGTATATTTATGAGTTTATATTTTTATGCGATGTTATTAACTCTAATATTTATTCTTAGAATTTTAGATTTTAGTGCTTTACTTTATATTTAGTATTTTTACTTAGTTATTAATTTTAATATTTTTACTTCGTATATTCATCATTTTATGTTTAGTTATTACTTTTAATATTTTTGTTTAGTATATTAGTATATTTATGATTTTATGTTTAGTTATTAATTTTAATATTTTTGCTTAATTTTTAATGCTAATATTTATACTTAGGGTTTACTTTATATTTAATTTGTAATGCTTAGTATATTTATGAGTTTATATTTTTATGCTTTGTTATTAATTTTAATATTTATTCTTAGAATATTAGGTTTTAGTGTTTTACTTTATATTTAATATTTTTACTTAGTTATTAACTTTAATATTTTTGTTTAGTATATGTATCATTTTATGTTTAGTTATTAATTTTAATATTTTTCATTAGTTATTAGTATATTTATGATTTTATGTTTAGTTATTAATTTTAATATTTTCATTTATTTTTTAATACTAATATTTATACTTAGGTTTTACTTTATATTTAATATTATACTTAATATATTTATGATTTTATGCTTAGTTTTTAATGTTAATATTTATTCTTAGGTTTTACTTTATATTTAATTTTTAATGCTTAACCTATTTATGAGTTTATGCTTTTATGTTTTGTTATTAATTGTAATATTTATTCTTAGAATATTAGGTTTTAGTGTTTTACTTTATATTTAATATTTTTGTTTAGTATATTTATGATTTTATGATTAGTTATTAATTTTAATATTTTTTCTTAACATATTAGTATATTGATGATTGTATGTTTAGTTATGTTTAGTTATTTATTGACTAATGACACTACATGAAATTTGGTCTATGGCAACACGCAAAATATGTTATTAAAACCTTTCGCAATGCGTTGATGCACCTGTTGCCAAAAGTCCAAAAGTTTTTCACAACGTGCAGCGTGAGTTGTCTTAGCACAACGACAACATACTATGTGCATTGCGGTAGATAAAAGACAACACACGTTAGACGTTGTCTTAAACATTTAAGACAACTCACTGAGTGAGTTGTGGTAAATAAAAAACAATATGCGTTGACCTTGTTCGTAGATGTTATCTGCGTTGACTTTGTTCGTAGATGTTGTCTTAAACATTTACAGCAACACACACTATGTGTTGCCTTAGACAGTTACAGCAACATGCACTATGCGTTGTCGTAGCCCATGAAAAAAAACAAAATTGGCTCGCCTCATACACTCCACCAACTACTATTGGACCTATGGCCCAATTGATAATAATACATTTAATTTTACATAGGAGAAGTATTGAACCATGGTCTTGAAAATGAGAGTGGATGCCTTACTATTTTGCTACAAGCTTGATTTTGTTATTATTATAAACTTATTTATATATAACCTATATATGTTATTAAATTTTTATTAATTTTTTAATTAATATTTTAATTAACAACTTAATATTTTTATTACTTGATAATTTAAACTCATTCTGGTAATGAGTGATGCTAGACTATTAAAAATAATTGTTCAAAATCATGTCCAAAAGATATGACATATGAATTGTCGAGATCATATCATACATTCGATGAGATGAAGATGGTCCAATGATATGCCTCTAACACCTGTATCATGAGGTTGCAGGTTCAAATTCTTCCACTTCTTAAAAAAAAACTCTGAATTTTTATAATACTTCAAAAAATAGAAAGATCATATCACTAATATTATAATTTCATGATTTTTAGAATCTTGGCATCCCACATGCCTCTTCATTTGCACAATTTCTTTTTTGCATTCTAGCATTATTTTTCCGGTAATATTTTTGGATAAATATTGTCCTAATTTTAAAAAGTGGCTAGCTTAAATTTGTGTATAAAATAATTTTATGAGGGATAGCAACACCATTATTTTTAAAAATCAATATTTAAATAAATTTAATAATTCAGAAAACATTTGTCAATAAGAAAAGAATGTTAATAATAATAAATAAACAAAATAAGATTTTTGACAACTTAATAAAAATGCATGTTGTCAAAAGTCATTAACCGCAACGCTCAAAAAATGTGTGTTGTGAAATTGACTTACTTCAATGTACAAACATTTGTTGGCAATAACAAAACACATACAACAACATTAAAATAGAATGTTTAGTTTCTAATTTCATGACTCCCTAAATGTTTATATATATTCTGCAATGAATAAGAATACATGAGATTAAATAGATTTAAAGATCTAAAAAATCAAAATAATAAATTAGAATATAATAATTTAGTTATTGCTATATATCTTTCTATATATTGTTAATATACACATAGTTTTCTATTTATAAATGAATTTTTAATTTTTAAATTAAAGTAGTCAGATTAAATTATTGTAGAAAATAATTTTATAGGTGATAACAACACCATTTTTTTTTTAAATTAATGTTTAAATAAATTTAATAATTTAATAGACCTTTGTTAATGTGGATAAAATGTTGTTAAAAAAAATAGTAGACTTAGTTAAAAAATAAAAAAAATTAGACTTTTAACAACATACAATTGTATGTTGCTAATGTTATCTCTACGACAACATACAAAAAATATATGTTGTTAATTGTCACTTTACGACAACATACAAAAAAATGCATATTGCTAAAGATATATCTACAACAACATACAAAAACGTATGATGTTAATAATATCTCTACGCTAACATACAAAAATATATGTTGTTAAAGATATCTCTACGACAACATACAATAATAGCATGTTGCAGAATACATGACTGTTAACAACATACGAAGATGTGCGTTGTTAAATCCTAAAGTTTTAACAACTTTAGAAGCCGTGCGTTGGTAAATACTAACTTTTTAACAACACGCAGAGATGTGTGTTGCTAAATACTAGCTTTTTAATAACTCGCAAAGATGTGTATTGCCGAATCCCAGTAATTTAACAACACTTGAAGTTGCGTGTTGCTAAAAACTTACTTTTTAACAACACATGAAGTTTGTGCGTTGTTATATATTAGAGAGAAAACCAAAACTAACCACTGGAATTATTAAAATATTTGTTAGTAACCACTTTTGAAACTTTAATTGTTAATAACCACATTTAAAAAAAATAAAAATCAGTGTATGTCCAGCAATTACCAGAGTACCCCTGATAATAGTTTTTTTTTTTTAAACCTCGAAACAAATTTGAAATCATTCATAAATTGAAATGTCCAAACTTGAAATCATGACTAAATTGAAATGTCAAAACTTGAAATCATTCATAAATTGAAATGTCCAAACTTGAAATATGGACTAAATTGAAAATTTCCCCTTTTTCTTCTTCCTCTTCTTTTTCCTCAAATTAGGTTTAGGTTTTTTTGTTTTGTTTTGTTTTGTTTTTTTGTTTTTTTGTTTTTGCAGACCATATCGCCGGTGGAAGGGGAATCGATTCCGTTGCCCATCGCCATCTCGTCACCAGCAAAGCAGCAGCGCACGAACCAGTGCCATCTCGTCGCACAAACCAGCGTCGAACCGTCCTTCATGTCCAACCAGAACCTCTGCGGTGAAGCCCAGAAGGTCGCTGGCACTCGGCGACACCTTCGTCGGCGCTTGGCGACCCTTAAAGCACGCCGATGAGAGAGATCGGGGAGAGAGAGACCAGAAGAAAGAGAAAGAAAAAAAAGAAAAGAGAGAGAGTGTATTTGGGGACCCTTTTTATATGAGGGCTTTCCAGAAATTTCTCAAAAAAGTGGTTATTAACAATTAAATTTTCATTTGTGGTTACAAACAAAATTTCGATGTTTTATGTGGTCATTTTTAGCAATTTCCACACTATATTATGTTTTTTTAACAACGTGTAATGTATGTTGCAATAAGTGACTTTTCACAATATCCATCGATTGTGTGTTGTTGTATGTGTCTTATTATTGACAATATACATTTGCCTGTTGCCGTAAGTCACTTCCACAACACACATTTTCTGTGTGTTGCGGTAGGTGACTTTTCGCAACATATACCTTATGTATGTTGTTAATTGAATGTTGTTGTAGACTAAATTTCTTGTAGTGCGAGTTAATATTTCTATTGTAGGAAATGGATCATAATCATCTTTTTTTTTTTTTTTCTGGACGGTCTTAACATGGACAATGATGATTTTGACCTTTCCGAACCGGCCTAACCAACAGCGGGATCTTTTGCATCCACACCGACATCACATCGCAAAACCAGAAAGACGACATCTGTTGTATGACAGTATTTTGATAGAGAAGATGTACCAAACCTAGACAATACAGTTACAACAAAATCTCGCTGTAAGTTTTGTAAAGCTTTATATAGTAGTTCTAGGTCGGGAACCGGTCATTTGAAAATGCATATAGATAAATGCATGGCTCAACACGGACAGGTAGACACTACAACCCTGACACAACTACAACAAAACCCATACGGGTTCGTTACAACGTGGAGTTATGACTCCGCTTATGCTAGAGATTGCATGGCATTTTACATTGCACAAACTGATCAATCGATTACTTTCGGTGACAGTGTTTTTTTTGAACAATTTATCCAAAAAGTATACAACCCCCAATTTAAAGTTGTTTCTAGAAACACAACTAGGAGCGATTTGTTAAAATGTTTTAAGACCCAACGTGATAACTTGATTGCTAAATTACAACATCTAAATGTTTCTATTGCACTAACTTCCGATATTTGGAACGCACATTTCAAACAGGACTATTTATGTATCATGAGACACTATTTAGACTTTGATTGGAAGTTACAAAAAAGAAATTCTTGGTTTTCGTCCTATGGATTTTCAACATATCGTAGAAAATATTTATCATTTCATTGTTTTTGTTTTACAAACTTATGGAATAACTTAACGTATCCTTTTTATCACATTAGATAATGTATCGACAAATACTAGCTCTATTGCCTGATTTTTTAACAACAATGTCCTGCAGGATGGGGGTTATTTCTTCCACCAACAATGTGCATGTCATATCATAAAAGGTTAAATTCATTTTAGTCCCTGTAGTTTGACCTAATAGCCAAACTGGTCTCCTAGTTTCGAGAATTATCTTGTTTAGTCTTTCTGTGAGGATTTCCGTTAATAAAGTGAATTCTGACAGGGTCAGAGGGTCAAATGACCATGCTACCCCTTATGACTGTTGCCATTTCTGCAAGGACAAAATTGCCCCTTTCTTCTTGTGACCGTTGCACATGCAACGGCTACAACACAAATCCCTTATAAATCCAAGCACCTACACACATACAAACATACAAACATCCTCCTACAAACCTTTCTTCACACCTCCACACTTCAAACACCTGCATACATTTGATGAATTATTTTCCAACCACACAAACACCTGCTTACAAACCTTTCTTCACACCTGCACATATACAAACATTTGCATACATTTCTGTATTTATTTTCCAACCATACAAACACTTGCCTACAAACCTTCCTTCACATCTCCACACATACAAACACCTGCATACATTTCTATAATTATTTTCCAACCATATAAACACTTGCCTACAAACCTTCCTTCACACCTGCATACATTTCTTTATATATTTTCATGTCTTAAATAATTTTTTAACCATACAAACCACTAAAACATTCATATCAATTCAAATATTAAGCAAGCAACATCAAGCAAGTTTATTTCCAAGAACCAATATCCTAGAAACACAACCAGGCAACAACAAGCACACTAATGGAGTCTACATCAAGCTCAACGTCAAAACGGAACATCAACGGAGGGATAATAAAGTTCAAGAACCGGAAATGCTCATGCGGGATTAAAGCCGGCGTAAGAATATCAGAATCAGTAAACAACCCAAACAAATTGTATTTTTTTTGTGAGAGAGGAAAATGCAAGTTCTATAGGTTTTGAGAACCTAATAATGAAAAATTCAACCTATCTGAATACACTGGAAACATAACATAAATGTATGATGGTAGAGACAGGAAATGGAAGATATAAAAGCAAGGTTGCAGAGGCTGGAAAGGTATTATGCAAGAATGCAAATTCAGGATACAAGTGATCATGGTAGAAGGCATCGGCTAGAGTATATGCAAGGAGGGTCAATAGTAATGTGTGTTGTTAACATGCTTGTGCTTGGTGTAACCATGGTTGTACTTGTACTTATCATGACCAGCAATCGTTGATTGTACACATTTATCATATATAATAAACTTTTAGCATAACATAATCATTAAAAATACTTATTTACATATTAAGGCTAACAACATTCATATCATAAGCAACATATGCAAAAACATTCACAGTCTAAGCATGGTTGTTGTCTAGCATTTTCAAAAACATATTATGCGTAAGTTTCCATAACCAAAAAAAACCCATACTTAATCAAAGTACTTGAGATAACAAAAGTGCACTCCCACCTTAAAAACCAGTTTTAAAGTACTTAATGTTATTGTCTTATCCCATCAGTCGAACAGCTGCTATGTGACTTGCGATTGAGGAGGTGGAGTCTGGTTTGGTAGATGTGAAGATGAGGCTCCAACTGACCCACCTTCAATCTGTTAAAATACAAAACAGATGAATTACAAGTTGATAGTAGAAAATTACAGATGAATTATAAGTTGATGGTAGAAAATGAAAAAATAAAAAATAAAATCAAATGAAGACATTATATAATAGGAATACCTGGTTATCATGTCTATGTTCGCAATACCTTTTATTGTGCCCAACTTGAAGACAGAGTTTGCATGTTACAGTGCCAGACCTCCCAACTTTAAGTGCTTTATCCGGTTCCCTCTTTCTCAGCTTCTTAGGAGATAGGCCTACCAGGTTGGGCATTGCGAGGTGGTGGATTCATAAGCTTTGAAATTCCTAGATTCATTATATAAGTTGGAACTTCTGGCCACCTTTTTTGATCTGGAATGGGATAAAGCATGCCTACATATGTCTACAAGTAGACACTCTTGGTAAGGCTGCTATGGACAAACTCAGCCACCTTGTCCTTCACTGCTGCTCTACCATAATAATGGTTTATTATAGCCATAGCATGACAACAAAGAATCTCACTCACTTGCCAACTACCACATTGACAATTGTACTCTCTCAGTTTCACAGCATAACCTCTAGTTGGACCTAGAAGCTCATATTCCTTGTTCCCTGCTGCTATCATTGTCAAACTCCTACTTTCATTACTATGCTTCAAGATTTTTGCATGAACCCTTGGTGGTAAAATTGAAGTCTAACCTCTGCACTCCTCCTTTCTCTCATTGAATTTCCTCACGACCATCCTTCTAATAAACTCAAGCAAATCTAAGTATGATGCAGCTCTATGGGAACCTAGCATGCTATTAAAAGCCTCGGTCATATTGTTGGTGACATGGTCACACCTAATGACCGGGTCATATGCAAACCTAGACCAATGTTGTGAATCTATCTCTTTTAACCATTTCTTGGCAGCAGGGTTAATAATACCTATCTCTTCCATTGCTGCTTTGAAGTCATATACATTGGAGCTTCTAGCAGCTCTCTAAAACAGCTTTTTGTAGTGGTTACCTTTGTAAGTTAGTTTGAAATTGGTATAGATATGCCTTGCACAATACCTGCCAAAAGAAAAGACAAGGGTTAATTACATTTAAAAATAAAATAAAAACTATAATAGCAAAACTAAAAATGTTATGAAACTACCTTTTGTGAGCAAAGGGAAAATGGAGTTCCAATGCAGCAATGACACCCTTTTGCCTACCAGACATAAAGGTCAAATTTCTACCTACGGGATAGTTTAGATAAATCTTGATGTTGTTAAGAAACCACTCACAGCTATCCTGAGTTTCCTTCTCACAGATGCAAACAGCCAATGGGAATAACCTACTGTTTGCATCCAAGGACACAACTGAGAGCAGTACTCCTCCAAATGGGCCTTTCAGATGACATCCATCCACTCCAATAAAGGATCTGCAACCCTCCAAAAAGCCCACTTTATGAGGTTCAAAGCTTAAAAACATCCTTTGAAAGGTTGGTTGTGGGTCTTGGGTGTAGATATGAACTGATACACTAGGGTTGCTCTGGTTCAACATATATGCATACCTCCTCAAATGCCCAAACTAGTTAGCATGCTCCGTTTCTAACTCCTTCAATGCTCTATGCTTGGCCCTATAAAGTCTTTGAATTTCAACTGACACCTTATAGTTCTCCCTCAATAAATCACCTATCACATTCTCATCAACATTAGAATTGCTCTTCATTAGCTTTTCAAACTTAGAGGCAATCCACTTAACCTTAGCCTTTTTGTTGTTGTGAACCCTATGACAGTCATGCTGGTCCTTTAAGGTTTTAAGCATGAAAGTCACACCATTGATCATGCACGAACCATGTGCCCTCCATTCACAGTCATCTCCTGTACACCTGTAAGTTTGTCTCACTCTATCATTTTTCACTCTTTTTAACTCTATCCCCTCTTGAATAACATACTCCTTAAATATCTCTCTCATGTGCTCTTTACCATTGAAGATCAGACCTATATGAAAACTAATTAAACCATCCACCATTCTCTTGAAAGGGTTACCTTTAACTAACTTAGCTATCCTAACATGTTCTAGTTCAAGCTCTGAGTCAGTAAAATACTCGTCATCAGACTTGGACTGATACCCCTCAAACCCATCCATATACTCTTTTGTGATACCATCATCCCCACCAACAGATTCTTCCTCAACATCTGGGACCTTCCTATACTGTGTATTATCTTCATCATAATCCTCATCAGCCTCATCATCCCTATCATCATCCTTCTTACTATCACCTTCGTAACTCAGCTGTTCAGCCTCCATGTCATACCAACCTAGTGGTTCGTATCCTCCTTCCACGTCCAACACTTGAGGCTCTTTAGGAGGAGTTGGAATGTAACATAAATCCTCTAATTTAAACACTATACTATCCAAACCACGGTTTTCAAACCAGATAAATAATTCAAGTAATTGACTATCATTTGCCACCCTATATTTTTTACCAGACCAAGGTATTTGTGCCCACACGTGGTATTCTTCAGTAGGTACATCAGAGCATCTCAAACTAAGCTTCTCACAGATTGCATGAATTAGGGTGGTGAGGCTAATGTGATCAGTATCACACTCACTTACCTCAACCACATTAATCCCAAATTGCACAAAAACTTTGAAAGTTTCCATTGCACCTGTTAAAAGCAATAACAAAACATAAGTGAGCTTATATTTATGAGAATGAATCAATGTTGAATAAACCTATTTGATGCTTAAAGGAAACATATCATAAAAACAACACCAAAAAGAAACTTTCAAACAACTTTTTGTGCACCCGATACAAAACAACACCAAAAAAGATTTTATTTTTTTTTCAAAAATTGCACTTAAAACACTTCAAACAACTTTTACAACACCTAGTTACACTTAAATGATTGACCTGACTCCATCTCAACCCTAACCCGATAGAAAACAACAACAAAGAAGAATTTTTTTCAAAAATTGCATTGTTTTCGTTCACAAAGCACTTTAAACAACTTGATCAACACCAAATTATACTTAAATGGCTTTCAATCAAAAAACCCCCAAATTTTATCAATCACACAAACCCTAACTCAGTTTGATTCAGCCGGAAACATGAAGGAATTTGATTTGCTGTTATGGTGGAAGAACTATAGCAATAGATATCCGATCCTATCACAACTAGCACGTGGCGTACTCGTTATCCCTGTGTCCATTGTTTCTTCATAATAGGCATTCAGCACGAGTGGACGTATAATTGAACCAAGAAGAACTTCTTTGTCTCATGAGATGGTGGAGGTATTAACATGTCTTCGGGATTGGGAGCATGCTCGAATAAGGATGCAACATCAAATGGAAGACCAAGAAGTTATTCAAAATTTCACCATTTTAAATGTCGATGAGGGTTCCAGCAGTAACCAGATCTAGGAGTAAAGACTGAAGACTGAAGAGTTATTGATTGCACTTTCTTTAAAAATTTTTTAATTATACATGTACATTTACTTGACTACTTGTAATTCGATTGCATTCTTTTTCCCTTACCAAGTTTTTATTCCACCGGGTTTTTTTTGTATGGTTTTTAATGAGACAATCATGTAATACTGAATCTACATAAGTAAATAAAATTCATTTCCTTACCTATATTTTTTTTATTCGACTTACACTTACACACTTTTTATTAAATAAATAAATAATTCATCATTTCATATTTTCATTTATTTGTTATTTTCTTACATCTTACATCTTACATCTTTATTTATTCTTTGAATTATTTTATTAAATAAATCAATCTATTTTATACATTTTATTTTATTAGACTAATATAATAAATACGATAAACAAATTATAATTAAAAATACGTTAAATTGTGAAAATAATATTATAACAAATAAATTTAATACTTTAAAATTAAAATCTTAATTTTTTTTTATACAAAAAACTTGAAATTAAAAATATATATATATTGAATTAGGGCTAACCTATTAAGGCCCACCGAATGACACGACACCCATTTTTCTAACGTGCCGTGCTCGGTACTGCACAGTACCATAACGTGCCGGCCCGGAACGGCACGGCACGACCAGTTTAACTGATTGGGCCTTAACGGGCCGGGCCGGCACGTTTTGACGGCATTAGTTTAATTTAAAGTGTTTTAGGGTTTAAGAACTTTGCCTCTCCGTCGACACGTCTCTCTCTTTGTTGAAACGCTTTATCTACAGACAGAGAGTGCAGAGATCGGCTTCGACGAAATGGCGCCGAAAACGAAGAGCCTCAGAACCAGCCGGAACCCAGAATTGATACGCGGCGTCGGCAAGTACTCCAGATCGAAGATGTACCACAAGCGTGGCCTCTGGGCAATCAAGGCCAAAAACGGCGGCGTTTTCCCCACACACGACCCCAAGCCTGCCGCGGCTCAGACACCAGCTGCCAAGCCACCCAAGTTCTACCCGGCTGATGATGTTAAGAAACCGCTTGTCAACAAGCGCAACCCCAAACCAACCAAACTCAGGTCCTCTTTTTTATTTTTTTTGTGAAAAAAAATAAAAAAATAAAAAAATAAATGTATACTTTTTGTTGTTTTGCTTTAGAATTTTTTTGTTGTCGACTTGATTTGAATTTTTTTGTTTGTGTGCGTGTAGGGCGAGTATTACACCTGGGACGGTGTTGATTTTGTTGGCCGGGAGGTTTATGGGGAAAAGAGTTGTGTTTTTAAAACAGCTCTCTTCTGGTTTGCTTCTGGTTTCTGGTGAGTGTTTCATCTTTCTTTGCTTCTCGAAATTTCTTTGTTTTGCTGTAGTTCACTTGTTTGAAATTGTTTTTGTGGGCTTTTTAGATTATAGGTATTTTGGTAGTGTACTATTCTTGTAGTGTTGTTGACTAGTTATAAACTTGGTTTGAGATTTCGTAAATTTGATATTAAATGGCAGAGAAATGCAACTAGACGTGTTAATATATTTACAAATGACATTCAATGAATTTGATATTGTATGACGTGGGCAATGCAATTAGACGTTTTAAGTGTGCATACATGTCTTAATGTTCGAGACACAGAGTTCTGACATTGAATAATGGAGAAAATTTAATTTGTGCAAGATTTACGTAAATGATATCTTATTGTAGTACCACATTATGGCCTTGGAACAGATCAGTTATCAAGGTAGTTAGGGATGTTAGTGTGTGGAGTGTCAAAGAGGCTCAAATTCATTTTATTCATATTACTGTTTCAATGATGGAAGAATGTTGGTTTAATGGCTGATTTAATTGTATTCAATGCTGTTTTTATCTTATCTGTTTATGGTAACTTGGAAAAAAATTGAACAGTGATGCCCTTTTTTGCTTTCAATTAGGGGAGTAAAAAGAACCAGCCTATGAACTGGTTTTGGTAATTTATTCTAATTTACTTAAAGTACTCCTTGTATTGAGACACCGTTGACAATTTTTGTTCATGTGAATTGCATACATGATTTACCAGCTTTGTAGTTATAAATGTCTCATTCCTATCAGAAAAAGTTACCAAGTCCTCACAGTGTTTTTAGTCTAAGTAGAGTAGGTATTTTGATATCTATGATCTGGAATTTCAACCTTACAATAGATTTTGATTGATAGAGAGGATGCTGAATTGCATCTCTTCTATCATTGGTTGAACATGCTTCAATTAATCAATTGTGGTTATTTTAATTGTTGGTGGAAGATAATCACGTGCTTTATTTTGAATCTACTATAAAGATTTTAGAGGTTGAAGTTTTAAATAGGGTCCAAATCATTACTTAGGCTATAAGCATTGGGAAAATTAATGCACGTGATTTGATTTAAAGAGGATCTAGTGCTTGTTTATGTTCCTGTTGGTGTGTAATGTGCAAAAAAGTATTTGGAGAGTAGTGACCATCTATTTCTTCATTGTGCTTTGGTGTAAAAGTTGGGACATAAGTTCTTAAAGACTGCTAAATTTGTTCCCTCTTCATGCTTATCTTTATTCGATGAATGTCTTTGTGCATTTGGTGAAGGTGGGAGAGCTTTGGTCCATTGAATTGTTTTGTGATGGTAATGTTTTTGGGTTATTTGGGCATAAAGGAATAGAAGGATATTTGAAAATGGTACTGAGGTAGATCCATATTTTTTGTGGAATGGGGATTATTATAGACTTGGATTTCTAGTGAATTTAAGAATCTTGGTTTATTCTCTGTTAATAACATATTCTCTGGTTTCCTGTCAAAAAATAAAGCAAAATTTATTGATAATTATAGTTGTTAGAGGCGTTAGGCACATCAAGGCGCAGAGGTTCCCTAGAGCTTGAGGCGCAAGGCGACGCGCATAAAATAATTTAAATTTTTACTCTTAAAAAAAATAAATAAAGCAGCCGCCATCCTCCCTCCCAAAATATTTTTGGGAGGGAGGATGGCGGCTGCTAGGGTTCTTATTTTTTTTAGAAAATAAAAATTCAATTTATTATTATTATTATTATTTTTTGCGTCTGGCTTCAATAAGGCGTGCGCCTCGCCTTGCGCCTCAGGCTCCAGGGGACCTTTGCGCCTAATGCCTCTGACAACTAGGACCATATATAAATGTGTTTTGATGATAACATACTATAAGAACCATTGTTGGCTAGAGAAATGTTGTAATAATGTATTTATGCTTACCTACCCCGGCTACATATTGGATGCTAGTGATTATTGTTGACATGTTGTCTAGTATTTATCACAAGTTTAATTAATTCTCTTTAAGATTTTGTTGCTTACGCTGCTATAAACACTTGCACGATTTATTGTGTGATGACAGGGCCATTCAAAATCAACAGTGTTCCTTTGAGACGTGTAAATCAATCTTATGTGGTTGCTACTTCCACCAAGGTTGACATTTCTGGGGTCAATGTGGAAAAGTTTGATGATAAGTACTTTGCAAAGGAAGTAGCGAAGAAGACAAAGAAGGGAGAGGGAGAATTTTTTGAGGAAAAGAAAGAGGTGAGGTTTCTAGTTCATTAACTCATTGTTGCTATATTATATTGCATGAACTTGCACAGGATCAGTTGCAATTTTACACATACTAAACCAAAAATATCTTAAAAAATATATATTATTGTACTAAGATTAATCTAATTAGATTCCGTAAAGTTGATAATGATGGTTTTTATCCTAAATAATCATGTCCTAGAATCTTTGCTATGTGTATGATGTCAGAAACATTAACGTAAAAAGCGCTTTAAGATTTAGGAGGATTTTAACTTTTTGCTCCTAGGGTTCATTGAGTCCATTTTCATTGGTTTCTCTTAATTTACTGCAGGAAAAGAAGACACTATCAGTGGTAAAGAAGGACGATCAAAAGGCTGTGGATGCCATATTGATAAAATCCATTGAAGGAGTCCCAGACTTGAAGACCTACTTGGCTGCAAGATTTTCGCTCAAGTCAGGCATGAAACCTCATGAGCTTGTATTCTAGAGGATTTTTCTGAGTTATTTTTGACTAAATGCTTTATCTGGGATTCTTTTGTTTTATATATTTTGGTGATTGTTTTAAGAATTTTTTTTTTTTGGCAGAATCTAAATTTGCATTAGATTTTTGGAATGAATTTCTACTTGCCATTTTATTTACTTAATAAACAGTGGTTGATAAGTCAATATTCTTGAGCTTGTTTTTCTCTTTTTTTTTTTTTTTGAGCTAGTTGGGGGCTATTCTTTTAATGTTATGATATCATGATCTTTGTCTCCATTCTCGTATGATAATTTTGCATTTAAGACTTCAGAATCTAATTACAAAATTTCTCTGGGTGAATGATGAGTTCAGATCACCATTCCTATCATCTCCCATACAAGTCGCTTACTGTATATCTGCAACTGCAAGTCAAATTCACTTGTGTATATTGAAGAGGAAAAAATGTCTGGCAAAAGAAATGTGGTCGTGAATTTTCACTTTAAAGGATATTCTAGTGCCCTTAAAAAAGAGGGTGATAGGTTTTGTTTGTGCTTGTTGGAACCGCCGGTGGTTTCGACAGCATCAAACTGTCCCAATGTGGATGGTTTTTCCAAACATGCTCATTATTTCTTAGATGTTTAACGAGGGAGCTTGAGCAAATACTTACATTCGTAATCAAACAAAGAGTAGGAAACAATTGAGATGAAACTAAACATTACAACTGGAATTCAAATCAAAGCATTGAACAAATTATGTTAAAACAGATTCCTCTTTTATAGCATGCTATCAGCACGAGACGGTAATCTCCTGAAGAAATTGCTGGGTACTGAGGGTAGCTTGCTCCGAAATCTAGGATGCCGTAGCCAAAATAAACCTGCAGCCAAAGCAATGATCTTGAAGGGTGTCACATAGAGCACTATAGCTGCAACCAGGCAGAAAATTACAAAGAGGCTGGTTGCTCTGGGATCTCTCCAACTGAGCAGAGACTGAAATCTCTCCCCTTGTGTCGCCATGTCTCCTACCACAGTCTGAATCCTTCCTGCCACACTTCTAAGTCTATCATACCTCATCCTCACTACATCTTGCTGCCTAGATGTAGGGAACGTATCGAATTCTTCGTCTAGTTCGTCTGGATGAACTCCTTCTGCCCATGAAAGTTTTGTATCCATATGAGGAGGATGCCTTGAACGGAACCGGAAATTCCATATTCCAATGAGGAACATGTATAGGAAAAGTGTTGGGAGGATCAGTTCTGGGTAGCAGATCAATATGAGAAATAGTACATGAACGAGAATCGTAGTGATCGGGTTCTTCCAGTAACAAACGTCACCAAGCCACTTACTAATGGAAATCACACCCGAAAACAGTGAGACGATTCTGAAGAAGTTAGCTTTGCTTCTTCTCATGCTCCACATATGGGAGTCTACATCCAGCATATACTCTACAACCTCTTTCCTTAGTGGTGGCTCAGCACGGCTGAGCCTCACTGTGACAATGATCATGGCCTGATATCTTAAGCTATCTAGTTGGTTGACAGTGAAAGGATGCAAATAATGCATTTTTGGCAATAAAGGGTGTCCATAGAGATAGATCATACTTGCCAGAGATAGACAGGTAAATCGAACTGCTAACTGGAGCTCTCCCATCTTCTTCACTCCAGTTGGCTTTAGAACAAGAAGTGGGTAAGAGTTTGTGTAAATTCGATCTGTTTCTAAGGTAGACAGCCGGATTCTTACCTTCCCAATTCTTGAATCAACTTTTGGAGCACTGCCGGAGCCTGGTTTTTCATTTCCACCCAAGTGACAGTTATCGAACACCCCCAGCGTGATCACCGTGCAAGGGTCATAAACCTCCCAAGTGTACTGCTCATTCCATTTAGGATTGAAGCTGTCAATGATAGTTCTGGTTCTCACCCACTTGAGCCCATACTTGGCAACACAATAAGCATCTGTGGTTCCTCTACCATCGTCTGTCTTCATTGGGAGGAGCCCTTGAGAACTCAAGATACCTACTTCAAGAATTCCAATTGGCTGCTTCCATAGCTGTCTAGCAGTGGGGCGCTGGTCGCTTATGTACATTGTTGATTCATCTAGTACATGGTAAGCACCCTCCAGGCACACTCTGAGGTGAATTCTGCTTGAGAATTTGAGCTCATGCCTCTTGTCTCCCTCTAAGACACCGAACCCAAACTTTTCAAGATTGAACCATTTGGAATGAACTGGCCGGTGATCTAAGCGCCTCTCAAAGTTGGTGAGCGGTAAGATTATCCTCCCCATGGTTTCATCTTTTGCTGAGCTCATTTTGTTTTCAACTGTAAGTACCAACTGTTCTTCAAAAGGCTCGGCTGCAACAAAGATCAGGTCCTCATTCCATAGAGGATTAGTTGTTCGAGTTGGACATAGCTTGGTTTTCAATATCTGGTTTCCAACTTGAGCCTTTACAAAAGCCTGTGGTGGTTGGCTTCTGTCATTTGACGCTACATCTTGAGCTTCAATCACATTAACTCTTAGATACCAAAGTTTCGGTGAAACGTAAACTTTTGATCTGATATTGAAAACACCCTCTCCATGAACTGATGCAGCATCAGAGTGCCAGGCCTCAGGGAAAGCTTCATCGGCTTGTGTTCCCATCCAAACTGCTAGCATAACCTCTCCTCTTACCTTGCTATTACCTCGCCGGTCTTCTAATCTGTACCATTGTGGTGCCAAAGGACTATCTGGTGGAACCCTTGTAGGCACTTCATTCATGTCAAAGATCACCCTCCCTATGTACTCATCTCTGGCCACCATCTCTCTATCCCTCACAAACACCTCCACAACTGATGATTGAATCTTATCCTTTGAGAACGCGAACACCTGTTTCCATTCAGGGCATGTTTTCTTCTCAAAATGCTTTGTTTTTCCTCTATAATTTCCAACCTTTACTTCAACATAAGGATCAATGTTCCCTGTCACAGGATTTGTAGGAAGATCTCTAGCTTTCTCAACTCGAACATACAGATAAAACATCTGCTCGACAAGATCATAAGTGCTTGTAGCTCTTTCACTGTTAATCCACCCGCCTCCACCACGTATTCCTCCATGTGGCCACCGCTCCCCTAGTTGGGGCTTTGTGTCCTTTAGTTTGTAGTCTTGAGCAGCTATTGGATTCATTTTTGCAACTCTTCGGACCGGTGAAGTATTTTCACAGCTCTTGAAGCTTAATTAGTACCTGTAGTAGGAAATAAGTATCAGAAGTTAGAGAAAAGAGATGTTGCAATACATAGTTCTAAGTTATGGATTTGTAAAAGATTGGTCTCACCTTTGACATACAAGAATACCAATATTTTCTAGTTAGAAATGTTGATATTCATCTCTCTTCCCAACAAAGTTGCAAACAGTGAAGTATCTTTTCTGATAGTAAGACACAGATTCCGGTGTGTGATATTTTACAAAGGCATTTGGGAGCTGGAGCTTGCAATTTCGAGTCCTCTTGCCCTATTTTTTTCCTGCCAACTTTGAGAAAGCTAGTTAGTGGCTTCACACTATAATTAATAAGCATCTGCCATCACCACTATCTGTTCCACATTACCTTTTTAGTTGCGGTGACTAACAAAAGAATAAAAAATAAACAAGTAGGTTTTGATTGGAAAACAAAGATAGTCTTTTTTAGATATTAGAATAATGTGAGTAAGCGCATGCTTAACTTTTATAGATTCTTCAAGCTTTCTTCACCTCGCTTAGTTGCGCTATAGATAGTCTTTATTTATATTCTTTTCCAACTTAATATTATCGAATTCACTTCGAACACTTGTTTAGCATTTGAGGTAACTTGGAAGTGACCTCTGTGTAGTGTGGACTATAAAGATTATAAAGAAATTCTCAATGAGGTAAAGCAGTATGGTGTTATTAGCTTAAAGAAAAGTTAAAGCAGAAGAAAAAAGCTTTTAAGGGCATATGACCTTCAACAGAAAGATGCTTTTATCCAGTATTCTTCATCTTTATTCCTCTTTAATTTTAATTTCCAACTGTCACTGCTACTTTTTTTTTTTTTGTTAAACTAAAGCTTCAGTGATACTTCAACCGATGCATTTTCAGTGGTCGAACACAAGTAGGGTGCTTGACAGACTCTGCATACTTTGGTTCTGGGTATAGCAATTTTATGTTGACTTGCTGGGGAAATACTAAAAAGGAAAAGAAAAAAAAAAAAAGTTGTTGGAAATTTGTATCAGAGGACATTGGTTTCAGAGTACTGTAGGTCTGTAGCTAATATTATTATAAGTGTAAAGGTTCAATAATAACAAGGTCATAACAATAATGGAATGATCATTGTCTTTTTATTTATTTAATTATATGATGAAAATGATGATGGTGTTGAAGTGTTGGCAACGATTCCTTGAGCGCACTAAATGAAAAAAAAATGGATGCTTTGTGCCTAAATAAGTAGTGCAGATGCACGCGTGTATATATATACATATATTCTTTGTCCCTCCTTGGCTATCAAGTGTGGGAGCTCTCTCCCCTTTAAGTGAGAGCAGTTATCCGGTCTGTGCTAGTAGAGTCCTATTCTCGTAGGCTCAGATGCTGAGTTAGGAAAATATACTATGGACATTAGTCATCAATGATCTGGTCTATAGACTATAGCCATTGAATTTTGTAATCAGACATGTGGGAGGATACTAGTCGATGATGACAAGGAGAAAAACTTGGGGTAATGAAATCACTTCTGTAGTATCATTCTATGAGACTAACAAAGGATTTTGCTATTATATATATAATTTCCTTTTAAAATCACAAACGGTGTAAATATTATCTTTTAGCAGAAATAACAATGAAAGTGGCCATTTGGAATGATGGAATCGAACTTCTTCCATCTTTGTTTTACTTTGCTTGTAGTGGTGGGTTATTGGGCTACTCTGCTTTTAGGAGTGTGCATTTGCATATTGGGTTAGGTTGAAGGCCAACACTTATTGATTGGATTGGAAAAAGAGTGGCGATATTTACACCCTTCTAAAACTGTATGTACATCCCAAATTTATAAGTTTTCAAAATTTCAACATTACCCTTAAATTCAATTTTAAACAAAAGATATTGAAAAAAAAAAAAAAAAAAATTTGACTAACTAAACTAAATTTAGAGAGGAATAAAATAAAAAATATTTTGTTTTATTAATAAAGGAATAAAAAAATAAATACTAAAAAAAAAAAAAAAAAAAAAAAAGAAAACAAAAAACCCCTAAATCTTATACTTGCCTTCTCCCAATCTTGAATGAAAGGAAGAAGAAAGCAGTTGCCGCCTGCCTCCTGCCTTCTACCATCGTAGATTGAAAGAGATGGAGAAGGCTCTTCTCTCTTTTTCAAGAGAGGAGAAAGCCACTGCCTTCTCTCAAATTTGGGTGTGGCTTCTCTTAATTTTTATTTTTTTTCATTTGAATTATTTATGATTTATTTACTTATATTGTGATGTAGCGGAAGGTATGCAACGATGAACAATCAAACAACAAATTCTTACTCTTGTTGATTCAAGCATGAATACCAAGAGAAAAGGAGTAAAATATAGAGAAACTTATTTCTTCATACAGTACGTTCAAATGTTCAACATAACCACAAAACAAACTAATTATATCACTTCCTAAATTCTAAATAATTGCAACACGAAAAATACCAAAATACCCTGCATATTAAATAAACTAAAAACAAATAAAATAAACAACACAGTATAGTAGTTTCTCTGAAGTCCAAATCCAGCCAACGTCAATTATTCTTAGAATGTTCATAACGAGCAAAAAATTCCCATTCTTTATGCACCGCATCATACTGTAATATATTTTTTTTTTTAAAAAAAAATTAAAAGAAAGGACATATTTTGTAATTTGTGGGGTGCGCTTACAAGATATAAGATTTTTAAAAAAATTAATGGGGTGTTTATACAAAAAGGAATGCACATAAAATTTTTCAGGGGTTCAAATATCATAACTCTTGGAAAAAATTCAACCTAACTCATGTTAGATTTTTAACCAAACCCAATTCAATGTTGATCGGGTTGGATTAGGTCCAAACTCTAAAGACAAAATCATACCATTTACAATACTACATTACATCATAATTAGTTGAAATATTGAATATAAGTATATAACATTAAGAGTGGATAACCCCCGGCCCCTTTGAGATTTTCTCTTTTGCACGTAAAATTAACTTTATCAAAAAATGAAATTCACCCCTCCTGTCGTTAATCTTGGTCAAACTTAACAATCGACCAAGTTTTATAACGGTAACGACTTGAACTTTGAATATTATCAAGCTGAATGAGTGTTTTTACCATCAAACACATTGGACGATGGTATGATTCTTGTCTACTTAGGCGCTATTTGTTTTTTGTTTTTGTCTTAAGTATTAAAAGATCTTATTTTAAGTAAGTAAAGTAATAGCACTTAATATTTAAGACACTCTTATTTGTTTGTTTGTTTGTTTTTTTATTTATTTATCAATATCCCATTTAAATATTAAGTGGTTTTGGTTTTACTATTCTACCCCCATTTTACCAAACCATTTAACTTTTAAGTTACTTTATTTTATTTTATTTTATTTTAGTGTATTTTTATTTTTTAACAAATAGTTATTTTTATTGAAAAATATATATTTATTTTCATTTACAATTTTATTTATTTGCTCGCTTAATCGCGAACAAAACCCGATTTGGTTGCCGATTTGTTTGTGGACTTCGATTCGTCGCGATCCACCGTTTATCAAGCTGTGTTGCTGCCACCGTTGTGTTCGCTGGAGTTAACCTTACCTTGTTGACTCCTCCTTACGGCTGATCTACTCTTGCCGGAGACTCACGCGACGAAAGCGAAGCTTTTTTACAGATGAAGCGCTATCACTCTCCATCTCTAGAGACAAAACGAAAGTGCTCTATCTAACCATCGGAGGCAAGGAGGAGGCCGACTTCCGATCAAATCTCAGGGAGGCGGCGCCAGTGCCTCCTCCTAGGTCAATTTAGGGTTATGTTAGTGTTAGAGTTAGAGTTGTTAAGAAATTGGGGATTTTTTTTTATTGAAGGTTATTTTTGGTAATAGATTAATTGTACAAGGTTAATTGTGGAAGTAATTGTGAAGGTGTTAATTATGACTTATTAAATAAGTGAAAAGCTAAAATTTTTAACTTTTTCTATTAGATATACATATCTTAAAATGAAATATAAATTGGAAAAACAAATAAACGTAAATCATCTTAATTTAAGTTATAAAAGGTGATAATACTTATATGGGAAAAAACAAACAGCCCCTTAGTTTTGTAACAAACCTCTTTTAGGCCATCTCCAACTGGTCTTCAATTTTTTCTTCAATTTGAAGATTGGAGATGGAATATTCCTGGAATATTTCATCTTCATAATTTTACTACTCCAACCATTCTTCATTTTACAATCTCTAAATAATAAAATATTATTATTTTACTTTATAAATAATATTTCAAACTTTCTTTAATAAAATTGTTTTCTCTACATTATCTTATTAGATAATAATTTGCTCACTTTTATTACATCTAAAATTTTCTAATCTTTTTTATAATTTGTCACACCTAACTATTTTTACATGTAATGATTTTAATAAACAAAGATCATCTGCTAACATTATCCATGACAATTTTAATAGTTCCCGGCAATTTCAAGGTGGGTCGTCGGTAGTGGTGGCCACGGTTCGATTAAACTGGCAATTAAAAATCGAAACTGTAACCGAAACTGACAGTTACAAAACCGGTTGGAAACCAGTTACAACACGGTTCGGTTATGGTTAACCTTAAAAAAAAAAAAAAAAAAAAAGCCGACGGTTTCCCTAATTAAAAAAAAACCGACCAATCATAAGCTGCCACGTGGCAATATTTTTTTAAAACTGTTGTAACCTTAACCAAAATCGTAACTGTAACTGAACCGTCTAACCGGCGCTACGGTTATGGTTTTGCCATCACACGGAACCGAAACCGAAACCGAAACCGAAACCGAAACCGAACCAGAACCTAACAGTGGGCACCACTACTCGTCGGGTAATTTTAGTGGTTTTGATCGGCTTCCAAATTACTATTGTTGAAGTGGAGATGACTTATCGTAATACTAGTGTTAACTTTTAAGTTTCAATGTTATTTGCATTGGTTTATTTTCATTTTCAATGTACTTTTTTTTTTTCCATTGTAATATTTTAATTTAAGAATGTTTTTTTTTTTTTTTTTGAGAAAATTTAATTTAAGAATGTTAATGTTATTATTTGGTTTTATTGAATTATTTTGAGTTAATTATTATGATATACTAGTGTGTAACCCGTGCAATGCACGGGTTTTATTGAAAAAATATATATTTAAAATGTCTAAAGTTGTAAACCAATGTTGTAAACCTTAAGAGCTAGAGAGGCCATAGGATTTTTAAATTCCAAGTATGTAAAATTAATGTGGTAATAAAATTTTGGATTGTGGTGCTTTTACTATTCCCTATAACAGAAACTATTCATATGATGAGTTAATGTTCAATATTCATTAATTATTGATATTATTACTAAATATTAAAACTTTCCATTTTCTTTTTAACAACCTTTTGCATTCCTCTCTTATAATCCTTTTAAAATGAACTCATCAATCAATGTTAACTAATAGAAGCCAAATCAATCAATTAATTCCATAGCTCCCTCACGACGATAAAAAATCGTATTGGAATGAGTACGGTACCCACGACACCTTCGATTTCCTGGACAGAATATATGTCAGATTGAACAATTGATTCGTATTTATAAATTACTACCAAAACAACATAACCCTTAAAACCTCTAAATCTTAAATGAACCTTTCATCTTCATATAATATACAGGTGGGTGCACCATGAAACAACAATCAAATGACCAAATACAAAAAACCTAATGACATTTGAAAGCAATGAATTTAGAAAGTGTAAGGAAAAAAAATTGAAATCACATGGTCTCTACACTCTTCAAATGAATTGTTTAGACCGTTTAATATCGTGGATTAAATTTCTTCTACTGTCCAACAGACATTCCTACAGTATGATTCATATAATTTTTGTTTATTCTATATATCTATCTATGATTACCCTAGAATTTATATAATTAACAAAAGGGGTAATTACCCTGGTGACCATCAACTTTTGTCACCACTATCAAAATGGCCACCAAATGGGAAAATAGATGGAAAATGGTCATTTTTAGCAAACATTGTTACACTAATGGCCATTCCATCCATTTCCATCCATTTCCATCCAATGAATGGTATTTTGGTAAATAAGGGGATGACATTAATTTATTTTAGATGTTTTTTGGAAATCAATTTTTTTGTTTTTGTTTTTTGAAACAAATAATTATATTTAGTGTGTATATACATATAGCATATCTCAAACATATATATATATATATATATATGTATGTATTTCTTTTTTGAGAAGATTAATGCTACAAAATCTAAAAATTCTAAAAAATATATTTGAGATAAGTTGAAAAGATATATATATATATATATTAGAAGATTAAGGCTATAAAATCTAAAAATTATAAAAAATATATTTGAGATAAGTTGAAAAGAAATATATATATATATTTGAGAAGATTACGGCTATAAAATCAAAAAATTCTAAAAAACATATTTGAGAGGAGTTTAAAAGATATATATATATATATATATATATATTCTTTTTTTGAAAAGATTAAGGTTACAAAATCTAAAAATTCTAAAAAATATATTTGAGATAAGTTGAAAAGAAATTATATGTGTATATATATATATATATATATATATATATATATATATATTTATATGTTTGAGATATGTTATATGTATATGTGCACACTAAATATAATTATTTGTTTCAAAAAACAAAAGAAAAAATTGATTTCCAAAAAATATCTAAAATAAGTTAATGTCATCCTCATATTTACCAAAATGCCACTTATTGGATGGAATTGGATGAAAATGGATGGAATTGGATGGAATAGCCATTAGTGTAATAATGTTTGCCAAAAATGGTCATTTTCAATCCATTTCCCTATCTAGTGGCTATTTTGATAGTGGTGGCATAAGTTGATGGTCACCGGGGTAATTATCCCCAAAAAGTTCCAGGTAGGTTCATTCACCAAGGTATTAGCTGGCCATATAGATATATAGCACAATGACCTGTCATGATCACATATCAGAAATTGATTAATTAAACACTTGATTAATTACTAAATGCTGAAAAACTCTATCATATCAGATAGTGGAGGAAATTGATCAATCCAATTTTTTGACTTAATATTGATGAGAATATATATATGCACCCATGAATATAACCGAACATTACCGAAAAAGAAAACGCTATCCACTGAATTAATAATTTAATACCCATTTCTTCATCTTCGTTCCTTCAGCAGCACTACCTCTTTCAGATTGTTGAAATATCTGTCCCATTCAAAAATAAAGTTGAACTGCAATGAAAACATATAAAAAATAAAAGGTATATATGTCAATATAATGACACAATCCGACTAATATTTTAAGTTTCACTATATGGAAATCTTACATTTGCCTAGTCTCTTGCCATGCAAGAGTGATAGGTAAATAGCCCAGCTATAAGAGAACATTCCGTGTTAAACTTGATGAATGTCTGAGTTTATATAGAATTATAGAGTACACACATATTCTTTATAATTGATATAATTGAGGCTTTTGAAGTTCTCAAGTTTTTTGAAATTGTAAGTATTTTGAAGGATAATTATTAAGGATTTCAATGTGTATGTAGAATGACTTTTCATTTTACTTCAATTAAAATTCAATCAATTTTTTCAATTATAAAATGAGTTCAATGTATATAAAGTGTAACTTTTCATTTTACTTCAATTAAATAAATCATTGATATAAATTGAGAATTAAGGATTTCAATGTGTATCTTTTCATTTTGCTTTATAGTTATATAGAAATAGAAATAAAAATGAATATATAAAATTTAATACCGAAGCTCTCATACGGCGACATGTGGCGCTGTGAAACTCTATTATTATTATATATATATATATATATATATATATATATATATATCAGAAATTCTATTATCAGTTCGAACTGACAAAAGTTATATCAGTTCCTTGTATATGGGCTACTGTATTTAAATATTTTGACTTGGCTATATGCACTTGTCAGTCAAAGTATTTAAATCCAGTGACCCACATACAAAGAACTGATATAACTTTTGTTAGTTCGAACTGATAATAAAAAGACTGATATATATATATATATATATATATATATATATATATGATGTTAATTACATATAAAAATTGATGATTTGAAAACATTTGTTTTGAATTAAAATACCTATTAGTTCATTAATAAAAATTTAAAATTTAAAATTTAAAAATAATTAAAATATAGTCGATATTATACTCGATTGAAAGATCTCAATAAAATATTTCTAATGGTATAATTTTTATACTCATTACATTTATATATAAAAAATTAATATGATTAATTGAGTTTAATTAAAAAAGTGACAAAGGAGATGGAAAGAAAAAATAATAATATTTTAATGCAATAGTGAAATGAAGATCCAAAATTGGATCTTCAATTTTGAAGAACCAAAAGCCATTTTCATTTTGTGATCTTCAATTTGAAGAATGGTTGGAGCTAATCTTGTCTTCATTTTAAAGAAATGAAGAATGGTTAGAGAAGGTCGTCTTAAGCTTAGAAGGTTGCTTTATATTATAATTTTACGGAAACATTTGACTTATGAGTATGAGGAACTCAAAACTTGTATTATATTCCAAAATTCAATTGCTAGTAAGGTGAACCATGGAATGCAATTGACAATAAGATGTCATATCATTTAGGATCTGAAATTTTATTTATTTGTTAACGACATTACTCTTATCATTTGCGAATGATATATAGTTTTAATTCTTAATCTTTAAATCAAAGATAAAATTACATAAATGCAAGTTGAAGGGAAAATTTATTTGAATTTTAAATAAAAATGAAAACAATGTATGGAATTAGATGGATTAAGAGTAAAACAGCAGGAGTAGCCACTAGCCAGATACAGAGTAGAAGGAAGGCACTTCAACTTGGTGAAGCTGTATGTGGTATTGTGGTGGAGGGGTATGTATGTGAATGTGAGAAAGGCAAGTCCAAAAAGTAAGGTCTATCGATATCATTCTCTATTTCTCTTTTAAAGTCAATTGAAATTTTAGATAAACCAAAAGCCAGCTCACAGAATAAAAAATGATTAAGATAGGGTTTATGGATGATGGATCTGGCCCTCGTTATTGACCAATCCATTCACTGTCTACATTCAACAATGAGTATGTGATGTGGTAACTGGTAACCGGCAAGCAAGGAAATCTTTCATATGTCTTTATTCTCTGATCATTGATCCGAGATAGATTTTACGAATAAATTAAATCGATTCGAATCGAAAATACATGTTTGAATCAAATCACTCCGAAAACACGGATCAAATCACTCCGAAAACACGGATTTGTAACAGAAATACATGTTTATTCGAAACAGATTTTTTAACTTGATATTATCTGCTCATTTGGTTTGACTGGCACAAATTAGTCAACCATGTTTGAGCTGTCTCAAGCTTCCGTCATTGTCTGCATCATTTTCAATTTTTCACCGCCAACAAACACTATAAAATACCAGTCTCTCATTGCAAATTAAATAACGAAAAGCCAAAAAGAAGGCAAAAAGCAAATCACAAAACACAAAACATGCACGCCCCAAACTCCTCCCTCTCCCTCTCGCTCTCGCTCATCATCTTCACCATCCTCATCTCCCCTTCTCTCTGTGCGCGCTGCAACCCAAATGACAAAAAAGTCCTTCTCAATATCAAAAAAGCCCTAAACAACCCCTACATACTCTCTTCATGGAACCCAGACCATGACTGTTGTGACTGGTACTGCGTCGATTGCGATTCCACCACCAATCGCATCAACTCTCTCACCATCTTCGCCGGCGACCTCCCCGGCCAAATCCCCGCCGAAGTAGGCGATCTTCCCTACCTAGAAACCCTAGAGTTTCACAAACTAACCAACCTCACTGGCCCTATACAACCCTCCATTGCCAAGCTCAAGCACCTCAAGTTTCTACGTATTAGCTGGACCAACATTTCTGGGTCAGTACCAGATTTTATCAGCCAACTCAGCAACTTAACATTCTTGGATCTTGCTTTCAATTCTCTTTCTGGGTCCATCCCAAGTTCTCTCTCCAAGTTGCAGAATCTCGATGCTCTTCATTTGGATAGAAACAAGCTTACGGGTCCGATCCCGGACTCTTTTGGCAAATTCGAAGGCAAAGTACCGGAACTTTACTTGTCTCACAACCAGCTTTCTGGTAAAATTCCGGATTCTTTAGGGAACATGGACTTTAACGCCATAGATTTGTCTAGGAACAAGCTTGAAGGCGATGCTTCGTTCTTGTTCGGGTCCAACAAGACAACCTTTAAAGTGGATCTGTCAAGAAACATGTTAGAGTTCAATCTATCGAAGGTTGTGTTTCCAAAGAGCTTGGCGTCGCTGGATCTGAATCACAATAAGCTATTTGGGAGTATTCCGGAGGAGATGACTTCGCTGAGTTTGCAGTTGTTTAATGTGAGTTATAACAGGTTGTGTGGAAAGATTCCTGTGGGAGGGAGTTTGCAGCGCTTTGATTATTCCACGTATTTTCATAACCGATGCTTGTGTGGTGCACCGCTTGAGAGCTGCAAGTGAACACAGTCGTCGAACTTCTACTGTTTCGATCTGTTCGTGCCCAGTTTAATATTGTATTCGTAACATATATATATGATCAGTTTTAAATTATGAATACTAAATAAACAGTATTGATTACTTTTTTCTTAAATCTAAGATATTGATAAACCGAATGAATGAGTACTTTTACCACTAAATCATATTGACCGATTACTATTTTCAATCTTAAATAGCGAAATTTCATGTGAATAAATGTTTCAAAATTTTGGATGGAGGATTACCCGGCTTGTATCAGAAATATGGTTGCTATGGAGAAACCTGGATAGTGTGGGGCTCTTTCTTTCCCTGTGTTTGCGGTGTGGTCCTGTTTTGTGGCCCTTTGGCCTTTCTGTTGTTTGTTTTCGTTTGGCTGTTTGCCTTTGGCAGCTTTGCTGCTGTTCTTGTTCTATCAAAAAAAAAAAAAAAAAATCAAAAATAAATAAATAAATAAAATTTGAAGTTCTTACAAAAAAGAAGGTGTCTCCCTTAAAAAAAAACACCATATACGTACTATATAGCGATCATGCATGTAATAAAGTTGCTACATGTGGGTTGTTGCTTCATATGTCAGTTATTACTTATTAGCGTCTCTTGTTGAAAACAGTGAATGGAAGTCGACTTAAGTGTTTCATATGTTAGAGATGGACGGTTGAGATCTATTTTTTAAAATTCTTCGTTTTAAAATTTATGATTTTATTAAATAAAGGGTAAAATGACAATATTACCCTTGAATGTGTTTAAATTAAGAGTAATGCTACTTTACCTAAATTTGGTGCCCAAATGACGTGGTAATACTCTCGTCCATTCATTTAAATTGCATTAGATTTGCTTGATTTAAATGAATGAACGAGAGTGTTGCCACGTCATTTGGGCACCAAATTTGGGTAAAGTAGCATTACTCTAAAATTAATGGTCAATCCATGGTCAAACCCTAACGGCAAAGGAGGTGGGTTTCAATTTTTTGATAAAGTTGTTTATGCATGTAAAATGACAAATTGAAAAATTAAATAGCACTTTTTGGGGGAGGGCTTGTGTAAATAGCACCACTTTAATAAGTGTTGTTTTAATAGCACCAAATAGATGATGAGACCAAAATACCCCCACTTACTCTTTTCCTTTTTATTTTTTTTTTCTCGAAAATTCGAGACTTATTTGCAGTTTCGAGACTTATTCATGATTTTTTCGAGACTTATTCATATGTTTCGAGACTTAATTCAAGTTTGTTCAGGACTTATTCTGTTTGACCTCCATCAATGGTGACAGTGACGATTCGACGACGGTGTCAGTTGACTCTGGAAATAGTTGGATCTGGAAGATTGAACGATGCCGAGTTCATTGGCGCTATCGGTTTCGTCAGATTCGCAATGGATCGTCATAGATTGGACGATGAAGATTCGCGACGGTTTGGGTTTTGCTTCGTTTCTCTCTCTACACAACTCGAAAATGAAAACGAACACTTCAGTTACAATTATTGGCACTCGACGAACGTTTTCCCGGTGGTTTTTCCGCTCAACTCGCCGGTCGGTGGTGGCACCTCCATTGAAGCTCCATCAATGGAGGTTTTGGAAAAAGGAAGAAGAAGGTGAAGGACACACAAGAGAAAAGAAAAGAAGCTGGGGGGTATTTTTGTCAAAATTCCATTTTTGGTGCTATTAAAACAAGAGTTATTAAAGTTTGATAGTTGTACAATTCAAAATTTAAAAAGTGCTATATACCCCTATTTCCTCCAAAGAAGTATGGTGTTATTTGCTCTTTTAGAAGAGGTAATTACACTAACATCCTCGGATGTTTTATCAAAATGACATGAATAATCAAAATTAAAAAAAATGGGGTATTGAACTAAATTGCCTTGATAAATGGTGAAATTACACTTTACATTCGAATTTATTTTTATTACACAAAATCCCCTTCTGAACCGTTGACTAACAGTTGACTTCTCTCCATCTCCAATGGAATGCTGCTTCATCTGATAGAGCAGATCCCCCCAATTTTTCTAAATTGAATTTATTTTGTTGGAATTGATTATTTTTATCTTTGAAATTTGATTCGAGATTTCGAGTTTGGATTGATATAAGAGCCATGTTTAGATGTTTTTGTTTCCTTTTATTTTCTTCATGAAATTAATTTTTAAAGAAAAAAAAATCTAGCTTGATTGGAATGTGTTCTAGTTTGAAAGATGTTGATGGATGGGAGGATGATAATGGAGGAGAGGATGATGGTCTCTTCCATCAGTCAGGTGTGATGGAGGAAAGATCTCCTCTATCAGGTTTGTATTGATGAAGAAGAGTTGTGTTTAGATGTTTTTATTTCTTTGTGAAATTGATTTTTAAAGAAATGTTTTTTTTTAGCTTGATTGGGGTGTTTCCATATCGGATGATGATGATGATGATGTTTTTCTTTGTGAAATTGATGTAGGGAAGTCATCTGGCATCAGATTTATCCCTATTTTAATAATAAAGTAAGGGTATTTTAGTCAATTCATATTTGTACAGTTTCAAGCAAAAATTCTATATGCAATTATACTAAATGTCAGGGGCGTTTGTATAAATTTCCATATTAATATGATGGAAGAAGTGAAAAAGGAGAATTTTTTTTGATGAAAGGGCCTCATCGTGAGACCCTATCTATCTTATCCATCATTCGAACACGTGACCTTGAATTTCTCGTGAGACCCTATTTCAGTCTGAAAGTGATTAGGTATTTCACTCCATTGAGAGCCTTGAAGAAAAGTAGATGATGTACTTGCCTGCCCTTACATCATACCAACGGCAGTTACAAGCTACGTTGTCAAGTTGTAAAAAAAAATGAGAAGCATACCCCATGCAACATTGCAACCACCAGGAGCTATTCAAATTAAATATGCAATTTCATTCCTAGTCCTAGAGCGCCTCGAAAAAAAGTGGAGGATTTATTGCAAACTTGCTTGCTTGTCCTTACATCGTACTAGTGGCAATTACAAGCTACCTTGCCAAGTTGTGGTGCCATGCATACCACAAAGCCAATAAGAAATTGAGCTCACTCCCATAAATAACTACTTAATTTTTTTATTATTAATTTATTTTTATTTTTTTGATATCGAGGATCCCGGACTTAGTTCAAACACCTATCCATCTATAATCCCCAACTACGTGACTCGTTGTGGCCTGTATATTGGTAACATGAAGTAGGACAAATAGAAAACCCCGACCCACACCCCTGGCCCCACAAGGATACAAGCAGGTAAATCAGAACTCGCCTTCGCCTGGATAGGATTTGAACCGCTGACCTGAGAGTCACCCACACCCCAAGCTCATCATTCCACCAACTGAGCTAATGCCCTGGGGGCTGACCTCAAGGGGATTGCCAAGATTCGAACCAAGGATGTCTGAGTTTATAGCTCTTACTTGGACCACCTGGTTTACATTTTGTTTTCACACATCCAGCGTGACAAGTAACCAATTTGCAACGATAATAATCACCAACCAACTAGAGTGCTTGACCAGATAACACAAGCTTACGTACACACGCTTGTTGCACTGAAACTTGCATGATAAGGCCATCTCCAACCCTGTGCCAAAACACCAAATTAGAGCAAGATTTGCTCTCCAACCCTATGCCAAACATCTGCGCTATTTTGCCTCCATCAATAGTGTTTTGCCAGATCTGGCGTAACACTTCCCTTTTTTTTTTTTAACTGTTTCATTTTTGTTATTGGCTGAGTACACTATTTTTTATTGAGAAATAATTAAAAAAAAAAAAAAAGGAATATTGAAAGGAATATTCTTTTCAGTGTAATATTTAATGCAATGGGTTGGAGATAAAAAAAATAAATAGTGTGAAAGTTGTACCATTTTAGTGCAAATGTTGCACCAAATTAGGTTTTTGAGTTGAAGATGGCCTAATGTAGATTCTATCTCCGTAAGCCAAATTATGTCCTCTACTTGCAAATATTGACGGAGGCAAAACCAATTGTCCACAAAACAGATAAACGAACTTTCATTGTCACGATTTATCATTGATTCAATCAAGTCACTTAGAGCAAGTAAATTTGCATTGCAATACAAGAGTAAATTTAATTATTTACAAAACACCCCCTTTGCATTTCTTTTCAGGGGTGTTTTCAGATATAAGCCCATTGTACAAGTTTAGCGAGAATTAGGGGTGAAGAAGAGTACCGAAGTAAATGTAGTCTCCTCTTCACAGGTGATACCAGTCAGAATGGAGACTCCTTCCATTGTAATCTATCAAGCCCATCAACGATTGCTCTACGAAACTCACCATTATGGAGAAGGAATGATGAGACGTGCCCACCAGTGACCCACCTCACTTCCGAACCTGGCCATGCTTTCTGAAGCTCCAGCACCGAGTGTTTTGGTATGTAACCATCATCCTAAAGTGCAGTGCATGATTGCGGTCAGAAATTTAGTAGTAAGACTTCTTGGCCAAGTCAATAATAAAACTTCTTGTTGTCCACTTTTAAGTTTTAAATGACATTTATTTGATAAATAATCTGATAGGGTACTTACAGTTGCAGCAACAAAGATTATAGCATCGGGATTTTTGGGAATCGGAAAGCGAGTGACATCTGTGAGAGATAGTACATTTCTCATCCGTTCTCTCACCTCCTCGAGAGTCATTGCAGCCTTCTGCACTGCAAGATCCTCTCTCAGTGCCTCCCATGCAGTGCCATGTTGTAATATTCCCTCACAGAATGCCACAACAGCAGAATGTGGTGAGAGAAAAGGAAGGGTCGCAACAGGTGTGGGGTGCAGTGATCCAACCATTGCAGCATGTACTCCTCCTAAATTCCATGAAGCATCCAAATATAAAGAGTGAATATACTAGTATTCCAGTTCACAAGTAGACATTTTCTTTTATACATAACAACTCTGAACCAACAAGTCAATTTCAAACAACTTAGTTCAACTTTGAAAGTGACAAACCTTTAACCCAACACTTACAACCATAAAAAAAGAAATAAAGAAGAAGAAAGATCATATCAAATCATTCTTACCCATGCTAAGTCCACAAACACCCATCTTGCCGAACCCTGCCTCTGTATCTAACCAATGCAAAAGACTCCGTGACTCTTCAATGGTTGCTCTTCCTAATAATAGCAAGTCACTAACACACAACAGTTTAGACCCACGCTGCAGCATAGGACGCCTTTGACCATAGAATGGGCTGCATATAGATTTACATCAAATCAAATCATTCAACTTGCATGAATAGTAAAATAGATGCTCTGCTTTCAGCTTCTAAATGTAGCTGCCAATACAGAATGGACCCTAACCTCTCAAGCACCATGGTTGCAATGTTTTCTTTCAACAATGGTCCACCAAGACGCAATCTCCGCTCAAATGTGTGGTCCCCGGTGCCTGCAAAAGAAAGACTACAATTTGTAATCCAATGAATTTGAGCACTGATGTTAAAAAGACTCTAGGAGCATTACTAAGAAGCTAGCAATACAATGCCTAATTTTGACAGAATATTCAAGTTAAACAAGGATTCCAATGGATTAAAATCTGAAATTTTTACTAAAACACTAAAAACAACTGAGAAATTAATCTGGCATTGTTATGTGCAAAAAAAAATCACAAATGAAGTTAGAATGTATAAGAATCAAACGTCACAAGAAAAGGTGATATTCTCAAAATATTTGAAATAGAGAGACTTCTTAAGTAATACAAAATATAGACACAAAACAAATATCATAATACAATCATAGGGCAGTTGATCACTCACAACAGAATGAATGAAACAGGCTCAATTACAATAATTATTAATAATTAGATTTTTCATCAGCAAGCCAATCATCCATCCTCCAAACTGAAAATAAGCAAACCTCATTCTTTCATCACAAAAAAGACCCTTCAGAGAACCCCACAAATACATGAATCACTCTACCTAGGAAAAGGATAAGATTCTAATATGGTTTTCACAATATAGCTATCATGTAATCCTTGAGTTACACTTCACTGAGGCAAAAACGAAAGCATACAGACTGTTTTCGACCGCTGCCTTTTACATCTAATTGCTAATTAACAACCATACCCATCAAATGCGGAGTTCTTCACATCAAACAAATTCATCAAAACTATGTTTAAACTAATCCTCTGACTTCAAACTTCTACAACAAAGAAAGAAAATCCAATCCATTTAAAATCCAACACTCAACCGCAAAAGTTAACAATCAAGTATTTAACAGCCAAAATTATACCATGTCAAAAAGCATATAAAAACCAAAAACAGCTAACTCATTTTAATTATCCGCAACCACAAAAATCCTTCACTAATTGAATGACAACCAACCCAGCATTTCTAATAAGAAATCAATCAAACCCGAAAAAACTAGAAATCCTATTCTGGGTTCTTATCAAATGATAAAAAAATATACCACGGCGGCGATACCTGCAAGGTGAACCACACAGGCCATCTTCTGGGGAGGCACGCACTTGGGTGATAGAAAAGCAACCCTGACATTGTGACTCTCAGGAGGCAATGCACTGATCAACTGCTCATCACATGGTGTCCTGAAGACACCTTCTCTTAAAACAGCAGAATTGGTCTCCCAAACAGTTTTCCAAATTGGCTGAATCAAGCTTGGAGGCCAGTTTTGGCCTTCAACTTCAGGAAACAATTGTTTGATCATTTTCTCTAAAAGATCAAGCTTGTTGCCGCCCCATCCTCTGGAGAAAAATGGTGTGCTGATTTTTGTTCTGTGCATAAATGCACCGTATACGTGGTCCAGTACATAGTGGAGCATTCCCAGATTCACAGTCACCATTTTTGGAGACAATCACAAGATAGATTTGGCTTCTTTTTATAAGATGAGATTATTAATTGTTTGAAGAAATTACACCTTGAAAACTCAGGAATCGAAAGAGCAGGATTGTTGAAAATAATTGATAAAAAATTATTCGGAAAACACAGAACAGATCTAATTGAATGAAATGTCAATTACAATTGGAGAAAATTATCAAAGAAGAAAATCAGATCTAGCGAATCAGAGTTTTTAGATAAAAACTTAAAATAGCAATAGTGTGTTGAATTTGAATATTTAAAAAAAAAAATCAAGAACAACGAAGAAAAAAAGAGAAAAGTGAAAGAACGATAGAGATAAAGAAACGAATAGAAAGAGACTGATTGAGAGATTCGTGGGTTAATCTAAAAACCTGTTAAGGCGAGACACACAGTTAATAGAGAGAGAAAGACTATTTCTGTTACAAAAACTGTGGGCGGAGAAGAACATAGATGATAGATGGATTTGAGTTTGTGACACGCTGGATTAGAGCAGTTAGACGGGTCGGGCCGGTTATAATTTTATGGTTCAATTGGCTTTGAAGCCCCAATACAGGCCGGGTCTTGATTTTTTATTTATTTATATTTTTTTCGATGTCAAAAGTGGATTTACCTGCACGGCCTCACAGAGTTGAAAGGTGCTTTGCTTAAAAAAAAAATTTACTTATAGCTTCACTTAAGAAATAATCGATTTAAGAAAAAGTTGGTAAGTGTTTGGTAAACTAAATTTCAAATTGTTTAACTTTTAAAAGGATTGAAAATGTATTGAACAAAATTACTAAAATAGACATCATTAATAATATAAATATAAAACATATAAAAAGAAATAAATAAGAAATTTAAACAGAAAAATATATAACCGAGTCAACTCGTTCACCTTAACATTAAGTTGCTGAGTCAACTCGGCTGAGTCAGCTCACTCACTCACTAACTCAAGCTTTGTTAATGGAATCTCTGCAACTCAAGCTCCAAATCCGCCACCGTCTCCCGCTCGCCGCCGACATCAAGAGATCGTCATCCTTCATCCCTAGCCGTCGAGAGCGTCGCCATCCTTCATACCTCGCCGTCGACATCGTTTCCAACGCCGAGGATTGGAGAGATTTCGTGTCAGATCGCAGATCGAGTGATTTCGTACCATGTCGCAAAAATGGAGGACGCTACCTCTTCCTCCATCGCCGAACAGACATCACTAGCGCAATGAAATCGAGAGGGAATAGTGACGGAATCGGGACAGAAAAGCAACATGGGAGGAAGAGATTCAGCGGCGAGGTATATCTAGAGAGAGACTCAGTGGCGAGGAAGAGAGATGCACGGAGGCGGTGGCTGCGAGGGAGGCAAGGCGGCGTCGACGTCGGTGGTGGACATGGAGGGTTCTCCTCTGGCCTACAACTCCGGCGGTGGCCACCACCATTGTTCAGTTTTTGTTTTTTTTATATTTTCATCTTTTTATTTTTTTATTTTTTTATTATATTATTATTAAATATAAGGGTAATATTGTCTTTTAATAAAATAGTGAGGGTATTTTGGACATTGCATAAGCACTAAGCTAACTTCTACTTCAAAAAGCAACCCCTAGCCAGCTTCTCAAAAGTTGCTTATTGGAGGAGCAAATTGTAAAATAAATGCTTTTGGGAAGTTTACCAAACACTCGTTTGCTCAAAACTTGAGAAATAAATGATTATTTATCAAGTAAAAGCAATCCCAAACATAGCGTACAGTCTTTCTTTTATTTGTTTTGTATGTAATATTATTATTATTTTTACTTTTATTCTTTAAACCCGATCATAGCCTTAAGATTTTTTTAAAAAACAATGGGTCGGATCCTGCCCTTAAACATGGTCTACCAAATCATAGGGCATCTGGGCATGGATATTGGATATAGGTTTTGCTCTCAATTAACAGGCCCGGATCAGGCACCCGACCCATTTGATACCTCCAGGCTGGATTGAGATCCACGTATGACGTACCTTCTCATGTCTATCCACTTCTGATTTTGTTTCATTAGTTTTTTGTTGGTGATTCCCATGATCGTAGGAAAAAGCTTGGGATTTTAATAAATGATTCCCAAAGGCATAGCTCATATGCTAGATGGAGAAGTTTGAGGTTTAAATAAATGATTTTCAAGTCAGTGGCTTGAATCTTATCGGTAGTAAAAAGCTTTTAAAAAAAACACTTAGAGGCTGTTTGTTTTTTTCATTATAAGACTTATTGCCTCTTATATCTTAAATTAAGATAAATCAGTTTGTTTGTTTTTCCAACTTATATATTATTTTAAGATATATATGTCTTTTAGAAAAAGTAAAATTTTTTGACTTTTATCTTATTCAAAAAGTGATACGGTAGAGTTTTTTTAATAAATTTCCACAAATGTCCTATAACAATTCATACATTTATAATTTTATCCACACATAATAAAATCCTAAAAATCAATTGTCCAAAAAATTCCAATTTTGAAGAAACCCTAACACAACATAATCAATTTTATATTTATAATATGTCATCCAAAATGAAAAAAACAAACATATCATAGTATCTTAATTTATAAGACTTATTCATATGTCTAATAAATTAAGGTCTTATAAAACTTTAGATAAAAAAACAAATAGCCCCTTAGGTGGTGTTTGTTTTTTGGTCTGAAAACTTAAAGTTCTGAATTGGGTTTGAAGTCTGAAGTCTGAAGTCTGAGCAATATGTTTGTTTTTTATTTTCTGAAGTCTGAATTAAGTGTTAAACTGTTTTTTTTTTTTTAAAACAAAAACATCTGAAAACCTGTAATTTGACCTTTATACCCTTACCTCATTGATTGTTATATATCATTGTATTTATTTATTATGTAATTATATCTTATTAATCCAAAAATAATAAATCCCTATTTAAATAAAGTTATAGTTCCTTTTTATTAATATTCCAACAAAATATTATTTTAATATTAAATAAAATTATATATATTATAATAAAGTTTGTGAAGAACTATAGTAACCAAATTCAAAAAAAAAAAAAAAAAAACACAGCAAACAGGGGAGCCACAACTCAACCATAGACAAGGCGAGGGGACCGCCTACACCAAAAGGACCAGAAAAAACAAACAAATTAAAAGCACACAAAACATAACAGGGACCTCAACACTGTACTTTTGTAAATAATATATTTTGTAAAGGGCAATTTGGACAAAAGAAAATTAAAGTAAAGTGAAGTACATCAGACTTCAGACAAAAGTCCAAAAATTGAACTTTTTTTTCTCAGACAAATTTCGCCCAATCTCAGACTTCAGATGTCAAAAAAACACAAACAAAAATGTTAAAAGGTAACTTTAAGTTCCCAGAGGCAAAAACAAACAGGCTCTTATTCTAGATAGGTGGATGAAAAATGTAAAAAAAAATGGAAAAAGCAAGCAATAATTCGATTGGTGTTCAAAATTTCAAATTCTCCAATCTCCGGTCGCCAACATAAAATAAAACAAGAAATAGCAATACATAATAAAATAATGGAATTTTTTATGTTTACCGGGTTTGGTGGCACATGCAAGTCATGTGCTTGCATTTATATTTATAATTTTTTTTTTTTTTTACAATACATTTATATTTATAATTATAATTTTTGTGTTTTTTTTTCTTCCAGTTTATAAGTTATTTAAGATAGTTATATTCGATAGAGTGAAACGATTTTGCATGCCGGCCTCTACAACTCTACTCATGTATTATGTTAACAATAACGATAACAATTAACAAAGATGGATGCATTTGAATGAAAGCCAAACGATTTTTTTAGAAATAAGATACTCCATGAATTTATAAAAGAAACCATCCCAATTAAACATATGAATATAAGAATGAAAACACAACAAAATCGAATAATCTATTTGCTATAGAAATTACAAAGAACCAAAATGACATACATTGTGTAACTCACTTAATATAACAAAGATACAATCAATATCTGTATCACATAATCTATCAAGTGCCAACTAACGTAAACCAAAATTTAAAAAGATTTCAACTCCATCAATAACTTATAATTTAATGATAAAAGTTATAATATACATAGGTATGTAACATCTTCATTTGCCTCATTAACCAGATCGCAATGCCTCCAATCTAAAGTGTTTCATTATTTATCGTGCACATAAATATTATGTTACTTTAAATGTCTTACATAATCAAACAGAAAAATAAAACAATTCAAGAGGTTGTCAGTCATTAATTCCAATTATCAATTAGTAAACCAAATTGAGAACCAAGAAAATTTATAATAAATCTATCAAAGGAGCATCTCAGAATCATATATTAAACACTAAATACTCAGGTTTAGATCTCATGCACAGCCAAAAGAGCTTGAAAGGGTCCTAGAACTGTCCTGAATGGATTTCCCTCAAAACAAGCCTACAATACAATTCAACACCCACAAAACAAAAATCAATTCTAAAAACACAAATCAAATAGTAAATTGTTTTTTTTTTTTTTTTTTTGACATAAACATGACTAAAACAAAACAGACAAACTAAGAAACTAAACAACTGGGAATGTCACATTTCCACATCTAAATCCTTCATCCCTTCTAAAAGACAAAGCCATGGAGGCAAGGTTATGAGCCACCCCATTTGTATTGCGGGAAATATCATGGTATTTTAAAACCCCAACCACCTTGAGTAAGAATCTTATCATCTTCGAGAACAAAACCAGCAACACTCCATTGGTAACTTTGATCATTCACTGCCAAATAACTTTAATAAAAGTATCCACCCACATAACTCATGCGCTCAAATTTGTTCTAGGACTGGTTCCCTTCTGAATTCATCTATTTCTGGATCCACCCTAAAATACATGAAACTCAATTTAGTATCTATTGAGATAATTCAATAAACTTTATTGTATCCCAAACTTAGAGACCAAAATGAAATCACTTATCTGGTATATATCCAATGCATATTTCTTCATCGATAACTTTATTTCTTCTTCCTTAAGCTATTCTTTCTTTTTCTCTCTAATTATTTCTCTCTTCTTCTTCTTCTTCTTTTCTTCTATTTGTATGAACCTCTTTGTTTTCTTTTATTTCTATTTACTTATTTCTTCCTCTGTTTTATGTCTCAAAATAGTTCTCTTTCTTTATTTGAATCTTGGTCTCTCTCATCCCAATTTTTAATCTCTCTCTCTCTCTCTCTCTCTCTCTCTCTCTCTCTCTCTCTCTCGGTTTCTTCTTCTTTCTTTCTCTATTTCTATTTTCTATTTTGGTCGAATGACCCTTCTCTCTCTCCTCTTCATTTTCTTTCTTTTATTTCCTTATCTGATTTTATATTATTCTTCTTCTCCTTATCCAACCGCTTGCCGCCTTCCTCTCTTCTTATTTTATTCTTATTTTATTCTATATTATTGCCACCTCTCACCACCTTTTGACACCTCCAATTCTCTTTACCACCTCATAGCATCATGCATTCCCACTTGTCCCATAATGACATGTGGATGATTTAATTATTTTTCTATTTGATCAGAAACCACCAATTGGACTTTTAATATATATATATATATATATATATATATTGTCTTTCACTTTACACACGTCCATTGTATAATTCACAAGTCATAAAGTTTCACACAAATCACATTTCCACCCTTGTATAATTCCCTTTTCTTTTTCAACACATTAAATACATAGAAAATTATATTTTCATCCCCAATCCCATTTTACAATTTAATTCTATTAAATAATCCTACAAACTCGAAGAGTTATATTTGTCATTCGACGTTTAACGCAAATCTAAGAGATGCAAAAATTAAAATCTTACTAAACTCTGTCCATTCAATACGTACTTATATATAAACTTAAAGGGTTGTAATTATAATTTTACTTTCAAAGAAACTAAAAGAAAATAAAATGAGAAACTTGAAGGGTTGTAAGTGTAATTTTACTTTCAAAGAAATAAAAGAAAAAAAAAAAAGGAATGCTATAATTGTAACAGACCACTCTCTCTTTTTATATAAGTAATAGATATCATCCACCTGTTAAAAAATGGTTCGAATGGCCGATTAGGTGAGGCTCATTGTCCATAATCGCATCCTAATTTGTTGATTTTTCAAGTTATAAACTTATAATGATAATGATGTAATAGTTTATATGCAAGTCACCTACTTTTTCCTATGATTTTGCAACTCATAAAACTAGTTTTAGATTATTTTTCATATGATGGTGTGCATTATTTGTTTCAATTCATATGATGGCTTGTATTATAAATGGAGTAATAGTATATAACCAAAAAATAAATATAAAATTCAATCCAAAAGATATGTCAAACAAATATATATAATTGTTATTACTATACAAATCATGTAATGATGTAGTGTATGACATTATTTAGGTTAGCTTTTAGATTGAATTTTTGGGTGGACTATCATTAGTGTTATTAATATTATGTCTTGTTATTTTATTATTTTATTTTTAATCAACTTATTAACCTGATGTGGCAATTGATAGATGTGAAAACAGAAATTAGACGGTCAACTTGACAATGTTTATAAAAAAAATTTATCACATCATAGATATTGATTAGGAATAATGTATTGGAGAGACATATTTAAGCATGCTGTCTATTTGTCTTAAATCCTAATTGGACATAATTTTTCACGATTGTTACAGCATTTGAGAGCTAATGATCTCAGATTAAATATACCTACAAAATCTTATCTTTCAAGTCATCTAATTTAGTAATTTATCTTAAACTATATCTTCCTTTTGGAATTAATGCACTTATTGAAAAGTCTGAGAGTTCATCAGTTCTCAAGAATTGTTGGTATTAGCAAATACTTACTGCAGTCAAATATGAGTTATTATGTATTGGATATTTCCTAGTGTATCGGATATTTCCTATGTATCTTATATTACCTAGGTAGCATTCCAGAGTATTCTACAAACTCTTTATATTGAGTTGTAACTCAGTTTTCAGAATATAGAACATTAGAGCTCTGCTGTAGCAACTCAAAATATATTTCACCATTACCTTATTCATCAAATATTTCTCTAACACTTCCACGCTATAAATAACACACTCAATCAAAATCAACAGGTCTTCTCATAGTACGTAGTTCTAGCTGGTTCAACACACAACCATGGAGACCACCAAATTGATTTTATACGCTCTCTCTTTATGCTTTCTCTTCCAAGCATTGACTGCTTTTGAGGTTTCTCACGACGGCATAATATTTACGTGTTTTGCTCTCTGGCTCCATCCATTACCCTAGAAGCACCCCTGAAGTAATGTTTTGTTTTGTTTCGTTTCGTTTTGATTAATATAATTTAGAGTAATTGATTAACGTTAAATTATTTGGTTGACAGATGTGGCCATGCCTTTTGAGGAAATCAAAGGAAGGGGGTTTGAATGCAATCGAGACTTACGTCTTTTGGAATGCATATGAACCGTCACGTCGTCAATATGACTTTAACGGCAATCTTGATCTTGTAACGTTTATCGAAAGCATACAAAACGAGGGATTGTACGCCGTTCTTCGCATCGGACCATATGTTTGTGCAGAATGGAATTACGGTTTTTTATATTTATTTATTTTATTTTAATAACACATTCCATTTAAATTTGTATATGTATCTTAATCTAATTCGTTTCCATTAATTTGTTGATACAAACCCACTGGGTAGAACTCATCCTTAAAACCGACTTGTAAGGAGAGGGTGCCCAATGAGTTATATACCATTGATTAATCTCATACTTAATCAATGTGGGATCATAACATTCCACCACGCTTCTGCAGCCATCGTCCACGGCGACCCATCTCTCCCAGCTGGGTGACTTCGCGGATCCCGCTCTCTCGGGTAGCAGCCCTCCCTAGATCGCCCCGTCCGTGACGAACCCATTGCTCGACAAGGTGCCGGCTCTAATACCACTTGATACGAACCCACTGGGTATAACTCATCCTTAAAACCGGCTTGTAAGGAGAGGGTGCCCAATGAGTTATATACCATTGATTAATCTCATACTTAATCAATGTGGGATCATAACATTTGTTTAGAGGATTTCCTGTATGGTTGCACAACATGCCCGGGCAGGGTAGAGTTTCGGGCGGCCAACACGGTCTTTATGGTACACTCTTTAGATTAATCTTAGTCAATATTACTTAATTGATTTTGTGACAAATAAATATTGTATTTGATTTTGAATTTTTTTATTTATTTTTTTTGCCAAAATGAGATGCAAAATTTCACGACATTGATAGTGAAGATGTCAACCACGAGGTGGTTGCCTTGGTGGTCCAAGGCTTGGGATGAAAATCTCAAGTCCTTGGTTCTACTCTTAGCAATTACATTGTGGTCAGCCCTCAGAGCGCTAGCTTAGCTGGTGGAAGGACGGGTTTGGGGCACGGGTAACTCCCAGGTCAGCGGTTCGAATCCTATCCAGGCGAAGGCGAGTTTTGATTTACCCGCTTGCATCTTTGTGTGGCCAGGGGTGTGGGCCGAGGTTTCCTATCTGTCCTACTCCATAACATCCAACAAATAGACCATAAGAACCAACAAGTTGGCTATGGGTGTGTCATGTAGTTGAGGAGGACAGACGAATAGGTGCTTGGACGAAGTTCAGGATCTTCGATACCAAAAAAAAAAAAAAAAAAGATAGTGAAGATGTTGCTTTTTCTGCTGCAAGATTTTTCCAAACTGGAGGCACATTCCAAAATTATTACATGGTTTGTATATATATTATCAAATTAATTATTACTATTTTAATCTTAAATTAAAATCTGTTTGTTAATTAAAACTTTGATTTATATGATTTCCAGTATCATGGTGGTACTAATTTCGGAAGAACTTAGGGCGTAGCTCAGCTGGTAGATGAACGAGCTTAGGGTTTGGGCAAATGACTCCCTGGTCAGCGACTCGAATCCTACCAATGGTGAAAGCTTTTTTTAAAAAAATATCTGGTCCCAGATTAATAGATATTGTAAAAATAAAAAAAAATAAAAATAAAAAAATAAAAAAAATCGGCAGAACATCCGGTGGTTCATATCTCACCACTTCCTATGGACTATGGTGCACCACTTGAAGAATATGGTAAATATTAATAAATAAATAATTATTTCCACTTCTTTTTTTTTCTTTTTTTTTTATAAACTACGTGGTGTAGCGGAAGCTTATACGAGAAAAACCTGCGACAAACAATTAGAAAACAACCTACTGAAAACAATCAACTTCGCGCACGAAGGATTAATTAACAGGCTTCAAATACTACAACCTTCGCAAAGATTGTTGTACATGGATATTTGAGAAACAATTCTCTATTTTTTATTTATCAAAAACTGACTAACAAATAGGATGCAAAATACTTAAATAAGAAAAGCAAAGCAATTCGTTGAATTCCACAAGGAATCAACTCCTACAAACTCTGAAACAAATAAGGAAAGGAAATTCTAACTAGGAAAAGAAACAAATCCTAAATAACAAAGACTACTAAAAAGAACGACTCCTGAAAGACTTAGGACACATTCAGCCAGCTCAAGGATTCAGTCACAGCGCCAGCTGCCAACATCTCCTCTCCACCACGTCACTTTTCCTTATCAGCTCATGTCTTCTTCCAACCCACCTTGCTGCGGTCCTTGTGTTCCAAGTAGTCCAAAGCACACGATGCTGCTGCATCATCCTCCCCAGGTGAAAGAAACGTCGACCTCGACGTGTAATCGTCATCCTCCGCAGAACAGTCATCAAAATAAGGAACCAAATGCTTCACATTAAACACATCAGCAGTGCGAATGTGACTCGGAAGCCGTAAACGATATGCATTCGGATTGATTTTCTCAAGGACTTCCAACGGGCCAATTTTCTTCGCAGCAAGCTTATTGTATTCGCCAACGGGAAAACGATCCTTTGTGAGAACAGCCCACACAAAGTCGCCAACCTCAAACTCCAAATGCCTTCTTTTTTTGTCTGCAGCAAGCTTGTATTTTGCAGTTGACTGCAGCAGATTTTCATGCACCAATTTGTGCGTATCCTGCAACTTGTGAACAAACTCTTCTGCCTTTCCATGAATGCGTGCCTTGCTTGGTAAAGGTAATAAATCGAGAGGACCGCGAAGAACGGCTGAGTACACTACCTGAAATGGACTGAACCCCGTGCTGCGGTTAACTGCGTGATTATGTGCAAATTCTGCCTGGCTAAGTTTCTGATCCCACGAACGCGCATTGTCACCAACTAAACATCTCAACAAATTGCCCAGTGTCCTATTTACGACCTCGGTTTGACCATCCGTTTGAGGATGATACGCGCTACTGAAATCCAATTGCGTATTCACCATCTTCCAGAGGCTTCGCCAAAAATGGCTCAGGAACCTTGTGTCTCGATCGGACACAATAGAATTCGGCAGCCCGTGTATTCGATAAATATCTCGAAAGAAAAGTTGGGCTACGTTCACAGCGTCAGTAGTCTTCTTACAAGGGATAAAGTGGACCATTTTGGAGAATCTGTCGACAACTACAAAGATTGAATCAAACCCGCGTTGTGTTCTTGGCAATCCTAACACGAAATCCATGCTAAGGTCTGTCCATGGCTGCGATGGAATGGGCAGCGGCATATAAAGACCTGCGTTTGTCGCCTTGCCTTTCGAAACTTGACACACGTGACAACGCTCCACGTACCTCTCCACCTCACGCCGAATTGTCGGCCAAAAATAGCTGTCTCGGACCAGCTGTAGTGTTCGATCACGTCCCACATGCCCTTCACCATGCAGTTCACTGATAATCTTCATGCGCAGGCTGCTCTCGGGGACACATAATTGATTGCCACGGAATAAGAACCCATCCACTAGTAGGAAATCACTATGGGCAGCGGTGCCAAGGTTAGACATGATGTTTGCAAAGTATGGATCCACAACAATTAATTCACGCAACGACTCGAACCCCGGAATTGAGACCGTCATTGTGGACAACAAGGTGCTTCGTCGGCTTAAGGCATCGGCAACCCGATTTGATGTACCTGACTTGTGCTTTAAAACAAAAGTGAATTGTTGCAGATACGCGGACCATGAAGCATGACGAGCCGAAATCTTGTCTTGGCTATGGAGGTGTTTCAATGCTCTGATACCAACTGGTGTAGCGGAAGCTTATACGAGAAAAACCTGCGACAAACAATTAGAAAACAACCTACTGAAAACAATCAACTTCGCGCACGAAGGATTAATTAACAGGCTTCAAATACTACAACCTTCGCAAAGATTGTTGTACATGGATATTTGAGAAACAATTCTCTATTTTTTTATTTATCAAAAACTGACTAACAAATAGGATGCAAAATACTTAAATAAGAAAAGCAAAGCAATTCGTTGAATTCCACAAGGAATCAACTCCTACAAACTCTGAAACAAATAAGGAAAGGAAATTCTAACTAGGAAAAGAAACAAATCCTAAATAACAAAGACTACTAAAAAGAACGACTCCTGAAAGACTTAGGACACATTCAGCCAGCTCAAGGATTCAGTCACAGCGCCAGCTGCCAACATCTCCTCTCCACCACGTCACTTTTCCTTATCAGCTCATGTCTTCTTCCAACCCACCTTGCTGCGGTCCTTGTGTTCCAAGTAGTCCAAAGCACACGATGCTGCTGCATCACTACGACTATTACATTAAATTGTCCACTAATTAATTTGACAATTTTTTTTTACTCAAATCAGCTGTCAAATTTTGGTGTCCCAATTTGTGTCTAACCAACCAAATTAGGACATGTGCGTACATTTATGACATATTTATGGAAGAAGTTGAAAAAAAATCCATAAATGTGCACACATATCTCAATTTGGTTGGTTATACACAAATTGAGACACCAAAATTTAACAACTGATTTAAGTCCAATTTTTTTAAAAAAAATTTTAACAGGAAATCTGAATCAACCCAAGTGGGGACATTTGAAGGAACTCCATAAAGTCTTGATCTGGAGAGGATTCTCACTCATGGCAATATTTCCAACGTCGACTTTGGAAACTGTTAGGAAAGTTGACCTCTTTGTGTTGATTTAGGAATGTTATTATTAGAGATTAGTTTCCTCTTTGTAACAGATTTGTATTCCTGATTTGTAGAATAGTAGCCTTGTAGAACAAGGAGTCCTCTTGTATAAATCATACTGTATTGATTCAATAATATTCATTCAATTACAAATCAAACTTTACATGGTATCAGAGCTGGAACAAGGTTTCTAGTTCATATTTTTTTCTTCTTCTCAAATCACTGTTTTCTTTTCTTCTTGTTATTATTCATCATGGGTGAGAATTTGGATGGAAAGAGTGTTTCCAATCCCGACGTAGGATCCCAATCTTTGGGTGGAAATAATGTTTCCAACCCATTCTTCATTCATCATTCCGATCATCTAGGTTTGGTGCTTGTTACAAAACCTCTTATTGGGGATAATTATGCAACTTGGAAGAGAGCGATGACGGTCACTTTGAATGCAAAAAATAAGTTAGGTTTCGTCGATGGATCTGTCAACCCACCTTCGCCGAAAACTAACCCTAATGATCATGCAGCATGGTCGCGATGCAACGATATGGTTCATTCATGGATCGTCAACACTTTGGCCGCCGATATTTCTGACAGTGTCATCTACTACACTACTGCCCGTGAAATATGGGAAGATCTTCGCGAACGCTTCTCTCAAAGCAATGCTCCCCGTATCTTCCAGATTCAACGAGAAATTGCTTATCTCACTCAAGATCAACTTTCGGTTTCTACCTACTACACCAAATTGAAAAGTCTGTGGGATGAGTTAGCCTCATATACTGATGGACTGACTTGTACGTGCGGGGCTCAACAAGATCGCCAAAAGTTGATGCAATTTCTCATGGGACTTAATGAGTCCTATAGCATCGTTCGTGGACAAATTCTCTTGATGAATCCGTTGCCATCAGTTCGTCAAGCGTATTCTTCAATTTGCCAAGAGGAGAAGCAACGTACCCTTGGAGCTTCCAGGAGTACACCTGATACCGCAGCCATGGCCGTCCGAACCAACCAAAATTATCGTCAAACCAATAATCGATCTTTCACACCATCCAACCGATCTGATCGTAAAGGAGGGCATCCACATTGTTCTCACTGCAATGAGGATGGTCATATTATTGATACATGCTGGAAACTTCATGGTTATCCACCAGGCCACCGGAACCACAAGACAAATCGATCCAAACCTCAAACATACACACCTGCAGCCAATCAAGCCGAAAGTTCAAACAAGAAAGAGATGCAATCTGCTGTACCTGGTCTTTCTGATCTCCAACTCCAGCAAATCCTCGCCATCATGAGTAACAAAGGTGGGAATGAAGAATCTTCTCAAGTAAATACTGCTGCAGCTACAGGTTTGTCAAATTTATCTTTTCAGCATTGGATTATTGACAGTGGAGCAACGGACCATATCACTTCTTCTTCTAGACTATTGGTTCATAATAATGGTCGTCGATCTGTATCGCCAGTTCGCTTACCAAGTGGAGAGACTGCTCCTATTGTTGACACAGGAACTTTACCCTTGAATTCTACATTTCATTTACGTGATGTGCTTTATGTGCCGACCTTCAAAGTTGATTTAATGTCTGTAAGCAGATTAACAAGGAGTTTAAATTGTTCAGTAACTTTCTTTCCATATTGGTGTGTTTTGCAGGACCTTGCTACGAAGAGGACGATTGGTTTGGGTAAACAGCGTGGCGGGCTCTATTATTTGGTGGCATTAGCAACTGATAAGTCCCATACCTCACCACATAAACCTTCCTACAACATCGTAACTTCCTCAGATACCTGGCACCGTCGTCTAGGACATGTCTCTTTATCCAGATTAGGTTTCATGGCTAAACACATGTTAAATCTACCTCTTAATTGTAATAATGCTTGTCATGTATGTCCATTGGCAAAGCAGAGTCGTCTTCCATTTGGTGTTAGTTCTATTTCTAGTGTTAAAACTTTTGATCTTATTCATTGTGACATTTGGGGTCCTTATAAACATTCATCTCTTTCTGGTGCTCATTATTTTCTTACTATAGTAGATGATTATTCTCGTTTCACCTGGATTTTTTGATGCGACACAAACATGAGACTCAACATCTATTGAGACAAGTTTTTTCTCTTGTTTCTACTCAATTCAATTCTAAGATTAAAAATATCCGTGTTGATAACGGAGGTGAATTTTCCTCTCTTCAAAATTTTTTTTCATGAGCATGGAGTTATTTATCAACATTCTTGTGTCTACACTCCCCAACAAAATGGGGTTGTAGAACGTAAACACCGACACATTCTTGAGACGGCACGGGCTCTTAAAATTCAAGCCAATCTTCCTCCAAAGTTTTGGGGGGAATGTGTCCTTGCCGCCATTCATATCATCAATCATCTACCCACTCCAATTCTCTCTTTCAAAACTCCTTTCGAGCGTCTTTTCTTCAAAACTCCTTCATTTTCTCATCTTCGAGTTTTTGGTTGCCTGGCGTATGCCACTAATACACATGTCTCCCATAAGTTCGCTCCTCGTGCTACCAAAAGTGTCTTCATTGGTTATCCTGTTGGTCAAAAAGCCTATAAATTGTATGATCTCTCCACTCATCGAGTTTTCACTAGTCGGGATGTCGTCTTTCATGAAAATATTTTCCCTTATGAGTCTAGTTCCGCTGCCAACCCTGTCCCTTCACATAGTTCAACCATTCCTACACCTGACCCTTACCAGATTGAACCAGAAATCCCCGTGATTAATCAACAAACACCTGTTGAGAGATTAACCGATCCACCAGTAGAGATAGAGAGACCACAGCTACCACCAGTACCATCAAATATGGAAAACCAAACTGTTGATATCCAAGAAACCAATGATTCATCTTTAGTAACTGCTCCAGCCGATTCCACCCAACCCATCTCACCACCTCCACTTCGTCGCTCCGAACGCACTCCTACACCATCGGTTCTGCTCAGAGATTTCGTTTGCAACCACGTCACGCTGCCCATCTCTGATCAATCGTCTTTTTTGTCGTCAGGTCCCATCAAAGGTACACGATATCCTCTCAACAATTATTTGTCATATCATCGCTATTCGCCTGCACACCTTTCTTTTGTTGCTCAAGTCAGTCAAGTTGTTGAGCCCCAGACATATGATGAAGCTGCACCTCATCCTGAGTGGCAAGCGGCGATGAAAGCAGAATTGCAGGCTCTCCATGACAATAATACATGGACTCTGACTTCATTACCTCCTGGAAAGAAACCTATTGGATGTCGTTGGGTTTACAAAATCAAGCATCATTCTGATGGGTCGATTGAACGCTACAAAGCGCGGTTAGTGGCAAAGGTTTCACACAAATGGAAGGGGTTGATTATCATGAGACTTTTTCTCCCACTGCTAAGATAGTAACTATTCGGTGCTTGTTGGCTCTTGCTGCTGTCCGCAACTGGCCTCTTCATCAACTCGATGTCAACAATGCTTTTTTTCATGGTGATCTTCAAGAGGAAGTTTTTATGTCCCTTCCTCCTGGTCTTCGGCGACAGGGGGAGAATACGGTGTGTCGCCTCCACAAATCCTTGTATGGTCTCAAGCAAGCTTCTCGTCAATGGTTTGAAAAATTTTCAGATGCTATCCAGGTAGCCGGTTATGTCCAATCTAAAGCTGACTACTCATTGTTTACACGACAACAAGGCAAGTCTTCTACCTTTCTTTTGATATATGTGGACGACATATTGATTACTGGCAATGATCCTCAAGCTATTTCTACACTCAAAGCATTCCTTCACAACCGTTTTTGTATCAAGGATCTTGGAAACTTAAGATTTTTTCTTGGTATTGAGGTTTCACGTTCTTAAAAGGGCATATACATTTCTCAACGTAAATATGCATTGGAGATTATTAAAGATGCAGGTTTATTAGGGGCAGCACCTATGGAATTTCCTATGGAGAAAGGTTTGAAACTGTCTAATAATGGAGAATTGCTTAAAGATCCTTCTCGTTATAGAAGGCTCATTGGGCGGTTGATTTATCTTACAATTACCAGGCCAGATATAACCTATTCGGTTCACATTCTTAGCAGGTTCATGCATGAACCGCGAAAGCCTCACATGGAAGCTGCTCTTCGAATTCTTCGTTATCTTAAAAATGCGCCAAGTCAAGGTATTTTGTTCTCTTCACATGATGATCTAACCTTGCGTGCATATTGTGATTCAGATTGGGCGGGTTGTCCAATCACTTGAAGATCCACTACAGGCTATTGTGTTTTTCTCAGATCTTTACTGATATCTTGGAGATCAAAAAGACAGAAAACCGTATCCCTTTCATCAGCAGAGGCTGAATATAGGGCTATGGCAGGTGCATGTTGTGAATTATCATGGCTCAGATATCTTCTTACGGACTTGGGTATAGTTCATCCAAAACCTGCATTACTATTTTGTGATAATAAATCAGCGTTACATATTGCAGCCAATCCAGTCTTTCATGAAAGAACTCGACACATAGAAATGGACTGTCATTTTATCAGAGACAAAATTCAAAACGGATGGGTAGTTACAAGACATGTCGGATCTTCACATCAGCTGGCAGATGTTTTCACAAAAGCCTTCGGAAAAGAAAGTTTCATTCCCATGGTTCGCAAGTTGGGAGTTCTTGATATTCACTCTCCAACTTGAGGGGGAGTGTTAGGAAAGTTGACCTCTTTGTGTTGATTTAGGAATGTTATTATTAGAGATTAGTTTCCTCTTTGTAACAGATTTGTATTCCTGATTTGTAGAATAGTAGCCTTGTAGAACAAGGAGTCCTCTTGTATAAATCATACTGTATTGATTCAATAATATTCATTCAATTACAAATCAAACTTTACAGAAACTCTATCACGGTAAGAAACTAAGAATATAAAAAAAAAATTCTTCACTAGAAAATTTTCTGTTTTTGTTTCCGGGTTGTTGAAATATTTTATTATTTTATTATTTTGATGATTTAATGTGAATTAGGCCACCATTTATGCAACTGAGGAAGGTTCAAGCTGCTGTTTGAGTAATGCAAACATGACAACAGATGCTACAATCACATTCCAAGGAAGTGAATATGTGGTACGTACCAGGATGGTCTTTCTCCATTCTTCCTGACTGCAAAAACGAAGAGTACAGCACTGCTAAGGTCAACGCTCAAACTTCGTTGATGGTGAAAAAATCCAACGAAGCTGAAGAGGAATCAGCTTCCCTCAAGTGGGTTTGGAGGCCTGAGATCATCGACGGCCCTATTCTTGAAGGAAAGGGAAAATTCGCTGCTAGTAAGCTTATTGACCAGAAACAAATCAATGATGAAAGTGGCTATCTTTGGTATACTTGACAAGGTAATTATCAATAATTCTTCACTTGATTTTTTTTTTTTTTCTTTGTAACCATTCATGTGTTTGGTTTTATTGATTGTTCTTTTACATTATGGAACAGCATGAATCTGAATGAAGATGATCCAATCTAGAGTGATGACATGACATTGCGTGTTAATGGCAGTGGTCATGTTCTTCATGCATATGTCAATGGAGAATATCTTGGATCAGAATGGGCCACTTAAAACAAGTGAAATTGAAACCGGGACCAAACCAGTTAGCTCTGCTCAGTGCAATTACGGTCCAGTGTTCGACCTGGTACAATCTAGAATTCCTAGACCAGTTGAGCTTGTCGGAAGAAAGGGAGACGAGAGAGTAGTTAATGATTTGTCGGCTCACAAATGTTCCTACAAAGTCGGTTTTCTTGGCTTGGATGACAAGCTTTCAAATTCAGATTCTGATAACCAGACCAACTGGTTGTTAGAAGAGCTCCCAAGTAACAGGAGGATGACATGGTACAAGACCACATTCAAAGCTCCACTCGGTTTTCTTTGTTTTCAATATAATGATGAAGAAATTAATAATTTGTTTTATTTGAACAGGAATGTGTTGGCAAGGAGTCATGTTCAATTCAGGTTACCGAAGAAAAGCTTGGTAAAACGAGCTGTAGAAATATTGTCAAGAGGCTTGCCGTGGAGGCTGTTTGCTAGGGAATGAACTTTTAAGATTCTTAGGATTTCTTTCTTTCTTTCTAATTTTCTTAGGCTTAGCTTAGTTATAAATAATCTAGGGCCGTTCTTTTTTCTTTTTTTTTTAATTGATTTAAACTCCCTTAAATTTAGGGAGCCTTCAGTTTTCTTTGTAAATTTTATAATTAATAAATAAAATTAAGCATTTTCAATATTTCTATATGATTTTTTTTGTTATTGTAAATAGCAATCAACTCAAAAAAGAAAAAGAAAAAAAAAAACTTGCAATGGATGATTATGTATTTTCTAAGTTGTAACATCATTCTTAATCAAGACTCTTTCACATATCTACTACGCATATAACAATTAATGGGTCAATCTCTTCCATTAAAACATTGGATTCTCATCTACACTGTTTATCAAATTGCTGAGTGAATGCACATTTGTGTATGTCATACAAATGGTGGAAAGATAAGGTACTTATTTTGAGAAGAGAAAAAGAAAAATGAAAATGGGCTTGTGAATGAATTGGCCCTTCTTCTTTTTAATTGTTGTTTATGATGGATCAGATTCAGAGTGATGAAAATGGAGAGATCCTAGCAACAGGGACACAAAGCAAAGGATTAGCCCTAGGAAGAGTCAATCCAGGTCCCTCTTCCATGTCAACTTTGCCATTAATATCTCCTCCACAAAGCTTCCAGTCAAAGCACTGAATCATAGCAGCCAAGGTTGACTGAACCATAAACAGTGCCAGTGAAACTCCAGGGCAACTTCTTCTTCCACTACCAAACGGCAACAAGTGAAAATACTGTCCCCTCACATCCAACTGGCTCTTGCCATCTTCTCCAACAAACCTCTCCGGCCTGAACTCAAGTGGGTTCTCCCAGTGATTTGGGTCCTTCCCTATTGCCCACACGTTGACCAACAGTCTGGTCTTAGCCGGAATGTCGTAGCCGTTGATATTACAGTCCTCAGTTGACTCTCTCACGATCATTGGGCCGGTCGGATGAAGTCTAAGTGTTTCTTTTACAATAGCTTGGAGGTAAGGGAGATTAGGGATATCTGATTCTTGTACAACTCTTGAATTTCCGACAACGGAGTCGATCTCTTGTCTTGCTTTTTTCATTATTTCTGGGTTGTTGATGAGCTCTGCCAGTGCCCATTCTGTAGTAATAGCAGATGTATCGGTCCCTGCTGCAAATATATCCTGTGCAATGCAGAAAAATTCTTTTAGTTTTTTGCTGATATTACCGGCCACAACAACCAAAACTTCCAAACAAAAATTTGCGGAGAATCCAAACCCGGAATCTAACGCAAGTAAAGTCAAAAACAGTTTGTGGGTATATATAATCAAATAATCAATACGCAAGTGTTCAGAACTTTAATCAAAGTGTTTAGGGGATTTTTTTTCGTTTCTTAAAGCATACAGGGACTTGGTGAGATTGTGCTCTACAAGCACGGTTCAGAATGCAACTCCCTCCTTAGAGGAGAAATCTCCCTACACTTTGTGGTTTAATAAGCAAATGTGAGAATTGAGATTGTATTTACAATAACCGAGTTTGAACCCAGTTGTGGAGTTTCATTTTGAAGTCGTTTCGAGAAATAAATTAGTTGGGCCATATTATTTTTATATTTTATTTACTTTTAAAATAACTCTCTTGTTTCATATATTTAATAGATTATAAAATTCATGAATAGGTTTTTCCAAAAAAAAAAAAAAAAAGAATAATTCATGAATAGATTAGTGTTTACCATGATGAAGGCTTTGATATTTTCTTTGGTCAACTGCATTTCGGAATTCTCATCTTCAGATATATCCAACAGAAGGTCGAGTAAATCCTTGGCTGCACCATCATCATCTCCACCTGTTTTCTTGTTTATCTTCCTTGCATCTTCGTGCTCCTTTATAGTTGTGTCCATCATCAAGTCAAACTTGTCTCTAATTTCCTTGAGCTGTTTCCCAAATCCTTGCAAATCAAAGTTCTTGCAGAACCAAATAAAATCTGCCAAATTAAACTTTCCAGTAATCTCCGCTACATCATGCACCAACTTCCTCACCTCATCGGCTTCTTCTTCGTTACTAGAACATCTCTTCCCCATAGTCATTCTCGATACAACATGATTCGTTAGCCTTATAAGCTCTCCTCCAACGTCAACTTCCTCTTTTGCGTTCGCTTTTTTCAGCATCAACCCTAGAAAACGCGTTATCTCGTCAGAACGAACTGGGAGTAACTGGTTGAGAGTGCGGCCACCGAGAAGTTCAGTCATGGTGATTTTCTTCATGAACTTCCAGTAGCGTCCGTAAGGAGCGAAGGAGAAATCAGCTGAGCCGTAGGTGAGGTAGTCGACAGCAGAGATGAAGGGACGTCCGAGGAAAGAAGTTTCATGGGTTTTGAGAAACTCTTTGGCTGTTTCAGGGGAGGAAGAAACGACACAAGGGACGGAGCCGAGGTAGATATGAATCAAGGGTCCGTAGCGGGTCGAGAGCTTGTGAAGAGCTTGGTGAGGGATTGGGGAGAGGAGGTGAAGATGTCCCAAGATTGGTAGAGCCAGTGGGCTTGGTGGGAGTCGCGGTCTGGTCTTGAGTCTTCCGAAAATTGATCGGACCAGAACAGTGGAGACTAGCCAAATGAGAAAAAGCACCAAGTAGCCTTGGAAATCAGCCATTTTATTTTTGATGTGAATAGACAATAGAAAGTATTTGAGATGGTTTTAGGGAGCTGTTTATATAAGTGTAAAATATGGGTTGGGTTTGAAAATGGAGGGACGGCAAAATTGTCGAGAGAATAACTTGAGCAATTTTTTCTTCTTAGATTTTGTCGAGAAAATATAGGTACATGATGTAGGCAGGTATCATATTACATCACTACATTTTATCTATAAGTAACATAACTTTAATTATAATTATTTTTGTTAATATATAATTAGTCACTAATTGTTTTTGTTTTTGTTTTTTAATAAAAGAGTTCTTATGATTTCAATTTCATTTTCATTAATAATTTCGTTCCATTGTTTCCTCTATGTTTATTAGTGTTAGTAAGAGTAAAAAAAAACTTATTAGTTCATTTTTGTATTACAATTGTTGGAGGTGAATCTGACATGAATATTTCTCAATCCGGTGCGAATGGTATGGATCTAAATCATGTGACTACTCTTGCTTATTCGGTGTCTAGATCACGGAAAGAAGTAAGAAAAAACAGATTAAGACGGGCCAACAAGTGATGTTGGTTTACCCTCTGATGCTTAAGTTAATATTAGATCTTATCATTAGATCAAAAGAATGATGATTGACAAAAATAAATAAATAAATAAAATTAAAATTCTCTTAGAATCATTTACTTAATTACCATTTCGTTTAGAGGAAATAAACATTTTTAACCATAAAATTAAGGGGTTTTCTATTCTTAGCATGAATTAGTGTTTTTATTGTTCTTAGCAAACAATTCACTGAAGAGATAAAATTACCTTTGTTTTTCCTATTTACTCCTACTTCTAAAACTAATTTTCTTTAAGATTTTTTTTTTTTTTTTTTTTTTAAAATACAGACTTCCTATTTAAAAAATTTGGGAAGAAGAAGAATAAAAAGGAGGAAAAAAATAATTTGGCATGTTTCGTTATTATTATTTATTTTTATTTTTGGATTAAACGCGCTAGGGTTTTTTTATTGGAATTAAACATGTTTGTTGTTGAGATTAAACATGCTAGGGTTTCTGTTGTTGGAATTAAACACGCTAGAAAATTTGTTATTGAGATTAAACACGCTAGGAAATTTGTTGTTGGGATTAAACACGATAAGATTTTTGTTGGAATTAAACACGCTAAAATTTTTTTTTATTTTCGAAACTCACCGAATTCCTCACATAGATTAAACACACTTAGGGTTTTAATTAAAACCCTAGAGTGTATAATTCCAAAAAAAAAATATCGTGTTTAATCACAAAATTCTAGATTAAACAAGCCACTTAAAATCTCCTCCTCCTCCTTTTTCTTCTTCTAATTTTATGGTTACTTATGGATTTTACCCTTTCGTTTAACTATTTGTGCACTTTATGGATTGATCTTTGTCCTATTATTATGTCGTTGTATGGTATGCGGATCATGGGTGACATTTGTCCAAATTATTATGACAAATGTTACCTTACATGTGATTGAAATGACATTTTCATGTATTTAACATTCAAAGGTGTCATTCCATCAGAGACTTGCCGTGGTTTGAGAGCAATCCATCTGCGAGGATTATCTTCCATAGATGATTTATATTTTGTGGGTCGTTCAATATCTGAGAGGCCAACGATGGTTACATTTGGTATCGGTGGATTCCCATGCCACATGGCAAGATGTTTATTTATTGTTTTGATTTTCATTTATGAATTGGAGTTAATTATGATAACAAAAGTGACATTTAAAAAAAAAAAAAAAAATTAATGGAATTTTATAAGTTTACAATGGTGTTTTTGTAATGTTACAAAGTCATGAAGATAAGTTATACATTATTATACATCAAGTTATATATAACTTTATCAATGGTGTTTTTGTAATCAAAATTATTATTCTCTAGTTATATATTATATATTATTATTATTATTATTATTATACATCAAGTTATATATAAGTGAGAATAATAACTTTGAGACTAAATGAGTAATTATGAATTTATGATTAAGATAAAATATACATGGATATAAAAGTCTTTTTTTTTTTTTTTTTTTTTTTGACAATATCTATTAATCCGAGACCAAGTATTTTTTTAAAAGCTTTCGCCATTAGTAGGATTCGAGCCACTGACCTGAAAGTCATTTGTCTAAACCCTAAGCTCGTCCATCTACCAACTAAACTACGCCCCTGTTGGTGATATAAAAGTCTTCTTAAATAAACGTTAAACATTAAAGTTATATAAACAACATAGACGGACCATGTTGTGTAAAATTGAATTTACAAGGACTTTTTATGTAAATGAACAATAAGGATTAAAAAGCATATGCTTCTTCAAATCATGCAACTAAATCAAAAAGTTTTCAAATAATAGGGATGCTCTTGAAATATATATATATATATACATACAATTTTTCTATTATCTCTTTTCACCTACAAATCCTCTAATATAACCTTATATACAAACTTATTTATCAGCATTCGGATCAAAACCCAAAATTAATAAATATGATACCAACTCGAAAAGTCAGATACCATGTTGGCTATATATATTAACAAGTAGCTTTCAGTTGAGTATTTAAATGTTTGTAAGCATAGCCGAATTCAAATCCTCTGAAGATAAAGATTAAGAAATTATTCAAAATATTAGTCAATTTTTCTCCTCCCTTAATTCTAAAATATTGAAATAGTTAAATAAAAAATAAATTATTATACTACTATACTGGCTATTATATATCATTTCGGAGTAAGTATGACAAGAGCCTACCGATTTTTTAAATTTTATTTTTAAAATATTAATTTTTTTCTTAATTATTAGATTTTAATCCAATATGGCAATATTTAACACATCAATTACCCTATATTTACATTGGACCTAGTATAGTATAGTAACATAACCCTTTAATGAAATATTAATACCATTTATTTATTTATTATTATATATATTACAGAAACGATTCTAAGGTCATCCATTTTAATTAATTCCTATATTTTGAAAAAAAAAAAATAACCGAAACGGTCCTTGTCGTTGGTTTTGTGACCCATATATTTGTTTGGCCATTTCTGAATTTAAAAAGATGAAAATGCCCTTTAAATAAATATTAAAAATTATAAAATAAATAAAAAATTTGGAGTCCCTAATCATGACTTTGGCTTTACACACGAGGGAAGTTGGGTTCTTCCAAATAGAATAGAACAGTTGAATACCCCCGCAACCAATTAGAAATATTTTTTTGACGATTAAATTGGCTAGTTACTTTCGAATTCGAAAGCCGGACCTCCAGAGATGGATGTGAAGGGCTGAAGGCTGCCAAACAGAATCAGCTATATTATGATAGGGAAATATGGAATTATACTATTTCTTCTGGCCCAAAATAGTATAAATTAGCCGATTGGATGAGAAAAAAAATAAAAATATATATAATCGATATCGGCCATATTTTATTTTAGATTTATTGGCACTAGACCCCCTGAATTGTACGTGAATTTATAATGTACCCCAGAATGTTTTTTTTTAGACGTTAAACCCCCTGAACTCTCATTTTTTGACAAACAGTTTGTTTTATTGTCCCATGATCGCCTGTTTGAGAGGACATTTATAAAAAGGTTTTGTTAAAAAATGAGAGTTCAAGGAGTTTAACGCTTAAAAAAAACATTCAGAGGGCACATTACAAATTCGTATATAATTCAGGGGGGGTCAAATGTCAATAAGTCTTTATTTTATCGAAAGTAATTGAAATGAAGTTGATGGTTTTAGGGGCTAAAACTTGGGTGCATCGCCACGTCAGTTTGCTAACGTGGCAGCATCAGGGTGGGCGATGCACCGTGCATCACGTTGCACCGAAGACTTTCTCGGTTTTAGGAGCTGTTTATATAAGGGTATAACATGGGTTTGAAATCGGGGATCAGGTGAAATTGTTCAGAGGTATTCGGTATATTAAGAAAATTTAATTGATAAACAGTTTCAGCCATCACTTGTTTATTATTTGAGGAAAATTCATAAATAATCATTTTAATTATTATTAGTTTAATATATAGTATGTTAACAATTGCCTATTCTTATATTTTGTAGTTTTGAATTCCGGTGTGTGATGCTACAAACATTATAATACAAAAGCGACAGCTCACAGCTGCTAGTAATTAATATGTAGACAGAGTCATGATGTCCGACTTTACAAGTTGATATATATATATATATATTAAATTTCAATTAGGGTTTTTGTTGTTCGAATAATCATCATTTTAGTCACTAATGTGTCTTTATAATAATAAAAAAATAAAAGGGAATGGTTTGCCTTTTTTTTTTTTTTTTTCAAACTTCTTCCTCTAATTCAATTTCGATCAAAATCACCCCTCTAGTTTACAAAAATTCTCAAAATTCCTCACCTTGTTAACTTTGTTAACATAAGAAGCAAAAAGACTAATTTACCTTTCAATTTATAATTGAAATGACTACTTTACCCTTAAGATACTTACAAAATAATAATAAAATATACAAATATTGTTATGAAAATATTAGTTAAGTGGATGTCCACATTTATATATTTTATATAAGTAAATTGCAAACTCTTCATCTCCTCACCATCTCCTTAACACCCAAATATTATGATCCAATTTATGATCATTATGAGGTGTTATGATATTGTATTTTCATTTGTGTAACCATTAAATTGTAAGGTTATAAAAGGAGTCATTACATGTTGTATTCGTACTTAGAGAACTATTAAGGAATAAAAGAATCTCTTTTCTCTTGGACTACTTTTCTCTCTTCCTCTACTTTAAGTTTGTTATACCTTAAAAACAGGCCAAAGTCTGATAAACAGCCTAAGCCTCAAAGAAGAGGCCCACCAACGAAGGAAACCGCTCCAGCCCATTTAAAAGAAAACCCAACAGACCCTAAGGATTTACATTCTCAAAAGAGCCTCATTCGGCTGAAGAAAACGAACGCCTTTAGACATATCACTCAGGCACATTTATATATTAAACTAAGTCTCCACCGCCTATATCGAATGAAGAGCTTATTCTCCCTGACAACACGCCAAAATCTTCAAATAAGTAGGTGTCAAACGGTCATTCGATACAGAATAGGCCCCCGCCCAAGCTACCTAAAATCTGTCAGCCTAGGATACTCAAGTGTGGTTATTCGAACACGCTTTCGAAGAGTATAAATACAGGGGTTAAAACCCAATAGAAGGAGAGGATTTTTTCCAGTTTGAAGACAAGTTTATATTTAAGCTTTGTATCCTCAGTACTCGGAAAAATCAATTTCAACTCAAATATAGATCGCATAAATATTGTTCATTAATTGTATGTTCGACTCCGACTTTCAATTACTAAATTCTATCGAAAACAATTGGCGCTAGAAGGAGGGGGAGAATCCAACTCTAAGGAAATCTTAAAAACGAAGCCCATGAATCCGCCGGACCACGTAAGCAAGGATTCGAGGGGTTTCACCACCGTCAATGCCGACCCAGCTATCGAAAACCCAGCCTTTGGGCCTCGGGAATCCAATGTTCCGCAGGTCACTCTAACTCCACCACCATCCAATACACAGACCCTCCCGAGTCTTTCACCACAAGGACTGCAGGAAGCAAATGCACATCTACAGCAGCTCATGAAAATCATGGGGGGAGTTTTTCAAGTCCCTCATCTCGTCTACCGCACCCCGAGGAGCCAGGCGATTTTAGCTCCATATGGTGTACAAATCGAGGACCCTCCCCAAGGAGACAGGATAGACAAAGGAAAGGCAGTAGTAGAAGAGCGTAGCAAGTCGCAGTCCAAGTTCGGATAGTCAGATGAGGAAAGCTCCCGCTCGACTCGAACAAAGAGAAAAGATCAAAGAACAACCAACGAGCGGGAGGAGGAGGAAAGTGTCTCCCACAAGTGATACGATAGCCGACGAGGTCGATCGTCTCGAAAGACCAGAACCCCACCTAGAACCAGCGGGTCTCCACCCAAAGCAAGCAGAGTCCCGGAAAATAGGAAAAATCCTTCCACTCACCGACGCCTCCATTTTGATCGATCGACCGGAAAGGACCCGGAATATATGCAGGAAATACGACAAATCAGAGACGACATGCAAAGAATGGAAAGAAATCACCGCGAGATGCGAGGCTCGATACAATCACATGGCACCCACCATGGACCATTCATGGAGGAGGTTTCAGAAAAGTCTTTCTCAAGGAACTTCATAATGCCAAATATCGAACAATACATGGAGGAGTGAGACCCAATAGAGCATGTTAGCCTGTTTGTCACCTTAATGGCCACTCAAACTCGTGACGATCGCCTATTATGCCAAGCATTCTCAGTAACCTTTGGAGATTTAGCGGGAAGTTGGTTCTGACAATTACCCTGAAATAGCATTAACAGTTTCAGTCAACTCAGCCAGGCTTTCACACAACAGTTTATGGGAAGCCTCTAACGAAAAAAATCTTTGGCTCATCTTTCGAGTTTAAAGCAAAGAAAGAACGAGACAATCCGAGAATACCTAGCCCGTTTTAACAAAGAAGCGGTTAGGATAGAAGATTTCAATGACATAGCAGCCGTCAATGCCTTCACCAACGGCCTTCAGAGCTATTCCTTTTCGTTCCCATTGAGACGACAGAGGCCCTCTACGTATCCATAATTAGTCGAAATAACGGCTGAATACGCTCGGGCAGAGGAGGAAGAGGTAGCCCAAGGTGGGACCCTAGTGCATGGTGCATGTCCTGAAAGGGGAGAAGGATTGAGAATCGATGCGGCCAAAATGGGACAGAAGGAAAGACGTCCTGATCGAAACAAAGGAAGTAGGAGGTTCAACACCCGGGATGGAAGAGATTACCTGAAAAGTAAGTATTCGGCCTACACCCCACTCACACGGGATGTAGAAAGCATATTCACAATAGCCCAGGAAAAGGGAATACTTCGCTGGCCTCAGAAGATGAGCGCCCCCCCACACAAACAACCTACGGAAAAGTATTGTCGATTCCACTGTGATCATGGTCATGAAACGTCGAAATGCTTCCAACTAAAAGAACACATTGAAAGTCTAATTAAAGAAGGACATCTGAAAGATTACTTGATTAAGAATGAAACTAATACGCGGTGTGTATAATATAAAGCTAGAGGGGGGGTGAATAGATTTTATCAAATATTACCCAATTTTCGCATGCAAGTCAATATTACGAAAATGCCCCTACTAGTCAAAAATACAAGCAAGTGTAATATAGTGCGGAATTAAAAATGACACTTGATGTATACGTGGAAACCCAACCACTGGGAAAAAACCACGGGCTGTTTAGTGCGCCACACTCGGAACTTGAAATCACTAATTGAAATGAAGTTTACAACCTATGTAGACCTCGTCTAACACTCCGGTCTGTAACCCCTCACTTCTACCCTGCGGGCGTTTATTAGCAACCCTATTCCAATTTGCTTGAGGCCTAAGCACTCTTAGCCCCAAGACTTACTTCTCAATGAAGAGAAACAACCTAAGTGAATATGTATGAATATTCAAAATGCAAAATAGAGCTAGGCTACTCTATATGCTTATCTAGGATAATGATTTTGCAATTAAAACAATCCTAGATATAAATGGCTAGATGACATGTCAAATAGCTTAGCTAATCAAGATTAATTAAAAACCTAATTAACTATCACAATACAACACCCAATCATTTTCATCACAAATAATCTCTAACTTGTATCTAGCATATAATCAAAAGCATACAAGAATTAAAGAGATGTATTAATATGGAAAACACTAAAGAAATATGAAATTAGTGAAGAACATACCAAATAAGATGTGATGATTCAAAACCATGCATGGATCAATTCTATGGAGGCATAGAAGATCAAATATGAAATTTGATGCAAAAGTGGTTTGATTTGAGTGGTTAAAAATGAGTTCTTGATTTGATTTTTTCTCAAAAATCTCTCCTGAAAGTTTAGGGTTCTAAGTGATCAAAGAACTTATTCAGATAATGAGAAAGTAAGATATTTATAGACATCAAGAAATGGGCATGTGAAAAGACAAGTTTGCCCCTGAAACGCACCAATCAGCGGTTTCAAACGGCGGCCAGGCCGCCGTTCTTGACCGCCGAATTTGTCCCGAGAGAAACAGGGGAAAAACGACGGTTCCATTCGACGGTTTCGTGACCGCCGTTTCAACCGCCGAATCAGACCTGATTGATTTAATCTCTCGGTCTGAAACGGCGATTTCGTTCGGCGGCCAGGCCGCCAATCATAATCGCCGATCACCAACAGAGGTGAAAACCAAGGAGAAGCCAAGGGCATTCTCCATAGACGGTCTTCGCGCGAAACCAAGCACTCATAAGTGCAAGTGCGGACATTTCCGAACAATGTCGAGAAACGAATTAAAAAGCACATAAACACACAACATCATACAACAATAAGGTGCAAGTGTGGAATGTGACATGTGAAGAAAATGCACACAAAAATAAGCATATATGCAATCATGGCAAAAATGCTAAGTGTGTGTGTGCTACTAATTCTCTTCAAAGAAAACCAAGCACAAGAGATTATACCTTGGGTGTGCTTGTATCTTGAGGTCATGGAAGGGCCTTTGATCTTCAACCTTAAACACTTGACTACCCTTACATTCAAAACCCCAACATGTGGTTTGTCCACGAAATAAGCCAATCAACAAAACGGGAATCCTTACAAAGAAGGATGATGATTAAGAAGGATGATGGCTGAGGGTCGAAAACAGATGAAAGAAGCAATCTACCACAGAAAAGCCCCTGAAAAGGAAGTCCGAGTCACACTATTTCAGGAGGACCAAACATTGGTCATAGCAACCGGGAAAGGAAAGCCAAGATAAGAGAGGTTTCGAGAAAAGAGATCAATCTCACAGAGCATACTCGAAAGAAGTCAAATGAAGGATGGAGCCCAATCTCTTTTCGGCCCGAGGATGCCGAAGGATACGACGCCCATCCCAATGATGCTATAGTTGTGGAGTTAGAAATCAGGCATAGATATGTCTGAAGAATCCTGATCGATAACGGTCGTTCTACAGATATTCTAAGCGAATCGGTTTTCCAACAATTAGGTTTCACGATTAAAGATCTCGAACCGTTCGATGCTCCCCTTAGGGCCTTCGAAGGATCCGAAATACGTCCACTCAGAACGGTGAAACTCCCAGTAGGGGTCAGTCATTACCCTACCAGACGAACAGTGATGATTGAATTCGTAGTGGTCAACATCCCTAAGTGGCCTTACAACGCCCTAATGGGAAGGCCTTTCCTTAACGAAATAAGAGCGGTTACAGCTACCTACTGTCTTAAAATAAAATTCCCAATCGAGTTCAGGACGGGTGAAATCAGGGGCTGTCAGGAAACCGCTCGAAAGGCGAACCTTTCAGCATTCACCACCAAAAAAGAAACTAAAGAAGTGCTCCAGCTAGACGAACCATCAGCCACTAGGGGGAAGAAGCAAACGGTAAAAGAATTGATCAAGCGGGGTATGCCAATCAAAAATACGGTCGAGACTCCAACGGAATTCGCTTTGGATCCAAGGGAGCCAGCCAACAAAGATCAAGAAGAGGAAATTGAGCCAACAGATAATATTGAACTCAATCAAAGCATGCCCGAGAGAGTGGTTAAAATAGGGAGTCATTTGAGCCCCTAATTGAAAGCTAGACTTGCAGCCTTCCTGATAGAATATGCCGACGTCTTCGCTTGGGACCACGGGGATATGACAGGCATTGATCCAAGTATAATCACCCACAGTCTATCAGTCAGATGAGACACTCGCCCAGTGACCCAGAAAAGAAGATGTTTTAACTTAGAAAGAAACGCAACAGTTAGGGAAGAAGTAAAAAAGTTATTGGCAGCCGGATCTATCCGGGAAGCAACATATCCAGAATGGGTTGCCAATGTCGTCTTGATAAAGAAAAAGAACGACACTTGGAGAATGTGCGTAGATTTTATGGATCTTAACAAAGCATGTCCGAAGGATGGTTTCCGTCTCCCGAGAATTGATCGATTAGTGGATGCTACCTCTGGGCACGAATTATTAAGCTTTATGGACGCCTACTCAGGTTATAACCAAGTAAAGATGAACGGCCCGGATGAAGAAAAAACAATGTTCATCACTGACCAAGGGTTATACTGTTACAAAGTCATGCCTTTCGGACTTAAAAACGCAGGTGCGACATACCAGCGTTTGGTAAACCGGATGTTTGCTAACCAAATAGGTCGGACGATGGAAGTTTATATTGACGACATGTTAACAAAAAGCCTGACGGTCGAAGGACACATCGACGCACTCTGAAAAACGTTCGCTACCATCAGGCAATTTGGGATGAAATTAAACCCAGTCAAATGAGTTTTTGGTGTTCGAGCAGGAAAATTCCTCGGTTTCGTCGTACATCAGCGAGGCATCGAAGCAAACCCAAACCAAATAGAGGCTCTAATTACAATGAAGCCTCCTCGGACTTTGAAGGAATTCCAGCGGCTGACTAGATGTCTCGCCGCACTGAGCCGGTTCATATCGAAATCAACAGATAAATGCTTGCCCTTTTTTAAAGCCCTAAAAAACGGCAAAGCAATAGAGTGGACATAGGAATGCAAGGTAGCTTTCCAGCAGTTGAAAATATACCTCGGCACGACACCACTACTGTCAAAGCCAATCACAGGAGAAAAATTTTTCCTATATCTATCAGTTTCCACAGCCGCGACAAGTTCGGTCCTCGTCCGAATACAAGAAGAATCTCAGAGGCCGGTAGATTTTACAAAAACCAGAAGTCTCTGGCCGACTGACAAAATGGGCCATAGAATTGGGAGAATTTGATATCGAATATAAACCAAGGTCATTTATCAAGGGACAAGCCATATCCGACTTCATAGCAGAATTTTCATAACCTACAGTCAATATAAGATTGGTCGATGCCGATGATCTACAAAGTAATTACCCGTGGAAACTCCACGTTGATGGATCGTCGAATACACATGGAAGTGGGGTAGGAATGGTAGTAACCACCCCTGAAAATGATCAGATAGAATGTGCTATCCGGTTCGATTTTAAAGCAACAAACAATCAGGCCGAGTATGAAACACTCTTAGTAGGAATGAGGGTCGCCATGGCATTAGGGGCCGACCGAATAAACGTATACAGCGATTCTCAACTAGTCGTCAATCAAATCCTTGACGAATATGAGGCCAAGGAAGAAGGAATGACAACCTATCTAGCCTTAGCAAAACAAGCCATCAGACGCTTCAAAACTTTCCAGATCACCCAGATTCCCAGGGCTGAGAACAATCACGCGGACGCACTCTCCAAACTAGCCTCTGCCACTAATGCCATTATCACTAAAACAATCTCAGTAACGCACTTACAATTACCGAGCATCCACTCCGACAATCGACTGCTAGTCTCCGAAATCAGCCCGACGAAAACAAATTGGATGACACCGATCAGATCTTTTCTAATAGACGGTCGAGTCCCAGAGGACAAAATTGAAGCCAGAAGACTCAGATACCGCTCGGCCAGATATACAATGATTTTCGATGAGTTATACAGAAGAGGTTTCTCAAAAACATTGCAGCGTTGTGTGGGACCAACAGAGGCGGAAATAATTTTAGGTGAAATTCATGCAGGCATATGTGGCAACCACACGGGCCAACATAGTTTAGCTCACAAAGTAATGAGATAGGGATTCTACTGGCCAAAACTATTTGACGACGCTAAAAGGGTAGCAACGAGTTGTGACAAATGTCAAAGGATAGGAGATAATATCAAGCAACCACCCGAATGGCTCAGAACGATGGTATCGGCACACCCTTTCGACCGTTGGGGAATTAATCTAATCGGCCCAATGCCAACAACAAAGGGTTGGGCAAAATATGCTATTGTGGCGGTAGATTATTTTACAAAATGGGTTGAAGTAAAAGCACTTGTCCGAATAACCGAGGAAAAAAACCACGGACTTCATCAGAAAATCGATCATTTACCGGTTTGGTATTCCAAATGCCATAGTCACATATAATGGAACACAGTTCAATAATGCCGGTTTCCGAAAGTTTTGTGACGAGTGGAATATCAACTACCTATTCGCTACCCCGGCACACCCGTAAACCAACGGGTAGGTAGAAGCAATAAATAAAATCATCAAACACAACATCAAAGCAAAACTAGATGTCAGGAAAGGGTGTTGGGTAGATTTGTTACCCGAAGTTTTGTGGGCATATAGAACGACTTCAAGAACGTCAACTGGAGAAACCCCATTTGCAATGGCGTTTGGAGCCGAAGCAGTCATCCCCATCGAAACCGAAGTAGCCTCACCTCGGGTCAGATTTTATGATCAAGACAATAATATCGCTTTTCTGACCTCGGGCCTCGATGATCTAGAAGCACGAAGAGATAGGGCCCAGATCCGAATGGCCGCCTATCAGCAACGCATTGCCCGACATTATAATAACAAAGTAAAACCAAGACAGTTCCAAGTAAGCGACCTAGTTTTACGAAGGGTAATGCCTAACACCCGAGATAAGGCTACTGGAACACTCGGTGATAAATGGGAAGGGCCTTACCAGATAATCACCATAGTCGGACACGGGGCTTACCGACTAGCAAAACCAGATGGGGGAGTCATACATCACCCGTGGAACGCCCAGTATCTGAAAATTTATTATCAGTAAAAGGATACGTGTCCGAAGAAAAAACTCGTATAATGTCTTTTGATTTGATAGCCTTCCCACGTCAAATTCTCATGTAGCCCACAGGCACAAAATTATCAAATAAAGTACTATTTTAAAGTTTTGTGAGAATATTTTATTATTCAACTCAAAAAGTATACAATAAAAATGCGAACTTGGCTTATGCGGGCTATCGTTGATCAGATCATTACCGAGTACCTTAAAGCCGGTAGAAAAAGACCAAGTAAAATTTGATTTCCGAAGATTACGGCAATACTGGATCATAACCAGGGGCTAAAAATCCATCAGATTAATCAAATCAAAATCCCAAAATAGGATTAAATACAAAAAGGATGATTCTCATAAACAAATGGGAAAGGTCCCAACAAATTTTCTCAAAAGATCGAAATACTTAAAAGAACGCAAGAGCATACATCCTTGCCCGACTATCAACACAATCAAATACAAAACATAGTACAAAAGTTCAACTTTGAAGAAACCAAATACTTGTCCTGCAATATCAAACTAATACAAAGAAATTTTGCAAAGATAACAAACGAATACTCAGCTATCACCACCGGTATCTCCTTGGAAGTCTTTATCGGCAACTTCAGCTTCTCCCTCTTTTTCCCCTTGATCTTCCTCTTCCTCTTCCAGGATTTCATCTTCAAAAAATGGATCATCCTCAGACTCGGAATCTGGACCGTAGTCAATAAGAGGGTCAAGCCATAGGTTGCCCAGGCATGAACTCCCAAAACATTGACGCACCCGAGCCTCTAGATCAGTATGAACATCTAACAGCGGCATCTTCTTTCTTTTTCTATCAAACTCCCACCTTGAAACTTGCTTCTTCAAATCTTGCTCGGCTTCCTGAAGATTAAGCCGCATGGACTCATCTATTTGGTCGGCCACCGCAGGATAATCCATAGAGCGAACAAGGGTCTTACATGCATCAACTCCCTTCACAAACTCTTTATGAGCAAACGCCTCGAAAGCGGGAGAGCGCTTGAAAAGACTAGTAGCCCGAACACCAAGTTCGGTTTTCACCGTTTCAAAATCTCTCTCATACTCCCTAAGACGAAAGTTGAGAGAATCCCTTTGTTTCTCTAAAGCAGCAATTCGACGACCACCTTCTTCGTTCTTTTTTTTTTCAGCGGCTAGAGCCTTTTTATGATGGCCAGTAGTTTGGCGTTGTCGGCTAAAAGCTTCGTTCTCTCTTCGGCCAAATTCTTCACTTGGTCAGCCAATTTATCTCTATCTTTAGCCACCAAGTCACATTTCCTTAGAAACTGGAAAAAAAAAAAAAAAAAAAAAAAAAAATAGAGTCAGTCCAAGAGCCAGGGAAAGACACCATAGAAAAAAAATCTTACCATAGTCATGAAATGAAGGCTGCGTTGGCACTGATCTGTCAGGTCATCTTTAATAAAAGACTCAAAATCCCCAGTCGGCTCAAAAGACAGCTCTCCAGACATGGCCCAATGCAATGCAACCGAAGGATCCAAGGGATCAGGGTCGGGCAAAGACGGTCCAGTCGCTGCAGCTGGCTTAGGGCGTGTTGACCCTTCACCACCAAAGAAGCTAGAAAGGTTGGCCGAAGGGCGTGGTACATTATGATCCAAAGACTGATCAGGTAAAATGGGAAAATCACCATCTTGAAGAATGGGTGGAAGGTCAGTCGTGACATTTTTTGAAACCCTTTGCTCAGGAAGGGGACCGAGATCTCTAAAGACACTATCAATGGGTTCACTCCCAGTCAGCTCGATATTTCCCTTCTTGGGTTGCAAAGGAATGCTGAGGGTTTGCGAGGTTTTTGGACCCTTATGAGAAGAAAGCTTCTCTCCTTTCTTTTCCCAAGATCCCCGGCCTGGGTTTTTAACCCTCCCAAGATCCCCGGCCTGGGTTTTTAACCCCCGCGTGGGACCACCAACTTTAGTTTTATGGATGAGGGCCGTAACATGAGAACTGGCCGTCACCACATTCGGAGTCGGCATGGGAAAATCTAAACCGTCGGCCACTTTCAGGTCATCGGGCGGTGCAATGCCTTGTCTTTCGGCCGCCCTCGCATCTTCCTTGCTAACAACTTTTACGCTCTTCAACGCACGTATAGTTTTTCCAAGAATTGGGTCCAAGTCTAAAACTACACAAGAAATTATTAGAATCATCAAAAAGAAAAATGGAAGACTACGCACATAAAGGCGCGTACTTACTATGATTGTGATCATTAATCAATGCTGGAATTAAGCCAAAAGTCTTCAGTCTTTCCGCGGTCACCAGAGTCTTGAAATTCCGACTATCCATAGCAGTTTGAACCGCCTGTGAGACTTGGTCCGCTTCCGCTTTGGTCAGTTTCAGCTGATCAGTATAGGTGCCTGAAAACAAGGAAAAATGAGAGTCAAGCCAATCTAAAATACTATACTCAACTCTAGCATTCTTGGGACATAAAAGCAAAAATGAACGATAATACTTACGGGCTTCACAAAAATGACGAGGGATATCTAAATCCATCCCATTTGAGTCGTCTGAGGGTTTCCTTCCCCAATTCCCTTGGACGAAAAACCAACTTCCTTTCTAGTGTTTGTTAGAACTCGAAGCACCCCAAATTAACGCATTCTTTTTCGGAACATCTTCTTTGATGGGCAGATCCAATTTTCCTTCCATCCGTTTCCCATCTTCACCAATGGGCATCCACCTGGAAGGATGGTAAGAACCCAAATAGTATGAACCTGTCTCGTTAATAGATTTCTGAATGATCAAACAATGTTTAATCTCATTAACCAAAGGCTCTCCAAAATTCAAATCGTGCCAAAGGCAATACAGTCCCATCAGATTGCGATACGCATTCGGGGTCAACTGCATTGGTGCACACTTTACCGAACTCAAGAAACGGGCTATAAATCCCGGAATGGGCAAAGTCACACCACAACAAAACATAAAGCCATAAATTGCTACACAACCAGGGGGAGGATTCTGAAAGGAAATATTGCACGGTGTGTATAAAACTATCTAGAGGGGGGGTGAATAGATTTTAAATGATTTTACCCAATTTTCGCATGAATGTCAATTTTACGAAAATGCCCCTAACTAGTCACAATAATATAACAAGTGTAATAAGGTGCGGAATGTAAATAACACTTGATATTTACGTGGAAACCCTCACGGGAAAAACCACGGGCTGTTATGTGCATCACACACGAACCTCGAATCCACTAATTGAAATGATTACAACCTAATCCCGATTTAATGATCTAATCCCGATCAATAATCATCACAACTACATAATCCCGGTATAAGTGGACCTAGTCCAATTGCTTGCGAATTAAGTAACCTAATCTCGGTCACAACACAAAACTTAATTCTCTAAGAAGAGATAATACAACCTAAGTGAATATTATGAAATATCCAAAAATGCAATTAGAGCTAGGTTACTCTATATGCTTATCTAGGATAATGATTTTGCAATAAATTCAATCCTAGTTATTAAAAGCTAGATGACATGTCAAATAGCTTAGCTAAACATAGATTATGAAAACCTAGATAGCTATCAAAATACAACACTCAATCATGTCAACACAACAATCTCTATTTTGTATTTAGAATATAATCTAAGAACATACAAATAATATAAGAGATGTCAATGATAAATAAAACACTAATTATATATGATAATAGTGAAGAACTTACCAAAGAATATGTGTTGACCAAAACCCATGCAAGCAAGCATCCTAACTAAGCTAAAATATGCTAGATGATATTTTGATGCATATGAGAATGGTTTTTTAGTGTTAAAAATGTGTTCTTGATTTGATTTTCTCTCAAATGTCTCTCTTTGAAGTTTAAGGTTCTTGGAGTTAAAGAACATTAATTCAGAAAATGAGAAAGTGTGATATTTATAGACATCAAGAACAGGGCATGTGAAAAGACAAGTTTGCCCCTGAAAACACATGATCGGTGGTTTCATCCGGCAGCCAGGCTGCCGTTCACAACTGCAGAACGGCTCCCGAGAAAGGCAGGGGACCAACGATGGTTTCAATCGACGGTTTTGAAACCGCCAAACCAACCGCAGAATCAAACCCGATAAATAAATCAATCAGGTATGATCGACGGTTTTGAACGGCGGTCGGTGGCCGCCGATCGTAACTATAGAATTGCTCCAGATACTTCTGGAAGTAAACGGCGGTTTCATTCGACGGCCATGCCGCCGATCAACAACATAGGTGAAAACCAAGGAGAAGCCAAGGGCATTCTCGGTAGGCGGTCTTCGCGTAAAACCAAGCACATTCTAGTGCATGCGCGAACGTTTCTGAATACTATCGGGAAACGAATTACAAGACATAAATACACACAACAAGATATATCAAACAAAGTGCTAGTGTGTAAAGTGACATGTAAAGAGTATGCACACAAATGCAAGTATGCTAAGTGTGTGTGTGCAATCTAAATCTCTTCAAAGACAACTAAGCACAAGAGATTATACATTTGGCGTGCTTGTCCCTTAAGGTCTTGAAAGGGTCTTTGAGCATGATCCTCAATCACCTAAACTAACCTTACAAACAAACCCCAACATGTGGTTTGTCCACGAAATAAACCAATCAATAAAATGGGAATCCTTACAGATTCCAAGCAGCATTTTCCCTAGGCAAGCGAAAAACAACGCCGAACGGAATACGGAATACGGAAAAAGGTCATGTACTCCCTCAGACACTTTTCATCGACAGCATTATTTTCACAGTCCACAAAAGAAGGATTCTCAGGTGAATATCGAACCTGAATGCCACGATGGTCCTCGATATCAGACTGAGTAATCTCTCCTTGGTCAGCGAGCAAGTAAGGACCTTTGAGCGCTTTGTTCACCATGGCATCAGGATTCAAACAAGCAGCAAAAGAATCTGAAAAAGAAAAATTAGGGTCAGGAAAAAGCAAAAAAAAAAAACACATGGGAATACAAGGAGCGGGAATCTTTTAAAAATTTATCAAAAGCCCTCTTCTTGGTCTCCTTGTATAGATCAACCAAAGGAAAAATTCTCCAAAATTGTGCAAAGGAAAGATTCATGAGAAAGTTTCAAGACTAACCAAGAGAAACGAGATGGGAGGGCAGCCGTACAAGAACGGACCGTAAAAGGAAACACCCAGGTCGCCGGTGGCCGAATTTCGTCGAAAAATAGAGAAGATTTTCTCTTTTCCTCCACCTCTTCTCTGACTTCCCTTCTAGTTTTGTTTTCTTCTTTCTTCCTCTCTCTCATCGATAAAGAAGAATAAAATCAAGGGTTCTTTTTTTATGAATATAAACAGTAGTTATAAGAGAGAGATGACATAAATATATGCACATATATGAACACCGAAAATCGAAGCACCGTTCGGCGTAAGCATTAAAAACGCATGGGAGAACTGAACCGGGAGGCAGTGCATGCTCGACACGTGGACAGTGGGAAGCGCAGTCGTCAAATCAAAACTTCAAATCAGACTTCATATGAGATCAACTTGCGTGCAGAACAAGAAGTCCATTCCACCAGGTCCCTTGGCTGATTGCTGAAAGAATTAGTTTTCAAACCTGTTTTGGCCGAATCTTTGTAATAATGAACTCAGTCCTAGGGGTTGGGCAACGAATATCCAAAGACAGGATTCCTCTTGGGCATGTCCGAGTATTTTCTTATTCATGCATTAAATAAATAAATAACTGAGGGCCAGCTGTTATACCCTATAAGCAGGCCAAAGTCTGATAAACAGCCTAAGCCTCAAAGAAGAGGCCCACCAACGAAGGAAACCACTCCGGCCCATTTAAAAGAAAACCCAACAGACCTTGAGGATTTACATTCTCAAAAGAGCCTCATTCGGCCGAAGAAAACGAATGCCTTCAGACATATCACTCGGGCACATTTATATATTAAACTAAGTCTCCTATGCCTATATCGAATGAATAGCTTATTCTCCCTGACAACACGCCAAAATCTTTAAATAAGCAGGTGTCAAACGATCATTCGATACAGAATAGGCCCCCGCCCAAGCTACCTAAAATCTGTCAGCCTAGGATACTCAAGTGTGGTTATTCGAACACGCTTTCGAAAAGTATAAATACAGGGGTTAAAACCCAATAGGAGTAGTGATGTGTAAAATCGTGTTATAAAAACCTAACTCGCAAGTGCACGAATCGTGAGATAAGTACAGCGACAAGTAGGGATCGTTCCCACGAGGAAAAGTGATTTACTAGTTATAACTAATTCTAATTTAAGCTAAGCAATTAACAGTATCCAAGAGAGATTGTTTGATTGATTGAAAGATTGATTGAGAATCGATTAACTAAATTAAACTAAGAAAACAATTAAAAAGAATATGAGAATGTGATCAAGAGGTGAGAGGACTAGGTCATCAATGCTCCCCAACTATGTCTACTCAATGCTTCGAACTGACTTTGATAAAAGATGTAACTCAAGTTAAGGGTTCGTTCTTATCTTATTTATGATTGTTACCGTATGATCCTGGGATGAATCAAGTGATCTCAATTATAATTTACCCATAGATCAATGGCGCAAACTACAACCGAGAACCCATTAAGTGCAAGAACTAATGAACCAAAACCTACTTGCATAGATCAATGCTAAGATCAGTTTTACCCATTCAATTGAATATTAATTAAGGTTACGTGTAGATCAACACTCCAAACTTAATTATTAAATTATCAAAACCCTAAATTCATGCCAACGTATGATCATGCATCAACACAAACAAAGAATTGAGACGTAGAATGAATTGAATGAATCAAAACTTAAATTAAGAAAATATAGTCAATTCTAACAAAGAGTATTCATAGAGGTTCACATTGACTCCCTAGTATGGAGTTAGTTACACATATTAGAAACAAAGAAATAAGAGGGAGAAAAGATAAAACCCATTGAAGATCTTCAACAAATTCTTCAAATCCCCGATTAACTCCTTCGTCTTCGTCTTCTATGAGTAAGATGAATGATGGATTGTGTGATGAGAAGAGAGGATGTCTGAGTGAGAGAGTTGTTGATCCAGTTAAACACACAGAGAGAAATTTTCCTGAATGAGCGAGAGAGAGCCCTAAAAGAAATCATAGGCTATTTATAGGCACTGCTCAATTTCCTACGAAAAGCAACCCTCGAAAAGCTCTTTATCGCACTACCGCTGTCGTGACCGCTGCCGGAGTGGCAGCGGCGCGGCAGCGGTCTTGACGAGAGACGGAGAAGCGCTGCCGGGAGCGGCAGCGGCTGGGCAGCGGTGTGTACTGATCTCAGAGCGCTGCTGCAACGCTGCTAAACAATTGGGAGCTCTTTTAACTGCAGTGTTGGATAATAGCATAAAAGCCCCTAAAGTCTTCAAAATAGCAATTTATGCCTGATATTCATCGATTTATTCATCTGGATCCAAACTCCTGAAACAGCTCATAAACACACATTAAATCCCAAAAAGACCCGAGAAACAAACAATTGATAGGAGGAAAAGGGATCAAAAACATATACAAGAAATGACCGATCAAGTAGTGGATTTTTTCCAGTTTGAAGACAAGTTTATATTTAAGCTTTGTATCCTCAGTACTCGGAAAAATCAATTTCAACTCAAATATAGATCGCATAAATATTGTTCATTAATTGTATGTTCGACTCCGACTTTCAATTACTAAATTCTATCGAAAACAAAGTTTATGTTTTATTTTCTTGTTTATTGTAATTATTTTATAACACGTTATCAGCACGAGTCTCTAACCATTATATGTTTTAGGTTTCATATTTGAAAGTTTCTTGATTGAAGATAAGATGTCAAATGATCCAAATTCGATAAGTGATAAGAGACAACACTTTCTTAATGAGGCCGAGAGTTCTTGATGAGACCGGGAGATCCAAAAATTGTAAAATATTTCTTTGTCTAATTTTGGGCTAGAGAAAAAAAGAATTGATTTATATCATTTCTCTTCTAATTCTGTTCTTAATATTCATTGGGTTGTAAATAAATAAAAAATAAAGATTAAATGATTGTATTGCAACCAGAAGATTGCAAAAATGAAATTAATTATATTGCAACCCAAAGATCGCAAAATCAAAGAGCCTAAAGCTCGATTGATATATATTTGATAATTGTTAAATCAAAAAGCCTGAAGCTTGATCTGATGTCTGAAGATTAAATAAAATAAAAAAGCCTGAAGCTCAATTTAGTGTTTTGAGATTGCAAAATCAAAAAGCCTGAAGTTTAACATAGTATTATTGAAAATAATGAATTGCAATACAAATAATAATATAATATTTTGAATTATCGAATCAGAACCCGAAATTCTGAATTTCGATAGATGTGATTAATTTTGGAGCCCGAAGTTCTCAATTCATGGTTTTCAATTATAAACAAGAAGTTTATATATGAACTTGATGTTCTGATGAAATCTAACATTCTCATCAAATATGAATTTTGTTTGGAACTTGAAGTTCTAGAATTACAAATCATAAATATAAAGTTATGATATTAATAGAAAATTAAGTTACTGTATAAGTTGTTACCAAAGATGCAAAAGTAATTTGCCTTTTGTTTTCAGACATTTTTGATCTATCTACTTATAATTGGTTGTTTATATTTCACATGAATGTGACATTTTTGATCTACTATCTCTAATCGGTTATTTTCACATTAAGAGATCCAACCACTATGAATGAAATATTCTTTCTTCTTTATTTCTTCCTCCTTATTAAGATATGTAAGATGTGAAATTTTATATTTCCATATACTAGAAAAATATAAATTTTTATATTTCACACATCTATTAACCACGAAATGTCACTATTGTTTTTTCAATGACATTTGAATTTATTCACCATGTTATATGTAGTTTTATAGTGATGCAGCAAGAAAAGATGATATGGAAAACAAAGGTTTGGATTTCATGGAGCAAATGAATCGACTCAAAGACGAAGGGTGCGAAAAGAAGGAAGCAAAGACTCGGAATGTTTTTAACTGTCAGAATGGGAAAATTTTGGGGGGCTTTTCAGAGGGCAAACGAACTCCAAATCAACATTATAATATGTTTCCGGAAAGCCCAAGACGATCCCTACAAATGTTATGAAGACTCCGTCCTTTGTAACAGATCACAACAGACCCAAATTCGGCCATTTAGATTATTGCGCGAAGACTTGAGCTGGACGAGAGCTGGAAACAGTGGGCTGGACGAGATGATCCGGGCTGAACTTCGTGGACCTCTACAAAGTGCATATGGGATCAGATCGTCTATTATAATATGTTTCCGAAAAGCCTAAGACGATCCCTACAAATGTTATGAAGACTCCATCTTCTATAACGGGCTCCAACATGTCCGAATTTGGCCGTTAAGTTTCGTGCGCGGCAAGACAATTGTTGCTTTAATTATTATTTCCAATTATCGTCATGATTTGATATTAATTATTTTATGATTTAATCAAATCCTATTTCCTTTTTAGATAGGTTTTTAATGTTTTAGGATTCTTTTGATTTTTAGGAGATTTGATATCTTTTTTATTTGGGATTCTTTCCCGTTTGTTTAGGATTTTCTTGTTAGTCAAGTTTTGAAATTCTATTTAAGTAGATTGTATTAGGGTTTGAAAGACAGCTTTTGATTAATAAAAAATATAGAGAATGTTTCTCAACTTACCATTTACAACATCCTTCATGCGCGAAGTCGATTATTGTATTTGAAGCCTAATATTCCGGTATTCATGCGCGAATCAATGGAACGTTAGTAGGTTGTTTTCAATTTGTTTCTTGCAATTTTTTCTCGACAGAGCTTCCGCTACATCATATAGTCCATTGAATTTTGTAACATTTAAAACTGTTAGTTTTATTTTGAGTTGATTTACATTCATGTCTTCTTAGTAATATAATATTTTTATCTCATTATTCTTTCAAAGACAATATTTCTCATATTGCTTTGATTTATATTAACATTAAACTTGTATTTGTAGGTTGCAACAAATCATGAAAACAACTTCATGTCATGCTAGATATTTGTTGTTGTTTTCAGTAAATTGTATGATTCATTATGAATTATATTTTATTTTATTTGTTATATAAAAAATAAAAATAAAAGTATGGTTGTTCATTTCTAATAGAAATATCTTATAATCAACGGATTATTTGTCCTTATATATATTTGCTTAAAAAAGAAAAGCTTTGATTACCAAGTAGATGAAGCTATGAAACAAATTGAGTCTATATTGTTTCAAATATTGTTCCAGAAGTAGCAATATATATTTCAATATTTTATGCTTTGAATTTGCTTTAGAAGTGACAATATTAATAACGTATATATTTGAGCATACTATTAGTTTATATCATGTTTTTCATGGTTGAATAAAATAATTAGTTTTGATTATAAAATCATTAACATCACCCAAATTGATCAATATCATTCCTTGAAGTGAATGTTACGTATAGTCATGTTGATGATTGTGGGTATTGTTGTAATCAAATAATTAATATTTTGAGTAAGACTCAGGTCGAATTCTGCTCAAGAGTTTCTAATTCCTTTGCTGATTTGTTGGCTAAAAAAGGGGCTGCTGGTGAGAATGACGAGCTGAAGTGGAGCATGTGTGGTTAATGTGGTTTGTGTTCATGGTTGGGGTGTGTGTTGTTAGTGTAGTGTCTCGTTGTGTTGTCCTCTGTTTGCTGTTGCTTTCTGTGTTGTGTGGGTGTTGTTGTTGGCCCTTGCTGTTGTTGCCTTTTCTGGTTGGGCGTCCCTTGTTGTTGTTTTCTTTGGTGTTTGAATAAAGTATAATTTTCAAAAAAAATAATTATTATTGATGTCAAGATGATCACTATAAAGAAATTTAAATTGTTCCATCATAAGTGGAATAACACCAAAACAAAGCAAGAAAATTGAAAGGATGTAAAATACACCTTCTAATAATTATAAAAGTTTGCTTGCTATATGTTATATATCTAAAATATTTTGTTGATTTTTAACAAGAACAATGAACGCTCCAGAAGAGCTAATATATGACACAAAGTGAAAGCAAATTACATAAAAATTGACACTTTGTATTTGGTTAGATCTGGAAGATCTACTATATAAGAAATTGTCCCTAGACAATTAAGAATATTAAATCCAAGTAAATATTTCAATATAATTTACTCATTGTTATTTTGATTTAATTTATTCAACACAACTAATGTTATGAGTATGCTCTGTGATTGCCACTACATTGGATCTTCTACATCAAAAAATAAATTTAGTTTTTTTTTTCTGTGGTTCTTAATGTTATTGGAGTTGATCGATATATATAGAACCAGAAGTTTCAAAATCAAATCCAATTGAGAACTTGCAAGTTTAAATTTGAATATAAATTATTGAATATGAACCCGAAGTTCTGAAATTTGAACCTGAAGTTTTGAATCAAAAGAGGATCTAAATTTCCATTGTTAGATGAATATTTGGCTATTCAAATATTTGAAAAGGAAAATACAAAGGCTTAAAGCCCTTAATATTAATACAAATCAAAATATGAAGTTCTGACTATTTATTTTATTAGAATCTGATGTTATCAATTCCAAACTAATTAGACTTGTAGTTATGTATTTAATTTTGATATCAAATTTAATTAGAACTAGAAGTTATAAATTTGACCTAATAATAGTTCTTTTCATTTGAAAAATTAAATTGTGATTTTATTTTAAGAACCTGAAGCTTTAAACATGTGATTTTTCATTTATGAACCAGCAGTTCCAAAAAATATGTGAGTTTTTTTTAGAACTTGACATAAGAGCATAAAATTTGAGAAATTGAAGTTCTTATTATATTCTTTCATTTAAGAATATTCTATCTCATTTATTTTGTCTCGTGCCAAAAGAATTTATCATATTTCTTATATTATATGATTACATGTTAGTGAATGTCCCTAAAGGACAATAGGCTTTACTAAAAGTAAACAATGCATCGAAATATTGAAATATTTTATATGGATATCTATTTCATAACTAATTATTTTTTGCTAATAAATGTCCCTGAAGGACAATAAGACCATGTAAATTAGTTCTTAAAGGACAATATGACAAAATAAATGAGTTTATGTTGAAAATTATTATGATGCATATAATTCCTTGAAGTAAATTTTATCGTCATTAGGGGGAGAATTATCATAAGTTGATAAACGACGTAACATTGCAAGGTATGCATCATCTTGTGAATTGCATGATATGCAAATAAATTTTTAGATAATTCAAATAAAATAAAAAAATTACATTCTGCCAATATATAAACCCGGGTGTTTCTTCCTGTAGAACAATTTATGAAATGGCAGCAAAAATAATCTGTTAGACAGTAAAGTAGACGATTTTGGTTCAAAAGATATGGTTCATTGAACTGGAATTAAAAGATCATGATCATATTTAAAATAATACTCGAGTGATAGATAAATCATCATCATATAAGGCTCTTGAAGAGCTAGTCTCATAAGTGAAAACAAAATCCTGAAGAATCATATAGAAATGTTAATCTCCCCTACGAGATCGTTAAAGAAAATAAAAGAATCTTAATTGTCCCAGTAGAGGCACGTGTACTAGATTTAATATGATTATACATCTCCTAGAGAGATATTTGTATAGAAAGACATGTATAATGTATATTTAACATTAAAGTTAGTAGAATAAGTCCTTGAAGAGGCACATGAATTATATAATCATAATGAAATATATTGGTTTGGAAATTGAGATCATATATTATTTGCTTTGCACATTATGAAGAATGATGAGGAACTTGTATTATAAATTATAGAAATGTCGACATAGAAATTATTATCAAATAAAAGGCAAAGCTATATTCATGTAAACCTTGAAAGCTTTGGACCTGTAGTCCACATGTTTGATAACATCAAACTTATTGAATATTTTTCGTACGAATTAAGATAAAAGGTTTATTGCAGAAACCTATTTTGACAATGAATAAAAATCCTCGAAGGATTTAAATGCCTGAAGCAAATTATTCAAAGCTACATAAAGTTTTGTATAGTGAAAATTAAACAATCAGAATGCATGTAATGTATTTGTCATGATGAATATTTATTAAAATAATTATATGTTGATTGTGTAAAGCTTAGTAAAAATTATGCTAAGTTTATCAGGGGAATAATTTTTAAGATGGAAACTCTTGGAAAATAATTTAGTCTTGGCTAATACATTTGGTATTAACATGAATCAACATATATAAGGAAAATGTCCTGAAGCACTTTTCCGTTAATAAAACACATCGAATGGATTCCTCAATATTTATTCCATAACTTAAAAGGTAGTGTATGATCTCCTCTTGTTATTAAAGAACTTTAGATCTTGAGGTACCAAATATAAGTTCAACTTGTATTTTTATAATAAAACAACATGATGTCGTATATAGCAAGTTGGACCAATTCAAAAATCGATTTTATTAAAGTTCTTTACATATGATCTCCAAAAGGTGGTGACAAAAAATACGCACAAGTTTCAATCCTGAAGATTTATTATAAATACAATACCGATTGCAACAAACAAAATCTTGGTACATAATATCGAGATGCAATATTTTTGCAAAATATTGAAACATCCACGCCAGAATGAGGGGGGGCGTATTTATCACTTTATCAGGAGGAGTTACTGATTTTAGAGAAAATATTACATACTGTACTCTTTTTCCTTCACTAGGTTTTTATCCCATAGGGTTTTCCTAGTAAGGTTTTAATGAGGCAATTTTGTACCCCAAATTCCTTCAGAGGTTAATTTGATATGTAGATGAATACGGTACTCTTTTTCCTCTGCTAGTTTTTTTTCCCACTGGGTTTTTACTAGCAAAGGTTTTAATGAGGCATATTCTCTATACGATGGACATCCAAGGGAGAGTGTTATGAAAATATTAGTTAAGTGGATGTACACATTTATATATTTTATACAGGTAAATTGCAAACTCTTCATCTCCCCACCATCTCCTTAACACCCAAATATATGATCAAATTTATGATCATTATGAGGTGTTATGATATTGCATTTTCATTTGTATAATCATTAGATTGTAAGACTATAAAAGGAGCCATTACATGTTGTATTCGTACTTGGAGGACTATTGAGGAACAAAAAAATCTCTTTTCTGTTGGACTACTTTTCTCTCAGACTACTTTTCTCTGTTCCTCTACTTTAAGTTTATGTTTTATTTTCTTGTTTATTGTAATTATTATATAACAAATATTAAATATTAAAAATAATAATAAAATCAAAACCCACGACTCTCTCCTCTACCTGCAGCCACCAAACACTGCTGGACCAAACAACCACCAGCCCCAAACAGACAAACAGTCAAACACCAATATCTTTTTAATTTATCTTTTTTTTTTTTTTTTTTGAAAGGGCACCTGAAAATCTGGAGAACCAGATCCAGGGCAAGGTTACAACCATAACTGGGACTCTACAAATAAAGCTACTCGAGCACAAGCCCAGAACAGAGTCCCACAACCGGGAGAAAAAATCTCAAACACAAGATGGGATCACAACAAACAAACACACTGTACAACCACAAAAACTAACCAAACAGGACTCAAACGAAACTGGATAAGGACCACCCAAGCCGCCGGAGAAGACCCACCAGAACTCCGCCGATGCCGATCAAGAATCCGCGCCACCTGCCTAGCAACCCTCCACCCAGAACCGAAGTCCTCCGCCGAAAAACCCCTAAAAAAGGGACTGAAAAAGAACTGAAAACAAGCTAAAACTAACAAACCCTCACTAAGAGGATAGAAATTAAACCGACTAAACCATACCCCACTCAGAGGAGAAGAATCCGTTGACTGCCGGCAAGAGCACCGGAGGAGAGGATCCGCCTAGACGCACCGCCATGGCAACCGTCGCAACCTCACACTGAAATCACTCTCTAGATCTGGCCATAACCGTTGGGATCGGTCGATCTGACCGCTGCCGGCGATGATCGGACAAAACACCCGCCCGGAGGCTCGAGAGGGTCGGTCGACGAACGCCAGGGCCGTCGTAGCAACCGCCAGAGACACCCATCTGAGCAGATCGGCCTAGCTAGAGGAAGAAGATCATCGCCGCCGGACCCGAAGCCTCCCCGAGCAACCGGCGACGGACTGAGAAACTGAAGGATCTGGAGTCGGTTGAGTAAGAGAGAGGTCAGAGCAAAACCTAAGAGAGAGGTTTTGCCTTTTTTGCTTTCTTTTTTAATTTATCTTTCATTCCATTTATGCTATGAACTTAAATTTTGTTTACATAATTGCTTGATAATTTTATTTTTAAATTATATACTTTAATACTTTATGGTACGTTTGGAAGTTGAACTTGTTTGGCTTGGATGTACATATGTATGTATTTGGTAGTGCATGAAGATAATTTTGCTTTAGTTGTCTGGTGCAGTGAGTTAAAATTTTCCAAACAGCCTATAACGTTTACTTCTTTCGCTTTATGTTCTTATTATTAACAATGAATCATTTTCATTTTATTAATAATATGTTTTTTTTTTTTCCTTTTGAAATCATAAATCCAGGTTGTGAAATATAGGAACACAATTTTTTATCATTAGACGTTGTGAATATTGGGATATAAGTTTTTGTCAACTGTATTGGACTTATATTGAAGATGAGTACTGGTCGGTTTTTTTTTTTTCTTTTTTTGAATGCCACGAGGAGCAGTAGTTCTCGCCCCCCCACGCACACACACACATGTAGGAGCAGTAGTTGAATCTCGCCCCCCCCCCCCCCCCCCCCCCCCCCCACGCACACACACACATGTCTATATATATATATATATATATATATATATATATATATATATATACATATACCAGCTTTTCTATTATCAGTTCGAACTAACAAAAAATATATCAGTTCATTGCATATGACCCATTGGATTTTAAAAATGTTTTAACAAGTGCATGCAGCCAAATCAAAGTATTTAAATCCAATGGCCCACATGTAAGGAACTGATATATCTTTTGTCAGTTCTAACTAATAATAGAAAAATTGTATATATATATATATATAGGGTGGTTCTCTAATAAGGACGTTCTAAAATTATAAATTAAGGACATCCAACCACAGGCACACATTCATATTAGGTGTGGGTATTTGTTAATGTGGGGTTGTGGGCCCACTGTGAATGTGTGTGTGGTTGTTTATAAAGTCATGACGGTCTTGATTAGAAAAGTATTATATATATATATATATATATATATATATATATATATATTTCATTGAATTCATCATCCACACAAAAAATCAAATTAAAATTCATTAAAATCAATGTGTTTTCATCATGGTCCTTACCGAAATTAAAATAAGAGATCCCTCATGAGAGAATCACTCACTCTCTCTCTCTCTCTCTATATATATATATATGATTTTGAGATTATTTCTTTTGTTTAGACATACACGTTTGTATATGGGACTTGTGATACATTTTCATAACATCATCAAAAGCATTCATAAATTGCAATAATTCGGAATAGACTTTTGACTATGATAACATTAGTAAAAATGATATCTTTATTATTTATCGCAGCATTCATCTCATGATATGTTATGTCAATTTCGTTGTAGTGTCATGGACTCATGGGCAGTAGCTTGCTGATGATGACTTGATCCAGTGGTCCTCCAAGTCAAAAGATACATAAATCTTAATTTATAAAATTTTCACTTTAATTTATTCATTTATGATTGTTATAGGTAAAAATCGTCATAGAAGACACGTCATCATAATGAGAAGGTCAGCATAGCCACGTAAGCAAAAAGGTCAAAAGAAGTCAGCTTAAGGAACAAAACTACCTAGAGGATAATTTACTCGGCATCAACTAAGACAACCCGATCAGAGCCAAGTGATCCTACTCGGGCATATTCAGTACCCAACAAAGAAGATAGATTACAAATACTCTTTTTTAGGCACAAAGACAGAATCAACGACTGGCAGCTCTAAAGTAGCTACGGTATAGCTACCCAGAGTCCGAAAAGGAAACAAACAAGTTCTCCACGCATAAGGAAATTAGAGTCCTACTTAGATTCGGATCTAATTGAATTAAAGCACATGGCAAATATTAAATAGGAAAACAAGTCCTAAAAGGACTCTACGCCCAACCTCACCTTGTGGCCTACGATATCAAACCCTAGTAGAACTTACAAACCCTAATATCATCATGTATAAATATCCTTGCAAAACATAAAGAGAGGGGTACGTGAGAGTTAGCGGGAGTTAGCGAGAGACCAGAGTGTGTATTTTTGCAATAATCATAGTGAATTTGACTACGTTGCTAAGGCAACAACCCGTGGATGTTTCTCCGATCATCAGAGTTGTACCACGTATTTTACGTCTTTTGTCATTAACTCTTTTCATTCCTATTATTTCACTCACAATTACAGGTTTTTATTGAGACAAACTGCTGACGGATTGACTACGAAAAATCACCGTCAACAATTGGCACTAGAAGAAGGGGGCTCGTACATTTACACCTTTTTGAACGCACTTCGAGAACCCTTGTGAAACAATGGCTGGCGAAGGAGATGGTAGCGATTCCAGGTACAGCCAAGGACCACCAGATAACGAGTTGGAGGAAGATACCGCTGTTAATGCCATAAATGCCATGCAGACAACCGCAGATCAAACAACTGTCATATCTGGCATCCAACGTTTCCCTCCAACCAGTGAGGAGATCGTTCAACGGTTTCGGGCATCTCTACAACAGCTCATATCCGATGCGGCCAAGCAAAGGATTAACCTGTCCACCACGGAAGGTTTAACCTCGTCATAAGACTTAATTACCCCGGATCAGCAACCAAGGAAGTTACGCTCTGTAGTAGTTGCCCCAACACCAGACGCACCCTTAAAGATAGGTCGAAACCCAATAGACCGGCCTGAAACACTGACTGAAAGATAAGCCGGGGACAATAGGGAGCATAGAAGGGAAGACTACTCAAGCAGGAGGTATAGCCCCGATCAGGCGGAAGACCTGAACCGACCAAGAAGACGGACAAGCAAGAGAGACCGGTCATCGTCTTCAGAAGAAAGCGACCAAAACCATGGCCATAATCGAAGGGGCATGATCCGATTACACGGCTTGAACTAGGGAGCCAAAGATCAAGAACCTGAAGGAAGAAGGCAGAAGTTGACCATCAGTCAAGGATTTAATTCAATGGGAGAACTGGAAGGAGATAGGGATATACTCATACAAAGTTTGACCCGGGAGGTTCAAAATAATCTACGGCAAATGGATGCTTTAGTCAAGCGTTACGGACGCAACGAGTTATCAGATGACGAGTCAGGAAGTCCTTTCACCAACGGAATCCTAAAGATGCCCTTCCTAGAAAGGTTCAAGATGGCACATGTAGAGCAATTCAAAAAGGATACTGATCCAAAGGAGCATGTTAGAAGATATATAAGTGATATGGCCTAGTACATCAATAATAACGCCTTGCTATGCCTAAACTTCCTGCAAACACTAGGGGATTTAGGCTCTCGATGGTTCGGTAAATTACCAGCAACAAGCATAAGCGATTTTAGAGAACTGAGCAAGGCGTTCTCGAGATAATTCCTTGGAAACGTGCACAGAAAGAAGTCAGTTGCTCACCTGTCCCAGCTCAAGCAAGGGAAGGATGAATCGCTCAAGAAGTATTTAGGAAGATTTGACCAGGTGGTATTAGAAATTAGGAGTGCAAATGACGAAGCCATCGTTGCAGCATTCATTAATAATTTACAAAATGGCCAACGGTCGTTCGATTTAAGGAGAGCCCGCCTGACCAATTATGCGGATATGATGGACATGGCTGGGGGTTACGCCATAGCCGAGGAAGAAGAAATTGTGACGGGAGGTTATTTTGTACATGGTGGGCGCCCAGAAAGGTCAAAGGTAAAAGATCAAACCAATGCGCAAGATACAAAAGGTGTCAAGCAAAAGAACAAAACGAGGGATGGTCGGGACGGCCGTCGGGCTTATGACCCAAAAACAGACCAGCCGCGCCAGAAATTCCAAAGCAGATACACAAATTACATCCCGTTGAAAAAAGATCAAGAAGAGGTACTAGCAATCCTGGAAGAGAAGAACATGTCCAAAGAACCTCCTAAACAGTCGATTTATGCTCGGAGGGACACCACGAAATATTACAGATTCCATAAAGAAAATAGACATGAGACGTCCAAGTGTTTCCAGCTCAGGGATCACATTGAAACCCTCATCAGAGAGGGACACTTGAAAGATATTGTCTTAAAGAAAGTCGACAAGGCAGATAGACAGAAAGACAGCCGGTAGGAAGGAAGAGGAAGGAAGCAAAGTCCAAAGAAAACTGAAGATGAATGAGTAATCAATACCATTTTCGATGGACCGGTAACTGGAAAAAGCAATAGGGAGAGGACACGGGAAATCCGGGAAGCGGTGGAAGCCCGAAGAGACCTCGATATTAACTCCATTGAACCCGACCCAAAAAGGATCAAGGAAGGCTGGGACCCAATTGTATTCACGGAGGCTAACACACATGGAGTAGATGTAAGGCCGAACGACGCACTGGTCATTAGTGCTCAGATCGGACACAAAGAAGTTCATCGGATCTTGATCGATAATGGAAGTTTGGCGGATATTTTAAGTGCAGAAGTGTATGACTAGCTAAGACTGGATAGAAAGGATTTGCAACCCTTTCATACCCCGCTCCGAGGATTCGGGGGAGTGGAAGTAAGGTCACTTGGTACGGTAAAATTACCAGTTAAGATCGGGAAAGCCCCTTGCCAGAAGACGGTGCTACTCGACTTTGTAGTCGTGGACACATAAAATTGACCGTACAATACTTTACTGGGCCGACCATTTCTAAATAAAACTAAGGTAGTAACAGCTACGTATGCTCTCATGATGAAGTTCCCGACAGAATGCGGAGTAGGGGTGGTCAAAGGGTCACAAGAGATGGCACGAAGGGTGAATTTATCGATCTACAAAGACAGGGAGGTACACTAAGTATGCACAGTGTTAGTCGAGCAAGCCACCAAGGGATCAGAGGAACAAGTAGAAACACCTAAGGAATTCGAACTTGACCCTAGAGAAGAGCCCGAAGCCAAAAAAGATGAACCAACAGAAGAGGTGATATTAGATCCTAAGGAGCCAAGTAGGACAGTCAAGATAGGGGCGAACCTAAGCAAACACATAAAAGCCGAGCTGACAGCACTGTTGAGAGATTACAAGGATGTATTCGCATGGAGTCATGAAGATATGCCCGGGATAGACACGAAAGTGATTTCACATTACCTGTCCGTCAATCCAGAGTTCCGACCGGTAGTGCAAAAGAGGCGACTGTTCAACCCAGAAAGAAGCACAGCTATCAAGAAGGAGGTAGAAAAATTGCTCTATGCGGGATCAATAAGGGAAGTCAAATACCCGGAATGGATGGCCAATGTAGTGTTGGTCAAAAAGAAAAACAATCAATGGAGAATGTGCGTTGACTTCACAGATCTAAACAAAGCATGCCCAAAAGACAGTTTTCCCTCGCTAAGAATTGACTAATTAGTAGATGCAACGGCGGGTCACGAGTTATTAAGTTTCATGGACGCTTACTCATGATACAATCAGATCCAGATGAACAAAGCGGACGAAGAAAAAACGGCATTCACCACAGATCAGGGTTTATATTGCTACAAGGTAATGCCGTTCGGGTTGAAAAATGCTAGGGCGACATATCAGAGGCTGGTGAACAGAATATTTACTCGGCAGATTGGGAGAAACATGGAAGTCTATGTAGACGACATGTTGACCAAGAGTGTCACAACGGAAAAGCGTTCAGAAGATTTGAAGGAAACTTTCGATGTCCTAAGGAAGTACAAAATGAAGCTTAACCCGAGTAAGTGTGTATTCAGGGTACTGTCGGGAAGGTTCTTAGGTTTCTAGGTCCATCAAAGAGGAATCAAGGTAAATCCCAAAAAGATTAAGGCATTAGAAGAAATGGCCTCACCAAAGACACTGAAGGATGTGCAGAGACTGACAGGATGTCTTGCCTCGCTTAATCAGTTCATCGTAAAATTAACAGATAAGTGCGCCCCATTCTTTAGAATAATAAAAAAGGGAAAAGGACTCGAGTGAAGTGAAGAATGTGAAATAGCCTTCCGGAAATTGATGGACTATTTGGGACGAGCACCCATTCTCTCGAAGCCAATAGTCGGGGAAACCTTGTACTTGTACCTCTCCATCACAGAAGTGGCGATGAGTTCAGTACTGATTCAATTGGAGGAAGGAGTACAAAAGCCAGTGTATTACACAAGCAAGGCATTGTTACCAGCCGAAAATAGGTCCTCACCAGCCGAGAAGGTGGCACTCGCACTAATCACGGCAGCAAGGAAATTGAGACCTTATTTTCAAGCACACACGGTAGAGGTATACACTAACTGCCCGCTGAAACTTATCCTACAAAAGCCAGAATTGTCAGGAAGGCTGACCAAATGGGCTGTAGAGCTGAGTGAGTATGACATCAAGTACATCCCAAAGGCAGCAATAAAAGGGCAGGCGGTGTCAGATTTCGTAGCAGAATTCAGAAGTATGAACTTCTCAGAAAAGACTTGAAACGTCGGCGTTCAGAAAGGGAGGTTGGTCAAACAAAGGATCTCCTAGCAACCTGTGAACAACCGTAGCAGTAAGAGTATCATTTCTTTCAATAGTGGCCATTCCAATAGTAAAAAGACGATGTCTAAGTTCAAAATCCATGAGAACTAACCTTGAGATACCAGATAGCTGGAATGGGAAACACGAACCGCAGGAAAAGACCTTCAATCAAGGGGTCTAGGGGTTGAAAATCCTAAGCCTTCAGGCAAAAACAAGGCCAAGAAACGTCTAGACTTAAAGCGAACCAAAGGATCAAGTTAAAACGGAGTTCCCTAGAAAGATCTATGTTAAAGATCGTTGTTCTCAAGGAAGAAGAAAGAAATGGCAGAGGATAAGAAAGTGAGGAGTTTCTCTTCGTTGAAATTGAGGAATCTCTCTCCAAAAACGAAGATATATAGGCGAGGTGTCAGGTTCAAAATTTGAAATCCTAGAATGGATAAACAGGGAAGCGGGAAATCGAAAGACGTGGATTGTGACGTGGGCAATGCATATAGAAGCAGAAAGGTCGTGTCCCATAAATGCCATCTAGCACGACCAACTGCAGAAAGACAAATGGCAGCAAAAGAAGGCTTCGAGCCGTCAGAAGGCCAAAACGTCACTATCAGCAGATTTCTGATTGAAGGGTGAATCAAATATGTGCGGACACAATTAAGACACGTCATTAATGGTTCGAAATAAAACGAGGATGATGGAACCCCACATTAATGAGGAAAACGACGAACATGAACAAACCGTAAGTAAAGAATCAAGTGAAGGTTAAATATTTTTGCCGAGAAGACCAAACCCGATCCATTCAGCTCAAATATTTAAGGGAGTATTGTTATAGGTAAAAATCGTCATAAAAGACACGTCATCATAATAAGAAGGTCAAAAGAAGTCAGCTTAAGGAACAAAACTACCTAGAGGATGATTTACTCAACATCAACTAAGACAACCCGATCAGAGCTGAGTGATCCTACTCGGGCATATTTAGTACCCAACAAAGAAGATAGATTACAAATACTCTTTTTTAGGCACAAAGGCAGAATCAGCGACTGGCGACTCTAAAATAGCTACGGTACAGCTACCCAGAGTCCGAAAAGAAAACAGACAAGTTCTCCACGCATAAGAAAATTAGAGTCCTGCTTAGATTCGGATCTCATTGAATTAAAGCACATGGCAAATATTAAATAGGAAAACAAGTCCTAAAAGGACTCTACGGCCAACCTCACCTTGTGGCCTACGATACCAAACCCTAATATCATGTATAAATACCCCTGTAAAACATAAAGAGAGGGGTACGTGAGAGTTAGCGGGAGTTAGCGAGAGACCAGAGTGTGTATTTTTGCAAAAATCATAGTGAATTTGACTACGTTGCTAAGGCAACAACCCGTGGATGTTTCTCCGATCGTCAGAGTTTTACCACGTATTTTACGTCTTTCGTCATTAACTCTTTTCATTCCTATTATTTTGCTCATAATTACAGGTTTTTACTGAGACAAACTGCTGACGGATTGACTACGAAAAATCACCGTCAACAATGATCATTCTTATCCTAACCAGGTTAAATAGAGCATGTTTATTACATTTGATTAATTTTATATGCGTCTTACTCATGACTGGCTGACTGCATTCTACGTACATTTTTTTCTTGAAATTTCTGGTGATCAGAGTTTTGAATAAAAATGGTTCGTCATAAGTCGGTGCAGTTGGGCGATGGTGCATAGTGCTTTGCTTAGCCATCCCCATGGGAAGGCCATGCCAAGTAATAAAATTGTTGCAAGAGAAATTATAATATAACTCATGAGAAGAAAATAAACTGCATCATGAATTTGAAAAACTTAATAGGTTCATTCATATACTGACTTTGATTTCTTTTACAATTTCATGTAATGCTTGAACATTTCTGCTTATATATATCACCCTCTATTAAATTTAAAACCAATGCTGCTGAATAACATAAACAAGTTTTTATTTGAGCACCTATGAGATGATCATCAATCACACATCACACATCACACATCACACAGCTAGCAAGCATAACCATGATCAGATGGAATATGGAAACGGAGTGAGCCTAGTCACTGGATTACAAACAAGTGAATGAGCCCTGGGAAGTGTTAGCCCAGCTCCTTCTTCCATGTCAACACTAATTTCACTCTCTCCATCACCAACTTTCAATTCAAAACACTGAATTATAGCAGCCAGTGTTGTTGGCACAAACTGCAGTGCCAGAGTAGCTCCAGGGCAGCTTCTTCTTCCGCTCCCAAACGGTATCATGTGAAAACACTGCCCCCTGACATCCAAAAACTGGCTCTTTACACTCCACTCTTCGCTAAGAAACCTCTCCGGCCTGAACTCATGTGGGTTCTCCCAGTGATCTGAGTCTCTACCAAGAGACCACAAGTTGACAAAGAGCCTGGTCCTTGCTGGAATCAGATAACCTGCGATTGTACAATCTTCGGCTGATTCTCTCACGACTAATGGACCGGTTGGGTGGAGTCTTAGTATTTCCTTTACAACAGCTTGCAAGTAAGGAAGGTTGGCAATATCAGCTTCTTCAACTACTCTGGTTTTCCCAATTACAGAATCAATCTCTTTTCTTGCTTTTTCCATCACATTTGGGTGGTTGATTAACTCTGCCAATCCCCATTCTATTGTAATTGAAGATGTGTCTGTCCCGGCCCCAAATATATTCTGTCAAAAATCAGCAAAGCAGAGAATCTGAATCCAATAAATATCGTAATAAAACATTTCAACTAATTAAAATTAACTTTTAATAAATTAATAATCAAACTGTTATACCATAATGAAGGCCTTTATGTTTTCTCTGGTCAATCTAATCTCTGCATTCTCATCTTCATATATATCCAACAAAATATCAAGCAAATCCTTCACTGTATCGTCTTTATAATTCTTCATCTTCCTCGCAAGTTCATGCTCCTTCATGATCCTCTCCATCATAACATCATACTTGTCTCGAGCATCCTTCAGCTTTTTCCTGAAGCCCTGCAAATCCAAATTCTTGCAAAACCAAATGGTGTCCGACACATTAAACTTAGACCCCAGTTGATTCAATACCTTCACTAACTTCCTCACCTCACCAGCTTCGTCTTCATTATCCGAACACCTCTGACCCAGTGTCATTCTCGTAATTATATTATTAGTCAATCTCATTAGCTCTCCTCCAACGTTCACTTCCTCTCCAGCCTCAGCTTTCTCCATCATTAACCTCAAAAACTGCCTCGTCTCTTCACGTCTAATGGGGCGGAGCTGGTCTAGTATTCGCCCACCGAGAAGCTCAGTCATGCAGAGCTTCTTCATGAACTTCCAGTGAGGTCCATAAGGCACGGTAGCGAAATCAGACGAACCGTACGTCAGGTAATGGAGGTTGGCCACTTTGGGGCGGTTGAGGAAGTTGGTTTCGTTGGTTTTGAGAATCTCTTTTGCCATTTCGGGAGAGGAAGCAAGAACACATGGTTTTGAGCCAATGAAGAAGTAAACCAAGGGTCCGTACCGGGTTGAGAGTTTGTGAAATGCTTGGTGAGGTATAGGACCCAGGAGGTGCATGTGTCCTATGATTGGTATCCTTCTCGGGCTCGGCGGGAGCTTAGCTGTGGTCCGAGTTTTGCCCAAAATGGTTCGAACCAGTTTGATGGAAGCTAGACAGATGAGGAAAAGTAGTGCATATTGCAAATCGGCCATGATTATTGACAAATGTTGCCAAGATTGTGCTACTTAATGTTGATTAAATATGGATTAATATTATTGTTTATAATTGCAAAATGTTGTAATCATACATGTCATGAATGATGAATATCACATATCTATGGGCCTCTCTTATTATGTCATACTGTCCTGCTTCAATGAATCTTTTTCGGGACCATATGTACTACACATGCATATCCAAATATATGTTGAAAAAAAAAACAGAAGCTAATTAATCGCTAGAGTTGGCCATAATAACCACTGCTGTATTTTAGATGATTCATGTCATATCAATTGTACTATGGACAACGATCGCTTCTATTTTCTAAGATATGTTGTTTGAGGCTAAAATTTCAAGATGTTGATTTTTCTGTTAGGTTAAGGTGTATCAAAAATCAAGATTGGATGTCTACTTGTGGGATCTATCAAGTACTTTTTATAATTATTTATTTATTTATTACAATATTTCAGGATTGAAGAGGAGAACATGATTCGAATTTACAACCTCTTGAATGTATGCGTGAGAGGATTACTACTAAGTGTCAACCTCATCTTAAGTAAATATTTTCACTGCATCACCTATTCACTTCTTATTAAATTCAGTTGATGAAAATTCATCCATAAAAATTTAAAATTTTAGAATTCAGTGATTACTAAATAAGTCATGCGTTTTTTTTCTTAATTTAAAGTAATTTCCATTTTTATTTTTATTTTTTATGTTTCAGAACACTGGTCTTAAGAGTATCTCCAATGCAAAAGTGATTTGCATACCAATAATTGTTGACATGACAATAATGTCAAGAGACTTGCTTCCTATGTGGCATAAAAATAGGCTCGATAGACAATCAACTCAAATTTGGTCTCCAATCCTTCCGTCTAAAACACAATTTTTGTAATGACATGTCCATATTTTTTTCCTGTTTTATTTTTTATTTTATTTTCTTACCAAAAATATATGAAAAATTAATGTCAGTTTTAAATGTTTGCTAAGTCAACCTAAAAAATAGATGTGCAACAGACCGTCTAAACGTAGACGGTCATGTTGACAATGTCTAATATTTTTTTTGCAATGTCAGCTTGAGGTTGAATATACACGGCTGCATTAGAGACACAATTATTAACATAATGTCTCTTTATCCTACATCGTATCTCTTTTTTTCACAAGCCACGCTTGCATTGGAGATGCTCTAACACTTAATGTTGTTTTCAACTACAAAATTGGTCATTCCAACACATGGATGTTAGTCAATTTTAACATCTCCACGGATGAAATTCCAGTGGTTTATGGTTTAACCCTCACACTTACATCTTGAGGTTATGGATTTGAGTCTATCACTCTCCTCAAATCCCGAATTAATGTAATATTTTTTAAAAATAAATTGAAATTATACTTTTAACATAAAACTTAATCAATTGACACATATACTTGTACCATTAATATATTGACACATGTCCATTTTTTTAATTTCGATGAACACTTGTACATTAAAAATTATTTCAAAACCATTATCATATAAAATTTTAATTATAATATATTTTCACCCTTTAGTTTACCTATTAGATTTTTTTTATTTTTTTACTTTGTCAGTATCTATCTATCCACCTATGTAGACCATGTGGTATTTTTATGAAGCTTTTACCACTGATAGAATTCTTTTTTCTTTTCTTTTTTTGTCAGTATCTATCTATCCACCTATGTAGACCATGTGGTATTTTTGTGAAGCTTTTGACACTGATAGAATTCAAGCTACTGACTTGAAAGTCATTTACTCAAACCCCAAACTTGTCCATCTACTAACTGAGCTACGTCCATGGGGGCTAGTTTACCTATTAGTTTTATTAGAGCTTTTTGATTAATATTTTTTATGTCATGAATTCATAAATAGCCTTCGAATGTTGATTTTCAAAAGTTGAATTTTTATATTTTGTTTTTCCTTTTACATATATATTATAAAGTTAAGATCATCAAATTTAATTGACAAGGATACTAATTTTCATTTTTAAATTGTCATATATTATTAGGTATTAAAACAGTAAATAGGGTAGAGAGAACAAAAATTAATTAATTAAAATGAATCTTAATTTTTAAAGTAAATTTAAGTATTATAGGGATAGAAAATCAACTATTAATTTTTAATTTTAATTGAGTGGAAAAACTAATAAATAGGTGTAACGAGAAATAGATTTTTAAGGATTTGTTATCCTCAAAATTTGATTAATGACTTTTGAGTAATGAAAGGCTGTACCAACTTACACCATGAGTATTTTTCAGCTGCCGCTAGGTCTTTGTAGGGAGCTAGGGTCCTTGATGTCTCGGTTTTGGTGGGGAGCTAATGGAGATAAAAGGAAAATTAGCTGGGTTAATTGGGGTAGAATGTGTCAGCCAAAGGCCATAGGAGGGATGGGGTTCAAGGATATTTCTGTTTTCAACCAAACTCTTCTAGCAAAACAGGTGTGGAGGTTGCTTATGAATACAGATACTTAAATACTTTGGCTTTTAAGCTTTTAAAGGCTAAATACTTCAAAAGGGATGATCTGCCAGAAATCAAATGTAAGCCAAAAGAGCCTCTCATCTTTGCAGGAGTTTGCTTTTGGGGGAGGGAGTTGCTTTCAAAAGGGGTCTTATGGAAGGTTGGGAATGTAGAGAAGATTAGAGCATCCCCAATAGGTCAGAATTTGCAACCTCCTTGACTATATTTAGGGAGGATGAACCGGAATGTTCTCCAATAGGCTCCCTATCCCACTCCCTAAAATTTATTCCGGCATGTGCTCCAAAAGGCTCCTCAAATGTAGGGAGGGAAGATATCCTCCCTATTATTTTTTTATCACTCCTCAAATGAAATGGGTAGTCAAGATGAGTCCACATCATTCATAACCAATGGTCCAAATTCATCCTTCATATTTTTTATTTAACCCAAATTCTTTTTATGTAAACCCAAAATTATTCATCTTTTTTCCTTATATTTACTTTCTCCAACAGCTAGCCACTGCTAAATTCATTTTTTTTTTAACCCAAATTGCAACAACTCTTTTTAACCCAAATATATATATATATATATATATATATATATATATATATATATATATATATTGTATAAATACTATTGCTATTTCAATAAATAATAATAATAGGGGGCCATTTTTAGGGAGGTTTGTTGGAGCCTTCACTCCTTATATAGCTCCTTATTCGTAAAAAGTAGAGGTGGCACGGTTCCGGTCCGGTTCCGGTTCCGGTTCCGGTTCCACGGTTTAGTGGAACTGGAACTGGAACCGGAACCGGTTCAAACCGGTTCCGGTTCCGGTTCTACAGGAACCGGCAGTTTTGAACCGGATTTTTTTTTTTTTTTAACAAATGACAAATAAAATAAAATTAAAATTAAAATTAAATAAAATATATAAATGAAATATATAAATGACAAATTACAAAATTAAATTAAATTATAAAATAAAATTACAAATGACAAAAGAAAAAGAAAAATGGGTTCTTGAACCATGGTTGCAAAAGAACCATGATAACACCCTAACCAATGATGCCACATTCAATTCTAGTATAATAATTGAAACAAAAACTATAAGTAGTATAAAGATTTATTTTAAAACGTGTCCATTTACACGAGGCCTGACTTTAAAGTAATTCTCCGAACCAAGACGGGCATGGCTGTGGTGTCTGATCGAGAGGAAAAGGTTTCTTACTAGGTTTAAACGAGGTTCGAAATGGACACGACACTTAAAAACACTTTTTTTTTATGAAAAAGGGGTTTTTGGGGCTCGAAAAGTGGGCACAAGCCCTTTGAACTTGCTCCCATTGGATTCCTTGCATCATTCTATGCGATTTCAAAAAAAAAATCACCCAATTCGGACATCCGAACACAAAGTTATGGCCTTTCAAAGTTTAAGGCATATATACAAATTTTTTTACCGCAATTTTTTTTTTTTTGAGGCAAATTTTTTCTATTCTCTCGTTGTCAACGGCAATTTTTCTACTAAGAGTTTGACACTTTGTGTTCTCTATTCCGTTCAATACTCATTGTTTACCAAAGCTGAATACCGTTTTCAAAACAATTACAAAATGAAATAAATATTAAAAACCTTGGAAACTTGGAGACTTGAGAGTGTTGGAGAGAAATTAGAATTAGAGAATTGAGAAGAAATTGGTGTGAGGAAAAATGAAAGGGGGGGGTGGTATTTATAGAAGAAGAAAAAAAAAAAAAAAAAAAAAAAATATTGTGCAAACCGGCGGTTCGAACCGGAACCGGAACCGCCGGTTCCAATCCGGTTCGAACCGTCGGTTCGACCAAATCATAGAACCAGAACCGGAACCGGAACCGGCTCCTCCGGTTCAGGTTCCGGTTCCGGTTTTTCCGGTTTCGGTTTCGGTTTCGGTTTCGGTTCCTGTTCCGGCGGGTTCCGGCGGTTCCAACCGGAACCGTGCCGAGTCTAGTAAAAAGTACAACTGAATCCCTAAATATAAGGAAAAAAATAAGGAGCCTTGTTGGGGATGCTCTTAAGGCCTTCAAAGATCCATGGATTCCCAGGCCTACTCTTTTTAAGCCTATTTCTCATACTGTTAACAATGGGATCAAAGTGGCAGATTTTTTGATAGATAATAAGAGGGAGTGGGATATGGTGAAGTTAAATCAGTTTTTTATGTAGATGGATATAGAGGCTATTATTTCTATCCCGTTGGGATGGAGAGGAGGGGAGGATTCAAGGATGTGGTATTATAACAAGAAAGGGGAGTATGATGTAAAGGGTGGATACAGATTGGCTATGGGTAGGGATGGCAATTAAACCCAAACCCGTGGGACCCATCCAAACCCAACCAGCTTAAAGAGCGTTTGGGTTGGGATAAGTGTACCCATGGGCGGGTTTGGATTTGAAAATTGTACCCATCACGGGTTCAGGTTTGGGTATGGATTTGGAAAAATATCTATACCCGAACTCGCGTATCCGCGAACAATAAAAATTATATAATATTTTATTATTTAAAATATTATAAATTTAAACTCCAATAAAAACTTTTTAATTATATAGAGAATAAAATGTAAACATTTCAATCTATTAAGTGTTTTTATTCTTTAAAATTATAATATTTCATATATTTAAATAATATAGAAATAATTTTCAAAAAAAAAAAAAAAAATTTGGCGGGTTCGCGGGTTTTACCCTTTGACCCGCTTGTTTCACAGGTTTGTGGACGGGTTTGGGTGTGCCCCAAACCCTCAGATAAAACCCGAACCCGAACCCGTTTATTTTCACAGGTTCTCGGGCAGGTTTGGTAGACACAAAATTTTACGGGTTTGGGTTTGGATTTTGCCAAACCCGCCTGAACCCGCTTCTTTGCCATTCCTAGCTATGGGGGAGAAAGTGCAAGGGGCTTGTTCTATGGCCAATATCAATCAGAAATGGTGGCTGACTTTGTGGACTATGAATATCCTATCAAAGGTGAGAATTTTCTCTTGGAGAGTTTGTTTAAATGCTCTCCCCTCTTTAGTGAATTTAGCTAAACGGAAGGTAGTCAAGGATGTTGGCTGTATAAGGTGTGGGTCAGAAATTGAGTCTTCTGAGCATGCACTTTGGTGGTGTGAGAAAATCAGGGAAGTGTGGACCAGGACAGTTTTTTGGGAGGTGATTGAAAGGTTTCAGGGGCTGTCTTGCTATGAGATTTTAAGAGGAATTTTGTCGGTGGTGAGTAAGGAGGATTTGGCTTTTGTGTGTATGATTTTATGGAGCATTTGGCTCAACCGTAAAGCTGTGGCACACGGGAGTAAGGAAAGAGATCCTAGTAGTGTTCTAGGCTGGATCTCTAATTTATTGGTGGAATACCAGAATACTCAACAGGCTTTCAAAACCAATGGTTCGAAAGTTTGAAAACTTCCTCTGTTTGGCTCCCTCCACCCGAAGGCATCCTAGAGTTGAATACTGATGTGGCTGTGAGGAGCGGTAGAGGACTGGTGGTTGTTGGTGCTGTGATTAGAGATTGTAAGGGCTTGGTGGTGGCTAGTTTAGCCAATCAGTTGGTGGGGTTTTTTGAGGCAGAGGTCGGGGAGTTTGTAGCGTTAAAGGAAGGGGTGTTGCTTGCTAAAAGGTTGGGTCTGAAGGGTATTGTGGCCAAAGTTGATGCTTCCAATGTGGCTATGTGTTCCTCAGTTAACCATCACTTTTCAGGTTTAGCCAGTTGGGTAGTGATGGATATTACGGGCCTTTTTCAGCAAATGTCAACATATCTCTCGTGAGAGCAATGTGATGGCCCATAACCTTACAGATTTGGCTTGGCTCTGTCCTCTAAGGAGGAACAGTTATGGCAGAATACCTGTCTCTGTAGAATTTTTCCTTGTTTGTAGTTTTTTTCTGGGTCCTTTCGTTTATCAAAAAAAAAAAAAAAGTGCTCCGGTTTTTAAAGAGGATTTTTTGAGTTTTTTTTTTAATTAAAAGTTATATACTTATATGTATAGTATTGAAGAATTTTCTTAGCCTAGATACTGAAAAAAATAATCTATGATTCTGTAAAAAAATAAATGGTCCGATTCGTTTTTCAATATTGTATATCTAAAAACATACTAATTTGGGATGTACATACGGTTTTTAAAGGGTATAGATATCGTCACTCATCAAATCTTTATGACCATAGGCCCAAAAATCTTCAATACTATATATTTAAGGGTGGTCAAAGATTTTTAAAGTAGTTGTGATAATGTATATATTTGATGATGTAGTCATATATTTTGATGACAGATTTCGGTATAGTTAATAAAATAATATAAATGAGGGTATTCAAGTCATTTGACCCTAAAAGTTGGTCAACGGTTAAACTTAATGGAAATCAACCTATGATAGGAGAGATTTATGTAATTTTGAGCAAAATATCCACCAGATGTAATTAGACCTAAAATCAAGGGAGGTTTGTGTAATTAGTCCTATATTTAACAGTAATCCTTTGCTTGTCCTCCTTGTTTTAGGCTTTGTACATAGAGAAGTAATCCTTTGGTTGTCCTCTTTTTTTTATGGCTAAAGAAGCTAATTGTGTCGCCTGTGTTAGCAATGGCAACAATCAACAATATAGCAGGACAAAACATCGTTGCATGTTGCCCAACTATTGTTCGAAATATTCTTATTTTATCTAATGCTTATTAATAAAGTTTGGGTTTCATAAACATACTTTTAATTAAAACAAAAATTGGATCCCATTCATATTGGCCCTTTTTTGCACTTGGGGCACCGTCCCAAGACCTAAAGCTATAATTTTTAGACATTCATTATCATCATCAGATTGGAAATTTTATTCTCATTCACAGTAAAATACTGTGTAGGAAGGTGTCCTAAGATTATTCCATTTTCATCACATGATGAATTGATGATTCAGATTCTGCAAGTTTCAATATAAATTGTGACCAGAGTGTCACAAGATATACCCCAATTTAATTACTAAAATATTAACAAAAAATATTATTTAATCATTTAAAACACAAATGTTTCAACATAAATGCTTTAAAGATAAATAATATTTTCTATTAATTTTATACTATTAAGAAACCAAAGATAAAATTATCAAAATTCAAGTTGAGATAGGACTTCAAAGATAAATAAAGCTAGTTAATATGAATTTGTAATGCATCACACAAATCTCTATTAACTAGATCTACCTATCTTTCAAAATCCTAAACAACAAAAATTTTCAAATTTAAGTTATCATCACAAAGTATATAAATCAATAAAGTATTGAAAAAAAAACTCGAAAAAAGTTAAACAGATTGATTCAGAAGCGAATAATTTCGCATCAAATGACAATGAATATCTCAGATCAAGTGTTGGATTATAATTTTGCTTCATCCTTATCAACTAAATAATTTTTAAAAAAAATAAAATAAAATAAAATAAACAGTTTTGCAGAGCAGAGCGTGAGAATGGAAAATGAAGGAAAGAGATTACTCAGTGGTGGCGGTAATATTTATAGGTTCGATTCTGCCAGCAAATCTCTTCAACCATACTCAGAAGAGGGAGCTGTAAATCCTCATCGTAACCTCTAACTTCATTTTCACACACTACAAAACTTTGAATCTATTAAAACAGAGTAAGAGAATTTTGAAAGAATTTTCTAGGAAACCAAATAGAAAAAATATCAATAGGGGAGAGAGAGATCGCTCAGTTCAGCGGGGTTGTCGACACGCAAAGCTCTCTAAAAAGAGAAGCCCTGCATTCCGGTCTGTTGAGCTTGAATTTACTGAGTCATCACTGCGATCTCCTCAGATCTCTCCGTTACATAAGATTGAAAAAACCAGAGAAAAAATAAAGAGAATTTGTAAAGAAAACGGCGAGAGTTGTAGAAACCCTAGAACTAGAACTAGAATGAGAAGGATGCCTCTATTAAAAGCAGCGAGTATCAATTTATAGAGGTTGGAGCTAGGGTTTTAGGTTATTATTGTAAACCTTGAATGAGAGGCTGTGGATCCAACGGCCCAAAAGAGAAATAGACCATCTTCTTATCCCAAAGTCTTCAAACGAATAAGCAGTACGTGGGCCGGACTTTTTAGTGAAGCAAATGAAATAAAAACCTAACCCAACTTCCACAGGTATTGTCAAAAAATAAAAATAAAAAAAAATACTTCCACAGTTAAACGACATCGTACGAAGTAACTGTTTTTTTACAATCTTCGAACAATTGAACCTCCATTTCCAACCCTAGCGAGGTCCACCGTCCACGGCTGCTGCATTGTATTGAGTCTACAGAGAACCAGCTGATCACATTACTGACTTGTAAGCTTCTCGTTTTTTTTCTATCTTTAAATTTTATTTTATAAAATTATGCAAATGTTATTTCCTTGTATACAAACAATGTCAACCCAGAAATTTATTCGAGCCTTCTCCAGAATCCACACACCAAGCAATCCACACCAAGACACCGCTTCAAACATTGTTCAAGCCTTGAGCTATTCAAGCACTGAATTCTTAACGCACAGCCATTTACCCCTAGCCCAACTTGTTTTATCAAACCAGAGATTCTCTCTTCATTCTTACTTACAATTTTTCAACTTCCTCTGTGAAAACCCGGCCCATAAACCCGATCTTGTTTTTCATTTGACCCTCATTTGTAGACTATACAATGTGAGAAAGTTTACTGATATTCGTTTTGTATTGAATTGCATTGCAAATGATGTTAATCTTCGAACCCCGGTTTCAAATATAGTTTCTTTTGTTGAAAATTGCACTCTTGACCCCATTTTTGTTCAAAAGTTGTGTGGTATGTTGTTTAGGGTGTATACTGATAATCGGATGTTCAAAGAGGCTATTGACGTTTTTGATTATATGGAGAAAAGTGAGATCAAGATCCATGAGGGGTGTTGCATGGTGCTTTTGCTTGCTTTGAGGAGTTGCGATAAAATGGATACTTGTCTTAGTTTCTTTCAAAGATTGGTTGAGGCCAATGTGGAGATTACAGTTAAATCTATGATGATTGTGATTAATGGATTGTGTATAAGAGGAGAGGTTGAAAGGGCTAAGGATTTGATGGAAGTAATGGTCACTAAAGGGATAGAGCCTGATGTTTTAGCTTATATTCCCTCATAAAGGGGTTATGCATTAAAGGTATAGAAGAAGCTATAAAAATGAAAGCTATCATGGAACATAAAGGATTTGAGGCCAATGTGGTTACTTATAATACAATTGCTAGTGGCATGTGTAAATTGAAACGGTATGAAGAAGCAAAAATGTGGTTGATCGCTATGATTGAAAGAGGGTTTACTTATAATGTAGCAACCTTCAATATTTTGATTAACATAAATTCAAAGATAGGAAACTTAGATGAAGCACACCGACTGTTTCAGGAAATGGAGAGAAAGGTGGAGTGAGACCTGACAATGTTAATTACAATACTTTGATTGATGGGTACTCGAAGAAAGGGAATTTACAGAAGATAATGCATCTATTTGAGCAGATGGAGAAAGGTGGAATTAGACCAGACACTGTTGCTTACAATATCTTGATTGATGGGTACTGTAAGAAAGAAAACTTAGAGGAAGCAAAGCGACTATTTGAAGCGATGGAGAAAGGTGGAATGAGAGCTAACATTGTTACTTACACCATTTTGATTGATAGGTACTGTAAGAAAGATAACTTAGAGGAAGCAAAGTGGCTATTTGAAGCGATGGAGAAAGGTGGAGTGAGACCCGACATGGCTATTTACAACACTTTGATAGATGGGTATTGCAAGAAAGGTAACTTAGAGGAAGCAAAACAGTTATTTGAAGAGATGGAGGAAGGTGGAGTAAGACATGACATTTTTACGGACAATATTTTGATCGATGGGTATTGCAGGAAAAAGAAATTAGAGGAAGCAAAGCTACTTTTTGAAGAGATGGAAAAAGGTGCAGTGAGACCTAACATTGTTACTTACAATACTTTGATTAATGGTTATTTCAAGAATGCTAGATTAGAGGAAGCAAAGCGTCTATTTGGAGAGATGGAGAAAGGTGGAGTGAGACTTGACACTATTACATACAATACTTTGATTGATGCGTATTGTAAGGAAGAAAAGATGGAGCAAGCATATAAGCTAAGAAGTCGTATGGAAGCTAGAGGAGTGAGAGTTGACACTGTTACTTACAACCTTTTGATTGATACGTCCTGCAAGAAAGGAGACTTTAAGGAAGCAGAAAGGCTATTTGAAGAGATGGAGAAAAAGGATGTGAGAGGTGACAAAGTTACTTACACTATTTTGATTGATAAGTATTGTAAGAAAGGGAATATGACCAAAGCCCGTAAGCTAAGAGGTGTGATGGAAGTAATGGGGAATATGCCAGATTTATACACATATGCATCCCTAATACATGGTGAATTATCATTTGGGAAGCTAGATGAGGCATTGAAATTGTTTAGTGAAATGAAGCAAACGGGTATAATACCGAATGATTTCACCTACACAACAATAATTTTGGGTCAGTGTAGACCGGATGAAGCTTTGAGATTGTATGATGAGATGATAGAGGCTGGCATTACACCTAATGACTGGGTAGCCTTCATACAACGACTTGGCTCTTAAGGACCTGTTTGATGCGTATGAACACGGGATTGGATTGGATATGACTAAATTAGTAATGTGTTTGGTGTGGTTTGGATTGTACTAAAAATAGTATCGTCTCTTGTTTGATGTAGTATTTAAATTAATTTAAACAAAACAACATTTATTTTTTAGTTGTTATTGAAATATATATATATATAATTTTATACATTGATAGTTAAATGAAAAACAAAAAAAAAAAAAAAAAAGGAAAAAAGAGAAGAAGAATAAGAAGAAGAGTCTTAACAGCAAAAGGACTACAGAAATAAATTTTATTAGGTAATTTTTTTGGCTTAAGCTCTACCATCCTTGGTATTACCATTATTTTAGATCGTATTGACTTGTAAATAGAAGTAAAACATTCCATCAGTTGTGCGGTAAAATTATGACCACCAGAGCTTTTTATTTTTGGGAAAAATTCATGGATGAAAAATGATGATTAAAAGTAGAAAAAGACAACTGCAGAATACATGAATGGCACATCTCATGCTACCATGCTGGAGGTTGTAGGACTGGGAAACTGGTTTGTCTTGCAGTCGAAGTTCTGTTTGGCCTAAACCAGAGCTGCAACTCCTGTGAAAGGTATGGATGCAGATGGTCTGCATGTGGGTTTGATATAGTGTTTTGTGCTTTTTAGTTTGTTAGACTTCTATCAAAACTGAGACTTTTAACTGTTTTTCCTTGATTTAGTTCTGTTTGGTTGCTGGGAAAGCTGAGGAAAGGAAAAGAAAGTAAGCTTTTGGTTTACATTTTTAATGTCGGTGATGGTTTCTACGAATTGTGTTTGTATCTCATTTGTGCTCAAGTCTTGTTTGGGCTGTTTTGCTTGCACTGAAGTCTTGTTTGGGCAGTGTGAAGTACAGCATTATGCAGAATATGTAAGAAAATTTAATTATAATTATTTGAAACTTTGAATATATTGGTTTCTAGTTTTTTCTTAGTCATGGTATGCAATTAAGAGTAAAAGAACTACTTGTGACATTTGGATTTTAACAAAAATCTAGAAAAAGTAAAGCAAATCTTAGTCGTCAAATGCATCTAATAGTTGAAAATTCAAGGTTTGTATTTTGTAAGAATCTGGATGTAACTTGATAATTTTTAAATGCATATATTTGGATTGTTAACTCTATGCATGATATGAGAAAAAATAATGAAAAAAGAAAATCCTGACTTTGTAACAATTTTTAAATGTATCTACAATCGGCATTTATCAATTTGTGAGAGTTCAGAGGGTTTAGTGGTGGAAAAAAAAAATATAGGGGGCATAATACATATTTTGGAAGAGTTTATAAGACATCGGTACCAAATAACCTAGATTTTATTTGTTTGTTTTTGAAGAGTAATTGGATGATGATGGTTTTCTTACATTTTTTAGATTCAATAAAGCGTGGGATTTTATTAATTTAAATTTGTGAGTTTAATATATAAAATCAATTAATAATCTATAACTAATTGGATATTAACATAATAAGAGTTTCGATTTTAGACGTTAAAGTCACAAATTTAAATTAAAATAGCCTCTCCTTTCATTAAATACTACATACACATACACTTTTGTTCTAATTCTCGGGACTTTTATGTTCCAGCATTCTCTTAGGAAGGACGGGGTCATGCTATGGTATGGTTTCGGCACCGGTTCACTAACGTTAGAGTGGAACGATACAGTAGCAATTTTCAAAGTGATGCCATTTTTCAATTGCATGTGTCCCAAATCCCAATTAGGCAAAGAACTTTGGTGGTGTACTGTAATAGCATGGCTATCGGGTGTTTTCTTAATTCTTATTAGTTATTTCCATGGTGTAAAAGTTATTTTAACTCGGTTAGAGCCACTAGGAATTTTTTTTTTTTTTTTTTTTTTTCTCAATGTGAAACTATACTCGTGAAAATAGGGGGTTTTTTGTCAATCTTTTTGAAACTTTTAAAAATGTTCTTACTTTACATATATTTTTATAGAGGAAATTACAAGAAGTAATCAAAAAAATTATTGGTTTATTGTTTTTAGCCATCGATTTATATTTTATTATACTTATCACCTTTAGCCTTAAACAGACAAGATTACCCTCCATTTTGTCTTTACTTTACCCACTCAAAAATTTGGAAATCAACTGGAATGTAATTTGAAAATAATTAACATGTAAGTTGAAAGTCAATTGTCATGTAATTTAAAACTTAACTGACATGTAACTTGAAACATCAACTCGCATGTAACTTGAAATCAAATGGCATGTAACCAAGTTACATGTCAGGTAAAGTAAAATTTAGGGGTAATTTTATCCAAAAGTGATCAAAAGTTATGAAAACAATAAAATATAAATTAGTGGCTAAAAACAATTAACCAATAATTTTTTTGACTCTTTATGTAATCACCCCTATTTTTTATTTACTTTTATTTTATTTTTTTCATCTTCTTCATCAGCTTCCATTAGAGGTCTAGACCTCCAATGGAGGTTGAACAAATCTCCAATGGGGGTCGAAATCGACCTCTAATGGGGGTCGAAATCGAACTCCATTGGAGGTCGAAGTCAGTCGTCCTCCGTTGGAAAAAATTTGGAAAAATCATTTTTGTCCAACAAGTCTCACGCATTATTGTGTTTCCAAAAATTTTATCCAAAATAATAATAATAATAATAGCGTACCATTGAAATTTCCATTGGATCCCACTAATTAATTAGAGCAAAGAAGCTCCACTGAAAAAAACCACCAACAATTTTGTTCCGGATAATGCTTGAGTGCTAACCCGTGTACCATTGAGATTTCCGTTGGATCCCACTAATTAATTAGAGCAAAGAAGTTCCACTTAAAAAAACTACCAACAATTTCATTCCGGATAATGCTTGGATGCTAACCCGCATACCATTGAAATTTCCTTTGGATCCCATTAATTAATTAGAGCGAAGAAGCTCCACTTAAAAAAAATCACCAACAATTTCGTCTGACCCGTGTACCAACCATTGAAATTTCCATTGGATCCCACTAATTAATTAGAGCAAAGAAGCTCCACTAAAAAAAACCACCAACAATTTCGTTCCAGATAATGCTTGGGTGCTAACCCGCGTACCATTGAAATTTCCGTTGGATCCCACTAATTAATTAGAGCAAATAAGCTCCACTTAAAAAAAAGTGGAAATGATGGGAAATGTCACCTTTTTTACCAGGTTTTGTAAGAAAGTCAACACTTTAATAACTTAAGTTTAAAAGGCACTAAAGTAAGTGATTTCCAAAAATGCCCTTACTTTATACATTCTCTTTCTTACTTTGAAGTTTTCTGATATTTTATTCTTTCATCTTCCTTTATAACAGACCTCCAATGGAGGTTGAACATCATAACATTATCAATACAACTTCATTGGATAATTAGTTTTGTGGCGCTACGCAGACGCATTCAGGAGTCAAGCTCATTAGATAATTAGCTTCTTTTTTTTTCAATTTAAAACCCTAATTGGGTTCATTTTCATTTGTTCTTCGAGTATTTTGTAAACCTTAAGCTGGTTGTGTGAATTTTGAATCTAATTGAAAAGTTTCGGAGACAAATTGAAAAGGCTCGGAGACTATTTACAAAGTCTTGGAGATACAAATTTAACAAAAAAAGCTGATGGTTAAAAAGGCTCGGAGACTAATTGAAAAGGCTCGGAAAGTATATGAAAAGGCTCGGATAGTATATGAAAAGGCTCGGATACAGTGTTAAAAGTCTCGGAGATTCAAAATTGAAAAGGCTTGAATTACTGTTGAAAAGGCTCGAAAAGTGTATAAAAAGGCTCAGATACAGTGTAAAAAGTCTCGGAGATTCAAAATTGAAAAGGCTCGAATTACTGTTGAAAAGGCTCGGAAAGTGTATGAAAAGGCTCGGATACAGCGTTAAATGTCTCGGAGATTCAAAATTGAAAAGGCTCGAATTACTGTTGAAAAGGCTCGAAAAGTGTATGAAAAGGCTCGGATACAGTGTTAAAAGTCTCGGAGATTCAAAATTGAAAATGCTCGAATTACTGTTGAAAAGGCTCAAAAAGTGTATGAAAAAGCTCGGATACAGTGTTAAAAGTCTCGGAGATTCAAAATTGATAAATCTATTCATAAAACTTAAAAAAGCTCGGATTACTATTTAAAAAGCTTGGAAACTGTTTGAAAAGGCTCGGAAAAAGTGTTAAAAGGCTCGGAAACCCAGATCTTCATCGTCTTGCAGATTCTGGTCTACTTCAGGACTACAGCGTCACCGCCAGTGAGTTCGCTGTGAGATTTTCAGCCGGATTTCTTGCACCTGATGCTTTCTCTCTCTCTCAACTTTTTTCTCTCTACGTTTCAAAAGACACAAATTGACAAAATAAGGGTATTTTTGTCTGGTTACCTAAATAGGTGTATTTTAAACTTGAATTAGTAAAGTGGTGATATTCTTACAAAGTCAGGCCCAAATAGTGACAAAAAAATTTTGAACCCCTTAAAAAAAACCACCAACAATTTTGTTCCAGATAATATTGGGTGCTGACCCGCATACCATTGAAATTTTCATTGGATCCCACTAATTAATTAGAGGGAAGAAGCTCCATTTAAAAAAACCACCAACAATTTCGTTCCGGATAATGCTTGGATGTTAACCCATGTACCATTGAAATTTCCGTTGGATCCGTCTAATTAATTAGAGCAAAGAAGCTCCACTAAAAAAAACCACCAACAATTTCGTTCCGGATAATGCTTAGGTGCTGACCAGTCAGCACCCAAAATACTGACCCACCAATTGAAGTGTGGCATGTGGCCCAATTTATGAAAAATGCAATGAGATACATGTAAAAAGTAAAAGAAAAAAGACCACGTGCTACACTTTAATTGGTGGGTCATTATTTTATGGATCAGTATTTTGGATGCTGACCGGTCAGCACCCAAGCATTATCCTTCCATTCGACGTAGCCAACTCCTCGCAGCGCTCATTTTCCCACCATAATTTTTCTATTCAGCAGCAATTGATCACACATATAATGTTTTGCTAACTGTGTTTAGATTTGAATTATGATCCTCATCTATAATTTGACTTCCTATTATGGTTTTGTGTGGTAAACGTTTCTAGGTTTATAAATTTGCATTAGCATGTGTTGTTGCTATCTTCCTTGGCGACAGTTTACATGCTCCTTTCAGTACTCCACCCTCACAATATATTCGGAAACTATAATTATCGGTATATTGCATCAAGATTTACTGTTAGGTTACATTTTTACAACATTGGCCTAAACCTCATTTCTATACTACGAAGTTAGGCAATACTGTGCTGACCAAGTACAAAGTTATATTTATTTTCATTGCTTTACATTCCCAGGGGCACTTCTTGAAGTTAAGGATTGAGAATTCAATGGGTTCGGCAGTGGCAACTCCTAAACAATGCATCAGTTTGTTTTTAGATTTTTATTTTGTTTGTGTTTGAAAAGTAGATGGATGATGATGGTTTTATTACATTTTTAAGATTTAATAAAGCATGAGATTGCATTAATTTAAATTTGTGAGTTTAATATGTAATTATCTATAACTAATTGGGTGCGGATATTGACACCTATAAATATGATAAGCACACTCATATTTTATTAAAAATTTAATTACAAAAATATCCTAATAGGAATTTATCAATAAAGACAAATTAATTTAATTAAAAATAAACCAAATACTATATACACCAATTAATTACACCCATATCTTCAACTAAATCATTTTATTAAAAAAATAAAAAATAAAAAATAAACCCTAATTCTATTTCAAACATCAAAATCTTACATTATCATATAATAAAGTAAGCATCGACTATAGCCAATTTAGCAACAGATGCATATAGATAATCATTATCATCGATCTTTTTTTTTTAGTAGAAAGACAATGGTATCATCATTCAAATTTCAGATTCCTTCAAAGAACATCAATATCGAATCTAATCCCTTCTTCCCACACCAAGACCAAGCCATCACCGTCATATAAAAAACAGCAAAACTTATAAGAGCATCCACAATGGTGCTACTATTCAAGACCCAAATGAAGAAGACCCACTTTGGATCCACTTTTTGTTCCACAATGGTGTCTTTTAAGACCCAAAATATGAGACCCAAATGTGGGGCCCACCCAAGTAGACCCAAATTGGGTTCCACATTTGGAACTCAATTTGGGTCTTGCCCAATGATTGGGTTGGGTTCCCAACACTTCCCAATCATTGGGTTGGGCCCCTAAATATATATATATATATATATTTATTTATTTATTTATTTATTTATATAATTTAAATTAAAATATATAACTATTAATTTTAATAATTATATATAATGAAAAAATATAAATAAATTTAATATATATATATATATATTTCAATTATTTAAATTTAAATATATTATTATTAACTTCAATAACTATATATATAATGAAAAAAATATAAATAAATTTAATTTCAATTATAAAATTTTAGTTCAATGAAATTAAAATAATTTAAATGAAAACATTAATTTTTTGAAGGTTTGGAATCGGAACCAAACCTTTAAAATCGGAATCGAAACCGAACCTTCAAAACCGGAACCGGAACCAAAACCGGTTTTGAAGGTTCGGTTTCGAAACCGATCTCGAACTGGAACTGAAACCGAAACCGAACAGTCAAAACATCCAGAACCGAACCGGAACCGAGGAACCGAAATCTCTCCGAGGGAGGTTCCGATTTCAGTTTCGATTTCGGTTTCGGTTTCGAAACCGCCACTTTCGAAACGGAGCAGGAACCGGAACCGACGCCATGTCTAATCGTAGACAATATTTTGTTTTAATTATTTATTTTTATTGTTAATGAAAAAATATAAATAAATTTAATATATATATATTTCAATTAATTAAATTTAAATATATTATTATTAACTTCAATAATTATATATATAATGAAAAAAATATAAATAAATTTAATTTCAATTATAAAATTTTAGTTCAATGAAATTAAAATTATTTAAATGAAAACATTAATTTTTTGAAGGTTTGGAATCGGAACCAAACCTTCAAAACCGGAATCGAGACCGAACCTTCAAAACCGGAACCAAAACCTGTTTTGAAGGTTCGGAATCAAAACCGGTCTGGAACTGAAACCGAAACCGAAACCGAACAGTCAAAACATCTGAAACCGAAACCGAAATCGAAACCGGAACCGGAACCGGAACCACCGGAACCGAAACCGGACCGGAACCCAACCGAACTGAAACCGGTGCCATGTCTAATCTTATACAATATTTTATTTTAAATATTTATTTTTATTGTTGATGTAATTCGGTTGTGAAAAATTTATTTCAAATTAATAATAATTTGTTAAATAATTATTGAATATATATATAATATTTTAAAGAAGAGTAATGATTGTTTGGAAAAAAGTTTAAAAAGTGGATCCACTTTTAGTTTTTCAATTGAAAACCATTGTGGGAAAATGAGACCCAAATAAATGAGAGCCAAATGAGAAGACCCATTTTTTACTATTCAAGAGCCATTTTTGGTGATGTGGCAATAAATGGGTCTTGAATAGTGCCACCACCATTGTGGATGCTCTAATAACCCATATTTCCTCAGACCAGTCAAACCTATAAAAACCTCATGTCAGATAGTTTAGCGGATACATACTTGAGTGCTACTTTGCTCACCCCTTTTTTTGGGGTACTCCTCACCCCTCATGTCAAGTGTTGGGGAGGGGGGTAATGCTTAGCCCCCAATGCCCCATCATGGGGGTGAGCAAAAGTGTTCTCTACGTACTTGAAGCAATTAATTTCATCATCAAAACAAGGGTAGACAGCAGTGAGATTCAAGTACAATAGGGTGCCAATATTGCCACCCATAAGAATTTAAGAATTCTTCAAATTATGTTTTCGAGTCTAGAGAATTTAAGAATATTATGATTCGTGAAACTGGATGTGTTAATAACTTAAAAGGATTTATAAATAAATTATATTAAAATGAAAACATTCATTTAAATAATGGTACTATTGACATTAAAATTGGTGTTTATAATAATTTTTTAATTTTTAATTTTAGAAATTGGTGTACTTATAAATTTGTATGTGCTTATCATATTTATAGATGTCAATATCCGCACCCTAACTAATTAGATATCAACACGGTAAGTGTTTCACGTTAAAGTCATAAATTTAAATTAATATAGCCTCTCCTTTCATCAAATACTACAAACACTTTCGTTCTATTAATGCTCAACTTGTATGTTCCAGGCTTCCAGCATAAATTGTTTTCGTTTTGTTAAAAAGGAAATGCTAATTTGCACTAACGATTCATTATGATCTTGTTACGACTTGTTGCATAACATTTACCGCATCAAATTTTTATCATTTGTCACATTTGATACCGAGTTCACCCTTAAAATTAGGATAATTTTTTTAGAGTATGTAGTATTACTTAAATTGTGAGCCTGTGAAGTTACACAACAATTGAATTTTCTGGTTAATGGTAGATCGCTTTTCTATGAAGTTTGGGATGCACCATGGACCCTACATCCCTGTCTTCATGCTTCCCGTTTGATTGAGCAGTACAAGTCACTGTGACTACAAAGGCTGTTTCAGATACCCTCATTTCGGGATAAATTCCAGTACTAAATTGTATATTTTTTTTTGGCATATCAACATTTCATTCTTTGGATGTTATAGTATTCGTAGATTATGAACATTCTCATGGGAAGAAAGGGGTCATGCTATGGTATTGTTTTGGTGGAATATTTAGATTTTATTCTCTCCTATATTTTAAATTTTCCTTTAGAGTTTAAATTTATAATATTTTAAATAATAGATATTATATAATCTCTAAAGTTTGTAGGTTTGCGGGATTGGGTGTGGATTTTTTTCCAAACCCACACTCGAACCTGCTATGGGTTTTATTTCAGCACCCAAACCCGCTCGAATGCCCGTGGGTACGGGTCTTTCCATCCCTAATTGTGACCAAGAGAAAGAGAAAAGTGATATTGAAGAAGATGACGATGCATCTTTTATTTTAATTTATGTTTTTTATGAATTTACCTTTATGTCTTTAACAAAATTCCTAGGGGTATTTTAGGGATTTGATTAACTGCTAGGGATTTTTGAGGAAAAAAATTAAAATTTGTGGAAATTTGGCTGTTAAAGAATTAGAGGGCAAAAATGCTATCCTGCCGACTGAGATAAGATAATTCATGCTATTTTTTTTATTATTATTATTCTACTATTCTCTTTTCTTCTCTTAATTGAAGAAATAATTGGAAAATAAAACAGCAAGTACAAAAATGAGTAATAACCCCCAGTAGAGGCTGGTACGATTCAATTCAACATTTTGTTTGTTCAGGTTTGATTGTGTCATAGCTTTCTAATTCGGATTAGGTTTATCGTTGGATGAACTGCATAAAAACGATAAGTACAGGGCTGTACAGCTAGTCCGTGAATAACCAACCATCGCACTATAAAAATTGGATAAGTTCGATCTATGGTCATTGGGTCCTCCTAAAAAGATCTACTAAATTCATCGAGTTGTTCCAAAGAATCAAAACGGTCGATTATTAATGAAATTCCTTGTCAGCTCTCTGTAAAATACTTGTTTGGACGAGGGCTTCCAAACACATCGTAAGCTAAACCCATGCTCACAAATATCCAACCCGCAATGAATAGGGAGGGTATAGTAATGCTATGAATGACCCAGTATCGAATACTGGTAAAAATATCAGCAAAAGAACGTTCTCCTATGCTTCCAGACTTGCTGGGCTCCACATATTCTTGTATAGTCAAAAGGGGATCAATTTCATAAAAGATAAGATCAGTAAATGAAAATTCATTGAATTGCAATCTTTGTGAGATCGTCAATATAGTACTGAGAGTATTTATCAGTATTGCTATCATTCTTCTAACACAACAGAACAATTTCAATCAATATCGAAATGCAGTGCTAGAAAATTTTGTTCTTCTTTTCTTCTTGCTGGTCGATGTATAATTAGGTACCATTCAATAGAAAATTTTATGTAGTATGAGGTTTCTTTTCTCTCCAATTTCCATTATTGGCTTTAGACTCGAAATTGAAGACCAGGTAAAATGGGAATCCGACGGATTGCTTTCTAATATTTCATGACAGAGATTGTCATATTTCCCCAATTCAATTAGATATGAGAAATCTACAAATTCCCTTGTCGTAGGTGTCGAAGAGGTTTTTTATTTTAATCCCCCTCCTTTTTAAAAAAAAAGAGAAATTGGTTAGTCGTCCATAAACAAGTAACAAGGATTCGATACAATAAAAAGAAAAAAAAAAAAATGAAAATGGAAGATCGAACAAATCCCCCAATTTTGTTCCATATTGATTTCAAAAAAGTTTCATTTTTGAAATGAAGTTACAAGACACTGTTTTTATTAGTATTTTGAATATTAGATTACTCAAGAGTTGCCCAACGAATCTGTTTGATTCTGAATCGTGGGAGGTGTCGATGTCAAAGATAATGAATTTATTTCTTTTTCCACCCCTAGATACTTTATTTTTTTTAGTACCTTCTAGAATAATTGATGAATCAAAAACTTTTAATTGAACTGAGTCTTTCAATTGGTATAATATTTTTGCGTATCCTCGACTCCTCGTATCTTTCAAAAGTGGAAACTTAGGAAAGTGCTTTCTAAACATATGTACAAAAATAACAGATTTCCTTTAGCTCCTCCATGCCTACTATAACTAGTTATTTCAGTTTTTTACTAGCGGCTTTAACTCTAACCTCAGCTCTATTTATTGGTTTGAGTAAGATAGGACTTATTTGAAATTAATTGAATGAATAATTCATAAAAAATAAATCCTTCTGTGGTATTCCATATATTTAGTAGTTCCTTACCGTTTTAATTACCAATTATTGGGAATTGAGATTCCTAAGTAATACGAATTAATAGTAATATTTCGGGATAGATATTACCTCCCCTTTCCCTTTTCAAATAAATTAAATTGAAATGATTGAAGTTTTTCTATTTGGAATTGTATTAGGTCTAATTCCTATTACTTTGGCTAGATTATTAGTAACCGCATATTTACAATACAGGCACGGTGATCAGTTAGACCTTTGATTAATATTAATTCACATCTTTTTTTTAACTGACCTCATCCTTTCTTTAATTTAATTTTGGGGAGAGGGGGGTTCAAAGGTCAAATTCAGATTTCTGTATTTCAGTTAAGTGGAATTTTTGTTCTAACAAGGCAAGAGCAGAATCACACTCTGTAGGATTTGAACCTACGACATTGGATTTTGGAGACCCACGTTCTATCGAACGAACTAAGAGTGCTTTCTTACTACAACGGAAAAGACTGTAAAGAAGGGGATTCTTTATATATATATTTATTTATTTATTTATTTATTTATTTATTTATTGTTAGTACGAACTGATAATAGAAAATCTATATATATATATATATAGTATAGAACCCCCACAAAAATTTCAACCCAATAAATACTTCTTGCATATGTATATTATCATAAAATTGAAAATTATGTATTATGTATGTCCAAATTGAATCGCTTTAAAATGTATCTCTAGTTATTGCTTCGAGGAGCAATAATAGGTAGGGATGACACGATTTGAACCTGTGATATTTTGTACCCAAAACAAAGGCGCTACCAAGCTGCGCTACACCCATTTTAACTAGTCTACAGCATCATTGTAGAATCCCCATCTTGTTTTCCACATCCTTATTTTATTTTCATTTCCTTCATATATATGCAAAATGTGTCTTGCCATTTCTTCCTCTTGGTCTTATATCATATAACATATAATAATAAATTAATATTTTTCTCGGGAATTCTCAGGCACAAAGGGACCCTTAGAGGACAAAGTTTGAAGAATAACAAAATTATAGTGAGATTTTAATAATTTCCCAAAAAATAGTTATGATAGTTACTACTTACTAAGAGCAACTCCAATGAACAAACCATCCCCACCAAACACACTAAACACACCAAAAAAACTCCTCCAACCAATACACCATCCACGCCAATTAATATTTGATGGAGGAATGGTGCTCACCAAACCTGATGCGTATTGTTCCTCCACCAAATTTCCTTTTCTTTTTTTTTCTCTGTTAAGATATCAAATCAGCATTTACTTTTTACAAAAAATTAATAATTTAACCCTTTTACACTTAATTATAATAATATGTATTCCCAAAAAATATATCGTTGGAAAGAACTCGTTGAGATCTTTAAAATGATACCCACTTTGATATATATATATATATATATATATATATATATATATATATATTACGTCATTAAAATTATTGAATATTGTATAAATTAACTAATATAAATTAATTGGTATTGTATAAATATTTATTGGGAGAATATTCTTCAAAGATGCTCTTTTGGTGTAAAATTTAGTATAGATACATTGGAGTGAAAAAAAAATTGGTGTAAGCAAGATGCTCTTTTTATGACAAGTTGGTGTAAAATTTGATGTATTGGGTTGGAGATGCTCTAACCTTGTAAAACAGTAACTAAGTTTTTTTCAAAAAAAAAAAAAAAAAAAAACAGCAACAAAACGCTAAAAGCAGTAAAAAAAAAAAAAAGGGTTAATTGCACTAATTTACCTTTATTTTATTGAATTTAGTAAGATTTCAAAAGGATGTTCTAAACTAACACAAATACCCTTTGTCCTCAAGTCAATCCGTTAACTTTAACGGTTGACTAACCTTGACCAATGGAAAACCAAATATACCGCTGCCACATTATCTCAAACATAAAATATTTTTAATTAAAAAAAAAAGATAATATATCGACCATCTACGAAAACATCCTCAATTCAAGGAGGGGCCTCCTCTGTGAATTGCAGGAAGTCGATCTCCGAGATCATCAAAGATCTCTTCCAATAAATAGGAGATCATCAAATATCTCTTATTTCCTTAGTAGATTATCTTTTTTAAAATAAAATAAAAATGATTTTTTAATTTTAATTAAAAAATCATTTATGTTTGAGATGATATGGTAAGGGTATATTTGGATTTCCAAGGATCAAGGTTAGTCAACCGTTATAGTTAACGGATTGATTTGATAGTAGGGGGTGTTTGTGTTAATGTATGATATATCTTTAAAATATTGCTATATTTCATAAAATAAGGGTAAGTTAGTGTAATTAACCCTAAAAAAACAAAGATTATCAAGCGGAAAGCAACACTTTTGTTTATCCAAAAAGTAATAATAATAATAGGGTACTATTGAAATTTCCGTTGGATCCCACTGATTAATTGGAGCAAAGAAGCTCCACTAAAAAAAAAATGACCAATATTTTCGTTCCACGTAGCTAACTCCTCCCAGCACTCATTTTCCCACCATAATTTAATAAATAAAAAAGATCCCAATTCTTCGTACTCCTCAACATTTCCACTGCGATGCTCATATGCTCTCTCTTGTCTCCACTCTCTCCTCTATTCGCCGACTCTACTCTTCGCAGATACTTTGAACTCTAAGAAATTGAGAGAGAGAGAGAGAGAGAGAGATTTTGACCATGTTCAGTTTCGGCAGAGTTTTGGCGGTTTCGTATCCGGTGAAACCGTTTTTTCCGTACGATCGTCGCCGGATCAATTCCAGATTTACACATGTCAGGCCAAGATTTAACTCCAATTACTGGCGATGTATGGCTTCCGAAGAGGATTCTTCCTCTTTTGCTCCGCCGAATAATTCTGCGTCCGCCGATATAAACACCTCTGGGTACTCACTCTACTACTCTCTCGCTCTGTATATTTGTAAATGGAACTTCCATGTTTATGATTCGTGTCGATTACTAAGTTCTGAAATTTGTAACTGGAGGCATATATACATGATATGTGTAGCTTTTCAAATCTCTCTTTGGAATTGTAAATGTTATTTTCTTGTTGACTTTTTTTTATGGATGTCAAATATGGTATTAGAGCCAAAAAAATTTGTTAGTGAAGTGAAATTAGGAAAAATCAGTCATAGTTATCGCTAATACTTGTGTGATGGATGGAGTTCTGTTAGAAAATCAATCAAATACACTCGAATATGTGGTTGAGAGGCAGAGCTGTTTCTCAAGTATATGCTTGAACTTCAAATGTAACCATCTTTTTTTTTTTCTCAGTAAAGATTTCTATTCAGAGTTAAAATTAGATTACTGTAAAAAAAAATTAGAAAGGAAGAGATATACTGAGGAAGAAAGATAACAACCTTTTAAAGAAAGGTTTAATTAAATTATTGTAACTCAATGATTACCATTTTTTACTTTCTTGTGTATGGCATATCATAACTTTTCTTGTTAACTAAGGTATGGTGACAAGAGATTCAATAAATAGTTTGTTCTGTACATGTCTTTTGATTTTCAATGCAGATTTTGTATCATAGAAGGGCCAGAAACAGTGCAGGATTTTGTCAAGATGGAACTACAAGAAATTCAAGACAATATTCGAAGCCGTCGGAATAAAATATTCCTGCATATGGAAGAGGTGAGAATAAGGAACACTGTACTTCCTTTATAAACATAAACTACATTATTAATGATTTTGGGTTGTGGCATGTCAATGCATATTATACCATCTATACATAGTTATCAACTTCCATGATGGATGATACACATCCTGTATCATTTTTTATTTTTGGCTCTTCAACAACTTAAACCAGATTGCATAAATGAAATAGCCAAGCTGACTTTAATGTAAATGCAAAATCTTGTTTTAAAGTTTTTGAGTTCATAGAGAATTAAAGCACCGTATCAAATACCTTGTTTGTCTTTTTTGCTTCATTTTTTTATAGCTATTATTCCTGTTTTACTATACAGAAGTTGACCTATAATGAGTAATGACTAAACTAAAACTGATGGTCAGATGCTGGTATTCACTTTCCTGTACAGCTGATATGATAGGAAGTAAATATTTGTAGGATCTTGTACAATATCTGACTAAGAAAAGATATTCTAATTTATTCTCTAAATATTTAATAGATTGACCCCTCCATTCTATCATATAGAAATACCATTTTGTTTTGGATCCAAACCTTATGCATGTTGGTAAATTCTACATTCATGGTTGTTAATGAGAAACAAGGTAAGACTGAATAATTGCTTTCATCCCTTTCATTTCTATTCAGGAGCAATTGATCACACATATAATGTTTACTAACTGTGTTTAGATTTGAATTATGATCCTCATCTATAATTTGACTTCCTATTATGGTTTTTTGTGGTAAACGGTTCTAGGTTTATAAATTTGCATTAGCATGTGTTGTTGCTATCTTCCTTGGTGACAGTTTTCATGCTCCTTTCAGGACTCCACCCTCACAATATATTCAGAAACTATAATTATTGGTATTTTGCATCAAGATTTACTGTTAGGTTACATTTTTACGACATTGGCCTAAACCTCATTTCTATACTATGAAATGCATGTAGGTACGCAGGCTGAGGATTCAACAGAGAATTAAAAATGCTGAACTTGGTATTTTTAAAGAAGAGCAAGAAAATGAACTCCCTAATTTTCCATCATTCATCCCATTTTTGCCTCCGCTGGTAAGATTTCTTTTTGCAACACTAGTTTTCTTACTGCGACTACTTGTATCAGTAACTCACTTTAGACTTAACCTTTTTATTTCTGTCTTACATTTATATTCAATCTTACATATCATATGTAGATCTTTCCCTTCCTTCTTTTGTTCTCCTTGAAATGTTGGTCATATGGTGATTTATTATGCTTGCAGACATCAGCAAATCTGAAGGTTTATTATGCTTCTTGTTTTTCTCTTATTGCTGGGATTATTATTTTTGGTGGTCTTCTAGCACCTACGGTAAGTTATTTATGCCTTTAATTATCATGATCAAGTTAACCTATAATAATCAAATTACCTTTCAATGCAAGCATACTTCATTGACTCTTTCTCCCCCTATTGCTCTCAATTTGTCTAATTTTATGTACTAGAAATATAATTTATAAATTATTTCTTAACAAGAGTCCAGAGAAATGTTTGTTAGCGAACAAAAAGACAAGATGTAGCTAAATTTTTGGGTTGATTTGAAAGTCATTATATGGCTATTTGTGAAGAGAACATGCACATAATTCAGTGAGCATATGGTGATTAGCATGCAATTAAGGAACTGTGTATAACATCAGTTTCATTTGCATGATCCTTCTCTAATCTCTTTTTTGTTCTTTTAATGCTTTGCATCTCAGCTGGAGCTCAAGTTGGGAATAGGGGGCACATCATATGAAGATTTTATTCGTAGTATGCATCTGCCAATGCAATTGAGGTGTGGATCTTATTTTGCTTGTTATCGATATCTAATCACTTTCTATAGTTTTGACTTTGATTTGCTGCAACTTTATGCACTTTGCAATGTGCAGTGACGTTGATCCTATAGTTGCATCATTCTCTGGAGGAGCAGTTGGGGTGATTTCAGCCTTGATGGTAGTTGAAGTTAACAATGTGAAACAGCAGGAGGATAAAAGATGCAAATATTGCCTTGGAACAGGTATATTCTTGAATCTATCCAGCATTTTCTGAGTTTTATCATCCTCATCTCTCTAGGCCTTTAATGTCTATTTCTGAGACAGCCATATGGTGACTGTGGGATGAACATGAGAATTGTTAAACTTTTATAAAAACTTTCCCATTGCCTGGTCAAATATACTTAGAAAGTTAAGCTTGAGCCTTGTCCACGTTCACCATTTCTGTAGACCATTGATCAAATTAAATTTAATCATAACTGTGTTAAATTCCATGTTCATCTTTTCTAGATTTCTTGGAATGGTTCAACAGTTATCTCGATGTATATATCGTTTTTGTTGTGTAGAGTAGGAAATGGTACTTGATGTATCTGATTAACATTTGACCTAATATATGCAGGATACCTTGCTTGTGCTCGATGCTCGAGTACAGGAGCACTTGTCCTTACTGAAGTCTCAACGGTCAATAGTGGAGACCAACCTTTATCAGCTCCAAGAACGGAAAGATGTTCAAACTGTTCAGGATCAGGAAAGGTTAGACATCCAACGATATGTATCATTTTAGTAGGAAGGGTAAATTGCATAAACTTACCCTGTGTTTATGTGATACAGAAAAATATGCAACAAATTACCTTAATTACACACTCAGACCCCCTACAGTTAGTGGTCAACAGTTAGACTTAACTGTTGATTTTAAGGACTAAGGGTAAAAAGGTCATTAACCTATCGAATAAAATAGATAATTGTAAATACAAATATATCTCAAGAAAAAGCATCGAAGGATTACACTCAGATCCCCAACAATTAGTGATCAACAGTTAGATTACTAAGGGTAAAAAGGTCATTAACCTACAAATAAAATAGATAATTGTAACATGATCTCGAACCTAATTGTAAATACAATTTCACAATTTTTAATATTCAATTTTCATGCCACTTTTCTATATTTTACAGGTGATGTGTCCTACATGTCTTTGCACTGGGATGGCAATGGCGAGTGAACATGATCCACGAATTGATCCCTTTGATTAAAGGTGTTTCATATCGCACTCACTCTCAATTATTACTTATATGTAAAAATTTACAAGCCAAGATAACCAAACTTTGTATATAAAATAGATCAAGAAGCGCAATGGACACATCTAGTTGCCAATATGTGTTTTGGGTCATTTAAGCAATGATCTTATAGTGTTGCAACTCCCTAATAAATGAGCTTATAGTTTTACACTCCAAAACATTTTTCTTTTCATTATACCTACCACCCTAATAAAAGAGAAACTTCTTTTGAGGGTCAGGGTTGGTTGAAGTATATTGTTCCAATGGATGGATGCACAATATTTCATTTGAGAGATATGCAAGCGAGCACCACTACAGAGTGCAGACTATTTACCTGTGGTGATAGCTCTATATTTGCCTTGTACAGTTGTACGTACGTGGAAGCATCCTTTAGCCGATGAGGATCATTAAATGAATGTATCCAATTTACATGTACCATGTCACCCACAGAGTAATATCACCAGAGAAGAAAAAACTAGCATCCTAATGTATATGACAAATCCTTGGAACCAAGCAGCGTGAAACTAACGTATTGTGTCCTCTATGCCCTCTATGCAGCTCTAATTGGTTAATTTTTATAGCTCCAGCCCAACATACTACATGATGTGCTCAAATAATCAATATAACGTGCTATATAATTGCGATGGAGTATGATTTCACATTGAGAAAAAAAAAAATCTTGTCAGTGGCTCTACTTGAGTGAAAACAAATATTACTACATGGAATAAATGAACCCGATGCAACATGCTGTACAATTGCAACAGAGTATAATTTTACATTGAGAAAAAAAAATAAAAAATTCCCATAAGTGGCTCTACTCGAGTGAATGTAAATTTTACACCATTGAAATAAAAATATACCATATAGCGGTTCAACCAATCATAATGAATAAAAACGCTATGTCACTACACCCCCAAAGTTCTTTACCTAATCGGGATTTTATCCCGAAATGAGGGCATCTAAAACAGCTTTTGTAGTCACAGTGACTTGTACTGCTCAATCAAACGGGAAGCATGAAGACGCGATGTAGGGTCCATGGTGCATCCCAAACTTCTTAGAAAAGCGATCTACCATCAACCAGAAAATTCAATAATACCGTAAATTCATAGGCTCATTAATAATTTAAGCAATAATACATACTCCAAAAAAAAATTATCCTAATTTTACGGGTGAATGTTGGTCTCAAATGTGACAGATGATAAAAGATTGATGTGGTAAATGTTATGCAACCAGTCATTACAAGATCATTATGAATCTTTAGTGCAAATTAGCATTTCCTTTTTAACACAACGAAAATAATTTAAGCTGGATCATACAAATCGGGCATTAGAAAGAGAGTGCATGTAGTATTTGATGAAGAGAGGATATATTAATTTAAATTTGTGACTTTAACGTCTAGAATTGAAACATTTATTTTGTTGATATCCATTTAGTTATAGATGATTATGTATTAACTCATAAATTTAAATTAATGCGATCTCACGCTTTATTGAATCTTAAAATATAATAAAACCGTCATCATCCATCTACTCTTCAAACACAAACAAAATAAAAATCTAAAAACAAACTGATCTATTTACTGAATACTGCCTACCTGTTTAGGAGTTGCCACTGCCGAACCCATTGAATTCTCAATCCTTAACTTCAAGAAGTGCTCCTGGGAAAGTAAAGCAATGAAAATAAATATAACTTTGTACTTGGTCAGCACAGTATTGCCTTTGTACTACTGGATGAAATGTTCGTATGTGCCTAAATTTGACATATTAAAAGTTTCTGTCGACCAAAGGTCATATTCAGCTGTAGAACTATAGACATCCTACATCACAAGGTCATCATACTACAGAAAATATGTGATCCTCTGCCACAGTTTACTAGGATATCGAATTCCAAAAGAGAGCTAAAAGCCATAATGGAAGCTCCAAGCTGGGCATATTTTCCACGAAACATGACATGAGGAAATTGCCTCTCTTTGGTTCTCTAACAAGAGCACAACCTAAGATGTGTTGGGTAAACATTAGGCTAGCGCTTGGAGCAGTGACTTATAGGTTTTAAAGATTTCCATATACTAAGTACTCCTACTCAAAAACAATTAAAATAACTGTCTAAACAAAACCTGAAAAAAGGAAAAAAAAAAAAAAAAAAAAGGAAATTTGTTCCCAATTTTCAGCATAGTATTTAGATGTTGAAAAGCCAAACCTGCTTCTCTCGCATCAAATGAGCACGCTTATCAGCAGGAATTTGCTCCCATCTCAAAACCTATAAAACGGAAATCCATATTCAAAAAAATCTAGCACATGTTTTCATGAGTTTATACATATAGGTAACTATAAAATTTAATCCATAGCAAAAAAATTGTTAGAGCAAGGTTATAGAGTAAACAATTCCAAATATATGTATTTAAAAATTATCAAGTTACATCCAGATTCTTACAAAATACAAACCTTGAATTCTCAACTATTAAATGCATTTGACGATTGAGATTTGCTTTACTTTTTCTTATTTCAATGCGGAATAGCAAATAGAGATAAATAAATCTCATCTCTTAACGCCCCGTTTGGCAGCCAAGACTATTAGTGGGATTGGATAATTTTTGAGATTATAATCCTAATATTATGTTTGGTGCCTCTAAATGGGATGGGACATACAATCCCAACTCCAAAATAATCCTACAGCAGCAGGATAAAATAAACCCCTCCCCCAACATGGGTTTAGTTCTCCCGGGACTAATTTGTTTCTCTTTCTTCCATTGCTTCACATTAAATGCTTCTTGATGAAGTGAGTGTACAAATGATTAAAATAATTATATTTTAGTAAGAATATGATTAAAGAAATAACAATATTGCATTATTTGATATTGAATATCAAATATTATCAGACACAAAGTGAATATCTTATAAGTTATATTTTACTTAAATCATTTTTATATATTTGTATTTTAATATAATAATTTTTTTATATCAACAAATGCTTTAAAATAATTTTACCTATTTAAATTTATAAATTAATATAATTTTGTCCAATCCTAACATATACCAAACATTAGATAGGATTAGGTTTAGTCCTGAAGAAGTATTTGAGAATAATTCTGATTATTCATTCATTCAATTCTTATCACATTGAGTGATTACAAAGCATATCTTATAGATGTGAGGAAGAGGTTCCTCAGAACTAGGACTCTACTACTAAACTTCCTAGCTAAGATAAAGACTACCTAAGAGATAAGTTTGAGTAACAACCTACTCATTTCTCTGTTATTTGAAAAACTAACCTAGTGATAAGATAACAAATAGAACACATAATCCGACACCCCCCCTCAAGCTGGGTTGTAAATGTTTATCATTCCCAGCTTGGTGCTCATGTCTTCAAAATTAGCTCTAGGAAGAGCCTTGGTGAGAATGTCGGCAGTCTGGAGAGCAGTAGGTGTATAGATCAGTTTTACACTTCCTTCCTCTAGCTTCTCTTTGATAAAATGTCGGTCTATCTCAACATGTTTGGTCATGTCATGATATACAGGATTCTTTGCTATGCTTATAGCAACTTGGTTATCGCAAAACATTCTCATAGCCCCTTCCATAGGGACTTTCAGTTCTGTTAATAATCTCCTCAGCCATATACCTTCACAAATCCCATGTGCCATGGCCCTAAACTCGGCTTCAACACTACTTCTTGAGACCACTGACTGCTTTTTGCTTCGCCAAGTGACCAAATTCCCCCACACATAGGTACAGTACCCTGAAGTTGATCTTCGATCAGTTGCTGAACCAGCCCAATCAGCATCTGAGAAGATCTCTACATCTCTGTTTGTACACCTTTTGAAGTATAGGCCCTTCCCTGGTGTCATCTTTAGGTACCTTAGGATCCTGAACACTGCATCTTGGTGTTCTTCAGTTGGTTTATTCATAAACTGACTTACTTTACTTACTGGGAAACCAATGTCTGGTCTTGTGTGTGAAAGGTAAATGAGCTTTCCCACAAGACGTTGGTACCTGCCTTTGTCCACAGGTGCACTTCCTTCAATTGTTCCAAGTTTGATTGTGTGGTCCATAGAAGTCTCCGCGGGTTTGCATTCCAACATCTTGGTCTCTCTTAGCAGATCTAAGATGTATTTTCGCTGTGAGACAGCAATGCCCTTCTTTGACCGAGCCACTTCCATGCCTAGGAAGTATTTGAGGTTTCCTAGGTCTTTGATTTCGAATTCTTTTGCTAAGAAAACTTTCAGCCTTTGTATTTCCTCGTCATAGTTTCCGGTGAGAATAATATCGTCTACATAGACAATAAGAATTGCCATTTTTCCTGCAGTTTCATGTTTGACAAACAAGTTGTGGTCAGTTTGGCATTGTGAGTACCCATGCCTTTTTACTGCCTTTGTGAACCTCTCAAACCAAGCCCGTGGGGACTGTTTGAGACCATACAGTGATTTCTTGAGTTTGCATACTAGATTTGTCTTTGAGTATGTTTCCAGACCTGGTGGCACTTCCATGTACACCTCCTCTTCTAGATCGCCATTTAGGAATGCGTTCTTGACGTCTAACTGGTGGAGTGGCCAATCTAAATTAGCTGCCAATGACAATAGGACACGAATGGTATTGAGTTTTGCCACCGGAGCAAACGTCTCCTCGTAATCAATCCCATAGGACTGTGTAAATCCCTTAGCAACCAGCCGGGCTTTGAATCTCTCCACACTTCCATCTGCTTTATGCTTCACGGTGAAAATCCATTTGCAACCTACTGGATTTTTCCCCTTTGGCAATTCTGACATCTCCCAAGTACCATTTTTCTCTAAGGCTCTCACTTCTTCCCACACAGCAGCCCTCCATTCAGATACCTTGAGTGCTTCTTGGATGTTGTTTGGAATTTGTGTGCTAGAGATATTGAGAGCAAAGGTCCGAAAACTTGGAGACAATCCCTCATATGAAATGAAATTGCACATAGGGTAAAGAGGTCGATCTCTGCATTCTCTTACTCCCTTCCTTAGTGCTATAGGTTGATGAATATCAGGAAATTCTATTTCAGCATGAGAAGGATTAGAATCAATGTTACCTGAGATGTTTTCACTTGCAGCTTCTGTGTTTAGATCAATCTCTTGGACTAATGGATTCGGTTCTGGTTCTTGGGTCTGCCTTGGATGTGTTTGGTTGTCTTTTCCTGTTTGATTGGATTTCTTCCTGGTATAGACAATTAATTCTTTTTGCACCCTAGGTTGTGAAGATTTGGGGACAGTGTTTAGGGTTTCATTTTGCTGACTTTGATGGCTAATTGACTCAGGACTGTTGCTGTCAAGTAATATTTGGGAATGGGACTCTAGAGTTTTAGTTGGACTATGACTAGGAGACATGTGGGAATGGGACTCTAGAGTTTTAGTTGGACTAGGACTAGGAGACATGAAGAACTCGGTGGTAAGTGTTTCCCAAAACTGAGATTCCTGACTTTCAATCCCTCCCTGAATATTAGTTTTTTGGTAATATGATTGATTTTCAATAAATGTTATATCCATAGAGATGAAGAATTTTTTTGTTGCTGGAAAATAACATTTATACCCCTTTTGTGTTGGAGAATATCCAACAAATATACACTTGATAGATCGAGGGTCTAGTTTGCTCTGATTTTGTTGATTCACATGTACAAATGCGGAGCACCCAAATACCTTAGTAGAAAAATGTGTAATGATTCGTGTATTAGGAAAGGATTTGAGTAGTACTTGACATGGTGTTTGAAAACTAAGAATCCTAGATGGTAATCTATTGATTAGGTAGGCTGCTGTAAGGACAGCCTCACCCCAATATTGTTTAGGGACGTTGGTCAAAAACATGAGGGATCTTGCTACTTCTAAAAGATGTCTGTTCTTTCTTTCTGAGACTCCATTTTGTTGAGGAGTCTCAACACATGAACTCTGATGAATAATCCCCTCACTTAATAGACAACCCCCAAAAATAGAATTAAAATATTCCCTGCCATTGTCGGTTCTCAAAATTTGGATTTTTGTTTGAAACTGGTTTTGAATCATCCTATTAAAATTTTTGAAAATCTGACCCACTTCAGATTTTTCTTTCATTAGGAAGATCCAAGTGAGTCTAGTGTGGTCGTCAATAAAGGAAACAAACCATCTAGCACCAGTGATGTTATTAACCCTAGATGGTCCCCAGACATCACTGTGAATCATGGAAAAAGGATGGGATGTTTTGTATACTTTATTTGGGTATACTTGACGTGTGTGTTTAGATAACTGACAAACTTCACACTGAAAGTGCTTGGAATTTTTATTATCAAATAATGCTGGAAATAGTTTTTGAAGATACACAAAATTAGGGTGACCTAATCGATAGTGCCATAACATAATTTCACTATCATTATTTGTCCTAGGAGGTGAACTAGACTGACTTTTTAGAGAAACAGCCTGTGCTGTTTGAGATTGTCTTTCAGGGCAGTTTTCAACCTTGAGGAGGTAGAGTCCCGAACACATCTCAGCATTGCCAATCATCTTCCCCGAATCCAAGTCCTGAAATACACAATGAGTCGGGAAAAATTTAGTTATACAATTTAGTTCCTGGGTGAGTTTACTAACAGATAATAGGTTGCAATCAAGATTTGGAACCAATAGTACTGATTGAAGTGTGAGATCTTTAGAAATCTCAATAGAACCTGTGCCTGCAACCTTTGATAGTGAGCCATCAGCAATTCTAACCGAAAGATTACCGTGACATGTACTATAGGTTTTGAAAATTTTAGCATCTCCCGTCATATGATCTGAGGCACCTGAGTCAATAATCCATGGATTATACTGCTCTCTTTTAACATTTAGGGCTTTTAGGAAGTTGCCTTTTTGTGCCAAGGATCCGGTGCCAATCACTACTTGTGATGATGATTGAGTGAAAAGCTTTTGCAACAATTCCATCTGTTCTCTGTTGAATGGGCTTGATTCGACAGAGGAGGCACCTTCATTGCCTAAAACCATGTTTCCACGACTTTCTCTGTCATAGGTGGGTCGGGTAGGTTTCCAGTCTGCTGGTTTGCCATGGATCTTCCAGCATGTTTCTTTGGTGTGTCCTAGCCTCCGGCAGTGATCACACCATGGCCTTCCCCTTCTAGGCCGCCCATCATTGAAGTTGTTTTGTGTCCCTCGAACAGCAAGTGCAGAACCATCTATTGCTGCTCCAATAGGACTATTTTCAGCCTTCACCATAGGGCCCATCATAACCATTTTTCGACTCTCTTCTCTACGAACCTCAGAAAATACTTCTCGGATACTGAGTAGGGGTTTTGTTCCCAGAATCCGACCTCGTACTTCATCAAGATTGTGATTCAATCCGAGTAAAAACTTGAAGATTCTCTTCTGCTCCACAATCTCCTTGTACAAGACCCCATCTGCGGAACAACCCCATTTGTGCTTCTCAAACATATCAAGTTGCTGCCAATTCCGAGTAAGCATATTGAAGAACTGGGTGACTGTCAGCTCTCCTTGACGCAGATCATGGAGAGTGCTCTCTATTCCAAACAGTTCTGCAGTGTTGTCACTGTTGGAATATGTTTGTTTGGCTGCATCCCATATCTCCTTTGCTGTTTCATATAGTAGAAAGTTCTCTCCTATGTCGTTGATCATGGAATTTATTAGCCATGACATCACCATACTATTCTCAGATTTCCATTGTTTGTATGTTGGGTCTTCCTTTGCCGGACAATTGGCAACTCCGGTGATGTAGTCATCTCTCCCCTTTCCACAGATGAACATCGACACAGATTGAGACCATTGAAGGTAATTGTGTCCATTTAGTTTATGACCAGTAATGGGCATATGAGGGAGATGAGGATTATCGGAACCACCATTATTGTTTGATATGGTTGGTTCCGAATTAGAGGAAGAAGAAGCAGTTGAGGAAGTGTTGGTCATCCCGATCTGAGATGTTTAGGTAGGCCGGACGTTAGGTTTCAGATCATCAGCTCTGATACCATGAAGAAGTATTTGAGAATAATTCTGATTATTCATTCATTCAATTCTTATCACATTGAGTGATTACAAAGCATATCTTATAGATGTGAGGAAGAGGTTCCTCAGAACTAGGACTCTACTACTAAACTTCCTAGCTAAGATAAAAGACTACCTAAGAGATAAGTTTGAGTAACAACCTACTCATTTCTCTGTTATTTGAAAAACTAACCTAGTGATAAGATAACAAATAGAACACATAATCCGACAAGTCCAATCTAGTGTCACATCAAACAAATGATGGTACTAATTTAATCCAGTCAAATCCAATCCAATCCAATCTTATCCAATCCTATAAAATAGTCCAATCCAATCTCGCGTACCAAACAGGGCCTAAATGTAATTCAATGGCTAAAATTTGACATCTAGATTTTTGTTAAAATCCAAATATCACATGTGGTCTTTTACTCTTAGTTGCATACCATGACTGAAGAAGAAATTAGAAACCAATATATTTTAGTTTCATCTATTCAAAGTTTCAAAATACTTATAATTAAATTAGAGAGGTGTCAAATATGCTTACATATTCTGCATAATGATGTGCTTCACAGCAGCCCAAACAAGACTTCAGCGCACGCAAAATATCCTAAAAAATGTAGCCATTTCACTGTTAAAAATTGTATAACAAATAACATTCACAAGCATGCACAGACATAAAGTTTAATGCAGGTTTCATCTACACGCCCAAAAAGGTCTACAGATGATTTAAATTCATATGTGAATATGCAATAGCCTGTAGATGATTTATAAAGGTCTACCAATGATTTAGTTTATTACATATAGACAAACACAGTATAATACCATCCAAACAATTCAAAAGACTGCAGCATTCTTCTTCCTTCTAGTATAATTCTCTGTAAGGTCTCTAGACATGAAGATTTCCAACAGATATCTTGGTTATATGCTTAAGTGAGTATAAGCATACATTGGAGATTGGACCGATAACCTTGGGGCTGGATGGCATCTACTGTTCTCATAGAGTACAGTGGAGGATGAGGTTGCAGGTTCAGTCATACGGTGCATAAATAATATTTGGCAAGCAAAAGATATATAGATTTAATAAACAAACTCTTGAATATGTGATAATAAAACTAAATAGTATTTCTCAATCATGTCTCAACCATCAAAAAGGAGGGCATCATTAAGGATTTTATTTTGGAAATAAGAAAGGAGAAGTTTTATGACCTTGTGCTTGTTCTTCTCGACTCTTAAACGTTCATCAATTACAAAACCGACCTGCCAAAATAAAAGGTCACGCAAAACAGAGTGGTCAAATAACCAGGCATCACACTTAAATTGATATATCATTCACAAACATTGAGACAGAAATTAAGTATGAGGCAGCAACCATTTCTGTAACGGTATTGTTCGTTAGTACGATACATGAGGCCCCGTTAGATACAAACAAGTAGTGAAAGACTAGGCACATCAATATCATTTGAAAACAACTTGATATCATAAAGATGGATTTTCAGAAATCTGATCCTGTGTTTTAATCATTCTCAGCAGTGCTGTTACATATGATTGTGATGAAATAGAAATAATAAATACAAAGCAATCCTGCCTTGTCCCATTGCATATAGATGCTGGAGGCTATCTATGGATTATACTGAGAAATGCATTTCTACTAATAAATATAATAGTTAAGGAATAAGAAATAATACTCTACTTTCCACTTTTCCATAATTATTTCTTTCCAATTTCTGATGCACCAATCCATCCAAAATTCACAGTCACTTGCAAATTGGTAGTGGATCACAAGAAAGAAGAAAAATAGGGATAAAGAGCTGGCAATGTATGTTGCAAATAAGTTTCAACATGATTAGACAGGAAACCTAGTGTAATGCCTATTCTTGAAGATTCCACAGCTGAAATTTTTACACACTTTTATTTGATCATAATGCAAGTTAACTGAAGCTTCTCATTACTTCTAGAAAACAGCACACAAACCTTTATTCAGAGAAACACTATGAATCAACTTTCTTGGACATGCAGATATATTCTACACACTTTAGAAAGCAAGTTTGTTATGCAAGAACATGGTCAGAGCGTGACAGGTTAGGTTTCAAAAATTGATGGATTAAAAAGGTCTTAAGTTAAATGTACATGGTCCTCTATACTGGAGCACAGAATCAGCAAGTGTAGTCCCTAATTCACCCAAATCGTAAACTGATTATACCTGTACAAACAAATTGCATATGTCCCTTTGGACAAAAGCTTAATACACAACGCAGAACATGCAAAAAAAAAAAAAAAAAAAAAAAAAAAAAAAAAAAAAAAATCTGAGGTAAAAAGAAAATTACCTTGTTAAGCAATCTCTTAGGATCTTGAAAGGCTTTCTTCTTGGCCCATTGATGGAATAAGTGTGAAACAATTGATCTGTCGTCCACACTGAATCTGTAAAAGTAATGGACTTGAGAAAAAGTTAATCTCAATGGATAATTTTTAAATTTGATAATAAAATTATTACACACATCACAAATTTAAAGGGTAACCTTCTTAAAAAACTATTTCCATCACAAGCTTCCACTGTTTGCGTTGATTCTTTTGTAGCCTCGTTAAATTGAACTTTGAGGAAGTCATTTTCAACCACATTTGTCTCAGAAGGTTGATCTTCTCTAGGTAGATCAATTGTAAACTGGGCAGTTTCCTTTTGGATGTTTTGATGGTTTGTTTGTTGATCTTTTACGCATTGCTCAGCCTACTTTAAAACATAGTTCATCAGAGTGAGTGAGCATCAAGGAACAAAGTCAAATGTTATGACAAAAAAACTTATATAAAGAAAACAGCAGGTAATATATTAAATAAATTCCAGATCAATTTCCAAGTAATGGTTTATCGACATGATTTGGAATATAACTAACGCTCATATGGACATAAATTTCATATAGCTCCTAGCATAGATAATAATTCCTTTAATCTAAAAGTTTCATGCCCAAATTAGAAAGAAAAGAAAAAGATCAGGATAAAACATTATGGATGAATGTTAAAATTTGCTAACAATTCATATATATATATATATATAGAGAGAGAGAGAGAGCTTCTCACCTACAAACCCCCTGATATAACTTACATACAAACTTATTTATTAGCCTTTGGATGTTGTGTAAGTGTGTTGATTTTAACCTCCCTTATTGATCGTGTTTTCTCGATAGACTATGGTAATAAGCTTATAGGATAATGATATGCGAATATGCGGAATAAAGTATGAACAGTAAAGAAAACACACCACACACAAACACAAGAATTTACCGAGGTTCGGCTAACTTTGCCTACGTCCTCGTGTGATCTCTCTTGAGAAATCACTAGCACTATGAAGAAAAACGCTTGGTTACAAGATACTTATTGAAACCCCTTAGCTAATTCCCCAAAACCTTGCTAGAACCTCTCTATCACTCTTGCTCTCTACCCTTTGTATGCTTGCTGTTTTTCTGTGTTAAAAATAAGCTCCCAACAGCCCTATTTATAGATATAGGACTTGGGTTACATTCCTTGCTAGAATAGGACTCCTAAATCCTTTTAGAATAAGAAAAGCTAACTTATTTCCTAATCCTAGTTGATTTAGGACTCTTGAGAAAATATAATTTCCTAATCCCAATAGGAAATTATATGCACACTTTATTTTCTCCTAATCCAAATAGGATTCCTTCTTAAGCCTTGACTTGGGTTTTGATGAGCCAAAAACACAACAAAGTGTTGGGCTAGGACAGGGAATACACAACATGAATCTTGATCCAAAGGCTAATAAATAGGTTTGTATGTGTTATATCAAGGGGTTGTAGGTGAGAAGCCCTACATATATATATATATATATATACACACATATGAAGTCCTTTTCTCCTCTGTGCGCACTAATATAAAATACATCGGTGCATTGTATGTGGCCATAGATTATGGATAAGCATTGACAAGTGCATGCAGACCGAGTCAAAGCAATTGAATCCAATGGTCCACGCACTGATATATATTTATCGGTGCGCATTGAGAAGAAAAGTTTCCTATATATATATATATATATATACACACACACACATAAAATCCATATCTCACGTGTATATGTGAAATTGTTTTAACACACACACACACACACAAATATATATATCATGGGAAAATGATCACAGTTGCAAAGAAAGTAAAGTATGAAAGAAAATAGGCTGTTGAATTCTCGAATTGTCAAATTGAGAACATATTTACTAGCAAACAACATTTTCTATGAAATCTCAGCTTGATACGACCATTTTCATGCCAATGATTTTGTTGATTCACATTTTAGTTACTTCCAACTGTTCAATATCAATTTTCCACCATTTCCATATTTGTCACCTTCTTATATAAAGAAGATGAAAGCTTATTGCAAGCTTCAAGTTTTTTTTTTTTTTTTTTTTTTTCGAAACGTGCAAGTTTCAAGTTAAAAACAGAAATTAAAACTCATTCAAATAAAAATAAAAATAAAAATGAATAAATACACTATCCTGTCATGTCACTCACGTGTTACCTACTTATATTCCATAATTTACATACACATGGTGATAGAAAAGGACCAAGAACAGAAAGAAAGAAAGAAAGAATAAATAAATAAACTAAGCCAACATAGAAAAACATTTCATAAATTCTATCAAACTTGGACTGTTGGACAATAACTACTCAAAAAATTTAGGACCAGCAGCACACACCTGAACTTCTAAAAGATGATGCGGAATTTCTTTGAGAAATCGTGACGGTCGAAGCAACTGCACATAATCTTAGTGTCACCTGAAAATGGCAACAGTAAACATAGAGCAAAAGTAGAATATATTTCAAACCTGCCAACTTGAATCCATTGTAACATATAGAATGAAAAGTCTTTTCCGAGCACGAGTCATTGCCACATATAACAGACGTCTTTCCTCCTAAAATTTTCAAGTGAGAATGCTATTTAAGTACCATACTCAAACAATCAATATTTTAGAAAGAAACGGGCGAAAAATATCCAAAAAGAAAAAAAATACCTCGACCGAGTTCCCTTTTTCGCTTGCAACACCATTAAAATCATGTAACAAAGGAATCTCGTTTTCATTTGCCTGCACCATTGGTCCATCAAATAAAGAAGGACAGGATGACTACCGGTTCAACAATAACTATTCATGTATAAAGAATGAAAACTAATCACACAGTATTATTTGAAGTAATGAAACTAGTGCTTTGCTTCTAGGGAAAAAGCATGTTCACTAACGCTTTCTTATCAAAATAAATCGGCATCCATGGATTGGTATCCTTTTATAAACTTTACTTCTGATAAAAGACCGAGTGTTTGTTTGGTATGGCTTTTGAAAGGATCAAAAACGCTTTTTTAATGCTAAAAGCTATTTTGGGCTTTCCCAAAAAGCTTTTTTTGAATTTTTTTAAAGCATATGAATTGTCTCAACTACCCTTTATAAATATTAGATATTCCACCATAACTCTTTCATTATAAATACATTGTCAACACCTTTTTTGTAATTCACTCAACCAAAAGCTATTTTTAAAAATACATTGTCAACACTTTTTTGTAATTTACACAACCAAAAGCCTTTTTTGTTAGAAACTTTACTCATTAGAAGCTCTACTACAAAAAGATCTACTCTAGAAGCTCTACTTGAAAAGCCATACCAAACACACTCCGAGAAAAATTTGCTCTATTCAACTCTATGAAATTGTCTTGTCATTAGAATTAGCACCTCAATATTTCTAGTTTTAATTTTCAAATGGCAACAATATCTTATGTGGGTATTAAAGTATTGTTTCATTAGCTATCTCCAAATTATTGCTTTATGTATTATGCCATCAAGGATCCTTATTTTCAAAGATACTCGTATCAAGCTATAAGCAAATGTGTTTTCTCCTATATCATTATATTCTGATGACGATTAATGTGGAACTACCGATGAATAATATTTACTTCATCTAGATCTGGATCAAGATTATTTTTGCTATATTACCTAATAACAAAAGCTCCATTTTTTTGGTTCTGAGTGTGGTATCCTTTGATAGCAGATTCGAAATCTAGATAGGGGAATATTGCAGTAGGTTGATTAACGATGTGAACTCAGATCCTATGAACAAGAAAATTGAGAGAGAATTTTCAACAAGTTTGACATTAAGGTTTTGTAAAGTTTAGTATCTTACTAACAAAAATTTATTTTTGTTATAAATCATGTTGCATCAATATACACATTCTCATGCATGATGCCAAAAGTGTTTCTTTACCTATTTGACTTATTGACTACAATAAACATGAATTCTAGCACGATGAAATTGATGTAAGATTAAATAGTTTAAGCAAAATTCTTAGTTTAAATAAAATCATTTACAGGTGCACAAGTGTCAATTATGAAAAGTAACATAATATCACAATGAGAAAAATAATTGTAGCAGGTTGGTTTAAAGAATAGTTCTGTAAATATACGTAATTACGTACCTTGACTATGAATACGATGTCCCATTCTAAGCCTTTTGACTGCACAGGAAAGGAGGAAGGTAATGAGAAAGTTGAGCCAAATATATTCAGTAAATCCACTAGGACAAAGAAAGGGAAGTGAGTTATTAGAACCCAAAGAAAGGACGTTTGTGAAGAAAATACCTGGTGAATGGTAGTCAAGGTAACAGAATTTTCATTTTCATGTCTTCGGGTGCGGAAATTTTCTCTCTCCCTCTCAGATAAGTAGTCCATAAAAGCTTTGATTACATTACCACAGCCTTTTTTATCTTCATCTACCTTTGTCTCTTCTGGAGAAGTAAATTTTGTTGATAAGAAATCAGAGACGTCATCTAATAGGTATCGAAGGACCTGCAATGTGGAATTGCCAAATTCCAAGAACATATATCAAACCCTCAACATAATCACGAAATGCTTAAGCATGACCTAGCTCAAGATGAAATCAATTTCAAATTGTTGGAAATCACATGTCAGCTCCATGAAGAAAAAGCCAACAAATCCCACATCTAAAAAACTACAGAAAAGTTGAAGGGGTTATAAGTTAATTACACTTGCAACCTAATAGACTACTCTGGGAGATGATATCAACATCAAATTGATTGGAAATCACATGTGATTCCCGTGAAAAAACAACCTAATAGATGACTTTTTTGGGTTGGATATTGATTCAAAAGATATAAATCAATCCCTATGGTATGAAAAATCCTATATAGTTAGGAACAACTCCATTCATTAAGAATAGTATGCTAAACCTAAGAATATAAATTCTCCATTTTTAATCTGTTTATAAAAACTAATTAATATTACATTTTTATGGCACATAAAATCTTACTCATGAAACATTGGAAATCAACAGAAAAAAAAAATGTTAAAATTTAATGGTGATTTTTGAACTTCTCATGATTGGCCCCCATCAAACAGCACCATAAATAGATATCTCCTTACAGATCTGAAGGTCGATTAAATTCTAATCAGAGAAATCTGAACAGAGCTGCAACAAAGCCAACTAAATTCTACTCTATTCAGATGCTATACAATGGACAAACCGAAAAAGTATATCTCAACAATCAAGCAGTAGAAAAATCAAATGTTTTCAGCAACACACAACACTAACCACTGATCTGAAAAAATGGATAGATATGACAGAAAGAGGAATAAGATGTAGATTTCATATGAAATTTACAGGAAAATGTTATATTCTACTTGCATACTTAAATGATAAATAGGTAACAAACTTCATTCAATTATGGCCTAAGCTAACATCAGCTTGAAAGCTCTCAACTTACAGATCTGAGGTCATTGTCTTCATTAAGCAATTTTCCTCCATCAAAATCAACAACTGCCCGATGCTCAAGAAGGTATTTCTAAATGTTAAAGTGGCATGAATAAATCATAATAAGTATACAGAACCAAAACAGTTATAAAAACATTACATATATAAAGTTTCTGATAGTTTAATATGAAAGATCCCTATTTATAAAAAATGTATTTTATTTGTCCCTGAAAAAAGGAAATAAGAAAAGATGAGAACAATTCATTAAGGCTGGCCAAAAACAGTTTTTTTGAAAAAAAAATTAATATGGACTGGTTTACATATCCATCTTCCGAGTTATATCATTATATGATAAACTGATTTAGCATATGGACCGAAAGATAGACATCTATTTCCAAAGTTATATAATCAGTTGATTTGGCATTACAATATCATTTAAATGTATAGCTTCATCAAGAAGCAGCCACAAATAGTGAATTCATAAGACAGCATTCTACTTCAAAATTTAGCAAAAGGGAAGACAAAACCTGAGGTACTATGTTTGCCACGGAAGTTATAACAGCTGAGATTGATTGTTCCTGTAAATCATTCATGAGTCAGATGAAATTCTCCAGGAAGTTGATGCTTAACAGGCTGTTATTTAAAAACAATTCCAACTTTTCTCTAAAGTAATACTTGGATTAGAAGAAACCGAGCCTAGTTGCATGAAACCAAAAGAGCTCCAAGCATTTGTATTACTACACCAAAATTAGATCATGAATCACCGATAAATGGAGTTCAATTTCATGTCTTAATCACACATTTTTTTTTTAAAAAAAAAAATGAGTATAGAGAGGGGTATGTAAGGGACACTGATGAGAAAGACAAGGTCCATACTCCACAACATAAATAACATCTTACCCTGTGAACAAGCTTCAATATCATCTCTAGTGTTGACAACACCTTCCGTCCTTGAGTAAGTTGACTCCTAGATCAATTACCAGATCACACTCAGAAAGTTTCTACAGGCTATATCTGTAAATCAGTTATACATCACAAACGTTAAAGGCTGAGAAAGAGAGATTCACTCACCCACTTGAAATAACCAAGATTATTACAATATAAGCAACTATAATTCAACAATACATGTGCCAACTATTAAAAGTTGAAATTTATAAACTCCCCTAAGATATCTAGATTAATTGTCACCTTAGCATCAAAGAATGGCCCATCAAAGACAAAAGCATCATGTGTCTCGCACAATCATCAGCAAGAGGATCAGAGGATTCTTTTTCTGTGCTATTTTTTTTTTTTTTTTTTTTTTTTTTTTTTTTTTTTTTTTGAGGGGTGGGGATTGGATTTCACTATTACAGTAATTTCAGTTGTAATACACCAACTATTTATTAATGGGAACTTCATCCCAGCTAAGTTGACTATTTACCAATTAAAGTTCACGGAGTTCACTGGAGTTGCAATTACTGTAATGGGCAGGTCAAAAAGCAGGAAATGAAAAGATAGGAACAATTAAGGTCTTTCTTGACAAAAGATACTTTGCTTTCCTGTAAGGCATCATTGAAAACCTAATGAATACTGTTTAAAGAAGGTAACATCCTAAGTGATTAAATGATCAAATTTTGAGTTGATATCTGGTAGCACATACATATGCCTAAGATTTGGGACCAAACTTGCAATGATGGGATCAATCATAATGGCATAATTTCTAATCTTACAAGAGAGAATGTAAAATTAAGTCAAATTTGATTAACAATTTGTGCATAAGGTACAGCCAGGGACTATGATGTCTTAAATTCAAACATAATTCATGGACAGTATTGTGGTAAATCTCATGGAAAAAGGGAACGTTAAATGCCAACATTGCAGTTGGTAGAATAATGAGGCTTAAAACATACTGTGTGCCCAAAAAACAGTTTGAATTTTTGCACATTTCCATATAAATAAATCATCTATCACATAGAGAAATTGGTAAAGAAAACCTCTTGAAGGTACCGGAAATCTTTGCACTGAAAATGTCACAGGCAGCTGCTATAAAGCTGCTTTTTCTGAAAGTACAGATTTTGTCAATGTGGTCAATTATCTGCAGAGGGGAAAAGGGAAAAAGGGATGATGTCAAGGATATAAGAGCCTTACACTGGATACATATTTCTGAAGGAAAGAGAAGCAAGCACACATATTCAAAGGAGAAACAAAAAGCGACAGAAGAAACAGAAGAAGAAAAATAAATACACAAGTACCCTCTTCTTTTCCTCTTTCTCAAGAGGAAGAAAAGCCTTGAACACTTGACGATATGGGCCATCATCACAACCAGGCAATGTCGTTCTGAGCATAGCAATAATGGCTCTGACTACCTATCAAGGATATAGTATATATTCAAAATGTATAATGGAATAGAAATCAACAAAATAAAAAATTTAAAAGTATACAATCAGTAAGGTGCAAAATTACTGCAGCTTCAAACTTAAATTGGTACAAAATAAAGTTGAAAAACTTCATTATTACGTAAAAGCTCTACAAAATTTGTACTTCTTGACCAAGGGTGGAAGCAATCATGATTCATGAGGAGCATGCAATAACACTGATTGCATGGCTAATGACTGACTATTGACAGTAGTCGTAGAGCAACCACATTCCAACCATTCTTCTTATTCACAAATCACAATATATATATATATATATAGTTTGCTAATTAGAGTCAAGTTCAAACTGAAATATATATATATATATCAAATGCAATGCATGCTCAATACCATAGACCGGTATGGATGCTACATAAGAGCACTTCAGAAAGAAAAAAAAATTAATGACCTTTTTTCTGTAGAACGCCACACCATGAAGGTTAAATGGTATTCTCCTCTCACGGAAGGCCGTTTGGAACACTTTCCCTGATACCTATAGTACAAGATAAAGCCATGATCCATTATTAGTAATCAGATTATCATTATATGCATATTAACACCATTAATAGCAAGCTTGACCTGCCGCCTGTAGAGAATTGCAATGCTGCCATAGGAGCATTTATCAGCTGAACCATTAGAAGAATTTTCCAGGATTTTGTCGACAACAAATGCACTCTGTGCTTCCTCATTGTGGCATTCCTTTACAATTATCTGTATAGTGAGGACCCAACAAAGCAGCAACAAGGTTATAAACTAAAGTAAATAGAAGATGTACTGGAAATGTAGTACGTGGCAAGATTAATGTACCTTGGATCCATAAGAATTTTCAGTGAGAACATTCTTTAATTGACATCGCTTCACGTTATGTTTTATAAGTGAAGATGCAGCCTCAACAATGCAGCCCGTGGACCGATAGTTTCTGGTAAGTCTAATCTGAATTATAAATACATACGTAAAATCAAGAATGTAAACCAACCAAAATGGTAAAATGTAGTTGACATAGAAAATTTTCAAAATGGTAGAATCAGTCAACATTATTAATCTGCTACATAGCAGCTGTCAGAGAAAAGGCAGACCTCTTTGTAGTCTGGAAAATCTTCTCGAAATGAATCAAATCCAGAAATGTCGGCACCATTGAAACTGAAGATAGACTGCAATAATACATACGACATTTGACTTAAGAACAACTAAGAAGGCAATTGATCATTCTGAAGTGAGAATTCTGAAAAGAACACTTCAATATTGCTAAAGCAAATCTATAAAATATTGTATAATGCACCTGGTCATCATCACCAACAATTGTTATGTGGTTGTGAGATGCAAGAATTCGCAGAAGACTGTACTGCATCACACTTGTGTCTTGGAATTCATCAATTATTATGGCTTTCCATGAATCCTGGCACTCCTTGAACACTTCAAAAATTGAATAGAGCATGCAATTGTCAATATGGAGTAGCAAAAAACAGTGTATAGATGGATTGATCATGTTCAGATGCTATGAACCTTCAGGAAAATTATTGAGCAGCTTCACAGAATAGCTGATTAAGTCATGGTAGTCCAGAGCATTACAGGATCTTAAAATGTCATTGTACTTTTCAATAACTGCAGCCTGTTTTAGATCCACAGAGAACCACAGTTCAGAATCTCATTAATATAAGCAAAAGCAACAAAAAGGATACCTGATACTGCAATTATCACGCTTACTCCAATTTCATCACCCATTTTAAGGCACCCTGCAGGAGTCTTTCCAGAAGCTTTAGCCTGAAATGGAGTACAATAGAGGAATAATTCAACATAAAGCATCCTTCAACTAACAAGATTTATCAGAGAAATGAACAATAAGAAAATATGCATCGATTTGTTAATCATATTCTGCACATCCAGTATTGATGTCACAATAGAGCTGAGGTTACTTCTAACCTGAGTCACAAACTTCTGCCATTTCTTTGACTCATCCTTAAAATATTGCAGGCACTTCATACCATTGAAGTCTTCACCAGGTTTGCAGGCATCATGATCTGGTTTGCTTTTTTCATTTTCCAATAACCGAACTGCCTCAATAATTGCTCTCCTCTGCTGTCCATTCCCATATAGTAAGAACTCTGATGTGCGGTGTAACCTATATCATGAATAGCCAGCAGTACTAGAATTATATAACTAAGTAAACAAAGAAATTACGGAAAAAAAAAAAAAAAAAAAAAAAAAAAAATTGGCACACTGGCATTAAATAGTTAATAAAGAATATGGTTGAAAGCACTACAAAAAGAAGTCATGGTGAATAAGAAAGTGCATCAAATGGAACTATATATAAAAGCCATTATGAATGAAAGAGGAGATGTCATAGACCTGTACACAGTTGAGCATAGCTGATAGCAATTAGTTTGGTTGAAGTCCTCATAGTTGTGTATAAATGTCCATTAGTCTTTTTTTTTTTTAAAGAAAAAAAAAGACTAATGTAAGAACGGCAGGGATGATAATTCAAACATTTGCCAAAACATGGATCGACATGGCATAGAAAACGGTGAGTAAAATTGTTATTTGCTACATGCAGGATTACATAGCACTTTAGGGATATGCTCTTCAAAATAATCAGTTAAAGTGAAGACTTGGAAATAATCACCGGCCGCATCATGAAGGAAGGTCCAGGGGGGATGATCATGATCTAAATGAAAACATAACATTCAAAGTTTTCCATGGTACTATAGTGATAGGCCATGTACTTCATAACCTGGTCCAAGTGAGCTAGGACTTTCAGATCAGTTGCAAAAACCTCCCATTATCTAAAGTTTATCAAATCATGACAGTCTAAAAGGAGGGATGATAAAAAATAACATCCAATAATTCAGCATTTTCTTGAAATTCAAATGAAAACACCTTTGCATATAGCCTGATCCTTCAAACCATACAGTAGCAAAAATTGAGTAAAGCGCCAGAGATCTTTCTCATACATATATATGAGAATAATTAATGATAAACAACCTTCAATATGAAGACGTTTTGCACAGTATTTTAAGTAAGGATGGAAATTGGCATATAGTTGCAAGGCAGGGAATTTGACAGTTTTCAGATAATAGAAAATTTAATAACTAAAATAGATTTTTTTATTGAAACAGAACCCAAAAGCAAAATATACCATCATGTTTAGAAAAAAAAATTATATGACCTCAGAATTTGCATACTTTTCGGCATGTGAACGACAAAGTTGCAAACAAAACGAATGGAATGTGCTGATTGTAACTTCTTTAGCTGTTGCTTTCCCAGCCACTGATCCAATTCGATCTCTCATCTCGGAAGCTGCTGCTGTAGTGAAAGTCATTGCCAGAATATTTGATGGACTTATACCCTGGCCAAGTTTGTAGAAATTAAAGAATATAAAGTAACAAAAACAAATTTCCAAGCAGGTGTTTTCATAAAAGATAACCAACAAGATATACATGCACTCATAGGGAAGATCATGAAAGGAGGGACATGAAAGTCTCTACCTTCAATCAATTAGAAAGTATATATATCAGATAAAGCATGAAGAGATTATTAAGAGCAAAGAATTGGCAATACCTCTTTAAGCAAAAAAAGAACACGCCCAACCATTGTGGAAGTCTAACATCAAAGGCAGAAGATTCAGATTTAATCACAAGGGAAAATAAGAAATGATATCAAATATAATAGCAAAAATTAAATGACAGTCATTTATGTGACAAAGGTAAATAAGGCATGAGAGAGAGACCTTTCCGCTTCCTGGACCTGCAACAATCATTGAAGGGGTTGAAACATCACAACAAGCTGCTTCACGTTGCCTGTCATTTAAAGATTGCAAGTATTTCAAATATTCATCGGGCATGCTCCCACTCTCTAAGATCTGAGAGGTATCCATCTCCTCTCCAATAGATTTCATATCATCACCCGGTTCCAATGGAACGTCCATTCTTATATTCTCATTGGCAGTGACAGACTCTGAACCGGATTTAAAATCATTACTACTGTTATTATTGTGCTGATTTTCCTCATAAGAGCTGCTATTGTGACACTCGATTTCCGCTTTTGATGCAGACCTCTCACATATAGCATCAATTTCTTGCAAAATCGATTCATCAAAATCATCATCAAGAAGGCTAGGCATTAAGAAAGATTCACTTGAATTAGAAGACGCCTGTTGTTTCAACGGAGTTATAAAAGGATCACATAAACATTCACTGTTCATCACAGCATCAGTCGCCGGTGCATTCTTTACATCATTTATTAATTCAGTCTTATGAACAGACGTATATTTCGTACACAAAATGCTGCTATGTCCACCGTTTAGAGAATACGAAGGTGGTGTGTTGATCTGTATCTCTCTAAGAGCAACTCTTTTGATGCTCGTAACCTGACCCGGGGATTCAATTTCAAATGCATCCCTAGTTCTGAAATTAGAAAAAATAAAACAATAACACTTGATCACCATTGCTTATGTTAATTGGAGCAAGCAAGGAAGAAATTCAAAGAGCATGTAACATTTGAATTACAAGTATTCAGCTGTTTTGGCTTTCGATTATAATGTCCAAATTTTAGTTTCTTTTAGCAAGTTTCAGAAAGGAAAAAAATAAGAAGAAAAGAGAGCTAGAAATATTAGGGTTTATTCAATTTGACACCTACGAAAACGATATCTTGTAGACAGTAAAATTAATTTCATTGTGAAATAAAAGTCGAATAAATTTTCTTCACGGCCAAATAAGGTGAAATAAGAATGTTGAAATTGAGATTTGAGAAGAGAGGAAGCCGCTCACTTGAGAGGAGAGTGATGATGAAAATCGTTGGTTTGGCGAGGCCGCTTACGGTCAAGAAGAGGCTTTGCGGCTCTGAAATTATGAGAAATCCGAGACATTTGTTGATTCGCAATTCCTTCACCTGATACATAAACATTTTCCTTCGACATTTTCTCCGACAAGTCAAGAGTCAGAATAAGGCATTATTCATGGTTGATTTAAATTGACGTGCGAGGGTTTCCCTCCTAATATCTGAAGTTCAAAACATGGGCCCAAATTGGGCCCGGTCGGTGATTACACGGCCCACTAGTGGAATCTAGAAAAGGAACGGTGCCGTTTGGAATCATACAGCGTAGATTGAATATGAAAAAGCGTCGCCAACTTGCGTCAAACGATCTAGTGTTGATTGTTGAGAGAGAAAAATGGATGCCCTTAGAGCCTCGTATGGGGACACATCTTCGGACTCGGACTCAGAACGAGAAAACTCAAAAAAACCAAAAATAAGTACAAGCAGCAGTACAAGTGATTCAAATTTGGCTACGGAGACGACCCGTTTGCCACTGCCACCGCCTCCTCTCTCACTCCTCAGCCCTCCAAATTCCCTCGGTAATATTACCAAAACAACTCTGTTCTTATATTAACTTTTCGTTTCTGCCCACCAACTGTTTGTTGATTTTCCTATGAAAGGTATGGTAGATTGTTTGTCTAGTAGTCAGCCCAATAGACTCAGGAGTTTTCCTCATGTTGAAGGCAACTATGCTTTACATGTTTACATCCCAGGTGCTTCTACAGTCTACTCGTTTCCTTTCTATTTCTATGTTTCTTTATAATGCTCTGTTTTTTTTTTTTTATGTAAAATTGTTGTCACTGAAATTAAGAGCTACATTTCTTTAGTGTTTATACCATCTGCGGCAAAGAATGAGATGACTCAGTTTCTGAAGAAGGTGTCGTCTGTTGTGCCGGGACTTCATGTTGTTGATGTTGATGTTCCGGTTAATAGTCTGTACAAAGATGATTCTAAGCTTGAACAAATTGCATTAGGCAGGGAATTTCACATAAGTTTGGGAAGAACTGTCCCAATCCGGGTTCACCAAATTGACTCTATTGTAGCAATGCTTCGCCAGAAGCTTCAGTCTCAGAGACGGTTAGATTATATTCGGCTATTCGCTACCACCTTCGTTTTAGTTCAGTTCCATTTTTTCTTGTATGATGAGTTTTAACACATTCTTTTCTAGCAAACAGGTATTGGATTGATTTTAGTAGGTGGGAGGTTTTCGTTAACGATGATTGCACACGTACCTTCCTCTCCATAGAAGTTATTACCGGAGGATTACTTGAGGTATCATCCCATATGTAGTCATTTATCCGGTTGGTGTGTGTTTTGATTTAAACAAATTGCGGAGCTTGCGTTTTTAGCTCATTGATGAATATGATGATCCAAAATTGTTTGTCTTCATTTGATCCATATGTATATTCTTAATTGCATTTTCCCTTTATTTTCATCTCTGTATAGTGGAGGATAGACTATCGAGGTAGATGCATAGTAGCGTCAATGTTATTTCATTGATCATGGCGTCATGCATGCTCAACTTGTATATGATCTTCTTTTCCTTGCCATTATGTTGCCATATATATATATATATATATATATGTGTGTGTGTGTGTGTGTGTGATATTCAATTGGTTAAATGGGTTTCAGATAACTAAGCAAATTCAAGTGGTTAACGAGGTTTACAAGCTTCATAATCTTCCTGAATTTTATAAGGTTTGGTGGCAACTCGATAAATTTTTGATAAGTCTTGTTGATACTTTTTCTTGAATATATAGTATAAATGATTAAACATCTTGCTTACGCTATGCTTCTTGTATGTTCTCTTGAATGATGATCCAGGATGCGCGCCCTCATATATCCTTGGCTTGGGCATTGGGAGACATTAGCAATTCTCTAAAGAGAGCGGTTGAAGAAGAAATGAAGAGATCGAATGTTGAGGGTACATTACGAAAACGTATTTTTTCTGTTAAATTCAGTGGCATTCAGTGTAAGATTGGTAATAAAACATATAACATATGTAAATTTTCAGATGAATAATGAAAGTGGTGATTTATGTCAAGTCTTAAGGAGAATTATTGTATTCATTAGAGGGTTTTGTTTTGTTCATAATTTTAAGTTTGAGTTTAGTACTGTACCATGGTGAATTGTATGGTGGTGGATTTATAAGTTGTCAAGTACTGATCATAATTTTGTGTTTGAGTTTATTGTTATTTTTTAAATTAAAATATTGAATTTATATATCACGTCTCAAATATCATTGGTCACGTACATGATTGTGAACATTGTTCAGGAACTGACCGATCAGTACCCAAGGTACTGACCCCACCAATGAGATGTTGTCACGTTGCTTTTTTCTTAAAATACAAAGAGATAAATATAAAAAAAGTGAAAGAAAAAAGCCACGTGGTAACACTTTATTAGTGGAGTCAATACCTAAGCAATTTCCCATGAGTGTAAAGATTTTTTCTTTTCTTTATTGGATTTATAGCCGTACAAGTACAAGACGAGTTATATGATTATTGGGTAGCTATTATGATTTATGAGAAAGGTCATACTCTAAAGGTAGCTATCATGAGTGTAAGCGGCACATTACATGACACTCACGTCACAGTCGCATAGTATAATATTAGTGGCCGACATCAAAGAGTTGAATCACTCTTTGTTTTTGTTGATCAATTTATCACTCAAATATTTGAATTTATATCTCGAACCAGAGAAGGATGAACTTGATATTGATAATTTGGTCAAAATCCAAGGGGAAGAATGTAATTTTGGGAGCAGAACACAATTGATTGATAAATATGTATAGACGACAAGAAATGCAGGTTTTACAGGATAAAACATGCTTTATTCACTCTATAAACCAGGAGAAATGTTTTGTTGCCTCAGGCGCAAAACATGATATGGCGCGTACAGCTAGTGACATTATGCCACATCATTCTATTTTATAAACCCAACACATTAACACCGTATGATGTGGCACATCAAACTAGTGATATTCAGCCCCATCGTAATATTTTAACAATAGAAGAAGAGAAAAACTTACATGAGACGGTCTCACTGTGTGCAGTGCAGTGAGACCGTCCAATAAAAATGTATCATTTATATTAGGAACATAAAAATATTTTTTTAAAGTACCACGTGGCACACTTTCATTAAACGGTCTCATTGACACGTTAATGAGATCGTACCATGTAAGTTTTTTCTCTCAAAAAAAAAATGGTTATCTTTTATTTTATATATATATATAGTCTTTTTATTGTAAGTTCGTCCTGACAATAAATATATCGGAACGAAGAATGTGAATCACAGATTATGGAGAAGTTTTGACAAGTGCATACACTTTGAGTCAAAGTATATAAATCTAGTGGTCCATATTCTTCGTCCTGATATATTTATTGTCATAACGAATTGACAATAGAAAGACTATATATATAAGGAGAACCTTAAAACTAGCCAAAAAAATTAGTGGGTTTATTGTTTTTGTCTAAGATTATCATTTTTATTGTTTTTGTTAAAATATCCACTTTTTGGACAAGAATGACCTTCTTTATAATTTTTTAAAAATTAAAAAAAAAATCTCTTATTTTTCTTTTTCTTCTTCTTCTTCCCAAAAAAACAACTTTTTTTTCTCTATTTTTTTTTTTTTTTCTTTTTCTTCTTCTTCTTCCCAGATCTCCATCTTCTTCTTTTTCTTCTTCCCGCATGTGTTTAATTGAGTTGCCCCGATGTGTTTAATTGGGTTGCCATGGTGTGTTTAATTAATTTACACATAGTGTTTAATGGATGTGGGCCCATGTTGTGTGTGGTAATGACACCTCACATTTGGATTGGAATTTTGGTAGAGTAGTATTACTCTATATCTAAGATCTTGTCATCTTGGAGGTAGTTGACAATAAGCTGAAATATTATTTTAATAAAACTTTTATATATATATATTTTTTGAAGGAATCTTTTATATTTATTTGATCATGAGTTTCATTTTCTGAACTGTACTGATCGATAAGACAATACTTGAAAAAAAAAGAAAAAACAAACAAACAAACAAACCAGATAAAATTTGATCAATAAGAAAATCTTACATACATCCGGTGCAATACATCATAACCAATGAATGTATGCCATATGGTATGGAGAACTCATTTGATTATTCTCCATGCCACATGGTATACACCCATTGGACTGGGTGCAGGTAAGATTTTCTCTTGATCATGAGGTTTCCTCCTTTTCTGTGTCTCTTTCCGGATATTTTAGCGATGCAAAAAAAAAAAAAATAACCTGTTGCAGAAATAGTGATCTTTTGATGTGAGGCAGAGAGAAGGCGACAAAACCAAATCTGAATGTCTGGTGCTTGATTAAGTGGCTGTCAGAAAACAGACAACAACTGTCAACTTTGAGTCTGCAGGCAGTTACACGTGGGTGGGTCACCACTCACACCTCTATAATTCCACGTTTTCCATCTTTCCCTATCTCCACGGCCCCACGGCCCCCACCATCTTATCAATTATCTTCTCTATTATTTTATTAGGTTAGTGTTAATATGTACCCATAAAGTCATCTCCAACCGGTCTTCAATTTTTTCTTCAATTTGAGGACTAAAAATAGAATATATGTACGTTGTCCTGTCCTGTCACATACCATATATCATATATGTACCAAAAGTTACCTCATAAGGAAAGCCGACTATCGTATTTATTGTATTGTTACAGAAGATTGAATTGAATAATGCATGGGTATGAAGAGCGTAGCACGTGACATTTTTTTCTTTTATTTATTACATTTATCTCACAAATTGAGTCATGTGCTACATTCCCATTGATGGAATCGATATTTTGGATACTGACCGATCAGTACCCAAGCATTATTCGATTGAGTTTCCCATCAAAGAAACTTTTATGTTCTTAAACTACCCTTATTATTATTATTATTATTATTATCTACAAATCAAGACTAATGTTATGTTTCTCTTAAAACGTTGGTATATATATATAGGTTTAGGCTTTATCAACTCAAATTTCTGACTAAATTTTTAGTATCTCAATCATTTGATTAAAAAGCACATGAACAAATTGGTGGTTAAGATATTGAACACAAAAATTTTAATAAAAAATTTTAATTAATATAACTTGATCATATATATATATATATATATATATATATATAATTATATATCTAAATTCATGATCTCGAAATGCATTTATAAAAATTATTACTCGATAAATTAATAATATATATTATATAAAAAATGTGACCAATTTCTGCTTAGGCTAATGATACATTTGCAAAAGTAGTTGTTGTGTTGATAATTGAATTGAATACTAAAGTCATTCTAAATTACAATCCTCAACATAATTATTATTTTATTAGTTTGGATGAAGAGATCGTGGTAAGAGCTGACCAGTATAATGTTATTGATTTGATGAACAGATGAAATAATAAATTTTCAAGAATGTTAATTGAGGGTATTGAAGATCATAACAAGTTGTTTTCAATTATGTTTTATTTTTAATTAGTTTGCATTTTTTTGGTAATTAAGTTTTAAAATCCTACCACAGTAGTTTGGTTGATGTCTTGATGAGCTTATGTTATTATTATTATTATTATGTTTTTTTGATAATATTTATTAATTCAGAATTTTTTTTTTTTTTTTAAATCTTTCGCTATCGATAGGATTCGAACAAGGTATTATGACGTTTTTTATGAGTCATATGACAGTCAAATTCAGTGGCTCATGCTTAGCCAGATATATCACTTGTGTTACATGTGTTTTTGTTTGAATGGAGGAAGCTCCTCCTTTGTTAGACAGACACGTTTTACAATTCTTTGTAATGTTTTATCTTCTTAAAATTTCTTTAAAATAAAAAATTTGATTAAAATAATTTTTATTAATTTAATAATACAAAAATATTATTAAGATTACACAATCAAATCAAACCATCTATCGATCTAAAATATTTTAGTTTTAATTATAAAACTAATTGTATCCAACTAATGGAGATTGGAGCCTCTAATCTCTATGGCTCTATCTAAGGATGGAGGTCTGCTTCATTAGAGTACTTGCGAAGTTGCGATCACCATGGAAGATATTCAAAATTAGTACTTGCGATCACATGATCAGTAAATAATAAAACATATGTTACCATTAGTTTACATTAACAAAATATTTAACATCAAAAATTAAAAATTCCTCTTTTTTAAATGTGGAAAAATGTTTCAAAATAAAAATCCAATGTCAATTAAAATAATATAAATATTTAAAAACAAACAGAAAATAATAGAAAATAATCCTATTTAACTTTTTTTTTTAAATATATAATTATACCTTCCTTTTTTTCTAGTTATTTAAATATAAAATCGTCTAATACTCCGATAGTAATAGTAATGCTATACAATCCAAGTTTTTTCTTTCTTTCTTTCTAAAAATTTATCTTAAATGATTTGTAACTCTCTTGTATTATTTGTTATAAATAAAACTGTTACGTCATTTAAGATTTATTTTTAGACTATAATTTGGCTAAAATAGTTTTTTTTTTTTTTTTTTTCCTAGCTCTTTGAAAAGGGTTAAATAGTATTATTCTATGTATTAAATATTTAAACAATTTACAATAAAGTCATAGAGAGGACATCTAATGTTAAGGATTTTTTTTTTTTTTTTTTTTTTTTTATATCACATTCGGTACAACGGCTCGAACCAAGATATTATCAGATCAAATTAGCGTCATTTACCATAAAATCACACTAGGCAGTGGTATGAAATCGTCCGTTAAAGGTCTTTTGCTTTTAAAAAAATTGTCTTTTACCTAATTTCTTAATAAGATATATTGATTTTAAATTTATTTTAACCTATATGATAAAAAATGTCAAATTTTGCTATTATTTTTTTAATGTTTTATCTTTAATTTTTTTTCATAAAAAATAGTTTTTGTTCCAAAAAAAAAAAATTCAATTATTTTTCATAGGTGTATTGCATTCTGTTTTCATCCATATAAAAAAATCATTTCAAAATCTAATATATTCCATTAAATTTCAACGAAAGCGATTAAAGTACTATTCATTATACAGTATAGAATGTAGGGAACTTTTCCAATGCATCCAATAAGCACATTTGATGAAATTTCTTGAAATTTAATATATTTTAATGAGATTTTTTTGTATACGTCATATGAAAAATAAAATATACATAGAGTAAAAATTTGAGAATTTTTCATATTCAATATTTATTAAATAGTTCCTGTAGCCCACAAATTAAAATAGTTTTTTTTTTTTTTTTTCCAAAACTACAATTTTTACTTATTTTTCTAACTTAATACACATCATCTCCCATCTCTCTATACATTTCTCACCTCCATTGCAGTATTTGTTTTTTCTTCATATCTCACGATGGAAAAGAAAAAGAAAATAAACAAAATCTCCCTCCATTATAAGATCACTACTCATCCTCAAGCAAAGATAAGAAAATAAAACATCTAAAATGAGATAAATTTAGTTTTATCAAATAAAAAATAATATTCGATTTTATTCAATACATAATTTTTTTATTTTTTTATTTTTGATAACAATTAACAGGAAAAAAAAAAATTATGTTAGCAGGTGTGTCGTGTGCCTAGGATAGTAGGATGGGCTTGTGGTTGTTTGAATATCAAGTACGCTATGTATTTGTGTGAAACAATTAAATAGAATGTGTGTGTACAATATAGAGAGACCGAAAAACACTGCAAGAACAATTAAATAGAACGTGTGTGTACAATATAGAGAGACCGAAAAACACTGCAAGAAAAAGGATAACGAAGGAAATTTTATGTTTTGTGAAACGAAACAAAATAGGAAAAAAAAAAATAATTATAGAGTACTTCAAACTTAGAGCATCTCCAATGTAAATATGCATTTTTGAGTTTCTAAATAATGCCACAACAGCATTTCTATTTATTATGGGCCCACTTTTGAAAAAAAATTAAAGAAATCCATATTCACATCTCCAATACAATTATCTAAAGTCAAATATGCATCCATTTTATGTCCAATCATAATAAAACAATTATTACACTCTCTCTCCTCTTTTATTTTACAATTAAATGAGGTTTAATTTTATTGGTGGAAAAAAGTTGAAAGCTTTAATTTTATTGGTGGAAAGAGTTAGAAATCCTAGTCAACATTTCTAGGAGAGTTTCTAGAATTAGAAACCCAAATCCATATTCTCTAACTTTTTTTGGGTCACATCATCTCCATATTCAACTTAGATAATAGCATTGGAGAGAGTTTTTCTAACTTTTTTAATATCTATCCTATGTGGCACTTCATTTTCTCCAAATGCATAATAGCATTGGAGATGCTCTTAGAAACCCAACTTCATATTCTCTAACTTTTTTTTGGCCACATCATCTCCATATTCAACTTAGATAATAGCATTGGAGAGGGTTTTTCTAACTTTTTTAATATCTATCATATGTGACACTCTATTTTCTCCAAATGCATAATAGCATTGGAGATGCTCTTACTTCTAGAGAAGGAATTGCTTCTAGATGCTTAATAATTGATATCATTATCGGACTCTTCCATAATATTTTGTATTTGTGTAATAAGCAAATTTCAGGGTTTTAAGAGTTAAAAAAAAAAAAATAAAGCAAACAAATTAATCACATGAACGTGGGTTTATTATTATTATTATTTTTTTTTTGAAAAGGAATGTAGGGTTTTATTAAAGGGTTAATGGCACTAGTCTCCCCTGAACTTTATGCGAGTTCGCAGTTTACCCCCTGAAATTTTTTTAGGCGTTAAACCCCTTAAACTCTCATTAATTGGCAAACATTTTGGTTTATTGCCTCCTGGACGCCTATTTGAGGGGGCATCTATAGTCAAGTTTTGCCAATAAATGAAAGTTTAGGGGGTTTAACGCTTAAAATAAAGTTTAGGGGTAAAATGAAAAACTCGTGTACAGTTCAAGGGAGGCCAATGCCAATAACCCTTTATTAAATTTACTTTGTAGATGAATTTTTTCTATTAACAAAAAAAAATCATGTCTCTTTTAGTAATTTTGATAAAAAAAAATTAAAAATAAAAAATAAAATTAAAAAAAAACTAAATAATTTTAAAGGTGAGACATTATTAGGTCCGTAGATGGGTGACAATAGCACACTCATTATTTAATTGTAAAATTAATAAATCTAAAAATAAATTAGCATCAACTTACAATTTCAATCATCGTAGCACTTTGATTTGATAATAGAATTTATCTTATAATATGTGTCTAAAAAGGAACCCCGTCAACCACTTCACCTGATGGTCAGGATAAAACCTTACACGAGAGTATCTCACATTCTCACCGCGTGGCAGTGATACCATACAAGGTTTTTTTTTTTATGGCCGTAGGCCTACTAATCAAATACATTCTAGTTAATTTTATTTTTATTACTTTATTAACTTTAACCAAGCAGTGATGTGTTACTCATTTAATGGAGTAAATGCGTTATCCACTGGTGTGTCATGTACTCATGTGTGGACGCGGAGAGCCTTCGACGTCGTTTTCAAAAATCTTTCTTTTGCGCACGCATAACACCTTTTTCTTTTTTTCTTTTTTTCTTTTTTTTCAAGCATTGATCCTCTTCACTTTTTCCTCAAATGCTCTTATCTATCATTTTTATGCGGTTGCCTAGTGCCTTTATCATCACTTCTTTGTGATACAAGCTATCAATTATATCCAATTTCAGAATATTATGGATGGGTAAATCTCCATAGGGCCCCACCCTGTGGGTGGGTGGGTAGGGGTGGGAGGGGAGGGGAGGGGCCCAATTTTCTTAATGGGGGAGGTGGTGGAGGAAACCCACCCCCATTCCCTCATTTCCCTAGAATATTATATATATATATATATATATATATATATATTTTTAATCCTAATTAATAAGTATTATCTAAACAATTTTTTTTATTAAAAAAAAAAAAAAAAAAAAAACCTAATATATAAACATGATTTATGGGTCATTTGTTTTTTCACTTAAAACTTAATGGGTCTAAATCATAATTATTAAATTGTTTTGTTTGTTTTTTTAAGTGGTCAAACAACTTAAAAATACCAAAAAACAACTTAAAATAAAAAGTAAAAAATCATAATTTTTCACTTAATTGCAAATCACTTAATTGAATTAAATGCAATCCAAAATCTTTTCTTCCGATACTATCCTCCATATATAATATATCTTCAATTTCATCATATTTATATATGATATAGAAATCTTTATTTTAATATATACCTTATTTTAAATAGTCTTAAAAATAAAAAATAACCCTAATCACTTCTCATATTGACGTTTAATATGAGTACTTTATTATGATATTATGGTGATATATTTATATATTATTTTTTTTAGAGTGTTTTGTGTGAATTTCCTACTGCCTCTTTTATTTTTTGAAAAAAAAAAAAAAAAAACTTGTCTTTTCTTAGTAAAAATGAAGTTTGTTTGTAATGGTAGAGGAAGATCATGATCATATGTATTTATATATAATTATTATTTTTGGATTGTTTTTATTCCATATTATATGTATAATTGTTTAACATAGGTATAAATGTAAAATTACTTATTTTCAGACAATTTTACTTTTAAAAAACAAACATATTGACAATACATTAAGATGTGAGGAAAAAAATAAAATAAACATGCCATTCAAGTTCATATTTCAGTCCATATTCAGTCTTCAGAAAAATTCATGACTATTCAGTCTTCAGACAAAAAAAACAAACGGCCCCTTAGTATCTACCAATTCGTCCATATTCACTATGGCTTTTCTTTAATTTTTCTAAATAACACAAGGTCCAAGAGACCAAGACTTTCACTTTTCTTTTCTTCAGTTATTCTCTCTGACTTTCTCTCCTTTCTTTACAAATCCATAGTCCCCCAAGTCTCCTCACCAGTCTCCATATTCTCCACCTCAGACTGCTACCACGTTGAGTCTCTGACTGGCAACTGGCAATTGTTATTTAATTATTATTATTATTATTATTATTATTTTTACAATGTTGTGTTTCTCTCACTTTTTTGACATTGTTAATTGTTTCCTTTTCATCCCCTTCTACCATAGTGAGTCTCTAATAGTCGATTTTCAGATTATAAATAGGAAAATTTGGGTTTGAGGGTAAGGGTGGGAAAACCTCCCCCCTAAACACCCTCATCCCCAGTTCCCCTAAATAGGGTTTTGGGGTGGAGGTGGGGGAGATAGAGGAATGGGGGTAGGGGGACTAGAGGTGGCAATGGGGCGGGTCGGGGCGGGTCAAGGCCACCCCAAACCCATAACCCTATTTTTAAAGGTTGCCCCAAACCCGACTCGTGACCCGGTCAGGTCAAAAACTTCCGCCCCAAACCAGTCCTGTTTGGGGTAGGGGTGCCCCAAACCCGCCTCGTTTGACCTGTTTCATTAAAAAAAATAAAAAATGGCAATAAATTTAAATTTAACATAGCACAATAACTAAGTTTAATAAACACTAAATTATTAGGCAATGTATAAAATACAAATCCCAAAATAACTTAAACAAAAATACAAAATGCATACAACAATGGTGGACTGGACAGGTTGTGGCAGAAGAAGAAGGTTAAAGTCCATCAGCAATTCCAGGGGTTTATGAGCGGGGCTATTGTCTGAGTGTAAGATTTTGCTATACAACGAATTTTGAGTTGCTTGTAGTCAATCTTTTTTCTTTGTTACATTTCAATTTAAAATAACCTTTTGACTATTATTCTATTTCAAGTATTTTGATTACATTTTCTTAATTATTCAATTCAATTAGGTCATATATGGTAACCACTGTTTGATGGATAATATATATAAAAATATTTATTTATATTCCGGATCAAACGGGGCCGATCGGGGCAAAAAGGGCCGCCCCATACTCGACCTGGTAACTCGGGTGGGTCAAAAAATCTGCCCCAAACCCACTCCGTTACCCGTTTTCACTACCCCAAACCCGCCCCAAAAGGATAGGGGCAGGGTGGGTTTGGGGCTGGTCAGGGATTTTTACCAACCCTAGGGGGGACCCTTCTGGCCTTCCCCACCTCAATGGGCCCCCACCCCCACCTAACCAAACATTTCTTTAATATTTTTATTTACACTATAAAATGTGCCAATACATTTTGTCAATGGTTAAATGGTATAACCGTTAATCATACACCACGAGATTATATGTTCGAGTATTCTCCGCTCCCATTCCTCGAATTAATGTAAGAGTAATGCTAGACTTTCCAATTGTTTTCCCAAATGATGTGGCACATGAAGTGTCAACATCATATCACTCACCACATAATCTCATAATTTACAATATATTGATATCTGATGTGCTACATAATTTGGGAAAGAATTTATAAAAATATATATATATATTAAGAAGTCTAACATTACTTTTAATGTAATATTTAAAAAAATAAAATAAATCATTGTCATACTTTGAAACCATTATTTTCATGTAACAACTATCATGTAATTCTCCCGTTTAGGTATTTTCATACTAAAAAATACATAGAAATTTTGACACATTTCTTATTTCTCAAACTCAAATTTGTAGATACTTAAAATAATAATAATAATAATAATAATAAATTTGTAGATTAGGTTAGGAATTACATCAACATCAGCTGAAAAGTTTTATTAAATAATATTATATAATAAAAAGATTACCTTCAATTGTTTACACCGCAGTTAATTATAACTGTGATCAAACAAATCAAAGATATTTCCTTATAATTCTTGCAAAATTTCATTCTAACTATGTTATTGTAATCTGTTACTCTGTTAGCCACATTCCTAGATCGGCTAACAATGTTGCTCACGGCCTAGCAAAAAATACCTTAAAGGCTGTAGAAGATCGGTTCTGGATGAAAGAATTTCCTCCTTGTGTTTGGAGAGCTATTCAACCGGATATTCATATGTAGGTTCCAGTTGCTCGTTCTACCTCCTTTGTGCTTTGTTTCATGTATCAAAAAAAAAAAAAAAAAAAAAAAAAAAAAAAACTTTAAAGAAAAAAGTTGAAAATTGTTTTAGTCAATATTCAGTATTATTCAGTAAGAAATAGGTTTGAAATTGAAGACAAGAATCAACTACAACTTTATAGACGTGGGTGTGATAAATTTACCACAATTTCGTGTGGTTTGGTGTATATAAATCATGTAACTTATCACTGCCTGTGTGCTCTCCGCTGTCATCATTCATGTCTTTCTTTTTTTTAAGCGTCACCATTCATGTCATAATTTGGATTTTGGAATATTGTTAATCAGTAGCCATTGCAATTGGTAGGTGGGACAGAATCAAATAATCCAATAAAAAGGTCATGATGCCCGTAAATATATCAGAATCTCAATTACCCTCAAAAAAGGGTGGGTATCCATTCTCATTCCCAATTAGGGATGACAGCAGTTCGAATTGGGGTTGAGTCGGCATGTCTTATACATGAAACCCGATTGAAGTAAAGATGTCACATACTCACACATATTTGATCCATGCCCTAGATAGGTTTTCGATATCTGCCCATATCTGAACTTGTTTGGGGTGGGGTGATATATCCCTTACTCGAACGGACTCGTTTCATTTAATAATAAAAAGATGTTTAAACTATCGAATATACAAATTTTACGACATGAACTTGTATTTTAACATTCAATCAAATTTAAAAATACATTTAACTTGAAAAATATATTTATATTTAAACATACACTTAAATTTAAATATAAACTACAAATAAATATTAAAATTTAAAGATTAGCCTATATTTAAAATTTATATATAAACTTAAATTTAATAAAATATAACATGTACATTGTATAAAATGTAAATTCAAACATAAAGTACAATTAGGCAAGGAGAAAAAAAGATAAAGTTTTGTTTTTCATTTTATATTTTAAAAAATAATTATATAAATACCTGATCAATTGGGGTGGGTCGGCGCATGGTGGGTTGACCCAAACCCGACCCAGATACTAATCGGGTCAAGAACGTTTAACCCATACTCGATCCGAGCCTTGTTTTAAATGCTCCAAACCCACCTCAAAAGGATCATATTTCCACTGATTTGGGCCAGTTTGGTATTGTTTTTGAAAAGTTAAAATTAGATTATTTTATAATTTTGATATAAAATGATGTTTGGTAAAACTTCCAAAAGTGATTAATTGATAATTTAGTAAGTTTTGACAATGATTTTGAGAAGTAGGTGGAGGATTACTTTTTAAAAGTGATTATGAAATAATCTATTTCAGCATTTAATTAATCTTTTAAAATATCATTATTATTCTTATGAAATAAAGTTAAAATCATTTATATACCTTATTTAATCTCAAAATTAAATATTTTATTTAAATATTGATTTGATTTATAAAATCTTTTAAAAATATTTTATTGTTCTTATGGATATATATTTTTTTCTAATTTAAATATTCTACTTAAATATTAATTTAATATATATAATTAATGAAAAAAATGAAATAGGGTCCTAAAATCATATATATTTTAGTCATTGTAACCAATCTCAGCACTTTTGCAATAAAATTACCAAACATATGTATACTGTTGTTGAGCTACACAGTAGTTTTTAAAATACAATTAACCAAATATCTCTTTAATAATTTCACAGCTGATTATTCCTCCAGCACAGCTAACAGTGATTATTATAAAAGTTACAATAATACCAAACTGGCCCATAGACTAATGACCTAATACCGCGAAAATAAAACCTTTTCCATCTATATTTTCTCTCAGCAAGCTTTTTATTTTGATAGAAAGTGATATTTTACTATGATTAAAATATTTTAATAAGTTCATTTAACAAATCAAATTTTTTTTCTCTAAAATTAGACTACCCTAAAGGGGAAAAGCATCACAAAAATGAAAACCCCTAGATATTATCCATATTATATATATATATATATCAAAGAAAATAAAAATAAAACAAGAAAAAAGAAATGTCATGCAAAAAATACCATTGGTACACACTACACGTACCCAACAACAAAAAAAAAAAGGCACACATGCCGGGTACCCGAAATTTTTTCTTAACAAAATTTACCCGATCCATGTTCTTTTAACCCGAGTTTCTTGGTATTCAATACCAAAATTTATTTTTAGGAAATTTCCCCGGTGTTGTAAAATAATGAAGAACATATGAAGGACATACGAAGAACAATTAATCAATAAGTGAGAGTGAGTGAGAGTGAGCGAGTGAAAAACGTGAGAGATTAGAGATAAGAAAAGAAATATCAATAACAAACAAAGAAGTGAGATGAGGAAGAGTGAGACGAGAGAATAGAGATAGAGAGCCCTTTTTGTATTGATATCAGAGAGGAACAAATTTTACATTTGAAAGCCTTATATATAGGCAAATTAGTAGCTTAGTGTGGAAGCCAACAATAGAGGCTTGGTGGGGAAGCCATAAAATTACAACACCCGGATTTTTTTAAACTAATTTTTTTCTTTCACCTATTTTTAACCTTTGTGTTTTCTTTCCTTTTTGTTTTTCTAGAATGTATAAAATATGCATTTAATACATCGATAATTTCCAACAATATATATTTTTCAATTTTAATTGTTCTTGAAAATGGTAATGAATAAATATGTTTCAAAACAAATTAATATATCAATGATAATTTAACAAAAGATTAAAACAGTAGTTTTAATATAGGAGCCGATATTGACACCCATAAATATGATAGGCACACCTATATTTTAATAAAAAATTTAATTACAAAAAATATCCCAATAGAAATTACCAATAAGGATAAATTAGTTTAATTAAAAATAAACAAAATACTATTTACACCCATTAATTACCAATAAGTAAAATTTCAAATTGTTGTTTTAGTGGGTGTTTGTTGTTTGGGTTAGTTGTGGCTTGTTGGTTTGTTATTCTTTGTTCTCTGTTTTGGTTGTTAATAAAATATTGTTATTTAAATAAATAAATAAATAAAGTTATTGTCATTGAAGAAAGTTTGTATTGGGTACAAGTTTGATCACGTTTGCTTGTTACTCTATTTTTTTTTTGAAGAGTAATCGTTATTTTCCCTGTTGTAATCGTTGTTAAAATTTCTTACATGAACAATTTAACATTGCACAAGGTGATAATGGAACCATTGATGGCCAGGGATCGGTTTGGTGGGATTGGTTCAACTCTAAATCCTTAAATTACAACCGTCATCATATAGTGGAACTTGTATAATTAGAACACATAGTTGTTTCAAACCTCACTTTCTTGAATTCTCCTACATATAATATCCATCTAGTCTATTGTAGGTATGTTGGCTAAAGCCACTAAGACTTCAATGTTACATTCTTTAAATTATTAGACCTTTTTTTTTTGTATTGGATGTGTTAATAACTTATGAAGGTTTATAAATAAATTGTAATAAAATGAAAACATTTATTTAAATAAGGGTACTATTGGTATTAAGATGGGTGTTTATAGTAATGTTTTAATTTTAAATTTTAGACATGAGTGTACTTATAAATATGGTTGTGCTTATCATATTTATAGGTGTCAATATCTGTACCCATAAAATATTAATGGTAGCACATTTTTTTTTTTTTTAAAGAATTACAATAGGATTGTCGGGACTTACCGAGATATCTACTCTCATAACGGGAGATAACTACTCCCACAAATCGGGAATAAAACTTCCCAAGTGGTGCTATTGGTATACCTGTCTATTTATGCCCCACTTTTTTTAATTATAATATTCTTTTTTGGCCCATCTATCAAAATTACTTAAAGAGATGCACAATTTAACAAAAAAAAAAAAAAAATTATACAAAGTAATCTATTAAAATCTCATATTCCTTTTTAAAAAAAAAAAAAAAAAAAAAAAAAAACATGTTCTTGTAATCTTTTCTTGAAAAAATAATAATTCTTAAATCTTAAACCCTAAAATTTGCTTCTTACAAGCATACAAAATATTATTGAAGAGTCTGAGAAATATATTTGAAGAATTGTCTGATAATGATATCAAATATCTGAAAGAATTGTCTGAGAATGATATAAAACATCATAAGAATTGTCTAACAATGATATAAAAATCTATAAGAATTGTCTAAGAATGAGTAACCCTGTTATTTTTTCATTTTTAAACTATAAAAAAAGCAAGGAAGAAAAAATAAATCGTTCAATGGAGGTAAGAGAGAGAAGTATACATAGATCAGAGATGGGTGTATTAAGTAAAAATAGTAGTTTTGGAAATAAATCAAAAAAATTTATAAAAACATTTAATTGTATTTAATTAAATCAAAATTTTTAAAAGTGGGGCAGAAATAGACCAATAGCACCACTTCACCACCTAAACTTCCCACACATATTTGTAAAATACGCAACGCATGGTGGGATATGAACCATCACCACTAATGTGGAAGGGAAGTGCCTAACCACCTCTATTAAGAGGTGATGTGCAATGGTAGCACATTAAAAATATAAATTCTTGCATTTAATTTAATATATTGTTTTCCTAAATATATGAAATTCACTCTTAATTTAGTAGTAAATGGTAATAAATAAATATATATTTTAAAATAATATAAAAATAAGGGGGACCTAGTGGTTTGCCCTTCACACTTATACTATGAGGTTGTGGATTCGAGTCTATTCTCCACCCCAAATCCTGGATTATTGTAAGACCATATACAATGCATATGCCAATGTTAATGCCCAATTTTGCACAAAAATAGTAAAATGTTATATTTGACACATCATTTTAGTATTATACTTCAATATACAATTCTATTTGAAATGTTATTTTTTTATTATTTGAAATTACAAAAGTCAACAAATACAAATAGGGTGCGTTTGTTTGACGAGATTGGACTGTGATTGGACAATTTTTAGTCCAATACCATGTTTGGTGAGTGCAATCAGTTGGGACAATTTTATCCCCTTTCCAATGTTATCTTGTCAAAGCAGGATAAAATAATCCTCTCCAAATCAATGGATTAGTTTATCCCCTCCAAATTTAACTCTTCTTCTTCTTCAATGAGTTAAAAAAATAAAAATAAAATAAAAAATCCAAACATACAATTATCAATCGTTAATCAGTTTCCAAAAAAGAAAAAAATCGATTTTTTTTTCGATTTGTCATATTAAATTTTGTTTCACACAATAACAAAAAATTATTACAATAAATAAAGAAAAAAGATAGAAGTAATCTGAGATGAGAAAAACCTATATATGGAAAAAATTTCCACCATTGCTCCAACCGCCGTACTACTGTTGCTCCGACCACCACATATGACATGAAATGGTGCGATTTCCTCACCATAACAGATCTGGAATTTTTTTCCACCATTGTTGTAACAGAAAAATGAGAGAAAGAGATGGGAGGAGTGAGAAGAGGAAGATTTAAATTATGTATCCGCCATTGTTGTAACAGATGAAAGAGAGAAAGAGGTGGGAGGGGAGAGAAGAGAGAAGAGAGAAGATTCATTTTTCTTTTCACCATCGGTGATGGTAGGCTTGGTAGCACTTAGTAGAGTCAACAAAAGAGAGATCAGAGAATGAAATGAGAGGAGAGAGAAGAGAGAGTTAAAGAGAATAGTTTTTTTTTTTTTTTTACTACTTTTTATTTTGAAATTTTAATTTACCCTATTTTTATCCTATCCCATTACATACCCAACACATGATTGAACTATTTTTAGTCCAATCCCATGTTGCACCAAACACGGCAAACACTATAAAAGCATCTCCAATGCAAGCGTGGCTTGTGAAAAAAAGAGATGCCACGTAGGATAAATAGATATTATGTTAATAATTGTGTCTCCAATACAGCCGTGTATATTCAACCTCAAACTGACGTGACAAAAAAAATATTAGACATTGTCAATATGACCGTCCACTTTCAAACGGTCTGTTGAACATCTATTTTTTAGGTTGACTTAATAAATATTTAAAACTGACATTAATTTTTCATATATTTTTGGTAAGTAAATAAAAAAAAATAAAACAAGAAAAAAAAAATGGACATATCTTTAAAAAAATTGTGTTTTAGACGGAAGCATTGGAGACTAAATTTTAAATTGATTGTCTGTCAAACCTATTTTTATGCCACATAAGAAGCAAGTCTCTTGACATTGTTGCCATGTCAACAATTATTGGTATGCAATCCACTTTTGCATTGGAGATGCTCTAATTAATCAAATCCAATTCAATCTCATGTCTTAAAAATAGTCCAATCTTATCCTGCGCAACAAGCGCAACCTTAATGGATTTAGTATTTTTTTTATATAATTGTTTTATGTTGGATATGGCTTGAATTACCTATGGATACCAAACCCGATTTAGCAATGTGAAGACTTCCTGGAGACGTGAGAGCGTTTGGGAGTATGAGGTTATGTTTGAGGGAGGCTTGAAAGACGAGATGAACTGAAGAAGCGGAGAGCAGCCAAAACCGCTGCCAAGCCGCTGTGGCTTCGGCAGCGGTAACGGCAGCGGTAGGACACCGCTGCCAATTGTTTGGCAGTGCTACGGCAGCGGTCCAACTCCAGTTTGTACCGCTGCGTGACCGCTGTGGTCATGGCAGCGGTACCGGCAGCGGTCGACGAGATGAGGCGCATAGTGATCACGGTTTTCTGAGTGGTCAAGTTCAACACGGTTTAGGAAGCGGGTGGCCAACTGCAACTTGAATCATAGTTAATCACAAGCATGCGTCGAATCAGGAAATATTCTTGGAAGAGGAAATAGGTTGCTTCTTAAAGTTCGAATAGGAAAAGGATTTCTCCTTGAAAGAAGACTTGTCTTAAATAGGAAATAGTATTTATATGGAACAAGTATTCTTGTATGACTAGGAGATAGATTTCCTTGTTAATTTAAACTCCCTGTAATACATATAAATAGACCATAATAACTAGGTTATTTGTGTGTGAAAAACACCTGAGAGTGGTGGAGCAAAAGAGCAAATACTAGAGAGATCTCAAAGTGAGCATTGGGTGTAATTGGTTTGGGGTATAATTTAGAGAGAGAACCTGAGTGTGTGGTTGTAACAATTTACTACATATTGGAACTTTCTCTTGTCGTCCTGACAGCCGTGGTTTTTTTCCCTGATTTGGGTTTCCACATAAATTCTTGTGTTGTGTGTGTTTGGATTTAAATTACTTCTCTTCATCTTATCTTTTCTTTGTTATTGTGCTTGTTTGTGTTCTATTCGGCAACGCTTCCGCGACCAAAATTCTCTAACAATTGGTATCAGAGCCCCGGTTGCTTGGTAGTGGTCTTAACAACTTTATGGCAAGGATGATGAGATTCGATATTGAGAAGTTTGACGGAAAGATAAACTTTGGCTTGTGGCAAATTCAAGTCAAAGATATATTAATCAAAAACGGTTTACACAAGGCATTGAAGGGCAGGTCAAATCCTGCGAACCCTGAAGGCTCTAGAGATTCAAGTAAAGAAAAGGCTAGTACTAGTTCTGTGAATTCTAAGATGAGCGATGATGATTGGGAGGATTTGGATGAGAGAGCTGCAAGTGCGATACGATTGTGCCTGGCCAAGAATGTTCTTGCAAATATTCATGGAACATATTCAGCGAAAGAACTCTGGGAGAGGCTTGAAGAATTATATCAATCAAGTAGCGTCTGCAACCGGTTCTACCTGAAGGAGCAATTTCACATGCTGCGTATGACTGAAGGTACGAAAATTTCTGATCATCTGGGAGTGCTCAATGGTATAGTTTCAGAATTAGAGTCGATTGGAGTAAAGATTGATGAAGAAGACAAAGGTCTTAGACTCATCTGGTCCCTACCATCTTCCTATGCGCACATGAAGCCAATCTTGATGCATGGGAGTTCAACCATATGCTTTGGAGACGTAGCGAACAAACTTATCTCTGAGGAACGAAGGCTAAAGAGTGAAGGTAAATCTTCTGATAACTCTGTTCTTTTGGTTGACAGGAAAAAAGGGAACTCCAAAGGGAAATACACTTGTTGGGGATGTGGACAATCTGGACACCTAAGGAAGGATTGTAAAAATAAGAAGACAAGTGCGGCTAATGGCTCCAAAGAGAGTGATCCGGCAATCGCCTCTCTTGAGTTTGACGACTACAGCGATTGCCTCTAAAGGGGCATAAACATCCTCATGGCATGACCGCTAGTTGCCGTGAAAAGGATGTAGCTGATAGCGGGTCCACAATTGCGCACGGGCATTGGTTAGGAGGTGATGCAAGGTGTGTGGTGGACAAAGGATGTCGATGGCTGAGCGAACTCCCTGGGAACCTAACGTGAGGAGTTGCACCACAAATTTCAGCAAAGGTAAATTTCGACATGTGCCGGTGAAATCTTAGGATGGTTGTTTCCTAAGTGTTTATACCTAGTGGTGGGTATGATGATTCTTGATTATAGGATCGTAGCTAAGGACAAGTTTTGGGAATTCTCGCCATAAGGGAGGATTGTTGGATATGGCTTGAATTACCTATGGATACCAAACCCGATTTAGCAATGTGAAGACTTCCTGGAGACGTGAGAGCGTTTGGGAGTATGAGGTTATGTTTGAGGGAGGCTTGAAAGACGAGATGAACTGAAGAAGCGGAGAGCAGCCAAAACCGCTGCCAAGCCGCTGTGGCTTCGGCAGCGGTAATGGCAGCGGTAGGACACCGCTGCCAATTGTTTGGCAGTGCTACGGCAGCGGTCCAACTCCAGTTTGTACCGCTGCGTGACCGCTGTGGTCATGGCAGCGGTACCGGCAGCGGTCGACGAGATGAGGCGTATAGTGATCACGGTTTTCTGAGTGGTCAAGTTCAACACGGTTTAGGAAGCGGGTGGCCAACTGCAACTTGAATCATAGTTAATCACAAGCATGCGTCGAATCAGGAAATATTCTTGGAAGAGGAAATAGGTTGCTTCTTAAAGTTCGAATAGGAAAAGGATTTCTCCTTGAAAGAAGACTTGTCTTAAATAGGAAATAGTATTTATATGGAACAAGTATTCTTGTATGACTAGGAGATAGATTTCCTTGTTAATTTAAACTCCCTGTAATACATATAAATAGACCATAATAACTAGGTTATTTGTGTGTGAAAAACACCTGAGAGTGGTGGAGCAAAAGAGCAAATACTAGAGAGATCTCAAAGTGAGCATTGGGTGTAATTGGTTTGGGGTATAATTTAGAGAGAGAACCTGAGTGTGTGGTTGTAACAATTTACTACATATTGGAACTTTCTCTTGTCGTCCTGACAGCCGCGGTTTTTTTCCCTGATTTGGGTTTCCACGTAAATTCTTGTGTTGTGTGTGTTTGGATTTAAATTACTTCTCTTCATCTTATCTTTTCTTTGTTATTGTGCTTGTTTGTGTTCTATTCGGCAACGCTTCCGCGACCAAAATTCTCTAACATTTTATTGTCTATTTTCTCCTTTCCCTTCTTCCTTGTTCTGCTCCCATTGTTTTCTATCATATCATCAATGAGCATTAAATTCAAATGATTTTAAACATTTTAATACATATATATATATATATACAGTCTTTCTATTATCAGTTCGAACTGACAAAAGTTATATCAGTTTCTTATATGTGGGCCACTGGATTTAAATACTTTGACTGACAAGTGCATACAGCAAAGTCAAAGTATTTAAATCCAGTGGCCCACATGCAATGAACTGATATAACTTTTGTCAGTTCGAACTGATAATATAAGTTCTATATATATATATATATATATATATATATATATAATGACATTTTTGTAATTAAAAAAAGCAGCATTTAATGCTGTGCCAAATTTGACATACACTATACTTTGTGTCAAATTTAAGTGTATATCAAATTTAGTACAACATTTAACTTTTTACTCCTTACTAAATTATAGCATTGACACAACAAAATAGCATTGCATGGGGTATGCTCTAATATTTCAAACAATTAATAATAATAATATAAGTCTTCCCCAACAACTCTATTCTTATTTTTTCTTTCCAACTTTTTTTTTTTTTTTTTTATCACAAACACATGATACAACCAAAAATCATTTTTAACTCCACTACTATATTTCTATATGTATTATTCTGGCGAAAATGCGATGAAAGAAAATCCATGATGATAAGAAACATGATGATGCACAAATATTTTAGTTCAAACTTAAAGTAGTGTTGCTGTCTAATAGAGATTTGAGAATTTTGTGTGACAAGTTTTGGAAGAATAGAAAAAAAGAAAGGTTTGTATATTTTATTTTAAAAGCAAATGAATGTTAAAAAAAATTAGGTACCTGGGCGGGTAACCAGGTATATCCACATATTTATATATTTAGAATCCATTTATATATATATATAGTTTAACACAGGCAACAAATATATTCTTAAGAGTGTAGCTTAGCTGGTAGATGGACGAATTTGGGGTTTGGGTAAATGATTTCCAACTTAGCGACTTGAATCCTGTCAATAGTAAAAGCTTCAAAAAAAATATCTGGTTTAGATAAGTGGATAGATATATACCTTAAAAAAAAAAAAAAAAAAAAAAAAACATAGGCAACAAATATTTACTAGACCAACCTCTCTCTCTCTCTCTATATATATATATATATATGGGGGAATTGCACAATCATCCCTCAAGGTTTGATAAAATTACACATATTTGACAATTTTGGCCATATACATACAAACTTCCCTCAACATTTGAGAATTGTTGCACAAATATCCCTTGCCGTTAGATGAATCCGTTAGTCAATGGTCAAAAATGTAAAAAGTCTAAAATACCCTAATTTTAAATAAAATAAAAAATAAGATTAATTTTTTTTAAATAACATGAATGTATTTTAAATCTGAAAGCTATAAAAAAATTCATCTTTACAAAAAAATAATAATTTTTTTAAAACAATTTAATAAGAAATAAATTTTAAATTTTAAATTTATTTAAAATCAAGGGGGAATTGCACAAACTAAATTTTTTATTTTTGAAGATGAATTTTTTTTCCAACTTTTAGATTTAAATGCATTCATATTTTCTAAAAAAAATTTAATGTTTTTTTTTATCTTACTTTTGAATTTTTTATTTTGTTTAAAATAAAAATATGGGGTATTTTAGGCTTTTAACATATTTGACCATTGACTAACGGATCCATCTAATGGTAGAGGATATTTGTGCAACAATTTTCAAATATTAAGGGAAGTTTGTGTGTATATAGTCAAAACTGTCATATTTGTATAATTTTATTAAACCTCAGGGCATGTTTATGCAATTCCCCCTATATATATATATTATATACACCTAGTTGGCATGTGAAGAATATCTTTCCTTGCCATATGGCCATATGGGCGGTTCCAACTTCCAAGTGCCGAATGTACGCATCATTAAGCAGTGCAACCATTCATGTCTGCATTCAATGGTTGGTTGTTAGGTCAGTGGTGTTTAGGTAAGATTATCATTATATTTTCTAAAAGAGATCGGCTATGGTACTCCAAACAAAAAAAAAAAAAAAAAAAAGTGGTACGATAATAACTCTATCATTGAAATTAACGTTAGAGTGGTCCGTAAATGTCAAAGTTGCTTCCTAAAATCAACTTTGAGTTGTTTCCAACAGTAAGGGCTATCATGCCTATGATGCCCTTTCTAAAAAGGAAAAAAGAAAAAAGAAAAAAGAAAATCATTATTTAGTAAATAGTGAAAGAAAAAGCTAAAAATATCAATCATGTGTTGGTGTGAGTGGTTCGGCGCTCTCATCCCTTAAGTAAGGTCGTGGGTTCAACTCCTCTTGTGAACGGAGCTACACATATTGGGAGCACTTTACCCCTTAGTGGGCCGACCCGGTGCGAGTCCGGATTAGTCGGGGTGTGGTCTAAGTTGATTGCACCGTATGGTGGATCCGTCCCACCCGGAAACCGGATGGTGTAAACCAAAAAAAAAAAAAAAAAAAAGCTAAAAAAAATAAAATAAATAAAAACATGCAAAGAAAGAATACAAACACGTTAGGAGTTTTATGTGGGAGTATATACTGTATATATATTTTATATATTCTAGACTATACATACAGTGTTTGATTCGAAAACTATAAATTTATTATTTAATAATAAAAAAAAAACTGGTGTAAACAATTAAAAAAGCAAACGACACGTGCCAATAAAATAGAGAAGAGTAGGGATTTTTTCCAAAACGAGCGAGTACAGATTTGTCAGCGCTGCGACGTATGGTTGGCAACCACAAGTTTATAAAGCCAGGGAGACGGTCCAGCCTTTTAACCAAACAAATTACACACTCTTCCCCTCACATTTAAACCTCTTCTTCTCTCTCTCTATATAAAATCGTTCTACTTTCGAAAACCCAAAAAGCCCTTCGATTCCTTTCCAATTTTCTTCCTGTGCCCCAAATCTTCAGGTTCCGGGCTATCTTCGCCTGTCGGCGTCTGATCGATTTGGCAAAAGAGTGAGAAAATTGGAAAAGGAATTCTGCATGAGCTGGTTCAGAAAGCTGGGTTGCTATTTCTTGTCTTCTAATTCAAACCATTTCATTACGTGTCTTCTGATTTTTACCCTCCATTACTCTCCCCAATTACCTCCCTTTCTTTTTAATTTCGAGAAAAAACCGACGGAGCCGTTATTATTGTTTTCATTAACATCATCGTCGATTTTTCTTAGTAATTTAGATACTAATAATTGTTGTGATAATCCTCTGTTTTTGTCCTACGATGGAGTCTGCAGGCAGGAGTAATCGCCAATTGCGTAGAGGTTTGTTCGTCTTTGCGATCCTCTGCTTATTTATTTATTTATTTATTTTTTTCGGTGGTTTTTGTTATTTTTGCTTGTCGGTGGTTTTTGTTATTTTTATTTTTGACTTTTTTATTTTTGTTTTGTAGCTGTTTGCTATTCAAATGCGGAGAGGACGCAGGCCAGATCGCCGTCTGTTATCGTCATCGGCGGTGGGATGGCCGGAGTTGCAGCCGCTCGTACTCTTCATGATGCATCATTTAAGGTCCAAAAACCCCTTATTTGCTTTTGTTTTTAGTGTTTTAACTATAAGGGGCTGTGTATGTTACTTGTGATTTATACTGCGTGTAGTTTTTATGCGTGAGATAGAATATAGTTTATTGACTCCAGAAACCAATGTTGCAGTTCTGACAGCACCTTTAGTGCTAAAGTCTGCGTTAGTGAATTTGCTTATGATTGTTTTCATTTGACAGTTAATGCAAATGATTTCGTAAGTTTGTGCCAAATGATTTTGGCCATAAAAGCCTTGACCGTCAACTGTTGAGATTTGACTGATTTGGTTGTAGTTGGAGCTTTGGAATAGGACTTCATCTGTGTACATTATGATAAAATTATGCTGTCTACTTTACTTTTGGATTATTGAGCTTGCAAGCTGAATCTAATTCTCTTTGATTTCGAGAACAGGAAATACCATAAATCTTATGAAAATGTTTTTGGCTGGGACTGGTTTCAGAACTGTTTTCGGATACAATTCTAGAAACCAGTTTATAAAATAAAATTAACAGAGTCAGATTTTGGAATTTTTTGTGAAATTGTTCGAAAAACTCATATCAAATCGTAAATTTTTAAAACTGATTTCAGCTTGTGGATGTAATGGTCCTTAAATTTTTATTATATCTCTTTTTTCGAAGAATGCTTATCAACATCCTTGAAAATGCTCGCCCAAGTCTACTTGCCGAGTACTTGTATTTACAACACACCTTTCTTGTGGTCGAGTGGCAACACTTCCCATGTTGCCAAACTTACTTGAAAGGTACTACAGTTTGGGTCAATACATCTTTGTTCTTTTTGAATTGTTTTTGAATTTGGTGCAGTTTTAATATGAACAGGTTATCCTTTTGGAATCTCGGGATAGACTTGGCGGTCGAGTTTATACTGATTATACGTTTGGTTTTCCCGTTGACCTGGGTGCATCATGGTAATTTCATTACTTTTCGTTTTCTAAAAATGTGAATAGTTCTTGTTTGCTAGTATTACGAGTTTTCATCTGAACTACTGATGCTTTAGGTTGCATGGGGTCTGTAAAGAGAATCCCTTGGCATCGGTGATTGGGAGATTAGGGTTACCTTTATACCGAACCAGCGGTGATAATTCCGTGTTATATGATCATGATTTAGAAAGGTGAGGAAATGTCATTTTTTTTAATTTTTTTTTTTTTAATGTGAAATATTTGATCTTATTTCCTTTTACTGGCAATTGCTGCCCTACTGCAAAATGCATGTTCAAGCATCAAAGCATGGCCAATATGATAAATATTATCTTTTTACTTGACTAGGAATCAATCACTCAAGAGAATTATCTTTTTACTTGACTAGGAATCAATCACTCAAGAGAATTATCTTTTTAATCAACTATGAATCAATCATTCAAGATAAAGATTAAAGAATATTATTTTTTTAATTAACTATGAATCAATCATTCAAGAGAAAGAATCAATAATAGTTAATGATTCATAGTCAATTAAAACGATAATATTCTAAGAGAAAATGGATTCCTGAAGGTAGATGTATACATAAATTGGATAAACCCAGTTTTGCGTGAAATTTACTCCAAATTGAATTAATCTGGTCTTGATAAGCCAATCCTCACAAAAAGCATATACAGCAAGTGAAAATTGGTTAGGTATAAAATATAAAGGATTGTTAACATATAATGTATACCCTTGTATGATATTTTCAGTGGTATATGAATATATAGATTATAGAGTATGGTTTGGGATCGTCAATTTGTTATACAACCTGATAAATACTTTTTTTTTTTTTTTTTTTTTTTTTGTTGAGAAAACCTGATCAATACTTGAATCAATTATTTAGTTTCAGATTTTTATTTTTATTTTTTATGAAGTTCATTAACCTTGCTCAAGGTATTTTGGTCAGGGTTGCATTGTTGGGTTGTTTAAAAGCTCCAAGGTTTGGCCTAGTGATTGAGGGGTGTGACTTTTAACAAGAGGTTAGGTGTTTGATAACCCATGGTGCCACCTATCTAGGATAATAAAATCCTACGAGTTTCATGGCTATTAAGGTTGTACAGTCTGGCAGTACTGAGAGAGGTTGGTGGAACTTTGGGTATCCTAAAAAATAAAAAATAAAATTGGCTTGTTTGAACAACTTGAAATTGGTTCCATATCTAGTGTTATAGCTTTCTTTGATCTATCTAGTAATTCCAGAATTGTTGGCATTTTCCATGCTAAAAATTTCTGGCTACATAAGTTTGGCATGAGTTGATTGAACTTTAAGCCATAAGATTTGGGTGATCATTGAGATCTGAAATTTACAAAACAACAACTTGTAATACTTTCTTCTTTTAATCGCATTCAAACTAATAAAGTTTTTTTATTTTTTATTTTTTTAATATCTTGTTACATTCTTTCCTGTCTCATCTAGATTCTCTCCTCTGTGAATGTTGATCTCATTTTACTTGAAAGCTATAAATGGAAACTTGTGGCGTGTTCCGTGCTATAAATTTCTGGCTACATAATTTTAACACGAGTTGATTGAACTTCAAGCCATAAAAATTCTGGTGATCATTGAAATAAGAACCTTACAGAATAAAATCTTGTATTACTAATTTCTTTTAATTGCATTTAAACTAATAAAGTTATCTTGTTTATATTCTTTTCATCCTCAACAAAATTTCTCCTCTAAATTTTCACCTTTGTGAATGTTGAATCTCATATAACTTGAAAGCAATAAATGGTCACTTGTGCTGAGCATATATTATCTTTGCAGTTATGCACTCTTTGAAAAGGATGGTAATCAAATTCCTCAAGAATTAGTCACAAAGGTTGGCGAAGCTTTTGAGAGCATTTTGAAAGAGGTTTGTCTCATATTCTATTGTTTTCTTTCCTTTAATGGATAGTGTGTCAGAAGTTGATAAAGATGAATATAATATTACACCTTCCTAGCCAAGGCTTGAGGAGAATGGTGATGTTATGCCCACTTTGTGCATGTGTGTGTGTGTGTGTGGTTTTTTTCCTTTTTCTTTTCAGTTTCTTCAAGCAGTTAAGTTTTTGAGTAAGAAGTGTTTCACATCGTGCATTGCCTGAGTCACTTTTCTTTTTCTCAAATGCAGACAGAGAAAGTCAGACAGGAACAAAGTGAAGACATGTCCATTCACCGAGCCTTTTCAATTGTTTTTGAAAGGAAACCAGAATTAAGGTTCTGTCAGCATGTTTCAAGTTCTCTCTGCATTTCTTATATGTGAAGGCAACTTGATTTATTGACTTTGGTTCCAATCTACAGGTTGCAGGGGCTTTCACATAAGGTACTTCAGTGGTACTTATGCAGAATGGAAGGCTGGTTTGCTGCAGATGCTGATACCATATCACTTAATTCCTGGGATAAGGCAAGTTTAATATCAGAAATTGAGACTTTGTAGACTTCTTTGAATAGTTGATGTCTTACCATGATTGTGTTGGATACTTGGATAATCTTACAGGGGTTTTAAAAATTGTATGAGAGACGTGTTCATGTAAAATGCTATTAGTAATTAGTATAGTGATATTAATTGACAATGATGTTATAGTTTTATTGCTGTAATGTTACTGTCAGCTTTATTAGGTTGTTGGCTATAGATACCTCCTTCTTTCCTTCAATATGCATTTTCATTTCTTTGTGCTAGTCTTGCATCTATTATATTACGCTCTTTTTACGTTGTCTTGATATAATGTCACCTGAATTTGCTGCAATGTATTGCAAAGAATATGGAGTTGGATTACTTCTCAATCTCAAGAACATTACTAGTATACGTTTTGAAATGTTACCAATTTATAGATCTGTGGTCGACTGGCTACACGAATGGTCTTAGACACTCACCAACTGTTGGAATTTCATAAGTTTATGACACATTACTTCTATCAACAAATGGATGAATAAATGAATTGATTGGATCAACTTTTATTAAAAACAAGTTGGGTGAGTACCGAATCCTCTGGATATAATTGTTTTTTTTATACTACTTTTTACTTGTTGAATCAGAAGAGTTGAACATTTATATATTAAATGTTGCTGGATCAGTGTGGGTTTGCAATGGTTAATCAATTGACTGCTTATTTGATTGACAACCGTGCAGTTTGATTTCTTTTTTGAACAAGATTAAAATTTATGTGATCTTTGATAGTCTCTTTGGGAATCTACCAAGAAAATAACAATAAAATTAAAATTAGCCATTTTATATTTTCATATCATAATTTCCTCTCGTGGGTTATGTTTTAAGTTTTAAAGAATTGTTACTGGAAGTCTCCTTCTGAATGATTTTATCTGATGAGCAATATTTCTTTCCTGTTTGTTTGTCATTAACAATTCTTTTTGGATGTTACTTATTATTTTCCTTTATGTACAGGAAGAACTGCTCCCTGGTGGTCACGGGCTCATGGTTAGGGGATACCTTCCTGTTATAAACACACTTGCCAAAGGCCTCGACATCCGCTTGAACCACAGGTATACTTGAGTTGTCTAAACAGGTTTATTCCAGTTTGATTGTCCCGCATTATTCTTATGACATGTTTGCTGGTGCATACTGACCCATGTGTTTTCAGGGTTACCAAAATTAGTAGACGTCATAACGGAGTGAAGGTTACAGTAGAAGATGGAAATTCATTTGTGGCAGATGCTGCCATTGTTGCTGCTCCTCTTGGGGTGTTGAAGGCTGGGACCATTAAGTTTGAGCCAAGGCTCCCGGACTGGAAGGAAGAAGCCATCAATGACCTTGGAGTGGGGATTGAGAACAAAATAGTGTTGCACTTTGACAAGGTGTTTTGGCCAAATGTGGAGTTCTTAGGCGTTGTTGCAGAGACGACATATGAGTGCAGTTACTTTCTAAATCTTCACAAGGCAACAGGTCACTCTGTCCTTGTTTATATGCCTGCCGGTCAGTTGGCCAGAGACATCGATAAAATGCCTGATGAAGCTGCTGCTAATTTTGCTTTTCTGCAACTCAAGAAGATCCTTCCTGATGCGTCTGCCCCGGTATTCCCTGATCTAATACACACACAACCACATACATGCACAGATTGTTTGACAGAACAGAAGTGAAATATTTAGATTTATGTCTGCTAAAATGGTTTCATTTTATTTTTGGATTATGCAGATTCAGTATCTTGTTTCTCATTGGGGCACAGATATTAACTCACTTGGCTCCTATAGCTATGATACAGTAGGCAAACCCCATGATCTGTATGAAAGGCTTAGGGTTCCAGTGGACAACCTATTCTTTGCTGGAGAGGCAACAAGTATGAGCTTCCCGGGGTCCGTGCATGGTGCTTACTCGACTGGGCTGATGGCTGCTGAGGATTGCCGGATGCGTGTCCTGGAGCGTTATGGGGAGTTGGACTTGTTCCAGTCAGTCATGGGTGAGGATAACCCGGTTTCTGTCCCACTTTTGATTTCCCGAATGTAAATTTTAAGACTCGTGGGATATAATAGTAAATTATTGTAAATATGTAAGCATGGGATCTGGCCAATACATTGTTGCCAATTCGACTGGCTGTTTGGGTAAAATGTAATAGCCAAATCAGTCATAGAATTGGTTGATGTGTATAGTTTGCCTTGCCTTATGGTTGGCATATTTATAGGCTCTGAACTTTGGACAATCATAAAAATCATGAATCTAGCTAGCTAGCTACCATTTTATTAGTGGTTTCTCTAGTAGGTAATAAGTGAGCAGCAATGTGTGCCTTGAGAAATCGAATTTTATTATCACAAGGCAATATTGTCGCTTTTTTAGGTGTATTTTTTTTTTTTTTTGGTTTACACCATCCGGTTTTCGGGTGGGGCGGATCCACCATACGGTGCAATCAGTCCAGATCACACCTCGACTAATCCGGACTTGCACCGGGTCGGCCCACTAAGGGGTAAAGTGCTCTCAATATGTGTAGTTTCGTTCACAGGGGAGTTGAATCCACGATCTTACTTAAGGGATGAGAACACCGAACCACTCACACCAACACATGATTGGTTAGGTGTATTTATTTCATCGTGGGGATTGACACTCAAAAGACAATTTGCAGTATTAATAAATAAATTAAGTAAATAATAAAGTATTGGTATATGGTTGTCTGTTTCCTGTAGTATGTATGTATATTGCGTGGTTGGTGTGCCTTAAAAAAAATTAGGTGTTTTTGTGGGGTGTTGTTTGTATCTTTTGTTTGTATGTTTGGAGTTTCCTTCAATTTTTGTTATGTCATTGGCTTGGTTCTCCAATCAGTTACCTGAGAGACATGTGGCTTCTCACTTTTGTTAAATGGCATGCAATCTGTTGACTTTGTGCATATTGCAAGTTATTAGGTGAAGTTTGATGGAAGCTACTTGTATTTTATAAATTCCTTATAATTTATATATCACGTGGCATCTTGTCGTCCAACTGTGAATTAAAAAAACGTTTTTCATCTTTCGATGAAACGTGAGACATTCAAAATGTCTGTATCGTTAATCTTCAGAATACACCTAACTCCGTACAAGAAATGATTAGTTTTGTTATGCCCAAAAAACGTTGAAGGATATTTCGATGCTTATTCTAGCCCCAAACTTTTCTTCAGCATTGATTGGTAATGCCAACAGCTGGATTTATTGGAGGATATTTAGGGCTAGTTTGGTATTGCTTTTAAGAAGTTAAAATCAGCTTATTTTATAATTTTGACATAAATTGATGTTTGGTAAAACTTCTAAAAGTGATTAATTGATAATCTGACAAGTTTTGACAGTGATTTTGAGAAGTAGGTAGGGGGTTACTTTTTGAAAGTGATTATAGAATAATCTATTTTAGCATTTAATGAATCTTTTAAAATATCATTATTATCATTATGAAATCAAATTAAAATCATTTACATACCTTATTTCATATAAAAATTAAAGATTCTAATTAAATATTGATTTGATTTATAAAATCTTTTAAAAATATTTTCATTGTTCTTATGAATTTTTTTTCCAATTTAAATATTCTACTTAAATATTGATTTAATATAATGTAATTAATGAAAAAAATGAAATAATATTCTAAAATCATGTCTATTTTAGTCATTGTAACTAATTTCAGCACTTTTGAAATAAAATTACCAAACATATGTATACTGCTTTTGAGCTATACAGTAGTTTTAAAAGTATAATTAACCAAACATCTACTGATTAACTTCACAGCTGATTATTCATTCAGCACAGCTAACAGTGATTATTATAAAAGCTACAGCAATACCAAACTGGCCCTTAAATGCATTGAATTAGATATATAATGCCATTTTTTTTTTGGTATATCATATTCTTTTTTTTTTTTTTTTTTTTGATAATACAAACAATTGCCGGGACCAGCGAGATAGGGCTCTACAAGCGCAGCCCGGACGGCAACTCCCACGAGAAGGGAGAGAACACCCACAAAGTAGTGGGACACTACCCACACAAATGATGGGAAAATTGGCACAAAGCCCATGCACCCACAAGTCCTTGAACCGTGGTGGTGGGGGTTCCCATTGGGAAGGCCCACCACATTGGCAAGGCACCATGTGCGTTTGGTATATATCATATTCATGAGATTGGAGCTGGAGATGATTTTTAAAAGGGATATTATTATTTTCCCCATAAAGGTTTGCCATATTCGTAACCTTACCTCCATTAATTCCAGTAATGGCCGTTCTTATCCCCAAAAACCAAATTATTCGAAGATTTACCCCTACTGTTAGGATTTCCGTTAAAAAAGTTAATTCTCCCTCTTCTAACGGAAATTCTAACCATAGAGGGTAAATCTTCGAATAATTTAGTTTTTAGGGGGAAGAACGGCAATTACTGGAACTAGAGGGGAAAAAGTTATGAATATAGCAAACCTTAGGAAGGAAAATAATAATATCCTTTTTAAAAATAACAATAACATGTATGGACAGAAATTGGATTAAATGAATATTTATAAAATAAAAATCTAAAAGATATTTAATGAACTATAAATATTAATAAAGTGAGTTCAAATAAGGAAGTACAGTGTAATGATACTAAGGGTGATGTATTAAAATCTTGATATTTTAAATATAAGCTCATCTTTACATATTAAACTTCTAAGTGTGAGGAGACCTCCCCTTTAAGTGGGAGTTGCATTCGTACAATTCGAACCATATTTGTAGAGCCTAATCTCGTTAGGTCTATCTCTGGTGTCAGCTTAAAAATAGAAAGGAAGTGCAGTGTTAATTGTTTGAGAAGATTTTGTAGTTGACTAGTTGTACATGAATCGTGATCTACGTAGAATAATAATATTGTTGGAGGTGTATTGATATAATAATCCACTTAATAAGAAAATCATACCAAATGATTTGTTTGTTGTAAGCTAGAAACATAATGGAAATTGCTTGGGTACTGATTGGTCAGTACCCAAGTCAGTACCCAATGTGTTGACCTCACCAATAGAGCGTTGCCACGTGGCTTTTTTCTTTTTAGCTTTTTACATTTATCTCTTCACATTCTTTATAAATAGGCTACGTGACAAAGCCCTATTGGTTGGTCAGTACCTTAGGTACTGACCGGTCAATACCTAAGCACTGTCCAAACATACTAGAGTAGAGTTACAACAATTACATACGCAATGTATGCCCTTGCGGCTTGTGTTGTGTCAGTCGGTCCTCGTTGAACAATTGACAAATACAAAATAAAAAAAATAAAAAAAGAAAACGATGAATGACGATGGTTGTTGTTTGTTGAATTATAATTAAAAATTATAATGAAGCATTAGCGCTTGGCTCATTATGCCGTCCGAATCCAAGAGAAGCAAGTTGTAATTAATAAACGATCACGAAAGGACACTCTCTTCTTCTCCTTTTAACCCACAAAATTGAAATTGATTGAACTGAACCTGCCTCTGACTCTGACTCTGACTCAGACTCATCCATGAAGCGATACAGGAATGGCGAAATCTGGGATTTCGAGGCAATGGCTACTGGAAGAGAAGTCATTCTCGGCCTCGACGGAGGGACCACTTCGACTGTCTGTATATGTATGCCCGTTATTTCCATATCTCAACCTCTACCCGACCCACTCCCTCTCCTTGCCAGAGCCGTCGCTGGCTGCTCCAACCACAACAGCGTTGGCGGTATCACTCTTCACAATTCACAATACTCCTTTCTCCAATTTTTGATTTCACTATTCCTTAATTGTTTCATGTACATTGATTTATCGATGACATTGCTAACGTGTTTACTTTTGCGTAATTTACAGCGTATTAGCTTTTGAGCGAATAAGAGATGATCAATGTGTTAATTTTGTATTAGCTTTTGCAAATGCTGCTTCTTGTTGTTATATGTTTGGATATCTGCTTATTGATTTTGTGGTATCTGTGTTTATATATATTTGACATTAGCTGCTTTAATAGAGTGGGAGTTTTCTTATTGTTGAGAGAGTAAGAGGAAGAAGATTGTTGCTACCTGCTGTTTTTATTTATGCCTATGAAGACAGCAACACTGTTAATCACTTGCTACTGCATTATTTGTCTGTTCATGGGTTTTGTTCTGTAACCCTTGTGAAAGGGACCATACTTGACTTGGTTTTTTTGGTGTTAGAAAGAAAACTAGGAGTGGTGCTGTTTTGAGTGCAGCCTCTGCCTTTTTTGTTGTGTATGTAAAGAGTTTCTGTTTTTCTTCCATGACTACCCAGTGTCTGTCTACAATTATAGTTTTTTTTCTTCTCTGAATTTTAAATCTTAGTTTTCCTTTTTGGTGCTTCTATTTATGCTTTCTGTGCACTGGAAAATTATTTACCACTAAGCGAAATTGAATAAATAATTTAATATTTCAATATAGTGGATAAAGTATATGAAGAGCATGTACCATTGTTTCTTTTGTTCTCATGATATCGAATTTTCGTATTTTACAGAAGATGCTGCAAGGGAAACGTTGGAGCAAGTAATGGCTGATGCACTTTCCAAATCAGGTTCCAGTCGCTCTGCAGTTCGAGCTGTTTGTCTTGCGGTATCTGGTGTTAACCATCCAACAGATCAGCAAAGAACATTAAATTGGCTTAGGTTTGCCCTTCACAAAACTACTTCTTGCAGTTTTTATCAACTGAGAAATTGGGGTTTGGATAAACTATGATCTTCAGAATAATTTTGGAATGCTAAATTAATGTGGATTTTTTTTTTTTTATGTACTTGTAATACATAAAACTGGAAGAGCATGAGTTTCACATGATGAAAGACAAGAATGCATTTTTTTTTTATTTTAACTTGTGATTGATCGGTAACATGGTAGTGTAGACTTTAAAAAAAATGTCAACATACATGATACATCTTTAGTATTAAGGTTTCAGGGTAAGTTGGTAGACTGTAAAATATGTCGACATACCACTTATTAAATTATGTAAGGAAATGGAATGAATGAAGATAAGGCCTTGTAAATGCTGATAGACTGAATAGAGCCAGGTGTTATGCCATATTTATGACTTTAAATTTTATCATGTTGAATCTTAGAAGTCTTGTGTAACGATGTTACTTTAAGCTGCTAGTCCAGATTGACCTATCAGAGCAGAAGAATAAGAGCATAATGTTTGGCCTTGATGCTGTAGTGGTTTATTCTTTTATCTACGGTTATAACTTTTTTGCTTATCAGAAATTCTTTTTGGAATTGATGCAAACAAATGGAAGATCTGGAATTATCACTGAGAATAGGAGAGAACTGATTCAACTGCAAACATGGTCATTTGGTTGGGTTCTGTCTTGGAACTTGCCTATGGAGATGGAATAAATACTTTTTAGTTTTTTGTTCTGTCTGATGCAGGCAGCGGTTTGGTTGTCATATCTTGGGCTTTTTTGTGTTTCAAATTGGCTTGACAAAAAGGTGGTTTTGTCACTTTGTGGGATTTATATTCGAGTTTGGTTCACTATATACAGATCCTTCTTGGAATTATTTTAGGTTAGTCAAGTAACTTAGGTGAGGTCCATGGTGAACTTGGAGGCCAGGTTTACTTCATCATATATTGCTATGTATTGTCATATTAATATTTAATAAGCTAATAAGAAATGTTTCTTCCTGCTTGATCTGTCATACATGATGTAGACTTGGGCACTTGGGTGCTTTATGTATGATATAGACTCCATCAGATACATATGATTTCTTTCTGATGGATTGAGAATTGATACTTGTCTCATTTTCAATCTATCAGAATAGATTAGGCTATCTATCTATCAATTTTAAATAGCACATTCGTACATCTATCGTAGTTTGGGACATAAGATTCATGGGTTTGTTAAATAGGCATTTTCCATTCTATTTATATTGTTTCATTATTTGATCTTTATTATTCTTTCTTTGTCTACCTGAGCTGCCATAATCTATGCTGAATCTATATGTTTTAGATTTACAGATCTGCATCAGGGACCCATGTTTAATTAAGAAGATTGGTTACCTATTGCATCCATGTATAATCATACATGCACATTGCTGAATTTTGGCTGCTCTCTGGCCAAGTTTCTCTCTTGTTTCAGTTAATTATTACACATTGTTTGATTGGGCTTTGCTGTTAGATGTCTACTGGGATTTGACCATCTGAGATATACCTAGTGGCCGCTGCTGCTTCTTGTTAATCCTGATGACTGTTAGATTTTTTTATTTTTTCTTTATCCCTTTTGTGCTGGCAACTTCAGGTTCTTGCTGCTTCAGCATTTACCAATTTAGTTGGTGTGCAAAATTTGATAATGATATGACTTTATGTATACTAATATTTTTCTACATTTGAATAATTGATTTGTAGTTATTTTATAATTTTGGATGTCTTGATTGTGCAGGGATATATTTCCCAGGCACGTAAGACTATATGTCCATAATGATGCTGTGGCAGCACTGGCTTGTGGAACAATGGGAAAGCTTCATGGATGTGTTTTAATTGCTGGTACAGGGACTATTGCTTATGGGTTCACAGAAGATGGCAGAGATGCACGGGCTGCTGGTGCAGGGCCTATCCTAGGCGATTGGGGAAGGTATACCATATATGCTTGTGACAATACACTCATATCATGGCAATTTATGCAGAATAATTTTTCTTAAAGTGGCCCATTCTAGAGTCATCTCACCAATGACCTTCATGGATCAAAGGTGGGATACTGGGATCTTTAGATCAGGGTTCATAAAGTTTGACTTTATCCTTAGGCGTAAGTCTTTTCATCTACACATGAAATATAGCCTCTGATTTTTCAATATACATACTAGAGGAGAGTATGCTTCTTATTGGTTGAAGAAGACATTTCTATAAGTAAAGTACTATTCCTAACAGTCTAGCTTAATACTACTTTAATTCTTCTGTAAAATAACACTTCCTTTGTCCTAAATATATTTCATACTTTTCTTCTTTATATGTCACAAAATAAGTATCATATAGGGGTAGCAATTTGATGTACGACAAATGTACATGTTTAGAAAAGAGACGTGGAGTTTGATATTTCATCAGGGTTTTAAATGAAATGAAATTTGTGTGATCTTGAAAATTACAATATTGAATATTCGTGAAAAAATAGCTCTCACAAATGCCTTGAGCAGTAATAATGTATAGTGACTTGACTTTTGAGTTCTAAGAAGTTTGAAGAAAATCAGAGAAGCGAAAAAGTGAGTGAAAACAGTAGAGTTTTATTTCTTCAATAGATTAGATATACAAATTTCTCAATGCATACTGTTGAGTCTAGGCTATACAAGGGAACTATATACAATTAAGAAAAGAAGATTATATAAGGAGAGAAAGAAAAAATAGCATATAATTAGGACTCAAAATTTGCTGACTTCCAACACAGAGAAAACACTATATGTTCAAACCGTAAACTATAAACCAAATCAAGTACTAGATCAGCTAAGTATTTATGTTAACATGAACATGACACATGTTCAATTAATTGTATTTAAGCTCCAACTAGACGATATTGTTGGAAGGTGTAGCAATTTAAATTGGGTCCATTGCCAAAAAATCTTATCTTGAGCAACAATTGTAGTCTCATCTTTCTTGTAGTTTGAGGGACCAGAAATTACTTTCATTTGTCTATTATGATAGAATTGATCATCTTCTTCGGGCTACACTTGGCATTCAGACATTCATAATTTTAGCTTATGATTGTCTTTAAACTTTGAGTCTTTGACCACTTAAAGTCAAACTGCAAATACTTTCACTGAATTTTTTTTGTCTGTACTTCTTCCATCATTGACATTAACATGTGTTATTCAGTTATGATTTTCTCAAGTTCAATAGCAGATGAAAGGCATTACCTTCACCTAGCAGTTTTGAAGTTTGAATTTGTACCATTGTTGACAAATATTTTATGAGTTGAGTAACCTTTGATTTATATTTGTATTGAAATTTTAATTCTAATTAGATAGAAAGATTTATTTTGTCATACAAATCAGGTTATGAATTAGTTGATAGGATAGGATTTGTCAATCGAGTCAATAACGATTTAACTTGGAGTCAGGCAACTTAATAAAAAAAATGACTTTTGCTTATCGTGTCAAGCAATTCAACTCAATTATCTGAACATTGATTTATATTGGTATTGAAATTTTAATTCTAATTAGATAGAAAGATTTATTTTGTCATACAAATTAGGTTATGAATCAGTCAACGGGATGGGATTTGTCAATTGAGTCATTACCAACTTAATAAAAAAAGATGACTTTTGCTTATCGTGTCAAGCAATTCAACTCAATTATCTGAATATAATCAAGTCAGATTAGGGTGAAGCACTAATTTTGATAGCTTGTGTTATATCATCATGGGTAATTAAGTAATTTAACTACTTTCTTACCCTACTATATAATTATAAATTATGTCTGCTAATTTAAAACATTGGTGGGTTTTTTTTTATATTTTTTTTAAATTAGATTAAACATTTGGCTTTAAGGGAAGACCATCTATGAACAAACTTTTAATTTTGTTCTCGTAAAGAGTGTTTCTTTTATTTTTCTATTTGCAAATGTGTACAAGCATATTGTTCGTGTGTGTATGTAAATATTTGTCTTATCTGAAAGAGAAGTTTTGCTTACTTGCAGTGGATATGGAATAGCTGCACAGGCATTAACAGCGGTAATAAGAGCTTATGATGGTCGTGGTCCACATACAATGCTCACATCCAATATCTTAAGGACACTTGATCTTTCTTCTCCAGATGAACTTATCGGGTTTATGCTCTAAGACTACATCTAATAGCTTCAGTAACTAGTTTACATTGTGGGCTATAACAAATTTCTTTTAGTTTTTCCTTCAAATTTTGGACAAAAACAAACTGAAAATTTTGGTTCATCAGTCAACATTCTGTGAGAAATCCCTTTGATTGTTGCATTTGAGACCTGCAAAATATGCATGAGGTATTCTTTCTTCATCACCCAAAGAATGCCCAAAATTCATTGATGGAAGTGCTACAAAACCATAACAGTGTACAAGAGAGAAAACCAATTTTGATCAGGCATGAGATAGAATTGAGACCTATTTATCAAGATTGGTAATAGATAAATTATAAAGGTTTGTTTTTTAATTTTTTATAGCTAGCTTTCAGGCCAGTTGCTGTCTGGCGGGCTGATATTTAGCCATGATTTATACTTTGAGGCTGCCTGGTTAGAAGATTCAGTCACTAACTCGCTAAGTCCTCCCTCAAAAAACTCCTTAGTGAGGCTCTTGTAAACGCTGCACTTTGTCACTGCTTGCCAGTTATTAGCTTAATATATATATATATTTTTTAAGTGTGCTAGTATTAAAGTAATCTCCTTTGTGAAACTATTTATAGAAATCTAACTAATAATTTTGAGGAGACCTTTGAAGTGCCATTTTGTGGCCTTTAATTGGTTTCAGTTGTAGCTCAATTCTATGGTACATGTGAATTGTGATGCATATGAGTGATTATTAAAATCATAGCAAGTAATTTGTAGGAATAACATGATTTTGGATAGAAACTTATATTTTTGGAACATTTGATCTTTGCTTCACACAATAGATTGACATCATATTTTTCTTATTGGTATTTAGGTGGACATACGCAGATCCATCTTGGGCTCGCATTGCTGCACTTGTTCCTGAAGTTGTATCTTGTGCAGAGGCAGGTGATGAAGTTGCGAACAGGATCTTGCGAGATTCGGTCCAAGAGCTGGCTTTAAGTGTGAAGGCTGTTGTTCAGAGACTCGGTTTGTGCGGTGAAGGTGTGTTATATAATAAATTACAAGAAAATTTGCCTCTTTTAACTCATTAAGGATTTTATCCCTTTCCCCTGGTTTGTAGTTATTACTTCCAATATAGTAAGATAGTGTTATAGATCTATGATATAGTAGGATGATCGAATTCATTGAGAATAATTTGCTGCATATCACAGAAAGAGTATGATATGATACTTAAGCTGAGGAATTTTTTTTCTGTGCCCCTTAGGGAAAGTTAATATGTTTCAGGTTTGCTCTGTAAGCATGGATGGGATGTGATAAAACCTAGTTGATCTTAGTCATGTAATTAATATTGAAATCTATCGTATAAAAAAAGTATAAAAATACTGAAATCTAAATGATATGAGTATACTGTGTTAAAATATATGTAGTTCTATTACATTTTGTCCATTCTCATTCTACTGGTCATAGTCTTCTATTAGTGTGAACTACCATGGACAACTGTTAGGTATTATTAATGTTGTGCAAATCAGGAGAAATGTGTATGCTTTTTAAACTTGGGCAGATGTTAAGTACTTGCAAGAAATAACGGAAAGCTGATTTGAAATACGTAACAATGGATAACTCTGTAGTCTACCCTTGTGATAGCTCCCCAATAAATTGCTTTGGTTGTGTTGGGATAATTTTGTGTTTTTGTGAATATATCATTGCAGATGGAACAGATTCTTTTCCCCTTGTCATGGTTGGTGGTGTTCTTGAAGCGAATAGAAGGTGGGATATAGGAAAAGAAGTCATAAAATATATCTCTAAGGAGTACTCTGGAGCATTTCCAATTAGGCCAAAGGTATGCATCTGGTCTCGACTCTTGACACAACTTTTCTGAGCAAGCAATTGCTTATGTTTGTAGTGATGCTTTGTGTAAGTGACAGTTATGTGCTAAGGATTCTACAATCTACAGCTGCTGTTGAGTAAATTTAAAAAATTAAGCTGCTTCTACTGAATTTTACAATTAAAGATTGAGTAATATTTGTTAGATCATATATTTTTGAAGCACATTAGTTATTAGCTAGTCAAGAAGGTATGATGTATGTGCATAGGTTAAAAAGATTATACCTGCAGAGTGCAGACATACTACTCTTGGTTCAAGAAATAGTTTTTGGGTCATCCAATTGGATTAAATTGGGTTTTCAGAGTTTATTATATGCGGTTTTACTTGGGCCCATATGGGCACACAATCCTAATCATGGAGTGAGATATATTGCCTAGAGTAATAATCTAAAGAAGATGTTCTTCCCTTTTCTTTTAGCAATTCTCTGGATTCATATGTTAATAATATTTAAAAATGCGGCAAGTTAAGGAAGATTTTGAAGATAATCTAGAGCATTTTCTTTACGTGTTGCATCAAGGTGTAATTTTGGAAAAAGATAATAAAGGAGAAAATAAATGTTTTCAAGGTGCTTGCAGAAAGCTTCCCAAATGAATCATATTCTTCGTGTGATGGTCTTAGTTATGATGACTGAAGTGGTGTGAACTGTGAATGTATCTACAAAAAAAAAAAAAAAAAAAGTAGACTATATGGAACTTTGCAACAAAATATCAAAGTGTTTCATTTTCCCCCCTTTTTCTTTGGATAGTGAGCTTTACATTTTAGTATATTGGTATCTGTCCACGTGCACATACAACTTTTGCATTTTGTAACATATACACATATTGCAAATTTGTGATGTTGTCTTCTTTTATCAACACCAGGTGGAGCCGGCTGTGGGGGCAGCATTGCTGGCTTGGAATTCGTCCATGAAAGAATCAAAGAAAGAGGCATATACAAGATGACCTCTGCTGATGCAGAAGAATTCAATTGTACAGGACAAATTGGAAGGAAAACAAGCAGTTTGAGACAGAAAAGTTAAAGTGATTGAAGCATATTTTTCTCCATACAGTGTTAGGTATTTATCAATCTAGTGTTGGTAGGCTGGTTTTTTAGAATTAATCTGTCGATTTCAGACTTGATTTTAGCTTCTTGTGTAAAATTATTTGCACTTTAAAAAGTGTACAAAATTCTGTTGGGAATTATGAATGATGAAAGCATGCATTGTGCTTGCGTTGCATTATCTGCAATTGCATTTTGTTGTTAGAAGCCCAGGTGTCCAACCTCAAACTCATACTCAACCTTCCTGTTGTTTTAGCCTTAAGCATACCAAATGCTCAATTGAGTTATTTTATTTTATTTTATTTTATTTACAGTAATATGTTTTATTTTTGGGTTAATAGTAGCAATATCCTCTGGATTATACGCGAAGTAGCGATGTGCCCCTTAAGCGTTTTTTCTTGGCATTAAACCTCCTAAATTATCATTTATTGGCAAACAGTTGAGTTTATTCCCCCCCCCCCCTACAGTCGAGTTTAGAGGGTTTAATGCTAGGAAAAAAAGCTTAAGGGGCACATCGCTACTTTGCGTATAATTCAGAGGACATTGGTGCTATTAACCCATTATTTTTAGTGGCTGTGTGCACCATTCAGCAATGTACCCATTTAAACTTTATAAATTGCTAGCTCAATTGCCAAGTCTGAGAAGAGTATTGGACTTCTTATTTGGGCCTGGTTCAATTGTTTATGTCTTACTTCGTTACTGCAATTACATGGCTTGTAATCATGCATTATTCGGACATAGTCGGCATTAGAAAGATTTAGGTGATGATATTACACCCTATTGGAAGAAAAATGAAGGTGATTAGGAAGGTTTTCCGACAGAAAAAGAATGAGAAAAACAAAAAAAATATCAATAATTGGGCAAACAGAAATTGAAAGTGGGGACAGAAAAGGTTGTCGCATATTGGGTGCAATTGGACAAGCAAGTATGGTCCAAAGTTGTGGATATAAAATGCCTTTGCCCACAACCTTCCACTGGGGGGACCAATCTATATTTCTATCTTTTCCAACATCAAACAAACAAGATGAGTTGCTGGAAATCATCTACACCTCTTTGGCCTGAGTTTTTGTTTGAAGAGATATATATATATATATATATATATATCTAAGAATTTTATTAACAAGAAAAACATACTAAGAATGTTAATATATCAAAAGATTTTTAATTAAAACGCAATTACTTGAATTCCTAATGATTTTTTATTTATATTTAATAATAGAATACTATATATGTGAAAAGAACAAGCTTGGTGATAACAAGACATGTGGGGTGGGTTCCATTTCCATATCTTAATTAAGCTTTGCAATGATCAACACTGCCATAAATTCGACAAAGACAATAATTAAAAGCAGAAAGAAAGATATATTTTAGCTTGGGCCTATAGCTAGGAATTAGGAAGATGATTCTAGTACCACAATACAACAAGTAGTAGAAAGCAAGAATAATAATATCTTTTGATCGCTTGAAAATTCTTAGTGATAACAAAACTAGCTAGACCCAGTTCATGAAATTGATTTGAGGACCAATGATTCTTTTCTTTTCTTTTCTTCTTTCTTTTTTGCAAGTTGGAAATAAGAGACAGTGGGCATTGTGATTTGTGGCCACTTAAGAATAAACAATATCTCATGTCAAAGACAACAAAAGATTCTTCTATAAGGGCATCTCCAACCCGGTAGCAAATCGTCAATTTGTAGCAAAATCGAGCTCCAACCTAGCGGCAAAACATGCACTATTGTTGCGCCAAGTGAACAGTGTCATGCACTATATTGCCTGACACTGTTCACTTGGCGCAACTTTAACGCAAAATTTACTTTGTATTTTTATTTTTTTAATTGTAAACTAGGTTCTGATTGTTTGGAGATGAGTATTTGTTGATAAATAATAATAAAAAAGAGGAATAATGTAAGATTTGGTGCAGTGGGTTGTAAATAGAATAGTGGAATAGTATGAAAATTGCACTATTTTAAAGTAAAATTTGCACCAAAAACGCAATTTGGGTTGGAGATGGTCTAACATATTGAATCTAAGATAACATTGTTTATAAATATTAATCCACTATATAACCAAATTATATAAAGTAGAACTCCTCTAAATTAATATTCTTGGGATATACCCTTGAGTATTAATTTAGAGGGGTTATTAATTTGAAGGGTTTTACCTTGTAAAATGTTATTTTATCTTAGAAAACATGTTGAAGTTAGTTTTATTGTTTAGGGAAGGTTCCTTTTCGAGATTCATTATTTAGTCGGTTTCCTTCTTTAAGGAATTTTTTTTATTTTTTATTTTTTATTTTTTTTATTTTTAAGGATTCCTTGTTTAGGAAAAATTTGTTAAAAAAATTTCCTATTGAAATGCTAAATTTAGTTGAAACCTTTTGACTACAATAAGAAGGTGATTACAAGAACTTCTTATAGACAATTCAAAAGATGAAGGATGAAGTCAAAAATATCAAACGTTGTGGTCTTGTGCAAACTAGCATCTTGAAGTACTTTTCTTGTTCTTCAATATTATGTAATATATTTTGAACTTTTATGAAATTATTAATTTATACGATAGTCGAGACTGAAATTTTACATTAGGTTTCAAAAAGAAATTATTAATTATTACGATAGAGAGGTTTATTAATTTTTTACACTGGCCCAAGTCGGGATCGGGATTTTTTATTAATATATAGAGGTTATTAATTTATAGGGGTTCTACTGTACAATGCTTTCGATACTTGTGAATCTATATATTTTCTTTCATTTTTTGGGTGATTACCAAATAGGTGAACTTTTTTCTTAATTCCAATTTGTTTGCGACCTTTTCATTTTTGACCAAATTGGTCCCTATATTTTTCATATGTACTGAATTGATCCCAGACTTTTAAGAAATACTAGATTGGTCCTTATTGACTGTTAATTCAAACCTTTGACTTTAATAGAAATGATGAAATTACTTTATTGGCACTATTTAAATTTGAAATGTATATATATATATATGCAAAATGATTGGTTTACCCATTAAATCAATTCACCAATCATCATCAATACAATTACAACAAAATAAATTAATTAAAAAAAAATAATTGAACAAACTTAAATAAAAATTTAATAAGTAAAATAAATATTAAGTTCAAAAATGAAAATATTTTTTTTTATTAAAAAAAAAATAGTATCCTGAGGCCACACTAATGGCATCCGGTGGAGGTCCTCTACCACCCAAAACCCAGATCACGATCTGGGTTCAAGTTTTAAATACAATCAAAATCCTAACACAAGTTTGTGGAGGAATCCTCCACAAAGAACTGGCATATATATATATATATATATATATATATATATATATATATATGCAAAATGATTGGTTTACCCATTAAATCAATTCACCAATCATCATCAATACAATTACAACAAAATAAATTAATTAAAAAAAAATAATTGAACAAACTTAAATAAAAATTTAATAAGTAAAATAAATATTAAGTTCAAAAATGAAAATATTTTTTTTTATTAAAAAAAAAAATAGTATCCCAAGGCCACACTAATGGCATCCGGTGGAGGTCCTCTACCACCCAAAACCCAGATCACGATCTGGGTTCAAGTTGTAAATACAATCAAAATCCTAACACAAGTTTGTGGAGGAATCCTCCACAAAGAACTGGTTTGTGGAGGACCTCCACGACCTAGATCTCAGATCACGATCTAGGTTCAACTTTGTGGAGGAGTCCTCCACAACCTAGAACCCATGTCACAATATAGGTTGTGATATAGGTTCATGTCTGTGGTTGAGCTCTCCACGAATGGGTTTGTGGAGCCTCCTCCACGGACTGGATTGTGGAGGCACCTCCACGATCTGGGAATTTGGGTCGTGGAGGAGGCTGCCTCTTGCACCAACACTGGCCTCTGTTATATTTTTTTTCAACTCAATTTTTTTAAAAAATTAAATCTTTTTTTTAAATAAAAAATATTAAATCTTCAAATAAATGTCCCCTTTTTTTAAAAAAAAATCAAATAATTAATTTCAATAAAAGTACAATTTTACCCTTAAATATGTTAAAGTTGACTATCAGACATTGATCAGATGGACTAATTTGGTAGATATGAAAAACATGGGATAAATTTGGTCAAAAACGAAAAGGTCGCAAACAAGTTGGAATTAAGAGAAAAGTCCCAGACTAATTTGGTAATCATCCTTTATTTTTTATAATTACATTAACCATTTGTAGCATTTTAATAACATAAACGCAACGATGATCATTTTGACGGCGTACAACCAAACAAGGGGCCACCAAGGTAATTACCGCCTACAATATGTCAGTTGTCATCCTTTTTAGAGTCCACAAAGTAGTGAGTTGAGAGGGTGATAGAAGTTGGTCATTTCCTTATCTTATTCTTGATCATTTATGCTGTCTTGCTGGCGCCTCAAAAGGAGCTGATGGTCGGGGTCCAAACTCCAAAGTATATAAGCAACTTCTAGATAAGCTCTGGTGGTGTGAAGCAGGATTTGACACCTTCAAAATTCAAAGTAAACTAATACCTAATTAACATTATTGGTATTGGACACTTGAATGTTTTTTTCTTTTATTAGCAAATTTTGTCACGATTCTGTTTGTTTGTTAATGCATTAGCTTTCAAATTATATACATGCAGTAATATGTCTAGGACTGTAGATAATGATTTTTTTTTTTTTTTTTTTTTTTTTAAATTTATCCATATCCACTAAGGGTGTATTTTTTTTTTTTTTTTTTTTTGATAGCTATAATCATTGGTGTGACCAAAATACCCTCATATGTTGTTACTGTCTCTCTTTCTCTTTTTCCACTATGTTTCTCTCTCTTCTCTCTTTATGCATTTGCCTCTATTTAATTTCTCTAACTAATCATTCCAAAATCTTCCTCCTAAAATCTTGTTATGCCCAAATACATTCTAATCTACCATATTTGCAAAAGTTTTCCTGTTAAAGTTTTGAAAAAAGTTCAAGAAGTGTATGCATACCAAACACATGTTCATTAAACAAGCTTGAAATACCATAAATTATTTTAATTATGTTATGGCATGTCGTTATTTAGTGTTTTTGGAGTGAAAATGGTGTATCAATGCAAAAGAAAACTCGATTTTGATTTACAACAACTTTAAACGCTGAACTTTACAAGCCGGTTATAAGCTAGAACTTTACATTTAACAAGATGAGATTGGTCCGGTGGTATGCCCGTCACACCTACGCCACGAGGTCGTAGGTTCGAGTCTCTCCCCATCTCCTAAAATCCCTGAATTATTGTAATATTTCAACAAAAAAAATAAAAAAATAAAAATGTAACTTTACATTTTAGATATGAAATAGAACTTTATGTGTAGTTATAAAATGAAACTTTATACCCTAATTAAAATGAAACTTCACGTCATTTATTAACTGAAATTAACTTTATACACTAGTGTTGAAACAAAATTTAAAAGCCAATTTTGAAACTAACTTTACACACCGATGTAAATTTTCGAGAATCATAAATTAACGAACTTGTTGACTTGAGGCGACAACGGGCCACAAACGTCAATTCGTTGTTTCTTTATCAAGATATTGTCATCTTATTGTCGCGTTGTTGGTACTTTCTTTCTTTAACTTCTAACTTTCTCTCTCTTCCAATTCTCTTTAGTAACTTTTTCTCTCTTCAAATTCTCTTTCTAACTTAAGGGCATTTTTGTCCATAAATAATTTCCCTAGAAAAAAAAAATGATTGGGATTATCTAAATTTAGAATTTACAATAATTTTGGCTAATGTCCTTTAATGACTGATGTGATTGTAATTAATATAACCAATAGCTCTAGATTTCATATGAGGTAGACTTTTGGCATTGGCAATATGGGATTTCCACCAAAGTTGGTGCTGCTAAACATCATATCCATTATCCCACTCTATATATGTAAAAAGTAAATCCCAGTTGTCTGGCTCACTACAGTTTTTGATGTGAAGGTTACAAAGAGAATATCCCACAAAAAGTTTCCAAATATTTGCCTTGGAGAGGAGCACAGAATACCACAAAGTGTAGTAGATATATAAGAATCTAGACAAGATAAAATACCATAAAAGAGTTTGCTGTAAAAAGCAACAGGCACGCTAATTAAGCAGAGAGAGGATTTGAAAAGAAACTACTCACTACTCGAACATTGTTCATCTACTTATCCAAACACTTTGACGAGTGAGGCCTGAGGGGGATCAAAATAAGATGATTTGATTGAAGAAGAGTCCCCACAAGCCCATAACAAGCTAACATGGTGTTACAGATTCATGGTATTGTTATTGTAATCATAAATCAGGTACCATAGGGTAGTTGGCTACCATTACTTTTGATGCCTACTATTCCTCTTAGTCTACCATTCAATTGATTGTGTACATTGACTCAACAAAAGGGATGCATCACAAAATGATTTGATTTTCATATCACCGACCTTCCTTAATTATATTAGAGCATCCCGAACAAGGCTCCCTATTTTTTCCTTATATTTAAGGAGCCAGTTATACTTTTACCAATAAGGAGCCATATAAAGGAGTGTACGCTCCAATAAGCCTCCCTAAAAATGATGTGGGTAAAAAGATGAAATAGGGAGGATGAATTTGGACCATTGGATATGAATGGTGTGGACTCATCTTGACCATCCATTTCATTTGAGGAGTGATAAAAAATTAATAGGGAGAATGTCTTCCCTCCTTACATTTAGGGAGCCTTTGGCTGGAATAAAATTTAGGGAGTGGGATAGGGAGGCTGTTGGAGCAAATTTCGGTCCAGCCTCCCTAAATATAGTCAAGGAGGTTGTGTATACCGGCCTATTGGGGATGCTCTCACGGGTTAGAAATAAGAAAATTTGGATCATTTTCTATTAGTTTAAGCTTTCTGTTGGGTTATTTCCTAATAGCTTTAGCTTTTGAATCCGTTGATTATTAACATGTTATCATAGACTTGTTATACTAGAGAGATCTGGGTACGAGTTCTCCTGCATGATTATATCTAAAACGTAAGCTATCTCTAAGTATCGTAAAAGCCTGAACAATACCAATAAGCTATCTCTAAGTATTGTAAAGATTCTCATAAACAATAAATTAGATAACAATGAACACATGATTAGAATCTTTGGCAGTTTCCATTTCAGCCTGCCAATCCAATATGTTAAAAGAGTAATATAATATGTGCTGTATAATTTTACAAAAAAGAGAGAAACAAGGTGCAAGAGATGTAAATATTTATACATGTAATGAGACAACAACAGCCATCTAATTTTTGCTGGTGTCAACAAAAAATCTGGCAGAGAGTAATCTCTTGTCTTCATCCTTGAAGAAGGAAGTAGCATCATTATATTTATATATACCAGAACTGATTTAATCTTTCATAACTTTACAGAGGAACTCTGCTGCTTCATTTATCAATCTGGTGAGAATTTATAACAGTGCGCGTTCAACTGGGTATCGGCTTTCACTATCTTCAATTGGTCCTGTAATAACTAGATGGGGGACCATGGTCCATGAGCATATGATTATCATGTGTTCTCAATTCTCTTCTCTCATTGATTAACCTGTTGACATGTAGAAATATTTAGATCAAACATATATTGCATGAAGATGACACTTGTGGCATTTAACATATAAGATGGGAGAATATTATTTGTTGGGATTGAAATATATAGCAACAAAGGACAAGTTAATGCTAGACAATGATAGAGAAGAAAGATTTGAGATTTGTGTGGCTAAATAAGTTCCTGTAAGTCATATAAATTTCCCAGAATTGGGAGAACTATCAACCACGTGAAGATGTCGAATAGCTTTTCATCAAAAGTTTGGTCCCAAAAGATCGTTTAAATTTTCTTTTCAGGTTCGAAAGGTACAGACGGTTGTGTAATGAATTTAATGGAATTATGCAACTATTAACTTGAACTTTCATTTCCAGCTACAGATAACAGCACTACTCAACAATTATAGTGTAGCCTTTCTAACTATACAAAACATTTATAGAAAAAGAGATTGAAATGATTAGGCAGTAGTACTCTTACCACTTAGAGGGCCATTATCTGGTGCAGCTCCTCCAGTGAAAGGTCCACAACTACTGCTTGGTGGTGTCACTGTTTGACTCTGCGCTGATGGAGAACCAAATCTAAACATATTCATAGGCTGCAACACAACATAACCAGGAAGGTAAAAAAAAAATAAAAAAAGTGAGTTATATATTCAATTATAGATGAAATAAGAGCAATTTATATGCCAAACAAGCAGCAAAAACCTGAGAGGGGGTTTGCATATGGTGAAAACCCATATAACGTGCATATTGGTCCGTAAAGTTTGGATTTTGCATCTGATTTTGGTAATTAACTGGATTCAACATTGATGTTTGATTCATTACAGCCTGGTTTTGTGCTTGAGCCATAGACATGGTTTGATCAACAAGAGGGGCCCTTGACAAATGCATAGGATTAGTAATAGAAGGCAACGCGGCAGGACCCATTCCCATACCCATGCGAGACATATAATGTTGTACTCCTGGAAACATCATAGGGGCCATCCCACTACCCATCCACATTACCTGAGAAACCTACAATTACTTGTCAGTGGCAGCTTGAATTACTAATTGTACTATAAATTTTGTTTTTACAAGATTCTTTGATATTTCTACCTGAAGCTGTAACTGAAGTGATTTCAAGTATTCAATTGCCTCATCTAGCATTGATGCTTTATCTGTCTGCAAATTGTAACGAATTTCAGTCATAAGCGAAAATAACATCAATAATATAACTCAAACCGAACCCAAAGAGAAGTTAATTTGCAGCTTTGATCTAGTAAGGTCATATTAAATCTGATCCTACACTGTTGTCTTGATCTAGTTATGATAATGAAGTTCCGAGAACAACGAAAATAAGTAACAACATTAAAACACTTAAAAAAAAACTTAGCTAGAAAGAAACAGACCTTGTTGCAGTGAGGTATGAGCTCTTGCAATGCCTTCATCTTCTCATTGATCCTGTCCCTCCGTCTCTGCAGAAATAAGTTCAAACATTTAGTTACGAATTTCGTGAACTTTGAAGTTCTAGGAAATTTCTAGTACCCTACCCTTTCTGAGAGATTATGTACTTCAGCTGCACGGCTCCTGCGACAGGATCCAGATCTTTGAGCTGCTTTGTTCCCAGCTGCAGATTCTAGTTCAGCAGCCTGTATAACATGTCAAAATTTATATGAATGTTAATACTATAAGTTCACTATTCACAAGCATATATGAAATGGAAAAGAGTTTTTATTTATTTATTTTTTTTTTACCTCACTTTGGCACTCAGATTCTCCTGCATCTCTGCTCTTTCTTTTGTTACTATTATTTTCCCCAGTAGATTGCTTGCTTGTTCTGTTAAAACTACTACCAGATCCACCAGAAGACGACGTAACAGTCGGTTCAAGTGTCTCAGTTTTATTACCTATCTTCTCACCTTGATGAGAAATCACTTTTCGGATATCATCCTTCAAATTTCCATGAGACAAATCAGTACTAGTCTTGATACCATTATTATTGGTCGAGGCTCGGCTCACGTCAAGATCATATGCAACTTGATTGCTACTACAATGGCTTGAACCAACTGTCATAACTGAACACTCCCTCATCTCTGCTTGTGTCAAATTTCCTATCCCTTTTCGACCGAATTGTCCTCCATTACAGGAAGATCCCAATTCACCCTTTGGTGGAGGAGCTTCAGGTTGAGCAAAGTGAACAGCTTTTCCAACACCACCTAAACAACTTTTGCTTTGCTGGGCTACAACTGCATCATCAAAATCAGATCTTGGAGGAGGCATTACACAATTTACACTTCTTTGAAATCCTGGAACAATTGGAGGGTTAACATTTGGTGGTTGTTGTGAAGTCGTGACAGCACCAAATTTAACCATTTTTTCTTCTTCAAATTGCCTTATTGGCTGCTTATCAATTTCCATTGAACCAGGCAATGGCAATTCAGAGAAAAAAGAGGAATAAAATTCTTTTTCGAAAGAATCTTCAATTGGGGATTGGATCCATGAGACTGTTTCTTCATCCTGAATCAAATTACTTGAATTGCCACCATATGATCCTCCACAACCACCCCTTAATGTCTGTTTGTGAACATTTCTGGTTTCATTAGGATTTATTAGACTTGGTTTTCTGTGTGTTTGACTGTTCATAACAACCTGCCCGTTTCGCCATACGAGCTCTACTAGCTCATTATTTGGCCTGAAAATGTAAAATATAATCACAAAAGCTTATTAGAGAGAAGCACAAATAAAAAATTTAGTGATGATGAGTTGGTAAAATTTAGAGAGAGAGAGAGAGGGAGAGAGAGAGAGAGAGAACAGACCCTGTAGATGTCTTGTGATTGGTAACAGGCAGATCACCTTCAAAATTCCAATCAGGGATGCATGGATTCATGGCTTAAAGGACAGAAATTTTCTGAATAACAGGACAAAACAGAGCATTTAATTAATTATATCAACACAAAATCATAGCAAAAGTACTCTCTCTCTCTCTCATAAACAGAGCACCAAAACAGTAAAATACAGAACCCCACAATTAAAAAAAAAACACTAAACTAACTTTAATTATTTAATGGTTTAGTTGACTTATTAATCAAAAAGAACAAAACATATGGTTTTAAATTGAACATCTATGCCATATATGGAAGCATCATAAATAGCAATTGACTGAAGCCCTACTTAACTATTCCTAAACAAGTAAGATTAGATTCTTCCCATGATTAATCATCACTAATTTGGCATCATTGCAAGTTTTAGAATAAACAAAGAGTCCAAGACCTTTTTCCCCCAAGAAAGAGAAAAAGAATGATTGATAATTCAATAAAAAAGAGTGAGAAGAAGAAGAAAAAAGAAAAGAAGACCATGTTAAGATTTAAAAATTATGAAAAATAAAATAAAATAATAATTAACCAAACAACAGTAGTCTTCTGTCATAACAAAGAAAAAAAATATGCTTCACATGATTGTGGTAAAGGAGACAGAGAAAGAACATTTTGTTTTTAAAATAAACCAGACAAAGAAGAGAAGAAACAGAGCTTTTTAAAAGAAAACCCAGAAATGGAAATGGAAATGAAATCAATAGTAAAGCTGACCAGAGGTTAAAGCTATAGCTTCTCTTCAACAGGAAACTGAAACAGAAACAGAAATAGTTTAGTTCTCTCTCTCTCTCTCTCTCTCTCTCTCTCTCTTTAGCCTCTTTTAAAGAAAAAGCTGATAATGTGAACGTGAACTCATTAAATGATAATTTTTTGGAGAAGCAGGGGACCAGTGCTTTTATGTAGTTTGAGGAAATTACAAACACTCCCTAAGGTTTGGGTTAAGACACCTAGATCAAAATATTTGCTTATGCTACACTACCACCCTTACACTTAATAAACCTCCGATAAAATCTAACAGCAACTATTACTTTTGTTTTTTGTTTTTTTGTTTTCGTTCAAAAACTACATTTATGATGTAAAAATATGAAATAGAGAAGGCATGTCAACGCCTCTTTCTCCCCTACGAGGTGGTGTCCTTCTTAATTAATTTGGTAGATGATACATGTAAGACGTTAGCTCATTCACGATCTTACACTAATCTTTCAATCACATTGAGATTTATAATTTCAGCGTGATTGAAATATTTTTTTTGGTATGAATAAAGGCATCTTACAATGGATCTATAAAGATGTTGCCTCCTTTAATACATTGGAGGAGTCGCTCCTCCATCTAATGTAACATATTCTATTTTCGGTTGAGGAGGCCCACACCTCCACCACAAGTTAGCCTCATTCTTGGATCTTTATTATAGTTTTAGTTTGTACAAGTGGTTTTCCTTTAATTTTCTAATTATTATTATTATTTTTTTTTACTTTTTTTAAAAAAAAATTTCATATTTTTTGTTCCATTCTGTTTTTACTTTTATTTTGTATGCATAAGAGTATTCTAGACATTTCAAAGGTTAAATCGGATAAACTTCAATAGAATGGTTAACTACCTTTAGATGCAGAGGTGTTATTGTAGAAAAATTTAAACTTTTCATTTAGATGTCTTGACTCATAACCTGAAGGGGGTGTTTGTAATTTCCCTTATGCAGCTCTGGTTCAGCGTTTTCCACTCATGTAAAAAATGTAATGATGAACAATTCAGTGTCGTACACGTGGCGTATTATTATAGGGATTTGTTTGATGTGGGATCATTTGGAGGTAGGAAATCTACAAACTACAAGCCAATTGAAGTGTGATCTGAAAGTTAATAAGTAGTGGTGCCACATGTGCAGTAACAGTCGGTATTTTTTTAGGTAATGATTAAAGGATAATGTTGTCACAGAAAGTATTTTTGACAACTAACGGATAGAATTGGCCAATTAGACCTTGATTTGATTTTCCAAGTTGGAAGATGCAATTCCCACTTATTATAATTTTGAGTGTGTTGAAACTTGAAAGGGAGAAAATATGATTCAAATATATAATTTCATGTCCCCAAAGCGTAGTTCAATCGATAGATAGACGAGTTTAGGGTTTGGGCAAATAACTCCAAAGTTAGCGGCTCAAATCCTACAATGGGAAAAGCTTCAAAAAAAAATCTGGTCTAAATAAATGGATCGATAGATAATGTCAAATATATATATATATATATATATATATATATATGGGGGAATTGCACAAACACCCCTGATGTTTGATAAAATTGCATAAAGATGGTAGTTTTGATCATATCACAAACATCCCATACTGTTAGATGGATTCGTTAGTCAATGGTCAAATGTATAAAAAGTCTAAAATACCCTATATTTTTATTTTAAACAAAATTCAAAATTCAAAAATAAGATAAAAAAATATTAAAAAATCTTTTAGAAAATATGGATGTTTCTTAAATTAAGAAGTTGGAAAAAAAAATTCATCTTCAAAATAAAAAATATATATAGTTTGTGGAATTCCCCCTTGATTTTAAATAAATTTAAAATTTAAAATTTATTTATTATTAAATTGTTTAAAAAAAAAAACTTTTTTTCTTATTTGTAAAGATGATTTTTTTTTTCTAGGTTTCAAATTTAAGATACATTCATGTTATCTAATATATATATATATATATATATATATATATATATTATCTTTTTTATCTTTTTTTTAGTTTATTTAAAATAAAAATAAATGGTATTTTAGACTTTTTACACTTTTGACCATTAACTAACAGATCCATCTAATGGCAGGAACGTTTGTGCAACAATTTTTAAATGTTGAGTGAAGTTTGTATGTATATGGCCAAAACTACCATATTTGTGCAATTTCATTAAATCTCAAGGGATGTTTGTGCAATTCCCCCTATATATATATATATATATATATATATATATAATTTTTCTATTGTCAGTTCATCGGTTCCGGTTCAAATCATCGAACCGGAACTGAAACCGAAACCGAAACCGAAACCGAAACCGAAACCGAAACCGTAACCAGAAAAAACCGAAATCGTAACCAAAAAACTGGTTCCGATTCAAGAACCGAACCGAACCGAACCGAATCGAATCGGAATCGAGAACTGGACTAGGGCGATTCCAATTCCGGTTCCACTTTTCTCGGAATCGCCCGATTCAAACCGGATTGGAACCGACGGTTCCTGTCTTTTTTTTTTTTTTTTTTTTTTTTTTTTTTTTAAATATTACATTTTATTTATAAAAAAATAAACTGTTATGACGTGTTTACTAATCAGGAATCCTATTTGGGAAAGGGAATTAAGTTTCCTATATTTAAATTCCTGTGTTTACTAAATTTATGGGGAATTAAGTTCCATGGACCCCACATACATATCAGGAATTAAGTTCTTGAATGAAAGGGAACTTGATTCCCCTCACCCACCCTAGGAATCAAGTTCCCTTTCCTGATTGAAAAGGGGAATTCATATCTTTTTACAAAAATATCCTCATTTAATTTATTTATAAAAAAAAAAGAAAAAACTATATACATAATTAATTATATATATAACTCTTTTTTTTTTTTTTCATATATATAAACTTACGCAGTTGACTCTTTTTTCTATACTTCACTTGTCTTTTTTTTTTTTTGTCATATTTACTGTTCATTTTTAATATATATTTATATATAACTGTGAATTATAAAAAAAAAAAAAAATTAAAAAAAAAAAAAAAAAAAAAAAAACTATACTGTGGCAAAAACCAAATTGTGAAAAAAAACTTTTTATTTATTTATTAGCTATACTCATACATCTCTTATATGTATATGTATATACAACTATTTTGTATATATAAGGGTATTTTTGTAATCAACTTTGTATAAATTTGATTCCATTTTTAATTCTAAAAAAGTTGGTAAACACAAAAATTGAATTTGCAACTTAATTCCGATTCCCTTTCATTCCCTTTCCAGTGGAACTTGATTCCGATTCCACTCATTCTCAATTAGTAAACGCGCCATTAGAAAGGACATTGTAAAGTATTGGGCCATGGCCCCATAACCCTTGTCTAAGTAATTATGTTTTCCCTTCCTTTCTCCTCATTTTTATATAGGTTAGACATCCTATTCAATTCTCTATTTATCCAATGTGGGACATTGGATAAATGAACTTTTAGTATGGTTTTTTCTACAATATTGGAAGCTTTTTAACAAAACTGAAAGGTGAAGATTGGGGAATAATTAATAATTAATAATCAACAACAAAATTCGTCAAAATAATTAATAAAGAAAAACAAAAGGTGTACTACAACTGATACCTCGGCATACATGATACATGAAAGATGTGCAAACTACAGATCAATTTTTTGCTGCACAACACTTTTTATTTTTTTTATTTATTGTAATAAACAATGAAAACATTACAGAGAAGAGTAACCACTGGGAGGACTATTGTCCAGCCAAAGTTTTAGCACTCCCATTCTACACTAAACATTTTGAAATCTCTTTCCCACGAATTTCAAGAATAATCAATCTTGATGCCCACTATGCCATAGAATATATACCATTTTAGCCCCATTTGCTAGCAACATATTCTTAATGCAAGTTTCAAATGTAAGAAAACAACCACAATTTGCATGACACTGAAACGTGGATGACAAAACAAAGAAAAAATTATTAAATTTGGATGCAAGAACAAACCAACCTCCATTGATGATACATTTCCACTAGAAATTCGAACGGTAGCTACCATAACATAACAAATACAACAAATAACATTGGGCTAGCCCACAATGTTCACTTTTCAACTTTGTTGAAAAGCTTCCAATATTGTAGAAAAAACAATACTAAAAGTTCATTTATCCCACATACCACATTAAATAAATAGAGAAGTGAATGAGATGTCTAACCTATATAAAAAGGAGGAGAAGGAAATGGAAAACATAATTACTTGGACAAGGGTTATGGGCTATTACCCAATACTCTATAATGTCCTTTCTAACATTTTATTTATAACAAAATAAAATGTAATATTTTGTAATGTTAAAAAAGAAAAAGAAAAAAGAAGGTTCGGAACCGCTGGAACTAGAACCGGAACCGCCTTAGGCCATTTCCGATTTCGTTTCCACCTAACCGCGGAACCAGAACTGTATCAGGTATAATCTATGGTCTACATTCTTCGTCCAGATATATTTTATATATATATACATATATATATATATATATATATATATATATATATATATATATATATATAGTCTTTCTACTATTAGTACTGTGGACGAAGAATGTGAACCATAGATTATAGAGAAATTTTGACAATTACATACACTTTGAGTCAAAGAATGTGGACCATAGATTATATGTAGGGACATACTTACTATTTAAAATATTGTATTTTTATATGAGGAGTGCTAGAATCACTTTCTCAACCCATTCTCTCAACTCTCTCTCTCTCTTTATAATGCGACATGTGGACAACATTTACTTCTCTTATCAAACTTGGAGCCATTATAAATAGCCTTTTTTTTTTTTTTTCTATTTATTTACAAATCAAATCAATCACTAACTTTCCAAATTATCCTTTATTTATTTACCAAATTGCCATATAATATTAGATTATTTTTTTTACAAAAAGAAATATATAATAATAACAAAGGCAGCTTTTTTTTTTAAAGAAAATAACAAAATCATTTAGTTCTACATCTACATAGTGATATAAGGTAAAACAAAAGTTCAATATAGAAATTTAATACAACACAATAAAAGTATTTAATAAAATAACTATTAAAAAAAAAAAAAACATGTAACAATTGTGGAAGACAATTTATGTCTGAAAATGATGAGAGTTGGAGTGAAACTAAACGAAAAAAAAAAAAAGTTCAATGGTTGACCACAATTGATAATTTGGGAACCATCGAAAAAAAAAAAAGTTTATTTAAAAAAAAAAAAAAAACTTGATACAATATTAAATGGCAATTTGGTAAAAAAAAAAAAAAAACAATGGGTAATTTAGGAAGTTAGTTGTTGGTTTGATTTGTAAATAAATAAAAAAAACTGGTCATTTATAATGATTTCAATTTTAATGTAGAGAAATAAATGATGTCCACATGTCACATTATAAAAGAGAGTGAGTTGAGAGAGTGGGTTGAGAGAGTGATTCTAGTACTTTTCTTTTTACATTGTTAATAGTTGTGATGACGTATTAAAATTAGAGGAGTGCTAAATTCACTATCTCAACACACTCTCTGTTTTCATGTTGACATGTGGACATAATAAATGTTTTACATTAAAAAATCTAACATTTATAAATAGCCTACATTTTCATTTTATTTACAATACAAACTAACAACTAATTTTCTATATTGTCCTTCTTCATTTAATATCAATTTATATATATATATATATATATATATATATATATATATATACAGTCTTTCTATTATCAGTTCGAACTGATATAACTTTTGTCAGTTCAAACTGATAATAGAATATATATATCAGGTCTGTGGTTTGTGTTATTATTCAACGACTCTACAACTTTTTTTTTTTTCTATAGTTCTATCAACTCAACATTTACAAACAAAAATTGCTTTTTCACCATTGTTACAACTCTATCCCGGTAGTTTTTTTTTTTTTTTTTTTAATATATATATATATATTTTAATTGTTTTTCATTAAATAATTTTATATAAAAATTTAATCCAATACAATAAAATTATTTAATAAAAAATATATTAAAAAAATTACCCGAATATAGCTGTAACAATTGTGAGAAGACAACTTGTGTTTGAAAATGGTGAGAAATGAAGTTTACTGCACATACAAGTTATGAAAAACAAATTAAGAAAAAAAAAATTCTATATAAAATTTAACCCAATGCAATAAAATATTTAATATGAAAATCAATTAAAAAAATTACCTAGATAAAGCTGTAACAATGGTAACCGGAAAAAATATGTTTGAAAATGGTGAGAACTACACAAACAAGTTTTGACACAGAAATTCAAATAAAAGAAGTTCAATATAAAAATTTAATCCATACAATTAAATTATTTTATACAAAAATAAAAATAAAATTACCTGTAACAATATTGGTGAGAAGAAAACTTGTAATTGAAAATGGTGAGAATTGACATACAAGTTATGAAAAAAGAAATTAAGTAAAAAAATTAAATATAAAAATTTAACCCAATACAATAAAATTATTTAATATTAAAATCAATTAAAAAAATTACTTAGATACAGTTATAGCAATGGTGAGAAGACAACTTATGTTTGAAAATGGTGAGAATCGCACAAACAATTATTGAAAAAGAAATTCAAATAAAAGAAGTTAAATATAAAAATTTAATCCAATCCATAAAATTATTTAATTTTTTTTTTTTTTTTACCTGGATAGTTGTAACAATGGTGAGAAAGCAAATTTTATTTGTAAATGTTGAAAGTTAAGTTAACTCATATTTGATGGAACTGTAGAAAAAAAAAAGTTGTTGAGTCGTTGAGTAACAACAAAAACCACATACTTGATATATATATATATATATATATATAATTGATATTAAATGAAGAAGGACAATCTCGGAAATTAGTTGTTGGTTTGTATTGTTAATAAAATGAAAAGGTTAACTATTTATAAAGGTTAGATTTTGATTGTAGATAGAGTTTCTTTTGACAATCCATTTTTTTCTTTTTACATTTCATTTCTAAAGACACTACATTCTCAAAATTTAAATTTTAAAAAATTATAAAGACACTTCCTTTTGTTCTAAGATTGTCTTTTTTATCTTTTAGCACTTCTATTTTAAAGACACTTTATTTTAAAAAACAAATTTCTAAAGACGCTCTATCTTATTTTAATAAAAGTTAAGACGAATCATCATAGCATTCGGATTTATCCGATGAGTAATCTTTTTTGAATTAAATTATAAAGAAAAAAATTATCTTTCATAAATCATTAGATTAAATATTACATATTAAATGTTCTCTCTTAAATTTTTAATTACCATATTAAATTCTCTCTCCTTCAATACATATCTCTAATTTTCTATCTCCATTCTTTCTCAAGCAAGAGTAATAGTTAACAAAAAAAAAAACTTACGAATAAGCTTGATTTTTAGGAACTGTATATATGTATATATTAAAAATAAAAAAATAAAAAAAATAAAAAAAAGAGTACCCTGGTTTTTTTTTTTTTTTTTTTTTTAAATCAAAATATAAAAATGCTTTTTATTACTTTTGTAAGTATGTGATTGCCTATAGAATTTTAATTCTTTCATTAGTCTTAGAAATTCTGAGTTTAATCGAATCTAGTTGCAACAAATCAAGTTTTCATATATCTTTTTTTTTTTTTTTTTTTTTTTTTTGAAAAATAAGGTATTTGTATTGACTTTTTAATATATATATATATATATATTATTGTTAGAAAAAACCAAAATATTCATAATTTTTTTTTCTTTAACTATTAATTATAGATTGATCAAGAAAGTATGGAGATAGGGATTTTATTTTATTTTTATTTTTTTTTTGAAAACGGAGAGAGTGTTTAATATGGTAATAATATATTTACGAGGGATGAAGTTTAATACGTAATATTTAATCTAATGATTTATGAGATAGAATTTCTTTTTAAATAATTTTATTAGTTTAGAATGTCTTTAGAATTTCTTTTGTCTTGTTTAGTAATTTTAATTCAAATTAAAATTGTCATTAATAAAAAAAAATTAAATTGGAGTGTAAATAGATAATTTGTGGATTGTAAGGAGAAACGCTCTATTGTAAAATATTTATTACTGTCTACATGTCCACATGTCAACACATGAACAGAGATTGTGTTGAGAGAGTGAATTTAGCACTCCTCTTAAAATTATATAAAAAAAACAAATAAAGTTTATTTTTAATAAAAGGGAATATTGCAATCTTCAGCAATTAATCCGTTAATTACACAAACATTCCCTAAACTTGACTAATGGTTTGACTAACACCCGAGTTAACAGTCCAACGGTAAAATCCCTTTTCACACGTCAACAAGTAATTTAAATCAAAGAAAATTTTGAAACTACCTCAAACATCGTTTATAATTACAAATCTACTAATGTTAAAATTACAAAACTGACCCAAAATTTTTTAAATTAAAAACCCATAAAAAAAATACTCCACTGGGGATGGAGTAGACTCAACCTCCAGTGATGTCTCCCCAACCTCTATTGATATCCCTAGTTCGTGGAGAAGGTTCTTCCACAAACCAGAGGAGACGACGAATCTCCTCTGACTGCTAGAAGAGATTTTGTTTTCATCTAACGATTGAAGGAGATCGGTAATGATTTCCTTTGATCTCCTCCCTTCAGAGGAGATTCGTCCTCCCCTCCTCTGCAAATTGGAGGAGACGCTCTATGTCGATGATGTTCATTGTCTGTGGAATTGTTTTTTTTTAGATGATCAATTTAATTTTAAAATTATTATTTTAGAAAAAAGTGCATAGGCAATTGAGTACTCTCCTTTTTGCAGTTAAATAATCAGTTAGTCAACCTAACGGTCAATAATTTTCATGTATTGTTTGTGAAATTAATGATTTAATTAATTATCAAAGAGTGCAATTTGTACATATAATGAAAGTTAGTACAATTTTTCCTAAACAAAATAGTTTGTTTATGAAATGCTTAATTATGATATGAACCTAAATTCTTTAGATATGCATGAATATTAAAATATGAACAGCAATTCTTTACACGTGGAATTGGTGGAAAATGTCACTTTTTTGAACTGATTTGGTGACAAAGTCACTGCTTTAATAAGTTAAGTTTAAAAGGCACCTATTATGGTGAACTACCAAAATTGCCCTTAATTTACACATTATCTTTCTTACTTTGAAGTTTTCTGATATTTTATTCTTTCACCTTCCTCTATAACAGACCTCCAATGGAGGTTGAACATCAGAACATCATCAATGCAACTTCATTGGATAATTAGTTTTGTGGCGCTATGTAGATGCATTCGGGGGTCGAGTCTTTTGTAAACCTTAAGCTAGTTATATGAATTTTAAATCTAACTGAAAAGTCTCGGAGAACAAATGAAAATGCTCGAGCCTTTAATGAAAAGTCTTGGAGACTGTATGAAAAGGCTCGGGGAACAAATGAAAAGGCTCGAGCCTTTAATGGAAAGTCTCGGAGACTGTATGAAAAGGCTCGAGCCTTTAATGAAAAGTCTCGGAGACCGTATGAAAAGTCTTGGAGATTTTTCATTAAAGGCTCGAGCCTTTTCAATTGTTCCCCAAGTCTTTTCATACAGTCTTCGAGACTTTTCATTAAAGGCTCGAGCCTTTTCAATTGTTTCCCGAGCCTTTTCATATAGTCTCTGAGACTTTTCATTAAAGGCTTGAGACTTTTCATTAAAGGCTTGAGCCTTTTCAATTATTTCCCGAGCCTTTTCATACAGTCTCCGAGACTTTTCATTAAAGGCCCAAGCCTTTGCAATTGTTCCTCGAGCTTTTTCATATAGTATTCGAGACTTTTGTAAACCTTAAGTTGGTTGTGTGAAACAAATTGAAAATGCTCGGATTACTGTTGAAAAGGCTCGGACAGTGTATGAAAAAGCTCGGATACAGTGTTAAAAGGCTCGAAGATTCAAAATTGGCAAACCTATTCATATTCCTTAAAAAAGCTCATAGACTGTTTGAAAAGGCTCGAAAAAAGTGTTAAAAGGCTCGAGGAAACCCATATCTTCATCGTCTTATAGATTCTCATAGACTTCAGGACTGTATCGCCACCGCTGGTGAGTTTGTCGTGAGATTTTTAGTCGGATTTCTTGCAGACGTGAGATTTTTAGTCGGATTTCTCTCTCTCTCAACTTTTTTCTCTTTAGGTTTGAAAAGACACAAACTGACAAAATAAGAGTATTTTTGTCTGGTCACCTAAATAGGTGCCTTTTAAACTTGAATTAGTAAAGTGATGATATTCTTACATAGTCAGGCCCCAATAGTGACAAAAAATTTTTGAACCCAATTCTTTACACAAGTAGTGAGGGTGGAGAAAGGTTAGATTTTTTTTTTTTTTTTTTTTTTTTTGAAGTATTAGACCATCTCTAATGCATATGGCAATGCCAATACCAAATTTGGTACGAAAAAAAAGAAAGTAAAATGCTATATTTAGCACATCAATTTAGCATTGTGCTTCAATGCATAATTCTATTTAAAATGCTATTTTTATTATTTTATTAATTAAAATTATAAAAGTACACTTACCATTAATGAATTCATTATTTTTTTTAAGGAAATTGCTTGGATACTGACTCCACCAATGGGGTGTTGTCACATGGCTTTTTTCTCTTAACTTTTTACATTTATCTCTTTGCATTTTTTTACAAATAGGCCATATGGCAAAACCCCATTGGTTGGTCAGTAGCTTGGGTACGTCAGTACCCAAGTGTTGTCCTTTTTTTAATGCTCCAATGCAAAGTTCCATTGATGTATTCATTATTTCATTTAAAATATATATATAATGGTATTTTTGTAATTAAAAAAGGAGCATTTATTGTTGTACCAAATTTGACATATGCTATATTGTGTGCCCAATTTGGGGTTTTTATAAGGAGGGAGGGGAACTCGAACTATCCTCCAATTTGTGTGCCAAATTTGGCACATCATTTGGCACTGCATTGGAGGATGGTTTTTGCACTCTGTGCTAAATTTTAGCATTAACACAATAATTTAGCACAGCTTTGGAGATACTCTTATATTAATTTGGGGCTTTTATAAAGAGGGAGGGGAACTCGAACCCGCAACCTCGTGGGGTAGGTGTGAAGGGTTTACCACTGAACAAACCTCATCTTGTCAAGAGAAAGATTAGATTGAATAAAGATAATATGATATTGATGGTTCATAATTAAGGTTTTTTTTAGAACTATGGCGGTTTAGTGATCGAGCAAGGAGAATATAATTCGAACTCACAACCTTATTAAAGTATTAATATGTGTGTGATGGCTATATTATTAGACCAAACTCATTTTGTCGTACTATAATTTTTTATTTTTTCTTGTTCAATATACCAAAAGATGATTATGATTTATGACTCATTTTTAGATATAATTAGTAAATGGGATCAAGCATGCTATTCAAAAGGACTTGTATCATTGTATGGTTAATAATGAGTTAATATTATTGTTTTTTTTTTTTTTAATTATATTTTACAGATCAAAATATAAAAAATAAAAATTGAAAAAATTGCAAAAGTTATGTACGATATAATTTGACAATGAGTGGTTTTGTCATTTTTAGATCTTTCGGAAATCGTACTTATTTGAAGGTCATATATCTATATGAATTGATTTAACATGTGGATGGAATTGTTAGTTAGTGATCTTGATTGTTGTATGTTTAATATGAAGCTTGTTATCGGTGAAAAAAGGCTAATTGCACAAATATAACTATTTCAAAAAATAAATAAATAAATAAATAAATTATACTATTAGAATTAAATTTATTTTATTTTATTTACATAACATTTATTTATTTTATTTTTAAATTAATATATTAAAATAAAATAAAATATATTATTTTCTATTATATTTAAAATTATTATTATTATTATTATAGAAATTTACTATTAACAATAAATATTATTATTATCACGTTATTATTATTATAATTTATTATTATTTCTCTTCCTTTTGTATTAGCTAATATAACATCAATTGTATTAGATCAATTAAAATGTATTAGCTTATGTAATTAAGGGTGGACGTTTAATGGATTGGTTCATTTTTCAATAGAACCGATAAAGTTCAGTTTCTGAAAATATAAACCGATACAATAAAATTTACAAATGTCAACTGATAAAAAACCAATTGAATTGGACCGGTTCGGTTTGGTTCGGTTTTGGTCCTACTGGGTCAAATTCATGGTCTTTAATTAGTACACATTTTCATATTTTAATCCTTTTGGGCCTTTGACCAAATTAAATTATAGATTTGAACAAATTGAAAATATTAGTTTAAAATAATATTTAGCAAAAGAAACAAAGAAAATAAATAAATAAATAAATATATATATATATATATATATATATATATTATGTGACATTCTTTCATAGTTTTATAGTTTCATGGACTATTGAACATTAAACTAAGGTTTTATTTTATTTTATTTTATTTTTTAATTTTTTAATTTTTTAATTTTTTATAAGTTGGATCTCAATTCGGTTTTCCGGTTTGGGATAGCGAACCGGGAAAAAAACCGATCCAATTGACTTTCAAAAAAATGAACCGAACTGAACCAACAAACATAAGAAAATCGAAAAAAAAAAATCGATTGGATCGATTAGGTTCACCGGTTCGGTTCGGTTTGGTTTGGTTTGGTTTATTGGTTTTTAACCCACCCCTAAATACAATGCAAGGTATAGTAAAAAACAAGCCAAACATTGTATTATATTATTCTAATACATTTTAATCCTTTAATGCAATACAAGGCACCAAACATGTGTACTATTTTTTTATATATTTTTTTAGATATAATGACTCGAACATGCTACATTATCAAACTGAATGAGCGTGCTTAACCACTAATCCACATTGGGCGGTGGTCCTAAACTAATAACTAAATTGTATGAGTTGTATGACCATAGGGGAACTTCTTAATTAATTTCTTTTATTCTAACAAATTCTTTTTTTCTAGTTCTTTGGTTCGTTGGAATTCATCGTAACTACAACGAATACAATTTTTAAAATCAGGTTTCGATCTTCTGAATCAATTTTCTCAAGTGTTTTCTAAGAGTAATGAACGTACTTTTTTCCAAGGAAAATCATTTGAAATTCCATTCACTGTTTTCCTCTCCTTAAAATTAAACGACCAAAATAGAAGGATTTAATTCAATTAATTTTGAAATTGAAACAAATGATGTAAAAGTACAGATTAGTTGTGAAATAATGGAGAACTGGAGGGTCATTAACGTATTCTAATCACTGTAGTCTCTGATAATGAAATGTTTATGAAAGTAAAAGAGAATTAACAGCAGGAAATCAAGCTTTGCACATTCTATGGAGTCTGGAATTAGCCTCTAGTGAAAAGATGAGAAAGTTCGCCAGTAGCTTGTGCTATGAAGTATGAATACAACACAAACCATGATTTGAGTTTCACCATTTGCTCTGATTTCCAATTTACTAAACAGAGCTAGGACAACCAAAGTTGCTGCTTACAAATTTTCTTTTTGATGCCCTGAAATCCTCCCATCTATGTTCGTCGGGCTCTAAACTGGCTTATGCATTTCGAATCAATGGTTTGTAACCAAATCGATAGTTTCATAACCGATCATTCACAGACAAGTATAAAATATCGAAAAGCCATTTACAATTAGCAATTGACATTTATAATTCATAAGTTCATGTATATACTACATACATATATAAAGAGGTTAACGCTGCGGGTGTCAGCATAAAATTTACAACTTCTCAACAGGGAAACCGACAACAGGTTTTATTTCTAATGCCAAAGAGCGTAGCTCATTCACCTGTTCATCAGTGAGTCTCCAACCTAGTGCACCTGCAAATTCTGCTGCCTGTTCAGCATTTTTTGCTCCTGGGATTGGAACAACATTCTCCTGTGCTATTAACCAGTTGAGGACAACCTATACGAGAAAACTGATTCTTAGAAGACCTCAAAACAAAGAATTGATCATGTAGTTACTTGGAAAACCCGATAACCTGATTTACAGAAATGTTTTGGATGCTAAACTACTATAAACTATCTTGTAGTTCTACAATTTGACAGAATTTGCTTGCAAGTTCAATTGCTATAACTGCAAAATAGTATACATTTATTGCAAAGTAAGACAACTGTTTGTCTTGGATAGAGGTGGCACAAAACCTAAAAGAGAGAGAGAACTGCGAAATAAGACTGGCTGATAGTATTTCCGGTTCTTCAACATGTCTTAAGATGTTAAAGCGGGAGTGTCTTTGGTAAGTTCTTGTTATTTATATGTCAACAGGCTCCAAAGTCGAGACTAACCACATCAGATAGAATATTTAGATGCAAGTAGAAGAGTTCGAACTAACCTGTGTGCGAGTTTTGTTGTATCCCTCTCCTATTTCCTTGATTCTGTTCAGCAGTGGTTGAAGCTGAAAGATACAAATATGCTTCAGCAATCGATTTGGAATTTATGATGGGTTTTCATGTCTTTACAGATGCCTTACTTTTCTTAGAAACTCGGGAGTGTAAATCCGTCCTCGAGGGCCAGTTGGAGTGTTTTCTGACGTATATTTTCCTGTAAGAGCACCTGCATATATTCAAATTATCGGGTATCCTTCGTCAGACCCAATTAACCGGTTATAATCATTAACAACCATCATTTATATGTTTTGCTACTCAAAATGGTGGTTTCATTAAGAGGATCATATAAATGAACTCGAGGTTGCCTTTATGTTTTTCAATATTTCATTTAACAAGCACGTTACAACTAATTCATTCATTATAGAACTTCTAATTTGGGTTGATGATAGAAAGATTTGATTTCCAAATCGACTACTTCACAGGGCTAAATTCTTTCTAGTTCCTAAATAGTTCATACATCCAACCCAAAAACCGTGATGCAGTCCATATCCATTTCCCCTCAATTTGTTTAGAACTTTCTTTCCTTGCTTTGTCACTTATGTTCCCACAATGTAAATTCAAACATCAAATGCAAAATGGACAGAGAACAAACAAATAACCAGGGAGATTAGTCAGGTGTAATGAGAGAAAATCTTTGTAGCTAGTTAGAGTTATTAGGCTACCTTACTGGATGCACTAAAAAAAATTGTTCGAGGGAGAAATGAAAGACATGAGTTACACTTATGTAGCACACAAATGGCATATGAACCATGAAAAAATGCGTAGTAACTTTACCTTGAGCAATAGGTGAATATGCAATTAAAGTGATCCCAAGTTCATCACAAGTAGCCTTCACTCCATTTTCTTCCGGTGCTCTGTATATGAGACTGTAGTTCACTTGGTTTGAAGCTAGTGGAATTCCTCTCTTCTTAAGCTTCTCATAAGCATCACGAAGTCTCTTCTCTGAGTTACAGTACAATATAAATCATTAATTTCTTCTTGTGCACAGAGGGAGTAAAACGTAATTCAAACTATATCAAGCCAAAGTTGGATTTGTGCTGCACACCAGATGCCTTTTATTTTATCAGAAACAGAAAAGTTTGTATTAAAAAAGAGAAAGGATGATACAAAAGGTAGATAAGATGTCCACACAACAAAAAACTTATGACAGCAAAAGGACTCAAAATAGACCAGTACTCAACTCCTCATCACCAAAAAACGCTGCACACTAGATGCTATTGTACTCCACAATACAAAGAAGAAATGAGGATTGGTAGTGAATTCCGGACATTCAATCTACAAAAATTTAGTCAATCATACCACCATAAACTAGAAACATACCACTGTAGTTTGAAACACCAACGGCCTTCACTAGACCCTGCTCAACAGCATCTCCAAGACCATCAATGTACCCTGAAAAATTATTTTTGAATAACTAAGCTTCTTTGAATCTCAAGGTGATTGGGTTCTATAAACATCTATTTCTACTAGCTACATGATTTCAATAGTTCAATGAAGAAATGGCACCTTCATTTCCCCACACTCCAGGCCTGAAAATCCATGCCAAATATTTGATAAGATATTATTCCAAAAAAATAAAATAAAATTCAGGAATAAACCAAATCACAAGATCATAAAACACATACCAATGGAGTTGATAGAGGTCAACAGAAGAAAGTCCAAGCCGAGATAGAGAATCCTTGAGGGCAGTGAGGACACTCAGACGACCCAACCTCCACGGTAAAGCTGCAAACTTGGTTGCAACAGCAACCTCCACTTCCGGATCCTTTTCTTTTCTTTCCTTTATAAATCTTCAGAAAGATCAATAAATTTGATGAAAAGAATTACAAGATGATGGAAATGAACATTTGTAGGTTATATCTAATTTGCACAAGATTAAAAAAAGAAGAAGGAGAAACTTCAACAAAACTCAAACTCTTAAAGTGTACCTTCCTAAAAGTGTCTCAGAATTTACTGCACCCAATGAGAACTGCAAGAATAGATAACGATACGTGTTGTGTTCATTGCTAAATGTTACAGGCAATAGAAGGGGAAGAAATGAAAGACTAATGAAATTTTTATCTCACACTGGAGCCATAAACTTCCGCCGTATCAAAAAGAGTAATTCCATTATCAATACTGGTATCAAAAGCAGACTTAGCAGCTTTCATTTTCCTGTCTGCCATCATCAGAATAAATAAATAAACACACATTTACACACAAATGTGGAGAAGGCTTTTCAAACAAGTCTTTACAGAGAGGAAATGAAGAAAAAGTTTACATCCGATTTTAAAAAATAGGCATTCAAACATGGAATAGCTATATGTAAACTTATGACACTCAGCTTTGTTGTTTGGAAGAGCAACAACCATTTTTTAAACAAAGAAAAACCTGGAAATATGAAGGTGTAGAAACAAATGTTCATCCAAATGCTCGGTTTCAAATATAATAGAATGTGAATAATTAAAATAATTTGATGAATTCATCCAAATGCTAACACAAAAAACAATCTAACTCATAATCAATCTTCTGCTATCCTTTGTTTAATAACCATTATGCATACTTTTCCATGGCAGGGCTACAAATTTACCATTAAAGTACCCTATACACTCATTTTATGAATAGAACATAAATCACCCCATCAAATACTAATACTTTACACAGCTAATAATTAATTCTTACAAGAGATTAAACGTTAAAATTTAATCTAAACATAGAATACAGTGGCTCACAAGCACTCAAATAGGAATATGAAGTGAACTGTTGAAACAAATTAACAAGAAATACTCACCGTCCCATTCGAAGTTATTCCAATAGGTGTTGTCACCCCAAGACCAAGCTCCAATGCCAACTCTTGTCACTTTCAAACCCGAAGCACCCAACTTCACTTTCTCTTCTCCTGCTTTGACGGTAGCAAAATCCTCAGAAGCAACAGCTCTTATTGTACTCACTCTTCTGTACCCAAATACAGAGGAACACGCACCGCTCACGTGCATAGACATTTTAGACTGGAATCACTTTCCCAGTAACTCAATTTCAAAATCACGAAGAGGGGTTTCTCTAATTGAAACAATTATATAGATAGATAGATATATATATAGGTAGGAAACAGATGGTTTATACGAAAAGAATTGTGTGTGTGTGTGTGTGTGTGTGTGTGACTTGTGAGTGAGTGAAGCAGAAGAATTGGTGGGCAGAGAAGAATGACTTGGCCACTTGAAGGGACACGTCAACCTTCTCGTAGCTGGTGCGGTGTGGTGGCATTTTTATGAAACTATCGACACGCTCCATATGTTACATACTAGCATTGTTCTTTCTATTTTTGCCTTTTCTTCAATAGGAATTATAAGATCAGTATAATTATTAAATTTTAATCTAAAATTTCATAATATTAAATAAATAAATAAAATTGACAATAGTTGTGATGACACAGTGGTGTCTCTCACACCCACACATTCAAATCCTATTGATTATTCCGTATATTGTGGATGAGTAATACTAAGAGTATCTACAATGCAAGTATGGTTTGTGAAAAAAAAAAAAAATGTCACGTAGGATAAATAGACGTTATGTTAATAATTATGTCTCTAAGAGCATCTCCAATGCAAGCGTGACTTGTGAAAAAAAGAGATACCACGTAGGATAAATAGACGTTATGTTAATAATTGTGTCTCCAATGCAACTGTGCATATTTAACGTCAAGCTGACATGGCAAAAAAAATATTAGACATTGTCAACATGACCGTCCACTTTCAGACGGTCTGTTGCACAACTATTTTTTAGGTTGACTCAGAAAACATTTAAAACTGACATTAATTTTTCATATATTTTTGGTAAAGAAATAAAATAAAAAATAAAACAGGGAAAAAAAGATGGACACGTCATTAAAAAAAATGTGTTTTAGATGTAAGCATTGGAGACCAAATTTTGAGTTGATTGTCTATCAAGTCTATTTTTATACCACATAGGAAGCAAGTCTCTTGACATTGTTGCCATGTCAACAATTATTGGTATGCAAGCCATTTTTGCATTGGAGATGCTCTAATGTAACCGTGCATATTCAACGTCAAGCTGACATGGCAAAAAAAATATTAGACATTGTCAACATGACCGTCCACTTTCAGACGGTCTATTGCATAACTATTTTTTAGGTTGGCTCAGCACACATTTAAAACTGATATTAATTTTTGATATATTTTTGGTAAGGAAATAAAATAAAAAATAAAACAAGAAAAAAAGATGGACATGTAATTAAAAAAAATGTTTTTTAGATGGAAGCATTGGAGACCAAATTTTGAGTTGATTATCTATCAAGTCTATTTTTATGCCACATAGGAAGCAAGTCTCTTAACATTGTTGCCATATCAACAATTATTGGTATGCAAACCACTTTTGCATTAGAGATGCTCTAAGCATCCAACCTACAATACCACCATTTCCATCTCAACACATGTGGTAGCTAATGTGCCATTTAATGAGTGGATACACATTAGTTGTAATTTATCTCACTTACTCATATATCCACACAACAATTAATGTGTATCCATTCATCAAATGACAACTCAGTTGCCACATATATTGAGATGCAAATGGTGGGATTTTAGGTGAGTTTACTTTTGCTCACCGCTCACCGCTCACCCCCCTTTGAAAGGGGGTGAGCATTACCCCCTCCCAAAAACATGACATGTGTTCATAGATAGGGTAAATTTGTCCAAACCTTGTTATATTTTTAGACAATTTTACCCCTCCTAACAAACAACTTCGTTTAGATTATTTGCTTTAGGAAATAAAAAAAAATAAAAAAAATCATTTCCAGTAAAATATATATATTACACACTTCTAGGAACCCAAAATAGAAATCCATTCATAATCAATCTGATTTTTTTTTCCTTAAATTCATCTAGTCAAATTCAAACACTTCTACTTCATCTTAGAAAAAAATATGGACAATAGTGGAGCAAACCCAAAAATCCAATCATCATTAATCTTATTTTTTTTCTTATATCTTCATCAATCCAAATCCAAGCACAATCACACTTCATCTTAAAAAAAAATTCTAGAAAATGGTGGAGCAAACCCACAAATTCACCATTTTCTAGATTTTTCTTGTAGAGTTGTAGTGAATATTTGGGGATAACAAGTACAAAGAAAATGATGTGGACATCTATGACTATACTCAAATTTTCGTATTCTTCTTTCTTAATCATTATCTCAACATCAATTAAGAAAATCAAAGAAAAATTATATGAAAAAAGAAAAAGAAAAATTAGCGACAATTTTTTTTTTAAAGAGATTTGGAACCCAGATCTTCATCTTCTTCTTTCTTAAAAAAAAAAAAAATCAAAGAAAAACATGGAAATAATGAAGTTCATTAATAACATCAATTAAAGAAAAAAAAATTAAAATAACTTCTCTTTTGAAGATTTGGAAACTCAGATTTTCATATTCATTTTTCTCAAACATAATCAATATTTTTGTCTTTTCAATCATCATTGTCAATACCTTCCACCCAAAGAATTTTTTGATTTTCATATTCGTTTTGGAAGTTGATTTCCTTAATTGACAATGATGATTGAAAAGACAAAAATATTGATGATGATTAAGAAAAATGAATATGAAAATCTGAGTTTCCAGATCTTCAAAAGAGAAGTTATTTTAATTTTTTTTTCTTTAATTGATGTTATTAATGAACTTCATTATTTCCATGTTTTTCTTTGATTTTTTTTTTTTTTTTAAAGAAAGAAGAAGATGAAGATCTGGGTTCCAAATCTCTTAAAAAAAAAATTGTCGTTAATTTTTCTTTTTCTTTTTTCATATAATTTTTTCTTTGATTTTCTTAATTGATGTTGAGATAATGATTGAGAAAGAAGAATACGAAGATTTGAGTATAGTCATAGATGTCCACATCATTTTCTTTGTACTTGTTATCCCCAAATATTCACTACAACTCTACAAGAAAAATCTGGAAAATGGTGAATCTGTGGGTTTGCTCCACCATTTTCTAGAATTTTTTTTTAAAGATGAAGTGTGATTGTGCTTGGATTTGGATTGATGAAGATATAAGAAAAAAAATCAGATTAATGATGATTGGATTTTTAGGTTTGCTCCACTATTGTCCATATTTTTTTCTAAGATGAAGTAGAAGTATGTTTGGATTTGATTAGATGAATTTAAGAAAAAAAAAAAAATCAGATTGATTATGAATGGATTTCTATTTTGGGTTCCTATAAGTGTGTAATATATATATTTTACTGGAAATGATTTTTTTTTTTTTTTTTTTTAATTTCCTAAAGCAAATAATCTAAACGAAGTTGTTTGTTATACAGTAGAGAGAAAAAACTAAAGCAAATTAATTCTACCCATCCATTTGTTTGGGTGCCACGTGTCGGTAGATATTTAAAAGATGAATAAAAATGAGATGGGTAGGGGATCTTGATCCGTGTTTGGGAGGGGGGTAATGCTTACCCCCTTTGAAGGGGGGTGAGCAAAAATGGACTCATTGTAGGTAGGATGTGTGTAGCATTACTCATTGTGGATTTAGATCTCGTCCTTATCTCACCTTGTCTTCACCTAAATCAATTGTCTTAATTAATTATATCTTTTGGTGGAGTAAAGCCATACAAATTAATATAAATAATCCAGACCATTAATTTACTATATTAAACATATGACAATAGATTATGAAGGTGAGAAGAGAATCTAGACCTGTATATTGTATAGTAACAAATACATATCCTTTCAAATTACTTGAAAAATAAAATAAAATCTTTTCAAGGTTCACACGTGTAATCAAGTATTTTTAATAAATTTATATTTAAATTTATTTACTTTTAATTAAAATTTTGAGAACTTATATTTTCAAAAAAAATAAAAATTATAGGAATTAAAGACCATTTAATTAAGTCAAACCTAAGATGATTGATGATACATTCTTTTCAGATCAATAAACATTTTTTTTTTCCTTTTTTAATAATGTTTTTTCATGGATCTCTCATGAGGGATCATTTATTTTAATTTCAGTAAGAATTTTGATGAAATCACGTCGATTTGTATGAGTTTTGATCTAAATTTTGTTGTGGATAATAAGTTCATTGAAATTTATTTATGAATAAAATTTAAGAATTTTTCAAGCACTAAAACTATTTTTGTTGAATTTTTCTATATTTCCCTCATTTTTCGGATACCTTCATATTTAACAAAATCGAGATAAATAGTTATAGTATTTGAAAAAATTTCAAATTTTATTCATAAGTACATTTCATTGAACTTATCATCCATAAAAAGTTCATATCAAAATTCATAAAAATCGATGTGATTTTATCAAGGTTTTTACTGAAATTAAAATAAGAGATCCTTTATAAGAGACACACTTATATATATATATATATATATATATAGTTTTTATATTGTCAGTTCGAATTATATAAAATATATCAGTTCCTTGCATATGAGCCATAAGATTTAAAAGATGATTTGATAAGTGCATGCAGCCAAGTCAAATCATTTAAATCCAATTGTCCACATGCAATGAGCTAATATATTTTATATTAGTTCGAACTGACAATAGAAAACTATATATATATATAGTCCCAGATTTTCTATTATCAATTCGTCCTGATAATAAATATATCAGGACGAAGAATGTGGACCACTAGATTTACATACTTTGACTCAAAGTGTATGCACTTGTTGAAACTTCTCCATAATCTATGGTCCACATTCTTCGTCCTGATATATTTATTGTGAGGACGAACTGACAATAGAAAGACTATATATAGTCCATTTTTTAACATAAAGCAAGGACCTCCATGAAATCCATCGATTTTTATGAATTTTGATCTGAATATTTTTTATGGATGATAAGTTCTTTGAAATCTACATATGAATAAACTTTGAGAATTTTTCAAGCTCTAGAACTATTTTTATTGAATTTTCCTATTTTTCTCTCATTTTTCTGATGCCTTCATACTGAACAAAATCGGAATATAAATAGTTCTAGTGCTTAATTTTTTTTTTTTAAAAAAAATTATTCATAGTTACATTTTATTGAACTTATTATTGAAAAAAAATTCAAATCAAAATTCATAAAAATCGAAGTGATTTAATTAAGGTCCTTACCGAAAATAAAATAAGAGATCTTTTATGAGAGATTTACTCATATATAAAACAAAAATTGGAATCAAGGATGGAATTCATTTTTTTTTTTTTTTTTTTGAATTATAACTATTGTTGGGCTTGGGACTTGACAAGACTAGACTTTATAAGCACTGTCCAAAATACTAATCCCACTATCGAGAAATGGTTACATATGGACTACAACTCTCATACCTAGAGAGAAGGCAATCTTAGCTGGGACGGTCCCTTACAGTATACTATGTGGCACACTCTCATTGGACGGTCCCACGGCCACGTGTAAGGGACCGTCCTAGCCAAGATTTTCTCCGACGCATGAGTCATGAGTAATGACTATAAAATTAAATAGTTAATTTTGTACCGCTATATAGAAAAGTTGGTGGGATTGCACAGCGCACGAGGGGCTGATTAAATTTTAAAAAACGTGATTACATGTGAAACATAATGATTAATTAATTAATTATAAACTTTGACTAATGATAATTTTATGTCAAGTGTTGATGCTCGTCGGACAGCGCGTGAATTTAACGAGAGCATGGATTTGTTTGAATAATTTGATCTTTCTAAGTTCTAACAAACAGATGGACAGCGCGTGTCTGAATTCTGGAAAAAACCATTGGCTATTTTAAGAATCTTTATCACTTTTGAGAAAAAGGTTAGACCAATAAAATGGATTTACTACAACTACCACTCTACCGGCCTACCAACATTATTAATAATCAAGGGAAATCAAAATACTCTGATACCCCTCATTATTAGCCTAATTAAACTTAGAGAGCCATAATGCCTTTTGAGACGTTGACACCCCTCCCTTTTGAAGTTTCACAATTCAATCCATTAATATTTATTATATTAACCAATAAAATAATAAAATTACCTTCTTTAAAAGCATATTTCATAATAAAATAATATAATTAAAAAAATTATAAAATTTTTTATAAAAAAAGAGTGTAGAACTAGAGATATTTTCACCATAACCACCCTCTTTAAGCGAGCTTTATTTATTACAAATATAAAAGTTTAATTTGAGTCACTCTGTAGTAGTCATATTACACTTAGATGTAAGATTTATAGATTATTTGTTATTCTATTTTTTTAAAATATTTTATATATTACAATATCATTATTCATACGATTAAGATCGGTAGGGGAGTGTCAAGGTCTAATAAGAAATTATTGGTCTCTTGGTGAAATTAGTACATTAGTGAGGGTGGTGACAGTATTTTGCCGGAAAATCAAAACAACGGAATTAGTACACTTGTAACTTGTAAGTAGTTGCACGCAATTCAGAACTCTTTGTATTATCTTATATTTATTTGATCTGTGCACTTCATTTTCTCGTGCTCGCAATTTACTCTTCACATCAATTATCTTCTCCATCGATAATTAATCCAAGTGAGTCTCTTCTTCTTCTTGTTCTCGCTTCATTTCCTTTAAGATTTTTTAATTTCAGTGTGCATGTATATTTCTGAGTTTAAGCTTTATGTCTCTAATTGAAAGACCATGGCTTCTCTTCGGTTATTGATTCTAAGATTGGGAATTTATTTACTTTGAGCTTTTATTATGAGATTTGGAATCCGTTACTGTAACCAATTGACTACGGTCAAACTAGGTCAATTTCCTGTGATTCTGCTCTTGATTGTGCTCTGTATTGCTTGAATCTTGACTGTTTATATCAATATGTTCATTGAAATGTTGTTTTTTTTTTTGTTGCTGTTTCTGAAATAATTGGAAACAATTAGACCAACCTTTTTGAAATTTGGTCTAAGTAGATCGTGTCGGAGTTGACTCACAAGTTGCCACACAAACTGCTCGCTGTTGTCTTTAACAGGACGCTATACCATAATAGGCAACTGGGTTTTCATTTGGGGACAGGTCACACAAGCTTAGAACTCAGATAAATTTTTTGTTTGCATTGAATGAAATTAAGCTATTCCAAAAGATGCTTAGAAAAATTTCCAGCCAGAAAGAATGTTAAGTGAGTGGTCGTGTCTCCCAATGTTCCAGAAAGAAATGATATCTTGAGTGGGTCCATGGATGTTAACATTCAGGTTACAATTCTATGCTTATATTATATGTCAAGGAGCTTAGTTAGTGATATATTCATTCAAGTTCTTGGCTTCTCACTTTTGTGCAAGTTTAGGTTCTCAGCTAACTCTTAACTTTAGCCTTGTCTACTGATTTTCTTTTTCCATAAATGTTACTGATCATTGTGAGATTGAGGAGCTTTTTAATTCATTCTTTTATCGGTGTTTCTATTTACTTGGAACATAGGAAAAATGTCTGAGAAAAGGTCAGTAGAGAACCTTTTGGACAACATTATGGAAACCGTTGCTGACAATATTCCTAAGCAGAAGTCTGTGTCATTTTTTGAGGAAGATAAAAGCTCAGTCACTTATCAATTCAGTCGACTGTTTGGACGCCAGAAGCCTGTCCACCGTATTTTAGGGGGTGGAAAATGTAAGTTCATTTTGTTTCCTTTCTTGTAATCACAATCATTCTTGCAATAGCTAATATTTTCCTTTTTCTTCAAATGTATAGCTGCTGATGTTTTGTTATGGAGAAACAAGAAGATCTCAGCCAGTGTATTATCAATTGCTACGGCAATTTGGGTGCTTTTTGAATGGCTTAATTACCATTTTCTTACCCTTGTATGCATTGTTCTGGTCCTTGGTCTGCTTGCTCAATTTTTTTGGCTAAACGTTTCTGGCTTGTTGAACAGGTATAAACATATTATACGTTTTCCCCATTGGATGCTTGTCTTGCTTGGCTAATTTTAATTGCATTGGTGATCAATTCTATTTTGATAGCTGTAATTCTTTAATGGTGACAGATCGCCTGAAGTCCCTCGTATCGTTCTGCCACCAGAGTTATTTGCCAACATTGGTGTTGCAGTTGGCGATCAGGTTAACCAAGCTCTTCGATTTCTTCAGGATGCTGCATGTGGAGGGAATTTGAAACAATTTCTTGTGGTATGTTTCAAAATGCAATTTTTTTATGATAATTTCCCTTTTTTTTGTTTCCATATACTTGCATACTCAATGATCCTTCTTTGTGCAGCAAAACCATAATGCTTGAAATGTTAGGAAAACCATAAATCTCAACTGCATGGGATTTACCTGCACTAAACTAAACGTGAAATTCATCAGGCTTCAACATTTTTGTTTATTTTAAAGAGAAATAATCTGTAATGTAATGAAAACAAAATTTGTTGCAGGTTCTGTCACAAAACCTTTTCCTTTCTTTCCTCTTTTTTGTAAACACTGATCCAATAAGGTTAGACTTCAGTTATGATTGGAAAGGTTGTTGGGCTTCATTGCTGTGTTAGCAAGTGTCTAAAAATAATTGTACTTTGTGTTTGTTAGAGAAAGAGATTAAGAGAAGGATAACTTAATAACACAATTATCATTAATTCTCTTGCACCCACAAGTACTAGGGTGAAGGTTCCCTAAGTTAACTATTGGCAGACGGCGAGAACATAGTTGAGGTTGATTATTGACCATTCTTTTATCAAACATCATTCCTTTGTTTAAGACGGTGTATTATGTTTTTAAATTGCGTTTTCTTTTCCTAAAGTTATTAATAATTATTTTCCACTGAAGATCCTAATTTGGTGCATGTCAAATAGTCCCGGCATATGTGTCGCCCTAACATAGAGAACTTGGTGTAGAATAGATTTTTGCTTCAATTGGAGTGATTTAACTTATAACTATTTTTTGGTTAAATTAAATTTTTTTTTAAATCGATGGGTGATTTAAAGAAACTGATGTGGCTTGCTTGCAATATCCATTGTATTTGGGAACATGATATCTTTTTCTCAGTTGGTTAAGTATCACATAATTTCCTAAAAAGAGTTTCTGTTTGCCGTTTTTCTTGGAAATGAATTACTGATTTTTAAGATATTCTTTTAGGTTGTAGCAAGCTTGTGGGTTGCGGCTTTGATTGGGAGCTGGTGCAATTTTCTGACTGTTTTATATATTGGTAAGTTTACAAAGCATAACTAAATTACTAATATTGCTATATATTAATCTTCTGGTTGGGTACTATGCGTGCAGTTGATATTTATGTTAGAGAGTTTTCAGCTGCTATTGATGATTTTGAATTGCTATATAATTTACACTAATATATTAAGCGAAGCGTTGAGTTGGTCTCTGCCTAGTTGAGTGAATTGTTTACCGAGTTTGTAATTTAATTGATCTTTTTATCTCACAACTAGAAGGGTCAGTTTACACTTTACATTTATGAGATTGGTCCTAATTGCCGTCTGCATCATAATGAAATTTTCTTGCGATAGTTACTAAAAAATCACGATGATAATTGATTTTGTGATATGTGGCTAGAATGAAATGAAATGAAATTTGATAGGTATACCATTACCATAAGTGATAACCATATAGGATGAGTATTGACAATCCAACATTATAGCTATCCTTGGGTTGGATGAATTATCCGAAGAGGAAACTCTCAATTAAAACATACCTCCATTTAGGCCATGTAAAAAGTTTATTGCTTTCATATTTAGTGCTAGAAATCTTGATTGTAACTATGATCTATATTAATTCAAAAGTGCCTTGTTGTAAATGTTGAAGGTTTTGTTTGTGCGCACACGTTGCCAGTCCTGTATGAGAAGAATGAAGATAAAGTGGATGGCTTTCTGTCCAATACCCTTGACCAGTTCCAACATCACTACCGGAAAATTGATACTGGTTTCCTTAGCAAGATCCCCAAGGGAAGGTTCATAGGAAAGAAGCATGAATAGATTGATCAGGTCATGCATTGGATTTCAATAATTTGTTTATATTAATTGATTAGGGACTGAACAGAATATATATGGTGTGCCATATTTCGTATTTGTGAAATATTTTGTCATATCGTTAATGTGCCATAGTATTTTCCTCGTGCTTCATGTAACTTTGGCTCTACAAATTTGCCTTTCGGAAAGGATTTTGCTATCATTCAGAAGTCAGAAAGGTAACTATGCACAATAGAAAATTAGTTTTAAAATAGAAATACTAATCAAACAAGTTCATCAATTCCTCAAATCTTAGTCTTAGTCTTAATCTTAATCTTAATCTCCTTAACTTTTCTCAGAACACCCAAATAATTTATGTGCGTGAGTATAAATATAAGCCGTCATATTATTGCGTGTGACTTTTTTATTTTAGTTTGTAAAACAATTTTATTGTATGTGACTTGATAAGAACACTTGAGAAATAAAATAGCATCTTCTCTCATTGGTCCAATTGATGTGACATGTAACTATATTAGTAATTACCATATAAATCATGAAGTGATGTGTTAATTACAACTTATTTATCACATCATTTAACCATGGTTTTAGATAAATAATTTACACTCCCTTCAAAAAAAAAAAAAAAAAAAAAAGATAAATAATTTACACGGTCTAATATTTTCACAAATTTTTATTCGTAATTAGAAAAACACGTGTGGGGTGGGCTCCAACAGAAAAACACGTGCGAAGATAGAAGATGAGACGTGGCAATTGAGAAGGAGAAATAAGGTGACAGGTGGCACCAATGAGAGAATGCGGAACCTTATCCCACATGAAAATCTAATCGTCTTCTCATCATCCAATATCCAAAATCCAGTGGCAGCCAATTCCCTTCACATATTATTATTTTCTTTCCTTGATTTTTGTACACTTAACAAAATAATAAAGCTTTTTGTCCGAGTGAGATAGAAATCGATCAAAACCCAAACCAAAAATGGCATCAACCTCATGCTTCTTGCACCACCACACACTCTCTACCCCCACCAGATCGTCGTCGTCGTTGCAGCGCCAAGTGTCGAGCATCAAGCCCACCCAGCTTGTCTGCCGGGCACAGAAACAAGCCGTTCAAGAAGACGACGGCAGCGTTGTCTCTCGCCGATTGGCTCTGACAGTTCTCATTGGTGCTGCCGCCATCGGCTCCAAGGTCTCTCCTGCTGACGCTGCCTACGGTGAAGCTGGTACTTTCCTTTCTTCTCTTAAGTCTTATCATTTCATTTCATTATCTTTACTTTCATGTCACTTGTTATAATATCATCAAACTATCGATCAATCTCTCAAGTAAATAATAACTTATTAACTTTAATACACTTTTGTTGATTAATTTGTTAGAATAATTCTCCGGTCAGGATCAGACTTGGTCTCAAAAGTTATCGCATGTGATAATTCTCGAGACTGTATGAAAAATTTCAGGTCTGGAAGGACCCTAATTTGTTATAGTGAAACTTTGATGTCACCTTAACATAACAAAATCACTCAAAAGTAACTCTGTGATGATATAATTTGAAAAATTGCAGCGAATGTGTTTGGTAAGCCAAAGAGCAACACAGACTTCGTGCCATACAATGGCAACGGATTCAAGCTGACGCTCCCTGCAAAATGGAACCCAAGCAAAGAAGCAGCAGAATACCCAGGTCAGGTTCTCAGATATGAAGACAACTTCGATACCACCACCAATGTTGCTGTCATGGTCACCCCTACTGACAAGAAATCTATCACTGACTACGGTTCCCCTGAACAATTCCTCTCTCAGGTCTGATTTATTTTCACCCTAACTCTAATTAATATTCTTTTTGTATGATGTATAATTAATGTTTGATCTTTTGCAGGTGGACTATTTGCTTGGAAAACAAGCCTACTTTGGCAAAACTGATTCTGAGGTAATTATTTATATTTGTTGTTGTCTTCAAGGGTTTGAATTGCAGCTGCTAGATATACTTAATTATGTGAATTCTTGAATTGGTGATATGTAGGGTGGTTTCGACAGTGGTGCTGTGGCAACAGCAAACGTATTGGAGACTGCAACCCCAACAGTTGGCGGGAAACAGTACTACTACTTGTCGATATTGACAAGAACCGCTGACGGAGATGAAGGCGGCAAGCATCAGCTAATCACAGCAACCGTTAAAGATGGCAAGCTTTACATTTGCAAGGCACAAGCTGGAGACAAGAGGTGGTTTAAGGGAGCAAGAAAATTTGTGGAGAGCGCTGCAACTTCTTTCAGTGTTGCCTAATGAGGAAAGTTTAATGTAATATATATGATGTTTGTTTCCATCTTGTGGATATTTGAGTATTTTTATGGCATATAAGGACCCTCTTCTGCTGTGTTTAATTCTCACAGCCTGCTCGACTCATTTCTGATTAATTTGCAGCTAATTAGGAGTTCAGCTGGACTCATTTTTATGAGTCAGGTTCAGGTAGGATCACATTGTGTAATCACATTCGGCCTATGTTTGGGATTGCTGTAGCTTAATTCGAGAAATAATCACCTTAAAAGAAAAGTAGATAAGTGTTTCATTAAATTAGCTTCAGAAATAATCGACCTGGAAAATGTGTTTGATAAACTTTATTAGATTATGTAAAAACACTAAAATGAAGATTATAGACAGACGATCACCAACTATTTAATAAATTATTAAAGGATACATCTTCATACACACATGCATCTCTTCCTCTTCTACAAGACTTGATAAACTTTCAAGATCAAGACTTTGCATATACTAGACACACTGTTGCCAAAAATCAGGAGGAATCCTGACAATCAAGGTGAAATTATTGGCCTAGGACCTTGGAGATACATAGAATATATGGACTCACTCTTTCGGCATATACTTTGTACATACTAGAGACTCAACAACAAGGCTTTGTGTGCTGAGTTTTAAATTTATAAATGTCAATTTATCCCAAGATCAAGGGAACAAATTGGCCCAAAACCGATGACTTTTGGACCAATTTGTTCTTTGATCTTAAGATACTAAGTATTAAATAAGGCAAATAAGGAGCGTAATAGTATTAACCATATTTTTGGTATAGCTTTTCTACTTACCCAAAAAGTTATTTTATTTTATTTTATTTTAATATTAAAAGTTCATTTGATATATTATTTTGATTGTTTTGCCAAACTTAAGAAGATTGTTTTTTTTAATATTAAAAAAATTTTAAAAAATTAAAAATTAATATAATCAAACAATCTACAATTTAAAAGAGCTTTGTTAATTGACAATCAAACGACCAATATGTTTTTAGTGCTTTATAATGTAGAAACTTTACTTCTAAAAGATATACCATTAAAAAATTTACTTAAAAAGGCTTTTGTAAACGAACCATAAATTCTAGTGGAAATTGTAGAAAAAAGCCTTTCCCAACGTTTAGTTTCTAGGAAATACCCCCACTGCACTAGAATTGCACTTTTAGCCTTTTTTACAACCCAATTTACCACATTACCCTCTAAAACCCCATACCTGGAATTTCCCTCAATACCCTCCTTAAGTTTTTATTCAATATAACTTGATCAATTTTACTCAATTACCCTCCAAATATATTTCCCACAAAATTCACTTTACAACACAATTCAAAAAAAATAAAATAATATATATATATATATATATATATATATATATAACCCTTGTTGCTCTGCTTACCAAAAAATCACGAACAAAAATCAAACCGTTGCAAGAACCCAGAAATGGAGGGACAAAGATAGACGAAATATGATACGAAGTGAGACATCTCCAAAACCCTAACCCAAACAAGAGACTGAGACAAAGAGGAAGATTGAGGTCGCTGGTTGATGTTTAAAGCACAAGGCCAACGGTTGGCATTGAATAACATTGATCGAAGCAACCCAAACCCTAGACGAAACGCAGAGAGAGAGAGAGAGAGAGGTCACGGGTGGTTAGAAGAACTTGATTTTGTTACAGTATTCAAAGAAATTTACAGGTACTAATTTGTTCAAACTACTTTAATCTTCAATTTTATTGTATTTGCATATACTTGTCACATAGTTTTAAGTAAATGTTTTTTTTTAAAAAAAATTATTTAATTTTCTGAGAGTGAGATATGAAAAGACTTTTGGCTTGTGAGTGATTTAATTTGTTTTGGGCAAAGCAACTGTTGAATTTGTTTATTGTTGTAAATTGCATTTACATTATTTTAAATTATGCAACACTTGCATTAGGTGACTGAAAATCTTTGTTGTCATCAATGAATAAACAAACTAAAATGCCTCTATCAGTTATGAAAAATTGTTTATAACTTTTTATTTTGTTTTGTTTTTTTCATTAACTAGATGCCGAAAAATTCAAATGAAAAATTGTGATGGTTCCCAGGCCATGATAAATGGATTCGAGTGAGAGTAAACTCTCAAAGTAAAAAGTATATGATTAGAGACTTGACGGTGCTCCTACAAAAATTTGGGTTGTTGGAAAAATTCAATCAAGGCACTTTCAGCCAACATTTGAATTTGAAGACATCAGTGACAGTTTACGAGCATCTAATTCATAATATTTTGAAAAGAGAGATTATTCACCCCAATGGACAAAGACCAGATGAGATGTGGTTTGGGTTGGGGAAGATGAAAGCTCGTTTTGGTCAAGAAGAGTTTTGTCTATGCAGCGGGTTGAAAATGAGACAGTGCTTGGATGTTTTTCCAACAACAATGAAGTGCAAGAGGATTCAATGCTAACAAGAATTTTCAAAGGAAAAAGGCCTACTGTTGAGATATTGTATGCTGTTTTGAACAAAATATCGTCCGAAGAGAGTGAAGATGCATTAAAGATGTTGAATATCTATATGGTCAGCCAATTCTTTGGCACGGATGACGGACGGACAACCATCTCGGGGTGGTAGTTTTCATTAGTTGAAAATGAAGATGAATTCAAAAAAAATTCATGGGCTTCTTACATATTTAGTTATACATTGTATTCTTTTAAGGATGTATTTTAGAAACGCCTCCACGTACTAAGAGGTGAAAATAAGAAGAAGGGTGAAGAAGAATAAGATTATAAGAAGATAGTAGAAGAAGAACAAGAACAAGAACAAGAAGAACACGAATACAATAGAAGAAGAAGAAGAAGTGAAAGTCAAAGGAAAAGGGAAAGGAAAGCTATAGGGCGAGGAAGATCAGAAGAAAAAGAAATCCAACTATTATACCTACAATTTAACTAGGTTCCCTTTAGTACTTCAGGTATGTTTTATCAAAATTTTATGGTATTTTAAACCTTAAAATATCTCTGTCGTAGAAAAAAAATTATTTGATATTAGTTTAAATTATATAGGTTTGGGCCATGGAGAGAGTTATTTGTTTTGAAAATCTCGTCGGAAAAAGAGTTGGTACCAGGTTTCCAAGGTTCACTATATGAGAATTCAATGCAAATGTTACAAATATTGAATCCAAATTCAATACAACGGTGTGTACTTAATTAGTCTTTCTTTTTAGTTATATAGCGATAATTATTTGTAGAAATACCCAAACAATTGTTTGATCCCGATATGCATATGACTTTATTTCCTTAGGATGTTGAAAGTTTTAAAAATGGTACATATTACTTTAGGTCATTGAACCATAAATATGTTTGTGGCCCACTAATAAATAAGAAGAGGGAGAAGTTGGTGAAACCGATTGTACATCCAAGTGAAGAGGAAGAGGATGTTGGTTCTGATGATGAAGGTGAAGATAATGTGACAGACAATGACAATGATGGGATTGATAGAACTGTTCACAACAACCTTACATGAGCTTATGTCGGGAGATCTAGAAGCATATATTCTAATGAATATCACCAACCCCCTCTTTTAAGAATAAGCTATTCTCTGATAGAAATCCTAAGGTATGATTGTATCTACACTAAACTTGCACAAATTATTGATAATTTAGAAGCAAATGTGAGTTGGTTTCTATGGTTGTTAATGTACTATTGTACTGTAGGATTTCCACTATAAATTTTTGCAGGGGGTTTTGCGTATATGAACATATAATTGTCATATGCCTAGAATTGATCCTGCAAGTGTTATTTGGTTTTAGTATGCTATTCTTGTATGCATTGTACTAATTATTACAAAATTCAGGTTTTAGGGTTTTTTTAATAACGGTTTGGCTTTTTTAGGTTGACTCAACAAACATTTAAAACTAACATTAATTTTTGATATATTTTTGGTAAGGAAATAAAATAAAAAATAAAACAGGAAAAAAAGATGGACATGTTATTAAAAAAAAAGTTTTTTAGATGGAAGCATTGGAGACCAAATTTTGAGTTGATTATCTATCAAGTACATTTTTATGCCACATAGAAATTAAAGCAAGTCTCTTGACATTGTTGCCATATCAACAATTATTGGTATACAAACCACTTTTGCATTAGAGATGCTCTAAGCATCCAACCTACAATACCACCATTTCCATCCCAACACATGTGGTAGCTAATGTGTCATTTAATGAGTGGATACACATTAATTGTAATTTATCTCACTTACTCATGTATCCACACAACAATTAATGTGTATCTATTCATCAAATGACAACTCAGCTGCCACATATATTGGGATGCAAATGGTAGGATTTTAGGTGAGTTTACTTTTGCTCACCGCTCACCGCTCACCCCCCTTGAAAGGGGGTGAGCATTACCCCCTCCCAAAAACATGACATGTGTTCATAGATGGGGTAAATTTGTCCAAACCCTGTTATATTTTTAGACAATTTTACCCCTCCATAGACACATGTCATGTGTTTGGGAAGGGGGGTGGGTAAGCAAAAATGGACTCATTGTAGGTAGGATGTGTAGCATTACTCATTGTGGATTTAGATCTCATTGGGTAAGCATATTTTATGTAAAGCATATTTCAAAAGTAACTCTGTGATGATATAATTTGAAAAATTGCAGCGAATGTGTTTGGTAAGCCAAAGAGCAACACAGACTTCGTGCCATACAATGGCAACGGATTCAAGCTGACGCTCCCTGCAAAATGGAACCCAAGCAAAGAAGCAGCAGAATACCCAGGTCAGGTTCTCAGATATGAAGACAACTTCGATACCACCACCAATGTTGCTGTCATGGTCACCCCTACTGACAAGAAATCTATCACTGACTACGGTTCCCCTGAACAATTCCTCTCTCAGGTCTGATTTATTTTCACCCTAACTCTAATTAATATTCATTTTGTATGATATATAATTAATGTTTGATCTTTTGCAGGTGGACTATTTGCTTGGAAAACAAGCCTACTTTGGCAAAACTGATTCTGAGGTAATTATTTATATTTGTTGTCTTCAAGGGTTTGAATTGCAGCTGCTAGATACTTAATTATGTGAATTCTTGAATTGGTGATATGTAGGGTGGTTTCGACAGTGGTGCTGTGGCAACAGCAAACGTATTGGAGACTGCAACCCCAACAGTTGGCGGGAAACAGTACTACTACTTGTCGATATTGACAAGAACTGCTGACGGAGATGAAGGCGGCAAGCATCAGCTAATTACAGCAACCGTTAAAGATGGCAAGCTTTACATTTGCAAGGCACAAGCTGGAGACAAGAGGTGGTTTAAGGGAGCAAGAAAATTTGTGGAGAGCGCTGCAACTTCTTTCAGTGTTGCCTAATGAGGAAAGTTTAATGTAATATATATGATGTTTGTTTCCATCTTGTGGATATTTGAGTATTTTTATGGCATATAAGGACCCTCTTCTGCTGTGTTCAATTCTCACATCCTGCTGGACTCATTTCTGATTAATTTGCAGCTAATTAGGAGTTCTGCTGGACTCATTTTTATGAGTCAGGTTCAGGTAGGATCACATTGTGTAATCATATTCGGCCTGTGTTTGGGATTGCTATAGCTTAATTCGAGAAATAATCACCTTAAATTAAAAGAAAAGTAGATAAGTGTTCATTAAATTAGCTTCAGAAATAATCAACCTGGATAATGTGTTTGATAAACTTTATTAGATTATGTAAAAACACTAAAATGAAGATTATAGATAGACGATCACCAACTATTTAATAAATTATTAAAGGATACATCTTCATACATACATGCATCTCTTCCTCTTGTACAAGACTTGATAAACTTTCAAGATCAAGACTTTGCATATACTAGACACACTGTTGCCAAAAATCAGGAGGAATCCTGACAATCAAGGTGAAATTATTGGCCTAGGACCTTGGAGATACATAGAATATATGGACTCACTCTTTCGGCATATACTTTTTACATACTAGAGACTCAGCAACATGGCTTTGTGTGCTGAGTTTTAAATTTATAAATGTCAACTTATCCCAAGGTCAGGGAACAAATTGGCCGAAAACCGATGACTTTTGGGCCAATTTGTTCTTTGATCTTAAGATACTAAGTATTAAATAAGACAAATAAGAACCGTAATAGTACTAACCATATTTTTGGTATAGCTTTTCTACGTACCCAAAAAGTTATTTTATTTTATTTTATTTTAATGTTAAAAGTTCATTTGATATATTATTTTGATTGTTTTGCCAAACTTAAGAAGATTTTTTTTTAATATTAAAAAAATTAAAAAAAATTAAAAATTAATATAATCAAACAATCTACAACTTAAAAGAGTTTTGTTAATTGACAATCAAACGACCAATATGTTTTTAGTGCTTTATAATGTAGAAACTTTACTTCTAAAAGATATACCATTAAAAGATTTACTTAAAAAAGCTTTTGTAAATGAACCATAAATTCTAGTGGAAATTATAGAAAAAAGCCTTTCCCAACGTTTAGTTTCTAGAAAATACCCCCACTGCACTAGAATTGCACTTTTAACCTTTTTTACAACCCAATTTACCACATTACCCTCTAAAATCCCATACCTGGAATTTCCCTCAATACCCTCCTTAAGTTTTTATTCAATATAACTTGATCAATTTTACTCAATTACCCTCCAAATATATTTCCCACAAAATTCACTTTACAACACAATTCAAATATATATATATATATATATAACCCTTGTTGCTCTGTGTACCAAAAAATCACGAACAAAAATCAAACCGTTGCAAGAACCCAGAAATGGAGAGACAAAGATAGACGAAATATGATACGAAGTGAGACATCTCCAAAACCCTAACCCAAACAAGAGACTGAGACAAAGAGGAAGATTGAGGTCGCTGGTCGATGTTTAAAGCACAAGGTTGACGATTGGCATTGAATAACATTGATCGAAGCACCCCAAACCCTAGACGAAACGCAGAGAGAGAGAGAGAGAGAGAGAGAGAGAGAGAGAGAGAGGTCACGGGTGGTTAGAAGAACTTGATTTTGTTGTAGTATTCAAAGAAATTTACAGGTACTAATTTGTTCAAACTACTTTAATCTTCAATTTTATTGTATTTGCATATACTTGTCACATAGTTTTAAGTAAATGTTTTTTTTAATTTTTTTTATTTAATTTTCTGAGAGTGAGATATGAAAAGACTTTTGGCTTGTGGGTGATTTAATTTTTTTTGGGCAAAGCAACTGTTGAATTTGTTTATTGTTGTAAATTGCATTTACATTATTTTAAATTATGCAACACTTGCATTAGGTGACTGAAAATATTTGTTGTCATCAATGAATAAACAAACTAAAATGCCTCTTATCAGTTATGAAAAATTGTTTATAACTTTTTATTTTGTTTTGTTTTTTTTCATTAACTAGATGCCGAAAAATTCAAATGAAAAATTGTGATGGTTCCTAGGCCATGATAAATGGATTCGAGTGAGAGTAAACTCTTAAAGTAAAAAGTATATGATTAGAGACTTGACGGTGCTCCTACAAAAATTTGGGTTGTTGGAAAAATTCAATCAAGACCCTGTCAGCCAATATTTGAATTTGAAGACATCGGTGACAGTTTACAAGCATCTAATTCATAATATTTTGAAAAGAGAGATTATTCACCTCAATAGACAAAGACCAGATGAGATGTGGTTTGGGTTGGGGAAGATGAAAGCTCGTTTTGGTCAAGAAGAGTTTTGTCTATGTAGCGGGTTGAAAATGAGACAATGCTTGGATGTTTTTCCAACAACAATGAAGTGCAAGAGGATTCAATGCTAACAAGAATTTTCAAAGGAAAAAGGCCTACTGTTGAGATATTGTATGCCATTTTGAACAAAATATCGTCCGAAGAGAGTGAAGATGCATTAAAGATGTTGAATATCTATATGGCCAGCCAATTCTTTGGCACGGATGACAGACGGACAACCATCTCGGGGTGGTAGTTTTCATTAGTTGAAAATGAAGATGAATTCAAAAAAAATTCATGGGCTTCTTACATATTTAGTTATACACTGTATTCTCTTAATGATGTATTTTAGAAACGCCTCCACATACTAAGAGGTGAAAATAAGAAGAAGGGTGAAGAAGAATAAGTAGATAGTAAAAGAAGAACAAGAACAAGAACAAGAAGAACACGAATACAGTAGAAGAAGAAGAAGAAGTGAAAGTCAAAGGAAAAGGGAAACGAAAGCTATAGGGCGAGGAAGATCATAAGAAAAAGAAATCCAACTATTATACCTACAATTTAACCAGGTTCCCTCTAGTACTTCAGGTATGTTTTATCAAAATTTTATGGTATTTTGAACATTAAAATATCTCTGTCGTAGAAAAAAAATTATTTGATATTAGTTTAAATTATATAGGTTTGGGTCATGGAGAGAGTTATTTGTTTTGAAAATCTCGTCGGAAAAAGAGTTGGTACCAGGTTTCCAAGGTTCACTACATGAGAATTCAATGCAAATGTTACATATTGAATCCAAATTCAATACAACGGTGTGTACTTAATTAGTCTTTCTTTTTAGTTATATAGCGATAATTATTTGTAGAAATACCCAAACAATTGTTTGTTTCCGATATGCATATGGCTTTATTTCCTTAGGATGTTGAAAGTTTTAAAAATGGTACATATTACTTTAGGACAATGAACCATAAATATGTTTGTGGCCCACTAATAAATAAGAAGAGGGAGAAGTTGGTGAAACCGATTGTACATCCAAGTGAAGAGGAAGAGGATGTTGGTTCTGATGATGAAGGTGAAGATAATGTGACAGACAATGACAGTGATGGGATTGATAGAATTGTTCACAACAATCTTACATGAGCTTATGTCGGAAGATCTAGAAGCATATATTCTAATGAATATCACCAACCCTCTCTTTTAAGAAGAAGCTATTCTCCGATAGAAATCCTAAGGTATGATTGTATCTACACTAAACTTGCACAAATTATTGATAATTTAGAAGCAAATGTGAGTTGGTTTCTATGGTTGTTAATGTACTATTGTACTGTAGGATTTCCACTATAAATTTTTGCAGGGGGTTTTGCATATATGAACATATAATTGTCATATGTCTAGAATTAATCCTGCAAGTGTTATTTGGTTTTAGTATGCTATTCTTGTATGCATTGTAATAATTATTACAAAATTCAGGTGTCTTCCACTATCCCATAACTATATGCTACTATGCTGGAAAGCGAGGAACGAATACTTTTCCTTTATAAAGAGGAATTTTCCAAGATTAAAAAGAAGATGAAGGTTGGATATAAAGGTGTTGAAAACTCGCCAGCAAGCAAGTTTCGAACTGAATTCATGGTTGGATATAACGTATTTTATATATTATTATATATAATAGTTTAGTCATTAATAATTTCCACTAATTTATTATTGTTGTTGCTATATGTTGTAAATCCTGATGATGGTGTTAGTCCTAATGCTGGAAATAATGTTGATGTTAATTTACAAATGGATGACAAAGACAATGAAGTTCAAGTTCATAAGGTTGTTGATGAATTAAATTCATAAATGGCTAAGGCACATGCTAAAGATTCAGTTGGTGAAGTTGGTAAGGCTACTCAGTAAAATGATGCTATTAATGGTGTCGATTTGAATTCAAATATAGATGAGGGAGGTAAGAAAGATGTTGATGATAAAAATGTTCATGATGATCCGATACTAGAAGGTGTTGGCAGTGATGATGGAGTTGTGAAGGAGGTTGAGAGTGATAGTGAGAGTGATGGTGGGGTTGTTGAGTATATTGCATATCGGTCTAATATGGTCGAGGTACATTCGATAATTGTGTTTTTGTTATGTATATTAATGGTTTTTGCTTGATTAAATATCTAATCTTATGTAGGACTCAGAGAAAAAATCTATCTTTGACGAATAAAAGATGATTGAGATCAACCATTCTGTCGAGCTATTCAACGAGGATAAAATGGTTTAGCCGGTATTAGTCGTGAATGATTAACCATCCCTAGCTGTGTGCTTTATTGTCCCAAACATGTTCAATAGTGTGGTAGTGCTTAAAGGGGCTAACCCTGATGTTGAATACAAAGATAACGACAAAAAGAGGGGCCAAAATCGGTCCAGGTGGCTAGAAAGCTCGTGGATAAATCCCATGCCCAGGAAGAAAAGGAAACCACATGACTCGAATAAATAGTCAAACGAGGAAGAAATAAACGTAGTTGAGTTCATGTCGTTCCTGAAGAGCCAAAACACCCTTGGTCCTGGCCTTTAAGTGGGTAGCAGTGATTGCGATAACCGGTCTAATTATAGAAGTGAACCCCTCTATAGAGGCCCCAACTACCATAAATCCATATTTAAACCGGTTTTTCAAGTCGGTCTTGATCTTAGTCACAATCCCAATGTTCGATTGTTCCAAAACATAAAAATAAGCCGGTAACCTTTGAAAGGATTCCCACAGATCGCTGAATACCTGATTCAAAGCGTGTTCCTTTGACCTATAGGCTTTGTTGTACGAGAGGTGTATGCCATGTTGCCCCCTCATCTCATAAATTATATCTTTAGGACATATGTTGCGTCCAAGATTGCCAAATTTACTTGCAAACAAATCCCCTATAACACAGGCACTTACACGTTTGAATTCAATGTTGTAGTTGTCATTTCTATCACATTTGTGCTCCCTAACAAAGGACTTAACATGCCAGTAAATCTCATTATTCGACTTCCATGCCCAAATAACCCATCTATAACTTATGTATGTACATTCTGTAGTGAATCGTGTATTAGAAAATCGTGAACCCTGAACTCAAACCTCTCTGCCAATGCATACGACCCTACAGCTCGCTTCAACGTTAGCTTGTCCTTGAACATCTGTCATTTGTATAATGGACCTTGGTTGGTAAAGTTTTCAAACACGTCCACTGATCGAACGGGTTTAATTGAGTAAAGTTCTGACCCTGATATTGTCCACCGTGTGTTCATGGAAGGTGGAGAACTGTTGGGTGTTCCACTCACCCCTCGTTCTTCTGTTCCATCTTTTGTTACTGCTTGCCCACCATCATCATCACCACTGTCATCTTCTGTATCGCTGGTTTTAGAACTATCAGAGCTTTCAGAAGTATTGGTGCTTTCAGAACTATTATTGTCATCCACAACTGCATGCTTTGTAGTTGATGCTGGTGTCCCCTGGTCATTCCCTGCTGATGTAAATCCGGGTAAAGGCTGGGATGCAAGCAGATTATTGTTGCCACTAACTGATTTATGGTGTTGAGTACCCGTTGGAGACTGTGGATTATCAGTTGGTTAACAGGAAACACTATACATGCTGATTGGATTGTTATATTGGTTGGATTTGTTGGAGGTCGAAATTCATTTTCATTTGTTGCAGCATGTTCAGATTTGTCGACAAATTCGACATCAACTGCAACCCAACCTCTTTCCTTATTAGTCATCACAAAATCTACATCGTCATCACTCATAATAGACAATGTAACTATATCATCCTCCATTTTCACGTGCAAAGTTATCTTCAACTCAAATTTGTCTCTACTAACCCCTGTTCGTTGGTATATCGTTTCCACCAATTCATCGTAGGCTCCGTTGTCTTTTTTGGTTAGACAAAATGCAAACGAAATAGGACCAGTAAACCAGTTACCCTTCCAATGCTCACTGCACTATATGAACAGTCCAGATATCGTATCTTTAAACTTTGAAAAAAATATTAAAATCAGTCACTAACAAATTTTATAAACCTGTCAATTGTGTCACTAACTTAATTCAAGCAATCTTTGATTGTTTTTCACTCCCTAACATGCATTTCATCAAACACCTTAACTAAACCCAACAATACTACATACACAAACCTCAATTCATGGTCAACAAATCCACTACCATCAATCCCTCATTCTACCCAAAAATTTCAAAGTTCAACACCAATACTGGTTTTTTTACCAAGGATACAAATTTTAATTCTAAACCAAAATACATTACTTTCATTTTGACAGTGTGATTTGGGGACTTACATTGACTATCAGAGACCTTGTAAGCTCGATTGAAGGAGGTGGCGTCAAGTTTACAGCTATTGGCGGTAAGATTCCGGTCGGCGGAAACATTCTGGCTTTAGTCAAGTCTTCAGCGGTGGAGAAGATGAAGAACACGATTTGAGGGGTGGACAACTCGATGGAGAGGACGAAGGGATTTGGATGGTTAGGTAATAAAATGGGAAGAATGAGTTTGCAATTGGATTAGCTTCGAAGTTGCAGGAGAACACGATGGAGAAGATGAAGTTAGGTCTGAAGATTGTGATTTTCTTCAGTCAAGTGAAGGAGAAGAATAGTAGGGGTAGCTTCGTCCTTCCAAATTTTAAAAGGGTAATTTCCACATTTCACAGGGTTTAATTGTAGAGGATATTATTGTCATCCAAAGGCTATTTCCTAAAAACTAAACATTAAGAAAACACTTTTTTGCAACTTTATAACTCCAATGCTATTTCCTAGAAACAAAACGTTGGTAAATGCCATATATGCAAAGCTCCCTTGATATACAGGTTTAGGTACATCGTAAGAGATTATGTGGCCTCATCATTTGATGGTTATGTGTTTAAATGCAGGCCATTTATAGAAGTTGACGGTCGTCACTTGAAAGTCCTTAAATCTTAGGGACTTTGTTGTCTGCAAATGCAATGAATGCTAAACTTTGGTTATGTTTTCTGAGGCATTCTGTATATGTGAATATGAAAGCAATAAGAACTTGGTCCTTTAAACTTGGATATTTGGATGTAAGATAATGTAAGGGTTACTTTTCATGAGCAACATACTTTGTACTGGGATTAATCTTCAAAAACCTTTCCCCATAATCAAGTAAAATTGCGATTTATTATCATAATGATAATGAAGCACTGTCACAAGCTTGTTTGATATGAATGTCAGCTTGGAATGAAAATCAAGTATTTACACAAAAGTAATATGGTCAAGGAAAATAAGTGACAATGAATCTTCTAGGCTTTTGGTTTCAAGTTCCTCCATTGCAATAGTGAATGCCATTGCTTTGACCATCCTTGCGCTTCACATTTAGATCTTTCAACCCCCAAATACGAATTGTCCGGTCATCACTGCCTGATGCCAACATGTGCGGGTTTGTTGGATTCCAGCTCACACAGTTAACAGCTCCTGAATGACCTGATAATGCCTCTATAAGCTCACACGAGCCTCTATGCCATAAATAAACCTACGAGCATAGCGAAAACCAAATTATTGCAATTGAAAGATGATAGCTGTATTCATTCAGTTCAGAATGTCGGCAAAGATGTAAAACAAGGATCCAAGATCGAGACATCCTGAACTAGAGTCATCTATGCAATAATGTCCATTTAGATTAACACTGACATCTAGAATCCTAAATAATGGCAGAAGCAAGACAAATCTAAGAGGATACAGATCAACCCAACAGATACGTTGTGTCGGCGTTGTTGACTTGTTGTATACAACCTTTAGCATTCCAGCCAATATATAATGGCAGAAGATAGAAAAAGATTCCATACTACAGTCAAAATCATCATACCCCAGATGTATAAGAAACTTAAAAAATTATTACTTAAATTCTAATCTAAATGACCTAAGTACATAAAGAGTCTCATCTGAATAAGCAGTTCTGCCTACAGAAAAAATAAAGGAAATTCCAATACGAGATGAGAAAAAAAACTTGAAACATAAAATCATTGAAAATTTTATAAATACTTTCACTTGCTATACATGTACTGATGTACATATATGCAGGCAAGTATATATATCCGGATTATTATCAAAACCCCTTGAAAAGTCCATAATTAATGTCAGTGGACCATAATGCAAATATAAACACACGATATGAACCACATGGCAGAACCATTGACCTGGTCAATCGGGGGTATTGGTTAAACAATGACTGTCAAAAGTTGGCATGATGAGACTCCAGCATGTATTTACAGTAAAGCAGGGTCCAAAATCAAAGCCATCACCCCAACAATTTTAGGGCTCTCATTTATATCATAAAAAGACCACGATCAAGCTCATCACTGAAATAATTTACTCAAATGTTGTAAAAACTATGTGACTCTTTCTAAAACAATCCAAAAGGATAAGGTTAATTTGCAGGCCTCTCATTGATTCAAACCTTTAGTAAACAACAATACAAACATGGCAAATTAAGCATAGCATTCAAAATAAGAGTAACCAAAAATAAACAATTGAGAGAGAGTGAACAGGGATTTCCACTTTAACCAGGAGCCAACCCACTCCCAATATGTTTCTGACCTTACAAGAGATAAAAATCCATACCTGTGAATCCTCGCTCCCACTGGCAATGAACGCCTGCTCAAGCCCACCAAAACAAGACCTAATAACAAAACGGGTCCGTTTGTGACCTTTGTACTGGGCAACAAGCTTGATGTCACCCTCTATGTTCCAAAGATGGATTTCTTGATTCAGGAGATTAACCAGCAAGAACCTGTTATCCCTAGATAATGAGAATGAAGTTATTGTTTGATCCTCTTCAATAAATCTTTCAACTCTTTCTTCTCTGTCAAGTAGTAGTATTGCAGATTCTTTACACATACTTATAATTAGTTTCCCATTGCTTGTTACTTCCAAATCAGAAATCTTTAAAGTCCGTTGCCCTTTCCAACACTCTTTCTCCTTTCCATCTAATTCCCACATGCAGATACTCTTATCATTAACACCAGAGAATATCCATTTCCCATTTGGATGCCAACTGCAAGACACCAGTCCAACACCCACTTTTTCATAAACATGGAGGCAATCACCAGAAGAAACATCCCACCGCCTGACAGCCTCCTCCACCCCACAAGTGAGGAGCTGATGATCATCAGAACTCCAAGAAACACAGGAGACAGATTTCTGGTGACCAGATAATTTATGCTTTAATGTCACTCCACCATTTGCATCAACCTACAAAAATCAATTACAGACTAACAATTAATACCCAACACAATGTCCAGATACAAAAAATACAAGGGACCTAGTTCAACACTTCTGGCCAGAAATTATTCCATGACCCTACATACATTTAGAGGGATATATAGCTAATTACAGTGTGTACCTTAGGTCTAGAATGGGGAAACTTTTCAGTGCACCGGGTGCAGTTCTGAGTAGTGCACCCAGCAATTGAAAATAAGACATATGGCAGTTTTAGATGGACAAGTGCATTTTCTTGCCATATATCATATCTTGTGGCTGGGTGCACCACTCAGCAGTGCACCAGGTGCAGTGAAGATTTTCACCAAGACTGCTAGACATGATTAGAGGACTGGTGCTTAACACTTGAACTCTAGTCAAGTCCAATCTCTTAAGTGTAGCTAACAACAAAGTACAATCATCAAATTATCGTAGATTTTAGAAAAGTAGCATGCCAACGCCTTACGTAATAAAGGAACAAGAGATTATTTACTAAATTCAGACTGAGAGTTGAAATCAGTTCTTTTTCATTTTATATGCTTTACAAAAGTGTTCAGAAGCTGATTGATAATGGCTGTATAAATTGTTAAGATTAAGTGTCAGTGATTATATATTAGGAGTCAAATTATTCATTATACCTAATGATTTTTATATCATCCTTGGTAGCTAGAAAGGAAAGGGAAACATAAAGAGGAAGAAAAAAATTCATATTTTTTTCCATCCATGTGGATGATTTGTGTGTAAGTGAGCAGGAAAAAAGAGGCTGTCATTTTTCATTGTTTCATATCCCTTTAATGAGGGACGGGAAGGAAAACTATTATCTGTTAATTAAACTACTATACACTTATATGTCTAAATTATTAATCTTTTTTTTATATATAATTTTTACATTTATCTGTTAATTAAACTACTATACACTTATATGTCTAAATTATTATTATTTTTATTGTTTTTTAATAATGTTTACATAGGTGCAGTAAGAACATAAGATTTGCTCCAGCCCATGCTGAAATTACATGGGATCTGTTACTTTACAACTTATTCATATATCTTCTCTTAATTAGTCATTCATGAGATGTGTGTGTCTATAGATGTGTTGCATCTAGATGTTCAAGAAGAGGTACATGAAACCCTGCTTACACCAATCACCAAAAAAGAAGAGCACATTACATAAATATGTGACATTCTAACATAGGTTTTAATATAATATTACTAAAAATCAGAAAAGTTCATTTCCTTGCATTGATTGATTGATTACTAATTAAGTACTCATAGAACCATAACTTTTTCAGTCTTTTTGAATGAAAAAGGCTAACAAAAACATAAATTAATCCAAGCAAAGCTACAGTCACATTTGACTGCAAAAATATTAAGCTTAATAATTTAGTGATAAGTTCATCTTTCAAAGTCAAATTTCAACATATCCCAGGTGTATAAAGTTCACCTTTACAACAACTGGTCCTAATTCTAAGTAACAATTTTGCAGAGAAAATAAATTCCTTTGATTCAATAGTTATAAAGAAACAAGGTATAATAAAAGATAGACAGTTGCATTCACTCAAGTATGATAATAGAATTCAAAGTGCAAATTAATCTAGTTTCATAAAGTAAACAAAGGTGATAAATTATAGGTAAGAATGATATAAAAAAGCCACAAATGAACAATTTAATATTGATAATCAAAGAAAACCATCGCACCTCCCATATAATTGCTGACCGATCATTGGATGATGAAGCTAAGTATTTTCCATTATGTGAAAATTTCAAGAACCAAACTTCATCAGTGTGATCCTTTAATATCTGTTACAATTGGAATGAAAAGAAAGATTTAACAAAACATCCTGATATCCCAATTCAACTATAGCAACTGTAAATGACTGCAATTCATTTGAGGAATATAGAATTGCAGCACATACAAACAGCAAGGTAATTGAAAATGAACAAACACCAACAGCTTATTAATAATATAACTTTTAAGTACACCCTGACAACTGAAGTTATCGTGATATAGCCATATAGGTTTAAACCATTTATTCAATGCATTTTTTGCCTTCAGTGAAAGAACCATAAACCCCTCATAAGTCATAATTCACACAACAAGAATGAACGCAATTGTCACTCATCAAGGATGAAAGTTATGAAATAACCAATTTATTCATGACAATAAGCAATTATTCAAAACAATAATTACAATTTTCCAAATGAACCATATAGTTTCATTTTCATATGTAGACCTAACTGTAATACCAGGTTCAAACCCAAAAGAAATCATTCGTAACTCAGGCACACTAAGATATTTATATATATAAATAATTATTAGGTGCAAAAAACTGCATTTTGTTAATAAGCGGAAGTCAGAACTTTTGCATTAAAGTTCACAAATTCACATTTAATTATGCAGACTTTTACGTTAGGTTCACAATATATACGCTAATTTGTGTAGTTGAACGTAAAATTTGTGAATAAACGTAAAACTTTAATGTAAATTTCGTGAAACTAACACTAGTTATGAGATGTCCGCATTTTGTTAAAATGCAGATGTTAGCATTACATATAAACCAGTTTTTTTCAAGTCAGAACATCCTGATTTTAATCCCATCCGAACCTGGTCGCATACATAGTTGTCTAGGTCGTGGGTACGAAAGGCAGAAGAAATTTAGAATGATCATGACCACCTTCATCTATTTCTTTTAGACTTGCGACCTAGACAACTGCGCACGCGACTAGGTCCGAATGGAATTAAAATAAGGACATTCTAGACAAGAAAAAAAAAGCTATATAAAGATAAATTTACACACAGAGAAGACTGGTGTGGAGGGTTGGTGTAATGAGAGAGATACAAGTACTCAGATAAGTTTTAGGAGTAGAGGGCGACAAAATGAGAGAGGGGGAAGAGTCGGTGTTCTGCATAGCCTCCTGCAAAAGCGACTGCTGCCAGTGCACTATCTAGCAGCAGTTTATTCTTTTAGGTAAGAAAATTACAAGCTGTCAGTCATTTGAATACAACAGTTGATAACTTGTTATCCAATTGTTTATATATATGATTAATCTGTGCCAGAAAAGTCTGGTAAGTGTATGTGTAATGAATTACTTCTCTAAGATGCTCTGCTATGAATTCTTCATCTGAAATTTGATTATTAATGCCATTACTCGCCCTATAAACCTCATTTACTCTTCCTTCAAAAAGAAAGAATGAGCTGCAATATACAAAATACTTATTGCAAGAATTCTTAGTCAGTATCTTATTCTAGAAGATTTAAAACTTCAACAAAATCTTGATTCTCGTAAAAATGAACAAGTACCCGAATATAATCATATAGTTTGTATAGATGAAAGTAAGGTGGGACATGTTTTCCCTTGAGGTAAGGTGTATGTATTAAAAGATACAAAAAGTATCTTGAGCTAGCATATGCAAAATCAAGACCCTGCCAATTTAAAATTCAAAGCATTTTACAGCACTCCTAATAAACAATATATCAAACAAATTCTATTAGAACTTTAAGAGGAGAATAAAGGCAAACCATAATTTTAAGTAACATTGGAGATCACTTGTGGAAAATTCAATCAATATTTTATAATAATGATGCAAAACTGGTAGGTTAACGTTATATGAGTTGGTTTCACAAATTGTTGTGAAATCCTAAATCAAAATATTAGTTTCTGGTCAAATATTTTTAAGTTGTTATTTAAAACTTTGGGTTCAAGATAATTCATTCGGTTGGCATCATATTGTGAGTATGCAATTTGAAGTAAAACCCGTAAAGAAATTCTCAACGAAATGGTCCAATGTCATCTTACTCATATTAGGCCTTTTATGTCTGACTATAGCCTTGAATGACATATCCCAACAATCCAAAGGCAATATTTGAATAGATAACAATTATCAAGAAGTCAAAATAGTCATGTTTACTTGTAAACAAATTTGGACATAAACGTTTACAATGTACATGAGCATATGTGACATCTTAATTACATTGTGGCAAAGAGGCAACGTGTAACTCTTCAAGCTACTTGTTAGATTATTTAATGTCTTAGTAAGGTATAGAGGCTGCTTCATGTAGTCAATATCACGCTTTAAATTATTTCTAATAAAGTATTCTTACAAGCATATATATACAACTGTCACCATTATTGACATTTTCTCTTCCATCTAACCCCAGAGAACTCAAAGGAAAGAATTCTTTTGTGAAGGAACATTCCATCATACCAATGACTGTCTTAATCCTAAGAAGCCTTCATGCCACCTCTTGAAGCCAAATTCAAAAGATAATGATAAAAACGTGATTGTAGAATAGTTTAACATTTTAATTATTTTACAATGAAGACATGCATAGTGAATTAGAAGGCTTTGAGAAGTAAGAATTTTGAAATTCTAGCTGCTTTGAAAATAAGAATTCAGAATTGAGATTTAATTGAGGTTTCAAACGAAATTTATTTATTGTGAAAACTTGAGAAAACTTGAAGTAATTACTTTTTGGGAGTAATTAAGTGATGAATTACGTGCACACTCACTGACTATGAATAATTTTGAAAACTTTGAGTTGAAAGAAGAAGAAGAACAACCAAATAAATGAACAAAGAATTCTATCTTAAAGAACCAGAATATAAATTGCATTGCCTTATATCTTATATCATTCATTAGGAACCTTCTTGTAATTGCATAGTATATACCAAAAAAATAAAAATAAAAAACCTTTTCTTTAAAACAAAAAAAACACTAGTCACCCACCCCATACCTCGCACATCTTACGATGAAACTAAGTGTTAAAGGCACTCACCTGAATGAAGTTGACTCCTCTGGAAGTCCTAGAGACACTACCCCTTGCACTAGCTAAGTGGGTTCGAAAAAACTGCTTATATACTGGTATTGGCTGTAATTCACATGAATATTCTGCACTTTGGGTAAGCTCATATTAATTTCTCAATCCCCCATCATTATTGAAGTGATACATTTGCTTGTAAACTCTCCTAGATTTCCTCCCTATGTCTAAGCTTCATCCATGCTTCTGAGCCTATTCGTTTTCAATGGCCAGAAAAGTAAAGGGCAATTGTCCACGTCATGAAAGCCCAAATTAATAACCTCAACCAATAGCTAAACCATACAAATTAACTTCTTAGTCTATACTTAATTAGCTGTCATAAGATTGCCAACAATACATGTCAACCAGACAATTCTGCATACGGATGAAAAAACCATCCAAACAGAGAAGAAATCAACATGAAAAAGATCATAAACAACCAATCATGTAGCATTGATTTTGGTTGCTGGTAGCAGGTCCAATTATGATTGCCAAAGAAATAACCAATGTTCTAAACTACCCAGCTAAGAACTCTCTTAGGAAAATTGAACCTCAAATCATATCAAATAAATGATCTAACCTGTAATGTTCGAGATGGGATCTGATCTCTTCCACAATGATGATCAGTGTACAATGACATATCCTTGTCCAAGGAATTGTGAAATGTGCAGGCTTCCCGCTGCAAGATAAGAGCCTGCTCAACTAAATGTTCCAGCCTTCTTTCAGGTATCATGATTGTAGGTGGAAGCAGTTTCTGCAATTCCTCCAGCAGTTTTGACCGAGACTTTGCCCTAACAATATCTCGTCTAGGAGAACCAACAAAACCGCAATGTGAAGGCGACACGAGACAGGAAGAAAGCTCACGAACTCTATTATTATTAATACGAAGAGGTGCAATCTCAGTCCTCAATGTCTTCAATGCATCCATGACCTTCTCCCCATCCAAAAATTCAAAAAACTTCTGCTCCAATATCAGGAAAGAAGCTGACTTAATAACACTTTCATCCAGTAGACCAATGTTAGGCAATGTGGCCACACTTTCATCCCAATTTCCATCAAGAATTTGCTGCATAAACAGATTTACCACAGATGATTGCAAAGGTATCCCTGATTCTTCCTCTAGATGAGCACCACTCTTATTATAACCAAGAGAATATAGAGCCTTGGCAATTATTCTAACAAATTCGACTCTTTTAATAACTCCTTTTGGACCAATGACATCTTCGTCCCCTTCAGATGGTAGGGGCCGAGCCATCAAGTCTCTTGAAGACCCAGCTATGGGCTCTGTAAAAGCGGAACCGTTGGAAAGACCTCTCAATTCTCCAGAGGATAATTTCATTCGCTTTGAGGCTGGTTCATCATCCTCTACACCTCCCATGAAATGTGCCCCTCAGCCCATATATTATCACGAAGGCAGCAAGACGAAGGGAGGGAAGAATCAATATGCTTCCAATGAATAGCCACAAATCACTTCCTGCGTAAGATAGGATATTCCAAAAGTTAGTACATAGCAGACAGAGAACCACAAATAAACAATCTACAAGAAACCAATCTTTCCATGTCATTCAAGATTCTAATTAACATTAACATTAACATTAAATTCCAATTTTTTAACTTTACTAAAAACCCCAACCCACCCCATAAATTCAATTAAACAAAATCCCCCTCGAAGGTTGGTGTGAAGGGGACTAATTCCTAGACCTCTTACTTCAGTGCATGTGATCTAACTAACTAAACTATCCTGTTGGAAAATTGACTATAAATTCTTATGAGTATTATTTACATAGACAAACAGCTCCCTCCCTCCCTTCACACAACCCCTACCCCCAAAAAATATGACCAGTTATAAAATATTCACCAGGTTTTTACTAAAAATCAAAATATACGAACACTGAAGCTCAAACCATTAATGGCATCTGTAATCCTACTTGTGCCAATCATGATAGATTCATCCAATGGGGATTGTAATAGAAGAGCGTGAGCAGAATCTGAGCTTGAACTAATATCCGGCTAGAATTGTCTTCCAAACCAATGAACTCTAATATTGGTGTTTTCCTTTTCAGCTTCGATGTCAAGTTAATGGTGTATGAATATTAGAATATCCCATTAACAGTTTAAAACATATTCCAGACATTGACTTAGTTCGTTATAGTTTCTCACAGCTATTGTTTGTATGTTATTTGTGATTTATTCCATCAGCTGGGAATTAACAATGTGGTTTTGCAGGATCCAGGATAGTGCCATGCTAAAGAAGCTAGTATCTCTATCACAAAATGAATTTGGAATTTAAAAATCTAGTAGAGGTGTAAACTAACATAAATGCAAAACCAATGAGAGTAAAGGGATATAAGTGATTTTCTAAACATAGGGGAAAAAGAAAGAGCATCCACGGTAGCAACTTCTACCTCGACGTTTAGAAAAGACTGCTCTATCTTAGGAATAAAAAAGACATGAGAGAAGAAAACTGCCATAATATTCCAAATTTCCAATGCATTAATTCAACTGTTATATCAAATGCTACACAAGATGCATCACCTAACTAAAAAGGTAAAGCCATATCAAGCAGAAGCTTACCATTGCCCATATACCAAAGACCAGTTCAATTAATATCAAATTACTTGCACAATGAAAATGAATCTCATTATATGATTATCTAAATTCCAAACACACAGCCAAGCTCGCACAAACTAATGAGAGAACTAACTACAAGATGGTCTCAAAGCAATGTTCTTTAACAAAGACCCAACATTGTTGACCCTAAAAGGATTACTCCTTAATGCAGAGTTGAAATGCCCAAATGCCATCACCCATTTACTTCATTAGAAGTTTGATCAGTTAAAACAAGTGAACCATCTCAATCTTGTGACAAGATTTACAAGAATAACCAAACCATAAATATAAAAAGCTCCTCGGACTCTAAGCAAATTAGATTATACTAGTGATATCATGTGAAACAGAAAGAATTTACCCAGAAATGGGAAAAATGATTTCATTCTCAAACTACAAACCAAATCCTAAGAAGAAAATTACTCAAAATCCTCATCGTAACAACCAACAACAGATGAATCTCACAACAATCAATCAATCAATACCAATAGCATGAAATCCAGTCCAGATACTCTAGGAAAAAAGTTGCAGAAACTAGCATGATTAAGCTCCAGAGCAAACGCAATCCAAAACCAAGCAAGAATAACGTAAAAAGAACAGAATCAGCCAAAATTGACTGAGAAATAAACACCAAAACAGAAAAATCTGAAATACCCAGAGAGAGATTATGAGTTGGGAAGCCGATTCAGATCAAGTGAGACTAAACCAACACAGAAACCGATAGAGAATCCGATTAGCGGAATTGGGTAAATGATACAATTTTTATTTTATGTTTTTATTTGTCACCGCTTTAACAGTAGTATAGATAGCAGGGTTTGGTACCTTTGTAGAGGGTAGAAAAGAAGTCACTCGGTTCTCTTTGCGTGGAGGACACCAACTCATGGAGGGGGTCATGTATATGTAAATTGTAGCCAGAGAGAGACATAGAGACAGACAGAGAAACAGAGGGAGGTGGGTTTCCAATTCCATGATGGGGATCCAGCTGGTCTCATAATTGGGCTTGCCAGCCCAACCCAGCCCAGTCCAGCCTAACTAGTGTACCCTAAGGTCACAACCTATACCATCGCATGGCACACTGAATGAGCATTCATCACCGCTGATTGAGCGGGTGTGTTTCTCAAAGAAATGTAACATACAAAGACGATCTAACTCAATCCTACAAATGTTTTGAACAAGACTTGGAAGTTGTTCATGATGAATTTATGATATTTCTTAGGGTTATTGCTTGTGCGTTGTGCCCACATTATAATATTTAGGATCGAGTTAATATGTATTTACATTCTGAAAAATTCTTCATGTTAACAGTTAAATAAAAAAAAAAAATTTTAAGCAAGTTTCCAATGTTTTTAAAAGTAAATGTACTGCTCTCATAGGCGTAACTCAGCTGGTAGATAGATGAGTTTGGAATTTAGATAAATGACTCCCCAATCAGCAGCTCGAAACCTACTAATGACAAAAGCTGTAAAAAAAAAAAAAAAAAAAAAAAAAACTGGTCTAGATAGGTGGATAGATATATAATATATATATATATATATATATATAAATTAAAAGTAAATGAAAATAACTTGAAAATTAAGATTCTTCTTTAACTTGTATCCTTTAATTACATGATGTATTAAAAGAGTTTGACTTTGATTTAAATACATGCCGTATCAAGAAAACTTTGATTTATAAATGAAATTGAAAAATATATAATTTTTAATTTTATTCTTCAATATTGGATATAGTTGGACCAACCACATACTTACACTTGATCAAACCAAATTTGGGTAACTAAAAAAAAAAAAAAACTAAATTTGGGCAACTTGAATGACTACTTTAGCAATAGTATTCATATATTCTATTACCAACGATTCGCTTCTAGGAATTGAAGTCCAAATAATAATAATAATAATAATAATTGTATCCTAAACTATCTTCAACAAATAATAAAAGTTAATAAAAATCTCTTTAACACACAATTATGCTTTTATATTTAGTACAATTATTTGAATAAAATAGGACAAAACAATCAAAATCAAGACACTTCTCTCCACTTTCTTTGTAAAAAGAAAAAAAGAACAGACCCTTCTCCCCGAAGGAAGAAAAATTAAAAGTTAGAGTAGAGATAATATGCCCCATGATGTTGGTATAATTGTGCATATCCAGCCTCAAGGGTGTAGCTCAGTTGGTAGATAGACGAGCATAAGGTTTGGGTAAATGACTCTCAAGTCAGCAGCTCGAATCTTATCAATAGCAAAAACTTAAAAAAAAATACATGATCTAGATAGATGAATATAAAGATACTGTAAAAAATAAAAAATAAAAAATAAATGTGTGCATATCCAATCATATAATGCTCTCATGACATGTAAGGTTCTCTTAGTCGGCAAAAACACGTCCATCCAACAAAAGTTAAGGTGGTTCGGTCGTAAACCTCTCATGCCCACATGTCGAGCTCGTGCCTTCACCAACGATTACCAACGATTCGCTTCTAGGAATTGAAGTCCAAATAATAATAATAATAATAATAATAATAATTGTATCCTAAACTATCGTCAACAAACAATAAAAATTAATAAAAATCTCTTTAACACACACAATTATGCTTTAATATTTAGTACAATTATTTGAATAAAATGGGACAAAACAATCAAAATCAAGACACTTCTCTCCACTTTCTTTGTAAAAAGAAAACAAGAAAAGACCCTTCTCCCCGAAGGGAGAAAAAATTAAAACTTAGAGTTGAGATAATATGCCCCTTGATGTTGGTATAATTGTGCATATCCAGCCTCAGGGTCGTAACTCAGTTGGTAGATGGACGAGCATAAGGTTTGGATAAATGACTCCCAAGTTAGCGGTTCGAATCCTATCAATAGCAAAAACTTCAAAAAAAATACTTGATCTAGATAGATGGATATAAAGATACTGTAAAAATAAAATAAATAAATAATAATTTGTGCATATCCAATCATATAATGCTCTCATGACATGTAAGGTTCTCTTAGCCAGCAAAAACATGTCCGTCCGACAAAAGTTAAGGTGGTTCGGTCGTAAACCCCTCATGCCCACACGTCGAGCTCGTGCCTTCACCAACGATTCGCTTATAGGAATTGAAGTACAAATAATAATAATAATAATAATAATAATTGTATCCTAAACTATCTTCAACAAATAATAAAAATGAATAAAAATCTCTTTAACGCACACAATTATGCTTTTATATTTAGTACAATTATTTGAATAAAATGGGACAAAACAATCAAAATCAAGACACTTCTCTCCACTTTCTTTGTTAAAAAGAAAAAAAATAAAAGACCCTTCTCCCCGAAGGGAGAAAAAATTAAAACTTAGAGTTGAGATAATATGCCCCATGGTCGTAGCTTAGTTGGTAGATGGACAAACATAAGGTTTGGGTAAATGACTCCCTAGTTAGCGGCTCGAATCCTATCAATAGCAAAAACTTCAAAAAAAAAATACCTAGTCTAGATAGATGGATATATAAATACCGTAAAATATATATATATATGTACACATCCAATCATATAATACAAAAGTTAAGGTGGTTCAGTCATAAACCCCTCATGCAGCCCACATGTCGAGCTCGTGCCTTCAAATAGTATATCCTCTCCGAATCTCAAAATTTGTACTTAACAAAACGGTGCGTTCAATCCCAAATCTTGAATTCATCTTAACAATTAAGAAATATATATATTCAAAAAGAAAAAGAAAAACCCTAACAAGCAGGTATGTTACTAGGGCAAAAGCAAAAATCAAAGTATTAAAGTTGAAAAAAAATTAACACAAAGAAGAGGCGCACACACAAACTCTTATTACTTTTTTTTTAAACAGAAAAACAAAAAACAATTTAGAGAAAAGAAGCGCCTCCTCGTCGTACGGAAGCGAATGCCTTGAAACCTGTATTTAAAATCACATTATCGAAACCGAGAAGCAGTAAGCAGAAGAAGAGGGAAGAAGATGGGAAAGAAGAGACTGAAAAAAGCAGAGCAAAACCCTAAAGTTGCTGAAGCTACCAGAATCCGTATATCACAAATTCTCGACCGCTTTCTTGCATCTAAAGATGAAGGTGAACAACTCCAAATAGAATTAACACATTTTGTGATTAGTATTTACATGGTGCTTGTAGGAAGCTTGATGCTCACTCACTTACTGTTTCATTTCTTTGAAATGTGACTTTGATATCTTTCTCATTTTTATTTTTTTCTTTTTTAATCTCATATACTTTTCAATTGATTGAGTTTTTTTTTTTTTCTTTCCCAATGAATGGATATGATTAGAAAATGCCTATAGGAAAAGGGCAGAGTAAAGATTGGGCCTGCTATTTTGCTTCTTTGTTGCGTGTCTCGGATCTGATATTCAATAAGTTTTTAATGTTTTTAGTGTTTGGTTGCTCCATTTATTCATACAAATATGTTACTTTCTGCAAGTTGTTATTGGAAATTTTTAGATTGTTTGTTAATCTTTTGATGCTCTATGCAGAGTTCAAATTTGAAAAGGACCTTTCGAATAATGATCGTGCTGTGGTACATGAAGTTTGCAAGAAAATGGGCTTAAACTCCAAAAGTTCTGGGTGAGTGCTGACTGCTGTGTTTGTCGCCGAAGCTAATGCCAATTATAGGAACCATTTATGGAGAAAAAAAGATAAAAAAAAAAAAAAAGAATTATTGGAAAGTGTAGTCACTTTTGTCAAAGAGAGATGCCTGCTATTTTTTTGTTATCAGACTGGAAATTTGGATGTGTGTGTTTCTTATTTTCAATTTGATTTTAATAATTTACATTTCTTTTATAGCTTATGAGCCTGAACTTTGTACAGGAATGGGAAGCAGCGATGTGTTTCTGTTTACAAAACTAAAAACACAGTGGACACAACGAAGGGATTTAAAAAACTCACGACATTGGCATATTCTGAAGAGGCAAAAGCAGTATTGCAGAATTTATTTATACAATACCCACCTGATGATGGAGAGATTGGTGAGAAATTATTTGCAGAACATAACGGAAAGATTGAGAAAACAGGAGGAAAAAGAGATAATATTTTCTCCAAACCTTCATTGAATAAGGCAGAAATTGCAAAGAAGCTGGAATCCTTTACATCTAGGATAGAGAAGGATGCAAACTTGAGACAGGTTATTCTGGCTTAGCAAACCAATTTGAAATTAATGGGTCTTTTGAGTTGGATGCTGTACCTTAATCATTGTTCTGTTACCAAATTTTACATGATCATAAGTTACAGTTTTAGTATTCCTAATTGAAAGATCATACAGTTTTTGGGACGTGATTATTTTCTGATAGTGAAGAATTTCTGTCACGTTATGCATGCAGATTGTTAAACAGAGGTCAAATCTTCCAATTGCATCCTTCAAGGATGCTATTACTTCTACAACGGAATCTAACCAGGTTATTTCAATGTCTTCTGTGTATTAGTTTCAAAATTGATCTAGATCGCACTAAATGTGACGTTACATTTGGTTCCAGTAATATTTTGTTTACTGGATTTGTCCATCTGTTGTTTGGTAAGTTAATTTTCTGGATATTTTCTGAAACTTACTGTTCATTGCATGTTTTAACATAGGTTGTCCTCATTTCTGGTGAGACTGGATGTGGAAAGACGACACAGGTTATTAATTCTCTGCTTTAACTTCTTTTTAGTCTAGTTAACCTGACTTGTCTAAAACAATTTATCTCAGATCACTCTCTTTTGATTGTGCAGTTTTTTAATTTGTCCTCATGGAAATATCTACGTAATCACATGATGAGGAACAAGTTAAAATAGGTTTAAGATTTTAGCTGATTTGTAAACTATATGTTGTTAGTCAATTTGAAATATTGATAAGTCTATACTGAACAACACAAAACTGATATATCTATGGCTCAGCTCTACCTATGTAATGTACCAAAGTAATCTATTTTGCTGTAATAGCAGAAGTGATTGTTGGCTGCGGAACTGTAGTGCATGAGTTTTTTCACTTACCTAACCTCAAGGGCCCCCTTTAATTGAGTTGAGGATCCATATGGGTTGTCTTTGAATTCCACTTCCAGCCGAATCAAAAATGAGTTTAAAGATTTTGGCAATTTATTTATAAGGAATAAACCCCTATCATTTGATTTGTAGAAACTACATGAAAGACAGGATCAAGTTAAAAAGATTAACAAAATATAGAAGACAAGAATTAAAATGAATTCATATGGAATTCCATCAATAGCCTGTTAGAATCCTAGTACAGCCCTCTTGACCCTAAAACTTCAGTTTATGGATTGACCTTAATCTGTTAGTAACTAGGATAAGTATTGTTTTCCAGTTTCCTGTCAAAAAAGAAAAAGAAAAAGAAAAACAAAGTTATCCCGTATTCACTAACTTACAGTTAATTTATGCTGAGTGAGACTTTGGATTATGTAGTAGAAGTAAAAAAGACCCGGCTGTGAAAGTTTTTCCCTTCTTGGTTATTATGTGACACATTTACTTTATATATGATCCAGGTCCCACAATTTCTTTTGGACTATGTGTGGGGTAAGGGTGAGGGATGTAAAATAATATGTACTCAACCTCGACGTATCTCTGCGACATCAGGTTTGTACAACTCATTGTACCTGACTGCCTGTCAAGTGCTTATCTTAATTTTTTTATTACCTCATTTTAAGCTGACAAAACTGAATTTTGTTTAGTTGCTGAAAGAATATCTTGTGAAAGAGGAGAAAATGTTGGAGATAATATTGGATACAAGGTGATGTATAAATTTTATTTATGTAGTTATGTACTGATATGAAACTTTAATATTTTATCAATATTTGGACAAGTATTTGTTTGAATTTGTCAAAAGAAAGTTATTGACCGTAACCTATGGTCTTTTATTTGTACCAAACATGTGATATTAATAATGGAAGTTGAATGTCCGAATTGTTGGGTTGTTGTTCTACATAATCTTGTTGAGAAACTGTTGGAGTGCTTAAATGCTATTGTTGGGTCCATTCCTATTCAACTTAAGCATTCGGGTCTCTTGGTAACTATTGTTAAAAAAAGGCATGAACTCAGCTAACATGGTATCAAAGGCTTGTTCTATTAGAAGTATTGAGTTCCGGTCCCTCCACGTGATTATATTTGAATTTTTTGTGTGATTGTGTTTGGGCTCGAGCCATGTAGGAAGCCCATTGGTCTTGCATGTGAGACGGTGTTAAGATTGTTTAAATACTATTGTTGGGCTCATTCCTATTAGCGTCAGTTTTTGGGTCTAACACAAACAAATCTGAAAATTTTATATTTTGGAAACGTTTTTTGACCACAATCCTCTGCAATTTTGATATTACTGACGTCTATCATAAATGTGATACCAGATTCGGTTGGAAAGTAAAGGTGGAAGGCACTCGTCAATTGTGTTCTGCACAAACGGAGTTCTATTGAGATTGCTGGTCTCCAAAGGTGCTGGTACATCAAATCTGGAAGCTTCTAATAATCCAGCAAAGGATGTTGTTTCTGCATTAACTCACATTATTGTGGTACGATACTTATTCGCCATCAGTATCTACATGCATATTTACAAACTTTATTTTTGGATATCATAACGTTTTCACTTGCTCATTATCTCACACCTGCATTATATGTATATGTATATGTATAATTGGCTTCTTGGCTTCTGGATTGATCAAGTTGCACTTGCATCCTTTGTTTCATAATACTCTCTATCCCATGGCACACCTCCTTCTACTTATTGAATTAGGATAAATAAATTCTTTTATATTTATTCTTATATATGTAAATAATAATATGACAATACAACTTAATTGTAAACCATGTTCCCCAAACCCTGGTGTGTGTGGGATGCAATCACATGACCTCTTATATAGCTGCAATAGATTACACCAACTAAGATAGTTAGTATTAAGAAGGCAACTTAAATGATTTGATATAAGAATTGATGAGAAGAGGAATCACTAATGCATGACAGCCTAGCTGAACAATGAAGTCTGATAATTATATAGAAGATGAGAACGGCGATAAGGATCTTTAACAAAGCCAACAATACTAAATAGTTATTATTCTTAAAAATAATTGAGGTAGCTTCCATAGAGAAAATTATTGAGGAGAGATTTTATATTGAAGGGCATACGTAGATGACATATGAGACTTGTGTTCTTTTCTGATGACTACTAGGGACAATGATGTGAGGTTTGGGGATCGTGAAAGGTCAACTATGATTGCAAACAACTTGGAGGAGTTAGTTGAAATCTAATTTTTGAAAAGATGTTCTTTTGAGAACTAGGGTCCAATATAGTGAACAACGATATGGTCTTTGGGTTTCTATAGTTTGAAAATAGCATTGCAAGAGGTCTTATTTGCATATCCGGTATCATGAGAACATTTTTTTTGATCGATCATCATTGATAAATGGTTTCTATGTTGGTCAGTAATTTTGTGGATATTAATAGGCATATCAATACATAAAAATTAGTAGATTGTGAAAAGATTTATACCTAGAGGAAACTTCTTGTAAAAAAATATCTTAACCGCCATTGTTGTTTCCTCTATTTTATTTATTTTCAGTGTCATGTCATATATTTATGTGCTTCCCTCGTATATCCATTTTGTTTATGTTGACTTTGCAATGACCTCATTTTCACTTTGCAGGATGAAATTCATGAAAGAGATCGATATTCTGATTTCATGTTGGCAATTTTGAGGTACTTTATAATTGATTTGAATTTTTAAAGATGGTTGCTTGCTTGGATTAGACATTGGTTATTTATGATAATTTTTATACTTGGGAATAAATAAGGGTAAGGTTATATTAACTTAATTTTGTGACATAAACATCCTAATCTAATTCAAGGATTGAAACAATGCCACACATCTCTAAAACTCAATTATAAATATACTCAAGCATGAGTTGAAATTTCATTATTCGTAACCCATTGATTCGAGAAAATGGATATGATTGGATTATAAAGTTTGGATTTAAGTCAAATTTAAGGGTCGTTTGTTTTTCTGTCTGGAGTTTGAACAGGTTTATAGCTAATTGAAGATTTAATAGGGACCAAAACCTGAAAGCTGAATGACATGTTTTTATTTTCATTTGACATCTGAATCTAAATGTTGATTGTTTGTTTTTTAAGATATAAACATCTGAAAACAAATAATTTAACATGTATACCTTTGAACTACTTATTATAATGTATTTTTATTTGCCATGATACAAATAGCCAAAAACAAATATTATCATAAATCCTAAACTGAAACATTTCATCAATTAAATTTTTTGATTAATAATAATAAGTAAAATACTATTTTATTTTATAATATTTTAGGAAAATATTAACTTCATATAAATATAGTCCTTTTAATTTATAAAAAATACATGGTTAAAATTACGGTACAAAACAACAAATTTATTATCAACATATGAAGATCAGAAATTTGTGGGATATTTAATTGAGGTAAAATTGTTTAGTGTTAAGTGACAAGTCAAGATTTTAACTTTTTATTTTAAGTTGTATTTGTTGTTGTTGCAATTTTCGGTTGTTTGACCACTTAAAAAAAAACAAACAAGACAACTTAGGGGTCGTTTGTTTTTTTCATTTAAAACTTAATGAGTCTGAATCATAATTATTAAGTTGTTTTGTTTGTTTTTTTAAGTGGTCAAACAACTTAAAAATACCAAAATACAACTTAAAATAAAAAGTATAAAATCCTGACTTTTCACTTAATTGCAAATCATTGAATTGCAATTAAGTTGTTTTGTTTGTTTTTTTAAGTGGTCAAACAACTTAAAAATACCAAAATACAACTTAAAATAAAAAGTATAAAATCCTGACTTTTCACTTAATTGCAAATCATTGAATTGCATTAAATGCAATTCAAAATCTTTTCTTCCAATACTATCCTCCATATATAACATATTTCCAATTTCATCATAATTATATATGGTATAGAAATCTTTATTTTAATATATACCTTATTTTAAATAGCTTTAAAAATAAAAAAGAACCCTAATCACTTCTCATATTGGTGTTTGATATCAATACTTTATTATGATATTAGGGTGATGTATATATATATATATTCTTTTTAGAGTGTTTTGTGTGAGTTTTCCTGTTGCCTCTTTTATTTTTTGAAAAAAAAAAAAAAACTTTTTCTTTTTTTAGTAAAAATGAAGTTTGTTTGTAATGGAAGAGGAAGATCATGATCATATGTGTTCATATATAATTATTATTTTTGGATTGTTTTTATTCCATATTATATGTATAATTGTTTAACATGGGTATAAATTTAAAATTACTTATTTTCAGACAATTTTACTTTTAAAAAACAAACGTGTTGACAATACATTCAAATGTAAGGAAAAAAAAACTAACATGTCATTCAAGTTAAGATTTCATCCTTATTTAGTCTTTAGAAAAATTCAGGACTATTCAGTCTTCGGACAAAAAAACAAACGACCCCTTAATGTTTCCAATTCAGATCCATCAAGTGATAAGCCGAAAAAACTAACAACCCCTAAATTAATTTAACAACTCACATAAAACATTCTTGGCATGCTAACTCTCAGCAGTTAGTTTGCTTTTATATTTGACATTTTTTTATTTTTTTTTCCTGATTATTGTAAGTTATCTGCAGAGACATGCTTCCTACCTATCCTCACCTTCGGCTGGTTAGTTCAAAGTCTTATGTTATATATCCATCTCTATAAATCGTATATAAGTTTTTGGGATTATTTTTCTTTTGTTTTTGATCTTAAATCTTAATGACCAACTGACGACGTATATTGTATTTTATAATTGAACAGATATTAATGAGTGCTACTCTTGACGCTGATAGATTTTCTCAATATTTTGGCGGCTGCCCAATCATCCGTGTCCCGGGGTTCACTCATCCTGTAAAAATCCTACGATTTGTCACTTTTGTGTATCTGAAGTTGATTCTCATACTAATGCTCTTGCCTTCTGCATTCAGGTCAAAACCTTCTATTTGGAAGATGTTCTTGCCATCCTGAAATCTGCGGAAAGTAGTCACCTTGATTCTGCTATCACAAGTGTGCCAAATGAGGATCCTGAATTGACTGAGGAAGATAAGAGTTGTTTAGATGAAGCTTTGAATTTGGCTTGGTCAAATGATGAGCTTGACCTGCTCCTAGATTTGGTCTCTTCTGAAGGAGTCCCAAAGGTTTACAACTACCAGCATTCTGTGACCGGACTAACACCATTAATGGTGTTGGCTGCAAAAGGTAGAGTGGGCGATGTTTGCATGCTCCTCACTCTGGGTGCAGATTGCCATTTAGAGGCCAAGGATGGAGCAACAGCACTACAGCTGGCTGAAAAAGAAAACCAGCAAGAAGTTGCCCAAATTATAAAAGAGCACATGGGGACTTCCAATTCTGATTCCATGAAACAACAGTTACTTGATAAATACCTAGCAACTGTCAATCCTGAACTTATTGATGTTTTTCTTATAGAGCAGTTAATAAGAAGAATATGCATTGATTCAGAAGATGGAGCTATCCTTGTTTTTCTTCCGGGTTGGGAAGATATAAATAGAATGCGGGAGAGATTGCATGCTAACCCCTTTCTCAAAGATACTTCCAAATTTCTTATAATATCTCTTCATTCCATGGTCCCCGCTGTGGAGCAAAAGAAGGTCTTTAAGTGCACACCTCCAGGTTGTCGCAAAATTATCCTTTCAACCAATATTGCTGAAACTGCTATTACCATTGATGATGTTGTCTATGTTATAGATAGTGGTAGGATGAAAGAAAAAAGTTACGATCCTTACAATAATGTATCAACTCTTCAATCTTCTTGGGTTTCCAAAGCAAGTGCCAAGCAAAGAGAGGGACGTGCAGGCCGCTGTTTGCCTGGAATCTGTTATCATTTTTATTCTAAACTTCGAGCGGCTTCTTTGCCAGATTTCCAGGTTCCTGAAATTAAGAGAATGCCTATTGAGGAAATTTGTTTACAGGTGATTCCAAATTCTTACTTTGTGACAATAATAACTCTTGCATTTGAGGATGGGTGGATATGTGAAGGCTTTCTTTTCTTTGTCAGATTTGTCTTGTAAGCAAAATGTTATTCTCTTGCTAATTAAGTATTAATTTTTTATTCTCATTGGCTAGGTCAAGTTGATCGACCCAAATTGCAGAATTGAAGATTTCTTGAAGAAGACATTAGACCCTCCAGTTTCAGAAACCATATGTAATGCAATTACTGTTCTTCAGGATATTGGGGCTTTGACTCGTGAAGAAAAAGTTACTGAACTTGGGGAGAAGCTAGCTTCTCTTCCTATTCATCCATTGATGAGCAAGATGCTTTTCTTCGCCATATTACTGGACTGTCTGGACCCAGCTTTGACTCTGGCATGTGCTTCTGACTACAGAGATCCGTTTACCATTCCCATGTTACCAATTGAAAAGACGAAAGCTACTGCTGCTAAATTTGAGCTTGCTTCGTTATATGGTGGCCAAAGTGATCAGTTGGCTGTCATAGCAGCTTTTGAGTGCTGGAAAAATGCAAAGCAGAGGGGTCAAGAAGCACGATTTTGTTCTCAGTATTTTGTCTCCTCAAGCACGATGTATATGCTAAATGGTATGCGTAAGCAGCTCCAGACTGAATTAATTAAGTATGGGTTTATTACAGAAGACGTCTCAAGTTGTAATCAGAATGCACGTGTCCCGGGTATAATCCATGCAGTCCTTGTGGCTGGTCTGTATCCAATGGTGGCAAGGTTGCGCCCAGTTCATAAATATGGAAGACGGTATGTGGAGACTGCAAGTGGTGCTAAAGTTATGTTGCACTCGCGTTCCCTTAATTTTCAGTTATCATTTAGGAAAACTGATGATTGCCCATTAATTGTATATGATGAGATAACCCGTGGTGATGGGTCTATGTTCATAAGGAACTGTAGCGTTGTTGGACCACTCCCATTGTTATTGCTTTCGACAGAGATTGCTGTGGCTCCCATTGATGAAGATGCTGATGGGAGTGATGATGATGCTGATGGAGATGGCAGTGATGAGGATGGAATGGAGATGGATAATAGGAAAGCTGAACAACATGGAGAGAAAATTATGTCATCTCCTGATAATTCAGTTATAGTTGTTGTGGATCGCTGGCTTAGTTTTGTATCAACAGCCCTTGATGTTGCCCATATTTACTGTTTGAGAGAGAGATTATCTGCAGCTATCTTGTTCAAAGTAAGTACTTTGATTGTTTTCGTAATACAATCTTCGAAGTACAACCTTTCTTGTTTGCATCGTGAAACCTTTTGAGTCTGATTTTTGTTTTATATTGCAGGTAACAAATCCCCGGAATATTCTTCCTCCCGCCCTTGGGGCCTCTATGTCTGCAATGGCCTGCATTCTATCTTATGACGGGCTCTCTGGTATCTTATTGCCAGCTGGATCTGTGGACTCACTTACTTCAATGATACAAGCAACTGAGATTGACAAGTCTATGCCCGGGAGAGACAGAGGGATGGGCCAGAATAAAAAAGGCTTCCTTAGGTCGCTAATGAGTCCTGACACGCGGCAAAACCATCGTGTGTATGATCGCCGGAGTAGGATAGTACCTGCACACAAGGGAACACCAAATGGGAATCAATCATCAAGCCGCATAAGTCAGCCACAAGTTACAGAAGTTGGCATGAGCTCGAATCACAGGCCTCTACTACAAGGCTCGACAATAGTTGGGTCTGTTGCAGGTACACCTGTAAAATCCGGGGACAGGGGAGATTCATTCAAGCGGCAGCGCTGGAATAGGTCTAAATAGCGAAGGTAGTTAGACAGATTGGGGTTTATGTTGTAGACAGGACAGATTAATATGTATAGGTTAAAGCTGCTCCGCTCTGCTTTCAAAAAAAAAGAAGAAAAAGGATTAGGGGATAGATAGGAGCTTCAGTGAGTAGTGAGATACAAGTCTCTGTAATACATAATTATGAAGTTTTTGCTTTTGAAATTTTAAATTAATCACCTTGGAAATGTTTCAGTCTTTCCAACAAGTTGAAAAATGTATCCGAACATGAATGTGATGTGAAAGGTTTTACAAATGGTAATAGTTACTAAATTTAGCTCCAATTTTATAAGTTTTTTGTTGTTGGTCATTTGATTGAATGCTTAGATTGTATTACATTTGATTATTGTCATTTAGGATAAGTTAATGGACAAATCAATATTATTTGAAATATTTATTGCACAGCAACCTTGCTTAGGGCATATCGGAGATAACTTTTGCTTTTTGCTTTCGATAATAAAAAGAGAGGTAGAAGTCTAAGCTTCTCGGTTTCGGTTATTGTTTAGATAGTGTATTTTAGAAGAGCATTTCATGTTAAAATGATTTTTTATACATTTAATTTTCACAAAAATGTTGAAGTATAATTAATTTAATGTTAATTTTTTATTTCAAAGTCATTCCAAAACTCGAGATTCAAATCGAATAGTCGCAATTCTTTATCTTCTAGCTTGAGAAAAACCTTGCTTCTTTGTCTGGATACTCTGTGGGTTTCTCTTTCAATGGTTTTAGTTGCTTACTATCTATAGTTTCAATGAATCTCTCTGTATTTTTTTGTGGTGATTATCTCTCTCGAATTTCAAGATGATTTATCTCTAGTTTTTATTGTTCAAGTGTGTTGGAGGGAGTGAGGGATAGATATTAAAGGGTAATTTGGCCCAAAAATAGAAAGAAAAAAAATTAGAGGGGCTATTTTTGAAATTACCAATAATCCGAGGATATTGACTAATGTTCTATTAATATAAGGGTATATTTGTAAATATCACTTTCTTGGTCAACTGGAAGGGTGTACACCTGTATTCTCGTATTTATCTGAAATTCTGAAACTCTGAAGCTTGTGCTTCATTAACTTTCCTAGTGAAGTCAAAGCCCAAAGGTTGTCTTTACATATAAATCTACTGTATGTTCTTCTTCCTTGGAGCTTTTGTTCTTCTGTAATTTCAACTTGTCCAATCTCCATCTTGTACTGGGTTTAGCAGTTTAGCTTCTCTTTTGTCGTTCATGCGGTTTTTTTCCATACAACTTGAAGATTCACTTCTGCTTCCAACTCTCTCTTTGACTCTCATGCTTGTGTATTTAATTTTTTATGCATCTTAATCAATCTTTCACCCGTTAATCATATATATATCATCTCCATGTCAGAGTTGTTTGAAACTGATATTATTTATTACTTGGTGTTTTTAGTAGTTTGGTTTCTTTGTTAAATATCATGGAAAATGTCTTCTTGTCTATCAAACTCAAATGGGTCCAGTACTCACAATATAACAGCTCCTGAACTTGGATCGAGCTCAGTAGCTGTTTTGAGAAGCTATTAACGGATGCTGAATATGACTATACCGATCGTTGTTAAGGGAATTCCAGTGGGTATCTTCAAGGAGCCAGTTTTTTCATGAGCTTTTCAACAAGGGAAATGATGGTTCGGTGAATGAAGAAAAACCAAAATATCTGATGGAAAAGTTATTGGATATGAAGCCTTTTGAATTCTGGAAAGCTCATGAAGCGGTCGCCCCCGGATCTCTTGAGAAGTCTATGGTAAAGTCAAATCACTTTGCTCCAAATCTCACAAGAAATCTGAAGGTAATGTAGGCGAAGTGGACCCTATGGCCTATGCATGAAAAGAGAACCAGGAGGATCCACAAGGCACTGGACTCTGATGATATTGAACGGTTGAAGTTTCTTCTAAATGAATCTGATGCCTATTGTGATCAGAAGGTTGGCTGATCTCAATCTTAAGAACACTAGAGGGCATACAGTGCTTCATGTGGCCGCAAGGCGTAAGGAACCATCAATTCTAGTAGCGCTGCTCATCAATGGAGCCTGTACATCAAAAACTACATTAGACGGGCAAACGGTCGTTGCAATCTGTCGGAAGTTGACTGGGCCAAAGGAATTCAATGTCCGGGAACATGTCATTCTCATCACAGGTGATAGCTGATGATTTACACATGAGGTGATATTTCTTTCCTGGTAGATTGGTGCTATTTGAATTGAGTGCAGAACAATTTTTTTTTTCCTGTAAAGTAGAAAAGCAATGTTTGTAAGATAATTAATGAATCACAAAAGAAATTATCCTGTAATCAATTTTAGTAATATGGCATTTTGTAGGCAGTGTTTCAAGTATCATGCTTATATTGCAGTGGGCAGTGGCATTTACATGGTTGTTATTTCCTGCTGAAGCTAAATTGGCTATGGAGATAGCAGATGGGCATAGCCAATTTGGGACGGATCGGAGCCCTGCTGGTTTGGGACGGATCCGGGATTTTTGTCATCCCTATGCTTCCACATTCAGGTCTTCAACACCTCAAAACTCACATATCTTCGGTGTTATACATGTCACAGTCATGATAGTATGATACTATGATATCCATTGGATTCTTTCTAAGTAAAGTCCAGCATTATTCAAGTCCTTATCATGATGACTCATGAATATGTGGTCCTTTTTATATATATATATATATATATATTTATGATGATAATTTTTGTTTTTTGTTGTTCACAGAAACAAAAATGGCGAAAAGAATAGAAACGCCGATGATAATAGCAATGAAAGGCCATCCAGGCAGCGGCAAGACCACTCTAGCCCGCTCTCTAGCCTCCACCCTCAGAATCCCTCTCATCGACAAAGACGACGTCCGTGACTCCACTTTCTCTCTCCAAAACTCACTACACTCCTCCTCCTCTCTCCTCAACGACCTCTCCTACGACGCCGTTTTCCGCGTCGCCTCCACTCAGCTCAACCTCGGCCTCAGCGTTATCGTCGACTCTCCCCTCTCCTGTAGGGCCCGCCTCGATGACCTGCTCCGATCAGCCGCGCCGGCCGGGGCCCGACTCATCATCGTCGAGTGTAAGCCATCCGATGAGGCCGAGTGGAGGAGAAGGCTGGAGACACGTGGCGGGTCAAGCTGGCACAAACCATCCACGTGGGATGATATGGAGAGGTTGCTGCAAGGGTACGATGGGTGTACAGACTATGATGTGGGTGATGTACCCAAGGTGATGGTGGACACCACGGCTCCTGTGGAGCTTGAAGAGCTTGTGTCTCGTGTGCTTGAATTCATTTTATCTCACTCTGCTCCTTCAGTTAAGTATTGACATTTCTGTTGATTGGTGTTTGGAATTGTTTGTATAAATCCTGTAAAAAAAAAAAAATGTTTGATAAATAAGATAAAAAAAGGGATGTTGTGTGTTCTTTCTTCTTATCCACCGCTTACACAATATCCGTTGGATTTTGATCCAAAGTTTGACAATTTGATTTGTATGTAAGGTTATATCGGGGATTTGTAGGTGAGAAGCTTTATATATATATATATATAAATATGGGGGAGGATCCCCGGCCCCAAAACATTACACAATTTGTGGACCATTGGATTATGATGAGTTGGATGGTAAAGATGCACTCATACCTATGATCACCATCTTATACATACATCTCACTCCATCTCCTCTCTCTTCTTTTAATCCAATTAAAAATAATAAAATAGAAAATCAACCACCACCATCTCTACCTCCATCTTATCTCCGATTCTCCATTAACACAATCATTCACCACCATCACCAACCCAGAATCATCAACCCCAAACCAAAACCTGAATCATAAAAAAAAACCTCATATTATTCGATCAAAGCCAAAAAAAATCTGTAAAAAACCACAGATTGAGTGTACAGAGTTCTACTTGGAATTGGGATGCCAAATCTCAAAAGAATCACATCCACCAAAGATTGATTATTTCGTATCAATTAATTTTTCTCACCATGGTCTACACCTCATATAACCAAAACCAAAACTCCAAAAGAAAAAGAACACTGAAATCACATCCACAAAAAAATAATCCATATAAAAAAACAAAACAAAAACAGAGTTGGGTCATTATCTTCTTCAACCCAGCTCTGTTTTTTTTTTTTTTTTTTGCTCTGACACAACAAAACCATGCCCTCAAAACCGAATCTGTCTTAACCGTCCGATCAGATTCTCCCAACAACGCTGCCATCTTCGCCGTCGTCTTCATCTTCGTTGTCGCCGTCGTCATCAGACCGTTTTCGTGATCTGTCTCCTGCACTCTGTAATCGCCCTAACAAGTGGGTTCTTGATGATGTTGATTCAGACGTCGAACTCACGGGCCTTTTTTTCCAGATTTTTTTTGGTTTTGATTGAATAATATGGATTATTTTTCTGAGATTTGTGGTATTTTTTTTTTTATTCGATTTGTTTTACTTGTTTGTGGAATTTAATTTGGTGGTGATGGGGTTTGTGGATGGAGAGAGATGAGATTGAGGCAGATGATCTGGGTTCAGTGATCAGGATGGATGATTGAGGTGTTGATGATTCTGAGATTTGTGGGGTTTTTTTTTTTTTTTTTTTTAATTTCCGATTTTGGTTTGGGGTTGATGATTCTGGGGTTGGTGATGGTTGTGGATGATTGTGTTAATGGAGAATTGGAGATAAGATGGCGGTGGAGATGGTGGTGGATGATTGTTTTTTCTTTTTTAATTGGATTAAAAAAAGAGGGAGGAGATGGAGTGAGGTGTATATATCAGATGGTGATCATAGGTATGAGTGCATCTCTACCATCCAACTCATCATAATCTAGTGGTCCACAAATTGTGTAACAATTTGTGTAAAGTTTTGGGGCTATGGATCCTTCCCCTATATGTATATACTATCAAGTAAATGATCATACACAAAAAATCAGTACAGTTTTATTAATTCCAATCGGTTGGAATTAGTGAAAAAAAAATTACATTGATTCTAATCAATTGGAATTAATGAAACCGTATGAAAAATTTGTGTGAGAACTTGCACTAGAAAGTTACTATATATATAGTTTTTCTACTGTCAGTTCGTCTTCGTCTTGATATAAAATATATTAGGACGAAAATGTTGACCATAAATTATGGAGAAGTTTTGACAAGTGCATACACTTTTAGTTAAAGTATGTAAATTTAATGGTCCACATCCTTCATCCTGATATATTTTATATCAAGACGAACTGATAATAGAAAAATATTATATATATAGGGGCGGACCACCCCCCTAATTTTTTTTTTTATTTTTAAAGTTTTTAAAGTTTTAACTTTTAAATAGGATTCTTTTGGATAATTAATATGTTGTAACCAATCGGGCAGGTGATCCCACAGTCCGTTTTGTTTTCTACGGCCCCTGTTAGTCTTATTTATTTTAGTCTTGCTAATTTATAATTAAAATTATTATTATAGTTTTTTTTTTTTTTTTTTTTTTTTTTTTTTTTTTTTTTTGACGATGTAAACAGTTTATTATATAGATCAGAAGTAGAAACGATTACAACAACTGGAAATCTGAAACAAACGGAAAAGAAAACTGGGATTTACAGCATAAGACAACGAGACACAACCCAGATTCCAGTTTCCAGACTACCACTTCTAACCAAACTCACAAACCCTTACAAGAGGGACTGAAAACTGAAATGAAACTAAAAAACTACCAAAACCGACTAAACCTAACATCAATCAAAGCAAGAGGAATTCCTTGGCTGCCGGAAGGTGCTCCGGCGGGGAGGATCGGCCGGACGATTCCGAGGCCTCCATAGCCCCGCTGCAGCTCTCACTGACTCGAGAACACCCCAGATCTGGCCTGAGCCAAGTGGGTCGACCGATCTAACAGCTGCCGGCGTTGAACGGAAAACAGATCCCGCCCGGTGGCGCGAGAGGGACGGCCGATCGAACGCCAGGGCCGTCATAGCAGCTTCGGAAGGTCTCCATCTGATCGGGAAGGCCTAGCTGGAGGAAGAAGACGCCGCCGACTCCCGCTGCCACAGCAAGAGGCCGGCGACGGACCGGGGTGACCAAAACTGAGAAGACTGAAGGCGGTGAAGGAAGAGAGAGAAGGGAGAGAAAAAAAAAACTATGAGAGAGAAACTCTCAAAAAACTTTAGATAATATTATAAATTATTATTATAGTTAATTATAAAGAAAACCCACTTATATCTAATTTTATGTTTTCATATTTTACATACAACAAAATATATATAATATATTGCTTTTCGATTTGATTTCCTGTATATCATGAATTAGTCTAACATATATATACACCCTTTTTTTTCTTTTTTCTTTTTTCTTTTTTCTTTTTTTCTTTTTTTCCTTATTTGTAGTTCTGTAAATATTTTTTTTTTTTCAATTTATCTATCCGAATAATTTCAAGTACAAGATTACAAATTAATAAATATTTTAGGTTTATTTTCAGTTTTGTATTTGTTATTTTCTTAGGTTATTAATATGATTTTGCAATATTTATTATACTAGTTTGTTATTTAAACGTTTATTTATTTAAATTAGTTTGAAATTATTATAAGTTAATTTTATTTGATATAATATAATAAAATTAAAATTACAAAGAAAATTTGAAAATAATTGTAATTTAAATATATTAATTAATGATACAGTGATATTTTTAATATTCTATGATGAATTATATTTATTTTTTGTTTGTGTGAACCTTTATTTTTATTTTTATTTTTAAAGGTTTTACTTATATATATTTAAACCAATATAAAAATGTGATACATTTTTTTATTTGATCTTAAAATGAGAAAGCTATCGATAATTGATGGATTTTACAACAGAATTAAAGCCTCAGAAGCCTGTTCATCTTCGTCAACATCTAATATTAAAAGACTAGTCTTCACAATAAAAATTGAAGATGACTTTCTTACGAACTCTTTTATCTTGTATATTGAAGGAAAATCACATTAAAACTTAGTATAGATTCAATTGATTTTAGAGATTTAAAAGAGTGATCAGTTCCATTTTGATTCATAAAACTAGTATCTATTTTATTTATTAATTTATTTGTTGTATCATTACATATGAGACTAGAGGCTATTACATTTGATTTTTTTAATAACTTGATTTTTAAATATTAGAATATTTTTCTTGTGTTAACTTGAATATGTGTTTTTTGTCTTGGGCCCCCCCGAAACCGAAATCCTAGCTTCGCCCCTGTATATATACAATATGCTAGAAATATTATAACATATAATATAACTTTGTTTAAATATAAAATAATTATTTGATATTCTCTAATATTGAAGTGACCATATATATAAACTTTACATATAAACAAAGTTGGGTTGCGGATGGCTTTTGATTAATTTTATGGTCACTTGGTTATTAGAGAATATCAAATAATTATTTTACATATAAACAAAGGTATATTATATGTTATAATATTTCTACTTAATAATATATATATATTATCTTCGATATATATATATAGAGAGAGAGAGAGAGATTCTTTTGATAATCCAATTTTTTCTTTTTATATTTCTTTTCTAAAGACATTTCATTCTCAAAGTTTAAATTTTAAAAAATTTTAAAAAATTATAAAAACACTTCCTTTTTTTCCAATATTATCTTTTTTATCTTTTAACACCCCTATTCTAAAGATACTCCATTTTAAAAAATAAATTTCTAAAGACACTCCATTTTATTTTAATAAAAGTTAGGACGAACCATCGTAGCCTTTGGATTCATTCGATGAGTAATCTTTTTTGAATTAAATTATTAAAAAAGAAATTATCTCTCCTAAACCATTAGATTAAATATTATATATTAAACACTCTCTCCTAAATTTTTTAATTACCCTATTAAACTCTTTTTGCTCCAATACATATCTCTAATTTTTTATTTCCATTCCTTCTCAAGCAAGACTAACAGTTTTAAACTTACGAATAAGCTTGATTTTTATGAACCGTATATATGTATATATTAAAAATAAAAATCAAAAACTCTAAAAACAAGTACCTTGTTTTCAATTCTTTCATTAGTCTTAGAAATTATGAGTTTAATTGAATCTAGTTGTAATAAATCAAATTTTCATATATCTTTTTTTTTTTTTTTTGAAAAATTGACTTTTTAATATATATATATATATATTACTGTTAGTAAAAAACCAAAAATATTCATAAGTTTTTTTTTTTTTTCTTTAACTATTAATTGAGAAAGTATGGAGATAGGATTTTTTTTTAAAAAATAAAAAATAAAAAATGAGAGATAGTAATTAGGAGAGAGTGTTTAATATTGTAGTAATAGATTTAGGAGAGAGAGTTTAATACGTAATATTTAATCTAATGATTTAGGAGATATGATTTCTTTTTAAAATAATTTAATTAGTTTTGAGTGTAGAATTTTTTTGTCTTGATTAGTAATTTTAGTTCAAGTTAAAATTGTCACTAATAAAAAAAATTAAATTGGAGTGTAAATAGATAATTTGTGGATTGTGAGAAGAAGCTCTCATATATATATATATATATAAATTTTCCAATAATGACTTTTACAATACACACTTTAAACATCTTTGATGAAATTGCATGGAATATATTGAATTTTCATTTGATTTTTTGAATGCATCATAAGAAAATTAAAATACACATTTGATAAAAATTTGATTTTTTTTTTTTTTGGATTGGAGAACTATTTTTTCTTATATTTCCCTATTTTTAAATGTTTTATCTTCAAAAAAGTAAGAAAAAATTAGTTCTTCCACCCGAATTTTTAATTTTTTTTTTCCATGTATATGCAGGTATAGAATACTGAGGTACCTATATACCGTGTAGGAAATATTGTAATCGTAATTTAAAAAAGTGTAATCCAACCTTTGATCGCAGTATTTTCTACACGATGTATGAATACATCGATGTTCTATAAATTGGTCCCCATATATATATATATATATATATATATATATATATATATATATATTACTTCTAAGTTCTAACGTTGAAGATTCAAACATGAGAAATATCACATAAGGTTGTATTAGTGTTTTTATCAAATAAAATTAACTTTTATTGGTTATATATTTATAAAAAAAAATTATTATTTCTCTAGTCAAGACTGTCGTGAAATTTTGTTGGATATTTTATTTTTGTATCAAATTGTATCTTAACCTTTGATGTAACAGACAAAATGAGGTTGACTTAGTGGTTTGTCCCATACATCTACATCATGACATCATGAGGTCGTGAGTTATCCATCTTCTCAACTCTTGAATTATTATAATATTTAAAAATAAAATAAAAACTAATAATATAACAATTGACATAAATCTTAATGTTAAGATTAATGTGTAACGATTTATCAAATATACATACATACATATACAGTCTTTCTATTATCAGTTTGAACTGATAAAAATTATATCAGTTCCTTATATGTAGGCCATTGGATTTAAATACTTTGACTGACAAGTGCATACAACCAAGTTAAAGTATTTAAATCCAGTGGTCCACATACAAGGAACTGATATAACTTTTGTCAGTTCGAACTGATAATAGAATTTCTGCATACATATATATATATATATAAATTCTCAATGAACTCATCATCTATTAAAAAATTCAGATTAAAATTTATAAAAATCGGTATAATTTCATCAAGGTCCTTACCGAAATTAAAGTAAAAGACTGCTCACTTGAAAGTTAATATATATATATAAATTATTGTCATCTAAAATATAAAATAAATAATTAATAATGATGATATTGATGATGTTGACATGATGATATTGATGATGATGACATGATGAATTGATGATATGGAAGGAAATTTCTGTATAATAAATTAATAATAACTTGATAAAAAAAAGTCTTAATAAATTTTTTGGGGCATTTGTTTATATATATCTTTATTGAGTAATTGTGTTTATTCTCTCTTATCCAATACGGTCTATATTTCTGTTAAAGGTCTGTCCTTTTGTTCTCTTCCCACAATTTAACAGTTAGATTATAATTTCAATCCAACAAATTTTCTTTCTGCTTCTATTTTTAACAAATGCCGTCCATAATTAACCCATTTTAAGTTTTAATTAAACACAAAAGCTGGCCCTCCTAAATTTTATAGATTTTATCACTTCATTGGGGGTTTCCAAATCCCAAGTCAACTCAACTCAACTGCAAAGTCGTTTCTAAGCTGTCTCTGTTCTTCACTTCTTCCACATTCATCTGAAGCTTCCGCTTCATTGGTCATGTCCCAGTAGACTCAAAGTCTACCCTCCTTCCTTCAAGAATCAAGATTTTCTTCTTTTGGGTTTAGTGTTATCAACTGGGTATTCCATAGAAATTCAGGATTCAATTGTTCTTCTTCTAAGTCTCTCTGTTTTGACTCTCATATATGCTTGCTCTTTAAATCCAATCCATCTTCAACTCTACTTTTCTTTGTTTCATCTGTTAATCATATCAGTATCACCAACATGATTCGGTTCAAATTTGTTAATTTCAGGACCTTCTGGGATAGCTCTAGTCTCTGAAATATCAGTTTATTTTTGATTCTCTATACGATGGAAAATGGAAACGAAATGTCATCATCCTTGAGTTTTGCCTCATCTTCTTGTCTCTCAAATGGGTCAAGTAGTCTCAACATAACTCCTGAACTTGTGGGAAATCTGGAAAATTTGAGCTTGAACAAACTCAGTAGCAGCCTCGAGAAGTTATTAATCGATGCTGACTATGACTACACCGATTCAGAGATCGTTGTTGAGGGAAGTCCAGTGGGTGTCCATCGATGTGTATTGGCTTCACGGAGCCAGTTTTTTCATGAGCTTTTCAAAAGGGGAAGTGGTGGTTCAGCTAAAGAAGGAAAAGCAAAATATCTGATGACTGAATTGGTGCCTTATGGAAAAGTTGGATACGAAGCTTTCAATGATTTCTTGAACTATTTGTATACTGGAAAGCTGAAGCCGTCGCCTCCGGAAGTGTCCACCTGTGTTGATGAGGCTTGTGTACATGATGCTTGTCGTCCTGCTATCAATTATGCTGTGGAATTGATGTATGCTTCTGCAACTTTTCAGATGAAAGAACTGGTTTTGCTTTCTCAGGTAAAATTGTTCTTGTGCTATTCAAAGTGATTTTGTGTTGGCTTGGATTTATGTTGTTTTTATAGACATTTAAAGACAAAGACAAGCTAATTGTATTATTGGGGAAAAAATGTTTCATTGTGTAGCACCAAAACAGTTAATTCCAAACAATTGGCAGAAGGGTTTGATCTAAAATTGAAGGGAACCAAATTTCCTAGTAAGTGGAAAATTATCTTCCACTACAGAGTTCATAAGCCACTGGTCCAAAGCAGTAGGAAAACAATGAAAAGAAACAGAATATGTCTAAATTCGATTGTGCTTCTAGCCGATTAAAAAAATTGTAGAATCTGTTAGGTTATGTCGAACTGTTATTTACTATCCCATGGTAGTACTACGTTTGTAATAAACAATACCTTGTTCTATATCAAGCTTTCGAAATAATGGGGAATTCATTATTTTCTTGTTCGGAAGAAAAATAAGTTTATTGAGAGAGAAGTAAAATACATATCATGACAACCGTTGTCTTTATTTGATTCATTTCCCCGGCCTTTATTTCATTGTCAAATTGCAGTAATTGTGACTGGTTATTAGCATGTGAAGGTGAATTTTCAGGATAAATAAGTTGTAACTCACCTGCAACTTTGTTTTAATAGGTGTCAAGTTCTTGCACTGGCTTGACAATTTTGATATTTAGGATGTTTTACCTATATATATATATATATATATATTCTCAACCACCTTATATTTAATTCTCAAAACATTCAAGCTTCATAGCGAGAGTTTGATGCAACATATGTTGAATCTCGTTTTGTATAAACAAGAAGTGTCTTCCAACATTAGTCCAGCTGATGTTTAGATAAAATGCGACTCTTTTTTTTCTATGCCTTTTTCTTTCCCATGTTATCATCTGTAAAGTGATCGATTCTAGGAGAAGAACATTCTTATATATAATATATGTTGCTTATTAAAGATGATCTAGTTTCAGGGTATATGAATTTTGGACAGATTTATTCTTACACAAAAAACTTCATGTATCCATGCAGCGGCGGCTTCTGAACTTTGTCGAGAAGGCTTTTGTGGAAGATGTAATCCCGATTCTCATGGCTGCATTCCATTGCCAATTGAACCAGCTTCTCTCTGACTGCATCCAGAGAATAGCGAGGTCTGATCTTGAAAATGCATGTCTTGAGACAGAGCTTCCTCATGAAGTCTATAGTGAAATCAAATCACTTCGCTCCAAATCTCTGCAGGAGTCTGAAGGTAATGTAGGGGGAATGTCTGAAGGTAATTTAGCGGAAGTGATCCCTTTGCACGAAAAGCGAATCAGGAGAATCCACAAGGCACTGGACTCTGACGATATTGAACTGTTGAAACTTCTCCTAAAAGAATCTAATGTCACTTTAGATGATGCTTTTGCTCTGCACTATGCTACTGCGTATTGTGATCCGAAGGTTGTGAAGGAGCTCCTCAGTCTAGACTTGTCTGATCTCAATCTTAGGAACACTAGAGGACATACAGTACTTCATGTGGCTGCAAGGCGTAAGGAGCCATCAATTCTAGTAGCACTGCTGACCAAGGGAGTCTGTGCATCAGAAACTACATCTGATGGGCAAACAGCTGTTGCAATCTGTCGGAGGTTGACCAGGCCGAAGGATTATAATGAAAATATAAAACAGGGTCAGGAGTCTAACAAAGACAAGATGTGCATTGATGTCTTAGAGAGAGAAATGAGAAGGAATTCAATGTCTGGGAACATGTCAATCTCATCGCACATGATAGCTGATGATTTACACATGAGGCTGGACTATCTGGAAAACCGAGGTGATATTCCTTACCTTGTAGACTGGTGTTTATTTTATTTTTAATGATCGGAGATTAAATAGCTAATTTTCTTTTATAGTTTTCTGTTAACAGTTTTTTTGATTGGTTTGCACATACAGATTTTGGATTGATAAGCAGCAATACGAAACACCATACTGCTATTAAATTATTAATGCATCATTTTCTATTTAATATCTAAAAGAGACATTAAATATTTTTGCTCGTAAAAATTCTCTTCTTCAGGATTTCATTGTTATTGAGTTAAGTATAATACTTCAAATAAGAGAATGCCTAAGTGGGCTACAAGGCAATATGAAACAAAAATTACGAGTTCTGCATATATCACACCAAACTGATAATATTTTTGGGTTGGTTTTCTGGCCTCCCGAAGAGTCCATATATTCTTAAGCCACCCGTGCTCGTAACAAAACACCATTATTAAACTTTGATATTTTCCTTGATTCTGGTTACTATATCTTCCACTTGAAATTTCAAAAGCAATATTACTTGAAGGATGAAATGATCCTGTAATCTCCTTCCGTGTATAGTAAGATAACACTATATTGGTACTGATTTGGTAAAGCTAATTGCCATACATTTTCTTGTAGCCATTGTTTGAAGTATTCTCATTTTAGCTTGTTTATATTGCAGTTGCATTTGCACGATTGCTCTTTCCTGCTGAAGCTAGACTAGCTATGGACATAGCGAATGCACATTCAACCTCGGCTTACCCCCCTGCAGCATCAAAATCGAAAGGATCAAGTGGGAACTTGAAGGAGGTTGATTTGAATGAAACACCCTCTGTGCAAGCCAAGAGAATCCAATTGAGAATGCAAGCTTTGCTTAAAACAGGTATTATATACGTAAATAACTTTTGTACGTCTATGTTTAGTGTAGAGAGGATGGAAATGAAACCTTTTGATCATTAATGATACTGTATAAATTTTAACCCTAAGCCTCTCAGTATCTACTCTATGCCTTTGGACCTACAAGTTATTGACCCTGCCATGTTTTCCACAGCTAGACATCTTGTATCTTGCTATTTTTCTTCATGTCTTATAAGGGAAGAAGCTGAGGCCCAGAACCCAGAGAATTGATTTAGTAAATTTAGACCCTTGATTTTGTTGAATATGAAGCTTTAGAAAATGGGGCAAAAAATAGCTGTATTCAAATTTTGTTTACAGTTAGATTTCATTGAACTTATCACCCAAAAAAAAAAAATCAAATCAAAATTCATTAAAATCGGCATCGGTTGATTTCACCAAAGTCCTTACTTTGAGTTAAAATAAATGATCCCTTAGGAGAGAACTATCGTATATATATGGGTTCACCTTCAGACCATTAGAATTTGGTCTTGCTTTTGCATGGTCGCATGTAGCTTACATGCCTTAAGTCACATGAGCTGCATGTGACCAAGCCAAAACAAGGCCAAATTTTAAGGGTGCATTAATACATCCATGCACCATTAAAATCAAAGTGAGAAAATCGAATAAAACCTTTGTACTATTTATGTATGTGGTATGTGCTCTAGCAGTCTATTGAGATCATTAAAGTGCAAAATCGTAGAATAGTTAAAACCTGACCGAAGATTGCATTACTTAAGGAAAGCTTGAATTTATATTGTGGTAGAATTTGAATTTTTATTAGTTTCATAGATCATATTCTGAGCTTGCTCTAATGACAGTGGAGACGGGTCGACGCTACTTCCCTCATTGCTCGGAAGTGATTGATAAATTTCTGGACGATGACATGCCTGATGCTTTACTCCTAGAAAAGGGGAGTGCAGAAGAACAGAACATTAAGAAGATGCGGTTTACAGAACTTAAAGAGGATGTACAGAAGGCATTTTCGAAGGACATGGCTGTGAACCACCGATCCTGTTTGACATCATCCTCATCGTCCTCATCTTCTCCGAAGGAGGCTGTCAAGCACAAGGTTAGAAAAAGGTGATGTTTATGTTCACCATACATGTCCTAGGCTTAGTTTGATTGACATGCATAAGAGCCTATGTTGTGGTTGTTCTTTGTAATTGCAGAAAGATTAAATGTATAACTTGCCTTGTAATGTAACGTCTCCCAAAGTATTTTGCATGTAATATGTTAAATGGTGCAGAGATTTCTGATTTTAGGGGAAAGGAATTGCCTTGTATTAATATGTAACTTATTGTTATTGATGATATGAAGTGTTCTTGCGCCTGTGTGTGCGAACTGCGCATATGGGATAGCTTAGTTGATTAGATTTCGTTGTGTGTTACTCGTTGTAAACATGATCATTCCAAAAATCGTCCATTGAAATTACCTGTCAAGTTGAATGAACGATATTTCTATCAAGTCACAATTGGACGTGATACGATGTATTGGTGATCATAATCATGTTTCCTACAGGACCCCCTGATTCATAGGTCTTATATTACGTCCTTGACCCTGCCCAATAGGTCTTATTTATACCAAATAATAGCAAAAATTATATAAAAATATTTCCAAAAAAGGAAACAGAATGTATTACAAAATAAAATAAAAAAAGAGACCAAGACAGTCAATAAGAAAACATCAAAAGCAACATCAGAGCAAAAATGTAAAATAAATAAATAATATTGACGTGTGACATTAAGATAAAATAATGTTAGCTTTGTTATAATGACAGAAAAATACTTTTGACCAATGGTTGATTTCTTGAACTGTCCAATTGCTCTTAATTTAATTCTTTAATCAATTATTATAATATTATTTATTTAAATTATCTATTCAAACTGCACTTTATTCTTGGCATGTTGAGTTTTTTTTTTTTTTTTTTTTTTTTCCTTTAACAGTTACAACTAATGTGAGACTAAAGGGTTGAAGAAAATGACTCAAATTTACAACTTCAATGATTTAGGTGTAAGAGACCTATCTTGACCCAAACTTATCTTGGCAACTACGTGAGAGAGTTATTGATTTCTTTGATTTTGGTAGGTTGAGCCGTTGAGGCAACCCCTAACTTAAAAAATAAATATAACTTTATTTCAAAAAAACATACATTTAAGAGAACCTTCTAAAAGGTTATGAGAAGAGGAACTTTTGGGATAACAACAACTTAATAATTTGAGTTTAAATGACACCGAATTATGGTGATGGACAAAATATCCCTATATATATTTTTTTTTTTCTAGATCTTTTTTTCTTTGATTTTTTTTCTTTCCAAAAACCTCTATTGATTGAGGTGACCTCCATCAATGCTGGTAGAACAGACCTCAAATGAATGTCAAAAAGACCTCCATTAGAGATTGAATGGAACTTGACCTCCATCGGAGGTCGACGAAGAAGATGTAAAAAAAATAAAATTGAGTGGCAATAAGTCTTGGGTGACTTACTCAAGACTTATTGCCCAATATTTTTTTTTTGTTTAATTTTTTTGCATTACACCCAGTAAGTCTCAAAAAGACCAAAATAAGTCTTGGAAAGACCAACAAAAGTCTCGGGAAGACCAACAAAAATCTCAGAGAATTTTTTTGTTCTTTTGTGTTTTTTTTTGTTCCCTCTTTTCGTTGATTCCTCTTCTTCGTCTCAAACACATATAAAGAGATAAAATCACAATTTCTTTTCAACTTTCTCGAGAGATTGTTCTTTTTTCTTGTGAAAAAGTGAGTGAAAAGGTTGTTTTTCTTGAGAGAAAGAGAAATAAGAAAGAAAAGTGAAGTCAATGGCATTTTTGTCTCATTATAAACTTTGGTGTTAAAAAACATAGAATTATAAACTTTGTGTTATCCAAGGATGAAGCCAGGATTTTGACTCCGGGGGTCAAAACTTAAACTAATTTTAAATGATGAACACATAAATAATATTAAAAAAAAGGTCTAATAATAATAATAATAATAATAAACCATATCATTGAAGTCTCAATTATAAATGAAAGGAAATGAAACAAAAACAATCTATACATGCGATATAAAATGAAACTTTTCTAACTCTTTTATTAGATCACGAAAGTCATCTATAATTGATTTAATACTAAATTTCAAATTATTAATTGAGAAGATTCAAAACATTCCTCTTTGTGATTTGATGTAGAAATAAACAATTATTGATGATCAACTCAATATTTCAAACCGGCATCTGAGAAAGAAAAAAAAAGTTATCAAAGGATAAGTAAAATATAATTGTTTTTAAAGAATTTTGAAAGCTATATACTTGAGATTGTAACTTGTTTTATAGATAAACAATCGGTTGTTGTGATTATAAAAACAATATGTTGTCCGTTAAAATTATGACCATGAAAAAGAAAAGGAAAAAAAAATGAAACAAAATAAACTAGGATTAAAGTTAGGAAAGGAAACTTAATGGAAAAGAGAAACTTAAAAGGAAAGTAAAAATATATAGTCAATTTTTTTTTTTTTAAGTATTACACTATCATATAAATTCGAGGTTTTTTAAAGAGGGAAAGAACTTGAACCCATAACCTCGTGGTGCAGATATGCAGAGTTTTACCACCAGATCAACATCATCTATAATTAATTTATATTTTATTGCTTTTAAAATTGTAGAATAAATAAATTAAGTTTAATTAATTAAATTATAACCGTGAAGTGGTAAATTTTTTTTATTTGTTTGAAACAGTAAATTTTTACTATTGATAATTAAAATTAAAAGATTATGTAAGGGAATTAAAAGCTCTAGTTAGGATATGATGGGGGTGCCCAGCTTAATAACAATGACTAATTTATAAAAAGAGTACTAAAAGAGACATTGGACATTTTAATTTTTTTCATCACCCCCTGCCCCAGGGCTGATCCACACAAGGTCAAACCTATTTGGTGCTATTAACGTGTATTTCATATATATATATATATATATATATATATATATAGATATATATATATATATACTCAAAGTCTTCTTAAACTTGATTAATGACTCACAAATCTTGTCGCTATTAACCCATATTTCATATATATATATATATATACTCAAAGTCTTCTTAAACTTAATCAATGGCTCACAAGTCTTGTCATAATCTTAAAAATTCAGTTCGGTTCTGATGAGAGAAAAATTGTATATAATAATAATAATAACAACAACAACAACAACAACAACAACAACAACAAAAATTCTCATACTTTTTCATTTATAATATTTAGGGATAAATACACCTACCTCCTTTGAAGTTTGGTATAAATATAACCACAAAGCAAGTTTGTATTTATGTACTCATACCTCCCCAACTCTTAAAATTGAACTAATAAAAATACCAAATTTCCCTTTATTATTAAAATTTCAAAATGAAGATAATCTTTTTATAAAATAATAATTAAATAAAATTAATTGAAGATATTCCTTTCAATGTAATATAAATGGAAAAATAAAAAAACTATTTTTGTCTTAATTTTTTTTAAAAAATTATTGTTTTTTAAATTTATATTTTATCATAATAAATTGTTTTTAAATTTTAAATTATCTGTATTAGCTTTTAATGTTTGTTTTTATTTTTATTTTTTATAAAACAATTATCTTCATTTTTAAATTTTAATCACGGAGGACAATTTGATATTTTTATTAGTTCAAATTATTGATTTTAATGAATTTTGATATGGATGATAAATTCAATGAAATCTACTTGAAAATATAGCTAAAGAACAAATTTGCATTTATCTATTCAAACCTCCCATACTCTTAAAACTGATCTAATAAAAATACCAAATTGCCCATAGTTATTAAAATTTAAAAATGATAATAATCTTTTTATTAAAAAAAAATCGTAAAAGCAGTACAAATAATTTAAAATTTAGAAACCTTTTATTATTAAAAATTTTAAATGTTAAAAAAACAGTAAAAAAAAATTCAATTTAAAAATAAAGATAATTTAAAAATTTTAAATTAGTTTTTACTTTTCCATTTTAAAATTATTTTTTTTTAATTTATGTTCCATTGAAATAATTATGTTCAATTAATTTAATGGGTAGCATTAACATGTGCCATAGGGGCACAAGTTAACACCTAGAAAATAATTACAAACGTAAACTCAATCACTGCAAGGTAGAAACAAGGCAATAAATATAATGATTTAGTTTCATTTTATAGTTATTTTCTAAGTGTTGACACGTGCCTTAGGTATGTCAACAACAACAACAACAACAAAAAAAAAAAAAAAAAAAAAAAAAAAAAAAAAAAAAAAAGCATATGTTAACATTACCCTAATTTAATTTAATTGTTTTTTTTTATATAAAAAGATAATCTTTATTTTTTAATTTTAATAACCAATGGCAATTTAGTCTTTTTATTTTATTAATTCATTTTAAAAAGTAGAGAATGTCTGAGTAGATAAATACATATTATATAGCTACGAGCATGCAATTATATTAAACTTAAGGGGAGGTCTGTATTTACCCCTATGTCAGGAATATTCTATTTTAGATAAATACATATCTAAAATAATGCTGACAATATTTATAATTGTCGTAAATATTAAAATTGGTAGAATATTTACTACAATTATAAATAGGGTGCCGATATTGACACCCATAAATATGATAAGCACACCCATATTTTAATAAAAAATTTAATTACTAAAATATCCCAATAGAAATTTACTAAAAAGGACAAATTAGTTTAATTAAAAAAAATAAAAAATACTATGTACACCCATTAATTACACCCATATATTCAACTATATCTCTTTATTAAAAAAACTAAACCCTTATTAAACCCTAATTCTATTTCAATATCAAAATCTCCCATTATCGTTAGGCTTGATTCAAACGTTACTTGAATATATATAACGGCTTACAAAACTTAGCATTTTCTCAATATAGACAAGATCATGTAGTTATCAGATTGAGAATTTTGATTGATTCATTGTTAACAAGAGATAATTAATTTGTTGTTCTTTTGTGAATTTGTGGGCGTTTTGCTTGCGCTAGCAGGGGCTATTATGTGGTGTTAATTCTGTATTTTGACTTCTCTGGTCTTGTTTTATTTATATGCTAATTTTGGTTCTGTTTTGCCTATGTTCTTAGTGTTCTGGTTGTCTGGGTTTTTTAATCTCTTGTTTCTAGCTGTTTGGCTCTTGTTTTTATTTTCTTGTTGCCTTTGTTTTGGCTTTTCTTGACTTTAATAATATTTGGGAGTTCAAAAAAAAAAAAAAAAAAACAAATTTAGATTTTTATTTTATTTTTTATGTAGTTGAATTTTTGTAATTATTTGGCTATAGAGTGAAAGACAAATGCTGAAGAAGATACAAAATAACTTGATCATTTATGAAATTGGGTGTGTTAATAACTTAATAGAGTTTATAAATAAATTGTATTAAAATGATACATTCCTTTAAATAAGGGTACTATTGACATTAAAATGGGTGCTTATAGTAATTATTTAATTTTAAATTTTAGACATGGGTATACTTATAAATATGGGTGTGCTTATCATATTTATAAGTGTCAATATCCATATCCTCATAAATATTTTATTAATGCTGACAATATTCTAATACATATTCTATTTTATTAATTTATTTGTTCCTATAATTTAAAATCAGGAATGATTCCAACTAATAAAGTAAAGATAAAGATAAATAAATAAAATAAATAAAATGTTGAGAGGTTGCTCACGCAATCTCGCGGCCATTGGTTCGTTGCCCTGTTTTGTGTCTTTTGACCCCTCTCCCACGAAATCCCAAACCCAACCCCAACTTCTATTTTTAAAACAACAACACTATTTATTCAAAGATTCGCAATTGCAAATCATCTCTCTCTCTTAAACTTTCCCAATTCTTCCCGCAACTTTCCCTCGACTTTCTTCGTCTCTGGTAACTTCTTGCTGCTATGAATACTATCGAGATATATATACATATATACACTTTTTGTTTTCCTTGGTGTACTCTATTTTATACTTAATTTGACGTTGGATTGTAGATTGTTTCTTTTTTTGCTTTTGTTTTTTGCTTTTGGGTTGTGGATGACATGAGACATTATTTTTGCTATGAGTGACTTCACATTAATAAGTTGGGTGAATTCTATTGTGAAATCATTTGCTTTGGGTGCCACTTTCATTGCGTTAGGACTTTGAATACTTGTTTCGATGAGTTTGCTAATGGGTGGGGTGTCAGCTTGGAATTGCCTGATAAATTTTTATCTTCGAGGGGTGGGGATGTGTAGTTCACACAAAGAGTTGATGGGGTGCATTGTGTTTTCTTTCGCTGATTTGTTGCATATGCGTGCCGTGTCATAGATGTACCTATGCCAGGCAAGATTTTAGCAACGATATTTGATTGACTGGATGGAGGGTGTTGGAAGGAGCTAGAGATTAGTCACTTTCTACTTGTTAATTTGATCATAATCCCATTATATGTTCAAGTTTCGTTTTTCTTTTATGTGTGTGTGTGTGTATTATAAATTAAGTGTAAGAATGTATGAATCTCTCTCTTTAGTGGGCCTCATCATTTCCTTGCATTTTCTGTTCCTTGATGCAAGGATTGGCTCATTTGTATATAATATCTTTCTTCCTTCCTTCCCTCCTATTATTTCTTCCCAACAAAACAAAGGAAATGTTCTCTTTCCTTTCTTCTCTTCGTCAAATATGCTCTAGATTGGAAGGATGGATATTGTAGAGGTTCTACTCTACTCAATTCCATTAACTAAGTTGTGTGGCCAATCATCAACTTTGAACTTATTTTGATGTTTAAATGTTGTACTGTATAGAACTCCTCCTGGATCTCCCATCTGCGGAATACATCATGTAAAAGAACATTTTCCCTTGTCATCCTAAACAAGCTCTAATCTACTTGACCATTCAAGCATTTGACTTTTCCACTTCCATTTCATTCACTCGTCTTCTTAAATTTTAGATGACCAATGGTATAGTTGTCAGCCACGCCAGTTTTACAAGTACTTGACATGCTGAGAGTTTGGTTTTTCCTTGTTCCTGCCTCAGCTGCCCTTTAGTCTTTACAGTAGAGATGAAACTGTTAGCATGAAGCTATTAACCTTACTCTCATTGTTTTGTCTTAGTGAAGATTTTACTTAGAGTCTTGGACCATGGTTTATAGCTTTGCTCATAATGATCTCTCTCTTTTTTTTTTTTTTTTTTTTTTTATAAATTTTCTTCATCATTCAAAATTCTCAAAGGACAGAATGTATTTTAAACAAAAATGTCTTATAGGGAGGAAGAAGCCTATACAAAAGGATAAAAAGGTTGCTTTTACATAATCCTGCTTTATACTTGCTGTTGCGCTGTAAAAGAGTTGATGATCAAAGTATATATGGTCAAAAAATGTATAAAACTAAACCAACACCCCTTTACAATTTAAGTGAATAAAGAAAAAGGAGGTGTCTATGAACTTCCTTGCGAGTTATACATTCTGATTTGTACTTCATTGAAAGAGAAGTGATTTTGCAATTTTTAAAATACATTTTTGTTCATAATTTTATCCTTTTTTCTTCTTCTTGTTGCTAAGTTTTTGTTTTGTTTTGTTCCAGTGTTTACTCAAAATAGTGGTAAAAAAAAGGAAACAACATAGATAGGAAGACGATACAGAATATTCGACAACATAAGAGCCTATTGTGAGACCTCTTCGCCAAGGAATCTGCTGTACTGTTGATTTCTGAAGAAGCGAGTATGGAAATCAAATCTTACCAGAACCAGGCTGAGTTGCTGCTAAAAGATTATATACTTGCAGATCCATTTATCCCATACACTGCGATTGTTGGTGGCATTTTCGCATTCAAGTTGGTAAGTTCACATCATTACAGATAGTGATCAATACTCACTTACACATTGATCATGCCAGTGAGATAGATCTTTATATATTATTTATGTGTTTAACCCTTTTTATCTTCATTCTTCAGTATTTTTTGTTTCCTGAATAGATTTCACCAATTATATATTTTTTATTTCTTTTGTTTTCCTTAGTATCTCTTCCTTTTCAGGTCTATGATCTTACCCATCTGTTCAGTTCCGTTCATTTTAAAAGTTATTCCGGCTTCTTACGAATTCAACGAGTCGAGTGGAGTAACAGGTGACTGAATGTTTTCAGTTTGTCCAATTTCTTTTATATTTATTATTGATTTATATTTAAACAGTTGTCTAAATGAGCTCTACTTATGCAGGGCCGTGTCAACCATCCATGCTTTATTTATCACAGTAATGTCTTTGTATTATGTATTTTGGTCAGATCTCTTTTCTGACATCCAATTTGATGGCCTTATTACATATCGTAATTCTTCGGTGTCTACATTCGTATTGGGGGTAAGGATACTTTTTGTTTTTTTCTTTTGCCGTTCCCTTTTTCTTTTTGAATGAATTTCCTGTAGGTTTTAAAGTGTGCTCAACCTCTCTCTTTTGTCTGACACTGAGAATATAGGATATTTTTCATACTTAAGCTTATCTTTCCTAGTGGAAGTATAGAGTAAAATTTGATAGTATTTAGTTATGCATTTTAGATGTTAATTCGCTGGCAATATCCTTAATGTTTGTCCTAATAAAAGAAAATTCCTCCTTAGCCTGTTTACCATTATTGATTGCAATGTAAAGCTAATTTTTTCTAGGTGTCAGACATAATAGTTATATGTCTAAAGACTCTAAACATATTCATATAGACTTCAAAGTTCAAATATCAAGAAAACTTTATCAAAAGAAATTAAATTTACTTTTTCCCCTCCAAAGGATGCAAGCATAGATAGATTAAAAAAGTCATTGTATTCTTTCTGATTCCTTATAATCCACCTTTGTTTTGTTTTGTAATTTGATTAGAAATGTAGAGAGTGCTAGGCTCTGTAGAACTGCATGATTATGACTTCTTGAAATGTAATATAAACATTTGGCTTATTTGTGAATTTTTTTAATCATTAGATGATACAATACAAGTATCTATTATTTACTGTGGAGCTGATTTGCTTTTTGAGAATGAAGTTACAATTGCGTATGTCTTTTTCTATATAGTGTTAATGGTTTGATAGTTTATCATTGTTTTTAATTTTCGTATTTATTTTATTTGCCAGTGGAAATATCTTATTAGATATGTTAATTGATTTATACAATATTTTTGGGCTTCCACTTAAACTGAAAAGGTCTATTACTTGCAGCAGAATGTATATTGGTGGTGGCATATATGTTTACATTATTTAACCAATCGAAAACATAGTTGTGGCCTATCATAGTTGGAACCCAGAATGGATGAATAATAAAAAATAAAAAGTTATGTTGCCTAGGATTATTGTTCAATGGTATGAAATAAAGTTATATACATGTGGTATTGTGGTATAATGGTATTATTGATTAGCAATTTAGCATGAATGTTGACATCACCAATATTAATTCAAAGACAACAGAATTTTAAATGAAGATACTTGAAGCGCCAAATTGAATTCCTTATTTGAATAATGTATGATGGTGATATAAGAACAAAAGTAAAGTATTTATAACTAGAATGTTGGATGAGTAGCACATTTAACATGAAGGCGGTGATAGAAAAGATGAAAGCTTGAGATTAAAATAATTTTTTATATTTTTATTTATTTCTTTTCCGAATATTGCTGATGATGAGGTATGTGGAAGGTTTAGAATGTGACAAGACAAGGAATGTTAATAAAATGGTTAAGTTAAAAGTGTTAAGAGTAAAAGGGAAAGAGCAAAAAGGATTTTAAGGATGGTAGATTAACGGGAAACTGCAGTCGTTGGTAAAGAGGATTTTTTCTGGACAATGGAATGATGGATAAGAAATTTGGAGTAATGTACTCTTACATGTATTCCGTATTTCACTAGGGCTGCCACATTTTTCTTAATTTCGTTTTTACACCAGAAAATATTTCCTGCTGAATAGGTATTCTCTGTCTTTCTATTCCGGGAGACTCTTAAAGAAATATTGATATACAGCCTTCAAGTGTGGTAAGGATGGGTAGATTTTATGAATGCACAAGCTAAGGATATTGTTATGGCTTGCAATGGCTGATGTTAGTTTTTGACAGAGATGGAGTAGAGGTGTAGAGCATAAGACCTCTTTTTTTTCTTTTCTTTTTTCTTAGGAGTTTACATGTCCTCCCTATGCAGCTGGTTAAGGAATGAGAATGAGAATGAGGGCAGAGCCATCTACCCATATAGTATGACATTGTAGGATGTTACCGGGCTTTGGCAGTGCCCTATTTTTACTTGAATGTCAAAAGATTTGCAGTTATGGTAAAAATCATAAGCACATGGCATATTTACTATACTTTTCATTGCAGTAATCATTAATCAACATTTGGTTGCATCATGTTTTCTTGGGAGCTAATCATAGTAATTATATACATGCAAGCCGGAGAGAGTGCGTCCATGCTGTACCATCTTAGATATTGGAATGGTAGTGTTGTTGAATCTTCTGATGTTAATGTGATTTCAAATTTTACCCGCTTCACATTACCTTGCAAAAAGTAGGAAACTGAAACTAAACAACTAAAATAACCTGCTTCATATTATGTTACCTCACAGTTTTAGTCATAACACTGTAATGTAATTTTGACAGGTTTCCGTTGGTTACTTTCTTGCGGATTTTGGGATGATAATTTGGTTTTATCCCTCTCTTGGTGGAATGGAATATGTAAGTGCTTCAATTTTTTGGGAATTGAATATACTGAAACCTAATTGTTTCATCTTCTTTTGAACTCTTATTACTTTGACCAAGATGACTAGGGTTGGGGGGAAGGATGATGTTCAAATAACATTAAATTAACTTGAACTTCGCCTGGCAAACGGTGATGAAAATCTTTCAGGTGATTCATCATCTCCTCTCAATAGCAGCAGTAGCATATTCTATGTTAACTGGTGAGGGTCAGCTTTACACTTATATGGTACTTATTTCTGAGACAACAACCCCCGGGATAAATTTAAGATGGTAATTCCCTAAACACAAATCAGTCACTTCTGTAATTACATGTTTTGAATACTATTGTATGCATAAATGGGTTTTCATAGGTATCTTGACACAGCTGGAATGAAGAGGTCCAGAGTCTATCTCATCAATGGAGTTGTAATATTCGTTGCTTGGCTGGTAGGTGAATCAGTTTGTAATCTTTTGATTTTGCTGTTCATGTTTATATTTCTGCACTTTCTGAAATGTAATCCTGTATGCAGGTTGCCAGAGTACTCCTGTTCATGTACCTTTTTTACCATGTCTATTTGCACAATGATCAGGTAATAGTTGTACCTTCAGAGTCTGACTTAATATATTTGAAAAAAATGTCGTGTGGAGTTGGCTAGCACATCTGATATTTATCTAATAGTCTGGAAGCTAAAATTCTTTGGCCCCCCGTTAGGTATTACTTTTGCAAAGTTAAAAATCATTATTTAATAAATTTAGTATTAAAAAGAGGTTTGGTAAATCTTCCAAATGTGATTATTTGATAATCCGAGCTGATTTGACAACAATTTTAAGAAGTTAGGGGTTATTTTTGTAAGTGAGGAGTTATTCTGGTAATAGTATGCTCTGTTTATACTATGAGAAGTGGAGCAATTGGAATAATCTTCACTGCAAGTTTAACTGTATTTCTTTATGAATTTGTTCGCAACAAATATGCCATCATATTCCCCAAGTGAAGAGATTATGATTTATGAATGCATACCTGGGCATTGGAAGAACCATGCTAATAAGGCCACAGGGGCCAGGGCTACCCCCATCCTTGCAGACATCCTTTTCATTGTTTCATTATTATAGTGATTTTGTTCCTTGTTTGTGGTGTGGACTCTGCTTCATCCCTTGTTACCATAAATTGTTTTCTTCATGTGCAAAAGGTCTAGAAGTACATTCATCTCTTACTTATAGACAGAATACTGTTTGTCAACCTTTGCCATAAGTAGAAAATTACACCAGAAATAAATCTAGTATCTTTACATAAATTTCGACATCAGTTATATTTCACTTAGCAAAAAATAAAAAGAAACATAAGAATTTAAGTTGGCATTGTTAACAATATTTTAATTGTTTATGTGAAAGCTATCCATTCCAAAATCTCTGTTTACTGTTAATTACTCTGGTGATCTGTTTTTATAGTTTTTAACTCTCTTTTTGTCCTCACTACATCTTTATTGTCTTCTATTTCTAATAAACATTTTAGGTTTTTGCCTTGGTTGTGTTATCAATTTAACACCTTGAACTATCATTATAAATGTAGTTGTTGTCTATAGACATCATTTTATCATGACAGAAACATAATCTCTGAAAATACGAGGGTAATAAATACTATTAGTTGAACTTACCGGTTACCAGGCTGGCATGAAACCGATATCTTATAAGAAGAATTTACTTATTTATATTACCATTCATATCATAGTATAATTTTTCCTTACTGTTAGCGATGGCATCTAATTGTTTTCTGATTTACCAGATCAAGCAGTTGCACATCTATGGCCAAATATTAGTATTCGTTGTGCCATTAGTTCTGGCTGTCATGAACTTGACGTGGTTTGTAAAAATCATCAAGGGATTAAAGAAGACATTAGCAAAGAGGCAGTGAAGGATGAATGTATCGATGACATCGTGAAAGTTAACACTGCATCGAGAGGCTGAAGGGTAATCTCAAATTCTTGATGAGTATCGTCCTCGTTTTTTCCATTGTGCATTCTCGCTCTACCACTCTTTAAATGTGTACATGTTGTGAAGTTATCATGGTTTCTATTTTGATGTGAATATGTTGGGGATATTATTTTTCGTGTAAAGTTGAAAAGAAATCATGCAAAAGAATGTGGCATTATGTATATCTTCGTTAATGGAATATAGGTTTGGAAGGAATGTGATTGTACAGGTTTCTTGTTGCAAGTAGGATTTAGGAATGGCAATGGATCAGGTCGAGGAGGACGGGTTTCTATTACCACCCCGATGTGCCCCAATTCAATTTTTTTTTTTTTTTTTTAAATATATATTATTCCACATAATTGATTAAATTTACTCACATTTTACCTTGACCATATTCACTGGTTCAAATTAAAATTCATGATAAGTAAGGCTGTAAACATTTTCCGAAGCTCTATTCCACAGTCCAAGATTGACATGATGAAGAAGAAAATGTCATTGAATCAGTGGAAAGCATTTGAATTAATTCATCTAAAAAGAAATATAAATGTTAATTTTGCAATTTGGATACAATTGTCAAAGTATTAAAATAGGTATGGTAAAATTTCACACGATCTAAACTCATTCCAAAGTTGACCCAATAACAACCCGGTGTGGGTCTAATTTATCGGATCGGGTTGTTATTGGTTCAACCTATTGAAACATAAAATATAATGGGTCGGTTATGGGTTCATCTTAAAAAAACCGTTAATCATATTTATTAAAAAATTCTTTGTATTCTAGTTATGGAATTTAAAAAATAAATATCTCTATAATTATGGTTGGACGTACTATATTTTAATAATTAATTTTTTAAAAAGCTTCTATTTTTTTCTTTTTTTGAAATAGGAAAAAATTCCTAAATTATTGTTTTATTGAAAGAGAAATAAATTCCTAAAATTTTTCGATTTCTAAATTATAAACTCTAAAATTATATATTAATTATATCATTGTATTCTAACTCTAACCCTAAAAGTAGTGTTATTAAATTTTCTTGAAATAAGTTGCACTCAATTCCTAGTAAATTCAATCAGGTATATTTTCTTTCTTGCATTTTGTATTACTATAGTGCCATCATTTCATTCATCGTAAAACTTCAAGACTTTAAATTGTTCTTATCTTGTTGTAGTGCCGTAGTGGTTGCTTGTTCATACACGGTTTTGGAGACAATTTGGTCCACTCGTGAGCTTGTTTTTGAAGTTAGAATATTAGTAAGAGGAAATTTAGTTCTATATGTATTTATATCATAATCATTAATTATTATATTTTAGTTTAATGTTTAAGTTTTGGATGGAACTTCAAGTCATCACTTATAAGTTGTAAAAAACAAAAGTACTTTTCTTTCATCTTTGGTTCAAAACACGTGATTGATAGAGATGCACATTTGGGGAATGGGGATGGATATAGGTCCCCCCCATCCCCATCCCCATCCCCATCCCCATTTCTCAGATCTTTCCCCTCTCTCCATTTTCCCATTTGGGGAAATTGAGGATGGGGAATTTTGGGGGGACCTATATCTATCCCCATCCTCAATTCCCTATTTTTTCCGTTTTTTTTCCAGTTTTCTGTTTCCCCCATTCCCCCATTTCCCTATTTGACTAAAAATTACAAATTAAATTAAAAAAACAAACATTCCATTACAGATACAAAATAAAATTAATTAGTGCATTTTATATAAAATATGTATATATACTTAGGCCTCGTTTGATTTTTTGTCTGAAGACTGAACAGTGCTGAATGTTACTGAAGACTGAATAGTGACTGAAAACTGAAAACTGAAAAAAATGTTTGTTTTTTTTCACTGAAAACTGAATATAAGTGATAAGTTGTTTGTTTTTTTAAGTTATAAATATCTGAAAATAAATACTTTTACATATATACCCTTCTAACTATTATTTGTTATATATTTACATTTTAATATATTAAGGACAACTCTAACATGCAAATTAATTATAAAATAAATTTATTTAGTTATTAAAAATATTTCAAATTTATATTATTCTGGATTGGTTGGTTTGTGGACAGGTTGGTTTTTTTTTTTTTTTTTTTGGTTCTAAATTGAATATCATTATCAATGAATAACAACATGATTAATTTCTCATTGTAATTGTTACTTTTGTTGATTTACATCCACCAATAATGTTCAATGAGAAAAACCATAATAATATATACAAAATATATCAGAATTTATTAATAGAAAAAGGCCCAATTGAAGCTGGCCAAGATACAAACTTCAGCACACAGCGCCACAACAAACAAAAACACCCAAGCCAAAAGCAGAACCGAAATAGAGCAGCAAACGTAATACATCAATTGATGGTTATATATATATAACTTTTTTTTTTTCTTACGAAAATTAACATCTCAAAACCCAAAAAAAATAAAAAACTCATAACAAAATCTGTCTAAAATAAAATTAATAAAACTAATTATGAAATTATAGAAAAAGAAAGAAAGAGTACTGACCGGAATATGCTAGGAAAATTTTTCTTCAGTTGTTTGTGTTTTGAAGCAGCTAGGTTTTCTAATGTTAAAGTTCTTTACGGTGAGAAGAAAAAAAAAATATAAATACAATTAGGGCTTTAACAGAAGACAAAATTGGAAATAAATTAAATTAGTGAGGATAGTTTTGGAAGTAAAACTTTGCATTAAATTCTTCTAGATTTGTGTTAAGTGAAAAGTGAAAAAATTTCACTTTTCAAAACAAGTGGTTTTAGGTGCTCAATAAGTGATTTTACCACTTAAAAAATCAAACAAAATAACTGAATGGAACACATTAAGTACCATTAAGTGTTAAGTGGAAAAATCAAACAGGACCTTAGAGAGTTAGGGTATTCAAAGAATAAAAATAAAAATAAAAATATATATTATAATTATATTTATATATGTTTGGGGGAAATTGGGAAAATGGGGATGGGAGACCTCCCCCTATCCCCATTTCAATATAATTGTGGGGAAAGTGGGGAAGTGGGGATGATTTTCATCCCTCCCCCCACCCCCCCCATTTCCCCATTTCCACCCCCCCCCCCCCTCAAAAAAAAAAATAAATCCCCAAATGGAAATGGGGACGCGGGGAATTGGGGCTCCGGGGAAAAATGTGCATCTCTAGTGATTGATTTCAGACCAATATTTTCACAACCGTTGTTAAAAGTTAAAACCTTGCAAACTTAAATAACCTTACAATAATAATCCATGTGGTTTTGACGAAATGATTGAATTCGTCCAAGTGTCTAGTTAAGTTGTGAAATTGAGATTTAACTCGACTAAAAAAACACAAGTTTGATCAAAGTATAAGAAATAGGCTAATTGGCACCGATATCTCTAAATTCTTCAAAAATTTGTATTATACCCTCTATGCTTTTTTTTTTTTTTTTTTTTTTTGGCACTAAACCCCATGAATTCTCATTTTATTGTCAAACACTTGGGTTTATTGCCCCTGTAAAGGGGTATCTACAGTCAGCTTCTGCCAATAAAACGAGAGTTCAGGGGGTGTAGTGTCGAAAAAAATATACAAAAGCATATTGCAATTTTTTTGAAGAGTTTAAGGGGCATCAGTATCAAATTAGCCTAAGAAATAATACACTACCACTAGAAGACAGAAATAATTCACCGGAAACAATGAGAACACGGAGAAGAATACCTTCTGATTTTTGGTTGTTGCAAAGAGAGAGTAAGGGGTCGTTTGTTTTTTTTGTCTGAATACTGAATAGTCTTGAATTTTACTGAAGACTGAATAGTGACTGAAACCTGAATCTGAATGACATGTTTTTTTTTTTTTTCCTCACATCTGAATGTATTGTCAACATGTTTGTTTTTTAAAAATAAAATTGTATGAAAAGAAGTAATTTTACGTCTATACCCATGTTAAACAATTATACATATAATATAGAATAAAAACAGTACAAAAATAATAATTATATATGAACACATATGATCACGATTTTCTTCTTCGATTATAAACAAACTTTATTTTTACTAAGAAAAGAAAAGGTTTTTTTTTTTTTTTTTTTTTTTTTTTTTTTTTTTTTTTTTTCAAAAAATAAAAGGGGCAATAGGAAAACTCACACAAAACATTCTAAAAAAATAATATATAAATACATCAACCTAATATCATAATAAAGTATTGATATTAAACACCAATATGAGAAGTGATTAGGGTTCTTTTTTATTTTTAAAGCTATTTAAAATAAGCAATATATTAAAATAAAGATTTCTATACAATATATAATTATATGAAATTGGATATATGTTATATATCGAGGATAGTATCGGAAGAAAAGATTTTAGATTGCATTTAATGCAATTCAGTGATTTACAATTAAGTTAAAAGTCAAGATTTTTTACTTTTTATTTTAAGTTGTTTTTTGATATTTTTAAGTTGTTTGACCACTTAAAAAAACAAACAAAACAACTTAATAATTATGATTCAGACCCATTAAGTGTTAAGCGAAAAATACAAACGCCCCCTAAATTTTGCTCTGATGTTTTCGTGAGTGTGTACAAAGACACAAAGTGAAAAACAATCTGGCTATTTAACAAATTGCAACCAAAGAAGAAAGGAAATCAACGGAAATAATGACCGATTAATTAGAAAATTATTCTCTATTAATTTGACAAATGAATGGTTTTTAAAATGTAAAAGATCTCCGTTTCCTTTTAATTTGAAATCAAATTAATCGGAAACTTAATCAGCATTAAACTGATAATTGCAATCTTAATTTTTTTTTTTGACAATATCTATCTATCCATCTAACTAAACTAGGTATTTTTTTTTTCTAAGTTTTTTATTATCGGTAGGATTCGAGCCGTTAATTTGGGAATCATTTACTCAAGCTCCAAAGTCCAAACACGTTCATTTAACAGCTGAACTACGCCTATGGGGGCAATTGCAATCTTAAATTCATAACCATGCCATTGTTAATTTGAATTGGAAAATAAATCAGGTAGCAAAACCGAGCATTAAATTGATAATTGCAATCTTAAATTCAAAACCATGCAATTGTTAATTTGAATTGGAAAATAAATCAAGTAGCAAAACTGGTCTAGGCTATGGGTGCACACCCACGATTCGAATTGTTGCAATGTAAGCGTCCACGTTCGGACACATGCTCGCACACAAGTCGTTGAACCAACCGTCCATGAATTGCACACATACTTATAAGCTACAAAACAAGTAATCATATATCCTTGACTTGATATATGTTTCCTATCAATATGAGACTTAATATTTTTCTAATTTAAACATACGGGTACACTTTGAGTATCAATTTTCCATTCACCTATTCACTATTTTTTCAACAATAAACAATAAAAATGACAAAATCAATAATTCCTAACAATTATTACAAATGGAATCCAATTTATGTGGTCTCGATTTCAAACTAAATTGAACAGATTCATCAAAACTTTGACTAGATCGAAACAGTATGTAAAATTGTACAGATGACCCGACCCGTAGATAAAAATTGAGGATGAGTGAAGTTTCTATGGTCCAAATATGAATTATGGGCTGACCTTCAAAAGGAATGGGCCTCTCAAGTAAATAGGCCAAGGCCCAATTTAGTTGGGTTTGGGCTGACTTCTCAAATATGACCAACTAGCACTTCATGATTTCTTATCAAACCCAAATAAATAAAGGGGTATTATCACTAAAGTCCCTACTTTTTCACGAATTGTCAGCTTTTTAAACGTCTTTGCCATATTAGTCACTTTAGTCCCTTGTTTTTTCAAAATACATCACTTTAGTCCATTTGACCAAAAAACTAATGGTCAACTATAACATAATGTGTAAAAATACAATTTTACCCTTTATTGTTATTTTTTATTTTTTTTTTCTTTTAGTCCCTCTAGTTTCAATAATAGCTGGTCAACCTTGAAAAAAAATTAAAACGCCTCCATCAGGGATCAAACCTTTAACCTTAAGGTTAAAAGCCACAAGCTTTAACCAGCTAAGCTACACTAACTCATTGTTGAAGATTTATTGATTTAAATGTATATATATAGTTATATTATTTGTTTAAACTAATTTAAAGTTGTTTATATAATTTAAAATCAAAACCCATAAAAAATTTTCTTTCTTTCTTTTTTTTTTTTGGATTTTTTTCTTTTAAAAAAATATATTATTTCAATTTGATAAAAAATAAAAAATAAAAAAAAACCCCAAAAAATCAAAGCCCAATAATTGAAAAGGGAAAATAATCATATAAAATAATAATAAAATCATATTTATCTAATTTAAAATACACCCATACATAATAATAATATATAAAAACAAATTTATGAGAATGAAAAAGAAAATAACAAAATAAAAGGAAAAAAAGTATAAAAAAAAAAGGAAAAAAAAAAAAGGAAAAAAAAAAAGGAAAAAAAAAAAGAGATAATTTTCAATTAATGGGATTTGATTTTCTGGGGTTTTTTTTTTTTTTAATCAAATTGAAATAATATATTTTTTGAAAAGAAAAAAAATCCAAAAAAAGAAAGAAAGAAAAAAAATTACGGGGCTTTGATTTTCTGGGTTTCCTTTTGTTTTGTTATTTTCTTTTTCATTTTCATAAATATGTTTTTATATATTATTATTAAATATGAGTTAATTTTAAATTATATAAACATATTTAAATTAGTTTAAACAAATTATATAACTATATATACATTTAAATTAACAAACTTTCAACAATGAGCTATAGTAGCACAACTGGTTAAAGTTTGTGACTTTTAACCTTAAGGTTGAAGGTTCGATCTTTGATGGAGGTGTTTTAATTTTTTTTCAGAGGTAGACTAGCTATTATTGAAACTAGAGGGATTAAAAGAAAAAAAATTAAAAAATAACAATAAAGGGTAAAATTGTATTTCTACACATTCTGTTATAGTTGACCGTTAGTTTTTTGGTCAAATGGATTAAAGTGATGTATTTTGAAAAAACAAGGGACTAAAGTAATTAATATGGTAAAGACGTTTAAAAATGTGACAATTCGTGAAAAAGTAGGGACTTTAGTGATAATACCCCATAAATAAAAAATAAATAAAATAAAGAAACTAAAAACAAAAAAATAAAAATAAAAAATCATATAGAATTTTTAATTACAAATGATGACGAAAGTGAATTGACCCAATAATAAACTTCTCAAAACCACATCAACAAGAGTGTGGATTTGAGTCCAATCTTCTGTAATAGAATTAAAAATGATTTTTTAGGGAAGAATTGGACAGAAAATATCTACCACATGATTTTTATTTTTAACAAAAAATATAAATACTACCTAAAAATGTCATAAAAAAACCCGCCACCGAAATAATACAATCACAATGAGACAAACAATAAGAAAAATATTTCCTTTTCTGGTTTTGTTTTATTATTATGTATTTCTTGCTTTGAGTGTAGTGAAAAACCAAGTAATTAAATTGATTGCTTGTAGTTTTGTTAGTTAAACTCATACGACATAACCCATTTTAATATTTCTTCTTCTTATTTTATTATGCCATTTTTTGCTTTGGATATTTCACCAAAACCCATACCACATTTAAAAAACAAAAATCACAAATCCAAAAACAAAACATTTTACATATATATATATATATATATATAAAAGTAATTTTCCAATGAGAACTTTTTACGATGCACACTTTAAGTACCTTTTATGAAATTGCATGTACTCAAATGTTTTTTTATGTGATTTTTTGTATGCATCCTTAGAAAATTAAAATACATATTTGGTAAAAATTTGGAAATTTTTTGGATTTGAGAACTATTTTTTCCCTATTTTTAAATGTTTTATCTTAAAAAAAAACGGAAAAAATTAGTTATTGCACTCGAATTTTTTTTAATTTTTTTTTTCCATAAATGTATTTCAATGTTTTCACCATCCATATAGAAAATCAAATCAAGATTCAACATATTCCATACAATTTTATCAAAGGTGTTTAAAGTGTGTATCGTAAAAAGTTCTTATTGGAATATATATATATATATATATTAAATTTGATTTATTTTTTTGTGACAAGACATAATACATATCTTGAGAAGCTTACAAAAACAAAATTTTTCAAAAGATAACAACAAAAGAAGAGTCTTATTGTATTGCATATATTTAATGTTTTTAATATTGTTTAATTTCAATTACTAAATATATATTTTGATGCCCATATCAATAATTGCATGCATGACGGTACAAATCCTATATGGCTATATGTCCCCTTTGTCGAATTTCCTGTCCCCATTCACATTCAATATAATAACGAATTATAACAGAATCATTTTTAGTCTTTCTGAAAATTCTTTTGTATTAAATACTTGTATTTGATAATTTATTTCAAAAATACCCAATTGAGTTTTTATTTTTTTATTTTTTTATTTTTTTTATTTTTTTATTTTTAAAAGAGAGATTTCCCAAAGTATTTTTTTCCTAATAAGCATATATTTCAAATATCTCTTTAATATCAAAAACCGTTAATTTTAATCTTCTGTATTTTATACATGTATTAATATCTCTATACTTTATGTGATTACAATGTTTATTATATCCAAGTATTGATATCTCTTTACTATAATTAGAAATTAAATTTTTACAAGGAAGGAAAGTTAATCTGATTTCTTTTCCAATGAAATTTGTTTTTCTTTCAAATTCATTCTTAATCAATAAACTTTAACTGTTGGAATAAATATCCGTATTAGAGTATCTCCAACAACCTCCCTTGAGGACATCCCTGAGCTTAATTAAGGGAGTAAGTGTATTTTTATAGCTCCAATAGGTCCCTAAATGGCTCCTTCAATTGTGTTCTGGTGGAGTTCACTCCCTTAATTAAGGGGTGTTTTCAGACCCCTTTAAAGTGGGCTTCACCTATTTAAGATTATTTTATTTTCTTAAAAAACTCCATATATTTGAATTTGAATTAAGCTGACATTTAAATAATATCTAATATTCATTAAACACAATATCTAACATTTAAATAATAATAAAAATTATTAAAGGGACCATTTAAGGGAGTATTGTTGGAGCATATACTCTTTTAATGGTCTCTTGCAATAATATACACTCTTAAATAAGGGAGTCTCTAAGGGAGACCGTTGGAGATCAATGTCAATCACTTAAAAATAAAATAAAAAAATGAAAAGAAAAGAAAAAAAAAACATTTTCTTTGATTATACGGTTGGTGTTTATCCACAATATGGGAAGTCCTGTATATATGAGCACTTTTTATATTTTTCTTAATACATATTGGAATTATTTTATAGCTCTTTATGTCATGCATTGAAATTTCCTTTTCATTATATAAAATAATATATATATATATATATATATATATATATATGTCTCGGTCTCATTCACATTAATGCGCACTGATGTAACTACATCAGTACCAATGCATGTGGACCACTAATTATGAAGAAATTTTAATAAGTGCATACACTTTGAGTCAAAGTATGTAAATCTAATGGTCTACATCCAACACACTGATATAGCAGATGAAGCTATATCAGTGCGCACTGACGAAGTTATATCAGTGCGCATTGACTTGAACTTTTCTGTATATATATATATTCAATTTAATATATACTCCCTACCAAATAATTCGATTTTGTGAAAAATAAATAAATTATATTTTTGAAAACCCGTAAACCAAAAAAAAAAAAAAAAAAAAAAAAAAGGTTATACAAAGAATCTAAGCTATGCATTTTCTTCCACCAAAACTTACAATTATTGGAATACTTAATAATTAGGGTTAGTATTAAAAACCTCCCCTCACATTTGAATTATTATTTGATGTATAGTTACAAATGTTTTTATTTTAGAAGCCTCTCCTATGAACTAACATCGTTAGTATTCCGTTTATGTTGACTAAGTTTGACTATTAAAAAATCTAAAATGTCCTTATTTAAGCTTCAATTATATGAATTGACCATTATACCTTCATACTTTACCAAATAAATTAAAAAAATGATATAAAAGACGGGATTGTTAACTTGCAAAGGAGATGTTATTATATGGACAATTTTATCCCTAAAAATAACAAAATTATAAATGAACCAAAAGCATTGAAAATGAGTATTTGTTTAGATTTATAAATATATAAAAGACAAATATATATAAATAAATACATATTCTGGTTTATTTTCAATACTTTTGGTTCATTTGTAATTTTGTTATTTTTAGGGATAAAATTGTCCACAAAATTACTTCTCATTTGTAAGTTAACATTCCCAACTTTTGTATCATTTTATTAATTTATTTGGTAAAAGTATGAGAGTATAATGGTCAATTTATACAATTGAAGCTTAAATAGGACATTTTAGACGTTTTAACGGTCAAACTCAGTCAACACAAGTGGAATGCTAACGGTGTTAGTTCATAGGGAAGGTTTCTAAAATAAAAAAATTTGTAACTATACATCCAATAATAATTCAAAAGTGAGAGGAGGTTCTTAATGCTAACCCTAATAATTATTTATGGTTTGATTTTCTTTAAAGAATATTATTCATGGTTGACTATACTAATAATGATTGAGTTTATACAAAAGATCACGAAATAATAAAAACTCAAAAATCACCGAAAATATTTATCATATTATTAAATAATTCTAATTAGATTCAATCTGTCAATATATATAATATATCGTGTACACTTGCATGTGTCACTAGTTGACCTACCAGTCCCTCCAGAATACACGCACCCACATGGCAAAAAATGATTGGTCATTGATATACGGTCCCGTTCTGGTCAGTGTGCACTGATATAACTTACATCAGTGTATTGCATATGGACCACTGATTATGGAGGGAGAAGTTTTGATAAGTACATACACTTTAAATCAAAGTATATAAATCTAATGGCCTACATCTAACACATTGATAAAGTTATATTAACACGCACTAACTTGAATATTTATATATATACACACATAATACTTTTCTAATCAAGACCGTGTTCTGACTTTATAATTTCAGGACGTTCAACCACATCCATACATTCACAGTGGGCCCACCACCCCAAATTAAAAAATGCCCACATCAATATGAATGTGTGGCTGTGATTGGACGTCTTTAACTTATAATTTCAAGACGTCCTTACTAGAGAACCACTATATATATATATATATATATATATATATACAGATTTTCTATTATCAGTTCGTCCTGACAATAAATATATCAGGACGAAGAATGTGGACCACTAGATTTATATACTTTAACTCAAAGTGTATGCACTTGTCAAAACTTCTCTAAAATCTGTAGTCCACATTCTTCGTCCTGATATATTTATTGTTAGGACGAACTGACAATAGAAAGACTATATATATATATATATCAGAAATTCTATTATCAATTCGAACTGACAAAAGTTATATCAGTTCCTTGCATATGGGCCACTGGATTTAAATACTTTGACTTGACTGTATGCACTTGTTAGTCAAAATATTTAAATCCAATGGTCCACATACAAGGAACTGATATAACTTTAGTCAGTTCGAACTGATAATAGAAAGACTGATATATATATATATATACATATAAGTCCAGAACTTCTGGCCGGCTATATCTTTTTTGAAAACTCGCAACATTTATAACAATTATTCAGTTCTAACCGAACTGTTTGATTTCGGTAGTTTCCGTAAATTCCTAATTACCTTTTCTGTATCATAATTATTTGAGTTATATATATATATATATAGTGAAAACTTGCAACATTTAAAACAATTACCGGAACCGCATATGCAGGGGCGAAGCCAAGAATTTAGCTTACCATAAAAATTAATATTCAATGTCACGCATGATAAGTATATTAATATTTAAGAAATAAATTTTAAAAAAAATGTGATACCCTTTAGTCTTAAAGGTAGTATCACAAAAAAATAATATATATATATTTTTTGAGAATTAAAATGTAATTTATCGCTATTTTATATCTCAAAAATCATTTAGAATAAAATATTAATTTTTTTTTGTTGTTGTAATTAATAAACAATGTAGAGTAAGACTCAAAGAATTGTATCACACTTGACCCTCCGGTGTACCAATAAATAAATAAATAAATTGTATCATGATACAATAAGTACTGTAAAATAAGATATATAGTAAGTCTCTATCAATATTTACTTAGCTTTTTACCGTGAAAATATATTAAATAATAATATATACTAGACTAGACAATAATGTATCAAAATGTGAAATAATAGAAAATTATTTATTATTATTAATTTTTGATTGGAAATTATGAAATGAAAAGAGATTGATTTTGCATCTTACAATCATGAACAATAAACTAAGAAATATATATATATATATATATATATTTGAAGGAAGAAATATATTTATTAATTAATTAATATTATTAAAATAATAGGATGAATCAAGTTAATATTATTATCTATATATTATTATATCATAATTTTTCCATAATTAAAACTTGGAGCATTTTCATTGGTTGGGGGGCCATGGCTGATGGCCCCTATGTTAGAATTATTCAGGTTATATATATATTCTTGAAAAATGCTTGGGTACTGACCAGTACCTAAGATACTGACCCACCAATAGGGTGTTGGCATGTAGCATTTTTTCTTTTACTTTTTATATTTATCTCCTTGCTTTATTCCAAAATAAGCCACGTGTCAACACTCTATTGGTAGGGTCAGTACCTAAGCATTGTCCTAGTTTTTTTAACAACTTGCAACATTTAAAACAATTACTAGAGCTGCACATGTATGTATTGTTTGATTTCAATCCTGATACATTCCTAACCCATTTAGTATCACAATTTATTGTAATACCCTCTATTGTTTTTTCTATATAAATACAGTACCTTTCCCTCACTGTTTTGAAAAACGAGAAAAACACAAACACATACAACAGCATGGAGAGCAAGAAACCCACTTCACTACTACTGATTTCTTTTCTCACAATTCTTTCATTCTGTGTAGTGAAGACTCAATGCAGGAAAAATCAGGGACAGCAGCTTGGCCATTTCTACAAGGCCAAGTTATTGAATTCGGGTATCGAAACGGGCTCTTTCCGGACAATTCACCATGTGGACAGTGCCAAGATTCATCCTCAAGACGGCTTGAAAGAGCAAGACAGGATTGAGAGACTCCCTGGACAGCCTCAAGTTGAGTTTTCTCAGTACGGTGGATATGTTACCGTCGATAAATCGGCCGGACGGGCACTTTATTATTACTTTGTTGAATCTGAGAAGAAGAAGTCTAATGAGCCACTGCCTCTTCTTCTCTGGCTTAATGGAGGTAATTAACTAATGTTAATTATTCTATGATAATCATGATCTGATCTTCTTCACTTATTAAAATTGATTTTGATGTTTTTCAGTTCATGTGATAATAGAAAGCGATATTTTTGTGATATATTGATTTACGATATTCGTAGTTGGGTTAAGGACCTTAATAATTCCATGTGATAATAGAAAGCGATATTTTTGCATGATTAATCCCCTCTGTATAGCTAGAATATCCAATACTGATAAGATACATATTTTGTTTTTTTGGGGGCATTAAAATTCTTGATTTAATAATATTATTTTCATATATAATTAGTATATGTATCCAATTGTTATTATTTTATCAACTCCAGCCACTCTTTTCCTGCCACGTGGCTTATTGACAACCCTTTTTTTTAATAGAAAACCAGAGTTCGTATCCCATACGTAACTCTCATGGAGAGGATTTCTCGGCTTGCATGTTGTAACCATTTTTTTAATTAATAAAAAAAAACTATGAATTAATTAACGTAAAAAATGAAGAATTAAGTAAATAAAATAACATCAAATTGCAGCCTAATCGTGTATTATTTTATGTAGTATACATATAAATTAAAATTATATATATATATATGTGTGTGCGTGCGCCATTGATGATCTCGAGCTAGCTAGCTAGTTGTTAATTTAAAGCTTAAAATTAATGATCATGATTTGTTTACAGGTCCTGGTTGTTCTTCTCTTGCCTATGGAGCAATGGAGGAACTTGGACCTTTCCGAGTCCACAGTGACGGCAAAACGTTGTACAGAAATCGATACTCCTGGAATAATGGTATTCATATTTTCAATTTCGAAATTCGTCAAAAACCACTTTAATATTTTAAATTTCAATCCTTCTGTTACCCTCATAAACATTTTTAAAATTCGTCAGAAACCTTGTCTGAAATTTCTTGTTTTTGGTTGAAGCTGCGAATGTTTTGTTTTTGGAGTCACCTGCCGGTGTGGGATTTTCATACTCAAACACAACATCAGATTATGACAAGAGTGGAGACTCAAGAACAGCAGAAGACAGTTATGTGTTCATGGTGAATTGGCTGGAGAGATTTCCTGAATACAAAGGCAGAGAATTCTACATATCTGGAGAGAGCTATGCTGGTCACTATGTGCCTCAACTTGCACACACCATTCTCTATCATAATATATTGGCTAACAAGACCATCATCAACCTCAAAGGAATTATTGTATGATCTCTCTCTCTCAATCAATCAAATCAAATAATAGGAAATTATAGGTACTTAGAATTTAGGAGGAGCTTTTTTTTTATGGCACTCTTTCCAAAGCCATTTATGGAAAAGTCACTAACTTAATAAGTTTTGTAGAAATAGGACCAAAGTATGTGATCTGCCAAAATTGTCCCTCACTTATTCTTTCATCCTCTCTCTTTCACTCTCTCTTTCTTCTTCTCTCTCTTTCTTCCTCTCTCCTTTTTTTTTTTTTTTTTCGAAAACCTCCATTGATCCATCAATGGAGATCGAAACGACCTCTGTCGAAATGACCTCCGTCGAATTGGTCGATTCCATTAGAGGTCTTCGAAACGACCTCCGTTATAAAAAAAAAATCCGGTTATTTTACAATAAGTCTTGGGTAGCTGAAATAAGTCTCGGGTATCTGGAAATAGCTTGAAAATAAGTCTCGGGTGACTTACCCGAGACTTATATACAAATACATGAGACTTATTTCCAGAATTTTTTTAATAATGGAGGTCATTTTGATCTCCATCAAAGGGAGTCGACCGTTTTGATAGAGGTCGTTTCGCCGAAGGTCGTTTCGATCTCCATTGATGGATCAATGGAGGTTTTTGAAAAAAAAGAGGAGAGAGGAAGAAAGAGAGAGAAGAAGAAAGAGAAAGTGAGAGAGAGAGAGAGAGAGAGGAAGAAAGAATAAGTGAGGGGCAATTTTGGCAGATCACATACTTTGGTGCTATTTCCATAACACTTAATAACTTGGTGATATTACCACAAAACCAATGGAATTTGGTGCTATTTCCCCCTATTTCCTCTAGAATTTATTATGATGATAATGATTAATATAACTGTGAATCAGTGATCAAGGCTCAATTCGGTTACAACTTTTTATTGCTTATTTTCTAAGGGGAGAAATGATTGAAACTTGGAAGTTAGAAGCAGTTTATAGTCCCAAGTGGGTTAGCTTTCACTTTCATTGTTATTATTATTATTATTTTCTTAAACTTTCATAGATTAATTTTAAGATGGGGTTTGATGGAGATATGGGGGGCGGAGTCAGAAATCTTTGTCTCGAGGATCTATTATATTTAAATAAAAAATTTACTGGGGTTAAAGTGAAAAAGGTAAAAAACTTTAGTGGTATATATATATATATAGTAATTTTTCAATTAAGACTTTTACGATGCACACTTTAAGCACCTTTGATGAAATTGTATGAAATATATTGAATCTTGATTTGATTTTTTGTATTCATCCTAAGAAAATTAAAATACACATTTGCTAAGAATTTGGAATTTTTTTGGATTTGACAACTATTTTTTCTTATATTACCCTATTTTTAAATGTTTTATCTTCAAAAAAATCGGAAAAAATTAGTTCTTGCACCCGGAATTTTTTTACTTTTTTTCCATAAATGTATTTCAATGTTTTCACCATCCATACAAAAAATAAAATCAAAATTCAATATATTTCATGCAATTTTATCAAAGGTTAAAGTATGCATCGTAAAAAGTCCTCACTAGAAAATTACTTTATATATATATATATTTTAAAGAGATTTACTTAGTTTTTTTTAGTGAAGGGGACATGATCCTTGTGGCCCCTCCTTCGCTATCGGAGATATCTATTTCTAAATTTATAGAAATATTTGTATAAATATCAAAAATATCATTAGAATTTTAATAATTTGACTATTTTTCTAGGTTGAATTTAAATTTATTGAATTTATGGGTTTTATTTTCATTGAAATCATTAGATTTTTAATTATCATTTCAATATCTGATCTCATACAAATTAATTTTCAGATTGGAAATGCATTGATCAATCATGAAACTGATTGGAGAGGAATGTATGATTACTTTGCAAGTCATGCTTTGATTTCAGATGAAGATAATCATAAAGTCCGCAAACACTGTGATTTTTCACCCAATGCCTCTACTAGCAAGCTGTGTTATGCAATTACCGATGAAATTCGCAAGATTTTTTTCCATCTCGACATCTACAGCATTTATGGCCCTCTTTGCTTCAACAACAATCTCACATCTCGCCCTAAAAAGGCTTCTGTAAGTCGATTGATTTACAATGAATTGTCTTAACATATGTTCTTAGAACACATGTTAAGATGGTCTATTTAAATACTTTTGAATATTCACATAGAAAAAGGGTTTCGGACATAAAAAAGAAAAAGAAAAGAATGATTAATATTTAATTTGTTTTATTGTTTTTGGTGTTGTGTGTGCAGATAATTAATTTTGATCCATGCAGCGACAACTATGTGTATGCTTATTTGAACAGGCCAGAAGTTCAAGCAGCCATGCATGCTAATGTGACCAAACTTGATCATGATTGGGAACCATGCAGTGATGTCATTACCAATTGGAATGATAGCCCTTCAACAATAATTCCTCTTTTGGAGGAATTCATGTCAAATGGGATTCGAGTTTGGGTATTTAGGTAAATTCCCATCATCATAATCATCATTAATCATCATTATTGATCATCGTCATCATAGTCTTTGGGTTGTGGAAGAAATGGATAGGATTGGACCCAATTCGTCATGGATGGCAAATTCACCCGAACCCACGAGCACTCAGTAGGACCCGAACTGCGTGGATCGAGTATGAGTTTTGCTATTCAGATTGTGGGTTCGGGATAAAAAAAAGAACCCACGAACCCGAATATTTTTTTTTATAAAAAAAACCCATTCAAAACGATGCTGTTCTTAGCAAATTAAAATTCTAAACTCAAAATTACATAATTTTTGGTTCACGGATAAAATAATTTCACAGGTATGCAGGCGGCCGCTTTGAGTTTTGTCAAAAAACAAAACCCATGGGTGGAAATCCAAACCTACGAAATTATTCGGGTTCGGGCTGGAATATATTTCGCGGGTTCGGGTTATGCAAAATATGACCCGTTGCCATTCCTAGTTAGTTTAAGTCATCAGATTCAATCAAAATTGGATTAAGTTGTATTGGATTATATTTATTTGGATTTCGAACAACCCTGTGACTTGTACGAACGTTTTATTTAAAATGCAGTGGTGATACTGATGGAAGAATACCAGTAACATCAACTAAGTATTCAATCAATAAGATGAAACTTGATGTGAAAACTGCATGGCATGCTTGGTACCTCGGTGGAGAGGTAAAAAATGCATTAATCTTTCTTCTCTAATTAATCACTCAGTTTGCTCAAATCAGATTGTGATCAATAATTTTGATAAACTGTTTGTTTTGTGTTGTGTTACAACTTAAAATTAATAGGTTGGTGGATTCACACAAGTGTACAAAGGAGACTTAACATTTGCTACAGTGAGAGGAGCTGGACATCAAGTCCCAAGCTATCAACCTAAAAGAGCACTTTCATTGATCTGGCACTTCCTTGGTGGCTCACCTCTTCCAGATACAACAAGATACGATTAAAATCGTCTTCTTCTAAAAATTATTCAACAATGTCATTGCTTTTTAGGAGAGAAAAAAGGGGAAAAATAAAATAAAATTACAAGCCTTGTTAGAGTTTAGGAAAGTAACGTTTTTTTTTTTTTTGTTAGTTTCTTGTCAATAATTTCGATTAATAAAGTAATAATTTATAGCGAATTTGTTGTAGATATTAAAAAAATTTCCACACTACTAATCTTCTCCTTCGTGTATAGCAAGTTCTCTGTGATTTTGTACAGATGGTTGCTGTGTGTGTTGCTTGAAAATTGATGATGATAATTGATAGCCAAACTATCCATGATTTCAATTATTGATAATTAATGATGAGACAACCACCTAAAAATTTAACAAAACTTTCAAATATGGATCTGAATCTGAATGATCTACCATCTAAACTTTCTAACAACATCAAGAAATAATAATTAATTATATTTTAAAAATGTAGCATGGGCTGACCATAAGAAAAAAAAAAGTTGGGTCTGATCTGAATCTGAATCTACACTTTCTCTCCTAAAAAGCTGTTTTCAGCTTTTGATTTGGATTTAGATTAGCATTCAGTGAAATGGCTCTACTACTTGCTGATCACATTTTGCTAAAAATTATTCAACAATGTCATTGCTTTTTAGGAGGGAAAAAAAGAGAGATAAAATACAAGCCTGGTTAGAGTTTTAAGAAAGTTGGTTGATGTGAAATAATTGACTTTCACCACCTAGAGAATATTCCAGCAATTAATTCTCTTGATCTCATTTTCTATTTCATTGTAAGGCAATTACCTCTTTTAATCTTATTTCCTATTTCGTTATAAATTCAATTCTCCCAATGCCTATATATAGGCTCATTGTATAAACTTTCTTGACACGGAAATAAATTCATAGAATTGATTTCCTCTCATTCTTCTCTCCCGGTTAGTACTATTACTCTCTATACTTTTATGCTTTGAATTATAACACGTTATCAACACAAATGCTTTTATTATTTATTTGACCCTCTTCTTCTTCCTTTCTTATTATTAATAATAAAGGTTTGAAACAAGAAGATTGCATTTGAAAATCAGAACCAAAAGTTCTTGATTCAAAGATAAGAACAATTAATTCTTGATTTAAAAAAAAAAAAAAAAAAGGAACCAGAAGTTATTGATTAGAAATATATATAAGAACTAGAAGTTCTTGATTCAGAAATAAGAACCAGAAGTTCTTGATTTAAAAAATATAAGAACTAGAAGATCTTGATTAGTAAAATCAGAACCATGAGTTCTTGATTTGAAAATTATTTAGAACATGAAGTTCTAAATCCTTGAAAATATTTTAGAACCCGAAGTTCTAAACCCTTGAAATTATTTAGAACCCAAAGTTCTATATCAGATCTTGAAAAAAAAAATCGAAAAAAAAAGAGAACCGGAAGTTCTTGATTAGGAAAATCAGAACCATGAGTTCTTGATTCGAAAATCATAATCATAAGTTCTTGATTCGAAAAATCAAATTCTAGATTCGAGAAATTTATTTAGAACCAAAAAAAAAAAAAATAGATTCGAGAAAATTATTTAGAACTTGAAGTTCTAAATTAGATTTTGAAAAAATCTGAATAAATATAAAGAGATCAAGAAAAGAAAAGAAAAGACGAATCCATGTTTTGTAAGGATTTGAATAGGAATTAATCACTATGTTGAAATTGCATTATGGTTAATTTCAATTTTACTTATTTATATAATCTATATACTAATGGGGTCGTATAGATCTAGTAAGTTTTGTTTTTGTTTTTTCCAATTTTTATTGCTTGGCGATTATCTAGTTTTGCATTTTGTCATCTTTTCATATTTCAGTAAATTAGTTTCTTGAAGAAATTGTTATTATTATTAAGGGAAAATCGTATTTTAGTCCCTGTAGTTTGCCTTAATCTAGGTTTAGTCCACGGTTTTTTGGTATTATAACTTTCAGTCCATCTGTATCTTGACAATATGAATTCCAGTCCCTACCGTCCAATTCTGTTAGGGTTTCGTCAAGTCAACGAGGGTCAATGAGGGTAAATAGGTAAATTCATTAGTGGGGACATGAAGGGTAATTAGGGCTAAAGGGTATAAAGGTAACTTGATAAATACAATTAATAATATATTAAATAAAAAACAAATGAGTGGAGGAGATCATGCCACGTCACTCCTCCAATTACAATAATTAAACAAATTAACAATTAAAATTGTTAATTAAAAAAAAAAAAACTTCCTCTTCTTCGTTTCTCCACCCAGCCGCTACCGCTTCTTCTCTTTCTCTTCACGAATCCATCTCCGTCGATCTCTGCTATTTCGTCAATTTCGTGTTATTTTTCTATTTCGTTACTAAATCCTCTTATCTCTCTCTACATCCTTACCAAAACGACACCAAAATCCATAGATCTCTTCCACATCAAACCGTAAATCCCAAATCCTTCTTCTATAAACCTCTAATTTCTTCAATCTTGACAGACGGAGAGGTTGGGTTCGGTTTTTGGGTGGTGTCAGTCACTCCATCTGGGTCCTCAACAAGTATTAAGTCGATGAATCGACAGCAGATAAGTTGAAGAAGATTTGTTACGGTTAAAGCATGTCTTCAAGTTGTTTGTTTTTATGCCCGAACCAGTAGTGGAATGCTTGCATTTCTTTTTTAATTTTTGTTTGCTTTGCAAAATATGATCCTTTCATTGAACTGGTGGCAGCGGATATGGATCTTTCACCTCCCTTTACGGTAATAGAAGGTGGTCTCAATAAGGATAATTTATTGGCAATGGAGAATGAGAACTCGGATGATTTGAATAGCATTAGACAGATGACATTGGGGAAACCTTCTCGACATCTCTCAGCTATGCGGCTTTATGTGAGCTCCACAAGGCTGGCTGCTGCAGCTGATTTGGTAAGTTTGTCCTCTGTAATCAATATTTTGTCATATTGGGTTGCTAAACTGAATCCAAGTTTTAATTTTTGTTGGATCATTAGTATCTGTTAAGCGGGCATGTCCTTTGTAAGTTTGTGGTTAAAATCTCGCAATTATAGTTTGAACTTTCACTAAATTTCGCAATTATCTTATATGTAATTTCTGAATTTTTTTTTTGAAAAGTTGATGTAATTTTGTATAATGCAGTGCTCTGCAGTCTGCACCCAGTTACAATTGCCTTGTTTGTTAGGCTCTACAATTTGGATTTTTGAAACTTTTTATGGGAATCTAAACATTTCATGGATCTGGTGAATTTTTATTTTTGTATTTACATAATTTTTTTTGGTTTGATTGGTGTTCTTGATGGCTACGGATCGTGTATCTTATATGTAATCTGGAACTGTCTTTTGTTATTTGAATCTTAATTTTAATTTTTTAGTTTTAATTTAAAAAAAAATAGGTGTTTAATTTAGGTTAGGGAAATACAATTTGGTTGAATGGTTGTTTTAATTTAGGTTATTTTTCTTTTTCTTTTTTTAATTAGTTTTTCATTTTTTAATTAGTTTTCTATATTTTTTAATTTTAAATTTAATTATTTTTATTTTTATTTTTTCATTTTTTATTAGTTATATATATATATTTTTAATTTTAATTTTAATTAGTTTTTAAAAAGAGAGATCTCCACCGTCCATCTTTGAGATGAATAGTGGAGATCTATTTTTTTTTTTCAATTCCATTTTTAATTTTTTTTTTGTTTTTTAATATATTTTTATTTAATAAATATGTGGAGGGCCACACAAAAGACAAAAATAAGGGTAAAACGGTCTTTTCAATGTCATCAGCACACATGAGGGGTATTACAGTCATTTTGTCTGACTGACATGGCAGAATCTGTCTTTTGACGGATTCTGTCACAGAAGGACTAAAAGTTACAATAAAAAAAAAACCATGGACTAAACCTAGAATAAGGTAAACTACGGGGACTAAAATGCAATTCTCCATATTATTAATTTATTATTACCATTATCTGTCTGATATTAATCAGAACCTGAAGTTCTAAATACATATGGACTCAAATTTTAATTAGAACTCGAAGTTCTGCAAGCATAGTTATTGATCCAATGTTTAGTGTCGTATTCCAATTTAATTAATCAGGACCTGAAGGTCTTGATTCCAATTTATTTAATTAGATCCCGAAGTTCTATCTTCCAATCCGAAGTTCTATATTCCAATTTAATTAATCATAACCCGAAGTTATGGATTTCAATTTAAATATGAACCTGAAGTTTAGATTTAAATATAAGCTTTCAATATAATTAGAACCTGAAGTTCTGAATCTAATTGATAGAGATTTGAATCTCAATTATATCAAAACCTGAAGTGTTAAGTTCTAATATGTTGGCATATAGCGCCCATTATGGGATGATTTTAATTTAAAATCACAACTGCATGAGTAGTTTTTCATTAGAAAACACTCATGTGATGCATTTATAGCATTCATGACAACATATTTGTGTAGAAAACTGTGTATATTTGTAAAGAAAAGTGTATGTGCATTCATGACAACATACGAAGAACAATGCCTTTGGTTGTGTTGATGGCAATATGTTTGATGCCAACAGAAACACATAGTGAATATGTGTGTTGTGTACGTGTGATAGAAACACAGTGAAAAAAAATAATACAAAGAAATACATATTGAGGGGATTTGTATTGTGAACTGTTTCCAAATTCATGATCACCTTACGACCAATAATACAACTAGTAGATGATTCTGCTTCAGCCGTAAAACTCGAATTCTCGGTGAACGGCATGTAATCCGAAAAAACGCTTTGTTTTATATATAGAAAAATAAATAATATATATTTTCTTTTATTCATTATACATATCGCCTTGGTTAATTATCATATATTCATTGTTTACATTGACGTATTTAAATTTACTGTGCCTATTGCTTGAAAATGATTATGTGGGGATACTGTTTTTTTTTTTTTTTCCAAACAAAATCATTTATCTTACATGATTAAATTGATTGATATCATTCACTGCAGTGAATGTTAAGTCATTTAATTGTCATTGTGGAAATTTTGGTCAATTAAAATTATTATGACATTGATGATCATAATAAGAAAATCTAGCCACCATAAGTGGAATCACACCAAAACAAAGTAAGAAAATGTTTTACTATTGGTGATGAAAATAGTAGTGTACCTAAAGTATACATAAATATCATGTTGATATTTTACCAAGTATATATAAATGCTCCGGGAGAGCTAATTGTATGTTACAAAGTGAAAAACAAAATGACATATATATGACACTTTGTTATATACATCATAAATAAATGTTGTATTGTACTGTCTCATACCAGAATTATGCAATTCCATTCTTACAATTGAGTCTATCATATAGAATTTACAAATTCTTTAGTGAAAGTCCCTAAAGGACAACATGATAGTACAATATATCACTGAAGAATGGTATGACATATAAATATGTCTTAAAATGACATTTTGATGATGCAAATACATCTATAAAGGATAACAAAATAAGGCCAACAAACAAATAAATTCACGTTGTTAGGGGGAGAAAGATACAATTAGAAAAATCAACGACGTGAAATTGCAGTTGGCATGTATCATCTTTATCTTTTCTTGATCATTGTTTGAAGTTCAAAGGATCATTCACTTGCAAATTGCATATTCGAATGAATTTATTAATTGCCAATATATTAACCCGGGTGATTGTTCCTGAAGAACAATTTATGCAAATGGCAATAAATAAATTATTCGTGGCACACTAGAAGTGTGAAATGCGACTTTTATTTAAAAGTTATTATTCCCTAAAGCGAATATGAAAGATCATGATCATGTTAATTAAGAATAATGTTCGAGCTATATGTAATCCTCATCATGGCTCCTAAAGAGTTAAATGTCTTCGAAGAGACCAAAACTTTTTTGAAGAGGTATAAAGTAATGAAATGTGATCTCCTCCCTCCGAACTCATAAATTATAGGGATCTCAATTGCCCATGTAAATGCACGTATACTGGAATTATACAAATATTACAGTTCTCCACTATAAAATTTTATAGTAGCTCTTGAAGATGTATATGTACTGTAAATAAAATTGAGATCTTCTATAGTGTTGCTCTGCATATTATGAACTGATGAGGACCTTGAACCACAAATTGTGGATGAATGTCGATATAATACTATTGTCCAAAAGACAGAGCTATATTCATGGACATATAATGTAGACGCTTGAAGACGTCAAACATTTTTTTTTGTTAAAACGATTATTCGTATGAAAATTAAGATAGCGAGATATAACTTATACCTTGAAACAAAGGGTTTACTATAGAAACCTAGTATTGATCATATGCAAATATTTTGTTGCATAATTAATATTTCTATGATCAGTATAATCCATGAAGGATTCAAAATACCAGAAGCATATAATTTAAATTCTCGTAACTTATGTTCAATAAAGTTACAATGATTGTTATATGGTTTGAAGCAATTCGGAAGAATGTGATATGATTGTCTTAAAAAAAAAAAAATCATAAAATGAGCATATAAATTAAAGTTCCTATATGCCTTATGTGTATTCATAAAGACATCAGAATCCAGATTTGCTATTGAAACAACATATGTCGATGATATGAATTTAATTGAAGCTCCTGAAGAGTTTCTAAAATTACTGAATATTTGAAACGAGAATTTAAGATGAAAGTTTGGGGAAAACAAAATATTGTTTCGGTCTGAAGATCGAGCATAATATAAATGGATTACTTGTTTTGACCTTAATATGGATGAGTATCATTCTTTGAACATCCCTAAGGTTTTCTGATCTTTAGATCCTAAGAAAGATCCATTTTGATATAAAGATAATGACAAAAAAGATGCTTGGTCTAGAAGTACCATATTTTATTAGTGTTGTATTATATTTAGCACAATGTAGGAGTTCCTTACCTTAATATATGAAGATAATGCTACTTGTATTACATAAGTCTGAAGATGGTACATCAAGGGAGATAGAACCAAGCACATATCACCAAAGTTTCTCTACACTCATGAACTTCAAGAAAGTCGACAAATTGATGTCAAATAGATACGGTCTACAAATAATCTTGCAGACTTATTTACCAAGACCTTACCGATGGCAACATTAGAGAAATTGATATATGGCATCGGTATGCATCAACTTAGCAAATTACAAGATTGAAGACAAATCACTTTTCAGGGGGAGAATATTCTTTACTTTGGGCATTTTGTGCACTGCACTTTTTTTCCCTTGACCAGGTTTTGTTCCACTGGGTTTTCCTGGTAAGGTTTTTAATAAGGCAGTATTTAAGCACGTCCAATATTTGTTTAGAAGAATCTCAGAAATTATTATCTAGGTGGCGTACGTCCAAGGGGGAGTGTTGTGAAATAATTGACTTTCACCATATAGAGAATATTCCAGCAATTAATTCTCTTGATCTCATTTTCTATTTCATTATAAGGCAATTACCTCTCTTAATCTTATTTCCTATTTCATTGTAAATTCAATTCTCCCTATGCCTATATATAGGCTTATTGTATAAGCTTTCTTGACACAGAAATAAATTCATAGATTTGATTTCCTCTCATTCTTCTCTCTCGGTTAGTACTATTACTTTTTATACTTTTATGCTTGTATTTATAATAGGTTTTAGTTATTTATTTATTTATTTATTATTATTGTTATGGTAATTTTATTATTGGTTAATTTCTTATCGATAATTTCAATTAATAAAGATGATTTTGTACAGATAATTGCTGGATTTCTTGTGAAAATTTATTATGATAGCAAACTGTTTATGGTTTCAATTATTGATAAATGATAAATGATAAATTAATGATGAGACAACCAATTAATAATTTTACAAAACTTTAAAATATGGGAAAATCGTATTTTAGTCCCTGTGGTTTGTCTTAATCTGCGTTTAGTCCATGATTTTTTGGAATTGTAATTTTCAGTCCATCATTATTCTGATTGTAGTCCCTACCGTCCAATTCTGTTAGGGTTCCATCAAGTCAACGAGGGTCAACGAGGGTAAATAGGTAAATTCATCAGTGGGGACATGAAAGGTAATTAAGGTTAAAGGCTATAAAGGTAATTTGATATATACAATTAATAATATATTAAATACAAAATATATTAAATTAAAAAAATTGAAAATTAAATAAAAATAAAAAAAATCAATAAATATTCAAAATTAAAAATTATAAACGAAAATAAAAATAAAATCCTCCACTCAATCTCTCATCTCCTTACCGATCTCTTTCTCTCTTTTCTTCTACTTCTTCTTCTTCTTTCTCGAATCCCACACAAATCATAGAAACCCAACACCTTACCATTCAAATTTGTTTGTCGAACACCGCAAGATCCGCGTCTTCTAGGTCAGGTCGGACCACCTTTAAAGCCGGCGATCTACTCCTCCGAGTCACTCTAGTTCCGCTGATTTGCTCCTCCGTGTCGAAGTGAGAGAGATATTGTTGGGGAAGTTTGTTGGTTGGGGCATGAAGTTTCTGTGGAAGGAAGAAGAAGTTTTTATTGGGGTTCAAAGAAGTTTTCTGGGTTTTTGGTGGCATGTAGGAAGGGAGACGACACCAACGAAGGCGCGAGGAGTGAGGGGATCGAAATTTTTGGGTTTAGGTTTTTGATTTTTGGTTTTCTGTTATGATTTTGATTTTTAATTTTTAATTTTTAATTTTTGTTATAGTTTGATTTTAATTTTTTTTTGTTACAATTTGATGTTGGAGATGACACCAGTATTGTTGATGAAGCAAGTAATATTGTTTGTGGGATGACTGGCGTGAAATTGAATGTTTGAGTGATGAAGTTGGTTTTGAAATCTGAAATGGTGTTTGGGGAGTGAGAAAATCCATAAACAATATTTTATGGTGTTGAAGATCTGGTAGCCTCACCATATTTCTTATTTCTGTTTTTTTTTTTTTTTTTTGATTAGTTGTTATTTCTGGATTGGGTTGAACTGGTGTTTGGTAACTGAGAAAATAAAAGAAAGTAGGAAAGACAATGAAAAAAAAGAAAGAAAAAAAGATCCATCTAGGATTTTGTGTTTCGATTTTTGAAGATGAATTGGGTTGAATTGGTATGGGTTTGTGATTGGAATTTGTTTTCTCATTTTTTTTTATATAATTATTTTTTATTTTTTAAATAAATAAATCCCCACCATCCATCTAAGATTTGGATGGTGGAGATTTAAAATATTTTATTTTTGTACTATATAAATATCATAAAATTCTCTATAACATATTAATTTAATTTAATTGTTTAAATTGTTTTAAATTTTTAGTTTGATAGAAATTTGTTCTCATTTTTTTATATAATTATTTTTTATTTTTTAAAATTCTCTATAACATATTAATTTAATTTAATTGTTTAAATTATTTTAAATTTTTAGTTTACCATTTTTTATTTATTAAATCTGTTTTTAATTTTTAGTTTTTTAATTTTTAATTAAGGGTAAAACTGTCTTTTCAATATTATCAACAACCTTCACGGGCATTACGATCATTTAGTTAGACTGACATAGCAGAATTTGTCTTTTGATAGATTCTGTCACAGAATGATTAAAAATTACAATTATAAAAAACCATGGACTAAACATAGATTAAGGCAAATTACGGGGACTACAAGGCAATTCCCCCTTAAAATATAGATCTGATCAATGATCTACAATTTCTAACAACATCAAGAAAAGATAATTATTTTAAAATTTAGCATGGGCTGACTTTCAAAAACAAAAAAGTTGGGTCTGATCTAAATCTACACTTTTCCAATAGACTTGTGTTTGGGCTAATAGATTGTGTTTGGGCTAATAGATTAGAGTATGGGCTAAAACTTCCAAAAGGTTATCAGCACAGCTAGTAGTATACAGTAATGCAAGCCCACCCTAGCCCCCTTAATTATTATTATTATTTTATTCATTATAGTAACAAACCAAAAAAAAAGGTTTTTTTTTTAATTAAAAAAAGGTTTTTTTTAATTAAAAAAAATCAAATCATTTTTATTTTTATTGTTTCTATAATAACAATTTTCTCTCCCATTCTCCAAAATGATTTATTTAAATTTGACTTGATCTTTTAGTTAATATCAACAATTGGTTTTCACATTGAACACTTTTATGAATATTATGGATTTAAAGATATAGTTTTATTTATAAAAAAAAAAAATTAAGGGTGCTATAATTTTTAGTTTATAGAATTTTATGGTTAATATAAATTTAAAATTTGCAATGTAAAGGTTTGTTTAATGAATTTGTTGTTAGTATTACAAATGTAGCATTCTACTAGGACTAACTTTGAGTTATTATCATTTCTCATCTCATTTGAAACCTTGATTTGCTTACCATGTGATCATTCCCAAGGGCTAAAAATTCGATGAGAATGAATTAGTCCGTCGATGGATAGTACGGATAGCACAAGGTCTCGTGTAATGGCCACAAGGAAACAATATGCATATTGAAGATGCGAGAAGCCAACATTTCCATGATCTATTTTTAGGTCACTTTTTCAACGCTCTCATGAGAATATTTCCCAATTTATAATGCATGGTCTTATCAATGATTTAGCTCAATTTGTAGTTAGAGATAGATGTTTAAGGTTGGAGGAAATAATAACCAATATGAAAATAGGAAAAAGACTCATAATCTATCATATATTCTTAAAAAACGTGATGCATCAATGAAAGTTGACACCTTTACATCACATAGGCGTTTGCGAACTTTTTTGCCACTACGACCTATGAGCATTACTTTTACCATGGTTGTCGTAATCTTCTCCTATTGCCAAGAACTTGATTAAGCATTTGCAAATAGATGTTGAGGAAAGATTGTGCGTGATTCTCTTAATTGGTCTAAGTGGCATTGGCAAGACAGCCTTAGCTCAAATCATGTATAATGATTTTTATTATTATTATCTGTTTTAGATGATTTGTGGAATGAGAATTATAGCCAATGGGAGATCTTGCAACTTCCATTTAGAGTATGTGCAAAAGGAAGCAAGATCACCCAAAGGAAGTAAGATCACCGTGACAATCCACAATAGAAATGTTGTCCAAATTGTTAGCACCAAACATATTTTTCGTATTCAAGAATTGTATGATTGTTGGTCATAGTTTGAACAACAAGCATTTTCTAAACTGAATAGCGAATTTCAGACTTAGAAAACATTGGAAAGGAGATAGCGAAGAAATGTAAAAGCTTACCATTGGCTGCTAAGGCATTGTGAGGTTTGTTACGTTCGAAACCAGATGCTGATGAGTGACGTAATTAGTTAAAAACTAAAGTTTGGAAATTACCCCATCATAAATGTAGCGTTCTATTGGGACTAAGTTTGAGTTATTATCATCTCCTGTCTCATTTGAAACCTTATTTTGCTTACCGTGCGATCTTTCCCAAGGATTGCAAATTAGATGAGAAAGAGTCGATCTGCATAGCACAAGGTGTTGTGCAGCAGCCACAAGGAAGCAATATGCATATTGAAGTTGCCGGAAGCCAACATTTCCATGATCTACTTTCCATGTCACTTTTTCAAAGCTCTAATGGAAATATTTCTCAATTTATAATGTATGGTTTTATCCATGATTTAGCTCAATTTGTTGTTGGAAATAAATGTTTAAGGTTGGAAGAAAATATTAACCAATATAAAAATCGAAAAAAAGGCTCGTCATCTGTCATATATTTCCTTAAAATGTGATGCATTAATAAAAGTTGGTGCAGAAAAAGATAAGGAATTTTACGGGTAAGATAGAAGAAGATGTGCTTGATACGCTACAATTTCGTAGGAATCTCAAATAGCTTTCAATGAAATATTATAGATGTGAGAAATTTTCCAATTGGACTGTAGATACATCATTTTCAAATTTGATGTCCATCCGTCTAAGTAATAGTAAAAAATCTAAATCCTTACCACCACTTGGCTAAGTACTGTCACTTAAAAGACCTGATTATTGAAAGGATGGATGCTGTAAGCAAAGTAGGTCGTGAATTCTATGGTGCTGTCCGTTGTTCAGTTAAGCCCTTTAAGTCATTGAGAAACAACAAATAAATGTTGGTGCAGAAAAAGATAAGGAATTTTACGGGTAAGATAGAAGAAGATGTGCTTGATACGCTACAACCTCGTAAGAATCTCAAAGAGCTTTAAATGAAATATTACAGATGTGAGGAATTTCCAATTGGACTGTAGATCCATTATTTTCAAATCTGATGTCCATCCGTCTAAGTAATAGTAAAAAATCCAAATCCTTACCACCACTTGGCCAAATACCCTCACTGAAAAGACTTGATTATTGAAAGGATGGATGATGTAAGCAAAGTAGGTCGTGAATTCTATGGTGCTGTCCGTTGTTCAGTTAAGCCCTTTAAGTCCTTGGAAACTCTCAAGTTGAAGATATGTCAGTTTAAGAATGATGATGTTCTTTTAGTGTTGGAGAATTTCATTGCCTTAGAAAGTCCAAAACTTTCAGAAAAGATATCTGAATCTTTTGCCTCCTTGAAAAGTATGGAAATATGTAGCTGTATAAACTTTTCTTGCGTTCCACTTCTTCCGCGGATTCAGAATTTAATAGCAGTTCAATGTGATCAATCAATACTTGGAAATTATTGTTGATCTCACTTCACTTGAGAAGTTGTTTCTTCACAAAGTTAAGTTCAAGCATCTACTAGTGAGTTTTTCTACATATTAAATACACTCACTGATTTGTAGATTGATAATTGTGATGAGCTTACAGTTTTATTCAATCTGCTTGGATTACCATGCAATACTTCTCTTAAAAGATTGAAAATTTGGAAGTGCTTATTGAATTTACTATGGCATGAAGAAGAAGATAGGTTGTCACACCTACTTAAAGGTTTGGAAATTAGTGATTACTCGAAGGTTGTCTTGTCGATTAAAGGAATCGCTCTCAATCCATCATCATTGTCCTTATTTTCACATTGGTCTATGTTGACCTCTACATAGTCAACTCTCATATTTCAACGTTGGTCTATATCGACATCAACACAATCAACTCGTATATTTCCACATTGATCTACGTCGACCTTAACATAAGTGTATATCAATATCAGCATAGTCAACTCTCATAGTTTAACGTTGGTATGCATCGACATAGTCAACTCTTATATTTCAACATTGGTCTATGTTGACCTTGACATGATCAACTAACATATTTCCATATTGGTTTACGTCGACATTGACATAGTCAACTCGCATATTTCTACATTGGTTTACGTCGACCTTAACATAATTAACTTGCATATCTTAACACTGGTCTACGTCGACTTTGACATAGCTAACTCACATATTTCCACGTTGGTCTACGTTGATATTAACATAATCATCTTCCATATCTCAACGTTAGTCTATGTCGACCACCGCAACAGTCATCTCGCGTATCTTTGGTCCATGTTGGTATACGTCGACTTTCTCAACAGTCAACTCGCATATTTTCACATTGGTCTACATCGAACTCGACATATTCAACTTGCACATCTCCATGTTGGTCTATATCGACCTCGACATAGTCAACTTGGACATCGCCACGTTAGTCTACATTGACCTTGACATAATCATCTCGCATATATCAAGAACATGTTGGTCCATGTTGACCTCACCATAATCAACTTCCATATTGGTCTACGTCGACCTTGGCATCATATAACGCCGACAGTGTTGCAAAAGTCGCCAACTAGGGTTGACTAGTCGGTGACTAGGCATTGGTCGACGACTCAACACCTCAATTTCCATAAAATCGACTTGCCCAAGCAGAGATCCACCAAGTCGGAGCTAGTCCCCGACTAGACGCCCAAGTCAGCTACTAATCTGGTATGTCGTCAAAACCCAAATCGCAAAGATCTGTTCTCTTCTCGAGTTATTGCCGCTTGTCACTGTCGCTGTCTTCTAGTCTTCACTGTCGTTGTCTTTAGTTTCTTCAATTCTTCGGTTTCTTCATCAACTGAGTTTTGATTTATTGTTTAGGTTTATTTACTAGTGACTTATGAAAAAGAAAAAAGAAAGTTAGAAAATATTTTGAAAAATATAACAGCCGTGTTTCCGTATGTGCCAACATATGGAGTGACCATTGGCGATCGCATTCATACTTGGGTGTCACTTGTCATTATATGGATGATGCATGGAATATCCATAAAAGAATTCTTGTATTTAGAGATGGAACTGTCGAAAGGCACAAGGCTAGGCTTGTTGCCAAAGGATTCCATCAAACTGCTGGTGTGGATTTCTTAGAAAGCTTTAGCCTTGTAGTGAAGTCTTCAACAATAAGGGTTATGCAATCACTTGCTGTTGTGAACAATTGAGAAATAAGACTGCTTAACATCAATAATGCTTTCTTGAATGGTGAGTTAAAAGAGATGGTGTATATGAACCAACCTGAAGGTTATGTTGATTAGAAAAGACAAGATCATATGTGTAGGTTGGTCAAGTCTCTCTATGGTTTTAAACAAGCACCAATATGAGAAGTTAAAATCTGATCTAGAGCAATGGGGATTCAAGAATTCTAGAGTTGATACTTCCTTGTTTGTATTCAAAAAGCAAGGAAGTCTTGTTTTGTTACTTGTTTATGTTGATGATATCCTTTTAACAGGAAATGATCATCAACTGCTTGCCCAAGTAGTAAAAGATCTGAATACTCATTTTGCCTTGAAGGATTTAGGTGAATTCAGCTACTTTCTTGGCTTTGAGGCCACTAGAAATGATTTATTGAAAAGGACTAAGATGCTAGATATATTGTACAATTTGTCCTACACCTATCAGTACAGGAACTAAGCTAACACAAACTGGTGGAGAGCCTTTTGTTGATCCTACTTTTTATAAAAGCACAGTGGGTGCTTTGCAATATCTCACATTGACAAGGCCAAATATCTTATTTATAGTGAATAGATTGAGCCGATACTTGGCTGCTCCAACTGTTATACATTGGCAAGCCTGTAAAAGGATACTTAGGTACATCAAAGGAACTCTTGGTGTAGGTCTGCATTTCAAGTCAGGAATGAAAAAATCTGTTAACAACAGAGGTGGTCTGGTCCTTGAAGGTTTTTCAGATGCCGATTGGACTAGCAACCTTGATGACAGGAAATCAACAAGTGGCTGGTGTATGTTCATTGGTGGCAATTTGATTTCATGGAGTTCAAGAAAACAAAAGGTTGTTGCAAGATGAAGCTGTGAGGTTGAGTACAGATCATTAGCTCAAGCAACTGTTGAGATGATGTGGTTGAAAGCCTTGCTTTCAGAAATTGGTTTGAGTTTGTCTTTTACACCTGTGTTATGGTGTGACAACACTGGAGCTGGTTCTTTAGCAAAGAATCCAGTGTTTCATTCAAGAACAAAACACATAGAGTTAGATCCTCACTTCATTCGAGACCACATTGAGAAGCAGGAGTTGGATGTTAGATACATTCCAACAGAAGATCATATAGCTGAAATTTTAACTAAACCTCTTGGTATCAGCAGGTTTGTCATTGTTTGTCATTCTCATAAACAAACTCATCTTGGATAAATCCCAGCTTTGTTTGAGGGGGGATGTTGAACCACCTTGAACAAGAGAGTTAGCTCACATTAGATACAATGGATCCTCAGTTAGCTGATCACATCTCTTCTCGCCAAGAGCCAGTTTGTTCCCGCCAATAGCAAGTTGGTTCACCCACTTTACTAAGTCATATGAATCTCGTAAATCTAGGGAATTAGGTAGAAAAGAAAAATGAGCTCTCAGCTCTATATATAAAAGGTCTCTCTGCTATAATCACAATCGTTCATATATAAAAAAGCTTTTCAACTTTGTTTTTCTTCATTTGGTTCTCCTTTTACTTTGTTCTAAGCTTTCGTTGAAAGCTTTTATGTACATTCATCATCCGGTGTAAGTACAACATAACTTAATTAGGAAAATCTCTTACAATTTCGGGATTGAATCTCATTCATATAACTAGAATCTAATTAATTTGGCGACAATTTCACATATATCCAATTAATTATAGGTTTATATATAGCTATCTAACTAAATAACCAGACAAGTTATATTATCATTAGGTGATATATTATGATATATCATACGCATGCAGAAAGCGAAATATGAATAACTAAATTTATGTTTAGCTGAGTTCGTCAGGTGTGCTATGCAAAACTATATTTCCATATATAATAATATTAAGAATCTATTAAAACTAATTAATTTTCTTTTGTTGTGTACAAACTATTTCCAACTAGATTAGCTACCATTAATCAACATATATAAATTACAAATAAGTTTGAATTCTAAAACTAAGAACCTGAGCTGGGGGGGATTTATGTTCAAATGGTTAAATCCAAGTTTAAGTGATTGTTGGACCGGAGAGATGGAAGATCATGATGTGCAATATTAAAAGGATTATCCATTGAAGTAGATTGGTCATTTGAAGGCGGCCATGACTCCCTCTCTTCCTGATCATCACTTTGCATCATCACCATTGAAGGTATATTGAAGGATAATGAGAGCTCACAAATTTCATTTTGTCCACCAACTGATGAGCTTGTATGTGAATCCTGCAAAGAAAGTACTAGTAATTATATTATATATCATTAAAAAAAAATCAGCAAATTAATTAGGGTAAACTATATATAGTTAACACATGGAGGCAATTGCTTTGCATTTTACTACCTTATTATTTTCTTCTTGTTAATTTCTTATTTATGATGTTTGCATGCCATGAATCAGTCAATGTGAATATATAATTAATTACCTGCTGGTTTTCATCTTCATCACAATCTACAATTTTTGTTTGTAGAATCCCATTGCTTTCCTCAGAAAAGATTTCGTATTCAATATTGCTTCTCTCATTATATTCCCAATAATCTGTAAATCTGTGTCCTCCTGCTTGCCTGCAATATATATTGTTTCACATAATTAATTACTTGACTTACTTAATAATAAGAAATCCTTCAACAACAAAAAATTAATAATAAGAATGTGAACTATTAATATTAATGCATATGCCAGTTGCAGACTTACAGTTACAGTACTGTAAATTTTCTTTGCACACGCAATAATATATTGTAGATGACATGCAGTTTGTCATTCCTATTATAATAGTGGGAAATTATTTTTGATGAAAATTTAATATATACTACATTCATGGTTAAAAGAATTTATTCTTTATATATTTAAATGGGTCAAAATTCAAATTTCATTTTAAAATCTAGGACGATCATGTATAAGGGTTTCAAGTAGAATTTGAGATATTTGTTTACAGAAAATATACTAATTATATACAGAGAGAGAAAGAATAGGGGTGGGATTTTCTCATAACATGAAAAAAAAACGTACAAGATTCTCACACCTCATAATTTTTGTATATATATCTTCAGAATCATATAGTATTAATAATGATAATTAGCTGAAAATTATCAACAATTGTAGAGAAGAAAAATAATAATAAAGAACATGTACCTCCAAGGAGAGCTAAGGGACAAGAATCCACCATCTTGAATATCTGTCCTTTGTATGTTCAAATGCTTCATGATCGGTATAACAAATTTACTGTTATCATTAGGCTCCTTCGTGCTTCTGTACATCTAATATTCAACCATAAATATTCATTTATTAACTCAAACTAATACAAGAATTATATATTCTAAATTACGAATTCTTATAACAACTATAAGGATAATGACTTCATGCCTTAATAATTAATTAGATTGTGATTGATTATATATATTATATTATCCTCAAAATTAAAATAATGCGCTGAGGCATTCTTCTCATATACACTATACAGTGTAATGTTCTTGTGCAGACTTCTGATTTTATTCTGAGAACTTTTGTCTTTTAATGATTTTTAATTTGTAACATAAAAAGCATTTTATAAGTTCAAAATCTGTATAAGACGGTGGTCGAAAGAAATAGTCTAGTGGTAACTATACCTCCCTACGAAATTGAGGTACCACGTTTAAATCTCTCCTCACCCAAGTAAAAAAATTAAAAAAAATTAAAAAAAAATCAGCATAAGAAGAAAAAGATTCGTAACCCTTAACATTTTACATCTGTGATAAATAATTGATCTCAAATTTAAGTTTTTTATCTTAAAAAAAAAAAAAAAAAAAAGTGGAGAAAAATGGTAACCAAGATAAGGAGGATCGAAATCGAATAATATTATATATGACTCGGATTCAACTGTTGACCCATTTTTATTGAGGCTGCAAATGTGATATTCCATATAAATTATGTTAAATAATTGTTAATGTTGATATTATATTTTTTCTTCTTTTTTTAGTTCATATGTACCATCAATTTTTTTTTTAATTTTTGGTGCAAAGGAGGGCTAAAAGCCCGGAAAAGAAAAACAAACTAAACAAAACTAGAAATTTGTATATGAGAATTATTAGACTTCAAACCTCCAAGCCTCTCATCGATTAATTAGAATTTAGAACACAATTTTAAATTGGTGAGCTGTACACTACTAACTCAATAGTTATGAATATTTACAGATATATTTTCATATAAATTAAAATCAATTAATATCAACAACTGATAACGTTTGTCAATTTCTTACACAAAGAATAATAAAAATCTTTGTATTTTAATTCATCATTATATGTCTATATATAAATAATTGATAATACATATATATTTTAAGGGTCAGACTATATTAACTCAAATTTCTGACTCAAAATTGAGTTAGAAATTTGGGTTGATATAGCCATACCCATATTTTAATATGCATGTTAATTTCTATTCAAATTAATATTAGATATAGAAAATTAATTGAACCTGAAGATGGCTTTTGATATGAGAAATGTTGAGTCCCTTTACATTCATCATCTGCATAATGCGCTTAGGTGATGCTTCTGCAAATTCAGCCCTCAATCAGTCCATCAACAACAAACTTCAGATCCATCACGTACTAATAATAATGATGATGTTAAATTTATTCTTCTACAAATTAAACAATATATATATATATATATATATATATATATAATTATAAAAATAAAAATAAAAGCAGATTTAGGGTTACTACTACTGCATGCCTTTATAATCATCAATTAAGCAGAAAAGAAGAGATCGATATAATAACATCAACTGCATGCTTTTTCATAAATATTCACTTGCTGTTTAATTTGTTTGCTCCCCAGAACCAAATAATGAATTAACAGTACTGCGTAGTTGTGAAACTTACTATATTTTCCACCAAGGATATGAACAGCATCAGTGAATTGTTCATGAAGCTCAGGTGTCCACCGCAGACGTGGAAGTTGAGATTTGTTGTATTGCCTCACTCCGATTCTCTGAGAATTTCTCATGCTAATTTCTCTGCTCTAATGGGTAGAGCCCAGCTGCCTTTAATATGAAGTGCAGCTTGAGAAATACAAAAAAAAAAAAAAAAAAAAAAAAAAAAAAAAAATAGTTGGGTCGAAGACCAAAGACTTTTGCAACCCATATATCACACCCGTGTAAAGTTTTCCATTTCAAATTAACATGCATGTTTTCTTTCATATCCATTAGAATAATGTTAAATTATTATTATTATAATTATCATTGATTGGAATATTAAACAAGCTATAATATAGTTTCAATGTATACAAGAATACTGAAACATGACCTACCTTATCAGGAAGAAGTCTTGGGGGATATATGAAATTAATTTAATATTTTTCCTTCAAATTGAATAATTTATTAGGGTTGGAACCTGTTTTATATTCTTCTATATCTTTTTTTTTTTTTTTTTTTTTTTTTTTTTTTTTTTTTGTCTTTATTAGTGAGATTGTTGACATTAAGGCACATGTGAACCCACCACCAAGGAATGGAATGAGAAGAATTGCATTCCCTGGATTTTTATGATAATCAAAATCCACATAAAAGTATATGTCACCAAACACATCACCTAACAAAATTCTCTTCTTCTTTTTTCTATTTTCATCAAACATGAAAAGATCCATATAATATTGGAATCTCATTCCATGAATTTTTATAGTAACCAATGAAATATTAAGATTCCATTCTTGATTTGATTGATTCTATGAACCACAAACATCATCTTACAAGTTACATCTACAAGTTCTTTTGGGTGAAATGATTAAAAAGAACTTTTAAAAATAACAATTCAGGTTTGGTTTTTGATGGTACCGAAAAATATTATATACACATATATAATGTAAATTAATTAATTTGAATATTATATGTTAATAAACTTCAAACATTATATAACTAAGTTCTTAATTAAAAAAAATAATATTATTATTTGTATATACAATATACTGCATGTACAGCCAAATGAATGAATACATGTGAACACAAAGCAAGTTTTATGTTGTCTTTTTAGTTTTTAGGCAATCAAAATAGAAAGGAACAGACAGAGAAATAAAGTATAGTATTCGTTGGAGAGTATATATAATAAGTCAAGACAAGGAAGGTTGTTGATAATTGAGGGCCAAAAGGAATTGTTTGAACAAGTCAAAAAGTGATAAAAAAAAAAAAAAAAACAATGACAAGCCAGCCATATCATGCATAATCATTTTCTTAATTAATTAATTAACTCCTTATCAACATATATACGCTTTTCCTTTCTAAAAAAAATAAAAGAAGAATTTATTATTATTATTATTGCAACTTTAATATAAAACAAATTCTCCCCAACCCTTATATGAATAAGATTCGGTTCCAAGAACTTTTACATATATTTTTTAATAAAATAAAATAAAATAAAAAAACACTTCTTACATAACTAAAAAATTTCTCATTTAATTTTCTGAAGTAGCTTGTACCTACATTATCATTCACACACTCAAATATGAAGTAAAGGAATTATTTAAGATTAAGATTTATTATTATTATTATTATTATTGAATTATTACAGTAAATTCATTATTTTAGAAAGTGATTGTATAACGTATTCGAACCCACAACCTGATTAATGATTATGGTGTAATTGCTAAGGTATAGACGTATAGTACTATTGGGTCAAATTCATCTTTATTCTTCTAAGAGTTCGTTTTCTAATTTTAAAAAGTATTTATATATGCACGTTCAAAAGGTGATTCATATGGTGAAACCTAGTACATGCATGAATGATCGATCTCTTTAATTTTGGAGACATTTCTAGTGGATAAAATGACCAAAAAATTGTAAAAGCAAAACTAAAATAAAGTCAAGAGTAGTTTTTTTTTTTTTTTTTGAAGGAAAAAGTCAAGAGTAGTGGCCAGTGGGTATATAATAATAAAGAAAGAAAGAATAAATTAAAGGTATCTCAATGTTTTTTTCCCAATCAAAGTCATGTCAATAAAAGACGGTGCCTACTTTTGGGCCCATTTTCCTGTCTTGGTGCTGCCGTGTTCAACACTACACTGCACTCTCTCTAAATTCAATGAGCATGCAAGAAAATCAAGCTAGGTTTTTAATATTTTACGCATCAGGACATCGCATGGCACCCTCTTTTTTCCCATAAATTACCAAGCAGCTTCTCGATCAATTAACTACTGTTGGGTTATCCGTTATTTTAGCATTTTGACAGTTTAAATTATATTTAATATGTTATATCAATATGCATTAATTATATATACTGTATATTGGTTTAATCATCAAGTAGATTTCATTAAACTTTTCATTAAAAATTTTAAAAAAATTCATATCAAAATTCATTAAAATCGATGGATTTTAAGACGGTCCTTACTTTATGTTAAAATAAGGGATCCCTATAAAAGAATCGATATATATATATATATATATATATATATAAATTATCTCCTAATTTAAGACCGTCATGAACTTTTAAAATAAGCTAGAATTATTGAAGATTATTCATGGTGGTTATAAGTTGAATACATTTAAGTACGTACATGTATTTTTTTTTTTTTTACGATGTAAACAGTTTATTATATAGATCAGAAGTAGAAACGATTACAACAACTGGAAATCTGAAACAAACGTAAAAGAAAACTGCTAACTAATGCACTATCATTGTCTTTTGAAAATTCGGCGCCTCATAATTTTAGAATTTAGGAGCTTTAATTTGAATTGATGATTGTGGTCATCAGTATCCATCCATCGTTCCATGCACGTAAAACAAAAATATTCAAATTAGGCCAAGGATTTTTATTTTATTTTTATTGAATCATCTATGAGAGTGACATGCGATTTTTTTATTTATTTTTTTTATAGAAATAAGTATATTAAAAAGCTGGAATGTCTTTGGAAAATAAGTGTAGAAAAATAAATTAATTTATTACTAGGCTTAACAATAACCTCTATGAAGTTTTTTTTTTTTTTTTTTAAAAAAATTGAATATCTTTATTAGTATTTCTAGAATAAGCGTTTATATATAAAATTTTTTTTATAGAAATTGTATTTTGAGTGAATTGGGATGTATTTAGAGGTTTTAAAATTTTAATTTATTAAAATGAAATGTCTTAAGAAAATAAATGTGAAAAGAAAAAAAAAATGATTGTAAATAGTAAATCTCAATAGTTATTTATCTCTATATAATTATAAATATTTATAATTCTTTTTTCTATTTTTACCCTTTTTTTTTCTTTCTTATTGTTTAGAGTGTATTAAATATGAATTAAATACACTACAGTTATTTTCAAAAATAAAAATTTTTAATTTTTTTTTTATAAATGTTAATAAATAAATATTTTTCAAAACAAATTAAAATATTAATTGTAATTTCAAATCAATGGTAATCCGTTTTTTATGGAATTGATGGTAAAATTTAAAAATATATCAATGGTAATATAATAATAACTTTTTTTTTCATAACCAAAAATTACATTAATTGAGGGTTGAGACTCTCCATCTCTTTAAGGAAAAAAAATAAATTATATGATTATATTAAATCAAGTTTTCCGATATTAATGATAAAATTGAAATTATGATATAGTGTATTGACTTGTTCTTTATAATTACAATTAATAATAATTTAAGCCAATTTATACTTATATATATATTAATAGAAGGTTGAGACTCTCCATCTCTTTGGAGAAAATAAAATTAGATTATTATATATTAAAATTAATAACTAATTAGTAAGAATATTATATATATTAATAAGATTTTATTTTCAACCATTCATTTTTCAATCCATTTTCTATAAATTGGCGGTTGTTTTCTACTCTTTCAGGTTTCAAGCACACATAGGTACTTTTTTTTTTTTTTTTTTTAATGCTTTGCAATATAATTTGTCATTTCATGTGTTTTGTTTTTTTGTTGGGTATGTCGAGTGATTTAGATTAGATCTCAAAAGTTGGATTTTTTTTATTTTTTTATTTTTTATATTTATAAGTTGATTATGTTTAGAAATGTTGATATGAGTAATAAGTGTCAGTATTTTTTCATTTTCAGTGTAAAGTTTCAATTTTTTTTTTGGGTTTATTTATTTAATGTTTATTGATATGTTTCTCTGTTTCGATCAACACGTATTGATATCATTCATGGCTAATGAAAAAAGTGTAATTCAAAGTAGTCATTAGAACCGTGAGTGTTGTGATATGAAATATGAGATAAATCAATTTGGATTATTTTAATGCAAATATATAGCAAATGAGAGGTTGTTAACGAAGATAACGGAGTGTGAATAAGAGCATTCTATTTGAAAAGAATGATGGCCACAAGGCCACAACTAGGAGAAGAAGATTAAGGAAAAGAAGGAGCGAAAGAGAAAGGTGGACATGATCGAATATCCAATTGATTGAGAAGAGAATAAGTGAATAGACTCCAAAATCGCCAAAACAAAGCAAACAATCAAAGCATCAATGATATTTACAAACTCGATCTATCGATGGAGATTTGGATCGGTGAAGATCTATATCTCAACCATTTTTATTTTTATAGCATAATATATTACCAATTCAACACAAATTGGCAAGCTCATTTTAATAAGGATCTCTTATAATATATTTACCCTAAAAACAGATGATAAACATACAATATTTAAATAATTAATTTAAATGTAAGTTTTTAATACATCAATTAAGCAAAATACTAGCGGTTGAGATATAAAATGTAAAGTAAGAATATATATATATATATATTTTTTTTTTCTCCTTTGTACACATTGATGTAATAATGTTAGTATAATACTATTCATGTATTAATGTTAATTTCAATTTATATTTTATAATGCCCGCACATCGTGCGGGCTACAAGCTAGTATATTCTATAATCAAAGGCATGTGTGTTGTTGACAAATTAATTAATGAAAAAGAAAATTTATTTAGATAACTATGCTGAAACTGAAACCACTGCTTGATAATTTATCTTTTTATTTATGTCAGTCAAATGGGAATCTTAAAATCACTTTCGTCTGTTCTAACTCCGTTCACACAGTTCAGCTCCAAAGTATATATATGTTATTATTTATTTATTTATTGAAATATTCATTTGATATATGCTAATTTTTGCATCATTCCCTCGATATATTTTGTCAGGACATGGTGGAAATTAATTAAACTTTGTTTTGATTTGATGCAAGTAGGTGGACGACTTTTAGTCCTTCCAAAATTTGACTTGTGAGGATATATATAATTGTGTTGGAATAAAAGTAGATTAATTTAATTAGTTAGAAATTAAATGCTAGTGATCATCACGTTTTTTTAAATCAATAATACTATTTTACCCAAATTGATGTTTAAATCTGGTGTCCAAATGATGTGACAATATTATAATCTATTTATTTAGATTGTATTATATTTACATTATTTAAATGAATAGATTAAAAGTGTTATCACATCATTTGGACATCAGATTTTGACACCAAATTTAGACAAAGTCGCATTACTCTTTTTAAATATCAGAATAAGGCCAAAAAATCTTGCACGCATCGTAACGGCATGTGAACAACCGAGATTTCTTCTTTTGAGAATTCAGAATTAAGAATGTTTTGTTTTCCTATTGAATTTCGTTTGCAATCGACGTCGGCTTTCTTATCGTCTTGATAATCGGCTATTTACGAAGTTTCTTTGCTTTTTCTCCCACCTTGTGTTTGCATATGCATTTTTTTATTTTTTATTCTTTTGTTTCTAGACTTGACTGTAAATTTCTATATAATTATTAGATATCTTTTCATATTAATTAATTTTATTCAATAAAGTCAAGTAAAGTGAAGGAAATGAATGGATATGGTGTGGGTGATGAATTACTGGCTTCATGCGCATGCAGATGGAAATTAGGTAAGAGAATGGTTAAGAAGATGACAGAATTAGTTATCATCAATCTTTTGATGTGATTTATTGCTACCATTCTTCGTACGGATTTTTAGTTCTTATCATCATAATCATCCACATCATTTCTGTCCAGCTATACAATTACATGTCAAATTCTAATGCTTCTTCTAGATGATTAGTCGGACAAAAACAAACGTGGATGCAATGAGTACGTATACTGTATACATATAATTTCACTTCTTCTTTATTTATTTATTTGACAATATATATTAATTAGGGACCAGGTATTTTTTTAAAAGTTTTCATCATTGGTAATTTGAGTCGCTGACTTAAGAATTATTTACCCAAGCTTCAAGCTCCAAACTCATTCATCTACCAGCTTAATTACGTCCCTGTTGACTACTTCTTCTTTATCAAAAAAAAAAAAAAATACACTTCTTCTTCTCTAATATGTTATACAACATGATTAGACATAACTAAATTCGAAATGTGGGACTTGAGAACCTCTGATATGATATACGCCCACTATTATTTGGAAAAGTAAAATTAAAGTAGGAGTCGAACAAAAGTAAATAAAAACTAGTAAGAATGTTTAATTGTTTATTCCATCTGACAATATCGTATGGTATATAAAAAAACATTAAAAAAACAAAAAAAAAAACTAAAGATCATGTATATCCAGTAGACCAGTACTGCAAGAGTGCAAGCTGGTCATGACAAGTGACGACCCAACACAAAATATAAAAAATAGTAAATCAAGTAAAGATTTTTCGTTAATTTCAACTTTTACCAGAGTAAAAATATTAAACAACAAAAAAAATTGACATTACGACCATACATTGATATATAATATATTAAGTTAGGAGCTACAGGCAGATTAATCTAGTCATTACAGTCCTAACACAAGTACATGCATGCACTGTTTTTTTTTCATTTAGGAAAAAAGAAAGAAGAGTTATTTAAGCACATGTCAAGATTTTGGTTTAATTAATTATTATTACTATTATTATTTTATAGTGGAAATGGTGAGAAATGTCACTTTTTTAAGTTGGTGTTGTAAGAAAGTCACCACTTTAATAACTTAAGTTTAAAAGGCACCTATTATGGTGAACGGACAAAAATGCCCTTGCTTTACACATTCTCTTACTTAGAATTTTTCTGAGACTTTATTCTTTCATCTTCTTCATAGAGGTCTGTTTAACAGACCTCCAATGGAGATTGAACATCAAAACAAACCTCCATTAATTTAGTGGCGTTACGCAGACGTATTCGGGGGTCGAGCTGGTTGTTTTTTTTTTTTTTTTTTTTTTAATTTAAAACCTTAAGCTGGTTGTTCTCCGAGTCTTTTGTAAACCTTAAGATGGTTATGTGAATTTTCATACTTGGTTCGAGCCTTTTCATACTAGGTTCGAGCCTTTTCATACACTGTTGAAAAGGCTCGAATCTAGTGTAAAAAGGCTCGAAAACGCACGAAAAGGCTTGAAAAAAGTTCAAAAATGCACGATTTCAGTTCAAAAAGGCTCGAATTTTTTTTCAAAAAGGCATGATTCATGTACAAAAAGACACGATTCATGTATAAAAAGGCTCGATTCATAAATGTTCAAAAATGCACGACTACTGTACAAAAAGGCTTGATTCATGAACAAAAAGGCTCGATTCATGTACAAAAAGGCACGATTCATGTACAAAAAGGCTCGATTCATAAAAGTTCAAAAAGGCACGATTACTGTACAAAAAGGCACGATTCATGTACAAAAAGGCTCGATTCATAAAGGTTCAAAAAGGCACGATTACTGTACAAAAAGGCACGATTCATGTACAAAAAGGCTCGATTCATAAAGGTTCAAAAATGCACGATTATTGTACAAAAAGGCACGATTCATGAACAAAAAGGCTCGATTCATGTACAAAAAGGCACGATTACTGTACAAAAAGGCACGATTACTGTACAAAAAAGCTCGATTCATGTACAAAAAGGCTCGATTCATAAAAGTTCAAAAAGGCTCGATTATAGTACAAAAAGGCACGATTCATAAAGGTTCAAAAAAGCATGATTACTGTACAAAAATGCACGATTCATGTACAAAAATGCTCGATTCATGTACAAAAATGCTCGATAAATGTTCAAAAAGGCTCGGATAACTGTTTAAAAGGCTCGAAATATGTAAAAAGGCTCGAAAATGCACAAAAATGTTCAAAAAAGGTTTTCTTTCAACGTTTGCAAAAGACACAAAGTGACAAAAAGGGGTATTTTTGTCTGGTCACCTAAATAGGTGCCTTTTAAACTTAAATTAGTAATGTGATGCTTGTCTTACAAAAAGCGCCCCAAATAGTGACAAAAAAATTTTGAACCCTATTTTATATTTTATATATATATATATATCCTCTATAAATTTTATTTTATTTTTCACGTAAAATTCCCTCCTCGACCTAAAACAATCAAAGAATTCAAGCTCCACCTTTAATGAGAACGATAGTCATATATCACATACTGAAATGATAGTAAATATTGAATGAATTTCTACGTTTCTACACGTAAGGGTGGACGCATGCAAGATAAAGTTATGTACAAAATATTTGTATATAAAGAATCGTTAAATTGAAGTTGTGTACACGAAATTTTCATATATCTAACTCAAGTACAATGTCAGAAACATAATTTCCTAGTATGAGTTTGTTGTACGTACATTGGCCTAATAGGGGATCACATATACAATGCACCTTGTGTTGTAAAGTATAAAGAAAGTGTGGAAAAGGAAAAAGAAAAGAAAAGAAAAGAAAAGAGATCGACAAAATTCTATATATGTTAAAAGTAGTTCAAATTGGCTATGATTGTGTTCAACTGTTCATTTAAATTACACTATCAACTTTTACAAGGAGAAATTCGATTCACACGAGAATGTTTCAAACTTCATTTCAAGTGGATAAACATAGCTTTAAGTCCAAGCCATAATTATTGTAATGATTGTGACTCTGATCAATCTCTGATGTTTGAATTTTTGATATAAATCAATCACATGTACAGTAGTATCTTGTCTTCTTGTTTGCATTAATTTGTGCTAATGTGTCTGATTCTGCTTAGAAAAAAAATTAGTTTTAAGCCCAAAATATAGTTGAAGGAAAACCCAGAATAAGAAATTAGGCCGAAATCGTTTGGGAAGCCCAAAGCGGTCCGGTAGATCGACTACACAATACGGCCCAAGAAATAGGAACAAATTAATTGAGGAAATTTATATTATCTATACATGTACCTATATACAGTCTTTCTATTGTCAGTTCGTTCTGACAATAAATATATCAGAATGAAGAATGTGGACCCCGCAGATTATGGAGAAGTTTTGACAAGTGCATACACTTTGAGTCAAAGTATGTAAGTCTAGTGGTCCACATTCTTCGTCCTGATATATTTATTTTCAGGACGAACTGATAATAGAAAATCCGTATATATATATATATATATATATATATATTTGAAGCATTAGTGTATTACATAAATTCGGGTTTTATCTTGGGGAAGGACTCGAGTCCACAACCTCGTGGTGTAGGTGTGGGGAGTATACCACCAAACCAACCTCATCTTGTCATATTTTATATAAGTAATGCTAGGCTTCCCTTATTTTTTTCCCAAAAAACTTCTCAAATTATGTGACATTGTAAGTTGTCAACATCTTGTAAATCAGGAGTTTATGTGGTGAGGGATGTGATATTGACAACTCACCATGCCACATAATTTGGGAAGTTTTTTTGGAAAATTTTTGAAAAACCTAACATTACTCATTTTATATATAATTAATTAAGAAGGAATTACACAAACTTACTTTGGTTCGGCATTTTACATTCAGAAAAACAACTTTTGTAAAAATTGGCACTCACCTCCCCTTACGGCCTACCCTACAATTAGTAAAATTTCGTTAATACGTAACGACTAGAGGGTATTTCTTCATTTCATAAATAAAAATTTAAAAATAATAATTCATAAAAATATAACCAAAATAATAATATTTATTTCAAAGTAGGAACAAATAATAAAATATATCGCAATAGCTAATGTAACAAATTTAAAATAAAAAATGTATATTGATAAATTTTAGGGACTTATGGTGCGTTTGGTACGGACATGGGACAAGACAAGGTGGGACGGGACAGGACATGACAGGACATGTTGTTCTGTATTGTGTTTGGAAGGCCTGTGACAGAACTGTGGACAGAACTATTATGCGTTTGGTATGGCTGGGACAGGATGGGACAGGATAGGACAAGATGTTCAAATGACCAGAGTACTCCTCTTATATATATAACAACATATATTATAATATTATTAAGAATATCAACTTCTTCTATCAGATGGATAACTTTCTCTCCCTCTTCAGTTTTCTCTCACTTTTGTAACATTGTCTATGAATCTTTTAAAAGTATGTCCATGGAATTTCCTTACCTTTCTCTCAAATGTTCCCGATACTTTACCACAACCATCATCAAAACTGAAAACTTTTGCAACTCTTCTCAAAACCGATAAAGTATAGGTTTAACCAAATCTTCTCTCAGTGCTAGTTGTGAAAGGGGGCATCACGTGTGTTCGCATTAGTCAAAAATATATTCATGAAAGACTGAAATTAAGTCCAAGCCATAATTATTGTAATGATTGTGACTCTGATCAATCTCTGATGTGTGAATTTTGATATAAATCAATCACATGTACAGTAGTATCTTGTCTTCTTGTTTGCATTAATTTGTGCTAATGTGTCTGATTCTGCTTAGAAAAAAATTAGTTTTAAGCCCAAAATATGTAGTTGAAGGAAAACCCAGAATAAGAAATTAGGCCGAAATCGTTTGGGAAGCCCAAAGCGGTCTGGCAGATCGACTAGACAACATTGGTCAAGAAATAGGAACAAATTCATTAGTAGAGGAAATTTATATTACATATATATATATATATATATATATCTTATAGTGATTATATTATCTAATTAATTAGAGGCAATAAGTCTTATAGTGAAAAAAAAAAAAAAAAAAAAAAAACAGCCCCTTACTTTGGTTCGGCTTTTTACATTCAAAAAATAACTTTTGTAAAAATTAGCACTCACCTCCCTTCCGGTCTTACCCTACCATTAGTAAAATTTCGTTAATACATAATGACTAGAGGGTATTTCTTAATTTCACAAATAAAATTTACAATAATAATATTTATTTCAAAGCAGGCCGGAACAAATAATAAAATATATCGCAGTAGCTAATGTAACAAATTTAAAATAAAAAAATTTATATTAATAAATGTTAGGGACTTAGGGCAATTATTTGTACTGTTAGTTTTATTATGTAACAAAAGTAATATTTATTAGTTGCTTAGGTTGGTTATTCTTGCTCACATTTACTCTACAAACATTTTTGAAGTCTGCAAGAGAATTGATCGCAAGTTAAGTGCATGTTTTACACAAGTTTTCAACTCTTGAAAGAAGTTGGGAAAGCACATATACACACATTCATGTTCATGTATTTCATTCTATGAGTCATTTTAGAAACCTTTGATTTGTCCACAGTGACCTTTCGACATTGAAATGACCATAAAGTTTTCTACATGCAAACCATCAAATCATGCATGGTAAACTGTTGTAGAAAGCTGGACTTCCTAATCTTTCCAATGGTAGACTATATGATAGGTTTCAATGATGTCTAATGGGAGAACGAGTGGTCACAAGTGCCAAGTTCGATAGAAAATGGCGTCATCATTTGCTAGTACCAGATGATAGCCCCGAGTCCTGATGCTAGCAAATGGCGACATGATTTGCTAGTGCTAGAATTTGATATGTTCGGTTTTCATAATGGAAAACTGAACTTTTGTCGAGTCTGTTCAGTTTGGACCAATTATCGACCCAACTTAAAAATCCCAACCCCAAATTTTAAAAATAGAATATTTATTAGAACATCCACAATGGTTCATAAAAGAGACCCATTTATATAAGACCCATTTTTATATCCATCAAATTGTGCCACAATGGTAAGAAATTGGATAAAAAAAAAGAGACCTAAAAGTGGGCTCCACCCAACTAGACCCAAATTGGGCTCCAAATTTGGAACTCAATTTGGGTTTTGCCCAATGATTTGGTTACAATCATTGGGTTGGGCTTATATATATAATTTAAATTAAAATATATAATTATTAATTTTAATAATTATATATATAATAAAAATATATAAATAAATTTAATATATATATATATTTCAATTATTTAAATTTAAATATATAATTATTAATTTCAATAATTATATATATAATGAAAAAATATAAATAAATTTAATATATATATTTAAATTATTATAATTTAAATATATTATTATTAGTTTCAATAATTATATATATAATGAAAAAAATATAAATAATTTTAATTTCAATTATAAAATTTTATTTCAATGAAATTAAAATAATTTGAATGAAAACATTAATTTTTTGAAGGTTTGAAACCAGAACCGGAACCGAACCTTCAAAACTAGAATCGAAACCGAGCCTTCAAAACCGGAACCAAAACCGGTTTTGAAGGTTCGGAATCAAAACCGGTCTGGAACAGAAACCGAACAGTCGGAACAGCCAGAACCAAACCGAATCGAAATTGGAACCGAGGAACCAGGGAATCGGAATCGGAATCGGAACTGAAATCTCTTCGAGGGAGGTTCCGATTCCGGAACCGCCACTTTCGAAACGGAACAGGAACCGAACCGAAACTGACGCCATGTCTAATCGTATACAATATTTTGTTTTAAATATTTATTTTTATTGTTAATGTAATTCGGTTGTGATAATTTTAAATTAATAATTTTTTTTATTTTAAATTAATTATAATTTGTTAAATAATTATTGATAGTGTTGATATTTTAAATATATTATATAATTTGTTTATTAATATATATATATATAATATTTTAAAAAAGAGTAATGATTGTTTGAAAAAATGTTAAAAAAATGGATCTACTTTTACTTTTCCAATTTAGTCCCATTGTAGGGAAATGAGACCCAAACTAAGTGGATCCAAAGGGCAAGACTCATTTTTTAAAAACAAGACCCATTTTTGATGATGTGGCAACAAATGGGTCTTGTTTTGGGGACCAACCATTGTGGATGCTCTTAGAGAATGAGTTTTAGGAAATTTGCAATTCCTTAAACTCAATAGTTTTTGGAAAACCAATTTTGATTGGAAAATGAGTTTTAGAAAATTTAGGGCTTGTTCGATTACATTTCAATTTGATTTTTATATTCTTTTGGGATTTGAAAGTGTGTGCAGTAGCAATTATTGAAAACGATATTTTAAGAATGAAAACATAAAAATCGCGTCTGGTAGTAATACTTTAAAATGAGAAAACAGTGAAAGCGTGTCTTGTAGAGTTAAATTTTAAACCATTTTCAACTAACTGTAACGATATAATCAAACATTCTATAAGATTTAATTCAATTTTTCCTTTGTTTCAGCAAAAAATAAATTTCTTTCATATATTTTATTTTATTTTATTTTTAAGAGACAAAATCGAATTTATTAAGAATAATATCAACAAAAACAATAAGTACAACAACAACAAAATATAATGTTAATTTTATGAAAATAATAATAATAATAACATCTAATAAATTATACTAATAATAACCCTATGGAGTTTAATTGATCATAATCTTTATATATTATTATAGTCATTCACTCATTCCACAATTGTAATGCAAACTCATTCCTAACTGTATTCATTTGAATCTTGTTTTCTTGAGATGTATCCAAATTGATAATTTATCTCTACTTTCTCCTCAATAATCATATCTTCTAGTTCAAATGACCTAAACATTCTATCACGACAAGTTTCTTTTTGTGTTAAATTATGCATCACACAACATGCAATTAGAATTAATTGATGCCTATGTGGTAGGTAATTAGATAGTAGTTTTAAAATTGGGAAACGGGCTTTCAATACACTGGTCGATGGGTTGGTTTTGAATTGGTGGTAGTGGGTGCGTGTTTGGGGGTAGTGGTTGGGTGGTTCGAGGGTGTTTGGCGATAGCGAGGAGAAAGGAGATAATGGTGTGTTTCGTGGTTTTGATAAGTTTTAACTTTTAATTTAATTTAATTTTTTTAATTATAATTTTGTAATATAGTATTATTTTTTAAATATCTTAAGGGTAAAACAATAATTTCCATTAGATTGAAGGGTTAATGAGTCTTTTTGCTTCTTAAGTTAACAAAAAATTAACTTTGAGGATGTTTGAAAAAAATGCAAACCAGAGGAGGGATGTTGGGGAATTATTCCAAATATAGGGGAGGTTTTGATTATTTCTATCTCTCTTTTTTTTTTTTTTAAGACAATTTTGATTATTTCTCTTTTTACATTAAGCTGAATTGGAATTGTCTGATCCAAAAAATGACATAAATGGCTAAAAATCCGTCTGTAATAAGTTAATAACGTACATTCTCTCTCGATACTCGTAACGTACACGATACTCGCTGATACTAACATGCACATTGCACGGATTCACCACGTGGCAGAAATCCAGGGCGAGTACATAACGTATCGTACGCTATGAAATACAGGAATAAATTTCATTTACGAGGCATATAATTCCCTCGTTTTTTTAGTTCAAATTTCAAAAACGACCCAACAACTCTCTACACTGTGAAATGAATGATTAAAACCAAAAGACCCCGCAATATTAAAAAAAAAAAGAAAAAAAAAAGATAGGGTTTCGTTTTTGACATTGACAAGGATAAGATTAATTGAGTTGATTTTGATTGATATGATATGCAGATTGTTGAATCGTGAAATTCGCTGCATTTGCATATCGGTAGTGAGATTTCTTGATAGATCGGTGTCCTCCGCCATGGGTTGTTTCTTTGGTTGCTTTCGTGTCAGAGACGATCGCTCTCGTCTCTCTCATTCTACTAGACCTAAATTCTCTGTAAGCTCTGCTTTTTTATTTTATTTTTTCATTTCTTTAATCTTATTAGGGTTTTTGCTGCTTTCAATTTCGAAATTATGAATTATTTTTTTCATGTTTAATTTCATCAGGAACCTGTGATAGCCAACAATCGTTTATCGTCTCTATTTTTAGCTGAAGGTGATTTTTTTTTTTCATGAAAACTTATATTGCTTAGCCTGTGTCTTCTTCTCTTTGATTAAAATTCGTTTTTGTGTGTTCGTTTTTGAAGAGAAAGAAGAGTCGCGGTGCAGCCACAGGGAAAATCACCATTTAGGATCTCCACAAATCGACAAGGGACTCAGGGACGAGGTATCATTAATTTGTTTAATATTTTAGTGGTAATTTTATGTACTGTTAGCGGTTTAATTTTCGTAATCAGACTATGTTTATTATGCATGTGGAAGTACATGTGTTGGTGATGAAATTGTTTAATATATGCTTCTCGAGAACAAGCTGTGGTGTGTTGATTTTATAAAGCAAATGCATAGAGCATAGTTATACTTAACTTTGATAATTATCATGAAATACAACCAAACATATTTAATTGCTGGACTTAGAGCTGGGAAATACACAAAGAATTTAAAGATTATAGATTGGAAATTATATGTTAGAGGTTAGAAGAAATCATTTGTTTATATTAAAAAGATAAGGTAAAATTCATGTTCTGTCATTTGTTTAGCACGCCCAATTTTTGCTTCATGTCCTTGGCCTAAAGGTTTTGCACTTTAAGTAACATTATCTTGCAATTAACAACACCTGTTTTAGATCATGTCATAATTTTGGTTTGGAGAATAGAAAATTAAGCATGATCTGGGTTTCCGAATGTTGTATTATTTTAAAATTCTACTTGGTTCAGCAATCAAACATGTCTATATGAAGTCATGTTTGCTGGAAATTTATATTGCTTTCATACAAATTCACTTTGATTGATTGCTATCTTTTTTTTTTCTCGGTTGGGGGAGTTTGAGTTTTCTTGTTACATTAGTCTATATTATCTTTTCAATTTTGAATGGAAGGATTTTTAGATTTGTTTATTGGGAATGCTTTTGATTGTTTAGGTGTTTGAATATTGTCTTCTTTGCGTTTCTCTACCAATTTCTATTATTGCATTGTGCTAAGCACTCGTATCAGGGCTTTTTAACTCTCTGTTACTACAATTTGTCTAAAAAAAAAACAGAACTTTTTGTTACTACAAGCATAGCATAGGGTTTAACATATTTACTGGTTACTACAATCAAAGGTTTATTTTAAACAAGGGTTGATTGATATATACACGGTTCAAACTTGGTCAACCAAACTTCCACTTTGTGTTTTTCTTGATAGTATGAACTTTATTTGCAGGCCAAGTTTCTCAAAGCTTGTGGTACTTTACCTGAGACTCCTGCTGAAATCCGGAAAGCATCTCAGAAGTTAAAAGGTTCACCTCATTATGATGAATCAGAACCTTCAAAATTCAATTCATGGCTTCCTAATACGTCTATCAAAAAGCTTCAGTTGGAAAGACAATGTGAACAGCCCCTTACTCCAATCAAACTTTCTGAGGAGTGGGGAAGGGGGTCAGCTTCTTTGGAACACACACCAAGCAGGTTCAAATTTATACTTTATTAATTTTCATCTTCCAATTTATAAACGATAATTTCTCATTGAGGTCAGATTAAGATATGTAAGGGAGTTCAATGTATCTTAACTAAATCTCAACCGCAAGGGTTACTTTGTGATTAGCTAAGAAACTGATTTTGGCCATCCAGTCCACTTTCTGTGAAACTTTCTGATGCTTCTATCTTTTACTAAAATGAGGTTTCTTAGAAGTGTACATGCCTGCAATTTGCATTTTTGTTTTACAGTATACCTTTGAATAAATTTCTGCAGATTCCATATCTGCCTAATGGATGTCCAATATCATTTCTTCAATGCAGCTGTGTATCCAATGTACCTATCAGCTATACTGAAGGCACCGACATAGAGAGTGGTAATACCACAGCCAAGGTTTTTCAAGCCTATCAGACAGATGACAAAACAAATTTTGTTTCACCATGGGTTTCAGGTTCAAATGTCCCTTGCAAGAATAAGTCTGTGCGTTTTGAATGTGATTTTGATGAATCTTCTTCTAAAGGTTCATCTGGCAATGTCAACCAGAACTCAAAGAATTATGAATCCCCAGGCATTCATAGTGTGTCAAAACCTTCACCTAATCCAACACCATTGAAATTATCTGATGAGATGCAAACACCTGGAACTGTTTTTCCAGCAAACATTAGAAGTTTGGCAAATGGGAATACTCAAATCAGGTCTCAATATGTGTATTCAGTTTCGAGCACCGTTGAGAATGTTTCTCAATGGAAGGTACCAGAGGAGGACAATGACTTTTACCACCTACCAGGCGAGCGGAGAGAGTCTTCTGAACCGGAAAATGCGTCCCCTAAGACAGAAGTGAGGATGAAAGAACGTTCAAATGCAAAAGACCTGAATGTGGTAGCATCCACTTTTGATGACAATAGTAAAAATCTTGCAAGTGCTTCCAGCAAAAATCCTTATTTTGGTAGAACTCCGGGGGACAGGCCTATCATAGGGATGGTTGCTGCTCACTGGAATGAGGATGAGACTTCTAACATCTCGCCCAAGTGGTGGGATGGGAATGGCATTCCAAATTCGACTAACAAATACAAGGAGGTACTGTTATGGTTTCCTGTGTGTATTTATTTATGTATGTATATGTTGTTTGTGTCGTCATCATTGCTACTTACAAGAACTGTTGGTTTTGTGTGCAGGATCAGAAAGTGAGCTGGCATGCAACACCATTTGAGGAGAGATTAGAAAAGGCATTGTCCGAAGAGACTATCATTTCTCAAAGGTATGATTGTTCCTTGGCTGACTACTTCTTTTTGCTGTCAACTGATAAAGTATTCACTAAGCCAAATATGTTTATACCCAAACCCTCTTTTCCTCAGAAGAAACACTGACCGGTAATTGAAAGTTTTTGCTGGCTTTGCATAATTGATGATGTTATCTGTCTAGTTTATTTCAGAGCCATGTTGAAAATTCCCATAATTTTATGTTGTAAATGACCTATTACCTTATTATAGATTGTGAACAATAGAGTAGAAGACTCGGTATGCCAAATATTAATGCGGAGAAAGTTATGGTAATTGATGATGTTACCTTTGCAATCTTGTTCATGCTCATAAGTCATATCCATTATTTTGAATGTATTTATAAAGAATTGATGCATCAATTTACTTTTATTGTTTGCTTCCTGGAGTGCTAAAAAAAATACATGTACTGGTTTGAATTATTGCGGCATTGAGTTTATTAGTATCTTTTCCTGTATATTATGTTAGTTCAGTATTAACTATATCAGTACAGATTCGATTATATGAATCTGATTTTGTTAGTTGTGTGATTTTCAGGAAGAATATAACCCAGAAGGCCATGGTTTTTGATGAGGCTGAAGAGAGTGATACTGCCTTGTCCCGATTGCGGCCCTCCTCAAATTCCAAGTCGGTTGTCTCATTTTGATGTATTGACATTGATTTTTGTTTGAAACATATAATGGTTGGTCTTGCATGATCGAGTCCCAGGAGATCAAAGCTGTTTTTGGAAACGCGTTTGAGTTTGGGTTGTTGTAAATCGGTAATACAACTTTTTTTCCATAAACGATTCACAGGTTTTCTGAATCATTATCAAATGCTCTTAGTCATTACTGTGGCAAATTATTCTCATCGGTCTGATTGAAATGATCTTCTGGAATTGGCAATCAAGTTTTCAATCTTGGAACATAGTTGCCAAAAAATCTTATGAACTTTTGATTATTGTACACCCAGTTGTGGAATTGAATGAGGATGAAAGTATAAACATTAAACATTTGGTTTCAGTTATTATTATTATTATTTTTTTTAATTAAATCTAAATTCCAATTTCTAACCATTAATTTACTCTTATTCAGGATTAAGATACTGTCATAAAATGATTTAATTTTAGTTTATAAAAAATCAATAGATGATTTCAAAAAAAAATCAATATATTTAATTTCAATATATAAAATTTCCGAAATTAATTTAATTTAATTATTTTTGAGGATTCTTTTAGCATTACCCACATCCTCCTTTGCTCAAAAATCGTCATCCTTTTGAGATTGTTAAGTGTAATTCTATTTAAAGTCAATCACAAATAGGGATAGGGATGAATTTCATCCCCATTTGATGATCCCAATTTTATATTTTATTTTTTATTTTTAAATTAGTCTTCATTTCCCCTAGTTTACCCATTTTAACTATAATTACATGTCTCAATAATGTAGCTGGCAGATGAACCAGTTTGGAACTGGACAAATGAATTCCAAATCAGAGGTTCGAATCCTACTAATGACAAAATCTTTAAAAAAATAAAATAAAAACAGATAGATACCAAAAAAAAAAAAAAAAAAAAAAAAACCCCTAATTACATGAAGAAAAAATAAATTAAAATTAAAACATCCCTAAAATTACACCTCTGCCCCATATTCGAGTATTCGAGTGGGGTTGTCGAATCGGGTGAGATCCAATAGAAATTCCCAGAAAATCATAAAAAGGAGAAGCATAAATCAAGGAGATTTTAGGTTAACAATGTAGAAGAAACCTTCAGATCTGACAAGCATCATCACGAGGTCCAGAGGGAAGGATCGAAGGAATCGTAGAGAGAGAATATGAGAGAAAAATAAGGAAGACGAGCGACAAAATAAACGAATTCAGATTGAAAACTAAAATTTATATATATAAAAAAAAGGACATCATGATCCCCTCAGGTTTTCGTCTCCACATGTTAATCGCCGCTTCAAGTATTCGCTTTCTTTTCTCTTCACTCTCTCCTCAATAAGCCCTTTTTTCCTTCCCCTTGGTTGCACTCCATAGTTCTTTAGGGATTTTTATCGTTCCTTTTTCATTATTTTTCCGCTTATTTGCAACTTCACCCTCCGTTTTCAAAGTATTGCTACATCAGTCCTTATATTTCTACTATTTGACTATAAGCTAAACCTGTAATATTAAAGAGGATAATTATTAAATGAGTACCTATATTATTTCTTAATTTCAATGAATCTGTGACTTTTTTATATTTTCAACCCAATCGGTCCTTAATTGTTATGGGTGGCAAAATGGGCTATTGTGTTGTGTTTGTATAAACCCAAACACGGCCCGTTAAGCTTATCGTGTCATAGGATGAAACCCAAACACGCTTCATTAATTAATGAGTTACTCGATAAGACCCATTTAACCTATTAATTTATAAGTTATGATTCTTATGATAAATTACAATTCCATTAATTCATTTGTGATTTAAAATTTTAAAGTAATTTAAATCTTTTTATTTTATTTTTTATTTTTACATTATTTAGTCCAACAAAACTCATTTAATAAATGAAAATAATCAAAAAAATAAAATTGATTCAAAATAAAATCCCATAAAAACATGAATAAACATGACGCCTGCTCGGCTCAAAGCATGGAACCGAACCGGAACCAAACCGTCAAAACCGAAACTGGAATTGAACCGGGGTGGTTCTGGTTCCTAAAAATGCAGAATCGACCCGAAACTGTCGGTTCGGTTCCAATTCCGATTCTGAAACCAACGGTTCTAGTACCATTTTTTTTTTTTATAAAAAAAAAACGTTGGACAAAACAACACACCGTTTTGAGTTTATTCACCAAACTATTTAAACTTCTCTTTCTCAAACAGCAACCCTAGATTCAACTTCATTTTCAAAGTCTTCTTCTCTCTCATCAAACCGTGACAAAACCTCTGACTTCTCTCTAAAACTTTCTTCAAAAATCCCTCAAAAATCTCTTTCTCTGATCTCTTCTTCGATCCCTCTCGGCTCTCTCTCTTTGATCTAGTAAGTTGTAAGGATTGGGGATTTGAGGTTTCGAATGATTTGATTTAGGGTTTCGAAGGATTTGATTAGGGATTCGAAGGATTTGATTTAGGGTTTTATGAGAAATTGTTGTGGATTTCAAACAAAAACATAGATGGGTTGTAGAGAGAGATTTGAGGATTTGTTGGTGGATTTTGAAGTGAGAGAAGGAGTTTTGATATGGAGCTACGTGTTAGGTTTTCAGACAAGAAGTGTGGTTTATATAGTTTGGGTTGTGATTTGGGCTGGGTAATGTATTGGATAATCGATGAAGGTGATTAGGTAAAAAAAAGAAAAAAAGAAAAAAAGAAAAAAAGAGGGACTAAACCGCTAGAATCAGGGAATCGAAACCGCCGGTTTCAATTACCGTCGGTTTCGAACCGGGAATCGAAACCGGCACCATATCCAAACATGAAGCTAACATATTAAATTACAAAGAAAAAACCATACAAGGATGCGACACAATATAAAATATAAAAAAATAATAATTAAAATAATGGAGAATACCCTTTTCTTTGGAGACTTAGATTATAAAGACTTGCACTCTTTGATAAGTAATTATGAGTAGGTCTTAAAAGATAAAGCAATATTTAGGGTTTTTGGTCTATATATTTGTAAATTACATATTTATCCTTCATATTTAATCATGTTAAATGGGTTAGCGGGTTAGGTGGGGTTCAACCCAAACATGACCCGTTTACTTAATGAGTTTAACGTGTTGACCCGTTAGTGGCCCGAACCCAATAAAACCTAACCCAAACCCGTAAATATCGTATCGTGTCACCAGGTTGTGGCCCATATTGCCTTCCATATAATTGTTTTCCACTATCAATTTAGTTCCTATTGTCAGGTAAATTTATAAATCACCAATTTGATTTTTTTTTTTTTTTTTTTGAAGTATTACACTATTAAATAAATTGGGGGTTTTTCTAGGGAGGGTGAAAACTCAAACCCACAACCTCATGGTGTAGGTGTGAGGGGTTTTACCACTGGATCAACCTCATCTCATCACCAATTTGATTTTAAGAATTGTATTGTTAATAGGCAGTTATGCAAGAGAGTTAGAGTGCGTCCTGTAAGTGTTTTTCATTTGCTGTTTTTCGAAAAGAAAAATGAAAATGAAAAAAGTGATTTTGGTTTCAATTTAAAGATCCAAAAATGCATCTTGTAGCATATGATGAAAGCTTGATTCTAAAAATGAAAACGGAAAAAACGTGTCTGGTAGGTTAATCGAAGAATATCAAAAAATTTAATTTTACTATTATTTTTTCTATTGTAATTTTTAATTTGAATAAGAAGCGAGTCAATAAGTTTATTATTATTAAAGGGTGTATTTTTTCTAATGTAATTTTTTTAATTTAATGAAATTAATATATAAGTACAATTAAAAAAACATTTTTCAATCTCCTTCTCCACATTCACACCATTCCACATCCAGACTTCAATCTCTCTCCCCCACCCCTGATTCTTTTGTCTTCACCTACACAACTGCCAACCACGGCTCAAGCCAAATCCCTCCACCGATCTGACATCGTCCTCAGTGTCTATAAAGACACTCTCCACACCACTTGCTCTCCCGAGTTTTTGGGTCTCAACACTTTTGACCTCTACCAAGCCCCCTCACGATGTTGTCATGTGTTCTTGAAACTCGGGGCTGACTTGAGTCTAGAAGCTTTGATGAATCAGGCATGCCAGAAGTTACTAAAAAACTGCGAGAGTGCAAATCAAGTATTCCGATTTTGTTGGTTTTGAGGTAGAGAAGAAGCGTGTTGATTAATGTTTGAAAGAGACACCCATTTTTGAGACAAAGTGTGATATCGAATCAAGAAAAATAAACAAAAAAGAATTCGAGTTGTTTTTCTTGGATGATGATGTATATATCATAGTGGAATTTGTTTGGATTTTAGATTTTTCGTTTTGTTTTCATTTTCTATTGGTGAAATTTGCTTAAATTCGCTTGGAAGAAGAAATAAACAAAAAAGAATTCATCGAGTTGTTTTTCTTAGATGATGATGTATATCGCGGTGAAATTTGTTTGGATTTTAGATTTTTCGTTTTGTTTTCATTTTCTATTGGTTAAATGTGCTTAAATTTGTTTGGAAGAAGAAGAAGAAGAAGAAATAAACAAAAAAGAATTCATCGAGTTGTTTTTCTTGGATGATGATGTAGAAGAAGAAGAAGAAGAAGAAGAAATAAACAAAAAAAGAATTCATCGAGTTGTTTTGCTTGGATGATGATGTATATTGCAGTGAAATTTGTTTGGATTTTAGATTTTTTGTTTTGTTTTCATTTTATATTGGTGAAATTTGCTTAAATTTGCTTGGAAGAAGAAGAAGATGAAGAAGAAGAAATAAACAAAAAAAAAAATTCATCAAGTTGTTTTTCTTGGATGATGATGTATATCGCAGTGAAATTTGTTTGGATTTTAGATTTTTCGTTTTGTTTTCATTTTCTATTGGTTAAATTTGCTTAAATTTGCTTGGAAGAAGAAGAAGAAGAAATAAACAAAAAAGAATTCATCGAGTTGTTTTTCTTGGATGATGATGTAGAAGAAGAAGAAGAAGAAATAAACAAAAAAAGAATTCATCGAGTTGTTTTGCTTGGATGATGATGTATATCGCAGTGAAATTTGTTTGGATTTTAGATTTTTTGTTTTGTTTTCATTTTCTATTGGTGATATTTGCTTAAATTTGCTTGGAAGAAGAAGAAGAAGAAAACTGTCTCAGTTGACCCATTTTCGACGGTCTCAGTAGACTCCGCCCATAAAGAAAACCGTCTCAGTTGATCCAATTTCGACGGTTTCAGTAGACTCCACCCATTTGTGAAGAAGAAAAAGAAGAGGAAGAAAACCATCTCAGTTGACCCATTTTTGACGGTTTTAGTAGACTCCACCCATTTGTGAAGAAGAAGAAGAAGAAAAGAAAACCGTCTCAGTTGACCCATTTTCAACTGTTTCAGTAGACTCCACCCATAAAGAAAACCATCTCAGTTGACCCATTTGTCGGTTTCAGTAGACTCCACCCATTTGTGAAGAAGAAGAAGAGGAAGAAAAGAATACGGTCTCAGTTGACCCATTTTCGATGGTTTCAGTAGATTCCACCCATTTGTGATAGTTTTAGTTCGCATAAAAGGCACTATATATATATATACACAATTTTTCTATTGTCAGTTCGAACTGACAAAAGTTATATCAGTTCCTTGAATGTGGGTCATTGAATTTAAATATTTTGACTTGGTTGTATACACTTGTCAAAGTATCTTTTAAATCCAATGGTTCACATGCAAGGAACTGATAATAGAAAGATTGTATATATATATATATATATATAACTCTTCTCTTCTAATTTTCATGGATTCCAAATATGTGAAGTAGTTACCACTACAAGAAAATAATGCATTTCTTGTTTCTTGACAGTTTTTAAACTATCAAGAATCCTTGACAGTTTTTAACTTTCAAGAATAACATTATTTTTATTATTAAATTTTTTTATATTTTTTATATTATAATAATATAATAATGTATATTATAGTATAATATATTATAATAATATAATATATTAATATATTATAAAAAAAATTATATAATTTTTTATTCCATTGGTTGGATGGAATGGAATGCCTAATTATAAAAGATTCATAATATATAATATAAAATACATATATGTTATATATAATACATATAATAATATATATATAATATATATATATATAAATATATAAATATATATAATATATACAATTTATATAATATATATTATTTAATATAATAGTATATAATATATATTATATTATATATTAATATTATATATATAATATAATATAATACATTTATTATATATAATATATGTAATAATATATAATAATATAAAAATATAATATATATTATAGTATAATATAACATAATATATAAATATATTATATATAATAATATAATATATAAATATATTATATTATATATGTTTATATATTATATTATAATAATATATATAATATATATAATATATATCATTAATATAATATATAATAATAATATATTATTTTTGGAATGGAGTTGGGGCATATGAGGGTATTTATGGAATAAAATTTTTAGTTTGAAATGGAATAGGCATTTCATTGGTTTTTATATGTAATGCCCATTCCACCAAAATGGTGGAATCTCCATTCCAATGGAATCACCATTCCATTACATTTTAACTAACCAAACGAATGGAATGGTATTCCATTATATCTAACCAAACATGACATATAGGAGACTCGTGACATCAATTGTAATAAGCATAATTTAGAATACAACTCTCACTATAGGGGAGATATTTCTCAACATGCATCTTGCAATTTAATGAACAAATGTAAGACTCAGATTACTAATTTATATGGGTAATTGAATTATTAACGTGTCTCTTAGTATGAAACAAGAGGGTGCAAAATAAATAAACAATTTTTTAAAAAATTATTTTTTTTGAATTTTTTAAAAGTAAATGATTTAAAAGTGTTAATGGAAAATTGCCAATGGGGTGGAATTCCAATTAACAACTTTCAAGACCGTGATCGGGATAGATCATGGTCGGAGAGGTACCACGTAGTTCGATACCTATGCATTTTCAATAAAAACAAATTAAATATAACTACGAGGAATCAATCTATAATATCAATAAAGATCAAATAGAACTCATTTTATTGATAAACATGTAATATGTATACAATGGATGTTTTTTTTTGTTTTTTTTTGTTTTTTTTTCCTTTTGTCATAGTAGGAGGGTTTAAACACAGTTGGCGATAGGAATCTATCTCGTACTAGTCGATAAGTGAAAAAGAAAACTGTAGGGTTTTGGATTCAAGTTCTGATCCCCATTCTGTCAAGAGTCATGTTCTATATATAGGTCCCATTTCTTGCTGTGCACTCCCCTAAATTCGGTCCAGTGGTTTAGCAATTTACCGGATGTTCCGTGGCGATAGGCGAGAAGATCATGGGATTTCCCTTGGAATGAAATGATCCCTTTTTTTATCGGAACTGAAAGAGTTGACTCCGTTTTTGAATAGAACTCTTGAGTGGCTGGAAAAAGGCATTCTCTTTGTTAAATAAACGTTGTCATACACTGCCTTTCTTTGTAGCTTTGATCTTGGCGTACTTAGTCTTACCTTGATAGTCTACTAATCTGATACTCTTACTGCTTGGTAGGCTAGTTCTAGGAGGGATCGGGTTACCTAGGTATCCGCCTCCTTCTGGACCACGGTATCAGTATGTCGGGGTATCAGGATACTAGGTTAATGTCGTAAAGGGGTACCCGGACTATGTGGTACCGAGATGCTTTTATGTGTAGTCTTCCTACTTCAAATTTGAATGAAAAGTTCTTCATTAGACCCCTGCCATTTTTGGCGGTTAACAAAAAGTAAATTTATTAAATTTGAAATTTTACTTATCCAATACCGGTTTGCCCAAAAACCAATATCTTACTGTAAAATAAATCCATATTGGGATTTTGTTTGGTGTTGAAAATAGGAAGTAAAAGTTTTAAAAAATTATAAAAGATAAATAAAAAAATTGAAAAAACTGTCAAGAAAGACAGTTTTTCTTGTAGTGTACAGCAGTGAAATCCCCCTTTTTCCTTTTTTCCTTGAAAGAAAATACAATTCATTTGTTGTTTTTGTATTGTTATCAATGTATATATTATGTATATTTTATTGAAATTATGGATGTTATTTGCTATTTTTTAGAGTATTCACCCGTTGTGGGGAAACGTCTATGAACACGGAAACACATGCCTAATAATCACCAACATAACAAATAACGTCTATTAGCAGAAAAATAAGATGAGAGAAAATAAATCATTTACACATGAACACTAGACATATGTGGAAACCCTAAATCTGGGAAAAAAAACCACAGGCCGTCAGAACGATAGAGAAAAGATCCAATATGTAGTAAATTTGATTCTAAAACATTTGTGTCAATATCATTGAAGTTTTATTTAATTTGATTCTAAAATGAAAAGTGATGAGAATGATTTACAACAAGAAACAAACAAATTTTAAAGTGTTAATTTTTGCATAAACAAACAATAAGAAAAAAAATTCAGATTTTTTTAATTAACTGTTGATTCATAAACTTTTTGAAAAAAGATTTAAATAAATAAATAATTGTCAATTTCTGTATTTAATGAAAAATATTGAAACAAAATGATTTTGCTTTTTTTTTTTTAAATAGTTTTTAATTTTTAATTTTTAATTTTTAATTTTTAATTTTTTATGATGGTGTGTTTTCAAAAAAAGAGTGTCAAAAGATCATAAAAAGGACAATTTTGGAACAAAATGGACTTTTCTTAGAAAATTTTAAAATTTAAGTTTTTATAATGAAGTTTATTTAGAAAAGGAGTGTGAAAAAATAAAATTGGATTGTAAGGAGAAAATCTCAAGTAATTAGGCTTCGAGAGAACTTTTCTCTGTAGCAATAGAGCCAGTGGCAATTTCACCCGAACCCACAAGTACCAACCCGAACCCGATGGGTCGGATCCAGTGTTCTAGTAAGCGTTATGCGCTAGTCGGGCGGAGACCCAGCGCCTAGCGCCTAGGCCGATTAATCGGGGATTAATCGGAAAACTCAATTACAAACAAATTCCACATATCAAATCCAAAGAAAACCCACTAAGCCTAGGCCCAATGTTGTATCTAACCCAATAAGCCTCAGTTGGCTCAATAAGCATCACTTGACCCAATAAAACCCATGCTAAGGCATCAAAATCATGCTAAGACATCAAAATCATGCTAGGGATATAATTGTAATTATTGAAGGAAGATTGAAGCTTTTGTGATTTTTTAAGAGATCAGGGAGCGTTTTGTTATTTGCCATGCAAATCAGATCTCACGCCACAAGCCCAAACAGGAGCCCAATAAGAAGCCCAAACATTGCCCAAGTGAAGCTTGTGTGCACCCCCAGTCCACTGCTAAATGCACCCCACCTTCTCAACTTCATCTTCAACCTCACGTTGCCTCCATTGCCGACCGAACCCTAGCTGGTTCAGTCACCTGAAACTGCGATCCCGCTCCTTATTCCGTCTGATTTTCGGTGCAGAAGAACGGCGGAGTCAACGACTTCAACCCGCCTTGCCCGATTACGCGGCCACGTGTTCGATTACGCGTCCACCGTAGAAATGGTCCAATTTCCACCTTTTCGGTGCGTTTTCTGGTCGCCTAGGCCGATTACTAGAACACTGGTCGGATCTAGGTCTCACTATTCGGGTCGCGGGTCAGGTCTAGGAACAAACAAAGTAAACCAAATCGAATCTGGGTCTGGGTCTAACAAAAAACCAAACCCGAACCCACATACACGAATAGTTTAAAAATTATAGAAAAAAATTGTAGTTTTTTGTATTTGTTTTACAAGAAAAGACATGCATATCTTTAATGTTTTCAACTTACTTTTTTTTAGTTATCTACAAATTTCAATTTGTTTTACATGATTTGGATCCTCTCCTCACCTCACTTTATTCTCACTTAAATCAATGGTTTTAATTAATTCTATCTTTTGGTAGAGTAAAGATATAAATATTATTAGAAATAATCCAGACCATTGATTTGCTATATTAGACACGTGACAATAGAATATGAAAGTGATGACAATTAAGTTGAGGAGAGGATCCGGATTCTATTTTTATATGTAAAATGTTGACATCGTCTTTCCAATATATTTCTCTCTCTCGCTATATTTTTTGCATAAAATATCTTTGCTTTTCGTTATATAACAAGCTGCTATGATTGGTGGAACTTTCTTAGTGTGGGTTCTCAATTTCTCATGTCTCATGCATTTTGGGTTGGGTTTCAATTTCATTTGTCTTCATCAGGTTATGTTCACGGGTCTACAGGGTGGGTCTGGGTCTTCTTAAGACCTGCGGGTCCAGACCCGGACCCAAACCCATGAACATATTCAGGTCTAGGTTCCAAAATATTTTCAATGGTTTAGGTTTGAGTCTTGTAAGACCTGACCTAGACCCGACCCGACCGTTGCCATCCTTAGAGCCACCCATAAAAATACATTCCGGAATTAGAGAGAAATATAGTACTGTAGTTATACAAACTCAACTAATTGATTTTCATTGATTATAACAAATGGTACAATAAAAGGTGCATTCAGATGATTCACCATCACAAGCCCTTATTATTCAAAACAATAAATGCGAAACAAATAATAGATAACATAGAGATGAGTTTAGTTATTCTTCATAAATAGATTTATTAACCAACCATATGATTGGATATCGATGAGGTGACTAATAGTGGTATGGAGGTGGTGGTGGAGACGTGTAGTAGTATGGTGGAGGTGGAGACTTCTTCGGTGGTGGCGGAGACTTTTAGTAGTAAGGAGGTGGTGGAGAGTGCTTTGGTGGTGGAGGTGAGTCATAGTAGTATGGTGGAGGAGGAGACTTCTTAGGTGGCGGTGGAGACTTGTAGTAGTAAGGTGGTGGTGGAGAGTGCTTTGGTGGTGGAGGTGAGTCGTAGTAGTAAGGTGGAGGAGGAGACTTCTTAGGCGGTGGGGGAGACTTGTAGTAGTAAGGTGGTGGTGGAGAGTGCTTTGGTGGTGGAGGTGAGTCGTAGTAGTATGGTGGAGGAGGAGACTTCTTAGGCGGCGGTGGAGACTTGTAGTAGTAAGGTGGTGGTGGAGAGTGCTTTGGTGGTGGAGGTGAGTCGTAGTAGTATGGTGGAGGAGGAGACTTCTTAGGCGGCGGTGGAGACTTGTAGTAGTAAGGTGGTGGTGGAGAGTGCTTTGGTGGTGGAGGTGAGTCGTAGTAGTATGGTGGAGGAGGAGACTTCTTAGGCGGCGGTGGAGACTTGTAGTAGTAAGGTGGTGGTGGAGAGTGCTTTGGTGGTGGAGGTGAATCGTAGTAGTATGGTGGAGGAGGAGACTTTTCTGGTGGTGGCGGAGACTTATATTCGTAAGGTGGTGGGGATTCATATGTGGGCTCGTTGTTGGTGGCTGCAGCGGTGGCTATGAGTAAAAATGCCAAAGCAGAAACCAAAAGAGGCCATTGCCTCGGCTGTGTCGGGGTTCCCATAATTGGAGCTAATATTTGTTGTGTGTGTCATTGCAAACAATGTTGGATCCCTTTATATAGTGGTTTAGTGGTTGATGACGTACATTCTCTTTATTTAATAATCCACATAAGAGCCTGGCCAGATTAAGGCTATAAAATATTAGTTATTCAAAATATCACATCCTTTCTTCTATCAACAAGGGATTAGGTGCCCACTAAGTATGACCTTGTCTTTCATGAAAGCACCCTGCAGGAGAATTTGTGAGGAAAATGCCAATTAATGATCAAAAGTAAACTTGATCGTTCAGAAAATATAGATATAATATCAATTAACTTATCATAAATGTAAGTGTATGACTAAGTCTTTTCTCGTAAATTGGTTATATTTTATTAGTTCAAAGATCATGTTTGGTGCTGATTCTTCATTTCAATTTTCAGTTAACTGACCTTATTTTTTGTTTTTTCCATGTATCAACATCGGATATGTGGAATATATGCAAACATTCATATTTTATATTCGATTTCTATTTTATCAATTTATATTATGAATTTGTCAATCTCAAATCTTGATTACTATGTGAAACAGAAGCAAAAAGTCTAAATAGAGCTTTTGACAGAGTCGGATTTTGTTGTTGATGATTAGGATCATTGTGGCTATTGTCACGTAAACTTGAATGTATATTTTCGTGAAGAATACGGATTCTATATTATAAATACAAAGACCTGTTCAATAGATAACACTAATGCTAGACAACCCAAAAATTTAGCATAAATTTCAATTCAAATGATGTGGTAAGTGATTTTTTCATTAATCACATCATCTCATGTTGTGTGTGGTGATGACAACTCACTTGCCATGTTATTTGGGTTGAAATTTGGGTTAAATTTTTGGGTTGTCTAGCATTACTCCAATAGATAATCCAAATTCAGTTTAATTTGATGCTTGTGATAATTAAGGGTGTATTTAATAATCAATCACATCATGCTTATAAGACTATGAACAAGTCAGTTTTGAATTGGTAGAGGTTAGATATATGCATTATTCATATGCATTATATATTTTCCATGGAAGGACCTCCAAATTAACATGGCTCGATCAATGTTTTATCTATTATGGATTTCCACAAAATAATAATAATAATAAATAGAAAGGGATGGATTCTAGTGAGGAAAATGTCAATTAGCCAACTGGAAAATTTAATTTCTTAGAAACTTTGTGTACGACTAAGCATATTCTTAGCTCATGATATACAGATATTCTTGTTTTAAAGAGTTTGTCAAGTGCCAATAATTCTTCATCATAATTTTATAAAAAGCTTTTATTTACAAGTGCGGTACAAGTACAATTGTACAACATCGGTGATTTAAATATAATTAGCTAGAAAGTCCAATTGTTGCCTGATTAGACATGGAAGGGCCAATTTAGATTACGAAATGATCAATTATTTTAAAGGTAGGTTGAATTATCGATACAAAATATCACTTTGGGAACAACATTTTTTTATAAAAAAAAAGGGAAACTTGCACAAACTTACCTTAACGTTTCCGATTATGGCATAATATTCAACTAATGCCTTTAATTGCACAAACAACCCCTCCTTTTAGTCAACTTCAGTTAAAAATAGCCATTGACTATGATTTTTTTTTTAAAGCCCAAAATTGCCCTTGCACTTTATTACAAAAAAATCTTAATTGCCCTTTATTTAAAACATTATCTACTTTAAATTATTATAATATAAAAAATAAATACTAAACATAATCCTTTTTAAATAAAAAAAATTCAAAAATCATATATTAAAAACAAAACAATTTAAGAAAACGTTATTTTGAGAAAATACAATTTAATAATATATTAAAAACAAAACAAAAAAAAAAACATTATTTTGAGAAAATATAATTTAAAATTATGCAAGTCCAATATGAATAGTGGTAATGTGCTACATATTTTTAAAATTTAAAACATATATTTTTTTTATTTAAAAAGGATTATGTTTAGTATATTTTTTTAAAATTTTTGAACCAAAATATAATGCGTAATTTATATTGAGTCAAATTATTTTGTCTTGTAGAGATGAACATTGAACAAATTTTTGGTTCTACTGTATTTTATTATGACAAATGATTATATTTTTATTTCAAACTCTTGATGATTTTATTTATATTTGTGTTTAGAATACTAAACATTATCCTTTTTAAATAAAAAAAAAATTCAAAAATAATATAATAAAAACAAAAAAAAAATTCAAAAATATGTAACACATTACCACTATTCATATTGGACCTGCATAATTTTAAATTATATTTTCTCAAAATAACGTTTTTTTTGTTTTAAATATATTATTAAATTGTATTTTCTCAAAATAACGTTTTCTTAAATTGTTTTGTTTTTAATATATTATTTTTGAATTTTTTTTTGATTTAAAAAGGATTATGTTTAGTATTTATTTTTTATATTATAATAATTTAAAGTAGATAATGTTTTAAATAAAGGGCAATTAAGATTTTTTTGGTAATAAAGTGCAGGGGCAATTTTGGGCTTTTAAAAAAAAATCATGGTCAACGGCTATTTTTAACCAAAGTTGACTAACATGAGGGGTTGTTTGTACAATTAAAGGCATTAGTTGAATATTATGCCATAATAGAAAACGTTAAGGTAAATTTATGCAATTTTCCCTAAAAAAAAAGAGAGAGAGAATTTGTAATTCTAATGAGGTTTATATTCTATATTCAGTACAACTTAGAGTACTATGATATGATTAATTAGTTTATAGCTGGGTTGATATATATTATTAGTAAGTTTTTTTTTTTTTTTTTTTTCCCTTTTAAGCAATAAATGTTTGTCTTCAACAATAATTCTATAAATCTATCATGAAATTACCAAATTGAAATCGCAATTCTAGAAAAAAAAAAAAGAAGAAGAAGCAAAGACTGAAAGAGCTTTGACTTGGTTTTATTGATGAACAAATTCGGATGGAGATTTCCTTGAAGAATACTTAATGTACGTAATAATATTTTAATTTGATAAAAATGAAAGTTGTAATTAATTATCAATCACAAAATAAAAATTGATCATATATTACTGATAATGTTTATATGACCAATGGCCCATTGCCTTGGTGGTTGGAGTCTCCTAAAATGGTGCTCCACCACCAAGGTTCAAACTTTGGCCTTGGTATGTATATATATACATTATTTGTCCCATCTTGAGTGTGGGTGCTCTCTTCCCGATAGTGGGAGCAGTGTTCTGGACCGTGCTTTAGAGTCTAACTCGTTGGTCCCGGAAGTTGTTGTAACATCAAAAAAAAAAAAAAAAAAAAAAAAAGATAATGTTTATATGTTATAAAGTGTTTTAAAAGTAAGGGCAGAGTTCCTAAATGAATGAATGATAGCCACAAAATTTAAATAGATCACTTGGACAACCTTTTAATTTTCTGAGTTGAATGATTTCCCTCCAAAAGTCGTTGAGTCTGTTAACAATTAACATGGATCACTTTCACTAAGCCGGTCATGTCTTAAGAACCTGGACAATGATCATTTTCCTGATTAATTAATCCAGGTAGGTACAAGAGTTGACCAAATGAAGAAGATTTACACGTCTCACTCACAACAACCACATATAACAAAGACTAAAACCAATGAAAACACGCCTAGTTGAGTTAAAACTTAAAAGTTAAAACCAAGCTTATTTGTTTTTATAGTAAATGAGATACGGATCAAACAAGAACATCCGAAAAAGTCTTTATTTATTTTTAATAAATAAAGTCAAGAAAGCAGTTGTACCGACCAAAGAAAACTTTAAACATCTCCTTCAGGCTTCAGATATGGATTATCTAGGATTATGTTCTACCGGGACGCCGTAAAATAATGAGTTATAGTTTAGAGGTTAATTAAAGAAATGTTGTTTATATTTTAAAACATTAATTATTTTAAATGAATAATAATATTGTATTGAGATAAATTATCTTAATTTGTGCATTTGTACATTTATGAAAAACATTTAAGATGATGAAATTTTATTGTTAAAAATTATCCTAGTATTTTTCTAATATCCAAAACTATTTTAATTATTAAAAATTATAAATTTTGCTTGATAAAATTTCTTAATAATTAAACATAAATATATGACTATGTTTACTTGACATGTTTTAATTATATAAATCAACATATTTTTTTTTTTTTAAAGCAAAAGCTATATAAATAACTCATCAAAAGTATGACATTGTATTATAGTACTAGGGTGAGATAAATAAGATTTGGAGAGAGAGAAAATATTTTAAGGATATAATAAAATTAGTTAAGATAGAATTAAGTTTAATTTTGATAAGAAAAAATTACAATTGACATAACAAAATATATATGTTACGATTTGATTTATATTTGAGATATAAAGAAATAATAATAATATATTTAGAATCAAATATATTTTCTACATGATTACGAGAAATAGAAAATTATTAACACTTAATTTATAAAAGAATTAGAAAATCTAAATATCAAATAAGGGTAAAAACGTAAAAAACTGAAGTTTAGGGGATTAATTTATAAAATTGTAAAACTTCAAGGAATATGAAACAAGGGTAAGAACATAAAACTCTAAGAACTTAGGGGATAAATTTAGAAATTTGTAAAACTTCATAGGGGCAGTGGCCCCTTGTCGTCCTCATGTGTCTCCGTCCCTGATCCTAATTATGCTAACACTCAATTACAAGCCTAATTATCATGTGCACACACAATCTCATATTGACTCTATATATTAAATAAAAGAAAAAAGAACAAGAAAAATTGGGGGGGATATAACACCAAAACCCCGACAAATCAACCAAAACGGTAAAAAGGTCACTAAATGATAAATCTCCGGTAACAAGAGCAATACAAAATTGAAGACAAGTAAAACTCTAAAAATCTTAAGCCAAAGAATGACAATGAGATGCTATACAATCATCAATCACATTTCTTTCATGATAAATATGGAGACATGAACAACCATTAAAGAAGGATAATAAAGACAATGCCGCAAAGAGGAAGAAAACTTTAAAGGAACATCCATTGAACGAAAAGAAAGAAGAAAGACAACATATGTAGAATCATATTATATTCAAAGATAGTGTCATCATGAGCAAATTCAATGGCTATGATAACTGACAATAATTCAGCTTCAAAAGCATACTTAACACCCAAAGGCAAAGCAAAACGACCTTTAACAAGCCTGAGACAATTGCGAAAAACACCATCACAGCCAAAAGGCCCTGGAGAGCCATTAGAAGAACTATTAGTGTTTATCTTTATCCAACCTGGAGTAGGGGATAGCTAAAAAACCTCTAAAATCTTAGTAGCTTTACAAAGGTGAGAAACCACTTGAAGATGTGTAAGAAACAATAATTCAGATTGTGAATTATACATTCCACCAATAATCAAATGTTTATAATTTGGAATAGCCAAGTGAACATAAGCAATAGAAGATGAAAATAACCCTAATAAGTGTCTAAACAACTTTGGGGGGTGTGAATGGGTTGTTAATCGATTAGTTACCAACTTTTTCGATTAGTCATAATTACTCACAAAAACTAATCCAAATAACAATAAAAATCAAGTAAAAGTGCGGAAATTAAAAGACACTTATCTTTTACGTGAGAAATCCTCCAACCGAGAAAAACCCATGGGACTAGCTTCGGTAGCCATTTAGTCATAGAAATCCACTATTTGAATATTTGATTACATCTTAAGTTGACAACACGTCACTCTTCTAAAGGATCGTAACTCAATCTATTCTACCTACATGCTTTTAATAGTGGGTCTTGACAATACTTGCCAACCAACACCTTTGGTTATAAGACTTCTCTTGCTTGTGCAACTACCACATGTAGCCACAAGACTTGGCTTTAATGAAGATAATTAATATCTATGTGAACATGTAACAATGCTCAAATGCAAATGAGTGCTAAACAACACTAGATGCTTAACTAGATGTAGAAATGCAAATCTAATAACCTAGTTACAAGCTAACCCCAACCAATATCACAACATCATAACTTCATAAGATACGCAATAAAAATGATCTCTTTGCAAAAGCTATGCAATAAAGATGCAATCTTGGACAAGTAGAACAATAAAAGAGATGAGATGTTTGTTCTTACCCACCAAGTGAGTATATGATGAATAACCATGCTTGATAATGCTAGATGAAGCTTAAATGCAAATGGATTTGGGGATGAAGTGTTAAAGAAGCTTTCTTGGAACTTCTCACACTAAAATGACACAACTCTCTCTCAAGGGTTTTAATTTTCGAAGTTGTGCATTAGCAAAAAGAGAAAGAGGAGTTTATATATGAGGTCTTACCATAACACATCGTTTTGTTAAAAAACTTGAAGTTGCGGTCAAAAATGCAGTCCGGCCCACATAACATGCCCGTAGAAAAAAGGCAACGAAGCGTCGCAAAATCTCTGGAATAAAACGGTGGTCAAAAGGGCATGCCTTAATAGCCGAATAAGAATCCGCAGAATATCGACAGACAAAAAGGTAGGCCTTAATTGTCGATGAAAATCATGTATGTTATTTTCTTTGACTACCGATGATAGACTTATTAATCTGTACAAAGTTGGAATAGAATATGCTTTTATTTTTGTTTAAATATTGGGTGTATTAATAATTTAAGAGGCTTTACAAATAAAATGTATTCATTTCAATAATGATACTATTGGCATTAGGATGGGTGCTTATATAGTAATAGTTTAATTTTTAAATTTTAGACATGGATGTACTTATAAAATGGGTGTGTACGTAAATCATATTTATGGGTGACAATATCAACACCCTAACAACAAATGGTATAACAAATGGAATCAGAGAGCAACATAGTTAAAAAAAACCTCCATTAATTGATTTTCATTGATTACAATAAATGATACAATAAAAGGTGCATTCAAATGATTCACCATCCTAAGCCCTTATTATTCCCAAAAATAAATGCAAAACAAATAATAAATAACATCAAGATAAACTTGGTTATTCTTCATAAATCAATTTATGAAGCAACCATATGTTTAGTAGCCTTTTGAAGGTGTAGGAAACTTGTAGTATTCATGAGGTGATAGATGCTTGGATGTATGAGGTGATTAATAGTGGTATGGAGGTGGTGGTGGTGAGGGTGATGGAGGTGGAGGGGACTTATAGACATAAGGAGGAGGAGGTGTGATGGAGAAGAGGGTGGTGGTGAATTGTAGACATAAGGAGGGGGAGGTGATGGAGATGGACGAGGTGGAGACAGTGACGGGGGTGGTGGAGAATTATATACATAAGGCGATGGTGGTGATGGAGATGGTGGAGGTGGAGAGTTGTAAGCATATGGCGGAGGTGGAGATGGTGATCATGAAGGAGGAGGGGATGTGTAATAATATGGTGGAGGTGAGTGCTTTGGTGGATGAGGAGATTTGTAGTAGTAATGTGGAGGAGGAGACTTCTTCGGTGGTGGCGGAGACTTGTAGTAGTAATGTGGAGAAGGAAACTTCTTCAGTGGTGGTGAAGACTTGTAGTAGTAAGGTGGTGGTGGAGATTGCTTTGGTGGAGGAGGAGATTTGTAGTAGTAATGTGGAGGAGGAGACTTCTTCGCTAGTGGCGGAGACTTCTTCGGTGGTTGCGAAGACTTGTATTAGTAATGTGGAGATGGAGACTTCTTCAGTGATGGAGGAGACTTGTAGTAGCAAGGCAGTGGTGGAGAGTGCTTTGGTGGTGGAGGAGACTTATAGTAGTACGGTGGAGGAGACGTCTTAGGCGGTGGCAGAGACTTGTAGTAATGTGGCGGTGGTGGAGAGTGCTTAAGTGGTGCAGGTGAATTGTAGTAGTATGGTGGAGAAGGAGACTTTTTTGGTGGTAGCGGAGAATTGTAATAGAAAGGTGGAGGGGGTGAATGCTTTGGTGGTGGGGGAGACTTGTAATAGTAGTAAGGTGGATTATGAGACTTTTTTGGTGGCGGCGGAAACTTATAGTCGTAAGGCGTTTTTTTTTTTTTTTTTTGTAGTACTGTTCAAAGTAATGAGGAGTTGGTGGGGGTTCATATGTGGGCTTGTAGTAGTTGGCTGTAGCGGTGGCTATGAGTAAAAACGCCGTAGCATAAACTAAAATAGGCCATTGCCTCGGCTGTCTAATGGTTCCCATTTGGAGCTCTCTGACAAAAATAATTCTCGCGTTTTTTGTGTTTTTGTGAATTATTTTTGTGTTTCCAAGACTTATTTTGTATTTCCGACTTATTTTCTACTTTCTGAGACTTATTTTGTTGTTTTTGAGACTTATTAGAATATTAGGTACGTTTGTAATTTCCGAGATTTATTGAGCAAAATGAAATTTTCTATTAAAAAAAAAATTAAAAAATTAAAAATAATAAATTGGTTGTCCTCTTCATCGAGACCTCCATTGGAGGTCGATTTCAACCTCCAATTGGAAACCAATTTTAGCCTACAATGGAGGTCTTTCATCTCCATTGATGGAGGACCTCCATCAATGGAGGTTTTTGAAAAGGAAAAAAAAAAAAAAACCTAAAACTGGCATAAATGTAAAAAAGAAGAAGATGAGGGTATTTCACTCCATTGATACCATTTAAACTTAACTTATTAAATTAGTGATACTCTCAAAATTCAACATTAAAAAAAAAAAAAAAAAAATTTGCTATTTCCTACCATTTCCACTGCAAAATGTATGACTCAATTTAATCTCGCAGATTGGTTATATTTTGCTAGTTCAAAGATTCGTGTTAGCTAGGTGCTAATTTTTCATTTAAAATATAAGTAAATTTTGAAGGAATCAACATAAATGTATTGTGCTTTTGATTAAGAATTAATCTGTTTAATAAATGCAATTATTCAATTTTATATAGCATTTTTATATTATCAATTTATATTTTGAATATGTCATTCTAAATTCTCAACTCTGCCGAACAAGCGAATACTCGAAGAGTCTAAATAGAGTTTTTGACCGGGTTGGATTTTATTATTGATTAGAATCAAGGTGGATATTAACAGGCATTCTATATTATATAATTTTAATTTCACGCTTGTTATAATTAAACGTGAGATTTAATATTGTTGTGATGTGGCATTATAAATATGAATGAATAGAATATGCTGAGGTTGTAGTATTCTACAAGGAATGTGTTTCAGCTAAGTGTGTGGCATATTTGTCTGTATCTGAAGGTGTGAACACGTGGAAGAATCAAAGAGAATAAGCACCATATTCTAAGCTGATTTGATTTAGAATATTCTATGTTTTTATATACAACAATACGTGCGAGAGAGAGCTTAGTCAAAAGTGTGAAATAGCTAGGCTATTAGGGGCCATTTGATAACGTTTTCGTTTTTTCAGTTTTTGTTTTCTTGTAATCTGAAGTTTTTGAAAAACTGATTTTTGGATTTTTTGAATTCGAAAACGCGTTTGGTAGGGCAATGGTTGAAAACGATATTCGAATAATCAAAACATAAAAAACGTGTTTAGTATAATATTTTTAAAATCATTTTTAAAAGATTAATATTATAAATAATGAAAAAGTGATATTAAAATAATTAAACATTAAAACTAAAAAAAATTAAAATTAAATAATAAATAAATTTAATTTTCATCATCAAACCTATCGAAATCATCATCATATTTTTGATATAGATCCACGAAGATCCAAAAGATGGATTTGGTTTGAGTAAATTTTATTGCTAAAAAAAAGTTTTCAAGAATACTGAAAACAACAAATTGTTGTTCTCAGAGTTCTCAATTTTTTGTTCATTAAAACTGAAAACTGTTCTCAATGTTTTATAAAACAGTTTTTTGAAATCATCCTACCAAACGGGTTTTTCCTGTTTTTGTGACTCAGAAAACAAAAAACAGTTTATGAAAACATTAACAAACGCGCCCTTAGTGTCTATGTATTTCTTCTTTTCTCTATGTATTTCTTATTTGCTCTTGTAAGCTTTGAGCATGTAATCTCTTCATTTATAGTGAATTTCTAGCCTCTCTTACCTGACCGTGGAGTAGACTGTATTTGTGATAAATCGAATCACGTAAATCTAGTGTTATTTTCTTCTTCATTTACTATGTTTTATTTCCAGCATAATTTGTTTATTTAATGAGCTATTAACCGTAACAAATATCAATCACATCATGCTTATAAGACTTTGAAATCAAATTAAATGGAAGCAACATGGAGTGTTTTCGATCAATCTCATTGAAACTACCTTTACAGATGGGCCAATTTCATTAATTAAACTATACCTGCACAGAATAAACCATGTGTCAAGTCTGATATAGTTTGAAAGATCTTGAAGTTAACTTTTTAGAGAATTTTACGATTTGTAATTCCATATTGTCCATATGAGATTATGTCGATTTTACTTAAGATTAGTCCAAAAATTCTACGTGGGATAAGAGGAATCATTCATGACGGGCTGCATGTCTTGGAAAGAAGACTTTGGACGGGTTTCGGGTATTTTTGACGGTTAATAGAGGCACAATTCCAATTTTAATTTAATTATTAGATGATCCCAATCACATTATGTTAAGATTGGATTAAGAATCCTAAAGCTAGTACGATTGAGTTTCCTATTTTGGATCACTTTGACTTGATTTGCTAGAGGCTGATTAGGGCACTTAAAGAAGACGTTTACAGACACTACAACAAATAAGGTCTTCTTCGAGGGCCAAAAACCGTCGAAAATGTTAAAAATGTCATAGGAAATGCACAATTCTGACAGGAAAAGGTATCGGCCTCCATTGGAAATAATATTATGGGAAATAACATTTTTCTGACCAAACCTCATAAATAACTTATTTTCAAGGGTAAAAAGTCGTTGAAGAGGGAGGAAATGGGTTATTGAAGAGGGAGGAAATGGGTTGTCGAAAATGTTATGAAAACTGGATTATGAGAACATTTACAGTGCCCTCGGTAATAATGCATTTTGAAGGGACATTGTGTTCAAAAATGAGTTATTATCAATGAATATCGTGGTCGAAAATATAGTATTGTGGAAGAATGTTGGGGTTGAAATAAATTATTTTTTCCTGATGAATAAGCAATCAAATACACACACACACACACACACACACACACATATATATATATATATATATATATATATATGTATTATCATTAAAAATGCTCAAATTATAGCCAACAAGGGTGTAGCTTAGCTGGTAGATGGACGATTAGGAAAATGACTCACATGTCAGCAGCTCGAATCCCAATGGTGAAAACTTTCAAAAAAATACCTGGTCCGGAATGAATAGATATTGTAAAAAAAAAAAAAATGCTCAAATTATAATTTATACTAATTAGATCTTTATAAATAGAACTAATTACACCAAACTCCCCTAAGGTTTACTCTTTTATACATGGAAACAACTTTATCGTTAATTGACACTCATCTCCCTTGCCATTAGTCAAACTTGGTTATACTTAACGTTGACCAAGTTTGACTGTGAAAATACCAAAATGCCCATGAAATTCTTATTTTTTTTAAATTAAAAAAAAAAAAAAACACTTTCTTTCAATGGATCTCCACCATCCATATTTAAATTGATGGTGGATCTCAATTCTTTTCTTTTCTTTTTTAAATAATAACTGAAAATTAAAAGAAAAAATGAAAAAAAAAATAATAATAACAAATCAATTCCAAAAACAAAATCACAAATCTCATCCAACAATCATACCTTCTTTTTCAATAATCTGGAAAACAAATTCGAGATCGAAAATCAATTTTGAAAACAAAATCACAAATCTCATCCAACAATCGTATCTTCTTCTTCAATAATATGGAAAAAATAAATTTGAGATCCAGAATCAATTCCAAAAACAAAATCACAAATCAATCCCCAAAACAAAATCCACAAGTCTCATCCAACAATCGTATCTTCTTCTTCAATAATCTGAAAAAAAAACAAATAAATAACCTGGTAAAGATTCAAAATTTTCCCATTTTTATACACTTTCTCAGCTATCAAACAAAAATAAATTTCAAAAAAAGTAAATTCTACTAACTAACCATGTCCTATTGCACATCAATGAGCCTTACAATATCCGACCTATTTCACATAAACAACCCACTTCGAATTCTCAGAATATGTAAAAAAAAAATAATAATAATAATAAAAGAATCAATATTTTTCCTTTTAAAATGAAAGATATATAAAATGAACACCTAAAGCCGTCCGTCGATATCAAAGTCTTGGTATTCACCGGAAAGAGAGAAGAAGAAGTGGAGGACAAAGAGAAAAAGAAGAGATGATTGGGGTTACGAAAATGGAGGTAGCCGAAGAAGTTGGATTCGGAGGTGGAGGATAGATACATGGTAGTTTTGGTGGTGAAGTGGAAGGTGCTACTGGAGGTCGTGGTGAGAGCAGCCATGATTTTCTAGATCTCTTCCCAATTTTTACTCTCTTTTTTGTTAATTTTAGATTTCATTTTTTTGTTATTTGATCTCTGTGGTAGCCAAAAATGGCTCATAAGCCCAAACGCAAATAGAAGCCCAACAACTGTTTACAACTAGTCCAGGCCCATCTGCTTCAGGTCGACCCAAACTTTATGCCAGCAAGGCTTGAACGTTTGAAAGACTTGGTAAAACTTCGGTTACAGAAGTTAATATCCATTGAATCAAAGGAGAGGATATTTCTCCTAAAATCACGCCCACTATCTAGAAATGCCCAAAGTGAACGTTGGAGGGGCTAGCACTATAAATAAGAAAAAGCTCCCACTAGAAAGCTCTCTGAAATCTCTCTAAACAAAAGCTTACAAACAGCATACTGAAATTCTGTTTATTAGCACTCCAGCAGTCGGAACTTGACTGGAATCATCGTTACGATTATCGGAAACATTGCTCAGCCCAAGCACACCTAAGGCTAATCCATTCAAACCCACCTTCTTCATTCTATCTGTGTTTATCATTTTTGCATTGATTCTGTTTCAAGTTCATTTGCAGGTTCAACAGAGCGCTCAACCAAGGTCGACGAGAACATTTTTACAGGTTCAATAGAGGAGACGACTCCGTCCATCCAACGGTTCAAGCGAGTTGCTTTGGGCTCGACATAACCCAACCGATTGACGTACCACGTAGTTCGACCACCTATAATTTGGCGCCCACCGTGGGGCCCATTGCAACTATCTTTGAACTCAAATCAAACCACTAATCAACATGTATGGAAATGGATCAGTCCCAACTATCGAAGAACAGATTGCTGTGTTGACTGCTCAGATGACAGCGAACACTGAGAAATTGTAGGCGCTCGAAGTAGAGAATGTAGCGATCCGAGCGGCAAACGAAGAGCTGAGAGCCCTGGTCGACGACGTAACCCCCGAATCCGTAACGTCGGAGCGTCTAATCTTAGCTCTCAATGACGAACAGATTGTCGATCGAACAGCTCTAAGAACACCAGGCAATCCCATCACACCAGACATGAATCCAGGCGACCAGCAGAATCAGCCGACGCCTCAGACAAATCGAGTCGAAATCGATCTCAATAATATGCCGGCTCGAAACGAAATGCTGAACGAACAAGATCCGGTGATGGATCAACAACTAGACAACATCCCTCGGACGACTGTATCACTTTAGTCGACACCGGGATTGGTAAAACCCGGGCCCGACTTACATTTGTCAGCTAATTTGGAATTCTCTTGCAGGTTTACAGAAATGGAGGCTCTCATCAGAGAATCCCAGGAGTCCCAGCTCCCATCAAGAAAAGCACAGCCAACAGCTTTGCTGACTTACCCTTCGTCGACGCAATTGCTCTCATCGAGATGCCCAAGAAGTTTAACTTCCCAAACATGAAGCAATATGAGGGGACGACCGATCCAGATGACCATATAACACAGTACAAGCAAAGGATGTTCACCGCTGCAATCCCACGTGACCTAAGAGAAGCGTGCATGTGCAAAGCCTTCGTATCTAGCTTTAGTGGTCCTGCCTTACAATGGTACACTAATTTACCTAATAATTCCATTGATTCTTTTGCACAGCTGACGGACACATTCGTGGAGCAATTTGTGAGCAACCGCAAGTTAGAAAAACAGTCGAACGACCTCTACACTATAACGTAAAGAGCTGGCAAAAACTTGAGGACTTATGTCGGACGCTTCAACAGGGAGAAAGTATAGATCTCGCACTGCAACCAAGCAACCGTCATCTATGCCTTCAGGAAAGGTCTCAAGTTTGATTCCGACTTATATAAAGAACTCACTAAATATCCATGCAGGACCATGGAAGATGTATTGGCAAAAACATGGGCTCAAATCAAATGGGAAGAAGATGAGGCAAACTTTGTTGGAAAAGCTAATAACAGCTATTATGGAGGTTGACGAAATGATCGAGTAGACAAGAAGTCTAACGACAGAAGGTCAGAACCATACCCAACGAGCAATAGAAGAAATATCCAGTCGCGACATGAGGGTTCCAATGAGAGAAATTCTTATGGTTGTGGCAACGCAAGGTCCAGTCGACCACGAGTAGAAGCACCAGAATATAATCTCAGCATCGAGCCAGTCGACCTCGTAGCAGTAATGAGGGAAATGGGCAAAACTGTCAAGTGGCCACGAAAGATGAACGCACTCCCTAAACACCGGGACCCCAAGCTCCGATGCAAATTTCATGGGGATCATGGCCATCGCATGGAAGACTGTATCGCCCTCAAATACGAAGTTGTAGAGCTCCTAAAGCAGGGACACCTTCGGGAGTTCTTAACAGAAAAAGGAAAGCAAACTTATGCAATGCGCGATGACCAGAGGCAAACCAATGCAGTCGACAGTCCTCCAGAGCCTCCCAGACAAGATAGGGTAATCAACTACATTTCGGGTGGATCTAAAGTCAGTGGCGTAAGCTACTCAGCAGCCAAGAGGCACACACGACAAGTGTCAAACACAGAAATCCAACCAAACCGGGAGCATCCATCGAAGATCGACGAGACTGTCACCTTCAAGTCGATAGACAAATCAGATTTGTTTTCTTCTTACCATGATGCTTTAGTTATATCTTTACATATTGCTAACTGTTTAACTAAACGCATCTTAATCGATAATGGTAGCTCTTGTAATATTTTATTTAATAGTGCTCTGAGAGAAATGTAGGTCGATGAGTCAAAGCTTAGTCGTCGAACGACCATGTTGATAGGGTTCAGTGGAGAACAAAAAAACACACTTGGCAAAATCGTGTTGCCCGTATATGCTGAGGGAGTCAACTTGTACATTAACTTCCTAGTGCTCGACTGTCAATCCCCATACAACGCCATCCTTGATAGGCCATGGATACACGAGCTAAAGGTGATCCCGTCGACATACCATCAGATGATCAAGTTTCCTACCAAGTGGGGGGTAAAAGAAATCAAAGGAGAACAAAGAGCAGCTAGAGAATACTATCAGAACGCCATAAAAAAGAAGAGACAAGAATTATAGCAATTACAGGAAGTCAAGGTCGAGTCGACCCTAAACAAGCCAAACATGGAAGAACTCGACGAGGTATCTATCGACCCCGATCAGCCAGATCACAAAATCTTCATCAGATCCAGGTTACCAGACGACATCCAAAAACAGTTAATCGAATTTTTGAAGGAACATCGCAATACCTTTGCCTGGTCGCACGAAGACATGGTCGGCATCGACCCAGAAGTAATGGTGCATCGACTACAAGTCGACCCAGATCACCAGCCAGTGAAACAAAAAAGGAGAAAATTCGCTCCTGAGAGGAACAAGGTGATCAATGAGGAAATACAAAAATTGTTCGACATTGATTCTGTGAGAGAAGTGAAATATCCAGACTGGTTGGAAAACGTCGTGGTAGTGAAGAAGAAAAACGGGAAATGGCGAGTCTGCATCGACTTTACCGACCTAAACAAAGCATGTCCCAAACACTCATTCGCACTCCTGCACATCGACATGCTGGTCGACGCAACTGCAGGACATGAATTGTTGAGCTTCATGGACGTTTATTCAGGCTAAAACCAGATCTTGATGCATCCTGACGACTAGGAGAAAACTGCCTTCATCACCGAAAGAGGTATTTTTTGTTACAAAGTAATGCCATTTGGTTTAAAAAATTCAGGTGCAACATACCAGAGGCTAGTCAACAAGATGTTCGCCAAGATGCTTGGATCGACAATGGAGGTCTACATCGACGACATGCTGGTCAAATCCTTAGTCGCTCAGCAACACATCAACCATCTGAGATAGTCGTTTGACATACTCGACCAATACGGTATGAAACTTAATCCCACTAAATGCTCTTTTGGCGTATCTTCAGGGAAGATTCTAGGGTATCTGGTCACCCAAAGAGGTGTCGAAGCCAACCCAGATCAAATACGATCGATCGAAGGCATCGAATCACTAAGATGCATCAAAGACGTACAAAAACTTACTGGTCGTGTAACAGCACTGAACCGGTTCATCTCAAAGTTACCCTAAAGGTGCCTTCCGTTTTTCAACACCCTCAGAAAAAACAAGACATTCGAATGGAACAACAATTGCGAAAGAGCGTTACAGGACTTGAAAGCTTACTTGAAGTCACCTTCACTACTGTCAAAACCCAAGGACAACGAAACACTACTCTTATATCTGGCGGTGTCCGACACAGCGGTAAGTGCCATACTTGTTCGAGAGGAAGATAACAGTCAACACCCAGTCTACTACGTCAGCAAAACTTTACTCGACGTCGAGACTAAGTACAGTCGACTGGAGAAACTTGCACTAGCTCTCATTGTAGCAGCACGTAAACTTAGACCCTACTTGAGATGTGTCACCCCCACAGAGGCGTACGACGTCCTGAAGAGTCTTCACTATGAGGAATATGGAAACCATTCTGACGCACACAGTCTGTCCAATAGAGCCATCGCAGCAGGATATTACTGGCCGATAATGCGGACTGACTCTCAAAACCATGTGAAGTCGTGCGATAAATGTCAACGATTTGCACCCGTATCGCATCTCCGCCCAGGTATGTTGAATTCAATTTCAGCCCCTTGGCCTTTTATGAAATAGGGTATGGACATTGTAGGTAAGCTCCCTACAGCGCCTGGCGGTATCGTCTACATGCTAATCCTAACGGATTACTTCACCAAATGGGTCGAAGTCGGAGCATATCAACAAGTGCACGACATTGAGGTATGCGACTTCATATGGAAGAATATTATTTACAGGTTTGGAGTACCACGAGAAATAGTGATCGACAATGGATCCCAATTTATTTCGTTCGACTTCAAAAACTTCTGCGACAAATATGGAATAAAACTAAGCTTCTCAACTCCACGATATCCTCAAGCCAATGGACAAGCAGAGTTGACCAACAAAACCATTGTCAATACATTGAAGAAACGACTGGAGGCAAAAAAAGGCGAGTGCGCAGAAAAACTACCAGAAATTCTGTGGTCGTACAGAACAACTCCACGATGATCGACTGGCGAGACTCCCTTCTCACTCATCTACGGTTCTGAAGCAGTGATCCTAATAGAGATAAGGGTAAAAAGAGGAAGAATAATGAAGCGTGGGGGACCGTAAACTAACATGTAAGTTTCACTCTGATTATGTGCCTTGTAAGTGATTTGATTAAAACATAAACTAACATGTATAGGCACATAATTAATCCGAATCTCAACCAAGCATGTTTCTATATCATGATTAATCAAACCCTAATATACATAATACTAACCCATGTCAATTCAAGAGAAAAGGAGACTGTAGAAGGCGAAAGTGCACCTGAATCCATTGTCGGAGATTGGTGGACGGGTTGTGATCTCCCAAATTATCACGATCTTTTATAACCCTAAAGTGTTCTCTCTTAATCTGTTGATGGGGATACAGACAAGAAAAAGTCTCGTGTAATTTGGGGACCATAACCCTAATATATAATAATGAGATTATTATAGATTTTGCTATTTCTAATTTGGCCCCTCATCAAATTAAATATAGCACTATGGTATTTACACATTAATTCCATGACAATTATACCTATAAGCCTTAAAACTTTAAATCTTAATTAGATCATTTTAATTTAGGCTTAACCAAAAGATAGCACAACACATTTAATATTTACATGTGTGGCCCTACATGTTGGAATTTTCCAACAATCTCCCACTGGGCCACATATGTAACTTTACAAATGTGTATGACTTTATGAGCTCTAAAATTTTGCTATCACGGTTTTAGGTATATCCGAACAATCTCGTCCATTGATTATACCGTTATAGGATCAAAGCGGTTTTCGTCACATTTAGCGTGACTAAACCCATCAATGGTCACGTATACCAACATAACCAAATGACATAGATCAATCATGGATGCGTAGCATGGAAATTACATGCAATGTGATCTATACATGTCTATTTCCAACTGGTCCTACTTTATTCTTTAGTGAGATCAACACTTAACACAATGTAACAGAATGAAATGAACTGAATACTTTATTTTTGATCAGAAAAATATCCAAATACATAAATGCATAAGTATGTCCAAAATCAAACATAAAGCAATAAAATACAAAATAATACAAACTCCCACTATAATGTGATATCCTCACACAAAATAACACCCATATGAGCAATGTGCTCATGAAAGACCTTGGGTGGTAATCCCTTTGTAAGTGGATCCGCTATCATGGAGTTTGTCCCAATGTGCTCTATGGATATTTGTCCACTCTGCACTCTCTCCTTCACAACTAGGAACTTAATGTCAATATACTTTGACCTAGATGAGCTCCTATTGTTATTGGAATAAAGCACTGCTAACTTATTGTCACAATATAGTTTGAGTGGTCTTTCAATACCCTCCAGAATGCGTAGCCCAGTGACAAAATTCCGCAGCCATATTCCATGGTTGGATGCCTCATAGCATGCTACAAACTCTGTTGCCATGGTGGAAGAAGCTATGAGTGTCTGTTTGGCACTCTTCCAAGAAATAGCTCCATCAGCCAACATGTATATGTAGCCTGATGTGGATCATCTACTGTCTTGGCATCCAGTATAATCGGAGTCAGAATACCCTATGATCTCCAACTGATCCGATCTTCTATATGTGAGCATGTGATCTTTTGTTCTCTACAAATACCTCATAACCCGCTTGGCTGCTTTCCAATGATCCATCCCAAGGTTACTTAAATATCTGCCTAACATACCAACAATGTACGCAATATCCGGACGCGTACACACCTGAGCATACATTAGACTCCCAACAGCTGATGCATAGGGAATCTTCTTCATTTCCTTAACTTCAAGGTTATTTTTAGGGCACTGATTGAGATTGAACTTGTCTCCCTTAGCGACAGGGGTGTCACCTGGTTTGCTGTCATGCATGCCAAACCTTTTGAGCACTTTATCGATATAGCTCCTTTATGATAATCCAAAAATACCCTGAGAGCGATCTCGTTGTATCTGGATCCCTAATACAAAGGAGGCGTCACCAAGATCTTTCATCTCAAAATTCTTTGATAGAAATCTCTTGGTTTCGTGCAACATGCCTACATCATTTGTGGCAAGCAGTATGTCATCGACATATAAAACCAAGAATATGTGCTTACTGCCTTACTCCCACTGAATTTGTGATACACACAATTATCAACAACGTTTATCTCAAAACCAAACGAGACAATCACTTGATGAAACTTGTGATACCACTGACGGGAAGCTTGCTTGAGTCCATAGATGGACTTTGTCAATTTGCAGACCATATTCTTTGGGTCTCCTGACTCAAAGTTTTCTGGCTGCACCATATAAATTGTTTCATCAATGTCACCATTGAGAAATGTTGTTTTGACATCCATCTGATGAAGCTCAAGGTCAAAATGTGCAACAAGTGCCATGATTGTCCTAAAAGAGTCTTTTGTTGAAACCGAAGAGAAAGTCTCTTTAAATTTAATCCCTTCTTTTTGGGTAAAGCCTTTAGCTACAAAACGAGCCTTATACCTCTCCACATTACCTTTCGAATCCCTTTTGGTTTTAAAAATCCATTTACAACCAATGGGCTTCGCACCTTCTGGTAATGGAACAAGTTCCCAAACCTTATTGTCTTGCATAGACTTGTACTCCTCATTCATGGCATCAATCCACTTCTGAGAGTTGGAACCTTGCATGGCTTGATGGAGGTTGATTGGATCATCTCCCACCATTCCAATGTCTTCCTTATGTTCCTGGAGAAATACGATAAAATCATCCGGAATAGCATTTCTCCTTTCTCTAGTGGATCACCTTAATGGCACTGGTTCTTGAGGTTGTTGAGTTTGTTCCTCAGGAACAATTACCTCATCTTGAATGGGGGGTTGAACAACATTTTCTGGTTAAGGATCCAAATTTGCTTCTTGATCAATGACAGGTACAGAAACCTGCACATTGTCAAAAGCGATAATGGGAATCGAAACCGATTCCTCCTCAAAGACAATGTCTCTAACCTTATTTCTCCCCCCAAACTCAACATCCTCAAAAAATGTTGCAATTCCCGTCTCAAAAATTGACCCCTAAGTGTGGGATCATAAAACTTATAGCCCATAGATCGCTCAGAGTAACCAATGAAGTAGCTGCTCACAGTTTTGGAGTCCAATTTCTTTTCATGTGGCCTGTAAGGCCTTGCCTCAGCTGGACATCCCCAAATGTGAAAATGCTTTAGACTAGGTTTTCTGCCTGTCCAAAGCTCATAAGGTGTTTTTGCAGCTGCTTTAGTTGGCACTCTGTTCAGAATATAAGTTGCTGTTTTGAGTGCTTCTCCCAGAGTGACTCTGGTAAGGAGGAATGACTGATCATACTCCTTACCATATCCTTAAGAGTCCGGTTTCGCCTTTCAGCTACACAATTCATGCTAGGTGATCCTGGCATGGTGTACCGTGGGACGATTCCACATTCTTCTAGGAATTTAGCAAACGGTCCTGGACATTGTTCACCTGAATCGTCATATCTGCCGTAGTATTCACCACCACGGTCAGACTTGACACTCTTTATTCTTTTGTTGAGTTGGTTCTCAACTTCAGCTTTAAATGTTTTGAACACATCCAAAGACTGTGATTTCTCATGAATAAGAAATAGGTACCCATAGCGTGAGTAATCGTCTATGAATGATATGAAATATAGTTGACCATTCCAAGAAGCTGTAGGGAATGGTCCACAGATATCCGTGTGTATCAATTCTAAAACGTCTGTAGTTCTGTTGGCACTTAATTTCTTTATTTTGGTCTGTTTTCCCTTGATGCAATCAATACAAACATCAAAGTCTGTAAAGTCAAGAGAATCCAAAATCCCATTAGACACAAGCCGCTCAACTCTAGTCTTAGAGATGTGACCTAGGCGTTTGTGCCATAATGTGGCTGAATTTTCTTTACTTAGTTCGCGTTTAGTACCTCGTGATTCCACATAATAAACTGTTTTACTTAGTTTGCGTTTAGTACCCCCCACTTGTAAGTAATTTGATTAAAACATAATCAACATGCATAGGCACATAATTGATCTGAATCTCAACCTAAACATGTTTCTATATCATGATTAATCAAACCCTAAATACATATTACTAACCCATGTCAATTCAAGAGAAAAGGGAGATAAGAGAATGCGGAAGCATACCTGAATCCATTGCCAGAGGTTGGTGGACGGGTTGTGATCTTCCAAATTATCACGATCCTTATGAACCCTAAAGTGTTCTCTCTTGTTCTGTTGATGGGGATGCAGACAAGCAAAAAGTTATCGTGTAATTTGGGGACCATAACCCTAATATATAATAATGAGATTATTATAGGTTTTGCTATTTTTAATTTGGCCCCTCATCAAATTAAATATAGCACTTTGGTATCTACACATTAATTCCATGACAATTATACCCTTAAACCTTAAAACTTTAAATCTTAATTAGATCACTTTAATTTAGGCTTAACCAAAAGATAGCACAACACATTTAATATTTACATGTGTGGCCCCACATGTTGGAATTTTCCAACAATCTCCCACTGGGCCACATATGTAACTTTACAAATGTGTATGTCTTTATGAGCTCCAAAATTTTGCTATCATAGTTTTAGGGTATATCCGAACAATCTCGTCCATTGATTATGCTGTTATAGGATCAAAGCGGTTTTCGTCACATTTATTGTGACTAAACCCATCAATGGTCACGTATACCAACATAACCAAATGACATAGATCAATCATGGATGCATAGCATGGAAATTACATGCAATGTGATCTATACATGTCTATTTTCAACTGGTCCTATTTTATTCTTTAGTGAGATCAATACTTAACACAATGTGGCAGAGTGAAATGAACTGAATACTTTATTTCTGATCAGAAGAATATCCAAATACATAAATGCATAAATATGTCCAAAATCAAACATAAAGCAACAAAATACATAATGATACAAACTCCCACTATAATGTGATATCCTCACACAAAATAACACCCATATGAGCGGTGTGCTCATGAAAGACCTTGGGTGGTAATCCCTTTGTAAGCGGATCCGCTATCATGGAGTTTGTCCCAATGTGCTCTATAAATTTCTGTCCACTCTGCACTCTCTCCTTCACAACTAGGAACTTAATGTCAATATACTTTGACCTAGATGAGCTCCTGTTGTTGTTAGAATATAGCACTGCTGACTTATTGTCACAATATAGTTTGAGTGGTCTTTCAATACCCTCCAGAATGTGTAGCCCAGTGACAAAATTCTACAGCCATATCCCATGGTTGGATGCCTCATAGCATGTTACAAACTTTGCTGCCATGGCATCTAGCATAATCGGAGTCGGAATACCTTATGATCTCTAATTGATCCGATCTCTTATATGTGAGCATGTGATCTTTTGTTCTCTGTAAATACCTCATAACCCGCTTGGCTGCTTTCCAATGATCCATCCTAGGGTTACTTAAATATCTGCCTAACATATCAACAATGTATGCAATATCCGGACGCGTACACACTTGAGCATACATTACACTCCCTACAGTTGATGCATAGGGAATCTTCTACATTTCCTTAACTCAAGGTTATTTTTAGGGCACTGATTGAGACTGAACTTGTCTCCCTTAGTGACAGGGGTGTCACCTGGTTTGCTATCCTGCATGCCAAACCTTTTGAGCACTTTATCGATATAGCTCCTTTGTGATAATGCAAGAATACCCCGAGAGTAATCTCATTGCATCTAGATCCCTAATACAAATAAGGCGTCATCAAGATCTTTCGTCTCAAAATTTTTTAATAGAAATATCTTGGTTTCGTGCAACATGCCTATATCATTTGTGGCAAGTAGTATGTCATCAACATATAAAACCAGGAATATGTGCTTACTCCCACTGAATTTGTGATGCATACAATTATCAACAACGTTTATCTCAAAACCAAACGAGACAATCACTTGATGTAACTTGTGATACCACTAACAGGAAGCTTGCTTGAGTCCATAAATGGACTTTGTCAATTTGCAAACCATATTCTTTGGGTCTCCTGACTCAAAGTTTTATGGTTGCACTATATAAATTGTTTCGTCAATGTCACCATTGAGAAACGCTGTCTTGACATCCATCTGATGAAGCTCAAGGTCAAAATGTGCAACAAATGCCATGATTGTCCCAAAAGAGTCTTTCGTTGAAACCGGAGAGAAAGTCTCTTTAAAGTCAATCCCTTCCTTCTGGGTAAAGCTTTTAGCTACAAGATGAGCCTTATACCTCTCCACATTACCTTTCGAATCCCTTTTGGTTTTAAAAATCCATTTACAACCAATGGGTTTCGCACCTTCTAGTAATGGGACAAGTTCGTAAACCTTATTGTCTTGCATAGACTTATACTCCTCATTCATGGCATCAATCCACTTCTGAGAGTTGGAACCTTGCATGGCTTGATGGAGGTTGATTGGATCATCTTCCACCATTCCAATGTCTTCCTCATGTTCCTGGAGAAATACGATAAAATCATCTGGAATAGCATTTCTCCTTTCTCTAGTGGATCGCCTTAATGGCACTGGTTCTTGAGGTTGTTGAGTTTGATCCTCAGGAATAATTACTTCATCTTGAATGGGGGATTGATCAACATTGTCTAGTTGAGGATCCAGATTTGCTTCTTGATCAATAACAGGTACAGAAACCTACACATTATCAAAAGTGATAATGGGAATTGAAATCGATTCCTCCTTAAAGACAATGTCTCTAACCTTATTTCTCCCCCCAAACTCAACATCCTCAAAAAATGTTGCAGTTCCAGTCTAAAAAATTGACCTAAGTGTGGGATCATAAAACTTATAGCCCTTAAATCGCTCATAGTAGCCAATGAAGTAGCTGCTCAAAGTTTGGAGTCCAATTTCTTTTCATATGGCCTGTAAGGCCTTGCCTCAGTTGGACATCCCCAAATGTGAAAATGCTTTAGAATGAGCTCTCTACCTGTCCAAAGCTCATAATCATAAGGTGTTTTTGCAGCTGCTTTAGTTGGCACTCGGTTCAGAATACAAGCTGCTGTTTTGAGCGCTTCGTTATTCTTACTCTTTTTGCCTTTATCCTTAAAGGTGCTAGACAAATGAGCACTTTCGATTCTGTCTTGCTTCAATATCTCTTCCTCTTGCACACAGTAAGAAATGAGCTCATTAAGAGTCCATTTCTCCATTTGACAGTTGTAACTGACCTTAAACTGACTGTATTGTGCAGAAAGTGATATTAATACTAAATGCACGAGCAAGTCGTTAGACAACTCGAGCTTTAGTGCCTTAACCTTAGAAGCAATATAAGACATTTCCATAATGTACTCCCTTATGTTCCCATTGCTTTTGTACTTCATAGAAATCAAGCTTTGCAAAAGCGTGCTTGTTTCTGCCTTATCGTTTTTCACAAAACACTTTTCAATTTCGGCTAGGAACTCTTTATCTTTGGTTATCTTTTCAGATACCGCACCTCTAAATGCCTTCAGAATGCTGTGCTTGATGATCATAAGACTCATGCGATTTAAGCAATCCCACTTCTCAAAGTTCTTCCTGTCATCAAGAGAACTTGCATCTGTAAGAGAAGCGGACTACTCAATCCAAAGTGCAAGGTCCAGATCTATGCAACTTGTAAGTGATTTGATTAAAACATAATCAACATGCATAGGCACATAATTAATCCGAATCTCAACCTAAACATGTTTCTATATCAAGATTAATCAAACCCTAAATACATATTACTAACCCATATCAATTCAAGAGAAAATGAGACTGCAGAATGCGGAAGCGTACCAGAATCCATTGCCGGAGATTGGTGGACGGGTTGTGATCTTCTAAATTATCACGATCTTTAGGAACCCTAAAGTGTTCTCTCTTTATCTGTTGATGGGGATGCAGACAAGAAAAAGTATCGTGTAATTTGGGGACCACAACCCTAATATACTATAATAAGATTATTATAGGTTTTGCTATTTCTAATTTGGCCCCTCATCAAATTAGATATAGCACTCTGGTATCTACACATTAATTCTATGACAATTATACCCTTAAACCTTAAAACTAGATTGTTGGAAAATTCCATCATGTGGGGCCACACATGTAAACTCTTAATTAGATCACTTTAATTTAGGCTTAACCAAAAGATAGCACAACACATTTAATATTTAAAGTGATCTAATTAAGAGTTTACATGTGTGGCCCCACATGATGGAATTTTCCAACAATCTCCCACTGGGCCACACATGTAACTTTACAAATGTGTATGACTTTATGAGCTCCAAAATTTTGCTATCACAATTTTAGGGTATATCTGAACAATCTCGTCCATTGATTATGCCGTTATAGGATCAAAGCGGTTTTCGTCATATTTATTGTGACTAAACCCATCAATGGTCACGTATACCAACATAACCAAATGACATAGATCAATCATGGATGCGTAGCATAGAAATTACATGCAATGTGATCTATACATGTCTATTTCCAACTGGTCCTACTTTATTCTTTAGTGAGATCAAAAATTAACATAATGTAACAGAGTGAAATAAATTGAATACTTTATTTCTGATCAGAAAAATATCCAAATACATAAATGCATAAGTATGTCCAAAATCAAACATAAAGCAATGAAATACAAAATAATACAAACTCCCACTATAATGTGATATCCTCACACAAAATAACACCCATATGAGCAGTGTGCTCATGAAAGACCTTGGGTGGTAATCCCTTTGTAAGCGGATCCGCTATCATGGAGTTTGTCCCAATGTGCTCTATGGATATCTGTCCACTCTGCACTCTCTCCTTCACAACTAGGAACTTAATGTCAATATACTTTGACCTAGATGAGCTCCTATTGTTGTTGGAATAAAGCACTGCTGACTTATTGTCACAATATAGTTTGAGTGGTCTTTCAATACCCTCCAGAATACACAGCCTAGTGACAAATTTCCGCAGCCATATCCATGGTTGGATGCCTCATAGCATGTTACAAACTTTGCTGCCATGGTATCCAGCATAATCGAAGTCGGAATACCTTATGATCTCTAACTGATCCGATCTCCTATATGTGAGCATGTGATCTTTTGTTCTCTGCAAATACCTCATAACCCATTTGGCTGCTTTCCAAATCCATCATAAGGTTACTTAAATATCTGTCTAACATACCAACAATGTACGCAATATCCAGATGCATACACACCTGAGCATACATTAGACTCCCTACAATTGATGCATAGGGAATCTTCTGCATTTACTTAACTTCAAGGTTATTTTTAAGGCACTGATTGAGACTGAACTTGTCTCTCTTAGCGACAGGGGTGTCACTTGGTTTGCTGTCCTGCATGCCAAACCTTTTGAGCACTTTATCGATATAGCTTCTTTGTGATAATCCAAGAATACCCCAAGAGTGATCTCGTTGTATCTGGATCCCTAATACAAAGAAGGCATCACCAAGATCTTTCATCTCAAAATTCTTTGATATAAATCTCTTGGTTTCGTGCAACATGCCTATATCATTTGTGGCAAGCAGTATGTCATCGACATATAAAACCAGGAATATGTGCTTACTCCCACTGAATTTGTGATACACACAATTATCAACAACATTTATCTCAAAACCAAATGAGACAATCACTTGATGAAACTTGTGATACCACTGACGAGAAGCTTGCTTGAGTCCATAAATGGACTTTGTCAATTTGCAGACCATATTCTTTGGGTCTCCTGACTCAAAGTTTTCTAGTTGCACTATATAAATTGTTTCATCAATGTCACCATTGAGAAACGCTGTTTTGACATCCATCTGATGAAGCTCAAGGTCAAAATGTGCAACAAATGCCATGATTGTCCTAAAAGAGTCTTTCGTTGAAACCGGAGAGAAAGTCTCTTTAAAGTCAATCCCTTCCTTTTGGGTAAAGCCTTTAGCTACAAGACAAGCCTTATACCTCTCCACATTACCTTTCGAATCCCTTTTGGTTTTAAAAATCCATTTACAACCAATGGGTTTCGCACCTTCTGGTAATGGGACAAGTTCCCAAACCTTATTGTCTTGCATAGACTTATACTCCTTATTCATGACATCAATCCACTTCTGAGAGTTGGAACCTTGCATGGCTTGATGGAGGTTGATTGGATCATCTTCCACCATTCCAATGTCTTCCTTATGTTCCTAGAGAAATACGATAAAATCGTCCGGAATAACATTTCTCCTTTCTCTAGTGGATCACCTTAATGGCACTGGTTCTTGAGGTTGTTGAGTTTGTTCCTCAGGAACAATTACCTCATCTTGAATGGGGGTTGATCAATATTGTCTGGTTGAGGATCCGGATTTGCTTCTTGATCAATGACAGGTACAAAAACCTGCACATTGTCAAAAGCGATAGTGGGAATCGAAATCGATTCCTCCTTAAAGACAATGTCTCTAACCATATTTCTCCCCCCAAACTCAACATCCTCAAAAAAATGTTGCAGTTCCCATCTCAAAAGATTAACCTAAGTATGAGATCATAAAACTTATAGCCCCTAGATCGCTTAGAGTAGCCAATGAAGTAGCTACTCACAATTTTGGAGTCCAATTTCTTTTCATGTGGCCTATAAGGCCTTGTTTTAGCTGGACATCCCCAAATGTTAAAATGCTTTAAACTAGGCTTTCTGCCTATCCAAAGCTCATAATCATAAGGTGTTTTTGTAGCTACTTTAGTTGGCACTCGGTTCAAAATACAAGCTGATGTTTTGAGCGCTTCATTATTCTTCCTCTTTTTGCCCTTATCCTTAGAGGTGCTAGCCAAATGAGTACTTTCTGTTCTGTCTTGCTTCAATCTCTTTTCCTCTTGTACACAGTCTCCTTTTAACAGTTGTAATTGACCTTAAATTGACTGTATTGTACAAGAAATGATATTAATACCAAATGCACGAGCAAGTCGTCAGACAGCTCGAGCTTCAGTGCCTTAAGCTTATAAGCAATATGAGACATTTCCATAATGTACTCCCTTATGTTCCATTTGCCTTTATACTTTATAGAAATCAAGCTTTGCAAGAGCGTGCTTGTTTCTGCCTTATCGTTTTTCGTAAAACACTTCTCAATTTCAGCTATGAACTCTTTGGCTTTGGTTATCTTTTCAGATACCGCACCCCTAAATGCCTATGGAATGCTGCGCTTGATGATCATAAGACTCATGCGATTTGAGCGATCCCACTTCTCAAAGTTCTTCATGTCATCAGGAGAACTTGCATCCGTAAGAGAAGTGGGCTACTCAATCCGAAGTGCAAGGTCCAGATCCATACAGCCGAGAACAATTTATATGTTCTCCTTCCAATCCTTAAAGTTGGTCCCATTTGGCATGGGTATAGAGTTGATATTAGCAGATATAGTAGAAACACTAGCCGAAGTGAAAACCCAAACGAAGAACAGAATAGTCTGGAGCTCAGTTTCAAACTCGATCACCTAGACGAATGTCAAGACCGTGCTGCTATAAGAATCCAGTCATACCAACAGCAAGTCACACGACACTACAACAAAAAAGTATGTGCTAGGGTTTTCAAAGTCAACGACTAGGTACTCCGACGAGTCTTCCAAAACACAAGAGAGGAAGGTGCTGGTAAACTGGGGCCGACATGGGAAGGCCCATATCAAATAATAGACATAGTCGGACGCGGAGCATACAAATTACAAGGACTCGACGGTCGAGAGCGGCATAACAGCTGGAACGCTCTACACCTAAAGCAGTGCCATTTCTAAACTCGCTTTTTCTATACATATTTCCATTATTTTACTTATTCATTGTAAGGTTTATAGTTAGTGTTGGCATTAATTCCATATCAAAACGTGTTTATCTTGTAATGTTTAGTGGTTAGTAATTGAAGAATTTTGAAGACGAAGGACGTCTCAACCACAACTCATTCAAGAAGTTGGCTTTTAAGAGATTCGGGCATTATTGGTCGACAAAGGTATTAAAGGTCCTCTTATCTCTTACAAGGCTAGGCACACACACACACATATCATTCTTGTGTGTTCCTTCATGATTTAATTTCATTTACATATCACTTTCACACACTTGGCAAAATATGCTCATGCATTCATATTAAGTTGATAAACTTTGTGTTTTGCATTTTCTAGGACTATGTCCGGAAACTAGCATATGTGTGTGTCTTTGTATTTGTATGTTTCCATATTTTATGTTTAGGACTTGAACATGTTCTTATTTAATGCCTTATTGAGTTCCGGTCATTTCGGTTACTCATTCATAAGGTTTCGAGTCCAAACAAGTTGACTATGCTACTTTTCGTTCTCTTTCGTTGAGTTGATTCCATCGATGATTTCTGAGATGATTTCTAAACCGTTTTTCAAATTTGTATAGTCATCGTCGTGTGTGAGAGAGTCACGGTTCGTAATCTGAAAATGGATTCGAAATCGGAGTTCGGATGCCCAAGATACGGGCCGAAGAACCGAGGGAGCGCGCGAGAGGACAGCCCAGGCCGTGGGCCCCACGGCTTGGAGCACTCTCTGCTCCTGTGTGGGCCACGTGCCCCCCACGGCCAGGGGGTGACATGGCACCACGTGATTGGCTGAAATGCCCTCTCTCTCTCCTCCTATTTCTTCCCTCTCTCTCTCCATTTTGAAAACTAAGAAGAAAAACTTGAGATTTCCCGTCAGAATTCTCTCCCAACTTTTCCTAACTTCCAAACACCATATCTTCCTCATCCGGAGTCGGATTTGAGTGATTCAAGTTGAAGAGTGTTCGTATTTGAGTCCTCTATCATTCCCAAGTGGTTTGGTGGCTGTTTGATTGTGATTTCTGGTGGTTCATCACTGATTTCCGAACCAGCTGCAGAATCCGAGGTAATGGACTCAACTTTGGGATTTCTTTCTTTTTGACCTTCCATTTGCTTGGGGTTTCTTCTTCTATATGTATGTTTATGTATTATGAATGCTATAGAGAAAGATAGCTTAATAATCAATCTTAATCAAAAGTCTAATTAGAGACATATGTGAACTAGTTTCTTAGATTCTAGGTTTTTCACATGTTTGAGAGTTGTATTGTGATTAGATTGATATCTAGGATTATTTGTGGATTGATTGATGTATTTTATGATTAATAATCCTCACATGTGCTTAGATCCTCTTATTGAACAAATCTAAGATTAGCACATTTGATTTTGTATTTAGAGCTAATTAGGATTTAATTGATTATTCATTATATCCTTGCTCTAAATACTTGCTAGAATATTCATTGTATACATTTTGTGATTCTAGCATTTTTTGTTGTTTGTGTTCTAAAGTCTTGATTATATGCTTAATGAACATGCTTTGTTTTCAAGTTTTAGAAACATAAATAGAATCTAGGATTTGGCATGTTTTAGGTGTTTTGCATGCTCTAGATTTTTGTTCATGTTTAAGGTCTAGACAACTTTGTTTTTGTGAACTTTGTTGCCTATGTCTAGATCTTCATGAAGTGTACCTTATCCATACATTTCATATGCTCATGCATCATTTTGTATGGTGTCATGTTTTGGATCATAAACTAGAAAAATGTACATTGTGTGCTCATTGATTATTTCTAGTTTCCGTAGGATGTATTGATCATATATTCTATGTTGCATGTGTTTGCATCATTTGCATCACTTAGATCATTGCCTTGTAAAAGGTGGAAGTCTCTTGCAAAGTAAGTGAAGCCTTGTGGAAAGAGCAAGGAGTCTTGACTAGGACATGTGGTCCGGATAGTCAAGCAAAAGTCTTAGCTAGGAGTGTGGTACTCCGGATGGTTGAGCTAGGAGAGCTTAACTAGGATCTTCGTGATCCGGATAGCTAAGCACGAAACCTTCCTAGAGACGTGAGTGTCTTGGATAGGAAGTTGCTTCCTAGAGGTGTAGGACACATCTCGGATAGAAAGTAGGCTAGGTGGTTCACTAGGCCCGAGGGTAGACTAGGAGTTGATAGCTTGAGCGGATATCATGAGTTGGTAGCTTGAGTGTGTAAGTCCTTTTCGTCATAGTGAATTGCTTTGCCGGTGGTTGTGGATTCAACCCGTGGATGTTTCCTCTTCGGAGGTTTACCACGTAAAAATCAATGTGTCAAATGTCTCTATCTCTATCTCTTTATATTTGTATGTATGATCTATATAACTTGTTTAAGCTCTTCATTTCCTCACATCCTTGTAAACAAGTTATTGATAAAGAAAGAGTTGCGCACATTGTTGGTTGAATCAACATTTGTTTCTTGTATCTTGTAAGTGCTTGAACATTGTATCTTGTGATTCTATATCAAGTTGTAAAGCTCAACTTGGTGAGTTTGCATTGTAATATTCAAAGTACAACTTGTGGAATTTAAATTTGCTCATTATTGAATATACTTGTAAAAGAGATACATTGTTTATTGATATATGTTTTGTAGACTAAGGGTGGTGAATTGAGCATACTTGTGATAATTGTTTTCTCATAACAATCATGTTTAAGGTTAATATGTATGCTCACCAAGGTTTTGACATAAGTCACGAAAGAGTTTTTAAAACTAGTGCGTCAACCTATTCACCCCCCCTCTAGATTGTTTAGTATAACCTTGTAGGTATTTTCATTCATTTTATCAATACTAAAAAACTAACGACTTGACCAACAAGGAGCAATGATGAAAACTTAGTGCAACTGAGCTCACCAAAAAAAAAATATATATCACATTTTGCTGTCGACTTCGACAAACAATATCCACATTTAAGATATCTATACATCGAAGTCTGCATCGAATCAACATCTACAACATCAACTCTCAATATCCTAACTTTCGACGAACGCATATTAAGAGTGGGGGAAATAGCAATGGGGACAAACGTTGATTCAAACGACAACTGTCGACCGAATAATAACGCGTGTATGCGATTTTTCTATGTAAAAAGGTCTTGTCGACCAAATAACGCATGTACGCGATATTTTCTATGTAAAAAGGTCTTGTAGACCAAATAATAACGCATGTACACGATTATTCTATATAAAAAGGTCTTGTCGACCAAATAACGCATGTACGCGATTTTTTCTATGTAAAAAGGATCTTGACAACCAATTAACGCATGTTTGTGAATGTTATGATTCCTGTCGACCAGATAAACACATAAGCGAATATTCAATTCCTATCGACCATAACGCATGCACGCGATTCTTAATACAGTCGTCGACAATTAAATGCATATATGCAATGTCAATTTTACGATAAAATCATATCAAATATTATGTTGATCGACTTACGTATGGACATGAGTTTACAGGCTTATCTCATACAGGTTCAAAATTATCATTGTGTTAACCCCATTATATGATGGTCGTATCGTTTTCACAATATAAGATCAAAATATTCTAAGGCATCAGAACATAAATATAGGTCGATGTCGACCAAATCATCCACGATTACATGCATAAAACAAAAATATAGGTTGAAGTCGACCAAATCATCAATAAATACATGAATAAAATTACGTAAAGAGTTAGGAATATCAAGTAGCCGGGGGGTCAGCAACATTATCGTTAAGGCTTGTGATGTCGTTAAAGGACTTCTCGACATCCCCTCCAGCAGCTTCCGTCTCACCTGCTCCCTCTTCAGGCGAAGACCCTTCAAGCCTGAGCATTTCTTCGCAGGTGTCGATCACCTCCTGCATTTCTTCACGCTTCCAATTGACATGCTCACCTGCCAAATATTCTTTAAATATCTCCGCCCTTGCTTTGCACATCGCTTCAGAGGCGATCGACGTAAGTTGATCTTCCAAGCTAGTGACAAGGCACTCCTTCTTAACGACAATCGCCTTAGCCTTTGTCTACTCCTCGCGGTAACGATCCCTCTCCTCATCCATGCCCTTCAAATTATTCTCCAGAACAGAAATTTTCTGCTCTAAATCCTTCAAACTAGCATCGACCGAGCCTTGTATGCCCGAAGAGTGTCGTTCGCCTTTTTAAACTTCACGCACTTGTCACTAACCAACTTGTACCTGTCGCGAAGATGCAACTGCGCCTGCAAAGCCTGCAGGAGAAATGTTATAAAAATCAGAGTTAAATGAATGGTAGTACAAAAATTGAAATGACAAATCGAAATAAACAGGTTACCTGGAACGTTGAAAGGACACCTGTGTTGAAGACATCCTCCGTTTTCTTTTTCTTCAAAATCTCTTCATCAGCAAAGAGAAGAAATTCGCTCGACTTCTCAAGAAATCTAGTAGGCTCCCCGAGCGACGAAATCCCGGATGACAACAGTTAGACCTAGCACTGGGTCGTGTTATTGCGAATTCATGTCGTTTCGTGTTTGGGTCGTGTTAAAATTGCTCCACCCGAACCCGACCCGTTAGCTTAATGGGTTGAAATATACAAACCCAAAACCATTTGTTAAATTAATGGGTAACCCGACCCGACCCGTTATAAAATATTATAATTGAGATTTATTAAAAAGTTAAAAATAAATAGTACTGAAGCATGATCAAACTTATGCAATCAAGTTCACCATAGGCACCTAAAACTTCAAAAAATAAAAAAAATCCACCACGGGCACCAATAATCAATCGAAAACATCTAATTTAAAAAATAAACAAGTCTAAAATTATTAAAAAAATAATAATAATAAAAATTGAAAATGAAATCTTCCCTTAGTCTTGCTCTTGAATCTTTAATATGTTGCGATTGGGAATCTCAATCCTCATTTAGACCTAAAAGATTAAATTACTTGTGTTAGATGTTAAGAACAGAAGAATTAACATACATTAATATATATTAGGATGATATATTGTTTATATAACAAAAAATATATATTGAAGAGAATATATTTTGTAAAAAAAACAAAAAAAATATATATATATACCTTTAGAAAAATCTGTCAAGAAACAAGTTGGTTTTAGTTTTTTAGAATATCAAATATCAATTGTAAAACAAATTAAAGTCCTGAAATTACATTGCATGAAATGGTGGCACCATAGACAATAGTAATACAAAAACCAAAATGCAAGAAAGAAAACATACTTGATTGAATTTACTAGGATCGAATTGACGGTAATTGATTTCAAGAAAGTTGAAGACCACTAGCTACTTTTAGAGTTTTAGGGTTAGGGTTATAATATTGTGAAATAATTGATTTAGAGTTTTAGAGTTTTTAATTTAGAAATTTTTCGTCTTTCAAAAATAGAAAAAAATTAGAAATTTTTAAAAAAGTAATTAGTACGATATATTCTAACCATAATTAAAGATTTTTTTAATAACTTTCATAAACACATTAAAAAAAAAAAAAAAATCTTTATGTTAATGGGTCGTGTTAATGGTTTTTTTAAGGGTGAACCCAAAACCGACCCATTATATTTCGTGTCTTAATGGGTTGACCCATTAACAACCCGTTCCGATAAACTTGACCCACCAACCGCTATTTTTGAATGGGTTTGGGTCGTGTTAATGGGTCGTGTAAAATTTGCCAGGTCTAACAACAGTATCATCGGTGAGCCAGGTTCGGACAATTCAACAGCCTTTTTCTTTGAGCTTGGCCCAACCTTCCTCTTTGGATCGATGATCGAATCCTTCCTCTGCCTCTTCCGTCCCGGATTGCACTCAGGAGACGAAGTATAAATATGACCAGCAGGAGCATCCTCCTTTGATTTGTCAACCTGATTCTTTTTTGCAGCCCGCTTCTTTGCGAGATCATCCCTCAAGCGCTGCATGGCGTTGGCCTTATCCGGCAGGTACATCTTTGCATTCGACATCGACGTCACTGCGAAACGACGTTCAATATCAGTAATAGGCGACAAGAAAATTATTCTACACCCAAGAATTTCAAGACTCCTCCTAGTCCAAACATAAGACATGAAATCCTTCACTAGAGGATAATGTTCCCATGTTCTATTCAAAGTCGACCACGCCACAAACTGCTAGGCCTAAGCTTACCATCCATAAGCAATGCTTTACAACTTCTATCTTTTGCAGGGATACGCAATATTTGTTCAGTAAGCGCTGATGCATTGTCGCTCGACACATCATTGTCTGCACGCTTGATATTTACATGAAACATTACTATCATAAGATTTCAAGTTAAACGGAAATTCTAAAACGATAAAAAAGTCAAACGACACTAACCTTTTCGATTCCAGACCCTTCACAGGACATATTGTGATTGCCCCCAAGGACCATCAATTGGTGGAACTTTAGCAAAGAAAAAGGTGTCCTTCCAATACCGATCATTTGTGGTCGTATCAATGATAAGTCGTTTGGCAAAATTTCTAGGTATCAATATGTAACGACTTTGGTCGCCTACATGCTCCTTCAAAAAATAGTTGTACAAGACACACCCCAACCCAAAGTCGATGCTATATTTCTCTCGCAAAACCGTCAGGCTCAGCAAAATTCTCCAACTATTTGGCATCAGTTGGCTAGGAGCAATGTCGAAGTACGTCAACAGTCGTCTTACCAACATAGGAACCGGGAATCTAAAACCTAAACGTAAAGTATATTCGTAGAAACATGTCTAGTCGGGTATATCCCAATCCGTTCATTCATGTTCCAGCGGAGCACGTAGCTCGACCGACTTAGGAATACCATAAATCGTCTGCAAACCGTCTAAACTATCCCGAGTAATCAGACTTGCCGGGCTACCATCTAAAACATCTGTCGAGCGAACTGAAGTAGATGCTTCCGCATCATTCCTATACTCAAGAAAGTCAATCGGCTTCGCTACGGCGTGAACGCCACCCTGCTCTAGTATACCCCTAATATTCACAGTGACTACCTTTGACGGATCCTCGATTGTAACCGTTCGGTCGACGTTAGCTACACCACTGTCGACCCCAACTTCGTCCGAGTCTTCACCACTAGAAGTCCGGATGTAAGACGGATCTGACATTGTATTGTCGTTTGACATGATATCACCAAAAGCTGACAAATGCAAAAGAAATGCACAAGTCGGACAAGAAACCAAACGCTACAATCACAACCTAAGGATTCTCGATCAAAGCCTAGGGTTTCTAAACATAGAATTTCCTCCTGGAAGTTCAACCTAAACCCTGAGAAAAAAGTCTACCCTCAATCGTTTAAACCTGAGAACGCGCTCGACTATTCCTATCACAAACAACATACAAGCAAAACAGAAACAACATACATGAATAAAATCAACGTGGCAGTGAATCAAAACCATCAAAGACTGTCAAGAACAATGAATAACACGTATTTCACAGGTAAATGTCAAGAAACTTCTAGTCTATTTCCTATAGATTCATAAATAAGTTTCATGCAAGGTTACGATGAAAGAAGAGAAAAAGAAGAGCAATTCTTTTCTAACCTTGAAGAAATCACGAGAAGAAATCACGAAGCAGTCCGCGCGAAAGGTTTGAGAATCAAACACCAAAGAAAAATAGCCAGAAGAAGAAGAAAGGTCACACCAAAATTCAAGAAGTGATCTTGACGATGAAACAGGTTTATTTATAAACCAGTATTTTTTAACCCTAGTTGACGTCAGCACCCTTTCAACTACCGGTTAACCTAGCCTAGTTGACGTATCAGCACCCCTTCAACTGCCGGTTAACCCAAGTAACTCCTTGGTTTAAAATTTAAAACTTTTATCTTGAAAACTGTGCATAAATTTAATGCGTCTGACGTCATCATGGGAAACCCAAACGCTTCCACCATATCGATTTGACTGCCCTATTTTACGATGATTGTCGAACGACAAATCCTCATTTCCAACACAACATCGGGCCCAGCAAGGGTTGTTGATCAAATATTGTTCAAAGAATATTGACTAGACTCAATAAAGGGACTCGACCGACAATAGTCGATTCAATGCAAATCACTCTCTAACTCAAGCGAATCCTTCTTTAGAGAGTGGGGGACAAACTGTGGTAGCCAAAAATGGCTCATAAGCCTAAACGCAAATAGAAGCCTAACAAACTATTTATAACTAGTCCAAGCCCATCTGCTTCAGGTCGACCCAAACTTTATGCCAGCAAGGCTTGAACGTTTGAAAGACTTGGTAAAACTTCGGTTACAGAAGTTAATATCCACTTAATCAAAGGAGAGGATATTTCTCCTAAAATCACGCCCACTATCTAGAAACGGCCAAAGTGAACGTTGGAGGGGCTAGCATTATAAATAAGAAAGAGCTCCCACTAAAAAGCTCTCTGAAATCTCTCTAAACAAAAGCTTACAAACAGTGTACTAAAATTCTGTTTATTAGCACTCCAGCAGCCGGAACTTGACCGGAATCATCGTTACGATTATCGGAAATATTGCTCAGCCCAAGCACACCTAAGGCTAATCCATTCAAACCCACCTTCTTCATTCTATCTGTGTTTATCATTTTTGCATTGATTATGTTTCAAGTTCATTTGTAGGTTCAACAGAGCGCTCGACCAAGGTCGACGAGAACATTTTTGCAGGTTCAATAGAGGAGACGACTCCGTCCATTCAACGGTTCAAGCGAGTTGCTTTGGGCCCGACATAACCCGACCCGATTGACGTACCACGTAGTTCGACCACCTACAATCTCCATCGTACGGAGAAGATCATCAATCTATCTTTTTATTATTATTATTAAAAAATATATGTTTTTTATTTGTAATTTGTTTTTTATAAATATATCTCCACAAACATGTTTTAATTTTTTTATTTTGTTTTAATTTTTTCATTATCTTTTTTAAAATATGCATCAATGGACGAAAATACCCTTAATTTTGACTGTCAAACTTGGTCAACAGTTAAGTTTGACCAAGTTTGACAAACTGCAAGGGAAGTGAGTGTCAATTTACGATAAAGTTGTTTATGCGTGTAAAAGAGCAAACCTCAGCGGGTTTGGTGTAATTAGCTCTTATAAATATGAAAACTAAAAATTACAGCATAGAAAACAACATTAAATTTCATATATACACTATAAAAGAAACAGACATGTACATATATTTATTAGTACAAATTAAATTTAAATTTAAAAATGTTGTACATAATTTCCAAACGTCAACTTCTTTCCTAAGAACACATACATAATTTGTCTATATCTCTCATTCTCTTAATCCTTGAATTTTTAGTTGTGGCAGTACACTTTCGGGAGTCCAATATATGTTTCCAATGTTTCCTGCAATGGAATGAAATTATGAAACACATAAATATAGAAGAGGCGAATTTGAAAGTTCCTTGGTGCGGCACTCCCTAGATTTTCAGGGTTCTACCTTTCTTCTTTTACGTTTTCTCTTAGGATTGTATCCATGACTATAACTCTATAAGGAACTAATAATTTTCTTTACTAGGGCTACAATGTAGCCTAGTCTCATGACTATTTAATTTCTTCAGATAATGTTAATTTCAAGTTCTTCTTTCTTATTGAGTATATCTTTTGTTGTACTGAATTTATGCTTGATTTAGATGTTTGATGCAAATAAGAGTACATGACACAATTTACTTGAGTTTTTCTTCTTGCAATTGATACCACGAACGTACAATTTGAGTTTATGTGATATTTGATCATTTAATTTCTATAGAACTTAATTAATGGATTCTTATGAATTTAATTCATCTAGATAACATAGAGGGCAATTAACTGGATTTAACGGGCTAAGGAAGTTAAGTATGATTGCTTTTGGTGAAATTGGATGCTTTAGTGTTTTACTTAGCATTTCGACTTTACCTTGCCGTGAACCTTTTGTTTTCATAATTTTAATAACTTTCTTTAATTTTCAATTTTAGTTAAAAGATTCAAAAATCAATTTTCATTCGTTAAAGTTTTCCAATTAAGATTTAGTTTTGATTTAATTAGTGGGAATTTTAAGAATTTTGTTTTTTGATACTTGTGAAAAATAAAATTCTTGTGAAAAATAAAATTCGGAAATAATTTAATCTTCAAGGGACAATATTTGTGCTTAGTTAGTTATACTATCTTTTGATTCGTATACTTGTAAACAATAAAATTTGGAAATAATTTGATTAATCATAATTTCGCAACCACTAATGCTAGACAATCCAAAAATTTAGTCCAAATTACAACCTAAATGATGTGACAAGTGGTTTTTTTCATTAACTATATCATCATATGTTATGTATAGTGATGACAACTCACTTGTCACATCATTTAGGTTGAAATTTGGGTTAATTATTTGGGTTGTATAGAATTACTCTTTGGCAACAAAAGCCACCGATAAAAAAATCATTCTGGAATCAGAGAGCAACATAATAGTTATAAAAAATTAAAAACTCAACTAATTGATTTTAATTGATTACAGTAAATGGTACAATAAAAGGTGAATTAAATGATTCACCCTTCCAAGCCCTTATTATTTCCAAAAATAAATGTGAAACAAATAATAAAAAACATCAAGATGAACTTGGTTATTCTTCATAAATGTATTTATAAAGCGACTATACGTTGAGTAGCCTTTTGAAGGCGGGCAACTTGTAAATGTAGTATCCATGAGGTGGTGGATGCTTGGATGTATGTGGTGATTAATAGTGGTATGGAGGTGGTGGTGGTGATTTGTAAATGTAAGGAGGAGGTGGTGAAGGTGATGGAGGTGGAGGGGACTTATAGACATAAGGAGGAGGAGGTGATGGAGAAGGGGGTGGGGGAGACTTGTAGTAGTAAGGTGGTGGTGGAGAGTGCTTTGGTGGTGGTGGAGAGTCGTAGTAGTAAGGTGGAGGAGGAGACTTCTTAGGCGGTGGAGGAGACTTGTAGTAGTAAGGAGGTGGTGGAGAGTGCTTTGGTGGTGGTGGAGATTTGTAGTAGTAAGTTGGAGGAGGAGACTTCTTCGGCGGTGGGGGAGACTTGTAGTAGTAAGGTGGTGGTGGAGAGTGCTTTGGTGGTGGTGGAGAGTCGTAGTAGTAAGGTGGAGGAGGAGACTTCTTAGGCGGTGGGGGAGACTTGTAGTAGTAAGGTGGTGGTGGAGAGTGCTTTGGTGGTGGAGGAGAGTCGTAGTAGTAAGGTGGAGGAGGAGACTTCTTAGGCGGTGGGGGAGACTTGTAGTAGTAAGGTGGTGGTGGAGAGTGCTTTGGTGGTGGTGGAGAGTCGTAGTAGTAAGGTGGAGGAGGAGACTTCTTAGGCGGTGGAGGAGACTTGTAGTAGTAAGGAGGTGGTGGAGAGTGCTTTGGTGGTGGAGGAGAGTCGTAGTAGTAAGGTGGAGGAGGAGACTTCTTAGGCGGTGGGGGAGACTTGTAGTAGTAAGGTGGTGGTGGAGAGTGCTTTGGTGGTGGAGGAGAGTCGTAGTAGTATGGTGGAGGAGGAGACTTCTTAGGCGGTGGGGGAGACTTGTAGTAGTAAGGTGGTGGTGGAGAGTGCTTTGGTGGTGGAGGAGAGTCGTAGTAGTAAGGTGGAGGAGGAGACTTCTTAGGCGGTGGGGGAGACTTGTAGTAGTAAGGTGGTGGTGGAGAGTGCTTTGGTGGTGGAGGAGAGTCGTAGTAGTAAGGTGGAGGAGGAGACTTCTTAGGCGGTGGGGGAGACTTGTAGTAGTAAGGTGGTGGTGGAGAGTGCTTTGGTGGTGGAGGAGAGTCGTAGTAGTAAGGTGGAGGAGGAGACTTCTTAGGCGGTGGGGGAGACTTGTAGTAGTAAGGTGGTGGTGGAGAGTGCTTTGGTGGTGGCGGAGAGTCGTAGTAGTAAGGTGGAGGAGGAGACTTCTTAGGCGGTGGGGGAGACTTGTAGTAGTAAGGTGGTGGTGGGGAGTGCTTTGGTGGTGGAGGTGAGTCGTAGTAGTATGGTGGAGGAGGAGACTTCTTTGGTGGTGGGGGAGACTTGTAATGGTAGTAAGGTGGAGGAGGAGACTTTTCTGGTGGTGGAGGGGATTCATATGTGGGTTCGTAGTTGGTGGCTGCAGCGATGGCTATGAGTAAAAACGCCATAGCAGAAACTATAAGAGGCCATTGCCTCGGCTGTCTCATGGTTCTCATTTGGAGCTCTTTGTTGTGTGTGTTGGATTGCAAACATTGTTGCAGCCCTTTATATAGTGATTTAGTGATTTAATTTTATCAACAAATTAAAGGGATTAGTTGGTGCCTACTTTGTATGACCTTGTCTTTCATGAAAGCACCAGGCGGCCAGCACTAGAATTTGTTTGGAAAATGACAATTAATGATCGTTTAGAAAATATAGATATATGTAAGCGTTTGACTAAGTTTATTCTCGCAACTTCGTTTTATTTTGCTAGTTCAAAGATTCGTGTGTTAGGTACTCCTTATTCTTCATTTAGATTATAAGCAAATTTTGAAGAAATCAACATAATGTGCTGTGCTTTTGATTATCTGTGGAATAAATGCAGTTATTCAATTTTTATATTGGATTTCTATATTATCAATTTATGTTATGAATTTATCATTCTCACATCTAGACTCTTCCAAACAAAAGCAAAGACCCTAAGACTCTGAGAGCAACTCCAAGTCTCCAATGTGTTGCATAATTTTGGTGTTAAAATAGGATATACTTGCACTAATTTTTTTTTCCATTCTAATGCATTCTACACCAAATCTTTAATGAATATTCTATCAATAAATATTTATACAATATTAACTCATTTCTGTTAATTAACTTATACAATATTAATTAATTTCTTTGGTATGATTAATATTGTTGTCATTTTAAATATTTCAACGTGATTTATTCGATAAAATATTTTTTAGAATAAATATTTTTATAATATATATGAGAGGATTGAATTGAGAATTTTAAAATATGATCGGTGTGCATCACGGTAGCTGAGCACCATTTAACACCACATTGGTGCATGCTACATTGGAGAAGCTCTAAATATATAATTATATATTTGAAAGAGATCATGATAGACTGATAGAGATGGATTTCAGTGAGGAAAATGTCAATTAGCCGATTTGCAAATTTATTTGTTTAGCTAAATATTATATATTATAAATAAATTCTAGTTTCAAAGAGTTTGTTAGAATGTTAGGTGCCAAACTGCCAATTCTTCATCATAATTTTATAAAAAGCTTTTATTTACAACTACAAGTGTGGTACAACCGTACAACTTGGGTGATTTAAATATAATTAGCTAGATAATTATATAAAAAGCTTTTATTTACAAGTGTTGTATACAAGTACAACCGTATTACATGGGTGATTATTTATAACAAGCTAGCTTAAAGTCCAATAGTTGCTTGATTATTTAGAGTTTGAAGTGGTCAATTCGGATTTTAATTTTGCAACTGAGCGTGGAATATTATTATATCATCAATTATTTTAAAGCTTGGTTGTTAATTAAAGAGAGAGAATTGGTAAGCCTACAAATAATTGAACTTGTAATTAACTTCTTCTTTTTTATATAATATCTATTAATCTGAGATTAGATATTTTTTTTAAAACTTTCGTCATTGGTAGGATTCGAGTCACTGACCTGAAATTCATTTACCCAAGTTTCAAGCTCGTTTATGTTGTTTGAACTTGTAATTATCTTGACTGTGATATTATGATATGATCAATTATTTTATAGCTGGTTTGATATATAGCGTCAGCAAGTATCGATTCAAAATATCACTTATGCATAGATTTCTCCCCTTTTGTTTTTTTCTTTTTAGGCAATAAATGTTTGTTTTCAACAATAACTCTATGAATTAATCATGAAATTAACAAAGCCAATTTGACATCATAATTCTTTAATAAGAAAAAAAAGCAAATACCGAGAGTTTTGACTTGGTTTTATTGACGGACAAATTCCGATGGGTCCGATGGGAGATTTCCTTGAAGAATATATGCCTATTGTACATGATAATATTTTATTTTAATAAACATGAATTCATTATCAATCGCTAAATAAAAATTGATCAAATTTTGCAATATATATTACTGATTATAACTATATATATATATATATATACAGTCTTTCTATTATCAGTTCGAACTGAAATTCTTTGACTTGGCTGTATGCACTTGTCAGTCAAAGTATTTAAATCCAGTGACCCACATACAAGGAACTGATATAACTTTTGTCAGTTCGAACTAATAATAGAATTTCTGTATATATATATATATATATTGATAATATATCTTAATTTGGCACCAGGTATTTTTTTTTTAAGCTTTCGTCATTGATAGGATTCGAGCCGCTGACTTGGGAGTCATTTACCTAAGCCCTAAGCTCGTCCATCTACCAGCTGAGCTACGCCCCTGTTGGCATATATATATATATATATATATATATATGATGGTTCTCTAGTAAGGACATTCTGAAATTATAAAGTAAGGAAAATCACTCACAGCCAGACATTCACATCAAGTTGAATTGCAGATATGGTTGGTGGCTACGTTAGGAAGAAGATGAAGCTAGAGTTGAATTGTTTGGGTGTATTTAGAACAGGAAAGGTGTGCACTTGGGCTTATGTGGCTTGGTGGGCCAATTGGGCTTGCACCAATTGATTTGTGAAATTGGGCTGATTGGTCTTGAAAACCCAACTAAATTATTTAAGTTTCTTAAAATAAAGAGTAATTGGCACAAATCCCCCCCAGACTATACCAGCTTTTGCATGTTGCCCCCTAAACTATTTTTTTAGGCACTAAACCCCCTGAACTATCACTTATTGGCAAACCAAGACTAAAGATGCCCTCTCAGGGGGAAAAAACCCAAATGATTGCCAATAAGTGATAGTTCAGTGGGTTTAGTGCCTAATAAAATAGTTTATGGGGTAACATGCAAAAGCTGGTATAGTCTGGGGGGGATTTGTGCCAAGTACTCTAAAATAAATTCGAAAAAAAAAAATTATTTAATGCATGCTGTTCGGTTCGAACCGAACCGTGGTCACCTCTATGATGGTTATAACATTGAAATACATTTATGGAAAAAAAAAATTAAAAAATTTGGGTGCAAGAACTAATTTTTTTCCGATTTTTTGAAGATAAAACATTTAAAAATAGGGAAATATAAGAAAAAATAGTTCTCAAATCCAAAAAAATTCCAAATTTTTACCAAATGTGTGTGTTAAGACTTTGAAATCAAATTAAATGGAAGCAACATGGAGTGTTTTCGATCAATCTCGTTGAAACTACCTTTACAGATGGGCCAATTTCATTAATTAAACTATACCTGCACAAAATAAACCATGTGTCAAATCTTATATAGTTTGAAAGATCTTGAAGTTAACTTTTTAGAGAATTTTACGATTTGTAATTCCATATTGTCCATATGAGATTATGTCGATTTTACTTAAGATTAGTCCAAAAATTCTACGTGGGATAAGAGGAATCATTCATGACGGGCTGCATGTCTTGGAAAGAAGACTTTGGACAGGTTTCGGGTATTTTTGACGGTTAATAGAGGCACAATTCCAATTTTAATGTAATTATTAGATGATCCCAATCACATTATGTTAAGATTGGATTAAGAATCCTAAAGCTAGTACGATTGAGTTTCCTATTTTGGATCACTTTGACTTGATTTGCTAGAGTCTGATTAGGGCACTTAAAGAAGACGTTTACAGACACTACAACAAATAAGGTCTTCTCCAAGGGCCAAAAACCGTCGAAAATGTTAAAAATGTCATAGGAAATGCACAATTCTGACGGGAAAAGGTATCGGCCTCCATTGGAAATAATATTGTGGGAAATAACATTTTTCTGACCAAACCTTAGAAATAACTTATTTTCAAGGGTAAAAAGTCGTTGAAGAGGGAGGAAATGGGTTGTCGAAAATGTTATGAAAACTGGATTATGAGAACATTTACAATGCCCTCGGTAATAATGCATTTTGAAGGGACATTGTGTTCAAAAATGAGTTATTATCAATGAATATCGTGGTCGAAAATATAGTATTGTGGAAGAATGTTAGGGTTGAAATAAATTATTTTTTCCTGATGAATAAACAATCAAATACACACACACACACAAACACACACACACACACATATATATATATATATATATATATATATATATATATATATATTATCATTAAAAATGCTCAAATTATAGCCAACAAGGGCGTAGCTCAGCTGGTAGATGGACGTTTAGGAAAATGACTCATATGTTAGCAGCTCGAATCCCAATGGCGAAAACTTTCAAAAAAATACCTGGTCCGGAATGAATAGATATTGTCAAAAAAAAAAAAAAAATGCTCAAATTATAATTTATACTAATTAGATCTTTATAAATAGAACTAATTACACCAAACTCCTCTGAGGTTTACTCTTTTATACATAGAAACAACTTTATCGTTAATTGACACTCACCTCCCTTGCCATTAGTCAAACTTGGTTATACTTAACGTTGACAAAGTTTGACTGTGAAAATACCAAAATGCCCATGAAATTCTTTTTTTTTTTTAATCTTTTTAAAAAAAAAAAAACACTTTCATTCAATGGATCTCCACCATCCATATTTAAATTGATGGTGGATCTCAATTCTTCTTTTTTTTTTTTTTTTTTTTTAAATAATAACTGAAAATTAAAAGAAAAAATGAAAAAAATAATTGATGGAGATCCAATTAATTCCAAAAAATAATAATAATAACAAATCAATTCCAAAAACAAAATCACAAATCTCATCCAACAATCATATCTTCTTCTTCAATAACCTGGAAAACAAATTCGAGATCGAAAATCAATTTTGAAAACAAAATCACAAATCTCATCCAACAATCGTATCTTCTTCTTCAATAATATGGAAAAAAATAAATTTGAGATCCATAATCAATTCCAAAATCAAAATCACAAATCAATCCCCAAAACAAAATCCACAAGTCTCATCCAACAATCGTATCTTCTTCTTCAATAATCTGGAAAAAAAACAAATAAATAACCTGGTAAAGATTCAAAATTTTCCCATTTTTATACACTTTCTCAGCTATCAAACAAAAATAAATTTCAAAAAAAGTAAATTCTACTAACTAACCATGTCCTGTTGCACATCAATGAGCCTTACAATATCCGACCTATTTCACATAAACAACCCACTTCGAATTCTCAGAATATAATAATAATAATAATAATAATAATAATAAAAGAATCAATATTTTTCCTTTTAAAATGAAAGATATATAAAATGAACACCTAAGGCCGTCCGTCGATATCAAAGTCTTGGTATTCACCGGAAAGAGAGAAGAAGAAGTGGAGGACAAAGAGAAAACGAAGAGATGATTGGGGTTACGAAAATGGAGGTAGCCGAAGAAGTTGGATTCGGAGGTGGAGGATAGATACATGGTAGTTTTGGTGGTGAAGTGGAAGGTGCTGCTGGAGGTCGTGGTGAGAGCAGCCATGATTTTCCACATCTCTTCCCAATTTTTACTCTCTTTTTTGTTAATTTTAGATTTTCAGTTTTTTTGTTATTTGATCTCCATAGTACGGAGAAGATCATCAATCTATCTTTTTTTTATTATTATTAAAAAAATATATGTTTTTTATTTGTAATTTTTTATTTATAAATATATCTCCACAAACATGTTTTAATTTTTTTATTTTGTTTTAATTTTTTCATTATCTTTTTTAAAATAGGCATCAATGGACGAAAATACCCTTAATTTTGACTGTCAAACTTGGTCAACAGTTAAGTTTGACCAAGTTTGACAAACTGCAAGGGAAGTGAGTGTCAATTTACGATAAAGTTGTTTCTGCGTGTAAAAGAGCAAACCTCAACGGGTTTGGTGTAATTAGCTCTTATAAATATGAAAACTAAAAATTACAGCATAGAAAACAACATTAGATTTCATATATACACTATAAAAGAAACAGACATGTACATATATTTATTAGTACAAATTAAATTTAAATTTAAAAATGTTGTACATAATTTCCAAACGTCAACTTCTTTCCTAAGAACACATACATAATTTGTCTATATCTCTCATTCTCTTAATCCTTGAATTTTCAGTTGTGGCAGTACACTTTCGCGAGTCCAATATATGTTTCCAATGTTTCCTGCAATGGAATGAAATTATGAAACACATAAATATAGAAGAGGCGAATTTGAGAGTTCCTTGGTGCGGCACTCCCTAGATTTTCAGGGTTCTACCTTTCTTCTTTTACGTTTTCTCTTAGGATTGTATCCATGACTATAACTCTATAAGGAACTAATAATTTTCTTTACTAGGGCTACAATGTAGCCTAGTCTCATGACTATTTAATCTCTTCAGATAATGTTACTTTCAAGTTCTTCTTTCTTATTGAGTATATCTTTTGTTGTACTGAATTTATGCTTGATTTTGATGTTTGATGCAAATAAGAGTACATGACACAATTTACTTGAGTTTTTCTTCTTGCAATTGATACCACGAATGTATAATTGTAGATGTGCCATACAATTTGAGTTTGTGTGATATTTGATCATTTAATTTCTATAGAACTTAATAATGGATTCTTATGAATTTAATTCATCTATATGACATAGAGGGCAATTAACTGCATTTAACGGGCTAAGGAAGTTAAGTATGATTGCTTTTGGTGAAATTGGATGCTTCAGTGTTTTACCTATTTGCATTTCGACTTTACCTTGCAGTGAACCTTTTGTTTTCATAATTTTAATAACTTTCTTTAATTTTCAATTTTAGTTAAAAGATTAAAAAATCAATTTTCATTCGTTAAAGTTTTCCGATTAAGATTTAGTTTTGATTTAATGAGTGGGAATTTTAGGAATTTTGTTTTTGATACTTGTGAAAAATAAAATTCGGAAATAATTCAATCTTCAAGGGACAATATTTGTGCTTAGTTAGTTATACTATCTTTTGATTCGTATACTTGTGAACAATAAAATTTGGAAATAATTTGAGTAATTATAATTTTGCGATCACTAATGCTAGACAATCTAAAAATTTAGTCTAAATTTTAACTTAAATGATATGGCAAGTGGTTTTTTCATTAACTATATCATCATATGTTATGTATGGTGATGACAACTCATTTGCCATATCATTTAGGTTGAAATTTATGTTAATTATTTGGGTTGTGTAGCATTACTCTTTGATAATAAAAGCCACCGATAAAAAAAAATCATTCTAGAATCAAAGAGCAACATAATAGTTATCAAAACTCAACTAATTGATTTTAATTGATTACAATAAAAGGTGAATTCAAATGATTCACCATTCCAAGCCCTTATTATTTCGAAAAATAAATGTGAAACAAATAATAAATAACATCAAGATGAACTTGGTTATTCTTCATAAATGTATTTATAAAGCGACTATACGTTGAGTAGCCTTTTGAAGGCGTGTAACTTGTAAATGTAGTATCCATGAGGTGGTGGATGGTTGGATATATGTGGTGATTAATAGTGGTATGGAGGTGGTGGTGGTGATTTGTAAATGTAAGTAGGAGGTGGTGAAGGTGATGGAGGTGGAGGGGACTTATAGACATAAGGAGGAGGAGGTGATGGAGAAGGGGGTGGGGCTGAATTGTAGTAGTAAGGTGGTGGGGGTGAGTGCTTTTGTGGTGGTGGAGATTTGTAGTAGTAAGTTGGAGGAGGAGACTTCTTCGGTGGTGGAGGAGACTTGTAGTAGTAAGGAGGTGGTGGAGAGTGCTTTGGTGGTGGTGGAGATTTGTAGTAGTAAGTTGGAGGAGGAGACTTCTTAGGCGGTGGGGGAGACTTGTAGTAGTAAGGTGGTGGTGGAGAGTGCTTAGGCGGTGGTGGAGACTTGTAATAGTAAGGTGGTGGTGGAGGTGAGTCGTAGTAGTATGGTGGAGGAGGAGACTTCTTTGGTGGTGGGGGAGACTTATAGTAGTATGGTGGTGGTGGAGAGTGCTTTGGTGGTGGCGGAGAGTTGTAGTAGTAAGGTGGAGGAGGAGACTTCTTAGGCGGTGGGGGAGACTTGTAGTAGTAAGGTGGTGGTGGAGAGTGCTTTGGTGGTGGAGGTGAGTCGTAGTAGTATGGTGGAGGAGGAGACTTCTTTGGTGGTGGGGGAGACTTGTAATGGTAGTAAGGTGGAGGTGGAGACTTTTCTGGTGGTGGAGGAGACTTATCCCTAATATTAATACCCTTCCTTAATATTAATACCCTTCCTTCATTGGCGGTTTCTAGGAGATTTTAGGGTGGTTTCGTTGGCGGTTTATGGCATTTTTTGGTGGGTGGTTTTGTTGGCTGTTTATGGGTGGGGTTTGGTGTCAGTTTTTAAGGGGATTTGGTAGGGAATTCAGGGAGGTTTCTGGGTTACTTTGATTTAAGGTGGTACGGTATGGTGGTTTGATGGTGGGGGTGGTGGTGTGTTGGTGAGAGAGAGCGAGAAGAGAGGGAAAGAAAGAGATGAATCAGAGAGAGAGAGAGAGAGAGAGAGAGAGAGAGAGAGACTCAGAGGGTGAGTGAAAGAGATGACCCTAAAATGTTAGGGTTTGATTTTATTTTATTTTTTTAATTTCTTTTTTCTGTAATTATTAATTATGATGATGGTGGTGGTTTTGTGTTGATGGTTGTATTGAGCCAATGGTTGGATTTTTCTGGGTTTTGGTGGTGATGCTTATCTGGGTTTGTAGTGATGGATGATGATTTTCCTGGGTTTGTTTGTGGTGTGAATTTGCATCGAATAATTGGGGAAAATCATCAAACTGATTTATATTTGATGCAAATTATTTTAACTTAATAAATATTTAATATTATTATTTTAATATTACTTTTTAATTATTTTTAATATTAATCTTTTATTAAAATATTTTAATTTGTATTTTAATTTTTATTATTTTATTAAAAGTCACACTTTATTTTTTAAGTTTTTTTTTTAAATAATTTAAATATTTATTAGAAGGGTAATATTGTCTTTGTAGCCAATTCAACCATTATTAGGGGTATAACAGTCATTTGACCATCTAACCATGTCAGGCGGTCTGAATTTAACAGAAAATGTTACAAAAGGACTAAAATAACTAATACTGGAACGACGGGGACGAAAATGGATAATATGGTAAACCCTAGGGACTAAAACGATATTTTCCCTTTAGAAAATATAGATATATATATAAGCGTTTGACTAAGTTTATTCTCGCAACTTGGTTTTATTTTGCTAGTTCAAAGATTCGTGTGTTAGGTTATAAGCAAATTTTGAAGAAATCAACATAATGTGTTGTGCTTTTGATTATCTGTGGAATAAATGCAGTTATTCAATTTTTATATTGGATTTCTATATTATCAATTTGTCTATATCTCTCATTCTCTTAATCCTTGAATTTTCAGTTGTGGCAGTACACTTTCGCGAGTCCAATATATGTTTCCAATGTTTCCTGCAATGGAATGAAATTATGAAACACATAAATATAGAAGAGGCGAATTTGAGAGTTCCTTGGTGCGGCACTCCCTAGATTTTCGGGGTTCTACCTTTCTTCTTTTACGTTTTCTCTTAGGATTGTATCCATGACTCTAACTCTATAAGGAACTAATAATTTTCTTTACTAGGGCTACAATGTAGCCTAGTCTCATGACTATTTAATCTCTTCAGATAATGTTACTTTCAAGTTCTTCTTTCTTATTGAGTATATCTTTTGTTTGTACTGAATTTATGCTTGATTTAGATGTTTGATGCAAATAAGAGTACATGACACAATTTACTTGAGTTTTTCTTCTTGCAATTGATACCACGAATGTATAATTGTAGATGAGCCATACAATTTGAGTTTGTGTGATATTTGATCATTTAATTTCTATAGAACTTAATAATGGATTCTTATGAATTTAATTCATCTATATGACATAGAGGGCAATTAACTGGATTTAACGGGCTAAGGAAGTTAAGTATGATTGCTTTTGGTGAAATTGGATGCTTCAGTGTTTTACCTATTTGCATTTCGACTTTACCTTGCCGTGAACCTTTTGTTTTCATAATTTTAATAACTTTCTTTAATTTTCAATTTTAGTTAAAAGATTAAAAAATCAATTTTCATTCGTTAAAGTTTTCCGATTAAGATTTAGTTTTGATTTAATGAGTGGGAATTTTAGGAATTTTGTTTTTGATACTTGTGAAAAATAAAATTCGGAAATAATTCAATCTTCAAGGGACAATATTTGTGCTTAGTTAGTTATACTATCTTTTGATTCGTATACTTGTGAACAATAAAATTTGGAAATAATTTGATTAATTATAATTTCGCAATCACTAATGCTAGACAATCTAAAAATTTAGTCTAAATTTTAACTTAAATGATATGGCAAATGGTTTTTTTCATTAACTATATCATCATATGTTATGTATGGTGATGACAACTCATTTACCATATCATTTAGGTTGAAATTTATGTTAATTATTTGGGTTGTGTAGCATTACTCTTTGGTAATAAAAGCCACCGATAAAAAAAAATCATTCTAGAATCAAAGAGCAACATAATAGTTATAAAAACTCAACTAATTGATTTTAATTGATTACAACAAATGGTACAATAAAAGGTGAATTCAAATGATTCACCATTCCAAGCCCTTATTATTTCGAAAAATAAATGTGAAACAAATAATAAAAAACATCAAGATGAACTTGGTTATTCTTCATAAATGTATTTATAAAGCGACTATACGTTGAGTAGCCTTTTGAAGGCGGGCAACTTGTAAATGTAGTATCCATGAGGTGGTGGATGCTTGGATGTATGTGGTGATTAATAGTGGTATGGAGGTGGTGGTGGTGATTTGTAAATGTAAGGAGGAGGTGGTGAAGGTGATGGAGGTGGAGGGGACTTATAGACATAAGGAGGAGGAGGTGATGGAGAAGGGGGTGGGGGAGACTTGTAGTAGTAAGGTGGTGGTGGAGAGTGCTTTGGTGGTGGTGGAGAGTCGTAGTAGTAAGGTGGAGGAGGAGACTTCTTAGGCGGTGGAGGAGACTTGTAGTAGTAAGGAGGTGGTGGAGAGTGCTTTGGTGGTGGTGGAGATTTGTAGTAGTAAGTTGGAGGAGGAGACTTCTTCGGCGGTGGGGGAGACTTGTAGTAGTAAGGTGGTGGTGGAGAGTGCTTTGGTGGTGGTGGAGAGTCGTAGTAGTAAGGTGGAGGAGGAGACTTCTTAGGCGGTGGGGGAGACTTGTAGTAGTAAGGTGGTGGTGGAGAGTGCTTTGGTGGTGGAGGAGAGTCGTAGTAGTAAGGTGGAGGAGGAGACTTCTTAGGCGGTGGGGGAGACTTGTAGTAGTAAGGTGGTGGTGGAGAGTGCTTTGGTGGTGGTGGAGAGTCGTAGTAGTAAGGTGGAGGAGGAGACTTCTTAGGCGGTGGGGGAGACTTGTAGTAGTAAGGTGGTGGTGGGGAGTGCTTTGGTGGTGGAGGAGAGTCGTAGTAGTATGGTGGAGGAGGAGACTTCTTAGGCGGTGGGGGAGACTTGTAGTAGTAAGGTGGTGGTGGGGAGTGCTTTGGTGGTGGAGGTGAGTCGTAGTAGTATGGTGGAGGAGGAGACTTCTTTGGCGGTGGGGGAGACTTGTAATGGTAGTAAGGTGGAGGAGGAGACTTTTCTGGTGGTGGAGGGGATTCATATGTGGGTTCGTAGTTGGTGGCTGCAGCGATGGCTATGAGTAAAAACGCCATAGCAGAAACTATAAGAGGCCATTGCCTCGGCTGTCTCATGGTTCTCATTTGGAGCTCTTTGTTGTGTGTGTTGGATTGCAAACATTGTTGCAGCCCTTTATATAGTGATTTAGTGATTTAATTTTATCAACAAATTAAAGGGATTAGTTGGTGCCTACTTAGTATGACCTTGTCTTTCATGAAAGCACCAGGCGGCCAGCACTAGAATTTGTTTGGAAAATGACAATTAATGATCGTTTAGAAAATATAGATATATGTAAGCGTTTGACTAAGTTTATTCTCGCAACTTCGTTTTATTTTGCTATTTCAAAGATTCGTGTGTTAGGTACTCCTTATTCTTCATTTAGATTATAAGCAAATTTTGAAGAAATCAACATAATGTGTTGTGCTTTTGATTATCTGTGGAATAAATGCAGTTATTCAATTTTTATATTGGATTTCTATTATGAATTTATCAATCTCACATCTAGACTCTTCCAGACAAAAGCAAAGACCCTAAGACTCTGAGAGCAACTCCAAGTCTCCAATGTGTTGCATAATTTTGGTGTTAAAATAGGATATACTTGCACTAATTTTTTTTCCATTCTAATGCATTCTACACCAAATCTTTAATGAATATTCTATCAATAAATATTTACACAATATTAACTCATTTCTGTTAATTAACTTATACAATATTAATTAATTTCTTTGGTATGATTAATATTGTTGTCATTTTAAATATTTCAACGTGATTTATTCGATAAAATATTTTTTAGAATAAATATTATTATAATATATATGGGAGGACTGAATTGAGAATTTTAAAATATGATCAGTGTACATCACGGTAGTTGAGCACCATTTAGCACCACATTGGTGCATGCTACATTGGAGAAGCTCTAAATATATAATTATATATTTGAAAGTGATCATAATAGACTGATAGAGATGGATTTCAGTGAGGAAAATGTCAATTAGCCGATTTGCAAATTTATTTGTTTAGCTAAATATATTCTAGTTTCAAAGAGTTTGTTAGAATGTTAGGTGCCAAACTGCCAATTCTTCATCATAATTTTATAAAAAGCTTTTATTTACAACTACAAGTGTGGTACAACCGTACAACTTGGGTGATTTAAATATAATTAGCTAGATAATTTTATAAAAAGCTTTTATTTACAAGTGTTGTATACAAGTACAACCGTATTACATGGGTGATTATTTATAACAAGCTAGCTTAAAGTCCAATAGTTGCTTGATTATTTAGAGTTTGAAGTGGTCAATTCGGATTTTAATTTTGCAACTGACCGTGGAATATTATTATATCATCAATTATTTTAAAACTTGGTTGTTAATTAAAGAGAGAGAATTGGTAAGCCTACAAATAATTGAACTTGGAATTAACTTCTTCTTTTTTTATAACATCTATTAATCCGAGATTAGGTATTTTTTAAACAACTTTAACCATTGATAGGATTCGAGTCGCTAGTCTGGAATTCATTTACCCAAGTTTCAAGCTCGTCCATCTACTAATTGATCTACGCCTCTATTATTTGAACTTGTAATTAACTTGACTGTGATATTATGATATGATCAAATATTTTATAGCTGGTTTGATATATAGCGTTAGCAAGTATCGATTCAAAATATCACTTACGCATAGATTTCTCCCCTTTTGTTTTTTCTTTTTAGGCAATAAATGTTTGTTTTCAACAATAACTCTATGAATTAATCATGAAATTAACAAAGCCAATTTGACATCATAATTCTTTAATAAGAAAAAAAGCAAATACCGAGAGTTTTGACTTGGTTTTATTGACGGACAATTTCCGATGGGAGATTTCCTTGAAGAATAAATGCCTATTGTACATGATAATATTTTATTTTAATAAACATGAATTCATTATCAATCGCTAAATAAAAATTGATCAAATTTTGCAATATATATTACTGATTATATATATATATATATATATATATACAGTCCAAGTCAAAGAATTTAAATCCAGTGGCCTACATACAAGGAACTGATATAACTTTTGTCAGTTCGAACTGATAATAGAATTTTTGTATATATATATATACATATTTTTTGATAATATATCTTAATTTGGCACCAGGTATTTTTTTTTAAGCTTTCGTCATTGATAGGATTCGAGCTGCTGACTTGGGAGTCATTTACCTAAGCCCTAAGCTCGTCCATCTACCAGCTGAGCTACGCCCCTGTTGGCATATATATATATATATATATGATGGTTCTCTAGTAAGGACATTCTGAAATTATAAAGTAAGGAAAATCACCCACAGCCAGACATTCACATCAGGTTGAATTGTAGATATGGTTGGTGGCTACGTTAGGAAGAAGATGAAGCTAGAGTTGAATTGTTTGGTTGTATTTAGAACAGGAAAGGTGTGCACTTGGGCTTATGTGGGTGTGAGTTGTGACTTGGCTTGGTGGGCCAATTGGGCTTGCACCAATTGATTTGTGAAATTGGGCTGATTGGTCTTGAAAACCCAACTAAATTATTTAAGTTTCTTAAAATAAATTCGAAAAAAAAAATTATTTAATGCATGCTGTTCAGTTCGAACCGAACCGTGGTCACCTCTATGATGGTTATAACATTGAAATGCATTTATGGAAAAAAAAAATTAAAAAATTTGGGTGCAAGAACTAATTTTTTTCCGATTTTTTAAAGATAAAACATTTAAAAATAGGGAAATATAAGAAAAAATATTTCTCAAATCCAAAAAAAAATCCAAATTTTTACCAAATGTGTGTGTTAAGACTTTGAAATCAAATTAAATGGAAGCAACATGGAGTGTTTTCGATCAATCTCGTTGAAACTACCTTTTTTTTTTTGATAAAGAAACTACCTTTACATATGGGCCAATTTCATTAATTAAACTATACCTGCACAGAATAAACCATGTGTCAAGTCTTATATAGTTTGAAAGATCTTGAAGTTAACTTTTTAGAGAATTTTACGATTTGTAATTCCATATTGTCCATATGAGATTATGTCGATTTTACTTAAGATTAGTCCAAAAATTCTACGTGGGATAAGAGGAATCATTCATGACGGGCTGCATGTCTTGGAAAGAAGACTTTGGACGGGTTTCGGGTATTTTTGACGGTTAATAGAGGCACAATTCCAATTTTAATTTAATTATTAGATGATCCCAATCACATTATGTTAAGATTGGATTAAGAATCCTAAAGCTAGTACGATTGAGTTTCCTATTTTGGATCACTTTGACTTGATTTGCTAGAGTCTGATTAGGGCACTTAAAGAAGACGTTTACAGACACTACAACAAATAAGGTCTTCTCCAAGGGCCAAAAACCGTTGAAAATGTTAAAAAGTCATAGGAAATGCACAATTCTGACGGGAAAAGGTATCGGCCTCCATTGGAAATAATATTATGGGAAATAACATTTTTCTGACCAAACCTCAGAAATAACTTATTTTCAAGGGTAAAAAGTCGTTGAAGAGGGAGGAAATGGGTTGTCGAAAATGTTATGAAAACTGGATTATGAGAACATTTACAATGCCCTCGGTAATAATGCATTTTGAAGGGACATTGTGTTCAAAAATGAGTTATTATCAATGAATATCGTGGTCAAAAATATAGTATTGTGGAAGAATGTTAGGGTTGAAATAAATTATTTTTTCCTGATGAATAAGCAATCAAATACACACACACACACACACATATATATATATATATATATATATATATATATATATATATATATTATCATTAAAAATGCTCAAATTATAGCCAACAAGGGCGTAGCTCAACTAGTAGATGGACGCTTAGGAAAATGACTCACATGTCAGCAGCTCGAATCCCAATAGCGAAATCTTTCAAAAAAAATACCTGGTCCGGAATGAATAGATATTGTCAAAAAAAAAAAAAAAAAAAAAAAAAAAAAATGCTCAAATTATAATTTATACTAATTAGATCTTTATAAATTTACACCAAACTCCTCTGAGGTTTACTCTTTTATACATGGAAACAACTTTATTATTAATTGACACTCACCTCCCTTGCCATTAGTCAAACTTGGTTATACTTAACGTTGAGCAAGTTTGACTGTGAAAATACCAAAATGCCCATGAAATTCTTATTTTAAAAATTAAAAAAAAAAAAAAATTAAAAAAAAAAAAAAAAAAAAAAAAAAAACCTTTCTTTCAATGGATCTCCACCATCCATATTTAAATTGATGGTGGATCTCAATTCTTTTTTTAAAAAAAATAATAATAACTGAAAATTAAAAGAAAAAATGAAAAAAAAAAATTTGATGGAGATCCAATTAATTCCAAAAAATAATAATAATAATAACAAATCAATTCCAAAAACAAAATCATAAATCTCATCCAGCAATCATATCTTCTTCTTCAATAATCTGGAAAACAAATTCGAGATCGAAAATCAATTTTGAAAACAAAATCACAAATCTCATCCAACAATCGTATCTTCTTCTTCAATAATATGGAAAAAATAAATTTGAGATCCATAATCAATTCCAAAATCAAAATCACAAATCAATCCCCAAAACAAAATCCACAAGTCTCATCCAACAATCGTATCTTCTTCTTCAATAATCTGGAAAAAAAACAAATAAATAACCTGGTAAAGATTCAAAATTTTCCCATTTTTATGCACTTTCTCAGCTATCAAACAAAAATAAATTTCAAAAAAAGTAAATTCTACTAACTAACCATGTCCTGTTGCACATCAATGAGCCTTACAATATCCGACCTATTTCACATAAACAACCCACTTCGAATTCTCAGAATATAATAATAATAATAATAATAATAATAATAATAATAATAATAATAAAAGAATCAATATTTTTCCTTTTAAAATGAAAGATATATAAAATGAACACCTAAGGCCGTCCGTCGATATCAAAGTCTTGGTATTCACCGGAAAGAGAGAAGAAGAAGTGGCGGACAAAGAGAAAACGAAGAGATGATTGGGGTTACGAAAATGGAGGTAGCCGAAGAAGTTGGATTCGGAGGTGGAGGATAGATACATGGTAGTTTTGGTGGTGAAGTGGAAGGTGCTGCTGGAGGTCATGGTGAGAGCAGCCATGATTTTCCACATCTCTTCCCAATTTTTACTCTCTTTTTTGTTAATTTTAGATTTTCAGTTTTTTTGTTATTTGATCTCCATAGTACGGAGAAGATCATCAATCTATCTTTTTTTTTATTATTATTAAAAAATATATGTTTTTTATTTGTAATTTTTTATTTATAAATATATCTCCACAAACATGTTTTAATTTTTTTATTTTGTTTTAATTTTTTCATTATCTTTTTTAAAATAGGCATCAATGGACGAAAATACCCTTAATTTTGACTGTCAAACTTGGTCAACAGTTAAGTTTGACCAAGTTTGACAAACTGCAAGGGAAGTGAGTGTCAATTTACGATAAAGTTGTTTCTGCGTGTAAAAGAGCAAACCTCAGCGGGTTTGGTGTAATTAGCTCTTATAAATATGAAAACTAAAAATTACAGCATAGAAAACAACATTAGATTTCATATATACACTATAAAAGAAACAGACATGTACATATATTTATTAGTACAAATTAAATTTAAATTTAAAAATGTTGTACATAATTTCCAAACGTCAACTTCTTTCCTAAGAACACATACATAATTTGTCTATATCTCTCATTCTCTTAATCCTTGAATTTTCAGTTGTGGCAGTACACTTTCGCGAGTCCAATATATGTTTCCAATGTTTCCTGCAATGGAATGAAATTATGAAACACATAAATATAGAAGAGGCGAATTTGAGAGTTCCTTGGTGCGGCACTCCCTAGATTTTCAGGGTTCTACCTTTCTTCTTTTACGTTTTCTCTTAGGATTGTATCCATGACTATAACTCTATAAGGAACTAATAATTTTCTTTACTAGGGCTACAATGTAGCCTAGTCTCATGACTATTTAATCTCTTCAGATAATGTTACTTTCAAGTTCTTCTTTCTTATTGAGTATATCTTTTGTTGTACTGAATTTATGCTTGATTTAGATGTTTGATGCAAATAAGAGTACATGACACAATTTACTTGAGTTTTTCTTCTTGCAATTGATACCACGAATGTATAATTGTAGATGTGCCATACCATTTGAGTTTGTGTGATATTTGATCATTTAATTTCTATAGAACTTAATAATGGATTCTTATGAATTTAATTCATCTATATGACATAGAGGGCAATTAACTGGATTTAACGGGCTAAGGAAGTTAAGTATGATTGCTTTTGGTGAAATTGGATGCTTCAGTGTTTTACCTATTTGCATTTCGACTTTACCTTGCAGTGAACCTTTTGTTTTCATAATTTTAATAACTTTCTTTAATTTTCAATTTTAGTTAAAAGATTAAAAAATCAATTTTCATTCGTTAAAGTTTTCCGATTAAGATTTAGTTTTGATTTAATGAGTGGGAATTTTAGGAATTTTGTTTTTGATACTTGTGAAAAATAAAATTCGGAAATAATTCAATCTTCAAGGGACAATATTTGTGCTTAGTTAGTTATACTATCTTTTGATTCGTATACTTGTGAACAATAAAATTTGGAAATAATTTGATTAATTATAATTTCGCAATCACTAATGCTAGACAATCTAAAAATGTAGTCTAAATTTTAACTTAAATGATATGGCAAGTGGTTTTTTCATTAACTATATCATCATATGTTATGTATGGTGATGACAACTTATTTGTCATATCATTTAGGTTGAAATTTATGTTAATTATTTGGGCTGTGTAGCATTACTCTTTGGTAATAAAAGCCACCGATAAAAAAAAAATCATTTTAGAATCAAAGAGCAACATAATAGTTATAAAAACTCAACTAATTGATTTTAATTGATTACAACAAATGGTACAATAAAAGGTGAATTCAAATGATTCACCATTCCAAGCCCTTATTATTTCCAAAAATAAATGTGAAACAAATAATAAATAACATCAAGATGAACTTGGTTATTCTTCATAAATGTATTTATAAAGCGACTATACGTTGAGTAGCCTTTTGAAGGCGTGTAACTTGTAAATGTAGTATCCATGAGGTGGTGGATGGTTGGATGTGTGTGGTGATTAATAGTGGTATGGAGGTGGTGGTGGTGATTTGTAAATGTAAGGAGGAGGTGGTGAAGGTGATGGAGGTGGAGGGGACTTATAGACATAAGGAGGAGGAGGTGATGGAGAAGGGGGTGGGGGGGTGAATTGTAGTAGTAAGGTGGTGGGGGTGAGTGCTTTGGTGGTGGTGGAGATTTGTAGTAGTAAGTTGGAGGAGGAGACTTCTTCGGTGGTGGAGGAGACTTGTAGTAGTAAGGAGGTGGTGGAGAGTGCTTTGGTGGTGGTGGAGATTTGTAGTAGTAAGTTGGAGGAGGAGACTTCTTAGGTGGTGGGGGAGACTTGTAGTAGTAAGGTGGTGGTGGAGAGTGCTTTGGTGGTGGAGGAGAGTCGTAGTTGTAAGGTGGTTGTGGAGAGTGCTTAGGCGGTGGTGGAGACTTGTAATAGTAAGGTGGTGGTGGAGAGTGCTTTGGTGGTGGAGGTGAGTCGTAGTAGTATGGTGGAGGAGGAGACTTCTTTGGTGGTGGGGGAGACTTATAGTAGTATGGTGGTGGTGGAGAGTGCTTTGGTGGTGGCGGAGAGTTGTAGTAGTAAGGTGGAGGAGGAGACTTCTTAGGCGGTAGGGGAGACTTGTAGTAGTAAGGTGGTGGTGGAGAGTGCTTTGGTGGTGGAGGTGAGTCGTAGTAGTATGGTGGAGGAGGAGACTTCTTTGGTGGTGGGGGAGACTTATAGTAGTATGGTGGTGGTGGAGAGTGCTTTGGTGGTGGCGGAGAGTTGTAGTAGTAAGGTGGAGGAGGAGACTTCTTAGGCGGTGGGGGAGACTTGTAGTAGTAAGGTGGTGGTGGAGAGTGCTTTGGTGGTGGAGGTGAGTCGTAGTAGTACGGTGGAGGAGGAGACTTCTTTGGTGGTGGGGGAGACTTATAGTAGTATGGTGGTGGTGGAGAGTGCTTTGGTGGTGGCGGAGAGTTGTAGTAGTAAGGTGGAGGAGGAGACTTCTTAGGCGGTGGGGGAGACTTGTAGTAGTAAGGTGGTGGTGGAGAGTGCTTTGGTGGTGGAGGTGAGTCGTAGTAGTATGGTGGAGGAGAAGACTTCTTTGGTGGTGGGGGAGACTTGTAATGGTAGTAAGGTGGAGGAGGAGACTTTTCTGGTGGTGGAGGGGATTCATATGTGGGTTCGTAGTTGGTGGCTGCAGCGATGGCTATGAGTAAAAACGCCATAGCAGAAACTATAAGAGGCCATTGCCTCGGCTGTCTCATGGTTCTCATTTGGAGCTCTTTGTTGTGTGTTGGATTGCAAACATTGTTACAGCCCTTTATATAGTGATTTAGTGATTGATGACATGCATACTCTTATTTTAATAATCCTCAAAACAGCCTGGATTAATGCTATAAAATAATCTATATATGACCTTGTCTTTCATGAAAGCACCAGGCGGCCAGCACTAGAATTTGTTTGGAAAATGTCAGTCAATGATCGTTTAGAAAATATAGAAATATGTAAGTGTTTGAATAAGTTTATTCTCGCAACTTGGTTTTATTTTGCATGTTCAAAGATTCGTGTGTTAGGTACTGCTTATTCTTCATTTAGATTATAAGCAAATTTTGAAGAAATCAACATAATGTGTTGTGCTTTTGATTATCTGTGGAATAAATGCAGTTATTCAATTTTTATATTGGATTTCTATATTATCAATTTATATTATGAATTTATCAATCTAACATCTAGACTCTTCCAAACAAAGCAAAGACCCTAAGACTCTGAGAGCAACTCCAAGTCTCCAATGTGTTGCATAATTTTGGTGTTAAAATAGGATATACTTGCACTAATTTTTTTTCCATTCTAATGCATTCTACACCAAATCTTTAATGAATATTCTATCAATAAATATTTATACAATATTAACTAATTTCTATTAATTAATTTATACAATATTAATTAATTCCTTTGGTATGATTAATATTGTTGTCATTTTAAATATTTCAACGTGATTTATTCGATAAAATATTTTTTAGAATAAATATTATTATAATATATATGGGAGGATTGAATTAAGAATTTTAAAATATGATCGGTGTGCATCACGGTAGCTGATCACCACTACATTGGTGCATGCTACATTGGAGAAGCTCTAAATATATAATTATATATTTGAAAGAGATAATGATAGACTGATAGAGATGGATTTCAGTGAGGAAAATGTCAATTAGCCGATTTGCAAATTTATTTGTTTAGCTAAATATTATATATTATAAATGTATTCTAGTTTCAAAGAGCTTGTTAGAATGTTAGGTGCCAAACTGCCAATTCTTCATCATAATTTTATAAAAAGCTTTTATTTACAACTACAAGTGTGGTACAACCGTACAACTTGGGTGATTTAAATATAATTAGCTAGATAATTTTATAAAAAGCTTTTATTTACAAGTGTTGTATACAAGTACAACCGTATTACATGGGTGATTATTTATAACAAGCTAGCTTAAAGTCCAATAGTTGCTTGATTATTTAGAGTTTGAAGTGGTCAATTCGGATTTTAATTTTGCAACTGACCGTGGAATATTATTATATCATCAATTATTTTAAAGCTTGGTTGTTAATTAAAGAGAGAGAATTGGTAAGCCTACAAATAATTGAACTTGTAATTGACTTCTTCTTTTTTTATAACATCTATTAATCCGGGATTAGGTATTTTTTAAACAACTTTAACCATTGGTAGGATTCGAGTCACTAGCCTGGAATTCATTTACCCAAGTTTCAAGCTCGTCCATCTACCAACTGAGCTACGCCCATGTTGTTTGAACTTGTAATTAACTTGATCAATTATTTTATAGCTAGTTTGATATATAGCGTCAGCAAGTATCGATTAAAAATATCACTTACGCATAGATTTCTCCCCTTTTGTTTTTTTTTTCTTTTTAGGCAATAAATGTTTGTTTTCAACAATAACTCTATGAATTAATCATGAAATTAACAAAGCCAATTTGACATCATAATTCTTTAATAAGAAAAAAAAGCAAATACCGAGAGTTTTGACTTGGTTTTATTGACGGACAAATTCCGATGGGAGATTTCCTTGAAGAATATATGCTTATTGTACAAGATAATATTTTAATTTAATAAACATGAATCCATTATCAATCGCTAAATAAAAATTGATCAAATTTTGCAATATATATTACTGATTATATATATATATATATATATGTGGTGGTTATCTAGTAAAGACGTTCTAAAATTATAAAGTAAGGAAAATCACCCACAACCACACTTTCACGTCGGGTTGAATTGCAGATATGGCTGGTGGCTGCGTTAGGAAGAAGATGAAGCTAGAGTTGAATTTTTTTGGGTGTGTTTAGAACAGGAAAGGGGTGCACTTGGGCTTATGTGGATGTGAGTGGTGACATGGCTTGGTGGACCAGTTGGGCTTGCACCAATTGATTTGTGAAATTGGGCTGATTGGGTTTGAAAACCCAACTAAATTATTTAAGTTTCTTAAAAAAATTCAAAAAAATATATATATATATATTTAATGCATGAACCGACAGTTCCAAATAGGCTAAGTACCGCCGGTTGGTGCTTGGTTTTTTGAAATGTTGAACCGGAAGAAGAACCTTAATGGTTTTGATTAGGTTCCTGTTCCGATTGACATAGTGTGTTGTTCAGTTTAAACCGAATCGCGGTCACCTCTATAACCATGGTAGCTGAACACCTAAAAATTTTGTTGGGAACAACAAAATGGTGGAGCACCATTCAGCACCACATAGGTGCATGCTACATTGGAGTAGCTCTAAATAGAGTTTTTGTAAGAGTTGAATTTTGTCATTGATTAGGATCATTATGGATATTCACGGGTAAACTCTTTTCTTTTTCTTTTTTTTTTTTTACAAAATATTCACCTATTTTTTTAATTTTTTTTTTTAATATTAAGCTTTTTGCCATTTATAGGATTCGAACCGCTGATTTGGGAGTCATTTACCCAAGTCTCAAGCTCGTCTATTTACTAGCTGAACTACGCCCCTGGAGTCAATCACGGGTAAACTTGAATGGTTGTTTTCCTAAAGATTATGGATTCTATACTATAGTATTTTAATTTCAAGCTTGTGACAATTAAAGGTGTAATTAATAATCAATCCATCATACTTAATTATAAGGCTATAAACAAGTCAGTCTTGAGTTGGTAGAGGTTAGACATATACATTATATATTTGCCAGGAAAGGACCCTCCAAACTAACATGGCTCGATCTTTTGTCTACTATGGACTTCCACTATATATATATATATATATTCTTTCTACTGTTAGTTCGTCCAGATATAAAATATATCATAACGAAGAATGTGGATTATAGATTATGGAGAAGTTTTGACAAATGCATACACTTTGAGTCAAAGTATGTAAATCTAATGGTCCACATTCTTCATCCTGATATATTCTGACAATAGAAAAATTATATGTATATATATATATATATATATATATATATATAGTAATTTTCCAATGAGGACTTTTTACAATGCACACTTTAAGCACCTTTGATGAAATTGCATGAAATATATTGAATCTTGATTTGATTTTTTGTATAGATGGTGAAAACATTGAAATACATTTATGGAAAAAAAAAAATTAAAAAACATTTTGGTTGCAAGAACTAATTTTTTCCGATTTTTTTGAAGATAAAACATTTAAAAATATGGAAATATAAGAAAAAATAGTTCTCAAATCCAAAAAAATTCCAGATTCTTACCAAACGTGTATTTTAATTTTCTTAGGATGCATACAAAAAATCTCATCGAAATGTGCTTAAAGTGTGCATCGTAAAAGTCCTCATTAAAAAATTACTATATATATATATATAATATAATATTAGCTAAACAAATGAATTTGCAAATTGGCTAATTGACATTTTCCTCACTGAAATCCATCTGTATATAAATGTTCTAGTTTCAAAGAGTTTGTTATTTATAACTACATGGGTGATTATTTATAACTAGCTAGCTAAAAGTCCAATAGTTGCTTGATTATTTAGAGATTGAAGTGGCCAATTCGGATTTTGATTTCGCAACTGAGCGTGATATTATGATATCATTAATTATTTTAAAGCTTGCTTGTTAATTAAAGAGAGAGAATTGGTAAGCCTACAAATAATTGAACTTGTAACTTGACTGTGATATTATGATATGATCAGTTATTTTATAGCTGGTTTGATATAAGCGCTAGCAAGTATCGATTCAAAATATTACTTATGCATAGATTTCTCCCCTTTAATTTAAAATAATTGTATTTTTCTTTTATTTGGATTGAATTAAAATGATTTTATTTATTGAAAAACTAATTTAATATAAATTTATGCTAACCTCTCACAAAAAACAATTATTTTTTTATCCAATCTCATGTTATACACTTATACCAAACATGAGACATTATTATTTTAGTTCAATCAGTACTGCACCGAACACTCCACGGTACTAATTTATTCCAGTCAAATCCAATCCAATCCAATTCAATCCAATCTAATCCTATCAAAATAATCCAATCATATCCAATCCAATTTGATCCCATTTTTGAATGAAGAATATTTAGAAAATGAGTGCGAAAAGATAACATTGGATATTAATAAGAAAATATCATTCATCAAGATTGTATATATATATTGTAAAATTCCAATTCAAGTCTATTCAGCCAGGTTCTAAATATTTCAAAAGTCATATATATTTCTAAAGTCATGGATGACGATAGCTATTTTGATTTTTCCAAAAAAAAAAAAATGATACTTTATCTAAATTTAGTATATAAATTTAGTGTCTAAATGATGCTGTATAAATATAATCTATTCATTAAAATTGTATTATATTTATATTATTTAAATGAATGAATTAAGGTGTTGTCGCATCATTTAGTCACCAGATATTAACATCAAATTTGGATAAAATAGCGTTACTTAAAAATAATAATAATAATAATAATTTAGTTGATGAGGATTTATCTTAAGGAAAGTTCCAAATATTCATGCAAGTAGCACTAAAAATGTTTTGCAACTACAACGAATTGCAAACACGTGGATTGCATTCAAAAGCAGCCGGTCCCACCATTCCTCATACTGTATATAAATGTAGATAAAAACATCTCTCATACTAAGAGTATCTCTAATGCTAATGTGAGTTGTGAAAAAATTAGATGCCACGTAACATCTCTAATGCTAATGATGAAGTAGCGTTACTTAAAAAAAATTAAATAAATAAATAAATAAATAATATAGTTGATGATGATTTATCTCAAGGAAAGTTCCATATATTCATACAAGTCAGTCTTTCTATTATCAGTTCGAACTGACAAAAATTATATCAGTTCCTTGTATGTGGGCCACTGGATTTAAAGTATTTAAATCCAGTGACCCACATGCAAGGAACTGATAATAGAATTTCTGTCATGCAAGTAGAACTAAAAATGTGTTTTGCCAACTACAACAAATTGCAAACACGTGGATTGCATTCAAAAGCAGCCGGTCCCACCATTCCTTGTGCCGTATATAAATGTAAATAAGAGCATCTCTCATGCTAAGAGCATCTCCAATGCAAGCGTGTTTTGTGAAACAAAGAGGTGCCACGTAGGATAAATAGGCGTTATATTAATAATTGTGTCTCCAATGCAACCATGCATATTCAACCTCAAGCTGATGTGGCCAAAAAAATATTAGACATTGTCAACATGACCGTCCACTTTCAGACAGTCTATTGCATAGCTATTTTTTAGGTTGACTCAGTAAATATTTAAAACTGACATTAATTTTTCATATATTTTTGGTAAGGAAATAAAATAAAAAAAAATAGAAAAAAAAAAATGGACACATCATTAAAAAAATTGTGTTTTAAACGGAAGCATTGGAGACCAAATTTTGAGTTGATTGTCTATCAAGTCTATTTTTATACCACATAGAAAGCAAGTCTCTTGACATTGTTGCCATGTCAACAATTATCGGTATGCAAGCCACTTTTACATTGGAGATGCTCTAAGAGCATCTCTAATGCTAATGTGAGTTGTGAAAAAATTAGATACCACGTAGGATGGACATTCATTTTGTTAAGAAATCTATCTCCAATGCAACATCTCTAGCACAACTTTAAGTTGAGGTGGCAACTTTTTTTTTAGAGGATGTCAACATGACTCTCTGATTTCAGACAGTCTATTAGACGGCCGTCTTGTTAGCCCAGTCAGCAACCACTCTTATCTTTTACCTTATTTTTTTAAATAATTCTAAAATATATTTAAGGAGACCAATAATAAATTGACACGTCATTAAAAACATATATTTTACAAGTGAAGCATTGGAGACCACTTTTTTATTTGGATGTCTATCAAGTTTAGTTACATGCCACATATGAAGCAATCGGCTTGACAATGTTGACATATCACCATTTTTTTAAATGCAAGCCACATTACCATTGGAGATGCTCTAATATGGGTTGTATCCATTTTGTTAAAAAACTTATCTCCAATGCAACCTCTCTAGTACAACTTCAAGCTAAGATGGCAACTTGTTTTTAATAGACTGTCAACATCATTCTCTGATTTCAGACGGTCTGTTGGACGGCCATCTTGTTGGCCCAGTTAACAACCACTCTTGTCTTTTAGCTTATTTTATTCAACAATTCTAAAGTATATTTAAGAAGACTAATAATAAATTGACACATCATTAAAAACATATATTTTACAAGTGAAGCATTGAAAACCACTTTTTTTTTTTTTTTTTTTTATGTTTATCAAATTTGGTTATATGTCACATATGAAGCAATTGGTTTGACAACGTTCACATATCACTCTTTCAAATGCAAGTCCATGTTACCATCGGAGATGCCTATAAGTAACGCCCTTCAAGGTTTTGCTTTTCTAGAGAGTTCAGCTTGCAATCGACAATCAACAATGGTGGTGAAGGTCTACGGCCCAGCGTACGGTTCCACAAAACGAGTTCTGGTTTGTTTGGTTGAGAAGGGGATCGACTTCGAGACTGTCCCTGTTGATCTCATCAAAGGAGAACACAAAAACCCTGATTACCTCGCTTTACAGGTCTCTTTTTATGCTTTTCTACACTCAAATTTGTTTATATTCTTTTCGTTCTGAGAAAGGAGATGATTTTTCAGTACATCTGGAGTACATTCTCCACCGGAGCTTTTGCAATCTTTAATTTTTATTTTTTATACCTTTACTATTGTTTTGTGTTATTTCTGACAACAGTTCATGAATTTTTTGTTATTAACCTAAGGAAAAGTTAACAATTATTTCATTTACTAATCGGAAATGAAATGAAAGGGAATAAGTTTGATGGGAATATGTTTATTTAATTTGAGATCATTGTTTGTCAATTGATGGTTTGATTAATTCCTGTACAATTTGCAAAATTCTTATCAAATACACAGCCTTTTGGAGCCGTTCCTGTCATTCAAGATGGAGACTATACTCTATATGGTATGATATATATTGATAATTCAATCTTCCATTGCTTTCTCTGTTTTTACTCTGCAAATATATATATATATATATATATATATACTGAATTTTAACATATTTTGTGATTTTGTGTCTTGTCCCCCATGTGCAGAATCTAGGGCAATCATTAGGTACTATGCAGAGAAATACAAGGACCAGGGAACTGATCTGCTTGGGAAAACAATAGAGGAAAGAGGCCTTGTGGAACAATGGGTGGAGGTGGAGGCACACAACTACCACCCACCAATTTACACCCTTACAGTTCAGATTCTGTTTGCTTCCAAGATGGGTTTTACTGCAGATGAGAATTTGATTAAGGAGAGCGAAGAGAAGCTCGGGAAAGTCATGGACTTATACGAAGAGAGGCTGTCGAAGAGCAAGTACTTAGCTGGTGATTTCTTCAGCCTGGCTGATCTGAGTAACCTCCCTTTTACACAAAGGCTGGTGAGTGAAATGGGGAAGGAGTACATGATAAGACAGAGGAAGCATGTGAGCGCTTGGTGGGATGATATTAGCACCAGACCTTCCTGGCTCAAAGTTAAAGACCTGCTCTAGATATATGCAGCAATGGTTGCCTGGCCTGGCCTCATATGGTTCACCTTTGGAATAATGTCTTTGTGTGTGTTTGTTTTCAGGACTCTTGCTTTAATTTTATTTTCTTCCTATGTTTGATTGTCTGTTCTCAGCTGAGTTTCAATATAAGTAATTAAATGCTTTATGCTTCCAGTGTTTTCATGACATTGACATGAATACAATAACACGTATTTGATTGCCAATCACCGAACAAAAATGGGCAAAACAACTGTGCCCTCTCAAATGGAAAATAGGAAATTTGTTTTAAGACCAAACGGACATGTGAGAAACAACGATACTGAGAAAGACTGCATTGTTTAGATAACTCAATTAGACAACCGTCAAGTGTTCTGATGTATATAAATGTTAAAACCTAACGTTACAGTTTGCATACACCACTTGATGTATGAGCAATAACCCATGAAACAGTTTCTTCAGCACTGAATGAAATCTGACTGATTTTCTGTTATTAGGATGAGCAGAGTCAGATTCTGATGCACCATCTTCACCATTTGCTGCAAATATGCCCTGAACAAGGACTCTTCTTGTTTAAAATTTAGGGGTAATCTGGATGATGAGGGTGTTGTGGTAGCTGGTACTAATTCGGTTTAGGCCTGGACAGCTCCATCTCATGGTTTCTTCAAACTAAATGTTGATGCAGGTTCTGGTAAGTATGGTACTGGTATTGTTTTCAGAAATGAGCATGGGATTGTGATTGAGGCTGCAGCTATAGTTTTTCAGTGGTGGTCTCAGTGGAGATAAGGATTTTTCTTCTTCTAATCTTTCTTTTGATCAATGAAAGTAATTGTTTTGTTTCAAAAAATAAATAGAGAATACTGTGGTTGTTTGTTTAGCTTGATTTAAATATATATTAAACTAAAGTATTGGGCAGTTTATCAATGAATACAATGGGCCGGGCTTAATCGTTTTTGGGTTTTTTTTTTTTTTGACAGAAAAATAATAATGGATACGGATAGCCTTAAGTTGAGGCTTAAGGCCAATGGCGGGAGTTGAGGGCTTTTGGGTTTAGTTAGATGTGTTTCAGGGATTATAAATTTATCCATGGATACGAATAGCCTTAAGGATATGCTCCATTTAGAATGGGGATAATACTAATATATTGGGGATGAATAAATTCTTAATATCCATTTTATTTCTAGGGATGGGGATGAAAATCTATACATTCTCATCCGGCTCCATTATCAATTTTTATATTTAAATATATATATATATATATATATATTGTGTGCATGATAATATTTTATAGAGTTATCTAAAAATTTTAAAATATCTTTGAATATTTGTTTCTCTCCTTAAGTAGCATAAAATGTATCATATATTCTAGATGTTAGTTACATTTTTATCATGTAAAGTATACAAAATTATAATTTTGTATACATCGGATACCGGGATAGACGGAGCGGAGATGGATTTCCCTACCTTAATTCGGGAATTCCCTAAATCCGCCCCGCTTACTTAGAATTGGGGATGAATACGATCGAGGACGTGGATATATATCTCAAATGGATACAATGATGGATATTGGGATATCCATCTCCAATCCGCTCTATTGTCATCCCAACACATGTTAGCTACTTATCTGAGGGTTGAGATTTCAAAAAGAGTGGCGATATTTTCACCCTTTTAAAATTACTATTACACTCCAAATTTATATATTTTAAAATTTAAAATTAAATTATTAGCATTTCAATCAAAAGATATTTTATTTTTTAAAACTATTATACTTTTCGGATTTTTGCTAACAAAACAAAATTAAAGAAAAATAATAATAATAATAATAATATGAAAATAAAAAATTTAGATTAAAAAGTGAAAGAATATTGCTTTCTCCCGAACTTGAAGATAATGTGTTACTTATTATTACACCTAAGTTTATAAGCATCACAATATGACTTGCTTGCATGAATTAATACTCGGGTAGCTCGTACATACGCAATATATTCCATCTGGGCATATTTTACTAAAAAGCAGACCTCATAACTCTTGCTTAGAAGTTTATAAAAGTCAAGTTGAAACCAATTACACAAATTCTTAACCACCGCCTAGTGTGGCTAAATGTGGGATCGGCACACTTAAGAACTACTAATATTTTCATCTCTTTATATATACAAGTACTATTTATTGAGATATATATATATATATTGAGCTAGTTATCTAAATGTTTAAAATTATAAGTTTCTTCGTATAAATTAGCTAGTCATCCAAATGTTGTATCTAGTGTTGGCAAAACGGGCCGGGCCATGGCGGGCCGCCCAGCCTGGCCTGTTTAGGTCGCGTGCCCGGGTCAACCCGGCCCACCGGCTTAATAGGCCAGGCCTAAGCCTGTTAAGCCTGCGTGCCGTGTTGGGCCCAGGTGGCACGACCTGTAGGCCGGCCCGATACGGCCTACTAGGCCTGTGAGCTTAAATTTCTTTTGAAAAAATGAATTCTATGGGCCGGCCTGTTAGGGCCCACTATAATTCAAAATTTCAAAAAAAAAAATTAAATTTGAATTGAGGGGTGGCTTTTGTAATTAACCAGGTGACTGTTGGTAACCATTTAGAGTTTAGGGTTTAGAATGTAAGGTTTAAAAATTTTTTTAAAAAAAATTAAAAATTTTGAAGCCCGTTAAGGCCTTAACGGGCCGGCCCGCCACAGGCCCTGCCTGGGCACGGCTTGGCACGCCCTAGCACAGGCCACTTGCCCAGGCTAGGCCTACCCTCCCCCCAAACATGCCGGCCCAGCACGGCCTATATCCCTAACCAGGCACGGCCCATTACACTAACAGGCCCGAGCCTAACAGGCCGGGCCGACCTGTTTTAACACCACTAGTTGTATCTCTTTTCGAATGTAAAACTTTTTTTTTTTTTTACGATAAATAATGCTCATTCAATATGGTAAGGTTTAGGTTTGAATCGTCATATCGTAATTAGTATATATACAAAATGACTTGAAAAAAGTCATCGCACATGGACATTCTTAGAGTACGTTTGGGAGAGCTTCTCAAATAGATCTTTTTGCAATAGATCTTTTAGAAGTAGATCTTTTAGAGGTAGAGCTTTTAAATGAAAGTCGTTGATCGTTTGGTTATCAAATAAAAAAGAGCTTTTTTAATGAGAGAATTACCAAAATACTCTAGTAAATATTAAATTATAGGGTTATATTGGAGATTTTAGTGTTATTAAAAAAACTACAAAAGATCTACTTGGAAAAGCTTTAAATTTGGGCTTCTCCAAGTAGACGTAAAACAGCTTTTTTAATTAGTTAAAAGCTCTACTGAGTGACAACCAAACGATACCAAAAAAAAAATGAAAATAGCTTTTTTAATTAAATAAGCTCTTTTATCCAGTAGACAAGCTCTCCCAAACGGACACTTATACTCTTATATATAGAGTATAGACTGATTGACAATTCCCTAACATATTAATGATGGAAAGGCGTATTAATGTATACACATATTTTGGTGATGAAAGTCAAATGATAATAAAGGATGCTCAAATTTGTTTTTATTTACAGGAACAAGAAACCCTTTTAATTCCACGTTGAATATTTGTTTATATAAAGGTACGTGATATAGATTTCATGAATTTGATTAATTGATTGGCTTAATTGGTCAAACTACTTAATTACAAATCGCCTGTTTTTCGCTTTCAATGACTCGGTTACCCCTCCATGTGCATTGAAAAATATTAATATAATTGCAAAGGTGTACTATTTACTATTTACTATTATTTTTTTCCATCATATCATATAAATACTATCATATATTCATATCTTTTTCACCCACTTTATATTTGATGGTCAAATTGATGGTAAGGCACCATATAGATATTATCTTGTATTGTTGACAATTGTATATGTGTATTTTTACCTTCCGTTTTGAAAGGTCGGAAGGTTTTCATCCATAAAATCACAATAATAAACAATTATTAGGTGTGGAATTCCGTATATTTTTTCATACGAGATTCTAACTTTATAACTATACAACTTATATAGTTGGAATCTTGACTATGTAATATTAGATTGTTGAATCATGCACAAAAATTGTAACGATATTATTATTATATTAGGCCACACGAAATAATATCATGACAATAGATCATGAATTCATGATACATGGCAATAAAAGCAAAAAAAATATATATATATTACCACACATATGGCATATATGAGATGAGATGACGTTTGAGATTGAATGCAGTTTTTCAATCTGGGACCATAAGCTAGTGGCTAAAAGTACGCAACAAATGAAGATTTACTAATTTTCTTGTTCAATTTTTTTTTTTTTTTTTTCTTTATGAGAAGAAGGTTCTCAAAGACTTGACTATCTTTGTAGTTGTCCCAGATCATCAAAAAAAAAAAAAAAAAAAAAAAAAACATACCAAAGACTTTTTCTTTTATTTTTTTATTGATGTCTGCTAATATTATTACAAATTTTCTTTCCTTACTTGGTGGACTAGAAAACATCTAATAAAAATCAAACACCTAATTTGTCTATTTCTAATCCTAGCCGTTGGCGTAACTCGGCCTATCATCTTTCATCTATGGCTTATATTCTTTCAAGAGCACATTTCATATATATCTTTTAATTAAGTAATGGTAGACATCCCACTTTGATTCTAGTCAATTAATAAATAGACATATATTAATGATGATTTAATTCACTTATAACATGTCATGTCAATCCAATTGTCACATCATTGGCTGGCATCAAATAGGATGTCTAGCATTAGTCATATATTCTGCCAAAACCCGCAAATGAAGATGAAGAATAAAAATAGAGTGTTTATTAGTAACTCAATAAGATGATCTCTGGTGTGATTTATGAATTTGGTTTAAACAAACATTACTTAAACTATATCAACTTTGCAAACAATATCATATATTTATTAGTTCATTTACAAATAATTAATGTACAACTTCTCATATCAGAAAATAATAAAAGAATTTTTGTAGATTCTTTAAAGGGTAAATTGTACAAACATACCTCAAGTTTAGGTGTAATTATAGCTATATGCAACTTTTACCTGAATTTACACAAACATACCCTGTTATTAGTTATGTTCCGTTAGGACTTAACGGTTGAGAGGTTAAAATGTCTTTTGACCTATTAATAAGATAAAATTGTTATTAATTATTTATGTAATAGTTAATTAATTAATTTTAAAAAATGGATGGAGATCTATCTCTTCCATCCATCTCCTGATCTCATCCATTCATGGAAGAATTTGATGAAAAAAAAGCCTCAATCAATAGTGGAGTCTCCAAAAAAACCTCAAGGTTGGTTAAAAAAAAAAAAGTAAAACCTCAAACTCCATCGCTGATCTACATCCGATTTCTTCATGTCGGATCTTCTCAAAATGGAGGAAATCGATGTAAGATCGGAGGAGATTTGTTTTTTAATTTTTAATTATTTTTAATTATATTATTTAATTTATTTTGACACACAGTCAAAAATAATATAAAAAAAAATTGATGAGAAAAATAATTTATTTTGAACTAATAAAGGATAAAGCAATAACAAAATAAATGATAAAATAATAGCTATGGGTATTTTAGACTGTATATATATACTATCAATCTATTATCTACAAAATTTAATACGGTATAAACTTATTTTGGGCAGCCAAAAACTACTGTGCAAGAGCGTTGTGGCTGTGGAGCAGCCGTTGCCTAAAAGATCCAAACTTTTATTATTTTGAATTTATATGTAAGTTTTAACTTTTATCATAAAAACAAATAAATATATAAATAAATAAATAAATAAATAAAACTTTTACCGAAAGTTTTTGATTATTATGCATGCTTGACTCGACAACCCAGTCCCCAGTTTGAAGAGAGGCTTTAAATTCAAGATGACTGACGTTTGGCAAGTTTTAAATTTCAATTACCAAAAAGATGTGAGCTGGTCAATAAACTCGACTCTTATATTAATTTAATGTTGTTACTTGTTAGAATACTATTTTCGAATTAATTCAATTTTTCCACTCACAAATTCTTATTTATTTCATTTGTAATCTGTTTTATTTTCTCTTGATATCACGGATCCTTTCTTTATCACAAAATCTTCATAACAATCGACTATATATATATATATATTGACTGGATGGCTACTTTAATTATTATCTTATGATCATTTAATTTACCACATCATCTGTAATTATAAATTTAAATTGACAAAGCAAAGCAATAATCTTTTTAAGTAAGAGCAGCTACTACCAAGTCCTAGGTACGTGGGAACCTCCATGTCTCCATGATGAGTCAAAAATCCGTGCTCTGTTGTGTTTTCTGTCATTTTCAGACATTTTCTTTTCTTTCTTCCTAAGCATTCATATCGAAACTTGTAATATATATTCACAACTAAAGAAAATTAAACGTAGACAATTAGTCTAGCTATCTTTCATCTGTCTTTGTAAACGTAGACTGACTAGATTAATTTGCATGTATCTTTCATGGAGATTAATTGGTGTGGGCCGGAGGGACGATTTGATCCAAAGCTTTACGGTCAACAACCACTCTTGTCTTTTAGCTTATTTTATTCAACAATTCTAAAGTATATTTAAGGAGACCAATAATAAATTGACACGTCATTAAAAACATATATTTTACAAGTGAAGCATTGAAGACCACTTTTTTTTTTTTTGGATATCTATCAAATTTGGTTATATATCACATATGAAGCAATTGATTTAACAATGTTGACACAACACTTTTTTTTTTTCAAATGCAAGTCCACGTTACCATCGGAAATGCTCTATAAGTAACGCCCTTCAAGCTTTAGCTTTTCTAGAGAGTTCAGCTTCCAATCGACAATCAACAATGGTGGTGAAGGTCTACGGCCCAGCGTACGGTTCCACAAAACGAGTTCTGGTTTGTTTGGTTGAGAAGGGGATCGACTTCGAGACTGTCCCTGTTGATCTCATCAAAGGAGAACACAAACACCCTGATTACCTCGCTTTACAGGTCTCTTTTTATGCTTTTCTACACTCAAATTTGTTTATATTCTTTTCGTTCTGAGAAAGGAGATGATTTTTCAGTACATCTGGAGTACATTCTACACCGGAGCTTTTGCAATCTTTAATTTTTATTTTTTATACCTTTACTATTGTTTTGTGTTATTTCTGACAACAGTTCATGAATTTTATGTTATTAACCTAAGGAAAAGTTAAGAATTATTTCATTTACTAATCGGAAATGAAATGAAAGGGAATAAGTTTGATGGGAATATGTTTATTTAATTTGAGATCATTGTTTGTCAATTGATGGTTTGATTAATTCCTGTACAATTTGCAAAATTCTTATCAAATACACAGCCTTTTGGAGCCGTTCCTGTCATTCAAGATGGAGACTATACTCTATATGGTATGATATATATTGATAATTCAATCTTCCATTGCTTTCTCTGTTTTTACTCTGCAAATATATATATATATATATTGAATTTTAACATATTTTGTGATTTTGTGTCTTGTCCCCCATGTGCAGAATCTAGGGCAATCATTAGGTACTATGCAGAGAAATACAAGGACCAGGGAACTGATCTGCTTGGGAAGACAATAGAGGAAAGAGGCCTTGTGGAACAATGGGTGGAGGTGGAGGCACACAACTACCACCCACCAATTTACACCCTTACAATTCAGATTCTGTTTGCTTCCAAGATGGGTTTTACTGCAGATGAGAATTTGATTAAGGAGAGCGAAGAGAAGCTCGGGAAAGTCATGGACTTATATGAAGAAAGGCTGTCGAAGAGCAAGTACTTGGCCGGTGATTTCTTCAGCCTGGCTGATCTGAGTAACCTCCCTTTTACACAAAGGCTGGTGAGTGAAATGGGGAAGGAGTATATGATAAGACAGAGGAAGCATGTGAGCGCTTGGTGGGATGATATTAGCACCAGACCTTCCTGGCTCAAAGTTAAAGACCTGCTCTAGATATATGCAGCAATGGTTGCCTGGCCTGGCCTCATATGGTTCTCCTTTGGAATAATGTCTTTGTGTGCGTTTGTTTTCAGGACTCTTGCTTTAATTTTAATTTCTTCCTATGTTTGATTGTCTGTTCTCAGCTGAGTCTTCCTTTAGTTTCAATATAAGTAAAATTAAATGCTTTATGCTTCCAGTGTTTTCATGACATTGACATGAATACAATAACACGTATTTGATTGCCAATCACCGAACAAAAATGGGCAAAACAACTGTGCCCTCTCAAATGGAAAATAGGAAATTTGTTTTAAGACCAAACGGACATGTGAGAAACAACGATACCGAGAAAGACAGCATTGTTTAGATAACTCAACTAGACAACCGTCAAGTGTTCTGATGTATATAAATGTTAAACCTAACGTTACAGTTTGCATACACCACTTGATGTATGAGCAATAACCCAAGAAACAGTTTCTTCAGCACTGAATGATTTTCTGTTATTAGGATGAGCAGAGCCAGATCCTGATGCACCATCTTCACCATTTGCTGCAAATATGCCCTGAACAAGGACTCTTCTTGTTTAAAATTTAGGGGTAATCTGGATGATGGTGGTGTTGTGGTAGCTGGTACTAATTCGGTTAAGGCCTGGACAGCTCCATCTCATGGTTTCTTCAAACTAAATGTTGATGCAGGTTCTGGAAAGTATGGTGCTGGTATTGTTTTCAGAAATGAGCATGGGATTATGATTGAGGCTGCAGCTATAGTTTTTCAGTGGTGGTCTCAGTGGAGATAAGGATTTTTCTTCTTCTAATCTTTCTTTTGATCAATGAAAGTAATTGTTTTGTTTCAAAAAATAAATAAATAGAGAATACTGTAGTTGTTTGTTTAGCTTGATTTAAATATATATTAAACTAAAGTATAGGGTAGTTTATCAATGAATGCAATGGGCCGGGCTTAATCGTTTTTGGGTTTAGTTTTTTTTTTTTTTTTGACAGAAAAATAATAATGGATACGGATAGCCTTAAGTTGAGGGCTTAAGGCCAATGGCGGGAGTTGAGGGCTTTTGGGTTTAGTTAGATGTGTTTCATGGATAGAAATAGCCTTAAGGATCCGCTCCATTTATAATAGGGATAATACTAATATATTGGGGATGAATACATTCTTAATATCCATTTTATTTCTAGTGATGGGGATGGAAATCTATACATTCTCATCTGGCTCCATTATCAATTTCTATGTTTAAAATATATATATATATATATATATATATATATATATATATAGTGTGCATGATAATATTTTATAGAGTTATCTAAAAATTTTAAAATATCTTTGAATATCTGTTTCTCTCCTTAAATAGCATAAAATGTATCATATATTCTAGATGTTAGTTACATTTTTATCATGTAAAGTATACAAAATTATAATTTTGTTTTCATCGGATACAGGGATAGACAGAGCGGAGATGGATTTCCCTACCTTAATTCGGGAATTCCCTAAATCCGCCCCGCTTACTTAGAATTGGGGATGAATACGAGGACGTGGATATATATCTCAAACGGATACGATAATGGATATTGGGATATCCATCTCCAATCCGCTCCTTTGTCATCCCAACACATGTTAGCTACTTATCTGAGGGTTGAGATTACAAAAAGAGTGGTGATATTTTCACCCTATTAAAATTACTATTACACTCCAAATTTATATATTTTAAAATTTTAAATTAAATTATTAGCATTTCAATCAAAAGATATTTTATTTTTTTAAACTATTATACTTTTCGGATTTTTGCTAACAAAACAAAATTAAAGAAAAATAATAATAATATAAAAATAAAAAATTTAGATTAAAAAGTGAAAGAATATTGCTTTCTCCCAAACTTGAAGATAATGTGTTACTTATTATTACACCTAAGTTTATAAGCATCACAATATGACTTGCTTGCATGAATTAATACTCTAAGGGTATTCCATCAAAAATAAAAAATAAAAATACTCTAAGGGTAGCTCGTACATACGCAATATGTTCCATTTGGGTATATTTTACTAAAAAGCAGGCCTCATAACTCTTGCTTAGAAGTTTATAAAAGTCAAGTTGAAACTAATTACACAAATTCTTAACCACCGCCTAGTGTGGCTAAATGTGGGATCGGCACACTTAAGAACTACTAATATTTTCATCTCTTTATATATACAAGTACTATTTATTGATATATATATACAGAAATTCTATTATCAGTTCGAACTGACAAAAGTTATATTAGTTCCTTACATGTGGGCCACTGGATTTAAATACTTTGATTTGGCTGTATGCACTTGTCAGTCAAAGTATTTAAATCAAGTGGCCCACATACAAAGAACTGATATAACTTTTGTCAGTTCGAACTGATAATAGAAAGACTGTATATATATAAATATTTATATATATATTGAGCTAGTTATCTAAATGTTTAAAATTATAAGTTTCTTCATATAAATTAGCTAGTCATCCAAATGTTGTATCTAGTGCTGGCAAAACGGGGCGGGCCTGTTTAGGTCGCGTGCCTGGGCCAACCCGGCCCGTCGGCTTAACAGGCCAGGCCCAAGCCTGTTAAGCTGGCGTGCCGTGTTGGGCCCAGGTGGCACGGCCTGTAGGCCGGCCCGATACAGCCTACTAGGCCTGTGGGCCTAAATTTTTTTTGAAAAAATGAATTCTACGGGCCGGCCTGTTAGGGCCTACTATAATTCAAAATTTCAAAAAAAAAAATTAATTTGAATTGAGTGGTGGCTTTTGTAATTAACCAGGTGACCGTTGGTAACCATTTAGAGTTTAGGGATTAGGATTTAAGGTTTAAAAATTAAAAAATAAAAATAAAAATTTCGAAGCCCGTTAAGGCCTTAACGGGCCAACACAGGCCCTGCCTGGGCACGGCCTAGCACGCCCCAGCACAGGCCACTTGCCCAAGCCAGGCCTACCCTCCCCCCAAACATGCCAGCCCAGCACGACCTATCTCTCTAACAAGCCGTGCCTGGTATGGCCCATTACACTAACAGGCCTGAGCCTAGCAGGCCGGGGCGGCCTGTTTTAACACCACTAGTTGTATCTCTTTTCGGATGTAAAACTTTTATATTTTTTACGGTAAATAATGCTCATTCAATATGGTAAGGTTTAGGTTTGAATCGTCATACCGTAAAGTAAATAGTATATATACAAAATGACTTGAAAAAAGTCATCGCACATGGACATTCTTATACTCTTATATATAGAGTATAGACTGATTGACAATTCCCTAACATATTAATGATGGAAAGGCGTATTAATGTGTACACATATTTTGGTGATGAAAGTCAAATGATAATAAAGGATGCTCAAATTTGTTTTTATTTACAGGAACAAGAAACCCTTTTAATTCCACGTTGAATATTTGTTTATATAAGGTACGTGATATAGATGTCATGAATTTGATTAATTGATTGGATTAATTGGTCAAACTACTTAATTACAAATCGCCTGCTTTTCGCTTTCAATGATTCGGTTGCCCCTCCATATGCATTGAAAAATATTAATATAATTGCAAAGGTTACTATTTACTTTTTTCCATCATATCATATAAATACTATCATATATTCATATCTTTTTCACCCACTTTATATTTGATCGTCAAATTGATGGTAAGGCACCATATAGATATTATCTTGTATTGTTGACAATTGTATATGTGTATTTTTACCTTCCTTTTTGAAAGGTCGGAAGGTTTTCATCCATAAAATCACAATAATAAACAATTATCAAGTGTGGAATTCCACATATTTTTTCGTATCTCATTCTAACTTTATAACTCTACAACTTATATAGTTGGAATCTTGACTATGTAATATTAGATTGTTGAATCATGCCCAAAAATCGTAACGATATTATTATCATATTAGGCCACACGAAATAATATCATGACAATAGATCATGAATTCATGATACATGGCAAAAAAAAAAAAAAAAAAAAAAAAAAAAAAAAAATTTACCACACATATGGCATATATGAGATGAGATGACGTTTGAGATTGAATGCAGTTTTTCAATCTGGGACCATAAGCTAGTGGCTAAAAGTACGCAACAAATGAAGATTTACTAATTTTCTGGTTCAATTTTTTTTTTTTTTTTCTTTATGAGAAGAAGGTTCTCAAAGACTTGACTATCTTTGTAGTTGTCCCAGATCATCAAAAAAAAAAAAAAAAAAAAAAAAACATACCAAAGACTTTTTATTTTTATTTTTTTATTGATGTCTGCTAATATTATTACAAATTTTCTTTACTTACTTGGTGGTGGACTAGAAAACATCTAATAAAAATCAAACACCTAATTTGTCTATTTCTAATCCTAGCCGTTTGCGTAACTCGGCCTATCGTCTTTCATCTATGGCTTATATTCTTTCGAGAGCACATTTCATATATATCTTTTAATTAAGTAATGTTAGACATCCCACTTTGATTCAAGTCAATTAGTAAATAGACATATATTAATGATGATTTAATTCACTTATAACATGTCATGTCAATCCAATTGTCACATCATTGGCTGGCATCAAATAGGATGTCTAGCATTAGTCATATATTCTGCCAAAACCCGCAAATGAAGATGAAGAATAAAAATAGGGTGTTTATTAGTAACTCAATAAGATGATCTCTGGTGTGATTTATGAATTTGGTATAAACAAACATTACTTAAACTATATCAACTTTGCAAACAATATCATATATTTACTAGTTCATTTACAAATAATTAATGTACAACTTCTCATATCAGAAAATAATAAAAGAATTTTTGTAGATTCTTTAAAGGGTAAATTGTACAAACATACCTCAAGTTTAGGTGTAATTATAGCTATATGCAACTTTTACCTGAATTTACACAAACATACCCTGTTATTAGTTATGTTCCGTTAGGACTTAATGGTTGAGAGGTTAAAATGTCATTTGACCTGTTAATAAGATAAAATTGTTATTAATTATTTATGTAATAGTTAATTAATTAATTTTAAAAAATGGATGGAGATCTATCTCTTCCATCCATCTCCTGATCTCATCCATTCATGGAAGAATTTGATGAAAAAAAAGCCTCAATCAATAGTGGAGTCTCCAAAAAAACCTCAAGGTTGGTTAAAAAAAAAAAAGTAAAACCTCAAACTCCATCGCTGATCTACATCCGATTTCTTCGTGTCGGATCTTCTCAAAATGGAGGAGATCGACGTAGATCAGAGGAGATTTGTTTTTTAATTTTTAATTATTTTTAATTATATTATTTAATTTATTTTGACACACAATCAAAAATAATAAATTTTTTTTTTTTTGATGAGAAAAATAATTTATTTTGAACTAATAAAGGATAAAGCAATAACAAAATAAATGATAAAATAATAGCTATGGGTATTTTAGACTTTTTCAATCAATAAGACAGTCAAAGGTTAAAGATAATTGTTAACTACTAACGGTAGGGTACGTTTATATAATTTCGGGTAAAAGTTACATATAGCTTCAAATACACGTAAACCGGAAAATTTATGCAATCTCCTCGAATTTAAAATCAAACTTTACATTAGTCCTAATGATTGTAGCATGAACTAGTATAGACATCCAAATTTAGTTTTCTGATTGTCCAAGGCTAGAGATGGATCCACGTAATGAATGACCACCACCTCCCTCTATTAAACATTGCCCTACACTAAAAGAAAAAGTGATATTTAAAGATTTTTGAAAAATATCCTAAAAATACTTTTACAGTATTTAGACTTAATAAAATGTCATTATGAAAGATGCTGTATATATACACTATCAATCTATTATCTATTATAGTATGTCCACCAATACCTTAATACAAAAAATACCGCAAAAAATGCAAATTGTGGCAACCAAATATACTGTCCGTAAAAGACTTTTTTTTTTTTTTTTTTTGGAGTGGTAAAATTTAATACGGTACAAAGCTTATTTTGGGCAGCCAAAAACTACTGTGCAAGAGTGTTGTGGCTGTGGAGCAGCCGTTGCCTAAAAGATCCAAACTTTTATTATTTTGAATTTATATGTAAGTTTTTTTAACTTTTATCATAAAAACAAATAAATATATAAATAAATAAATAAAACTTTTACCGAAAGTTTTTGATTATTATGCATGCTTGACTCGACAACCCAGTCCCCAGTTTGAAGAGAGGCTTTAAATTCAAGATGACTGACGTTTGGCAAGTTTTAAATTTCAATTACCAAAAAGATGTGATCTGGTCAATAAACTCGACTCTTATATTAATTTAATGTTGTTACTTGTTAGAATACTATTTTCGAATTAATTCAATTTTTCCACTCACAAATTCGTATTTATTCCATTTGTAATCTGTTTTATTTTCTCTTGATATCACGGATCCTTTCTTTATCACAAAATCTTCATAACAATCGACTATATATATATATATATATATATATATATATATATATATATATCTTATGATTATTTAAGTTATAATTATAAGTCATTTAATTTACCACATCATCTGTAATTATAAATTTAAATTGACAAAGCAAAGCAATAATCTTTTTAAGTAAGAGCAGCTACTCCCAAGTCCTAAGTACGTGGGAACCTCCATGTCTCCATGATGAGTCAAAAATCCGTGCTCTGTTGTGTTTTCTGTCATTTTCAGACATTTTCTTTTCTTTCTTCCTAAGCATTCATATCGAAACTTGTAATATATATTCACAACTAAAGAAAATTAAACGTAGACAATTAGTCTAGCTATCTTTCATCTGTCTTTGTAAACGTAGACTGACTAGATTAATTTGCATGTATCTTTCATGGAGATTAATTGGTGTGGGCCGGAGGGACGATTTGATCCAAAGCTTTACAGTCTAACTAGATTATTCTATTGACAAGTTTATATGATAATGTGTTGTATGTAGTTACAATATCTTATTGATATATAAAAATTTGATTAAATTATTTGATGTTGTTCTTTATAATACTCAAATTTAAATTAAAAAGTTTTGGTACCCAGTCCTTAATTCTTAATTGTATTAAGACTCTATAAGAGTGACTCAGCTAATGATGGACACCTTATAAATAAGAATTGAGTTGAAAACCGAATACAAATATATATATATATATATATATATATATTAATAAAGCAGAACCGTCCAAACAGATGGATCAATCTGAACACAAATTAGAGAGCTGGTCCTAGCTACACCAAAAGACGAAACAGGTGTTTGTCAAACCAAAATCAATATCATTTGAATTGTAGTGAGTTTGACGGTTTGACCGACCCATTTTTTGTTTCAGACGTTTACTATTCTAGAAAATATCTAACTAAATAGTCAACAAAACCAGCTCATTATTTTAGGTTGGTCTATTGCTACCTACAAAATATATTCCTATAATCACTTTCTTACATCCATATTAAAAAATTAAAATACTAAAACTATCCTTTAAGTATTTTTTTTCTTTATTTTTTAAGGTCAAGGATCCTCTACTGATTACAATATGTGCTGAACTTTGCTTAGCTTTGTTGGATCTTCTTACACGTGGCTAATAATGAAATTAAAGGCTGAGATTTAATTAATTAGTTTACTTTTTCATTTTTCTTTCAAAACACTAAAATCCCTAATAATAGAGCATCATAATTGTCTTCCTCTTCTCTCTTCTCTCTTCTCTCTCTCATCTTCATCATAATTAATTAGCAATTGAAAATGCTTTCATGGGAAAAATCTCATTTAAAAGCAAAATAGGAAAAAAAAAATCATAAGAGATTCAGATCTTAATAATGGAAGTCTGATTGTGAACTGATATGATACAGGCACAATTCCTTGACCGACTTTAAATCGTTTTCCATTTCTGAGATTTTCTTGTTTCCATGTATCAATCGAATTTGTGGTTCAATTTTTTTATGAGTTGACAGTGGTGGTGAATTAGAAAAAATCTCTTCATTTTCACCCATCTCTCTCCGTCGACTTCAACCTAAAAGAATTCTTATTTAATTTGCTCCAAATTAACGATTTTGATGAAATTTTGTAATTAAATGATACTTGACTATGAGAAATCAAGAACAATTGAGCAACGACTGAAAGGGAGTTAGGAACTATGCAAAGTGAATGAGTGTTAGTTGTGACTGTATTTCAGTGTTCTGAAAGAAAAATGAAAAAGTAAACTAATTAACTAAATCTCAGCCATCAATTTCTTTATTAGCCATGTGTAAGAAGATCCAACAAAGCTCAGCACATATTGTGATCAGTAGAGGATCCTTGTCCCCAATTTGGACTGTGCAAATCTATCTATTTTTATTTAATCTTTAATTTCTTTTTATGAATGAATTAATGTCTCCACCATCAATTTTTATTTTTATTTTGGTGTCAAGGGTTTTTTCGTGTTTTACCCTTTTTCAAGGTTAACCCTAGCACTTAACGGCAAAACCTTAATGGTAGGGAGGTCAATATCAGTTTTTGATAAAATTGTTTTCGCATGTAAAAAAGTGAACCTCAAGGAGTTTTGTGTTATTTGCTCAATCAATGACAATAATGTTGTAGCATTGGTTATTAGTTAATTTGGCTTTGAAAGGAGAAAAGTTTATTAGTCGAAGCGTCCAGACATGTGTACGAATATTGTACTTTGCCCCATCAACATTGAGCCACCAATGTTTACTGTAACATATCTCTGTCATATATTGTCATTTTTGTCAAATTAGAAGAAATAATTTAGGTACAACTGAAAAAAATCCCTTTAGTTTAAATTAAAGTCTGTAATTTTCTGCTGGCAGATGAGAACGGACAAGATTCTTACGTCCACAAACCCATATGAAGTAGTCAAGCTCCTTCTCATACCCGTAAAATTCAACGCACATGTTCCCAAAGTCATGTTGTGATTATGAATTTATGATGATCATATATATAATATATGGAATATTCAAAGCACAATAAATTCAGACCGGCCAGCAGAGGATTCTGGACCAGACAATGTTTTTTATTTCAACATTATAGAGAAAATGAATTTGTTGGGGCTAGATATGCAATGTCGAATTCATGATGCACTTGTAGTGCGTTTGCTTTGAAGAAACATAGAAGAGATCATGTGCTTCTTTCCCTAACATCTGCTGATTAAATGGGCAGACTTTAAACTAGTTCTACTAATTATGTCAGAAATTTAAGGGCGGCTGCTGGATTGTCAAAATATTATCATCATTATTCTCAGAATATGTACTTCAGCAAAGAAGATTAAAAAAAAAAAATAGTTAAAAGAAATTAAAGATAGTCTTTGTATAATTGTATATATGCTCTCTTTTTTCTCTTCAAATCAGGTGGCTTTCTGCCATTTTCATAGCAAGAAAAAAGCTTGCACATTTTTAAGTTTACCAAACTCCGAAGATGACAAAAGTTCAAACACATCTCTCTCTAATTGACTCTAAAGTCTTTGTGAATTACATGAGTGCATATTGAACCGATATACAACTTCGTTTATTATTATTATTATTATTTATTTATTTATTAAATATTTTAAGCTATTATTGTACTCGTTTCCCAATTACATTTTTGTCCTTATCTATATGAGTTTAAACTTTTGATAGAATTGAATGGTAATATTTAACATGGTTAGAGAATTGGTATATATGTTCTCTTAAGAGAATAACAAGATATCGATGAATTTGGATCCTCTGCTGAGCCTATATAGATCCGTTGTTATATGTAATCAATGGCTGTAATTTATTTATTTTATTTATTTCATTTTCATTATTTTTAAATGCAGAGTCTTATTTTTAAATTCTTTAGATTAGAAAAAATATTAGCATAGTAGAGAATCATGATCTGATACAGATATGTGATGCATCAGAAACTTTGTTATATAGAAAATTAAGGGATACTTTTGGACACTGCCAATAATTTGTTCTTAGCCCACAGAGAATCAAAACAAGTAGCTGCATATATGCATGCCTGAATGTGCATGGCAATAGGGAATATAAGTAGGCTGAAGAAGAAGTCATCATAAACTAACTAGCTTTAAATAAATTTGAATCTAAAGTTTTGAAGTACATAAACATAAAAGACCGCTAAAAATTAATTGTTGCATTATCAGACTTGATAGATATGTCATATGCGAAAATTCTTTGATTAGGATGGTCCTAAAAAATTTTTATACGGGATCCCGATAAGCACCGATGTGAAATCGTCAGGAATAGAAAAGACACTTATACCCAGACCCACATAGGCGAATACAAGGGGGTCCATAGAGGCCATGGCACCCCAGCCACACAGCCAATCAAATTTCAAGAAATTTTCCTTATTAGCATATTATAAGTATATATGTAAATGATATAGTAACCTGGTCCCCCATGTTATTAATAATATAAATTGCTTCTATATTTTTGTTTTGCCAAGACAAAATCAATCCCTTTTAGTATTTTAATTTCTTATGGTTTCATACATTATTTCCTATATATATATATATATATATATATGGGTTCAATTACTACATGGTCACTGAATAGTTACATGGTTAATTTTCAATTATTGGATTTTAATCCAAAGGTCTACAAAAATAAAAAATTTAAAAATTGAAAAGAAATTAAAACTTAAAGGAAATAACCTAATCCCGCCTTTATATGTATGTAATTTTTATTTTTTATTAGATATTCACTAGAACAAATTAAGACTTTCTTTAGATGAGGTTGGTCCAGTAATAAACCCCTCATACATACACAACGAGGTTATGGATTCGAGTCCTCCCTAGGGATGGGTGTGGAGGACCATTGGGACGGCAGTGGGTCCCCCCACCCCCACCCTCATTCCTAAAACTTCCCCGCCCCCAAACCCCATTTAGGGGAAGTGGGGATATGGGGTGATTGGGGTGAGGTTAATTCCCCCACCCCCACCCTCGCCCCCAATTTCCCTCATTTCTAATCTCAATATGTTCCAATCCAAAATCCAAAATTTAGAATTCGGAATTCAGCCATCCAAATTTTTCGATTCACCCTATTTCAATATCCAATCCAATAAATAATCAAAATATCCAATCTAAATATTTAATTGGTTTAATTTAATACAAGTACTTATAGTAATATAGATGGATTAGCGGGTTAGTAATTTAGTAGTTGCAGGTGGGTTAGCGGGTGATCGTGAGTTAGAGTTAATTTTTTTTTTAAAGGAAATAAAATTAAAAAAATATATAATATATGTATATTTAAATGTATTTGCAGGAAATGGGGAAATAAGGCCCCACCCCACCCCATTTAGGAAATGGGGGAATGTGGAAATATGGGTGGGAGGAGGTTCCTCCACCCCTATTTAGGATTTGGGGGGCAAAATTTGCCCCCAAATGGGGGTGGAGCCCCATGGAGGAAATGTCCATCCCTAGTCATACCCATTCCAAAGCCCACCCCACCCCCAAAAAAAAAAATTATGTAATATTTGAACAACAACAACAAAAAATCTAATGTGAAAGGAAGATGCACAACCACCTCTACTAAGAACTTAGTTTTTGTTTTGACCCCCCAAAACCAAAATTCTGACACCTTATATATGATATGAACATTACAAATGGGTCCGTGTGTCTTCCACCACATGATTCTCGATTTATGGAAGCTTTTGAATATTTTTGGCCCACACATTAATTGATAAAGTTTGAAAGCTTCTCCTTTGAATTTCTCTAGATGGCATGCTACAGTCCTCCTGCATTTTTAGTCAAATGTCAGGCCCGCTTAGGTGGACTTTTATATTTTTATATTCATAACAAACTTACAAATTTTCAAAAGCCTATATTACACATTGCAATTTTACCTTTCATGAGTAAACTTTTTTTATATAAAGACTAAATTCGACTAACTTAACTTTTATCATTAAAAATTAATTTTTACTAATTCTTTAAAAAAAATTAAAAAAAATCCGCACACACGCATGATATATATACAGATATGATACTAAAAAATAAATAAATATAACTCTTAAGTCTTGAATCCATCAGCAAAGGAAGACTTTTTCGTACGACTGTTTATTGGGTATATACATGTGATAATAGTCAAAAGCCCAGCAGACTTGACCAGCGCAACCATCGCGCAAAGACCTTCCTTAATTGCATACCACCAACAGCTTATATATAATAAGCAGCTTTTCTACTTCTATATTTTGAAACTACAATAGTGTAGAGAGATGGAGGTGGCAAAGATGAATAATAATAGTTCAGATAAAAATAATAGTAAGGATGAAGAAGAAGTGATGCTTCCAGGGTTTCGATTTCATCCGACAGACGAAGAGCTTGTAGGGTTCTACTTGCGTCGAAAAGTAGACAAGAAACCAATTAGTATTGAACTCATCAAACAGATTGACATCTACAAATATGATCCTTGGGATCTTCCAAGTAAGATTTACTTATACATACATATATATATCCTGCTGCTTTTTTTAATTTTTTATAAGTTTGTTCATCTAATTTACATGTAAGATCAGATGTAAAGCGATAGATACTGGTTATTCATTTATTCATTCAAAATTATAGTAAACTTCTGAAGATGTTTATGATATAAGAGCTTCCAAATCCTAGCTATGTAAATGAATTATTTCAATTTACAAAACAAAGGGAGGTATATAATATATAAATTAAACTACGTAACATACAGATCAGAAATAAAATATAAAGAGCTGCATGCCTCTTGCATGCTGTGGTGGCCGGGTGACTGCTGGATGTATATATGTAGAGAGCCATATAAGTGAACGGTGAATTACAATATGTAAAAATGATCTCTGCTCTTCTTCTTCTTTTTTGACATAAAAAATGATCTGCTTAATTATTATTAAGTATTTAAGGTTATAATTTAATGTAATTCGATTCAAGAATAAAAGGCAGATATATCATCATCTGCTTCCTAATATTCAAAAGAAATGACATATATATATATATATATATTACTAATAGATCATACGAAACCCTTCAAACTTACGAGTCTTCTAAGCAACCAAATGAAAAATCATGAGCTTGCAGTCAAGATTTTATGTTTGGGATTCAGTGGTCCAAATGTGCACATCAACATTACTTGGACATTTCAAAACAAAATATAGCAAAATTGAAATTATAATAATAAAAGTAAATGAGGAAAAAAAAAAAAGTAACTCTAATCCAAGTGTGTATACTGTATAGTCATGCCTGAGATTTGCTTTCACCTAATTCATAAGGAAGGATTCATGTGATTTGCTTCATTTCACTACCTGCTTTCAAAAAAGCTAATTTTTTTGTTTAAAATTTATATATTCCTGTTAATATCTGCCAACTGCCCTAGCTATATATAGCTAAGCTAACCCTAATAAATTTTGATCTTTAATCTTAATAATTTTGCATATATACACACATATATGATATCAATATAAGAGTCCACTAATGCTGATATTGAGATCTGAGAGACAAGACAGTCTTATCTGTCAGATCCACCTAACGATTGAGAATAATATCGGACCCTGATGGTTTTTTGTTTGTTGTATGTTGTGATAATGAAATGATGAAGAAGTAAGCACAGTGGGGGAGAAAGAGTGGTATTTCTTCTGCATAAGAGGGAGAAAATACAGGAACAGCATTAGACCTAACAGAGTTACAGGATCTGGATTCTGGAAAGCCACAGGAATCGACAAGCCTATCCACTCACTCAAACAACCCCATCATGAATGCATTGGCCTCAAGAAATCCTTGGTCTACTACAGAGGCAGTGCCGGTAAAGGCACCAAAACCGATTGGATGATGCATGAGTTTCGCCTTCCTCCCACATCCACTACTGCCAAAAATACAAATCTCTCAATTAACAAAGACCTCGCCCTACAAGCTGTAAGCCTCTTCTTCTTCTCTATATTTATGTTCACTTTTTTCTCTTCTTGTTTACCTAACATAACAGATATATAGGTACTCTATAATTCTATAACATTGTATATATAACCGGTTTATGTAACTAAATGTCTAATTCCATACCATTATATTATTATATAAAACAGTGTGATATATATATATATTCTTCTTCACTGTGCAATATTAAAAATAAACCATGCATGCCTTCATCAAACCATTTAATTTCTTATTTAAACAAACCATATATTTTATTTATATACTAAATTTGACTCTTATTACATCAGACCTTTATATATATATATTACATAAATTTGGGTATTTTTGGGATCGAGGGGGACTCAAACACACGACCTCGTGTCATAGATGTGAAGGGTTTTACTGTTTGACCAACCTCATCTTGTCACTCTTACATCATACTTATTCATATATGTTATATATGTTTTAATTAATTTAATTAAGAACAAATACTGCCCTCATTGAACCGTTTTTCTTCTCTTAAAAAAAGTAAAAGAAAAAAAAAAAGGTAGTTGGATTCCAACCACTTATATTTTCTTTTCTTTTTTCTTTTTTGAGGTACAACCACTTTTATTTTCATTCAAACATCATATGACTTCTTTTTTTTGCATTCAATCAGAACATAAAATGTTATACATATTTATTTTTGTTTAAGAAATAATACTCATGATCTTTTTCAACATTCAAAGCTCCCTTTTTCATATTCAAAAAAAAAAAAAAAAAAAAAAAAAAAAACTCCCTTTTTTGATAGAAAATATCACATGCTTAGGTCAGAAGTTTGACCAACAAATGAAGATTCATGTAGTACGATCCAACCTAATTAAGTTGGGTGATGAAATATAGCTTAAATAGCCATCAAAGCCTTCTAAGGACAGATGCATGTTAGAGCATTTTTTTTTTTCTCTGTTTAGCAATTTGGCATATTAAAATGAAGAATATATATATTATAGTAATTATGAAATGAGGTATACCTTACTTTAATTTTGGTAAAGGCTTTAATGAAATCACATCGATTTTTATGAATTTTTTTGTGGATGTTAAGTTTAATGAAATCTATCTATTAATAAAATTTGAAAAAATTTCAAATACTAGAACTATTTTTTTAAGTTTTCCTATATTTCTCTAATTTTTCCGATGCCTTTATATCTAACAAAATTGGGATAAACAGTTTTAGTGCTTGAAAAATTATCAAATTTTATTCATAGGTAGATTTGATTAAACTTAGTATTCACAAAAAAATTCAGATCAAAATTCATAAAAATTGGTGTGATTTCATCAAGGTCCTTACCAAAATTAAAATAAGATATACCTCACTTGATAATTACTATATATATATATATATATATATGAAGAAGATAGTGTAGGAAACTGAATTGGAATAAAATTTCTTTCTATACCTAAAATCTCTAAAAATTAAAATAATAATAATAATAATACAGTCCTAGGTAGGTTATCTTTTGTTCTTGGAAAACAAAAATCCACGATAATGAAACCTGGAAGCTAGAATCTTACCAGTTTGATCCACTTATTGCCTGAATTTATAGATGTTAGCATATGTACAAGATGGTACATATACTTTCTAAGATTTTTTTTTTAATATTAAAAAAAATAAAAAATGACATTTCATCTTATATTTAATCAAGGACTTTAACGGGTAAGTGAATATACGACCCTTTAGGCTACGACATACCCAAATAATAAACATTCATGTTATGAAATATCTCTTAAACAAAAACCAATCAAATAGAATTTTATTTCATTTTTTTATTTTTATTTTTTTCTTAAATTATTATATCAGGCTATCAGCTTGCAAACAAGTCCAAATTATCTACAATGAATAAAAGTAGGGGATAATTCGATTCCTGATTCAAAAACTGTTACAAGTATCTGAAATCTCATAATTCGATACATTATAATGTATTAATTAATGTTGTGTTTGAAATAATGTCTTAATTAAAAAGGTGAAAAACTATGCTTGTTGTGCTTGATAAATATTTTCCTACTTTTTTTTTCTTTTTTTTTGAATATTTTCCTACTTAAAAGGTGGTATTATATATTTTCCAACTAGTATGCAATAAAAGAAACAATGAAAAGTTGATCAATGGATATTATTTTTGTTTGATGGTTTGCAGGAAGTTTGGACACTATGCAGAATTTTCAAACGAATCCCATCATACAAAAAGTACACACCCAACTGGAAACAAAACTCAAATCGTGATTCAAGTTCGAAAACCTGCAGTTTGGAATCCGAAATCACTACTGAGCAGTACATGGGTTTTGGAGATTCTCTTCTTCAACAAAACCGAAACGCCAACGTAAACGTCATCGAAAGAAAACCATTGATCAACTACGTTGATGAAAGAAACAGCCATGTGTTTATGAATCATCAAGCTCAGTCTCCATTTACAGCAACATCCTACTCGAGCTATTCGAATCCGAATAATATTGGAGATGATTTCTTTATCAATGGAAGCTGGGATGAGTTGAGATCGGTAGTCGAGCTAGCCGTTGATCCTTCTCATCATTTTTATGCTTGTAGATAAATCATAAATCCGGTGCTATATTTCATATATGTACTTTTAAGTTACCATAGGATTTTTTTTATTATTATTTATATTCTAAAACTAGGCACTAGACCTAATTACAAACTTATTATTTCAATAAATACGGAGTGAGCTATGAAGTATTATAAATTTATAATATGAACAGATGTGGATCTACTTTTAGGGTGCGTTTGGTACGCAGGACAGGACAACTAATGACAGATTGTTCTTGTCCCGCGTTTGACGCGACATTGGCGTGGGATAAGGTGGGACAAATTTCATAAAAAACTGTCCCACCCCACACCCTCGGCCAAGTTGCTCCATGGCATGGGACAAGGGTCAAAATGACATATTTGCCCTTCCAATCTTAAGAAAATTACAATTCTGTCCAATATAAATTAAAACCCCAGCTTTTTTTCTCTCATCTTTCTCTCTTGTCTCTTCTCTCTTCTCTCCAACCCGATCATTGTTCTTCTCTCCAAACCGCCGCAACTCATCGCCAGCTTGGTTTGCCGTTGCAAGCGTACACCGCCGAACCAGGTATGACCAAGCTTGATGTCACTTCTCTCTCCATCTCAACCGTTGCTTGGCCGCCGACGAGGAGCCACGATATCCCGCAGTCTCTCCCGCTTGTCTCTCTCTTGATTTTGGGTTTTGGGATTTTGATTTTGGGTTTTTGGTTTTCGATTTAGGGTTTTCGATTTTGGATTTTGGGATTTCAATTTTGGGTTTTAGGATTTCGATTTAGGGTTCTTGATTTTGGATTTTGCGATTTTAATTTTGGGATTTCAAATTAGGGTTCCCGATTTTGTGTTTTGATTTCTTTCACCAATTTTTTGATAATTAGTTTAGTTTATTTGTGGAATTATTTGTGCTTCTTTTGTGTTTAAGGGTTCAAATAGATTGAAAGAGATTTAGGGTGCCTGGGAGCTGCTGTGTTGTAGTGAGCTATGTTTTGCTCTGCTCTGTTTTTCTCATGTTTGTTGTTTTCTTTTTGGGGTCTTGTTTTTGCTCTCCTAAATCCTTTTGCTGTAGCTTGGATTGTTGGGTTGCTTTTGCTCTTCTTGAATAAATTCATGCAATTAAAAAAAAAAAAAAAAAAAAGGATTGAAAGAGATTTTGGTTGATATACTGATATGTTTGTTCATACTTCATAGTTCATTTTCAATTCAATATATATATATATATATATATATTTTTTGATGATAGTTGCTAACAGCAGCAAAGCCAACCAAGGCCATACAATAAACAGACCAGCACATTACACAAGCAAATCCGCCTGTAACAGACCCCTGATACAATATTGAATCTCTAGTAAATTTACACTTTGTTAAAAAAAAAAAAAAAGTAATAAAATTGAGCATAATTAAGTATTAAAACTGATTTTAAAACAATAAAAAAAAATGATAAAATAAGTCTTTCACCTAAAAAATGACAATAGGGACACTCTGGTCATTTGAACCTCTTGTCCCGTTCTGTCCCAGCCATACCAAACGCATAACAGTACAGTCCACTGTTCTGTCCCAAACCTTCCAAACACAATATAGAACAATACATCCTGTCCCGTCCTGTCATGTCCTGTCCCATCTGCCTTGTCATGTCCCGTCCGCGTACCAAACGCACCCTTAGAGATTCCAGATCGAAGATATGAAGCAGATTTCACATTAATCTTCACAAGACTCAAGGGCTGTTTGTTTTTTTGTCTTAAGTATTAAATGACCTTATTTCAATTAAGTAAAGTAATATCACTTAATATTTAAGACACTTCAATTTTTTTGTTTTTTATTCGAGGTTATCTCACTTAAATATTAAGTGGTTTTGGTTTTACTATTCTACCCCCATTTTAACAAACCATTTAACTTTTAGGATACTTTATTTTTATTTTTTAATATGTTTTCATTTTTTAACAAATATTTATTTTATATAAAAAAGTAATTGTTTCAATATACAATTATTTATTAATTTAAATATTTTATTTAAAATAAAATAAAATAAAATAAATCCCCAATTTACTAAACTCAAACCCTAACCGTAACTAACCTAACTCTAAATTAACATAGGAGGAGGAGGCGTCGCTGCTGCCTCCCTGGGAGTTGACCGGAGGAGGCCGGCCGACCTCCTCTCAATTGAAGGGAGGCCATGACCTCCATTAAGACAAATGGGAGGAGGTCGTGGCCTCCTCCCTTCAAAATTGAGAGGAGGCTAGCCGGCCTCCTCCCATCGAAGGCGAGGAGGAGGCACCCGCCTCCTCCTCCTCTTATGTCAATTTAGGGTTAGGTTAGTTAGGGTTTAATAAAATTAAGATTTTTTTTTTATGGTTAGGATTTGAGTTGTTTAGGAAATTGGGGATTATTTTTTTTGTTTAGGAGTAATTTTGGTAATAGATTAATTACAGAGGAAATAGGGGTTAGTAGTCAAAAATTAAGGCCTCTTACTGTTTTTGTCCACCGTTATCATTTTTATTGTTTTTGTCAACAAATGGGCTGTGAAGACAAAATTGCCCCTATTTTTTTTACAAAAGCTCTTCTCTCTCCTTTTCTCTCTCATTTTCACCAAATCAGATTTTTTTTTTTCCTCTTTCTCTCTCTCCTTTTGCTGCCTGACGCTTCCTTCTTCTTCTTCTTTCTCTCCTTCTTCTCTCCTCCTCTCTCCTCCATCCGATCTCTTCTTCTTCTTCTTTCTCTTTATTTTCGCTCTCCTTCTTCTTCTTCTTCTCCTTCTTCTCTTTCACTTTCTTTTTTTTCCGGATTTTAAAAAAAAATCAGATTTTTTCAAATAAAATTTTTTCAGATTTAGTGGTTTTTCGATCGTCGGTCGTCCGATCGTCCCTCCTTCTTCTTCTTCTCTTTCTCTTCTCTCTTCTCTCTTCTCTTACATGTTTTTTCCAGATTTTTTAAAAAAATTTCAGTTTTTTTTTTTATTTTGAATTTTTTTCACGTTTTTTTTCCAGATTTTTTTTTTAATTTCAGTTTTTTTTTTTTTTTTTTTTGAATTTTTTTTCAGATTTTTAAGGTTAGGTTATGGTTGTGGTTGATTTTCCAGATTTTTTAAAAATATTTCAGGTTTTTTTTAAACAAAAAGTTCCAGATGTTTTTTAAAAAATTCAGTTTTTTTTTCTTTTTTTTGTTGAATTTTTTTTTTTAAAGGTTTGGATTTGAGTTTTGGTTGTGGTTGTGCTTAAAAAATTTTCAGATTTGAGTTGTGGTTGTGGTTGTGATTGTGATTGTGATTGTGATTTAAAAAAGGTTTGGATTTGAGTTGTAGTTTTGGTTGTGGTTGTGATTAAATTTGAGTATTGTTTGTTTTTAAAAAATTCAGATATTGATTTGCTCAAAAAAAATTTCAGAAATTTCAAATTTGAGTATTATAAGTTTAAGTATTGGTTGTGGTTGTGATTTTAATTTTTTTTCCAGACCGGTGTGTTTAATTGTGTTACTAGTGACCAATTAAACACAACACAATTAAACACACCAGGTGTAAACCAATTAAACACACTGGGGAACCCAATTAAACACACCAACATTATCATTAAACACACTGGACTAATTAAACACACCAGGCAAAATGAATTAAACACCGGACTAATTAAACACACCAGACCACCAATTAAACACACCGGACAAAATGAATTAACCACACCAGAGAAAAACCAATTAAACACCGAACAAAATGAATTAAACACACCAGAGAAAAACCAATTAAACACACCAAGCCAAACCAATTAAACACACCAATGCAAACCAATTAAACACCCTAGGCCAAACCAATTAAACACCTCAGTGCAAATCAATTAAACACACCAGTGCAAACCAATTAAACACCCTAGACCCTAGTGTGTTTAATTTTTTTTGCCCTGGTGTGTTTAATTGTTTTTGTCTGGTGTGTTTAATTAGTCCGGTGTGTTTAATTCATTTTGCCTGGTGTGTTTAATTGGTGGTCTGGTGTGTTTAATTCATTTTGCCTAGTATGTTTAATTCGTTTGCCTGGTATGTTTAATTCGTGGCCTGGTGTGTTTAAACAAAATAAAATCTGAAAAGTTTGTTTGAAAAAGATCAAATCCGAAAAATCTATTTTTTTTTTCAACAAAACCCAAACCTAAACACAACTCCCACCATTCATAAAAACAACCCCAACCCAAACTTAAATACAACCACAAATCAACAACTAACACTTAAATACAAACCTTTTTTTAAATCTGAAAAATTTTCAAAAAAAAAAAAACTGAATTTTTTTTCAAAAATCTGGAAAATTTCCCAAATCTAAAAATTTTCCTTTAAAAAAAAAAGGAGAAAGAGAAAGAGAAAGAGAAGAAGAAGAAGATGATGATGATGAACCCATGAGAGAGAGAGAAGCTGTGAAAGAGAGAAGAAGGAGAGAAAGAAGAAGGAGGCGTGAGAATATGAGAGAGGAAAAAAAAATTGTAAAGAAGGGCAATCTTGTCCAAAATGTGGATATGTTGACAAAAACAATAAAAATAATAATCATGGACAAAAACAATAAACCCCATAATTTTTTGGCTAGTTATGGAGTTCTCCCATATATATATATATTACTGTTAGTAAAAAACTAAAATATTCATAAGTTTTTTTTTTTTTCTTTAACTATTAATCAGAGATTGATCAAGAAAGTATGGAAACATAATTTTTTTTTTTTTTTTGAAAAATGGAAAGAGATTAATTAGGAGAGAGTGTTTAATATGGTAATAACTAATAACAGATTTAGGAGAGAGAGTTTAATATGTAATATTTAATCTAATGATTTAGGAGAGAGATTTTTTTTTTAATAATTTAATTAGTTTGGAGTGTTTTTAATTTTTTAATTTTTTATCTTGTTTAGTAATTTTAATTTAGGTTTAAATTGTCATTAATAAAAAAATTAAATTGGAGTATGAATAGATAATTTGTGGATTGTAAGGAGAATCTCTCATTTAATAAGTCATAACTAACACATTGATAGTTGCTTCCAAAATTATCCTCATGTAATATAGGTATATATATATATATATATATATATATATAGAAATTCTATTATCAGTTCGAACTGACAAAAGTTATATCAGTTCCTTGCATGTGGACCACTGAATTTAAATACTTTGACTTGGCTGTATACACTTATCAGTCAAAGTATTTAAATCCAGCGGCCTACATACAAGGAACCGATATAACTTTTGTCAGTTCGAACTGATAATAGAAAGACTGTATATATATATATATATATATATATATATATATATATATATATATATACAGATTTTTAGTTTTATTGTCAGGACGAAGAATGTGAACCACTAGATTTACATATTTTGACTCAAAGTGTATGCATTGTCAAAACTTCTCCATAATCTGTGGTCCACATTCTTCGTCCTAATATATTTATTATCAGGACGAACTGACAATAGAAAGACTGTAATATATATGAAAGATATATGAAAACTTGAATTGTTTTAACTAGATTCGATTAAACTCAGAAATTTATAAGACTAATAAAAAAATTAAAGTTTTCTAAACAATTACATACACACAAGAGTAACAAAAAGCATTTTCATATTTCAATTTTAAAAAAATAAAAAAATAAAAGTACTTCTTTTTTGATTTTATATATATATATATACATACATATAGTTCTTAAAAATCAAGCTTACTAGTAAGTTTTTTTTTCTTAATAGAAAATTATAGATATATATTCAAAGGAGAGAGAGTTTAATATGGTAATTAAAAATTTAGTAGAGAGTATTTAATATGTAATAATTAATCTAATGATTTAGGAGAGATAATTCCTTTTTTTTTTAATAATTTAATTAAAAAAAAAAAGAATAATCTAAATGAAGTGTCTTTAGAACTTCTTAAAATATAAATTTTAATAATGGAGTGTTCTTAGAAAATGAGTGTAAAAAGAAAAAATTGGATTGTCAAAAGAAGCTCTCTATTAAATAAGTGAAAAGTCAAAATTTTTAACTTTTTATATAATATATATATATATATATATATATATATATATATATATATATATATATCTTAAAGAGAAAATAGCACTAGATACTTTTAATTGGCGGATGAAGTCCCAAAAAGGCCACCGACTATTCAAATTGTTCCAAAATCACTATTTTGACGAAACATTGTTTATTGGCAACCATTATGTTAAATCTAATAGAAAGCTACCGTTATCTATGGCATGACACTCCTAAAGAATAAAATAGCACTAGACACCATTAATTTGTGGGTGGAGTCCCAAAAAGGCCATTATTTTCATCTCAACAAACTATTCAAATCTGACCTATGTCCACATTCAAGTGCACATCTCTAAAAATACTCAACGTTATTTGCTCAAATTTTGACACAAGAAAGTAGACATGCAAACAAACACTTTTCATTCAGAAAATATTCCAAATTCGATTTGGAAAAGTGTAAAAATGAGCGATGAACACAGCTCATTCGCGGATTCACGTTGCTTCTGACCTTTGACTGAATAATTGATCATAACTTTCAAAATACCGCCTAGAATTTTACATTCTTTATACCGTTGGATTCGTATCGAAAAATCGAAGAACCCAATGTGGACAAAAAAAATTATTTCCTTGCCAAAAGATACAGTTTTAAGGAAAAAGAGCGATGGACACACCTCACTCACGGATTGCGCGTCGCTTCTGACCTTTGACTAAATAATTGATCATAACTTTCAAAATACCGCCAGAATTTTACGTTCTTTATACCGTTGGATTCGTATTGAAAAATCGAAGAACCCAACGTGGACAAAAAAAATTATTTCCTTGCCAAAAGATACAGTTTTAAGGAAAAAGAGTGATGAACACACTTCACTCGCGGATTGCGCGTCGCTTTTGACCTTTGACTGAATAATTGATCTTAACTTTTAAAATACCGCCCAGAATTTTACGTTCTTTATACCGTTGGATTCGTATCAAAAAATCAAAGAACCCAACGCTAACGAAAAAATTTATTTCCTTGCCAAAAGATACAGTTTTAAGGAAAAAGTTTACACAAAAATATCTCCAGCAGAACACAAAACCACACAAAAAATGAAATGAAAAATAAACCGATTTCTTTTGCGTTTTTTGTAGTAGTGACTTGAAAAGAAAAGTGAAAAAACGTTTTGAACATCTTTGTCAAATTGTGCCCTAAGATGGTGACTTGATGATTTTACAAAATTGCCCCTTCTTGTTTTACTATTTTAACCTCGATTATAACAGGTTATGACATAAGCAAATGGTTTATGACATAAGCAAACGGACTTCAAACAATTAATGGGCAAAGTGGTAACAACTGATACTTTCTTTCAATGGAATGGTTAATTTGAGCAATTTGAAAAAATTAATGACCATTTAGGGACCGCCTCACCAAATTAGTGGCTCTAGATATCACTGACCATATCTTAAATTAAGATTTAATTTTAAAAAACAAACAAATCTATTTATCTTAATATAAGTTATAAGAGGTAATAAGTCTTATATTAAAAAAAAAAACAAATGGCCCCTCACTTTTACGCTTTGAGTTTCCACATATAAATCAGCCAAATTTGCTAGCCAGAATATTAGTTAGCACGTTAGCACTTGGAAATTTTTCTCTCCAATATGCACCTAATTACTTTTTTTTTTTTTTTTTTTTTTTTTAACAATCTTGTTGTAAATGTAACCATTTTCGATGGTCGACTATTGTACCAGAACAAATTTACAATTCTAGTGTTTAAAATCTCACCTATAATATTGAACTCCACGATATTATGAACTTGATAAATATAGTATACAAAAATTCAACCACAACAAAATAAAATTCTAGATATTTACTTCAACGAATCGGTTTTGCTGTAATGTGGTGTTATTAAATCCTGTAGTCCAACTAGTTAGAATTTAGAAAGTATGGTGGTTGGTGGTCTCAATCATGTCGTCAAGAACTGGTAAAAGTCAGTCAAAGGACATGAGCACATCTAGGCCCAGCACACGACACTTTTTTCCTTTTTCTTTCAGGCGTCAAATACTAATCTACTGTTACGAGACGACTGATAATCAAACCACAAATTGACATCATACAGCTTCTGTATAGCTTCAAGATGGTTTATGAAAGTGAAAAGGAAAAAAAAAAAAAAAAACAAAACAAAATGAATTTACCAAGATGACATTTCTGTGAGTGATTCTTTAGTTTACATGTAATGATGTTGTCCACTGTAAATGTACTAAATTTGGAAAATCAAGGCTGATGAAAAGAATTTGCACCTTGCTCATGGTGATTATTAACAACTGGAATATCCAGACTGCTTCCTTCTGTCTCTGGGGCAACTTCTCTCACGTCAGCTATCCTTGCCTCTGTTGCCTGAATATCACTCCATTCACCGTCTGTGATGGGCCGGTGGTTCACCTGATCCACTGTCATATGGACCACACTCTCCCCCGGTACTGGTACCACTCTAGAAACACTGAGGCATGCTTTGTCCACATTCTCCTCTGACAAATCTACATCCTTTGTTTCTGGAAGGGAGTTACCGGTATTTGAGGACTCTGTCTTCTCCTCAAAAACTTGCTTAGTTTCAATCTGCTGTCTGTTAATAGAGAACAGATGTTGGTATCAACTTCAAATTATCATAAGTAACAGTACCCAAAACCCTGAAATTCTATGCCTCAGCATTGATGATGTGTGTGCATCTCTTCAATGAGGGAAAAGTGCTAGAGTAGCTTACAGATTGGCAGGTAAAATTTATAGTGGAGCTCTTCCACACATGTGAGGAGGAACTGGTCCCTGCCTCATCATGAAACAGTAGAGTACTCCACATCACGATATAATTCACAACAAAAGAATCTGAAGATCCATTTTGCTATCATCTTCTAAATTTAACTATAGCCTAATTTTGGTCCAAGGAAAACATGTTGCAAAGGGACTAATGTTGCCCGGAAACACAACTTTGTACCATGTGAGACATTAGATTCCATTATTCTCAAGTTCAAAGTAGCTTTCAATTTGTACTTGAATATTTTGAGAATCTTTACTAGACCTTTTAATAATTAGATCCAAATAAATTGAAACAGATGCTTGCATCCTCATCAACCGCTGGTTTTCTTTTCTGGTTATTCATATCATCCTATGTAATCTACATTCCAAGATACTTTTGAGTTGAGATATAATTTCTTTCATTACAGGCAATGTGTATCCCAAAGTACCGACATAAAGCAAGAGTTGTAAGAACTACTAATGTGTTAGCAGAATGACCCCTATATTGGCAAAGAGAGAGTAGATGCCAAACCTTTGAAGTTGTGACTGTAACATATTCACATATGCTAGAAGTTCTTCCTTGCTTTTTACTGCATCTGCCTCTCTCTGAGCAGCCTCCTTTATTCGAGCTTCAGAATCTGCTTCAGCAACCCTGACCTTCTCCTCTCCTCTCACAACAGCTGCTTCTAATATCACGACACGCTCTCTAGCTTTTCCAAGCTCAGAACGCCATAGATGTGCCTCCTGAAAAGCAGAGTCTCTCTGCTTAACCAACTGATCTTTTTCTCTACTTATGGCCATGAATTTTTCTTCATACTCTCTCAGCTGAAGATATAAAAAGAAACCCCAATTAAACAACAATTAAAATGCCATCCAGTATCAAATATTAGCATTTCTCTTATCAACCCTAATCAAGGAAAAAAAAAAAAACTAAAAGTGACTATCTCAGGACTGCAAATTAATATTTTTCCATTATAACAGTGGAGATATTAGATCGTGTTTGTTTTTTGAATAAGAGTTTTCTTCAAACTTGATTATTAAATACCATATCACATATCAAAAAATAAGACTACACAATGAAACATTATAAAAATGAGAGATTATTAGTACCTTCAACATGCATGTCTCCAGCTGTTTCGCTGAATCTTGTGTTACACGCTCAATTTCGGCGAAAGCAATTCTCCTTTGTTCATCCATCGTATGAGCTGCGGATGCTGCAGCCTCAGCTGCTTCAGCGGTCTCAGTTAGTTTATCTGCAATTTCTCTTATTGTCGAATCACGAGCACGAAGGTCCCTTGCCAAATTCTGTAATTCCTCATCTTTAACTCGTAATGTCTCCTGCAAGAAATATTTCCATGTAATACCGAAGCTAGATAAAACTTAAAATTTAACGTACTTCACATTACCATCAAAAGATTAAAAAGCCATGGTTGGCACCATGCCAAGCAATGCCAGTACTGGACAAGGCATGATTTGTATTAGCTGGTCCAGAACTGGATCGATATTTGGCAAACAGAAGTCAAGCCTAGTTGTATGATTTCAGAAACTCCCTAATGTAGGACAACTTTAAGAAATAGAGGTTCTATAGTTAATTGTTGGGAAAATAGTGCAGTATGGTATGGCATGATTTATAACTTATATTCTGATAATAAGATGCTCCCCAATTATTTTGCTGTAATGCTTGCTCATAATCAAAATGCATTTTGTCTTGGTTGATGTGCTTTGGGCCTGTTTGGCTAGGCTTTTGGAGAGGTGCTTTTGGCTTTTGAAACCTAAAAGCAACTTAGAAGAGTGTTTGGATGTCTAAGCAAAAGAGCCTCCCATTTTTTAAAGCTCTTTCAAGAGAAGCCAAAATTTCTGGCTTCTCATGAAAGAGCTTTCACCAAAAACACGGGAAGCTGGAATTTGTTTAATGAAACTTTTGTATTTGTCAGTTTACCCTTCTATCGAACAAAAGCAAAATAAAAATTACACTCATATCCTCTCTTTCTCTCCTTCACTGTCATCTGCAACCCATGTTCCAGATTTTGTTTTTTTAAAAGATCCAAGCGATTTCTTTACAAAGAAACTCAAACAACACAAAAAATAATCAAACTGAACCATGAAATTGATGAATTAAAGAAGTAGAGGGAAGGATTCAAAGGTAATGGGTTTGCTAGAGAGAGAGAAAGGTGTGAAAATAAGAGAATATGAAAATGAAGAGAAAAACTTGAGACTACAGATAGTGAAAATTGCAGAGAAAAAAAGAAAGGTAAAAATGTGGGTGCTCAATCTTCCATGGCAGCGGAGAGATGTGTGGATGTGTGGATGTTTGGGTGTGTGGTGGGTAGGGTTGGACTGTTGTCTGTTGGTAATGGTGGTGTGGGTTAGATGTCAGCGACTCAGCCATTGGATGAGCTTAGTTTTTTTTTTTTTTTTTTTTTTTTTTTTTTTTTTAAGGAAAAGATGAGTTTTTTTATTTTTTATTTTTGAAAGATGAGTTTAACTTTATCATTTGTTTTATTTATTTAATTTTTGAACTATGTTTTATTTTCATTTGACCTAATTATATTTATTATTTATTAACAAAAAATACATTTATCATTTTTTTTTTTTTGAAATAAAATACATTTATCATTTGACTATCATTAAATTTTTATTTATTGAGTTTATTTTAAAATTATTATTATTATACCTATATTATTAATCAGTTATTTTAATTAGAAAAACATATAACTATAAATTTTGTTACCTATATTATTAATCATTTATTCTTATTAGGGCATTATGGTATATTCTAACTAGGAGATATTTTAAAATATTTCAACCAAACAGTCTCAAAAACTCTTTTGGATATAAAAGCTCTTTTGAAATACATTATCCAAGCAGTCTCCGAAAAGTTTGAGCTTTTGCTTCTCTTCTTCTCCTATCAAAAGCCAAAAGTAAAAGTTATCCCAAACGAGCCCTTTGTACAGAAACAAACTCTTAAGTGTATAATTCATGGATTGTTGGCTGTGATAAAGAGATTTACAACCATACTTGACAGTTAAATTGAACAAGTCATTCTTATAAATTGTATCAGCATTCAGCAAAGATCTCAACTCCTAAACTTTGGATTTGTTCCCATATAATCTCGTGTGATTCGGCAATTGACTTTGGACAGGAAGTTGTTTGCTCTAGTACTAGATTAATGTAAAATAGTTCTGAAATGAAGGACTTAAGAAATTTAGATGGATGGGAAGATAAAAGACTGGGTGTTTAAGATTTCATTTGGATTTCAGAAGAAAATTGTTTGGTATTAAAAACTTATAGAACTGAGAATTAATTAATTGTGAATCCATAGCCAGTGAAAGTACAATGAATAAAAACTAGAGTTTTTTTTTTTTTTTTTTTGAAAGGAACTAGAGTTTTATGTGGGAAGAAATTAATAGTAAATGAAAGGAAAACTACAAGAAGAAAATTACTTTCTGACAACCACAAATAATATCAAATTTTCATTAACCCACTCTGGCAATTCTAAAAGCAGTATTTAAAACCCCTCCATTATATGTCCAATCAGGAAAATAAATCATATGATGGAAATTCCTAAGAACCCCAAACTCAGGAATTTACATAATAAAACTTAACCTCAATAAACTAAAGACCACATGAAGACTCATTACTCAACTTAAAACCAGTTAACTTCACAAACTAACTTTATATTGCAGGAATTCATCTTTTTAAGATCACTTTCTAAATTGCAAAATACAATTACACCTTAATTCCTATAAATATATTGAATATGCACTTCATATTTGAATTAAGAACAGAGTATCAGAACTATAATAAGTAAAAAGTAAAGATTCAAAAAACAAAAGGGAAATTGCATTCACTTTACCTTCATAATGGTTAGATCATCCATTGGACCATCAGTAATTCTATTTGTAACCATTCCTAGAGCATTTCTCAAAGAAATCTGCATTGCAGCTTCAATTTCTTTGGAGCATTCCAGGGCTGTAGAATTCGCAGCAGCAACTACTGTCGCAACTGTGCCTAATTTTGCAGAACCAGTTCCACTTAAGGAGTTCACAGCCTCTTTATGGGCTTTCAGAACCAACTGTGCTGCACTGATTGTTGAAAAGGAAACAAAGAAAGATTAGGAAGGGGCAAGAGAGGTATCAACATTAGCAAGTAAAATATGAATATATATATATAAACCAATACTGTCTTCATCAATTGTGTAAAGGTCTTGATTAAAGCTTTTGTTGTATTAATTAGTCTTTGAAGCTAATCAAGACTCATCAAGTCTATTTCATCAAAACTAAAATATGAATATGTATATATATAAACCAATACTGTCTTCATCAATTGTGTAAAGGTCTTGATTAAAGCTTTTGTTGTATTAATTAGTCTTTGAAGATAATCAAGACTCATCAAATCTATTTCATCAAAACCTTTATACAATTGATGAAGATGGTACTGATTTTAACAAAAATCTCTCTCTCTCTCTCTCTCTCTCTCTCTCTCTCTCTCTCTCTCGCAAAAAAAATCATGCGCCGGTTGGAATTAGTGAAACCACACGAAAAATTCGTACGGGATCCCGCATTTATATAAAAATTATCAAGTGCACAAAAAATTCGTGCGCCGGTTGGAATTAGTGAAACCGCACGAAAAATTCATACGGGATCCCGCATTAGAAAGTTACTATATATATATATATATATGACTGACATGGTCGTTAAAAGAATTGAGACCATTTATGGTAGAAGAAATGGGATCAACCAAATGAAAATGACTTAAGCCAGCACTATGGACATTATTAGGAGTTGTTACCAACTTTTTGTTGTATATATATATGACTGACATGGTCTTTAAAAGAGTTGAGTACACCATTTATTGTAGAAGAAACGGGATAAACCAAATGAAAATGACTTAAGCCAGCACCACGGACATTATTAGGAGTTGTTATCAACTTTTTGTTAGCTTTGATTTCAAACTGCTTCTGCACTCTAACTTTAAGGCATATACAAATTAGGCCATTTAATTGCACTAAGAGTCGATCTAAGCCCAAACAAAACTGCAATTGCTCATGATAGAATCACATTATTTTACTGAAAACCAAAGCATATTTAAGGGAAAATTAATTACAAAAAAGAGGAATAACGACCCAACAAAAGAAAACAAGAAACATGAAGATACCTGCTAAGTCCTAAGACAAGGAAAATTTTCCAGATTGATTGATCTATGTAATAATAAAGTGAAATATTACCACTAATTCCAATGCTTATCAATTACTTTTTTATCTTTCAAGTATCCTAACATATTGACTGACGCCTTTTACAACAGTAATTAAACATTTATAGTATCTTCTGACTGCCAAAACCTTTGTAAAGAAGAAGAAAGAAAATCCTAACAAGAAAAGGTCCATCCAGCTATAGCACCCCAGTCATGATAGCTGGAACCGTGGAAAACAAAATTTTACAAGAAATGATTTATCAAGGGATGTAAGTGTTATGAGAGTTTTATAGCTGATAAAGGCAAGGCTATTAAAACAAAAAGGTCAATTTTCTACCCACTTATTCTCCCAAAACCAAATTTTCTCCTTATTACCTCCAACAAAACTAATATGAGAGAGAAGCTTACTGCTGCCTTGTAAAAACGAAGTCCAAGGACAACAGCTGGAGCCTTCTAACAACCATATTGGTTTTGCCTATTTATGATCAAGACCATAACGTGAATAATGAAATGCAAAAGAGAATATCTCTCTATAGAACCTCCACAACCTTTTCCCTACCAGAGTCAAGTTTCCTTTCCCTGAGTTTCCCACCCATAGACTAACCATCCTTATCATCAGATTAAGATATAAGATATAGCATTCCCTTCCACCAAATGATATTTCTTCACATTCTCCATATTCCTCCCATTAGAAATTCCTCATTAACGTCTAAATTCTCTTTGTAACCTTACTTGAAATCCTTAAAAGAGATAAAATATGTAGCAAATAAGTCAACACTAATTAAATTAAAGTGAGTCTTCTTCATTCAGATAAAAAAGCTTTTTTCCATCCCTTGAATCTTTGTTTCACTTCTCCCACTCCAAAATCCCAAACAAGGCTGCTCTTAGGTTTTCAGCTAAAGGGTGTTTCAAAATCCAACAACTTACAGTTGCTTCTGTTTGCTAAAGATCCAGCTGGCTCCCTTCTTGATTATTTCCAAAAACAAGCTTTTAAACATATTGAGTTTTAGCCTTGAGAACACAGAAAGTTCAACTACAGAAACAATATTAAAACCTCATAATTGGCATAGCAATGATATTCATAGTACACATTTGAACTACTAACTGTTTCTCTACTATATGTTCGGACATAAAATAACAGGCAAACTCTATATTTGTATATTCAATTGTAAAACCTTGTCAATCTTCTATTCTTCTTATAAATATATAGCAGGTATACACATAAAAAAAATAATAATAAAAAAAAAAAATTATCCTCTATATATAAGAGAAAATTGAAATAATAGAGCCACATCCTGCATTACAACATCTGGAATAACCAACAATGTGTGAAAAAGAATTGAATAACTTACTGTAGAGTTGATACCCAAGCTCTAGCTGCACCAGGAGTTTCTGCACAAAGGAAGTAGTCTTTTTTCTGTGGAGTCCCGATATCTAATAATATAGTTAAGAAGAATGCAATTACAGCAATACCAATTGAACCATATAATGAAGTTCTCAATCGACTGAAACAAGAAGATCAAACCCTCAATCTTTTCTTTATTTCTTTTTTTAAAAAGGAAAAAGAAAAGAAAAGAAATACATAAGAATATAAGATTAATGTGGAATTGGGGATACATAAACAGCAGCCATCATACTTGGGAAGTCCACTACAGCACATACAAGAGAAAATGGGATGTTAATAGCTGTTCAAAATAGTTTAATCACAAAACTAATACTAGGAGCAAATATAAGCAATCAAGCTTAATTAGAATACATCAATCTTACTTGAAGTTCACAGGTGACAATGAGATCGTGCTGTTTTCATCAAATACAATGGTTCCCTTGACAGTTGGCTCATTTCTCCTTGTCCTAAATCATGCAACCAGCAGGTAAACTTGATGATGGGTGTGTTCCAGTGAAAAAAGTGAAGCCACATAAAAAATAACCTGCAATATAAACTTACTTGTATTCCATTTTTCCATTCGTTGGGTCCAAGATCACCCACCTTTCATTCCATTTCCTCAGCTATTGAAATAGAATACATTAGATAGATTATCATTACGACATAAAGCACAAGTCATACTTCGGATAAATATTATCATGACATAGAGATACCACTAAACAATTATCCAAAGTTTCTACAAAGACTAATCCATACATTTCAGTGAGAAATCAAATTATATATTTGCACCCTTCAATAAGTTCCAAATTGATGACCAATTCCCTCTTAAATCACACATCTAACGTGTATTTCCCAAATTATTCTAGCAATTCAAGTGTATCAATGATCTAATTTTAGATTAAAAGTAAGCGAACTGAAGCAAATATCAGGAAATCAAGAGAGAGGAGATCATTTACGGTTTCGGATCGCTTGAGAAGCGGGCCCTGCAACAAGTTGCGACCAGAACCAGAAGCCAGCTGCCGTTTGATCCTCTCCAAGCTGTTTTCCGTGTCCCCAACTCTCTGCTCCGCCATCAAAATCACGCCCAACAAATAATACTATTAAAATTCAAATTCACATGATTGTACATACACAGAAAAAGAGAGAGAGAGGGAGAGAGAGACTGACCGTGGAAGCTCCATTAGTAGATGCCATGGTAGATCAGTAGAATCAGAAATGTGCTTCTTGTTTTGGGTTTTTGATTATTTATTTATTTATTTCAATTACTTTGGTATTTTTTATGAGGTGTTTAACGAGAAAAGGCTGTTAGGTTTGATTCGTAGACTAGCAGTTGGTGTTGGTGATGACTAGGTTCGTAAACCGCGTACATTTTCTTTTTGAGTGGTGCTATTGGCACACCCCCTATTGATCTATTTATGCCCCTTTCTTTAATTATTTAGTTTTTTTATTTTCTCCTTATCAAAATTACTAAAAAGCCATATTAAAAAAAATATATTATTTTAATCTATCAGTCTTCTCTCTCCCAAATCTATTTTCTTCCTCCACGTCACTTTCTCTCTTCATCTTCTCAAACTATCAGATTTTCAGACTTCTCTCATTTTTAAAAGCTCCGCCGCTCACCGCTGCCGCCCACCGCTGCCGGAGAAAGTGAGTCGACACCACCCACACCAGAAGATGCGGGAAGTGACGATCTTACGATCTCTCAAAAGATCCGTCGCCAAACGAAATCGTTTTCTTGGTCAAACCGTCCTTCAAAGTTTCCTTCAAAGTTTGACGAAGTTGCCACCGCCGACATAATCACTGGATTGTTTGTTTTTTAAGGCCTGGTTGGCAAACTTCTATAAAACATTGCAAATTAGCTTAGTTTTAAATGCTTGATTCTTATTTTCTCTTTTAAATTGCAGTGCTAATGAACTTATTTTTAAGTAATTTGTTTTCTTACAAGATTTTCACCTGAGAGGTTAGAATTCCTTTTTTTATATCAAAATTTCTTTTTGCTTTTCATTGATTCAAAAGTGAGTTTCATCCTATTGATATTTCATAAATTTTTCTAATTTCGATTGTTTGCCTTTTCAATTAATTGACCTTTACATCTGCGGTTTCATTGGAAATCTTGGTCTCTCTATGTCATGTGTTGTCTTAAAATATCATATATGTATGTTTCCCTTCATTATTTATATGTCTGTAGGGTGTTTCAAATGTATCTCGTTTTGTGTTTGTTGTCGGCTTACTGTTTTTCGAAGGTCTTGCAACTGCTGTTGTTGTGGTTGTTCTGTTCTTATCTTCCTTGACAGTTTTTGTGTTTGGTGGCTGGAATGGTGGTGGTTTGTCAAAACTATTAAACCTGTTAATAGGGTACTATTTGGTGTAGCATGTTTTGACCCATATTTCGATTCCGGTTTATGATTACGAAAATAAAAGTTTGAAAAAGATGTCTGAGAATTGAGATAGATAGGGATAATTGGGGTTTATTAAGTTTGAAAAACAAGTAAAAAGGGTAGTTATGGAAATAAATAAAATAAATTAATAAAATAATTTAACTTTATTTAATTAAATCAAAATTTAAAAAATGGGGGTTTAAATAGATCAGTAGGGGGTGTGCCAATAGCACTACTCTTCTTTTTTACTGTTTTTTTTGTCTTTTTTCACTTGGTTTGGTTTAACTTCTTAGATTCACTAACGTTCATACGTTGCACGGACCACGTTACTGTACAACAGTACAACAGAAGGGGTCCTTTTTATTTCTTTATTTCTTTATTTATTTATTTATTTATTTATTTTTAGTAATATTAGTCATTCCAATTTTTTTTCATGACACATGAGGTGTTAATATCTTTTAAATCATGAGATTATATAGCAGTTAATATGATATTAACACCTCATGTGATGTGTCACATCATTTGGGAAAAAAAAATTGAGATGTCTGACATTATTCTTGTTTTTTTATTGAAAAATGAACGATCCTAAATTTTTCTAAAAACCGAATAGAGACTGAAAACTGAAACTAAATGACATATTTGTTTTTTAATTATTTTACATCTAAACATAATGTCAACTTATTCGTTTTTAAATATAAAATTGTTTGAAAACATATGACTTGACATTTATACATTTATTACTATTAATTGTTATGTATTTTAATTTGACAGGATATATATAACTAAATAAAAATAATTTAATAAAAACTAATCCATTTTTATGTAAATATTGATAAGATATTATTCAATGCTAAGATATGATAAATACTAATATTGAAATGGTTTTGATTTTTACATAATAAAAAAAAAAAATTGAATGTTCAACAATGGAATTGAAAGTGACTGTATAATTAAGGTTTTTTATTATTATTTTAATTTGTTTATAGTTATTTATCATTAATAATATGTCAAAAGAAAGAAATTTGTATAATATAAAATCATTGTAATATTGGAAATAATTATCTTTGCAAGAATAATCTTGGAAGGAAATATTTTAAATGTAATACAATGATTTATAATTAAGTGAAAAACCTGGATTTTTTACTTTGTATTTTAAGTTGTTTGACCACTTTAAAAAAAAAAAAAAAAAATCAAAACAAAAACAAAGCAACTTAATAGGTTCACTTAAGTGTTAACTATTAAGTGGACAAAACAAACGACCATAAATCGTATTTATGGCGCATTTACTAATTGGGAATGAGTGGAATCGGAATCAAGTTCCACCGGAAAGGAAATGGAAGGAAATCAAAATGAAGTTGAAAATTCCATTACTATGTTTACTCACTTTTTAAAAATTATAAATGGAATCAAATTTATACAAAGTTGATTACATAAATACCCTTATTTACACAAAATAGCTGTATATATACATATACATATGAGAGTTGTATGAGTATAGCCAATAAATAAATAAATAAGTCAATTTGTTTTTTGCCTTAGTATAGTTTTTTTTTTAATCATTTTTTTATAATTCACAATTCATATATATACATATATGTGTGTGTATAAATAGTGATGTATGAAAAAAAAAAAAAAAAAAAGAAGTGAACCACGAAGTATATAAATTTATATATATATAATTATGTATTTAGATCTTTTTATAAAAAAAAATAAGTAGAGATATTTTAGTAAAAAGATATGAATTCCCCTTTTCAATCAAGAAAGGAAACTTGATTCCCATGGTGGATGTGGGGAACTTAATTTCGGATATATGTGTGGGGTCCATCGAACTTAATTCCCCATAAATTTAGTAAACACGGAAATTTGAAAATCATGAACTTAATTCTCCCTTCCAAGTAGGATTATTGAATAGTAAACACGTTCTTATAGTATAAATTTTCTTAAAAAAATTTAAAAAAACTAACGTGTTTAATATATTTTTTTTGAAAACTATTGTTAAAAATGAAAATTATGTTTTGAAAATGATGTTTTTAAAAACGTAAATGCGTTTGGTAACGTTTTTTAAAAGTATTTTTCAAAAACAGAAAACGGTGTAAATGTGTTTTGTATTGTTTTTAAGTTTTGAAAACGTTGAAAAACAATAAAAAGTTGTTTTAGAGTTTTAGTTATAACTTTTAAAAAGTTGTTTTTTGTTTTCAAAAACACAATTTGTAAACAGTTGGCCAATACAACTTTAAAGTTGTTTTTTGTTTTTAAAAACATAAAACATTTTTTATAAAATGGATCCAAACGCCCCCTTCAGTTCATGATTTTCAAATTCCCGTGTTTACTAAATTTATGGGGAATTAAGTTCCGTGGACCCCACACACATATCCAAAATTAAGTTCCCCATATCCACCATGAGAATCAAGTTTCCTTTCCTGATTGAAAATGGGAATTCATATATTTTTACTAAAGTATCTCTACTTATTTTTTTTTATAAAAAGATCTAAATACATCATTTTATATATATATATAAATTTATATACTTCACGGTTCACTTTTTTTTTTTTTTTTTCATACATCACTATTCATACACACACATATATGTATATATATGAATTGTGAATTATAAAAAAATGATTAAAAAAAAACTATACTGAGGCAAAAAACAAATTGACTTATTTATTTATTTATTGGCTATACTCTTACAACTCTCATATGTATATGTATATATACAGCTATTTTGTGTAAATAAGGGTATTTATGTAATCAATTTTGTATAAATTTGATTCTATTTATAATTTTAAAAAAGTGAGTAAACATAGTAATGGAATTTTCAACTTCATTTTGATTTCCTTCCATTTCCTTTCCGATAGAACTTGATTCCGATTCCACTCATTCCCAATTAGTAAATGCGCCATAAATACGATTCATGGTCGTTTGTTTTGTCCACTTAATAGTTAACACTTAAGTGAACCTATTAAGTTGCTTTGTTTTTGTTTTGATTTTTTTTTTAAAAAAAAAAAGTGGTCAAACAACTTAAAACATTAAAGTAATGGATCTCTCATTTGAAAGTTAATTAATATATATATATATATATACAAAAAAAAATTCATTTGTGCGCATTGATGAATATTTATCAGTGCGTTGCATATAGATCACTAGATTCAATTGCTTTGACCTGGTGTGTAAGCACTTGTTAGTGCTTATCCATAATCCAGTGGTCCACATGCAACACACTAATAAATATTCATCAATGCATACTGAAGATAAAATGACTATATATATATTATAACAAATTTATTAGTGTGTTGCATGTGGACCACTAGATTATGGATAAGCACTAACAAGTGCTTACACACTAGGTCAAAGCAATTGAATCTAGTGATCCATATGCAACGCACTGAAAAATATTCATCAATGCGCACGGTGGAATTTTTTTTTGTATATATATATATATATTAATTAACTTTCAAATGAGGGATCCATTACTTTAATGTTTTAAGTTGTTCGACCACTTTAAAAACAAAACAAAACAAAAACAAAGCAACTTAATAGGTTCACTTAAGTGTTAACTATTAAGTGGACAAAACAAATGACCATGAATCTTATTTATGGCGCATTTACTAATTGGGAATGAGTGGAATCGGAATCAAGTTCCACCGGAAAGGAAATGGAAGGAAATCAAAATGAAGTTGAAAATTCCATTACTATGTTTACTCACTTTTTAAAAATTATAAATGGAATCAAATTTATACAAAGTTGATTACATAAATACCCTTATTTACACAAAATAGCTGTATATATACATATACATATGAGAGTTGTATGAGTATAGCCAATAAATAAATAAATAAGTCAATTTGTTTTTTGCCTCAGTATAGTTTTTTTTTAATCATTTTTTTATAATTCACAATTCATATATATACATATATGTGTGTGTGTGAATAGTTATGTATGAAAAAAAAAGAAAAAAAGAAGTGAACCGCGAAGTATATAAATTTATATATATATAATTATGTATTTAGATCTTTTTATAAAAAAAATAAGTAGAGATACTTTAGTAAAAAGATATGAATTCCCCTTTTCAATCAAGAAAGGAAACTTGATTCCCATGGTGGATGTGGGGAACTTAATTTCAGATATATGTGTGGGGTCCACGGGAATTTGAAAATCATGAACTTAATTATCCCTTCCAAGTAGGATTCTTGAATGGTAAATACGTTCTTATAGTATAAATTTTCTTAAAAAATTTTTAAAAAACTAACGTGTTTAGTATTTTTTTTAAAATGGTTTTTTTGAAAACTATTGTTAAAAATGAAAATTATGTTTTGAAAATGATGTTTTTAAAAACGTAAATGCGTTTGGTAACGTTTTTTAAAAGTATTTTTCAAAAACAGAAAACGGTGTAAATGTGTTTTGTATTGTTTTTAAGTTTTGAAAACGTTGAAAAACAATAAAAAGTTGTTTTAGAGTTTTAGTTATAACTTTTAAAAAGTTGTTTTTTGTTTTCAAAAACACAATTTGTAAACAGTTGGCCAATACAACTTTAAAGTTGTTTTTTGTTTTTAAAAACAGAAAACATTTTTATAAAATGGATCCAAACGCCCCCAAAAATTTGTTATAATATATATATAGTCATTTTCTTCTCAGTGTGCATTGATGAATATTTATTAGTGTGTTGCATGTGGACCACTAGATTATGGATAAGCACTAACAAGTGCTTACACACTAGGTCAAAGCAATTGAATCTACTGATCCATATGCAACGCACTGATAAATATTCATCAATGCGCACAAAGGAATTTTTTTTTGTATATATATATATTAACTTTCAAATGAGGGATCAATTATTTTAATTTCGATAAGGACCTTGATCAAGGCCGACCCTAGGGGTAGGCCCAAGAGACAACCACCTACGGCCCCTCAAAATTAAGGGCCCCCAATTTTTATTTATTTATATTAGCTATATATTTTACAGTTGGGTTAACCCACATGTGATTTTTTAAAAAAGCCTAGTAACCGGCACAAGATTAAAAGAAATGCCCACTTTGATTAAAAAAGGACCCACTTTGATTAAAAGTAAGTAACACATTATTTCTTTCTTAAAAAAAAAAAAAAAAAAAAAAAAACATTCATTTATATATATATATATATATAAAGCTCACACATTAAACACAAACAACATTCTTATAAAACCATTTACCATATCACACAATCGAATATATATATATAATTTATCAAAGTTAGGTTTCTTCAACTCTCATCTCATATGAAATTTAGAAATAGAACCTTAAAAATTCAAGAAAAATTACGTATTTCGCTCGTAGAAGACTTGAATTCGTAGTTGTTTCAAAGGTAATTTAACCGATACACTTCTTTTTGTTTTTCTTTTCTAATTTTGTTAGAATTTTGTTTGTCTGAATTTGAATTTTGACAAATGTGTCAAGTTTCGATGGACCAAATAATCTATTAACTTTTGATTTGCCAAATGATGTTTTTTTTTTTTCATAGTAATTGGCTTAACACTATGAATTGTATCAATCTAATGCATTGACTGAATTCAATACTATATAATGGTATAATTTGTTTAATAAAATTAATTGGGATTCATTTTCTATAGTTTATAGTAAAAATCTCAAGGTCGACCCTGTGTCGAGGGCCTCATTTTTTATAGTTCGCATTGGGCTCCGAAAATCTTAAGACCAACCCTGACCTTGAAATTATATCAATTTTTATGTTTTTTTTTTTTTTTTTTTTTTTTTTTTTTTTTTTTTTTTTTTGTGGATAATAGATTAATTGAAATATACCAATGAATAAAATTTGATAATTTTTCAAATAATATAACTATTAATTTTTTAAAATTTTCCTACATTTCTTCCAATTTTCTAATGCTTTAATATTTAACAAAAGCGGGATAAATAGTTCCAGTGCTTGAAAAATTCTCAAATTTTATTCATATGTATATTTCATTAAACTTATTATCTACAAAAAAAATCATATCAAAATTCATAAAAAATAATGTGATTTCATCAAGATCCTTACCGAAATTAAAGTAAAGGATCACTCACTTGAAAGCTACTAATATATATATATATATATATATATATATATAATAGTTTTCACATCGATACGCATTGATGTATTTATATTAGTGTATTGCATGTAAGCCATTGATTAAGCATAAATGAATGTTGACTAAGTCGAAGTAGTTGAATCCAATGGCTAATATTTAAGAAACTGATATCAGTGCGCACCGATGGGAAAATGACTAGTATATATCAAATATTGCATGGTGTTAAATTCTTTACCTTTGATTATATATACTTGCTTTGTTTGTTGACCTTTACACTGTGTTTGGTTGGATGGAAAAATGGAGGGAGGGAGAGCGTTGGAGGGAGAGATCAAATCCTTTGTTTGGTCGGAGGGATGAGAGGGAGGAGAGGAGAAGAGGAGGGAGAGAAGAGCCATCTAGGCCCACCATATTGGATCCTTCCAATTATGGCGGATGAGAGGAGGGAGAGAAGATGGGAGGGGAATTACTATAATGCCCTCCAATTTTTTTAAGGGTAATATAGTAATTTTACAAATTAAATACCAATCCATCAATTCAACCCTCTCTTTCAATACTAAATAACATGAAAGATAGATGTTATCATCTCTATCCCTCCTACTCTCTCTCCCTCTTAATTCATACATCCCTCATACTCTCCCTCTCTCCTACCAAACATAGTGTTAAAGTTAATCATTGACGTGAAAAAGTTAAAATTGGTCGTAAGTAATTTATTGTCATATAAAAATAATTGCAATTTAATATGAAATTTAAGGAGGATTTACAATTAATCAATAACAAATGAGGAAACATTATTCTTGCATTTTTCCTTAAGATGTTCCTTATGTTAATAAAAATGGCTTATGTAGGTTTTTTTTTTTTCCAAAATTTTCACAGCTAACTGTTACATAATTAGATAAAAGTCTAAGTTGTCATTGGACTTTAATTGACTAATTTAAAAAAAAAAAAATACACGATAAAATGCAATATATATATATATATATATATATATATATATATATACATATGGATCTTCATTATCTTAGAGATGAATAGTGGAGGTAAAAAATAAAAATAAAAAACTTTAAAAAAAAAGAAAAGAAAAAAGATTGATCTCTATTTTTAATCTCTAAGATGAAAGATAGAGATCAATTAAAAAAAAAAAAAAAACTGAATTAAAACATTAATAATAAAGAAATCAATCTCTCTCGAAAAAAAAAAAAGAAGAAAAAAAACAAATAATAATAAAAAATAAAAAACTTAGAAAAAAAGGTGGAAATCCAACCCTTAGATCTCCACCTCGATCAGTGGATCTCCATCTTAAGGATGGAGATCGCTGGGAGGAGGTTGTGCCTCCACCCTCAATTTTGTCGGGAGGAGGCTCCTCCCTCAATTTCATAGGGAAGAGGCACCGTGTGTGCCTCATCCCTACGTTCTAACCGCACGAGATGGAGATCCATTAGATCTCATTTTTATTTATTTTTGGATTTCATATCTTTTTTCTTTTTAATTTGTTTTATTTTTGTCTTTTAACTTCAATCTCCACTACCTAAATGAGTTGTTTTAACTTTCATAAAAATATATAAATAAATAAATAAGTTGTTTTAACAAAACAAGGACTAGTTTGACGAAAAATGCAAAATATAAGTACAAAACTGATGTTTCCTCATTTGTTAGGAACTTAATTGTAAATCCCCCTAAATTAAATATATATTGAGCAATTAAACAAATTAAATAAAGTTTAAAAATTTACACTTGTCCATAATTAGTATATCCAAAAGAAAAAAATGGATAAATTTAAGATTAAAAAAAAAAAAAAAATGTGACTTTTATCTTCCATACACAATTTTGCTATGAATTTAAGTTTGTTATCTACTATTTATTAGGCTGAATGAACGACATTCACTACAAATTCACATTGAACAGTGGTCCTATAAGGCTATAACTTTATTAATATATGTATGATTGAGTATATCACTTAATGACCTTGTCTTGCAAATAAACAAAATTTTGAATAATATAATGGCATTTTTTTCACGAGGAATGCACTTTTATTTATTTATTATTATTTTATTTTTTATAAGCGGATATCATTGTGGGTGAAGGTTTGCGGCACCTTCTACGAGAATGAGTTGTACAAGTGCGACTTGGAATGTGGTAATATATACTGAATCTGTATAGTTGATGGGTAGTTATATAAAAGAGAGTTTTTTTGTTTTTTTGTTTTTTTTTTTTTAAGTTTTAATTTTCAAAGTTTTGATATTTATAGACTATCGGATTGAAATCCAATGACTATAAACTAACTAAACAATATATTATATACATACAGTTTTTTTATTGTCAGTTCGTCCTGACAATAAATATATCAGGACGAAGAATGTGGACCACAGATTATGGAGAAGTTTTGACAAGTGCATACACTTTGAGTCAAAGTATATAAATCTAGTGGTCCACATTCTTCGTCCTGATATATTTATTGTCAGGACGAACTGATAATAGAAAATCTGTATATACATAATAGTTAAATTTTTTTGTGAAGTCTAGAGAACCTTGGTATTGTTATTGTAATTTAAATCGGTATAACAAAAATTTAAAGAAAAAAAAAAGGGTTAATTGCATTAAAGCATCCTAAATTTGTTCCTTAAGGCAAAATACAATAAGTTTTTCATAAATTTAACACAAACATATCCCTAGTGTTAATGTCAAACCATTAAAGTTAACGGTTGACCAATCAAATATAAGAAAAAACAATTTTACACCAGGCACAAAATAAATTTAATTATTATTTATATTTATATTCATTTATTAAAAAAAAAAAATGTAAAAATTCCTCCCCATCTCAACTTCATCTTCAATATTATTATTAGTTTTTTTTTTCTAATTAAATCTTCTTTATTAAATTAAAATTTTAAAAATCATTTATCAACCGAAAAAAATTCAAAAGTCTTCAACATCATCATCTAACATCTCCATTTTTTTTTTTTTTGAAACACTAACATCTCCATTTTCAACATCATCATCTAACATCTACATCTTCAACATTATCATCAAGCCCTCATATTCATCACTCCCAAGTCCCAACCAAACACAAATCATATAATGATTCAAAAACTAAATGATTATAAAAAAAGAAAAGAAAAATGGAGTAGACTTGGTCCATATTGAATGGAGCCGCTCTAGTGAGCTCGTCCTCCATCGATGGGCCTCGAGATCTATCGATCGAGCACACTCCGTCGATGGAGCAATCTCTATCGATGGAGCTGCGAGCAATCTCCATCTCCGATGCTCCATTAGAGATGGAGCTCGATTTGGAGATGAATCGATCTCTGTATCACTCTTATATATATAATAAAGTGGGGATCTCCTCCATCCATTTTTTTTTAATTATTTAAATAACAGTTTAACTTAATTCATTTTAACTGCAAAAGACTAGTGCTTGTTTGGTTGAGTTTTCTACTGCTTCAAAAGGTTTATTAACGTCTATTTGAGTATTTTAGAGTTGTTTGGTTAGGCTTTTGAGATTGTCTATTTTAAATTGAGTAGAGGTTTAAGAGTAGATGTCAGTAGAGTTTAAACCTTTACTAGGCAAAAGCTCATGGGGAGGTGCTTTTCCAAATAATTTTTTTTTTTTTTTTAAAAGTCTACTGGCCAAACAACTATAATTTTTTTTTTTTTTTCAAAAACTCTATTTATAATATATTTACTACAAATAGATCTTTTACCGGTAGAGGTTTTTCAAAAGCCCAACCAAACAAGCTCTAAACTACTCTTCTAACTTTCACTGCGGATGGTAGGAGGTTAATGCAAGGTATATTTGTGTTGAATTTCTTAATTTAGCAACTGTTTGCCTTAATGAAAAAATTCAGCGTACTTTAATGCAATTAACCCAAATAAAAAATATATAAAAAGTGTGTACATTTTGATGTCAAGTGAAGTAACACTCCGGTTTCCCGGTTCTTTATTTGAAACCCCCAAAATTGAATTCCCAAAACCCAAAACCCTAGGTGAGGTCTGAGGAAGACGTTAGCCGAATCGAAATCGAAAGAAATGGGAGAGGTAGTGAAGGGAGGAGGAGGAGGAGGAGCATTTGCAATAACGCCGCACAAAGTATCTGTTTGCATACTCATCCACATGTACGCACCTCCCGCTCTCATGTCTGTCCCCTTCCCTTTCTCTTCTGTTTCTCAGCACAACCGCTTCGCTTTGTTCTTGCTTGCTCTCACTAAGGTTCTTTTTCTGCTATTCAACCAACCTCGTCTATTTTATTTAATTATATTTTATTTGGATAATTTTTATTATTTTTGTCACCATTTCCAGTCTTGTGATGACATCTTGGAGCCCAAACTGGATGATCTCATCAACCAAATGAGAGAAATTGGCGACTTATTGTATCAATGGTTGACTGATCAATTAATTAGTAGGCTCTCATCTCTATCATCGCCTGATGATTTGTTCAATTTATTCAGCGAAATGCGAGGTCAGTATGTTGTTTCATGACCCCAATTGCATTTTAGTCTTTCGTGTTACTTTACTCTGTTAACTGTCATTTTGCTTTCTCTCTTGTTTAGGCATCCTTTCGGGCCCTGACCCGGAGGACGAACAAGTCAGTTTGGAACCTACTAGCAACCTGGGAATGTATCTCCGTCGTTGTCAACTTTCTTTCAATCTTTTATGTTTTGAGGTATATCCTCAATATATACACTGGTTTGCTATGTTATTTACTTTGTCATGGGATGATCCTTTTGCATTGCTTGCACTCTTCTAGTCATATACACTTGTTAGAAGTCCTCTGCATATGGAAAAATGATATCTAATGCGTTGCTGCATATCACGATTATAAGTCAATATAACCCCTTAGTGCGAGGATAAATAACAAGAAATGAGATGTGTTGTAAGATTTAAGGTCCTATTCGGCCCATTTACTTTAACCAAGAACTCCAAGGATAAGTCTCAACTTTAAATTGATCTAATAAGTTTAAAAGCTAATTTTTTTTTTTTTTTTTTAGTTGAGGGAAGGGGATTTGAACTTTGGACCTCAATATTTTTTGGAAGGTGTGATCACCACCAGGCTATGCCTATGACCATGTCTAGAAGCTAATTTGTTTATTGCTTAATTGAGCCAAGTGTAACTATATATAAACTAATCCATAAACTTTTTATTTATTTATTTATTTTATATAATGTTGATTGGAAAATCAAAATTTCATTTAAGTATCAGTATCTTATTATCAGTGGTTGAACTACAAACCAAATTATTGTTTTTTTCTCTTCCCAGGATATATATATATATATATATATATATATATATAATATGGTGGCCCCCTTGAATGTTTACTGCATTTTGTACATGTTTTTTCCTGTTCTAAGATTGTGATCCAAGGCTAGGATAATGTTAGAAGGAAAGAAGGAAATTTTTTGTAGTGATAGGAACTAGGAAGAAATTAAAGGGTTAAAACTAATGTTGGTCATTGACTAGCTTAGTTGGTGAGATTTCTTACACTTGTATAGGAAGCCTTGGTTTTATATTTTATTCACATCAAGGTTGGGGGGTTTTGGTTTACAGTTTAAGTTATGTTGTCATTTTACTATAAAAAACAACTGATATTGACTAATGAAAGTTGGATTCATCATTCATCTATTCATCTTCCAATCTTCCATATCGCCCGTTATTAAATTAATATCAGCCAGTATTGCATTGCACAGGTATTTACAAAAAACAAAGAAGAAATCCTCACATATATATTTTTTTATAGGAAAGTAGTATGATTTTATTGAAGAAAGTAGATACAAAAAGGTGAGTAAGATGTCTAAACTCAAAACCCTTTTGTGGACTGAAAAAAATAACATGTTTGGAAACTTGTATGATCTCTGCCCCAAACCCAACAATTATCTACAAGAAATGCATCCCTTGCCAAAAGTATTAAATACAAAGCTACCCCAAAACCGCTTCCTAACTTAGAAGGATGAAGAAAAACAAAGTATCTTGGAATTTCTTGGAGACTGAAGCCCAAAGCGAAGCCAAGAAGAAATCCTTACAGTGATGATGAATTGATGATAGCTTAATTCCCACTTATATGTGTCATCTACTTCTTTATGCTGATTTTATCTTTCCTTTTTTGTTTTACATAATAATTTGTTTTTGAAATTTTAAAATCTTATTTCTTCAGTCCCTTTTCCTTTATAGTTTCTCTAGTAAATATGTAAAAGTATGAAATGTGAAAGTGGTCATTTTTGACTCATTATGGTTTTGTTGCATGTAAAACTCTACAACTTGCCGGTTAATTTTTCATATACATTTAAGGCATGATACCAAAATTGGACAAATAATGAAAGGGACAACAGTTAGTATAACTTTATTGTGACTGCTTTTCAACCCATATATGCTTTTTTTATCTATATTTTTTTAACTATAAATTTGGATGTTGGGAGAGAGGGATATCACTTGAATCCGTAACTTCATTGATGTGGGTATGAAGGGCTTACCATCGGGCCACCTGGCCCAGCTCAACTTTTGTCACCCATATATGCTGTTGAACTTTTAATAATGCATTTATATGCTGTAATGTTTATCTTCCTAGTCTGGTCTACTTTTCCCCATTCTTTTTTCATTTTGTAAGAACTTTGATTGCTATATTGGTTTTTTTGTTCACCCCTTCCCTTCCCGGTACCCTGTCTCCTTTCCTGTCTTTTAGTTCTACTAAAAGTTGTAATCGTTGTTTTCATATAAAATGGAGAGTCTAATGTGTGCCTGATGTACTCTTTGCCATTACCTCAACAACTGAACTCTTTTTATTTCTAAATTAAATGCAGGGTGTGTGCCATCTTTTGACAAATATAGGGATCTACTGTAAAGAAGCCTTCTCAAGTTGTCCAGCTTATGAGTTGCCTCGTTTAGATGATTCTAGCAATGATATGGAGGCACTATCAGAATATGAGAACATGGATTTAGAGAATATTGTTTTTGAGAAAGTAACTGAAGAAATTGAAGCTAGGAAAAAGGCTAGTGAAAAGGTTTCTTTTCACCTTCATGCACCAAAAGCACTTTTTGGATTGGTTGAAGGTATAATGACTTCATTCTTGTAACTTATTTCAATTTAAGTTATGTAGATTTCATTTTTTGATCAGAAACAGAAAGAAATTTTATAAATATAAAAAACGATGATACAAAAGAGCGAACCGGCCTCTTCACTGTAGAGATACTCTAGGTGAATTTTTTGTCCCATTTGGGGGAGGGGGAGGTAGCTAAGGTAAAACTCTTTGGTGGCTGCCATGTTGGCTCTCCTTTGGGTTGTTTGGACGGAAAGGAACAGAAGAATTTTTGAGGATGAAACATGAGAAGATATTTGCTTTTTGTGAAATAGGATTTCACTCCTGGACTTTGCATTGGACTTCATTTTCTTCCTTTTTAAAAGAAGTTCCTTTCTTCTTTATCAACCTTAATTGGGAAGCTGCTCTAGTTGGATAGTGTCTGTTTTTGTTCTTGCTATGAGCTTTTTGGTGGCTTTTGTATAGGCATTTTTGTCTTTTGGAAGCTGTTTCCTTCTTCTGTTGTTAAGGATAGCTTGCTCTCTCCTCTTGTAAATCTTCTTGTTCAAAAAAAGAAAAAAAGAAAAAGAAGAGCAAACCAGCTGTCCACCTGCTGGGGATACAATGAAAACAGAAATTTAATACAATCTATAAAAACTTATAACAAGTACAAGATTGTCTAACAACAATCTCCCAATTGAGTTGAATTACCAAAAACAGAAAAGAAAAACCTCGGAGTTCTCTAGAAATTGAATCCCATAAAGATGCTAAGCACAGAGCCTTATCCAAAGAAAATTACAATATTCCTCCTTGTTCTTTTATTCCTTTCTAAACAAATTATCCAAACACATCATAAATTCCACTGCACAACGGCTTTCTTTACTCCCCTTTAATCCCCCAAATCTTTTCAATTAGAAATAACTTTTAAGTTTGAGATTATATTGAGATTTTTATAGACCTCTTACTAAATATACTCTAAGAATGTGCAATAGAATCATGAGTAGTTGAAGTTAGTTATTATTTGTGGTGACTACTTTGAAGTTGCTTCAACATTTATCTCTGGCTGGTGATTGCCCCAACACTTTTTCTTTGTATTGATTTTCATTTTTTGCAAGCACATGACTTCTTGTGTAGATCTTTTATTTGGTTTTAAAGCTTTCCCTTGTAATATTATAGCTTTAATTTTAGTTTTTTTTTTTTTTTTCCTTTTCCTCATAGATCTTTAATTGTAGTATAACTTTAACTTTTGTGTATTTATTAAAATAGGAATTTATACTAGCAGTTTTGTCATAGGTATTGAATTGTGTTGTGATGGCCATTGCTACTCTAGTGAGTCACACATTTGTTGTTCTCTGGGGATGTGCAACAATGGGTCTCCTTTTAAGTAGTGTGGATGGAAAAGAATAGAATAATTTTTAAGATAATATAGGGGAAGAAGTACATATTTTGGGGACTAAATTCATATCTGCAGTAGCCTAGGGGGCAGTTCAGGTTTTGCATTTTAAGGGTTTTGTAAGGGATTTTGTACAAGTTCTTTTTTTTTCGTTTTTGAATTGGTCCTAGTGTTTTTTCTTTGCTCTGGACAGTTTGTTCACCATACTTTCTACATCTTTTTATTTCAATAATAGCTTTCTGTTTCTGTTCCAAAAAGAAAAAAGAAAGATATGGAAGTATCTTTTGGGTTTTTCTTATAAGCAATTTAATGTATTACATAATTTGATAGGATGGTTAGAATTAACTATCTATGAATCTATCTATAAATTTTTTTCTTTTGGTGCCCATGTCTCAGGAATATCTTCCTAGGATCGTAATTATGTAAAATAGACTTTTTATTTTTATATTTTTATCCCTTTCAAGAGGAATATATAATGTTCCATTTTATAGATGTCCAATCTTTGTAAATGCCAACCTTACTCACGTTATGGACAACTGCAAAGTCATCACCTTTCATTTGTCAGGCAGCTGTTGAGTTCAGGATTCCATGGCGGTCTTTCGTGACTCTTAATTGGTACCCAACACCGTTTCCACTTAGAAAATCTTTCTACTTTACACCAATATGTCTGCCAGCATTCCCACCTTGCTCAATTGCATTCGCATCCCTTCTGCCCTTTGCCAAAGCCATATTGTTTGCAAAAATGCTTGTGGGAGGAGATAGATTCCTTATGGTGTAGAGTTCATTTCTTAACATCTTTATGGGCTTCAGTCTCAAAGGACCATATTTTTTATTATGAAAAATGGATACTGTCTTGTTTTACTTCGTGGAAGTTTTATATAGAGCTATGCTATTCATGTGTTAGTTCTGAAAATTTTATTGGTGAGTCCTGGCTCATTTTTAATGTGGTCTTCCTTTTTACCATTTTAGTTTCCATTGTTTCTGATCTAAAGACATTTGGTTTTTCTGATTCATGCTTCCTTCTGATATATTGTTTAACATGGTGAGGTGATTAACAACACAATGATGAGAAGTACAAATTAAATGTACAGATATCGAGGTTTCCGCTGTGCAAAAAGCCAAACAAGGTGACAAATACAGAGAAGCTTGCTCATACATACATCCGCCAAATGAAGCATTTAGAGATATTGATTCCAATGCGGGGGCATTTCTACGAACGAACTGGCAGATGCAAGGATACTTAATGGAGCAATCTGATGCAATTGAAAAGTAGTTGTACTTTTGACTTGTCTATCTTTGTCTTTTATTTGTCAAATGTATTTATTATTTTATTATTCTCAATTTTTTTTTTTTTTTTTTTTTTTTTTTTTGTGTGTGTGTGTGTGTGTGTGTGTGTGTGTGGTAGGTATGGCAGTTCTTTCTCTTTAAATGCTTTTGAAATTATTCTGAGGCAGCTCCAAAAACTGGCTCCTGAACTACACCGTGTAAGTTAACATGCTTATCTGTGTTTGCGAGTTTCTATTACTCTGTCTGAACTAGGTGACCGATATTATTTCAACTTTAAAATTGCTTTTTCACCCTTTTTCTTCTCTGTCTCTGCTGTGTTCAAAAACAGGTTCATTTCTTGCGTTACTTGAATAGCCTGTATCATGATGATTATTTTGCTGCTTTGGAGAACCTTCATCGCTATTTTGACTACAGGTAAATAAAAATTTAGCTTTGACATGCTACTGTTTCATTTCTGGTGTCATTTCTTACAACAGGTAACATTGGTTTCCAAAAGTACCTTGACATTGCTCCAATTTGAAATGCCCGTGGGACAAGGGAGTCTCCATCTTGGTTTTGTTCCACTCTTGAACAATTATTATTGTTTTCTTTTTTCCAGTTAGCTGCTCAACTTTTCCGATTTTATCAGCTTTATTTGTTTAAAATTTTTCTTTATCCTGAACTTATAGGTCATGACTCATGAGTAGTTTCAGTCAGTTACATTTCAATGAATAAAAAAAGAGAATGATCAAAATTACATCCTACTTAGGTGGTTTATTTTGGTATTTCAAATTATGTTAGAACTTAGGTTTTAAAGTTGGACTTTGTTTGCAGAAATAAGACTAGATTTCTACAAAGAAGAAAAAAGAAAGAGTACATTAATGTTGTTATTGTCAAATGGGACAACCCAATTGAGAAATGCCTTTTGGGATTTGTTTACAATATGTAATCTGGGTTATGATGTTGTAGCATTAAGATATGGGTCTGGGAATGCAATCTGCTTATATGGGGAAAGTTTGCAGGTGCCGTGTAAGCCAAGTCTATGTGGACTTGTTTCTGTTATTGAATTTTTTCTCTTTCCCTATTATGAAAGATAAAGGAAGATCTTGTTATAACAAAAGAACTGATAATTGTTAACACAAAAGTGCAGGGACCGAGGGATTTGATTTTGCTCAATCTTCAATGGCTTGTAATAGTTTTGGGCGATATGAAATTGCCTTGTTATGTTTGGGGATGATGCATTTTCACTTTGGACATCCAAAGCAAGCTTTAGAGGTAAGCATGAGGAAAGGGTTACCTCCCCCTTAGAAAACCTAGTTAAGCTCTTTTGAGAACAACTGAGTTCTTGTTCATTGATTGTTTTGCTTGATCATGTCCAGGTTTTAACTGAAGCTGTTGGTCTTTCTCAACAGGTAATCTTCCTAGTTTTTTAAACTTTTGTGGAGTTGTAATTTTTTATGCTCCTACCCATTCATTTTCTTTTGTGAGCCAATCTTTTGTAATAGAAAACATTATCTATGCTAGGATTGCTAGGTTTTGAGTTTTTTGGTTTTTAACAGGCAGAGAGAAAGTAGGAGTCATAGCTGTTAAAGAATTTCTTAAAATTCTACTGTCAACTCACAGCATCTACTTAAACTCTTTCAAACTGAATCCTTTTATTAATTTGTCTATTTTAATTACAACTAAGCCCACCAACAGTGAAACAAGATGAAACCCTTACAGTAAAACCCAGTAAAGCTAAATGTATACTGGACTACAATAAGCTAGCATAATACATTTAACATATAGTTTATAGGACTGAATAATCCTGAACCACATGATCCTGTTAAATATCCATTTGTCTGAGAAGTGCCTAGTAAGGAGCTACCCTCCCAGCATGTCAGCAAGTAATCATCTTGACCCGTCGAAAGTACCCTTACTCGCTTTAATGCAGGAAGGAGGATAGCCTGGTAGTGATAACTGCTGCAGTATTGGATTCCTAAATAACAGCCTCCTGGTTAGGTCAAGTCTGTAGTTTTTAACTTATAACTGTCAATTATCATTTGAATTGATAGAAAACATAAAAGGTTGATACAATAACGGTGTTGCTAAAATAAATTGTAAGTTATTTAAACTAAATTGTGATATTGTTGGGACATATGTAAATATATACTACCCAACTCTATTTGTTAAGCTATTACTAATATAAAATTTAGAAAAAGAAAAGAGTAAAGAAATGATCAGGCAATTGGATTCTGACATCTTTTTATTTCGGCTAATAAACATCACTTTTATTTTATTTATTTTTTGAAATTACTCATCTATAGAAGAAAAGAATAGGAAATAAAAGCCCTAATTGTAATACCAGATATCATTTTAACATGACTAACAATTCAACGAGAGATGATTTTTTTTTTCTCTAGAGTTATTAATACATGAATTACACATTGTTAGTTATTTTGTGAAAGTCAACCTAACAACTCAATTCATTTCACCGGACCTTGTCAAACACACTTAGTGGGCAAGTCTACATGGTCTTTTTTGAGGGGTTCATGAATCACGAGTTGAATACCCTATATTTTTGGTGTACCTACGCACCCTACACCAAGTTTTCCTATATATATATATATATATATATATATAGTAACTTTCTAATGCGGGATCCTGTACTAATTTTTCGTGCGGTTTCATTAATTCCAACCAGTTGGAATTAGTTATTCCGCACGAAATTCGTGGGGGATCCTGCGCTTGATAGTTTATATATATATATATATATTATTATTATTATTATTGTGTGCGCCTTTATTTTCGTTAATAATTAGAATGATGTGCATGCTATCTTTTAATGAAGTCTGCTGTTGTCATTTTCAGTTTATGATTAACTTTTTAACTACAATATTGCTTACGTTTTTAGTTTCCATTATTTCTGTGAACAAGGCCTGATGGTTTTCAATTTATGCAGCGCAGTAATGATACCTGTCTTGCATACACTTTATCAGCTATTTGCAACTTGTTGTCTGAAATTGGCATTTCAACTGCAACGGGGATACTTGGATCATCATATTCACCTATAACCAGCATTGGTACTTCATTGTCTGTCCAGCAACAATTGTTTGTTCTGTTGAAAGAATCTTCCAGGAGAGCGGAGAGTTTGAAGTTAAAACGATTGGTGGCTTCCAATCATCTTGCGATGGCTAAATTTGATTTAACGGTAATGGTGAAATCGCTATATGCATTAATTTTTCTTTTTGTTATTTTTTTTTTTTCCATTTTCTGTCCCTAAATCTTTGATGAAAGTTTATTGGTGAGTATGCCTTCTGCCTTAACTGGGAATAGATCTATCTTTTATGCTGTAAAACTTGTTACAATTGAGTCCTGACAGCAGTGTTGGTACATTTAACTACTTGTTCACTTAGCATATCATTTGGTACATGATATTTCCCTAACTTAATGAACTAGTTCTAGGACACCATTACAGGGGCATATAATGAATGGGACACACATGCATACTCATGCGAGGCACACATATTGTCGAGTTAATTTATCTTCTAGTATTCAAAATGTTATGTAAATATTAACTATTTGATATTTTTTGTTATTACGAAATTCATAAATCCTCACTATTTTACATAATGAAAGTTCTCTTCAGAACCGTAGGAATCAGGATTTGGAAGTGGGAACTTCACCATTTGCATTTTTTTTTTTTGGCAATTTAGGGTAGAACGTAAAAGTAATATAGAATTGGTTTAAATCATTTACTCCCATTTCCATTTACATCCACTCATATCCTTTTTTTATTTTTATTTTTATAATATTTATTTTAATTTTTAATTTTTTTTTATAAGAAACAGAAATTTTATAAATGGAAAATAACATCACTCATATCATAGAAAATAAATAAAACCAAGCTTGGAAGGCCCTAAACATTAGCAAGGTAGCTTATATATGTTCTGATACAAGCTAAATAGTTGTTAAATTAATGTGGCTGTTCCTTTTTGAGCTAGTGCAAAAGAGAAAAATGTTTTATAATTATCATTCATTCAGGTTTTTTGTATAACTAGAATGGTAATCTTGAGTACTACATGTTGACTTTATTACTTTGTGCGGTGGTGAGCACATGGGTGTTAATATATAACTATCCATATGCATACATTCCTTCCCTTTCTCTCTCTAGCACATGCATACACATACTTGCTGATGGATGTGTTCATAAACTAGAAATGGGCATTCTTAAGCATTCATGCTATATCTTTTGAATTTTGACAAATTTGCAATTTTAATTTGGTGCATATACGTATAACCTGCCTAAATTGTATGTCATGGTATTTAGTGATTTTGTGTTCTATACCCAAAATCATCAGGATCAATGTTTCTGCATGGAGATCTTTCATGTGAAAGTCCATCTCAAATTAGTGTCTTTCAATTCTAGCTTGAAACAATCTATTTTGGCATGGAAAAGGTTTTTTGTTAGAACTTTTGTGGTGGTCCTAAATCCTTGCTTGTTTAATTTCTAATTTGGAAGATCTGTGAGAAAAACAAGAAAAAAAAAAAAAAAAAAATCTTGATTCTTGTTTGAAACTTTTGTGGATGTTATTTGTTCTCTGTTAAGATATGGATGAAACATTGTGACAATATAATTTTCTTAAGGTTGGTAAAGACATCTTTAATAAAGTAAAAAGATAAGAGAACTTTTTAATGTTTTAATTTTTTTCATTATTGTGAGTAAATATTAATTGTTGCATTATTCTTTGCAGCATGTGCAAAGACCTCTGTTATCATTTGGTCCCAAAAATTCTATGAATCTTAAAACATGCCCAACTAATGTTTGCAAGGTAACACTTGCCTTTGTTATACCTGTGCTGTTCAGATAATCATAGCATCCTTATTTCTTTATTTATTTTTTTGTTTCTTAATGCTAGTGTGTTCTGTTTCATGTTATATGTATAATTGTTACAGGAACTGAGATTAGGTTATCACTTGATTAGCGAATTCAGCTCTGAAAGCTCTACAATGTCAATTGATGGTGCATTTAGTACTGCATGGCTTAAGAATTTGCAAAAGCCAATGGGATCACTAGTGTTGTCTCAAGAGAATGTCTCTACGGGTTCTAATGCTTTCCAATTTTGTGTTCAACCAAGTTCAATCCCTGGATCTGTATTGCAATTATTAGCTTCTTCGTACTTGCTCCGTGCAACAGCATGGGAGACATATGGCAGGTGATTTTTAATGATGACCTTGTAGTTTCACTTTTTCTTTGTTATGTCGAGCTAAATTTGTACAATTTAGTAACTCTAGACAAAATTCTAATGTTCAATAACTCTAATACTTTAGAGTGGTTGTAATTATTCAAAATGTTGGAACTTGCTTAACTTGCAAATAGAGTTCTGTAAGTCGCAAATTTATATGTAAATATGGAATAGGGTTCCCATTTATAGATGTCATTTTGGTATAACATTTTTTAGTATTATAATGTTAGTTTGAAAGTATGCTCTACTTCATAAACTACATGCTGTCATATTGGGTGCAACTATCCTGTTTTGCATCATTTTTTAAATACACATTTGGATTGCTTAAAAGGCTCTTGACCACTTAAATCTTTGAAGGGTGGTCTTTCCTTATCTTCTCCTGAGACATATCTTCTCCTGAGACATATAATTGATAAAGATTGGCCTAATAAAAAACTAAGTGGTTTTTCTTATCTGGCAGTGTATTCAAGTTAAGTGGTGTAAAACATTGTCCTGTATATGGTGTAATGTTAAGGCATGTTATGTTTGAGGGACAATGTATTGCCCCCAGAGTTCAATGTTGTGCACATGGTGATAATATATGTTCAAGATACTATTTTGATACTTAGGACTTTGCACTGTTGTACACTTAATTTTTATTGTTACAACGAGGTGGTAAATGCATTTCACTCTGTTTTGAATTACCTTGTTAGACTGGAATGCTTTTAGGTTGAGCATCTCGTCTTTAGGTAAATGTAAAGTGGGCTATCAGAACTATTTTTGGTATATAGAAAGGCAAGATGAATATTAAAGTTATATTTGCAACATCTCTAAGGCGGTTTTGGCATCTCTAATTGCTGTAGTTTCTTTGAGAATTCAGGAATACTGATGATATTCATGATGCTGGTATTTTATCTAACTTCTGCCTACTGTTAAGATTTGTCTTGTTTGGCTGATCTTTTTTTGTTTTTACCCTTTTTCTGTCATCAGTGCCCCGCTTACTCGAATAAATACACTGATTTATGCAACCTGTTTCACTGATGGTTCAAGGTACTTTTCAATAGAAAATGCCTCAAAATAACTTGTCCTAGTGCTATATTTCACATTCAACTCTTCTTATATTTATGGTTCTCTCTGTCATTTTTAAACCCTATTAACAAGAGGTTGACCTTTTCTTGGACATCCCCAGTTTATCCGATTCAGCATTAGCTCATGTGAAGCTCATCCAACATTTAGCTGTATTTAAAGGATACAAAGGTCAGATTAACTGCTTCAGTTTCTTAATTTTAGCGGCTAGCCCTCATCCATGTTGAAGATTGTGTTTGTTTGGCTTTCTGCTTTTTTCCCAAAAACTTTCTGTTTTAATTTTATTTAACTAGAACTATCAATGTTTCAAAGTTGCTTTAGAATTAGCTTTTGATGTTTTATTGGGTTTCAAATCTCCAAGTATCAATTATATGCCTGGGGTGTTTTCAATTGCAGTGGAATAGCATAGAATGATTTTTCTACTTTATGATGTGGCTTGGTGACCAAGAAATTCGGAACTTAAAAGGGATTTGTAAAGATTCATGAACTTAAGGGTTAGGTTATATGTCAAGTCAGATGACCCAACACTTAATTTTCAAAGTAGTCCATTTGATCACAAACATTTTAGTTGGTGGCTTGGTGCATCAGTCTGGTACAAGGAGATGGTTGCATGTTGGTTTGTTGTCCCCAATGTTATAACTTCAAAATTTTACATTATCTTTATTTGTAGTTAATTAATGAGCCATTTGCATTTTAAATTTTGTGGTTAGTATTGAATAATGGATTACAAAATTGTGAATTTATGGTTATTTTCAAATATTCGATCTGCTTGATTTTTCTGTATATGTTGCTCATTCAGAAAACTTATATATATATATTTTATCTGAGAAGCTACTGTACTCTTCTATCGTGTAACCGCTTAGCACTCTCTCACTAACACACCCCAAACATACCTCATTCTTTCTTGATCGCTCTGTGTTTTACTGTTTTTTGTTTCATTACTTGTAGAGGCCTTTTCAGCTCTTAAAATAGCAGAGGAGAAGTTTTTATCTCTCTCAAAATCAAGGATATTGCTACTAAAGTTGCAGCTGCTTCATGAGTGTGCTTTACATCGGTAATATTACCACTGCTAAGGTTGCATCACTCTTTAATTTCATAGAGTGTACATCATGGTCATACGCAATTTAATTATCAAATATATTTAGAGTGTACTTCATGTTCACACATATTATTTGATTATTCAGAGGACATTTGAAGCTAGCCCAACAAGTATGTGATGAACTTGGAGTCATGGCATCGTCCATAACTGGAGTGGACATGGAACTGAAAACAGAAGCAAGCCTTCGGCATGCTCGTACATTGTTGGCAGCAAACCAGTTCAGCCAGGTTTAATAATTTTAATTCTCTCAGACTTTGTAGCTCATTTTTCTCCATCATTCAAACCTAAGGCAACACCTTTTCTTATCATGCAATTTGAATTAATTCTTGGTTGTGAATGGATGTAAGGAATTATATTTTCTTTTTGCATGGGTCTCTAGATTCGTCAAATCTTAAATAAGATGAGATGATAAAGATTGAAAATACTGCTTCATTGTGATATACATGTTGCAAGTTGAAAATGGCGGAGTTGTCTTCTTATTCAATGGCATAGTCGTATTTAAGTGGCCAACTGCTCACTCCACAAACCAAGTCCGTTGGCTAAAAAGTTCGCTTTGCTCTCTTGAGAGTTGCACAATTATATGCTTTTGAACATGTTAATATTCATCCTTGATATTACAAAAAAATAATTTTAATAAAAGGAGATTGAGATTTACAATAGAAACCAGATTAAAGTATTTCTGCTCATATCCCAAGTGAAAAAAAGAAAAAAAAAAGTGTTTTCTAACTGTAGATGGGAAAACACTGCTCCCTCCTGGAAATTGTAAGGCCTCAACAAGGCCTGTCTGTGAATTGTGGGGTATGCCTCGAGGTGGAAATTCAAGAACATCATTATCCTGGGTCTTGTTAGTGTTTTTACTTTTTAGCATTGAATTTACTTATTGTTAGCATCAGTACTATCCAGATTTCAGCGTAGGTGGTACATAATCTTCAGCAGAAGGAACTAACCCAGTTAATCTTATCATTATGATTTATTCTTTTTCCCCAAATTTTTTTATCTGTATTTTCACAAAGCACTCCTTGCAGGCATCTACTGTCGCACAATCTCTCTTCTGCATGTGTTACAAATTTAATCTGCAGGTAGAGACTGCCTCCGTGCTTCTGTTGCTTGCTGAAATTCACAAGGTATGTTAGTCGATTTTATGCATGTGTTTTGATATTTAAGTAGATTGATTCATTTTAGAATGCTGTATTAGATGCTAATATTTATAAAGTTTGTTGTAAGTTCTCATATGTAAACCCTGCTTCAACTCCCTTTTCATTCTCTCCTCACCAATAAGAATGAAAGACTGAAGATTTTTTCTTATGTATGCTGTCCTCAGAAATCAGGCAATGCTGTTTTAGGCCTTCCATATGCATTAGCAAGCCTATCATTTTGCCAGTCATTTAATTTGGATCTTCTCAAAGCATCAGCCACGCTAACTCTTGCAGAGTTATGGCTGTCTCTTGGTTCTAACCATGCGAAAAGGGCTTTGATCCTTATACAACGGGCTCTTCCAATGATACTTGGTCATGGAGGTCTGGAGCTATGTGCCCGGGCATTCATTGCTGAAGCAAAATGCTTTCTTTCTGATCCAAAATTTTCAGGTACCTTCTCTTACTTCTTCTTTAATGTGTAGAATTTTCTTTTTATTTTCCACAGGGAAAATATTCTTTATAAGAAGAAAGCGAAAATTAAAATCTTTACTTTAGGGGATGAGGTAGTGGACATATTTAACTTTTAGAAAGTTTATTGTCCTACAATAGGTCTTTAATACTGTCTGGATCTTGATTTATGTATGATACACTTTGTTTTTCACAAATCAATGCCCATGAGTCTAACTTATAGTACTTGTGAAAAATAAATTTTCCCCAGTATATCATAAAGTTAATTGTTGTGGGCAATTTAATTTTTCAATGATCTTATATATATTTGATAATCTATTAAGGTTATGTTGGAAAGAAAACTGAAGTATTACAGTTGAAACTTGAAAGTAGTGTCAGCTGAATATCCTGGTGTAGGAGAAAGAAGCTCTGGTAGTAGTTGATGTTGGAATGGGGGAAATAGGGAGAAAGGGATAAAAACAGAAGGGAAAGAGAGAGAAAAGAACAGAAATTAGTAAGAAATAGAGACGAGATAGAAGAAATATATCAGATGGGAGAGAAAAACTGAATGGGAGGGGAAAAAGCAAGAAAGTTAAATAAAATCCTCCCATGACACCTTTGGAACCCAAACACGCCAAGCTACTTCTGCCATTACTTGTCGCCACCGGTCGTTTCGTTTCCCTGTCACCAATGCCACCGGTTTCATCCTCACGTGCTGACACATATCAATCACGTACTTCACATCATTATCCGGCTTAACCAAGGCTCAAACGCACCAACAAAGGTTTCAAAAATTCAAATCTCATCGAAGGAAAATCTCCATCCCCACCTCTTGCTGCCATCACCAGAAAATTCCGGAACATCAGATCTACCACTATATACCATCAAACATTCAGAAAATGTCACAAATAAATAAATATATATATATATGTATATATAAAACCTCCATGAGCAACCACAATCAAATCTTCTTCACCCTCTTTTTGACTGAAAAACCTCAATCTACCACCTTCAACAACCTCCCTTATAGCTTTTTCAAGGTTTAATCCAAACGAAAAAGTGCCTTCCTCCCAGATCTGCTTCCCAAGGGCCATTCACCCTGTTTTTGGCTTTTGAAGATTGACCAACTTAAGTGAGCGGTGGCCTCCACCTTTAGTCTCCCAAGTCTGCTTCTTATTTTTTATGCAAGTGTCAACCGCTTCACTCTCTGGTCTTCTCTTGCAATGGTTGTTGATCCAAAAATCTCTGTTTCTTTTCAGTCAAAGCCGCTTCACTCTCTAGTCTTCTCTTCTCGCTGTATTTAATTTCATTATTATTTTGTTTCTTATAATTTCTTGTAAAAGTAATTTTACTATTACATAAGATAATATAGTCTAAATAATAAAATAAGAAGGGTATAACAGTCATTTTATGTCTTTGATTGCCAACTCATCACTTTTTGACAGAAAGATAAGGGTAAGGGGTTTCTTTGTTTTTGGGGATGAGTTAGAAGCTTAGGGGATTTTTTTTTTTGCATGTATCCCTATATATATTTATATTAAGTATTAATGGGAACCTAGAAATTTATATTGATGTAAGGAAGGTTACAAACACTAAGGGTGAAACAGTATTTATGAGGCCAACTTCAGTCTAATTAGATTAATCTGTTGCAGTTAGGGATATTGAGAATCAATATTTTTGTCAGTTTTGCCAATCAGTGTTGTAGAAATTCAATTGATTTGCAATAAGTAGTTGGTGTTGAGTGATTTACTAAAAGTATGTATAGGTGTGGTAAATGCTGAAGGCTCTAAACATGATTTAATGCTGGAAGCGCATCATTTTTTGTTTGGAGCAGATGAAGCCATTCATTTTGGAACAAATGAGCAACATTTAATTCTGTCTACTTGCTTTTATTCAAGTAATATCAATTACTTTTTATGCATGTGTTAAAAATGTTGTGTGGTCTGCATTTTGAAGAACTCTAAGCTGATGTATTATTGGATTTTATATGGATGGTAACAATTTTTGTTTCTTTATTTTTGGATAATTTGGATTTAAATAGAAATTTTACTAAATTGATGTTGTTTTTTTACATCTGCTTGTTGAAATCTGCTCCAGTTTCTCAAAATCCTGAAGTTGTGCTGGATCCTCTAAGGCAAGCTTCATGGGGACTCGAAGTTCTGGAGGTAAGTTGACTTTTGAGTACGAATATATGAATATTATGCACTAGTTGGTTGAAACTGGGTATTCGGTCTAAACTCTGACAATTTAATGCATTTGTAATGTTGAACAATGTCTTAGTCTCATATACTTGGGGTTTATAAAATCCATGGTTATTTTTCTTACTAGTGTTCAGTCTGTTCAATTATATTACTTATGGCTCTATTACATGGACACATGCTTCTGCCCATTGTACCTGTGTTCACATGATACAAAATGTTCACTGGTACTAGATTCTAGATTCAATTCTTGGCCAGAAACCTTGATAGGTTTGCACCTCTCACTGCAAGGAGAGAAAGCCAGAGAAGATAAGAAAAGGCAGAAGCACATATCCCTATCCTTTCCCGATGGCAACAGTTATTACTCTTTGTATGGAACCACGTGCATAGGAAAACCTGACTAACCTTTGACTCTTAAAAGTATGAAGCTTTTGTATCCTCGGGCTTTAGTCATCGTACAGTCTTCTGGCTTGAGCCATGCGGTCATGAATTGTTTTGCACCCTTTGCAATTGTCGATACTGTTGTGGGTGATTGGATAGGTTTTCCTTAAATATTCTGTATGCTCAAAATATTCTTTGCCATAAAGATGTGACTGTGTATGGATCTGTCATCTAGGAGGGAGTTGAATGTTACTAAAATGGGAACAATCCATGTTACTAGGAAGATATTTGCCTAAATGAATGCTTTAGGGAACGTATATAATTGTAAGATTGGTGACTGTCATTGTCATAAGGTGGACCCTGGCAATTGAAACTTGTTGAAAAATGAAAAGTTGGCTAAAAAAAACGTAATGTATTTGGCCTCCTGTGTCTGCTTTGTCAGTCTGCCTTGGTGCTTATGTTGAGCTTTGGTGTCTTGTTCTGTTTTTATTTTTATTTTTATTTTTATTAAGTTTTTTGGTAGGCGCTTCGTATTTTGAAGGTTCCATTGTCACCTTTGAAACATTGCTTTTGTTGCACAGTATCATGAATTGGCGGCCGAAGCTTTCTACTTAATGGCCATTGTATTTGACAAAATGGGACAAGTAGCAGAAAGAGAAGACGCTGCAGCTTCGTTTAAGAAGCACATGTTGGCCCTCGAGAATCCTCAGGATGAGGATGATCCTGTCATGAGCATGCCATGAAGAAAACTAGGTAGTGTTGTTATATGAATCAGCATATGGTGATAGCATCATGTGGTATCATTTTTAGGGTTATATGTTGTGGTTGTAGTTGTAGATAACATCTTTTAATGGCAAGATTCATGAATGCAAATGTATCTTATAATGTGCTATAATGAAATTTTGCCTGGTTAAAGAGGTGTAAATTGTCAAACTTTAGATGAAGTTTATTTGTACAAGTATAAACTCATGAGAGTTGAGTTGGACTGCGTCATCTAGGGTTGGTGCAAGCAAGGCGGCCTCAGTGTATTGCTTCTTCTTATTACTGAAGTTTATGTCAAAAAATAATAATAATATAAATAATTGAACATATCATTTATAGATATGATAATCTGAACAGCTACCGTTGACATAAATTATCACCTGAATAACTCATGATATTTTAAAGGTAATTTCTGGATATTCAATAGCTTAGCTTAAACTAATCTTTTTCTGGGTATGGTTTGCGTGTTGCATTACAACTACAATCCCGGATATTACATTTGATAAGGTACATATTATTGAACGTTATCTTGCAGATTGTTAATAATTTAATAGAGGCAGAATATTTTTTGCATTGAAAAATATGTATGATTCCATATTAACTACAACTTGACGTCAATTGTTTCTAAGACCATATTATATTTACCAGACATTCCCTTGGTATGCTCTAAGGAACCAGGGCTGGCTTTGAGATTTTCGGGGTTCGAGGTGAACTCTAGAAAATGAGGAACTTGATATTTTATGTATGTTTACTTGATTTTTTTTTTCTTTAGTAAATATTTGTCAAAATCAATATAATAACTCAAATTCAAGACTATAAAACAACAAAATAGCAAATAAAAGTTAACAAAATAAAAATTTTATAAGTACATCAAAGAATATATCATTTAAACCTTAATCGTCTCACATTTTTAACGGCAAAAGTACTAATTAAGCTTACATTAAAAAAAAAATAATAATAAAAAAAAAAAAGGTTTTCGAAAAGAAAAAAAAAAGTGTATTGATTTAATTACCTTCGAAACAACGACTTCTGAATTTTCGTATCAATAGAGTTTTTTTATATATTTATTATTATTATTATTATTTTAAGAGATAAAAGTAGATTATTTATGACAAACACGAGTGTTGCTAGGATTTACCCTACCGCCACCATTGATCCAATGTTGTTATTGTAAAAATGATAAATGGGTTTCCATTGGTGAGCCTTTAAAAAAAATGGACTATTTTTAAAGTCATTTATGTGTTGGGTTTCCATTGGTGTCTTTTTTTTTTTATAAAAGAATTTATTTGTGTATGGTGGGTCATTTTTAAAGTCATTTATTGGCCTGTTTTGTTTAAAATCTTATATGAACCATATTTTAAAATCAATTATTTTTTAACTACAATTTGGAGCCCATTGACAATCAGGGGCCATAAACGGTTGCCTTACTAGGCTTCCCATAGGGGCGAGCCTACAAGGAACCTCCCTATCTTCTCTATTATTATTATTATTATTATTATTTTTTTTTTTTGTGGTATTAGAAAACCACCACAAATGATGTTTCTACCACCCTATTGGATATGTGGAGTATTCAGAAGGAAATGCAAAAGGAAAAAATGAGTTATAAGAAGTTAACTCAAGTTAACCATAACCATTCGTTGGAATTGTCCGTGCTTAGACATTAAAAACTTACATACAACTTAGGAACTTTTATCATACAAAAGGTTTTAATTAATAGCATATATAATAGCATGTGACTGGAAAGAAGTACTTACTCAACATATCCATAAGGAAATTTACAACCACCAAAAAGGTCATGTCCTCATATTCTTGGATTTTGAAATGTATAACAAGGACATAATGAATTAACCAAATTTATAAATAAACAAAAAATATTGTGAAATCTATGTTGTGAATTGTGAAATCTATGATTACAAGTCAAATAGATCTTAACTTATCAGATGCATGCAACAAATGGGAATTATGGTGAAACAACAAGTTCCATATCCTTTCTTGACGATGAATTATAGTCATTTGCATCACATTACACTTTACAATATCTTTGAAATATGTTGAATCGGGATAAACATATAGTATTCAATCTAAGAGTTCTTTATGTCTACTCTTGATGGTTAATAGAAAGGGTGTCTTCAGTTTTGAAGTCATTTTAACCTTACTATAATCGGAATAAAAATCTTCAAATATGTTGAAAATGAATTCTACTAATCCATGTATTTCGTTAAAGTTTATTTTTATCTCTTCGAATTCATCCCTCCACAGACGGTAAAAAGACATGATAACTCTCTTCCATATACTTTTAATATAAGTTGGACATTTTGAAGTTTTGACTTCCAATGCAATTAAAACAGAATGACCATCAAGCTCAACAATGGTCATTCGAGGTTGCATTTGAATCAATGCCCAAAACAAATTAAATTTATCATATACTATGAGAAGAGTTAATAGGGAAAACATATCTTTGTAATCATAGGGTATCAATTCATTTTTTTTTTTTTCCTTCAAGAATGCAAAACTATCTTTTCATGGCCAAATTTGACAGCTTCCATCAATGTCAACGAGTCATAGAAATTTCGCCTAGTTAAATGACAATCTCTCGCTAAAATAATCCTCATCACATAAAGGTTTCCAACTTGTGCTGCAACGACAAGTGCATTGTGGCCATAAGTATTAACAAGACAAAAAACTCATCAGACAATTTGTCTAGCAAATTATTCAAAAATATAAAATTTTGAGCCGATGAAGACATGTTTACACGTAAAACCGTACCGTCATTTTCTGTTAATCTATCCAGAGTATCAATGAACGAAAATTCTGATATTTTATCGCAATTATCTTCTATCGTTTATTAGTATAACTTTCAGTGATCCATCTTATGAATCCAACAAATGAGAATTATGGTTAAACAACAAATTCGATATCCTCTCTTGACGATGAATTATAGTCATTTGCACCACAATACACTTTGCAACATTTTTAAAATATGTTGCATCAGGATAAACATCTAGTATTCAATCTAAGAGTTCTTTATGTCTATTCTTGATGGCTAAAAGAAATGGTGTCTTCAATTTTGAAGCCACTTCAAACTTACTATCATAGTATCATAGGACTCTTTGAATATGTTGCAAATGAATTCTACTGATCCACGAATTTAGTTAAAGTTAATTTTTATATCTTCTAATTCATTCCTCCACAGACGATAAAAAGACATGATAATTTTCTTCCATATACTTTTAATATCAGTTGGATATTTTGAAGTTTTGACTTCCAATGCAATCAAAACAGAATGACCATCAAGCTCAAGAGTGGTCATTCATGGTTGCCTTTGAATCAATACCCAAAACAAATCAAATTTATCATTTTTTATGAGAAGAGTTAATCGGGAAAAAATACCTTTGTAATCACGGGGTATTAATTAATCTAGTTTTTTTTTTTTTTTTTTTTTTTTTTTTTTTTTTCTTTTCAAGAATGCAAAACTATTTTTGCGTAGCCAAATTTGACGGTTTCCATCAATGGTAACGAATTATAGAAATTTCATCTAGCTAAATGACGACCCCTTGCTAAAAGAATCCTCACCATATAGAGGTTTCCAACTTATGTTGCAAAGACAAATGTATTGTGGCTATGAGTATTAACAAGACAAAAAAAATTATCGGGCAATTTGTCTACCAACTTCTTTAAAAATATAAATTTTGAGCCGATGAAGACATAGCTACATGTAAAACCGTATCATCGTTTTTTGTTAATCTGTCCGGAGTATCGATAAACGAACGTTCTGATATTTTATCCCAATTGCCTTATATCGTTCATTTGTAAAACATTTAGTGATCCATCTCATGAATCCAACAAATGAGAATTATGGTTAAAAAAACAAGTTCCATATCCTCTCTTGACGATGAATTATAGTCAATTGCACTACAATGCATTATAACATCTTTAAAATATGTTGCATCAGGATAAACATCTAGTATAAGAATAAAACTCTTAAAATATGTTACAAATGAATTTTACTAATTCACATATTTTGTTAAAGTTGATTTTTATATTTCTAATTTATTCCTCAATGGACGGTAAAAAGACATGATAACTCTCTTTCATACACTTTTAATACCTCTTGAATATTTTGAAGTTTTGACTTTCAATACAATCAAAATAGAATGATCATTAAGCTGAAGAGTGGTCATTTGAGGTTGCCTTTGAATCAATGCCCAAAACAAATCAAATTTATCATTTTCTATGAGAAGAGTTAATCGAGAAAACATATCCTTGTAATCACGAGGTATCAACCCATTTGTTTTTTTTTTTTTTTTTAAATGTAAAACTATACTTGCATGGCCAAATTTTATCTAACTAAATGAAGATCCCTCACTAAAAGAATCCTTACCACAAAGGTTTCCAACTTGTACTACAACGACAAGTGCATTGTGGCCATGAGTATTAACAAGATGAAGAAAATCATCGGGAAATTTGTCCATCAACTTCTTTAGAAATATAATGTTCTCATATTTTATCCTAATTGTCTTCTATCGTCCATTTGTATAACTTTCTATGATCCATCCTATGAATCCTACAAATGAGAATTATGGTCAAACAACAAGTTCCATATCCTCTCTTAGAGAGGTTCTTGGGTGTATTTGATGCACCATGCATCCCCCACCCAGATGTTGCCATGTAAGCAATTGCTTATGTGGCAACATCTGGATGGGGGATGCATGGTGCATCCTGTTGCACACAAGTTTTAGTCTCTCTCTTGACGTTGAATTACAGTCATTTGCATCACATTACACTCTACAACATCTTTATAATATATTGCATCGGAATAAACATCTAGTATTCAGTCTAAAAGTTCTTCATGTATATTTTGGATGGCTAACAGAAAGGGTGTCTTCAGTTTTGAAGCCATTTCAACCTTACTATCATTAGAATAAAACTCTTCAAATATGTTGCAAATAAATCCTACTAATCCACACAATTCATTAAAGTTGACGGTGATTTTTGGTGATCACCAAGTCAATGATTCGTTCTCGAGTTACTGCAATTTATATGTGAGTGTGGTCAAAGATTGTAAAGAAATAACAGGTGATTTACGTGGTAAAACTCCAAAAGATCGGAGAAACATCCACGGGATCGTTGCCTCTAGCAACAAAGCCAAATCCACTATGAATCACGATTACAAGATGAAGAATGATAGAATGATTACAAGCTCTTCAATATAATTCTCTCTTTTTCTCTCTCGTTCTACTTTTCACGTACCCCCCTGTTTGTGTATAGAGGGGGTATTTATACATGTTGTTTTTAGGGTTTTAAGGTGGCCGCTAGGGTTTGGTATTGTGATGCCCAAGTCTTAAGCGGTTTTCTAGTCCTAATTAGATTATGTTTCCTCTTTTGGCTGAGTCTGATTCTGGACGAGATTCTTTCTCCTTTATTCGGGGGAGAACTGCTTGTTTCCTTGTTAAACTCTAATAGTCCACATCGTTGCTTATCATGGATGCGCGGGTCGCTGATTATGATTGGCATACGAATGTTGGTGACTATCTCATTGATTCCCGAGTATGTATGCCCGAGTATGTCCGAATGTGCCCGAGTGAGATTTGCTGCCCGAGTTGATCGTCTTCGTTTGTGGTCGGACTACTTACTCTTTTTTCCGAGTAGGTTATCGTGGGAGGTTTCTGCTCCATAAGTTGACTTATCTTGACCCTTGCTTTCCTGGCCTTTCGTGCTGATGACGTGTCCTTCACCACTAATTTTTACCTATAACAACAGTCATTTACATCACATTACACTCTACAACATCTTTATAATATATTGCATCGGAATAAACATCTAGTATTCAGTCTAAAAGTTCTTCATGTATATTTTGGATGGCTAACAGAAAGGGTGTCTTCAGTTTTGAAGCCATTTCAACCTTACTATCATTAGAATAAAACTCTTCAAATATGTTGCAAATAAATCCTACTAATCCACACAATTCATTAAAGTTGATTTTTATCTCTTCTAATTCATTCCTCCACGGACGGTAAAAAGACATGAAACTCTCTTCCATACACTTTTAATATCAGTTGGACACTTTGAAGTTTTGACTAACAATGTAATCAAAATAAAATGGCCATCAAGTTAAAGAATGGTCATTTGAGGTTGCCTTTGAATTAATGCCCAAACCAAACCAAATTTATCATTTTCTATGAGAAGAGTTAATAGAGAAAACATATCCTTATAATCATGAGGTATCAACGCATCTGGTTTCTTTTTTAAGAAATGTAAAATTATCTCTGCGTGATAAAATTTGATGGCTTCCATTAATGGCAACGAACCATAGAAGTTTTATCTAACTGAACGACGATCCCTCGCTAAATGAATCATCACCACATAAAGATTTCCAACTTGTGTTGCAACAACAAGTGCATTGTGGCTATGAGTATTAACAAGACAAAAAAACTCATCGGGCAATTTGTGCGCCAACTTCTTCAGAAATATAAAATTTTGAGCCGACGAAGACATGACTACATGTAAAACAGTGTCACCGTTTTCTATTAATCTATCTCAAGTATCAGTGAACGAAAGTTTTGATATTTTATCTCAATTGCCTTATATCGTCCATTTGTATAACTTTTTATGATCCATCCTATAAATCTAACAAATGAGAATTATGGTCTAACAACAAGTTCCATATCCTCTTTTGACGATGAATTACAGTCATTTGCACCACATTGCACTGTACAACATCTTTGAAATATATTGCATCAGGATAAACATCTAGTATTCAATCTAAGAGTTCTTTATGTCTATTCTTGATGATTAATAGAAGCAGTGTCTTCAGTTTTGAAGTCATTTCAACCTTATTATCATCTAGGGGTGGGCATTTTCTGGTTGGGTTAGAATTTTTCCAACCCGATCATATGTCAGGTTGGAAAAATTCAACTCAACCAAACTCAAGATATTGGATATTGTTATAGTTATAGTTTTGAACCTATACAAAACCTCTAACACCTTCTGTCAAGACTAAAAACTAGAGTAAGATTCATTTACAAAAGCTGACAGAAAAATATATTCACCAATAACAAATGAATCAGCAACATACAAGAAAATTAACTGTCATCAAAGACAGGATATGAGACAAATAAATCCTCACAATTTGTATCAAGAAAGTATCCAAAACCTAATCACTAATAACTCTCTCTTGTGCTACTCAAACTAGCAAGAATTACTTGCTAACAGAGACCAGAGAAATAAACTAGATTATGGATCAGAATCTAACATATACAAGAATAGAAATAAGAACTTAAAGAACTGTAAAGAACGCAGAAAATTATCGTGGTTCGGTCAAATGACCTACATCCACGTTGAGCCAACACAAGGAAGGCTCTCTCCACTATATATGAGTCTTTACAACCGAAACTACCAGTTGATACACAAATCAACCCAGCAAACCCTCAAGAACACTAGATCTGTCTCACCACACTACAGCCGAACAAAGGCTTTATAGAAACTCTACCAAGAATAGATTGAAGCAACTCAATCTTTCCTTACAAACATGTATAATCACTCTAGAAACACTCAGAGATCAAGATTACACAAAGAAGCACTTGGATTCACCAAGTAATCACAGAGAATCACCAAAATATGAAGAGAGAACTCGAGAGAGAGAAAGAACCTAGAAAGCCCTAATCTGAAAATCTGATATTTTGAAGACTAAATGCCTTTCTCTCTCTACTTATTCTTTATATAGCCTTATCAACTTAGTCATTACTAAAATCCTCTCCAGCCAATAACAGCTTGCCATCTTGGATTTCATCACATGGCCACAAACTGATCTAATCTGATTTGTTGTATAAAACGCTATGTATTGGTAATTTATCAGCTCTTGGTTCTGATTTATTGGGTACCATATTGGGCTTCGATCATAGGCCTATTTGTTAAAGATGGGCTAACCTATTTCAACAGATGTTTTATCATCTGTTGTTGTATTTGAACTTGAATGCATCAACTTAATTTAAATTGTGTGCATTTTGAAAATGATTATGTTAAACAAAATTTTCAATTGTTTACCGGAACTATATATCGCACTATTACTAGAAAAAGAAGTAAGCTTAGTTCTCAGAATATCAATATCTACATCACTTAACTCTCTGAATGTCTTGTATTATTTACCATAGACATTTGATAATCATTTATTCTTCGGTAAACCCAAAAGTAAACAAGTAAAAACACATAACGCATGTTTAAAGACTTTTTGTCCATTTGTAAATTTGTAAAAGAACTCATATCATATAGTATATACTGTTGCTTGTTGCTGTGTTGTTGTGTTGTGTTGTGTTATCTTCTTAGTGTACTTCTTCAATTTTGCTATCCTCATATCCCTATTCCTCTAATGGTGGCATCTCAATATCAACAGTCACGTTCTCTTCGATGCTGAGTGTGAATCCTTGCAACAATTTGGGATCATCCAGGTTGAAACCAGTTCCATATCCTCTCTTAGAGAGGTTCTTGGGTGTATCTGATGCACCATGCCTCCCCTACCCAGATGTTGTCATGTAAGCAACTTTACTTACATGTCAACATCTAGATGGGGGATGCATGGTGCATCCTGTTGCACCCAAGTTTTAGTCTCTCTCTTGACGTTGAATTATAGTCATTTGCACCACATTACGCTTTACAACATTTTTATAATATATTGCATTGAGATAAACATCTAGTATTCAGTCTAAGAGTTCTTCATGTCTATTCTGGATGGCTAACAGAAAGGGTGTCTTTAGTTTTGAAGCCATTTCAACTTTATTATCATCAGAATAAAACTCTTCAAATATGTTGCAAATGAATTCTATTAATCCACACATTTCATTAAAGTTGATTTTTATCTCTTCTGATTCATTCCTCCACGGACAGTAAAAAGACATGAAACTCTCTTCCATACACTTTTAATATCAGTTGGACACTTTGAAGTTTTGACTCCCAATATAATCAAAATAAAATGGCCATCAAAGCTAAAGAATGGTCATTCGAGGTTGCCTTTGAATTAATGCCCAAACCAAACCAAATTTATCATTTTCTATGAGAAGAGTTAATAGAGAAAACATATCCTTATAATCACGGGGTATCAACGCATCTGGTTTCTTTTTTAAGAAATGCAAAATTATTTCTGCGTGATAAAATTTGACGGCTTCCAGCAATGACAACGAACCATAGAAATTTTGTCTAACTGAACGACGATCCCTCGCTAAATGAATCATCACCACATAAAGATTTCCAACTTGTGTTGCAACGACAAATGCATTGTGGCTATGAGTATTAACAAGACAAAAAAACTCATCGAGCAATTTGTCCACCAACTTCTTTAGAAATATAAAATTTTGAGTCGACGAAGACATGACTACATGTAAAACGGTGTCACCATTTTCTATTAATCTGTCTCAAGTATCAGTGAATAAAAGTTTTGATATTTTATCTCAATTGCCTTATATCGTCAATTTGTATAACTTTTTATGATCCGTCCTATAAATCCAACAAATGAGAATTATGGTCTAACAACAAGTTCCATATCCTCTTTTAATGATGAATTATAGTCATTTACACCACATTGCGCTCTACAACATCTTTAAAATATATTGCATCGGTGTAAACATTTAGTATTTAATCTAAGAGTTCTTTATGTCTATTCTTGATGGTTAATAGAAGCAGTGTCTTCAGTTTTGAAGCCATTTCAACCTTACTATCATCTAGGGGTGGGCATTTTCGGGTTGGGTTGGAATTTTTCCAACCCGATTATATGTCAGGTTCGAAAAATTCAACCCAACCCAACATTTGTCGGGTTAGGTTGGGTCGGGTTAGTCGGGTTATACATACGTAAAAATAAATAAATAAATCAATTTCATATAATTTACATAATTCGTTAATTGAAATATTACATCTATCAATAATAAAATAAAATTACATCTATGTATATATTATGCATCTCATATGCATGATCAAGAAAACATAATATAAAACAAGTAAAAATGGAATGAGTATGTATATTAATGACAAGAAACAAAGAAAACCAATGCACTAGATCCCAATCTATATATTACAATACTTATTGAAACCTATTAAGTCTCATATGCTTAGGATTTTAAAAATAATAATAATAATAATAGTAGATGTCATAAAATCAACAAAAAAGTTATATTAAACAGTAATTAGACCCTGATGAAACTTCAAATTCGTTTATGACATTCCATCCATAGTTTCATTTATATTATTCGAATGAAAACATACACCTAATTTTCCATACTTTCAATTTTGTTTCATAGCTTTACACTAGTTCCAATTACCCACTTATGTACTCATTGATTTGCAAGATAAATTCCTATAAACAATATGCGACATAGCAAATGCTAGGGCTTCAACAAAACTAAGTAAAGTTAAAACGAATAGAAACATCAACCAATAATCAGTTTGAAGCATCAAAACAAGGCACTTAACTTCTAAGAGAAATGTACCTTGAATTCTTACTCCACTAGCTAGCTTTAATGTCATGCAGGACCTGCACACTTCAAACACCAAATAATAGTTTTGTATTAGTAAATACAAGAAGTAGCAACAGAAGCTCAACATAACCATTTTCGTGAGAGCTCGATAGTTCAAAAAGGAACCTAAAAGTTTTAATTTTGAGATATTAATTGAAATTTCCAAATCAAAATCTTGTTTCAAATCATATTTCCAAATCATTTTGCATAAATATGAGGTGACACTTACACCTAGATGCCAAACCTTGTTTCCCTACTAAGAGCTTGTTTGGTTGGGCTTTTGAAAAACCTCTATTGATAGTAGATCTATTAGAAATAGAGTTTTTGAATTTTTTGTTACAGTTATTTGGTTGGTAGGCTTTTTTTTTTTTTTTTTTAAATGTCTATTTGGAGAAGCACGTACCTCCCCATGAGCTTTTGCCTAGTAGAGTTTTAAATTTTACTAGTCTCTACTCAATTTAAAATAGACAATCTCAAAAACCCAACCAAACAACTTAAAAAAAAACACAAATAGACATTTGTAGACCTTCTGAGGCAATAGAAAGCTCAACAAAAATCACTAATTCTGATCCAATTAAGCTTAAATTTCAAATATGAGCTTCAAAAGTTGCACACAGTTATGGATAATTTACAGAATTTGCTACAAAAAAAAAAAAAAAAGTAATAGCAAGAACTAAAAATGAAGCAAAGAATTTTGAAAAGCATGTACATTGAAGACATTAAAGAATATGGAGAGCGCAACGAGGCTTGACATGGAATAATTTCCATTATCAGAAAAGTATCAGAGACTGAAATATTTTCATGTGTTTCTGATACACAGATGATTTGGTGTGATTTCTAGATCGAGAGGAGAGAGAGAGAGGAGATTTGTAAGTTTGAAGAAGAGAAGTGCGGCTGGTGAGAGAAATGAGAGAAAATAGTGATAGATTTTGGGGTTTGAAAATGAGAAAATGTTTCCAGGCAAGATAATATATATATTTTAATTTATATGTCGGGTCGGGTTGCGGGTTGGTATGAAACCCCGACCCAACCCGACCCGACATATTTCAGGTTATATTATTTTAACCCGTTTCAACTGATTTTACATATCAAACCAAACCCAGCCCAACCCGCCATTTTTAGGTTGGGTTGGGTCAGGTTGGGTTCAAAGTGCCCACCCCTACTATTATCGGATTAAAACTCTTCAAATATGTTGCAAATGAATTCTATTAATCCACGTATTTCGTTAAAGTTGATTTTTATCTCTTCTAATTCATTCCTCCATGGACGATGAAAAGACATGATAGCTCTTTTCCATACACTTTTAATATAAGTTGGATATTTTGAAGTTTTGACTCCAAATGCAATCAAAACAGAATGACCATCAAGCTCAATCGTGGTCATTTGAGGTTGCCTTTGAATCAATGCCCAAACCAAATCAAATTTATCATTTTTTTATGAGAAGAGTTAATCGGGAAAACATATTATTGTGATAATGGGGTATCAACTCACCTGGTTTTTCTTCAAAAATGAAAAACTATCTCTGAGTGGCCAAATTTGACGCTTCCACCAATGGCAATGAGTCATAGAAATTTCGTCTAGCTAAACGACGATCTCTTGCTAAAAGAATCCTCACCACATAAATGTTTCCAACTTGTGCATTGCGGCCATAAGTAATAAGACGAAGATAATTGTCGGGCAATTTGTCCACCAACTTTTTTAGAAATATAAAATTTTGAACCAACAAAAACATGGCTACATGTGAAACGGTATCATCATCAATGAACACAGGTTTTGATATTTTTTCCCAATTACCTTCTATCGTCAATTTGTATAACTTTTTGTGATCCATCCTATGAATTCTTTACGAGATGGAGGCCATAATCTCTCACTACTACTATTACAATAATAATAATAATAATAATAATAATAATAATAAAATCATTGACATGTGTTTTTGGCTCATCTAAACCTAAGTCAAGGTTTAGGAAGGGATCCATGTTGGGTCAAAAAGAAGTTGATGTTGTTTAATAATATGTGAGAATTGTCAAAAGCAGTCACGAACATTATGGTAATTTTGTTTTTTACAAAATAAGAAAATTTAATTGTTAATAATTACATTTCATAATTTATTTTCATCCCCAAACCTAATGCCGTCAACCGGCCTTGAACAACATCGAGTAAGCAATGTTTCAAGTGTATTCAAGTAAGCAATGTCGTCAACTGGCCTTGAAGGCAATGCACCCGCAATTGCTAATCATGTCCTTTACGAACTTATGAAGACGGGTTTTGGAAATCTCCCTAAAAAAAATTAGATCAAAATCATTAGATTTAAAAATATTTAGGTTTGACAAATTATATTAAAAAAAATATTAGAAACTTAGAGAGTTGTAGGTTTGAATCAACTAAGCGAGTAAATTATTATAATTAAGAGACATAATTTTATTAAATAATGTTTGAAAAATAATTTATAAAGTAAAATAATAATATTTTATTATTTAAAATTTGTAAAATGGAGAATGATTGGAGTAATAAATTTATGAGGATGGAATACTTCATTTTTGAAAAAAAAAATTACAGAGATTGATTGGAGATGTCTTCTCTCGAAATGGTTTAGAGGTTTGTTGTGCTTTAAGTTTCTCCTAGGAATTTAAAAGCCGCCACACTCACATAGCTTTGCAATTAAAGGTTCCATTGTTCCAAGGGATGAAACCATCTTCCAATTTTGTTCCCGGAGAAAATCTTTCATGGGTTCGTCTCACCACCATCAGATGTGAGACGGTCAAATTGAAGAGTGCCATGTGGTACAAACAATAAAACAAAGGGATATTATGATTTTAGTCCCTCTAATTTGTGTTTGTTTGGGTTTGGTCCACTAGTTTTAGGAATTACTAAGTTTAGTCCTTCTGTGGTGGTGATTCGGTGGAGAAGATGATGATCACGATGAGAGAGAGAGACAAATAGTTGTATGGGGACAGACTTGGTGGTGGTGATTCGGTGGAGAAGATGATGATCACGATGAGAGAGAGAGACATAAATAGTTGTATGGGGACAGACTTGGTGGTGATGATTTGGTGGAGATGAATTTGGTGGAGAAGATGATGATCACAATGTGAGAGAGAGACAGAAATAGTTGTATGGGGACAGACTTGGTGGTGATTTTTTGGGTTTGATTTGGTGGTGGTGATTTGGTGGAGAAGATGATGATCACGATTTTGTTTTTGTTTTTTAATTATTTGTAATATTAATTATTTTAATATTATTTTTTATTTTTACATTATTAAATACCATTTTTACCCTTGTTTATGAAAAGCTTCTAGAAGCTTTTGTCACATTTCCCATATTGCCCTTGTTGACCTAACGGAAGTCAACAAAATTCTAACGGAATTGGACGGTAGGGACTAGAATATGTATTGTCGTTAGAGAACTGGTGGACTGAACTTAGTAATTCCTAAAATTAGTGGACCAAGCCCAGATAAACGCAAACTAGAGGGACTAAAATCATAATATCCCTAAAACAAATGAATTTCCAATCTCATTTTAGCTTTTTCACATCACACACGCTGGTCTGGTCTCTCTCTTCTCAACCCATTTTATTTCCATTTTCCAGTTCCAGAGATTTCTTCTCAAAGTTATTATATCTAAGTTCTTTTATTTTTTTATTTTTTATTTTTGATATAATTATATCTTAAGTTCTTCTATATCGTCTTGTTTTTTGTTTCTCTTACTCTGAAATCTCGACTTCATCTTAACTTAGAAAAGGATTTTGTTTAGTTATTTGTTTATTATTTCTTTAAATGAAGAAGGAAATGAGTTTTGAGTTTTGAGAATGGATTGAATTGGTAGTGAATAATCCGGTGTTTGTAAATTGTTGCTCTGATGCTTTGGTTCTCTGTTTTTTTGTACTCAGCAGATCTGGAACTAGATGCACTCAATAAATTTAGAATAATACTACATTATCTAAATTTGGTGTCCAAATCTGATGTCTAAATGACGTGGCAATAATTTAATCTATTCATTTAAATTATATTATATTTGTATGATTTAAATGAATGGATTAGAGTGTTGCCACGTCATTTGGACAATGTAGCATTCCTCATAAATTTAATGACAAAATTAGCAAATTGATTTTGTTATCTTAAGATATTTATAAACTGATGACAAAATATTATAACTTACCAATTAAATCTCTTCAATCTTCAAAAGACGTAAAGGAACGAGAAACTAAACGAATTTGTGGAGACGAAAATCTCATTATGTAAAAAGAAGATGAACCAAAAATGCTCCGAAAAGACGGTAAAACAAGATGGGAAAATAAAGTCAAAATTAAAAATCCCTTTTTATTGTTTGTGCCACATGGCGTCAGCGGTGAGTTGGACATACGACATATGAAAGATTTTCTCCTGTTGTTAAGTTGTTCCTCTTTTTATTATCTTTTCGGTTTTTAATATGTGCCGTAACATGTATTAATTTTTTTCTTATAACTATACTATAAATTTACGAGTTTGAGTCCTTCCCTTAAAAAAAACCTGAATTTATTATTATTTTTAAAATATTACAATAATTTGGGGTTTTTATTGAAAGGGGATAGACTTGAACACACAATCTCATGATGTGGGTGTAAAAGACTTTACTACTGGATCAATCTATCTTATTAAATATAAAATTATTTAAAAATTATTTAAAAATTATATATTAATTTCAAATATATTGGATAAGAATTATCCAATCACGATAGCATGCGTGTAAATGTGTAATAATATAATAATACAATCGAAAACAATCACGCATCTCCTTAACAGCAAAAGAAAGAATTGACTAGTGATTTGAAGATTTTTATGTGTTGATAAACGTAACATGTCAGCAAATTGATGATAAAGACAAAATTAACAATTATAAAATGGAATGGTATACACAGTTTGATACTCACGTCACGCTCGTATCCACAGATTCAGTCCAACCACAAACAACTATAATGGGCAAAGAAAACGACGGAGATTCGGCGTCGCCGGCCTTCAAGCTCGTCGGTTTCCGCAACTTCGTCCGCCATAACCCCAAGTCAGACCGCTTCAGGGTCAAGAAGTTCCACCACGTCGAGTTCTGGTGTATGGACGCCACCAACGTCGCTCGTCGCTTCTCCTGGGGACTAGGCATGCCCATCTTCGCCAAGTCTGACCTCTCCACCGGAAACATCGTCCACGCTTCCTACGCTATCCGCTCCGGTGACCTCACCTTCCTCTTCACAGCGCCCTATTCTCCTTCCATTTCCGGCGACTCCGCCGCCCCCAAGGCCTCCGCTTCCATACCCACGTTCGATCTCGCCGCTTGCCGCGCCTTCTCTGCTTCTCACGGGCTCGCGGTGAGATCGATCGCCGTCGAAGTAGAAGACGCCGAGGTCGCTTTCCACACGAGCGTCGCTCACGGCGCAAAACCCTCAGCCTCTCCGGTAATACTGAAAGGCCGCGCCGTTATTTCCGAGGTCAAATTATACGGTGATGTTGTGTTGCGTTACGTGAGTTATAAAGATGATGTTGAGTCTTTAGAGTTCTTGCCCGGATTCGAATCAACAACGGACGAGATTTCATCATTTCCTTTGGATTACGGGATCAGACGGCTTGATCACGCCGTCGGAAACGTGCCGGAACTGGGCCTGGCTGTTTCTTACGTGAAAGCTTTTACTGGGTTTCACGAATTCGCTGAGTTCACATCAGAAGATATTGGGACGAGTGAGAGTGGACTGAACTCAGTGGTGTTGGGTAACAATGATGAGATGGTGTTGCTTCCGATTAACGAGCCGGTTCACGGGACGAAGCGTAAGAGTCAGATACAGACTTATTTGGAGCACAATGAAGGAGCTGGGGTGCAGCATTTGGCTCTTATGAGTGAAGACATTTTCAATACATTGAGGGAGATGAGGAAGAGAAGTGGAATTGGTGGGTTTGAGTTCATGCCGTCTCCGCCCCCAACTTATTATGACAACTTGAAGAAGCGTGCTGCTGATGTCTTGACTGATGACCAGATTAAACAGTGTCAAGAGTTGGGTATTTTGGTTGACAGGGACGATCAGGGCACTCTCCTCCAGATTTTTACCAAGCCTCTAGGTGATAGGTATATATATGTTTTCCTTCTCTGTTTTTGGCTTTCTTTGCTATGATTTGTCAATTCATTTTAGGTTTTCATGAAACTACTTAGAGCATCTCTGATGCTAGCATGCATTTTTTTGAATTGCTATTAATGACACATTGGCATTCCTCTTGAATATGAATCCATTTTGGCATGATGACAAGGATTTCTAGGAGAGTTTCTCAATGAGAAACCCATTTCCATAATCTCTAAAACATTTTTTTTGTCTGCAATTACGTTTTTTTTTTTTTTTTTTTTTAATTTTTAAACTCATTATCTATCTATCCTAAGTGTCAATAAATTATGCTCTTATATGATCTCTACTTGGTGTATTCATATGATTTGGTGTAGGAAGCGTTAAGCATTAACGCGTGAATATGTGGATAATGATTTGCATAGACTAGAACACTTGGTTTGCAGAATTTGGTAAAACCATAATAATTTAGCATCAATGCGGCTATTGAATAGGCTTTCTCTCTTATAATCCATATATGTATGGTTGGGAATTTTGCATACTCGTATGGAAGATGAAACTAATCAATCAAACATGAATTTGGCAGGCCAACCATCTTTATAGAGATAATTCAGAGAGTAGGATGCATGCTCAAGGATGAGGAAGGGAAGACATACCAGAAGGGGGGATGTGGTGGGTTTGGGAAGGGAAACTTCTCGGAGCTCTTCAAGTCCATCGAGGAATACGAGAAGACGCTTGAATCCAAACGAATTTCGGAAACAACAGCTGCCTGAGCTACCATCGTAGTCTTAACTTACCTTCCTGCCATTATACTGTGAAATAAGGTAGTCACTGCAGCCAAATCGGTCTATTGTATTTAGTCATGTGATGCATCATAACCTGTATATGGCTGCAACAAACATTAAAAAACTAGTTAGTGTACACCAAATTACTTGGAAGGAAAGATATTGCTATGTACACTGTAATGGTATGAGTTAGCAGTATAATACATTCATGATATCAATAGGAATGATCTCCATATGATTCAGATTCTGTACTCTATTCTATAGCAGCAAATATGGTTGTATTGTTGCAACAGTCAGTAAAAATAAAAACTAGTTTTATTTTCCTATTCTTGCCTCTTGGTCATGGATTAATGCTCGGAAAATGCTTGGGTACTGACCGGTCAGTACTCAAGCATACTGACCACCCAATGGAGTGTTGCCACGTGGCCCAAACTTGTTCACTTTTTATAGTTTTTTCCTTGCTTTGGGTTATGTGGCAACCAACCATTGGTTGGTCAGTATACCTGGGTGCTAACCGGTCAGCACCCAAGTAGTGTTCTTAATGCTCATCAATATTGAATAAAGAATAATGTTTGGGTGCTGACTGGTCGACACCATCAATGGGAGTGTAGCACGTGTCTCAGTTTGTGAGATGAATGTAAAAAGTAAAATAAAAATGGTCACGTGCTACATTTATTGATGGAGTCAGTATTTTAGGTATTGACTAGTTAGTACCCAAGCATTATTCATTTCTGCCTAAGCTGGTGGCCTGTCGCTGTTTGTAGCTGATAGGGGTGGGCACCCAAACCGCCAAACCGATCAACCTGTCCAAACCAAACCAACCAATTTAAGCGGGTTGGTTTGGTTTTGTTAAATAAAATAAACCGATTGGGTTGTTTTTGAGCAACCCAATTGGTTTGAGTTGGTTTGTGGGTTGCGTTTTATCAAACCGTATAACCCAACCCAAACCATTACATATATATATATATTATTATTATTATTATTTCTTAAATTATCGGAAAAAACAAATAAAAACTAAAGTTAACCCAGTGTAACAAGAAGTGAACTTTGAAACTTCAAAGTGGTTGCGTCGACTGTGGTAGATATTATTAATTTGGAAGCTTAAACGATTTAGTTTTATTTTATAAGTTTTGAGCGTTCTACGCTTGAGTTTTTTTATTTTTTTTTAACGATTACACTTGAGTTAAATTTAGTATTATTATTTATCTTATTATAATTGGTTTAAATTTATTCAAATAAAAAAATAATATAATTATTTACTTAAACCGTTAAACCAAACCGATTTTTATTGGTTTGGATTGGTTTGGTTTTATCTTATAAATGGTTTGGTTTGGGTTGTAAAAAATTAAACCGATTTTATAATGGTTTGGTTTGGGTATAGTCAAACCCAACCCAAACCAACCCATACCCACCCCTAGTAGCTGATGTGTTTGCAAACATTATTCTTGAATAAATTATGAGGCATAAAATAAGTGGTTGCTACAATTAGTGTATGCAATTGAATGTGCGGTGAATGAGGTGGAGCCATCAGAAATAAAGCTGAAATTGCTGCCTAAGCTGGCGGCCTGGCGCTGTTTGTAGCTGAGGGTGATCCTGGTCCCATAGGAGGAAGCTAGTGGAGCTCTGTTTCCCAACCCATAGTATCTTTGATGAGCTCAACCTTTTCTTTAATGATTTCTATACATCTTTAATTACAATATATTATATATATCAAAGAAAAATAAAACAGTAAAAAAAAATATATAGTAAGGTGAAGGAAGATTTCTCCTTGATCTTTTTGAGAATTCTACAATATCCAGTTTCAGGATAAATCACAATGCCTCGAGCTTTTATTGCCAAAACAAGCTTAGTCTATGTGGAATCTCGAGAAGAAGAAATATGTATCTATATATATTGTGCAGCGCGAATCAACGAAACTCTTTGGAATGCATTTGTAAATAATCAGAAATGATCTTGTATGTTTTCTCTGTTGGATGGATTGCATCCCAGAATACAAATTTAGTAGCATCTGTGCACGTCAATGAAGCATCCAGATTGCATAGATTTCCAGCCTCAAATGTGCCTGTGCCACAACACCCCACATCTGCCACCTCAAATCCTGAAAAATCAGTAACAAAAATGTCTTAAAACAAATTGCAATGGAAAGCACTATAAACCTCCTTTTGCTTCTTTAATTTACTCACCAAATTTGGATGGGTTTCTGATGATCTCCAATAAAATGGAATATGCATCTGCTAACACAAGTTTGAGCCCAGCAAGTTCCCTGTTTAGCTTTGAAACCACTTTCCTCAACTTGCCATTGAACTGCAAAGCCACGTTGTTATATTCCTCGTTACAACCATGATTATGCAGGAAATTCATGGTTCGCATCGCTGGCAGACACCCCATTGGCGCAATTCCTGTAAAGGATATTTTCCGAACCCCGAGAAGGTAAAGTTGCTTCAAGAAATCTTCTGCTATTCCAATCAGGAAGTCCTGGTATTGTTCGACGGTGAATTGGGAGCTGCGGCCACCTGGGATAGTGTAATAGTTTTCAATGAAGTCGTTTGTTCCTATGCTTATTGAATAGACAGCCTCACTTAATATTTCATTTGCCTTCTCGACACCAAGATATGCTTTCAGTTTATCCTGATATTCCTTGTAATACTCTAGTTCCTTCCATAGAGGTATCACGTTCTGCAACGTATATATTTATTCATCATTAGCAAATCAAGTAAAAGTGATCAGAGAATAAGCAATGGCAAAGCATATGTAACTTACTAAAACGTCGGCAGTGGCATTGTCATAGCCAGTTGCAGCAGAAGCAAAACAAACTCCGGAGGCAAAATCTGAAATATTATACATGGGATCCAGATAGGCAGGTATCGTTGGTTTGAGACCGAAAGACTCGGACATGAAGTCAGGAGGAAGGCGGCCATTACAGAACCTACCGGTGGGCGTTCCTCCCGGAAAATCACGCCCATAAGGCTCAAAATTGCACTTGGCCATCGTTGGTATATAGTTGTTATTACCGGTATCCACAGACGAGTCTCCAAAAACTATAATGGCAGGAACTTTATTAGCTCCAGTTTTGGAACCTTGTACCAGGATTTGAATAATAAAGAGCAACAGAATGTACATGGTTTCCATTTCCATTCCACCGACTCTCACTCATAACTCATAAGACTTTAGCTTGTATAAATGGAGAAGAGATTAAATATGAATTGACATGATATGTGAAATAAATGGCAGTTTGGTGGGAGTAATAATTGCTTGTGGCAACCGGCAATACTGTCCCCTGATCCATCTATTCTAAGTGTGCCGCCTCTTAAAGGGATAAAAGTGATAGCACTAGTGGTTCACTCGAACTCAAGTAGTGCAGCTCAAGTCATATACTTCAGCTCTTATCTTATTGCCTTATGTAATTAGGTTAATATATTTCCTATTATGTACAGTACAATGTATACATATAAATATTAACATCAATCAATAAAAATCGTGAGATTAATTCTTCACAAAATATCAAACTCTGTTATGGTATCAGAGCATGCTTAATACAAGCCCAAGATCCTGAAACCCTAGCCGCTTAAAATTTCTTTTCTACTTCTATCTCTTTCACACGATTACCTGGAACAATGCCTTCATCCACCACATCAGCGACCTCTCCTATCTCCACTCCTCCAGTTGTTCTCATGGGAACGAACAACTCTAGCCAACAGCAGTCATTGATAGCCATTAATTCCACCCAAATTCCGATCAAGCTCTCCAAAGAAGGCACCTATGGTGCCTGGAAGTCTCAGTTTGAAAATCTTCTCTTCGGCTATGACCTTATGGGATATCTGGATGGTACTACAATCTGTCCTCCAGAGGTTATTGTTAATCCCACCGTTGCCTCTACTTCTACCTCAACTTCTACTGATTCTGCTCAGGGACCCACTCCGATCCCGAATCGAGAAACCATAGTGAACCCGGCTCATCGCCTCTGGCTTCGCCAAGATCGCCTACTCCTCCACGCAATACAGGTATCGTGTACCGGAGCTGCCCAATCAATTGTTACCCGCTCCACAACTTCTGCTCAGGCCTGGGAAAAACTTGAGGCCACCTACGCCAATCGCTCCAACACACGCAAACTTGGACTCCTCGACTCACTCACGACCGTTTGCTTAGCAGACAAATCAATTGCTGACTATATGCAGGGAATCAAAAACATACTTGACAACCTTGACCTAATTGGTCACTCTGTTGATGATGGAGCAGCCGTCATACACACTCTGAATGGTTTGGGTCCATCCTACATGCCACTTGCTTCCGCTATTCGAGCCCGGGACTCCACCATATCGTTTGAGGAACTTTATGATAAACTGCTTGATTTTGAGGCCTTTCTTAAACGAGAAGACGCAAAGAAGGGAATCCCACAGATCACGGCGCAGTTCAATCAGCGCACATCCAACCGTCGGGGCCGTGGCTACCAAGGTCACTTGTCACCACATATGGGACACAACCAGTCGGCTGGCAGCGGTAATAATTGGAACCAGCAGCAAGGTTCCGGTCAGCAGCAGAATTTCGGTTCAGCTCCAGGGGGTGGCCGCAACTTCTTTGGTCAGGGAGGCCGTAACTTCTCTCAGCAATGGCGTCCACCTGCCTCAAACTCTCAATCCCGACCGGTATGTCAGTTATGTGATAAAGTGGGTCACACTGCCCGTGTTTGTCGATCACGGCAATCATCTTCGCCTCAAACTTGGCCTCAGGCGAACCACATGCATGCTGAGCAACCCAGTTCCCGCAACAATTGGATCCTTGATTCTGGAGCCTCTCATCACATGACTTCGGATCTTCAGAACTTATCTTTGCATTCAGAATATGGCGGCACAGAGGATATTGTGGTTGGGGACGGTAAATCAATCCCTATTACTCACACTGGCTCCACCAGTTTAACTACCCCCACCAAATCTTTTTCCCTTAAACATGTATTATGCTCACCACACATCACACAAAATCTAGTGTCTGTGTCTCAGTTTTGCTCTCATAATAATGTTTCTATTGAATTTTTCTCTAATTTTTTTCTTGTGAAGGATCTGACCACGGGGGCATCCTTGGTCCGCGGCCTGAATAAAGGCAATCTCTACGTGTGGCCTCAATCGAGTCTCCCGAGTCCCACCACCGCCAGTCCGCACCAGTTTTCTGCGTCATCCCAGCACAACGTCTCCTCTCAGTCGTGGCATTGTCGTCTAGGTCATCCTTCCCTACAGGTCTTTCAGAGGCTTATTTCGTCTCATAGTATTCCAGTTACCAAGTCTGGCACTAGCATGTCTCATTGCAATGCCTGTTTATGTAATAAAAGTCACAAACTTCCATTTGGGACTTCATCCTTGACAAGTAATAAACCTCTTGAAATTTTATTTACTGATGTCTGGGGTCCAGCTCACATACAATCTTTTGACAGTTTCAATTATTATGTAATCTTTGTGGACTATTTTTCTAAATATTCTTGGTTATATCCGCTCAAACGTAAATCTGATGTTCCTACTGTATTTAAGCAGTTCAGATCGCTAGTGGAAAAATTTTTTGGCACCAATATCAAAACGGTGTATTCTGATGGTAGTGGGGAGGCTCAAGCCCTAGGCCATGATCTGCGTAACCTAGGTATCCAACACCTCATATCTCCACCACACACTCCTGAACATGTTGGTACTGCTGAACGCAAGCATCGACATGTAGTTGAAACAGCCTTAGCTCTCCTCCATCATGCCTCCATGCCACCAAAATACTGGTCTCTGGCATTCCAAACTGCGGTCTATCTTATAAATCGCATGCCGACTAAAGTCCTAGGTCACCAAAGCCCATACTCGGTTCTATTTCACTCGGAACCAAACTACCAGAAACTCCGTGTTTTCGGTTGCTTGTGCTATCCGTGGTTACGTCCGTATACGTCTCACAAGTTGCAACCTCGTTCGCGTCCTTGTGTCTTTGTCGGTTACTCTACGGTCCACAATGCTTATATGTGTCTAGATCGGTCCTTAGGCAAGGTTTATGTCTCTCGTCATGTCGTGTTTGTTGAGCATAATTTTCCATTTTCAGGTGTCACAAGTCCTGCAGCTCCATTATCTCCCTCACTACTCGGTTTTCAACACCTTGATAGCTCGTCACCTGGCATTGATTCCTCTCCTCCATCCGACACACTCTCCCAATCCGAGGCTACACTACCTGACATCATTCCACTACACCATGCACCTGCACCACACCTGTCGGTCACTCCACATCCCCCTACATCACCAGTTCGCACCGTCCCACAGGCTGAACCGATCTCAGCGCAGCAGCCCCCCATAGCTGACGCTGCACCCGAAATCTTGCCACAGCTGCATCCGCAGTCTCCAACCCATCAACCGAACCAGATTCAAACACGTTCCAAAAATCAAATATTCAAACCTAGAGCCATATTTGACCTTCACATGTCCTCCAAATCCTCTCCACAGACCGAACCAACCACTTTGATCCAAGCCCGGAAATGTCTAGAATGGCGGAATGCCATGAGTGCGGAATATGATGCTCTAGTCAAGAACGGTACGTGGACCTTGGTCGAGTCTCACTCCTCTCAAAATGTGGTTGGCTGTAAATGGATTTATCGAATTAAGCGCCACCCTGATGGCTCAGTGGCTCGATATAAGGCTCGTCTTGTGGCGAAAGGTTTTCATCAACGCCCTGGCATAGATTTCACTGAGACTTTCAGTCCTGTAGTGAAGCCAGTTACTGTTCGATTGGTTCTCGCCCTTGCTATCACTAATGGTTGGCCTTTGCGTCAACTCGATGTTAACAATGCTTTTTTGCAGGGTTCCCTAACTGATGATGTGTACATGGAACAACCGCCTGGATTCACCGATCCTAGTCTACCTCACCATGTCTGCAAGCTTCGAAAAGCAATATATGGTCTTCGCCAAGCCCCTCGTGCATGGTACAATGAGTTGCGCTCTTTCCTCTTGGACACCGGCTTCACAAACTCTCAATGTGACGCCTCTCTCTTTGTCCTACGCCGATCCGGCCAAACCTTGTATCTCTTAGTGTATGTCGACGACATTATCATCACTGGGTCTTCATCTCTCCAGGTCCGTGACTTCATTGCAATTCTTGCTCACCGGTTCTCACTTAAGGATCTCGGTCAGCTGTCCTTTTTTCTTGGTGTCGAAGCCACTCACTCTTCCAGTGGGCTATTTCTCTCACAACAAAAGTATATTCGGGACCTTCTGGCTCGGGCCAACATGCTTGAGGCAAACACGGTCTCGACACCTCTCTCTCTCACGGACACACTGAAGTTGAATGATGGCAGCGCCCCTACTGATGCAACCCAGTATCGCCAGATTGTGGGCTCTCTTCAGTACCTGTCACTCACTCGTCCGGATGTCTCCTTCGCAGTGAACAAGTTGTCTCAGTTCATGCATCGTCCGACAGCTAACCATTGGAATGCAGTAAAAAGAGTCCTTCGCTATCTCAAAGGTTCAATAGCCCATGGTCTGCTCATTCGACGCGACTCTCCCTCAACTCTCCATGCTTTCGCTGACGCCGATTGGGCAGGTGATCCTGATGATCGCCGGTCGACCACGGCTTATGTCGTTTTCCTTGGGACTACACCCATCAGCTGGAGCTCCAAGAAACAACACACTGTTGCTCGGTCGACCACAGAGGCAGAATTTCGGGCAATTGCCTCAACTGCAGCAGAACTCAACTGGATAGGCCAGCTGCTCTCTGAGATTCAGATTTCGGTACCTCATTCACCTGTCATCTACTGTGACAACATTGGTGCCACATATGTCTGCGCCAACCCCATATTTCATAGTCGCATGAAGCACGTCGCCATCGATTTTTACTTTGTTCGAGATCAGGTGGCTCGTGGTCAACTACGTATCTCTCACGTTCATACGAACGACCAGCTCGCAGACTCTCTCACAAAGCCTCTCGCACGCAGACAATTTCTTGATCACAGATCCAAGATAGGCATCCTTGACGGTGGCTCTATCTTGCGGGGGCATGATAGCACTAGTGGTTCACTCGAACTCAAGTAGTGCAGCTCAAGTCATATACTTCAGCTCTTATCTTATTGCCTTATGTAATTAGGTTAATATATTTCCTATTATGTACAGTACAATGTATACATATAAATATTAACATCAATCAATAAAAATCGTGAGATTAATTCTTCACAAAATATCAAACTCTGTTAAAAAGCAGACCGCTAAAATTGTTTGGTGTTTATGTGGTGTTCACCTTATCCTGCCAACTTGATTGCAACACCTATAACAGCAGTAACATTTGCAGAATTATTCTATTTTATTTTTTGAAATACAAACCATATATGAACTACTTGACTACTTGTTCATCTTTTCCAAAGTACATACACAGGCGCAGCATGGCAGACATGGATAATGCTTGAATAATAATGGATCTCACGTATCACTGTAAAACTTAAATCTAAAGGCAAATTTGGTCCAAAAATCATACAGTTAAGTAGAGACTGTCATACTCCACATAATGCAATCCTAGAAAATTACATAAATTTTTTTTTATGAATCCCTTAATACATCTGTCCAGTAAACAATGAAATTCTTGTACACTATTTATTTGAGTAATGTTATACAATCCAAATAATCATATATGATAGGATAATTTCCGTATATCGGTCCCGATCCTATCAGGATGCACTGATATAACTTTATCAGGATATTGAATGTGAGCCACTCATTTATAACAGTGATTTGACAAGTGTATACATACCAAGTCAAAGTATGTAAAACGAGTGGCTCACATTCAATATCCTTATATAATTCTATCAGTGCGTACTGATAGGATAATTTCCGTATATATATATATAAATAATATAGTAAAATGGAACCTCACCTTGACACGTGTCGTTGTGAGAGAGCTTCGGCATTAATGACAGTTCACCACCTATCTAATAATCTTTTATTCACTCTCTCTCTCTCTACAATCATGTAATTAATGGGATAATTAATAGATACTATTAACCATTCCCAAAATTAATTTTTAACAATTTAATCATTCACCTATTTAATTGAAGTAAAATGAAAGGCCATTCTATATCTATATATACATTGAATTTATATAATAACAATTCAATTAGCCTTGTTAATTAATTATTGTAGTCATACCGTGCATACATAGAGAATGGAAAAGGACAATAATTTATTGATCCAAATCATGTCATGAATGCATAAAGAATGGGGAAAGACAATAATTTAACTATTTAAACTCTTGATATCACACATCATGGATCACTCAACATAATAACCTGCCCTCACCAATGTCCTGGTATTCTTCCCTTTCTTTTCTTCTTCTACATTTGATTTTTGCTTATTAAGTGTTTGATTATTGAACTGAGGTTAATCGGTTATGTTTTATTTTTTCTTTTGCATGATATTTTAAATATTTTAGTTTCCCATTTTATTAAATCTTTACTTAGAATGTCCTATTAAAATATTAATGTCTTGAAGATTCACACTATTTCCTTTTCTACGGCAGAACTTGGTAAAGTTGCTTTCTTCATATCTGCTGTTGAAATTCTTTGATGGTACATAGCAGGTGTCAGGAGTATGTACTATAGACCAACCAATAAGCTTGAATCATTTCATGTTGGTTTATAGAAGACAATTGAAAAGATAATAAGGAGTTTGAAAAAGAACAAGATCCAGATTATCATAGTCACCATAGAAGTTTTGTTAAAGAGAATATGATCTCTAAGCCTATATAGTTTGTAATATAATACGTATACGAACAGAAAGGAACCAATGATTTTTTGCTTTTTTCGGAATCACGGAACCCCATTGTTTTACACTTTGTTTTGCCTGGAAAGACATTTTACTAGATAGTAAAATGGAAACTCACATTGACACGTGTCGTCGTGTGGAGACTTTGACATTAAATTTTTATTGATTAGTAGGTGTGAAATAGGAGGAGATTTATTATTATTGATTAACGTTAATTGATTAGAGCATCTCCAATGGTATAACCGTATAAGCAAATTTTGATCCTCAAAAGTTGACACCTCAGCATTTGAGAATTGTTTTAAGGGATTGCTAAATTTGATGATTGTATAGTCTACAATGGTACATTATTATTATTTTGTTTGCTAATATATATATATATATATATATATATATATATATATATATATATATAAGACAAGAAAATGTATATAATATGGGTATTGATCAATTCGTAATGAAGAGACGAATTTTACCTAATTGAAATTTTTGGGATCGAAACAATGATGAGATACATATGTGATTAGAGAAAAAAAAAAAAAGAGAAAAAAAAAAAAAAAGCCACAGGAGAGAGAAAGAATAAAATTACAACAGTTATTTTGGGTTAAGTTTGTATTTGATGATTGAAAGTCAATCTTCAAATTTGAATATTAAAGAGGCAATTTGATTATTGATAACTGCTATTGCTAAATTTTAATGACTCTGTTGGACAGTGTTTTTTAGATAAATAATCAAATTTTGATTATTCTCCTACTTTTGAGGATACCATTGGAAATGCTCTTAGTATATATATATATATATATATATTTTAATGTTTTAGCTGCCTTGAGTCAGTTTCCTAGGGATGGCAAAATTTCCCGCAGGGACCCGCACTTTTGGGTGGGGATAGGGCGGGGATGGGGATAGATAGTCTAACCCGCAATGGGTATGGGGTGGGGATGGGTTTTATACTCCCCGCCCCGCCCCGTCCTGCCCCGCTTAAAATAATACTTAGTTAAACTATGTAGTTTCAAAGAAAATAAATATATCTATATAAAAAAAACAAATATATATATATATATATATACACACACATTATCCCTAACTTTACATCTCTCCACCGTTATTTAACATAAAGTGACAAAACAAAATACCATTGAAAAAAAACCCTAGCCATTAACTTCAACTCTAAGTCTCTAATCATCAAACAACTCGAAGTTCATTGTTCAAGCTTAAACCTCAAACAAATTTTTTTTTTTTCAAGTTTATTACTTAAATAATTCTCAACTCTTGAATTAAATTTAATTCATTTATCACTACTTCAAGTAGGCACAAATATGTCTATAGATGCACTAGAAAGTGAAAATCCAATACCGGTGTCATCAAGAAAAAATTGTGTAAACATAGAAGAACAACATGGGGTGGAAACAAACCCGGCCAATCGAATGTTAAGACGATGACAACAAAAGAAAAAGAAGATGCATATCAATTATGTGGGAGCACTTAACTGATAAAAAAAATTTGAATATAACTATCATATTCAATAGTTATATAATTGTTATTTAAATACAAATATATATATATATGGGGTAAATGGGTGGAGATGGGGAAAGCACTCCCCGTTGTACCTTGCCCCGCCCCAACCCGCTCCATCTATAGTGGGGTTTTATGAGGGGATGGGTTTTAAAAAAATAAATGGGGTGGGGTGCGGGGAAAGCCACCCCGCCCCAAACCCGCCCCATTGCCATCCCTACAGTTTCCTATAATTACGCCTTTAAATTACTTCAACTTGACTAAAATCATGAGAAGTGAGACAGACATGAAACAGAAACCATAAATAAGAGATTGTATATATATTTGTGCCTATTAATAAGGGATTGTATGTATATTTCAATATTTGTGCCCATATAGAGAATAGCAATTGTTAAAAATTTAATATAAACATTGAAGTATCAGCCATGCACTATATTGATAGATTGACTAGGAATATATATATATATATATATATATATATATATTCTCTTTCCATTAATTATATTATATAATATTTATAACGTGTAAGCCTCTAATAAACATCATCAGTCCTATTTTTTTTTTTATGATTATGCATTAACTGATCATTACCATAAATATTAATCGATCACTTGAGTTTTCTATACAATCGTATTCATGCATATATAGTACTGATCATTAACTTTGACCTATATATATATAAATTAATATTCTTTCCATTAATTATATAATATTTATAAATAAAAATTAAACAACCCTTCATTTTCCAATCCATTTTCTATAAATTTAAATTCTCCATTGAATAATCTGTTGTCATTTTTTTAGCAAATGGGTTTCAAAGATTAAAGAGAGAGACAATTGAGGAAGATGTAACTTATCTATATCTATATAATATAGTAAAATCGAACCCAAAGGCGACATGTGTCATCATGTAGGAGATTTAAAATTAAATTCTATATATTCATTTCTATATTTGCTATTCATTTCTTTTAATATTATTATTATTATTATTAAATAGGTACAATAATAATACAATGAATCTAAGTTTTAACCATTCATTCTTTTCCTATTTATTAATATACTAAAGTTGAACCAAAAGGCATCATGTGCCGCCGTGAGGGACCTTTGACATTAAATTTTATATATTCATTTATATATATTTAAATATTTTCTATATAATATACTAATGGAACTCAAGGTGCCACGTGTCGCCGTGAGGGAACTTTGACATTAAATTTTATATATTCATTTATATAGATTTAAATATTTATAATGCATTGATATTCATGTTATTCCTCTATGTTAGTAATATTGATATAGAAATATTGATTGTTGGTTATTTTTTTAATATCATTAATGAAGGTATAACTTTTCGTTTTCTAGACCAATAATCTGATATGATTATTGATTAATAATTATTTAACCAAACTTAATTAGATTGAAAAATACATTGCATATATAATAGAATGCATGAAGGTAACATATCTTTATAATGTTTAAAAATTAATTTTAATATTATATTAACTATTTGTTTCAAACAAAAAATGAGTGTGAAAACGCATTATATTATCTTTTAATAGTTAAAAGTTAATATTAATAGATTTATATTAACTATTTGTTTCAAATAAAAGATGAGTGTGAAAACCCATCATATTCTCATTTAATAGTTAATATTAATATTAATAAATTCATATTAACAAACCGTTTCAAATAAAAGATGAGTGTGACATGTATCTTGCAAGATGCCAATATTAACTTCACAAAACCTATCCTATTCTTTTTTAATTCATATAAATTCAAAAGACTATTAATTAATTAATTACCACAAACCATCCTTTCAACTCCTAGCAAACCTACTATTTAAATAGTTTTGCATAAATTGAAGTCAGCCAGCCTTAGGTATAGTGTTTCGGGTTTGTATGATAATGGTAGAAGCATAATTATCATGCAGTAAGATAAAATTCATATTGTTTATTGGAAATTTAGACAAGAGAGTGGACCTGGACGCCTGGACAGTAGCATTAAACATGGAGATGGAAGGTTTTTGCAACATTAAATATCTGTGATGGCATCAAAAGTAGCCTATGAAAATAGAGCTTACATCGAAACTACTGTTAGAGATCACTGGAAGGTACGTATAACAATGCTATTTTTTTTTTTTTTTCGATTTTTAAAAGCTTTTTCAAGCATTCCTATTATTAGTCATACAAATGTTAATTATTTAATTTTAATAAAATTTTTCTGTAAAAAGTTTGTATATATATAATTTTTGCGGATGGACTACTTGGGTTCTATGACTGCTGGAATGGTAAGATATTAACAATTGCTTTGATCTTATTTTTTGCTTCGATCGGAATTGATTTTTCGGTCTATTTACAACCATCAAGTTGAATTTCCACGAAAACTTCACATGAATTATGTTAAATAAATTCACAAACTAAGGCTAATTACCCTAGAAAAGCTAAGGAGGAGGCTGATTAATTGTAGAGGAATGTGTAGGAAAGCAATAACTATGGTGACCAGAGAGATTGAGAAAAAAAGGAAATATAACCTCTTATTTTATTTCAGAATCTACAGCAGGTTTGGGACGCAATTAGTGTTATTCATTGACCAATCATTGGAATTTTTCTCTTATGCATCCTTAATAATTGTTTGTTTTTAATAGTCACTCATATTTTCTTTCCATTTGTTTGGGTTATTGACATTCCTGACGATGGTATCTGATTGATGTAAGAATTTAGTTCTATGTTTGATATATTTCCATAAATAAATAATAATAAAAAATAGTTGTGTTGAATTTCTTGATATATTGTACCATTTTGTTTCATTTTTTTTTTGTAATATATTTTATTATCTTGATTTATTGTACCAATTTGTTTCATTTTCTTTTTCTAATATATTTTAATATTCAGTTACTCTGCTCAGGGTTCACTTTGTTTGTTTTAAATGTCGCCAATGTGTGCAGACTTTAAATAACAGCTTTTGGCATTACTAGGATAATTTTATTGACCATCAACAATCTAATAACATCGGCTTTAAGGCCAAGTTATTAATTTTAATCATTCAAATTAAGTTCCTATTAGTTGTATAAAATTGATAATTTTGCTTGCAAAAAAAGTCATCACCCCTAATAGTAATTCTGATTAAATGGAAAATACCTAACAGTAACTAATCATGGATGTTTTTTCAAAAAAAAAAAAAAAAACTAATTATGGATGAGATTATACATATCTTCAGCAACTTACAATCTTCATACGTTACTCATGAATGTTATATTACAGTTGGTAATATATAATTTTGTATTTTGTAATATATATGCGTAAATTTACTGATTTAAACAACTCATAATTTAAAATAAAAATAATCCCGTAGGTGTTTATAAGTGCCAACAATCAAACTTGACTTGAATGGAACTTTAGATTGAGTTTTTTCTACGGGTTAATTGCACAAACATACCCTCTATTTTATCTAATAAAGTAAATTTTCAAACAAATGCCCTATTCAAATATAAACATCCCAATTGGAATGTGCTTGGAGTATGGAAAGTCAATAGTGCTCTTGGATAAAAAGGAAAGGTTATTTTGGTGGGTAAATTTCACAAACAACCCTGAATTTAGGTGTAATTGTATAAATATTTATTTGTTTCTAATAATTATATAAACATACCCTACCGTCATTTGACTTTTGTTAACTTTAACCTTTAACCACATTTGTATCCCGAAATGACTAAAATACCCTTGAAAACTTATTTATCTTTTCTTTTATTATTTAAATATATTAAAAAATATTTACTTAAAAAATTAAAAAATCGGTACAATTTTTTTGTTGCTTTCTTTCTATCATTTTTTTTAACACAATAAGAACCCAAAAAACTGGAAAATGGCTGTGTTTAGTGGGTTTTGATTGTGTTTAGTGAGTTTTATGGGTTTTGATTCTGTTGATTAAATATAATTATTGGTGGGTTTTGATTGTGTTGATGAAATGAAATTGTTTGTGGGTTGATGAGTATGAAATTGAATGTTTTGATGATAAAGTTGGTTTTTGAAATCTGAAAATTTGGTGTTTGGGGACATGGAAAATGTAAAAAAAAAAAAAATGATAGAAAGAAAAAGAAAATAAAAGCAACAAAAAAAAAATTGTATTGATTTTTTCAATTTTTTAAGTAAATATTTTTTAATATTTTTAAATAATAAAAGAAAAGATAAATAAGTTTTCAAGGGTAGTTTAGTCATTTCATGATATAAATGTGGTTAAAGGTTAAAGTTAACAAAAGTCAAATGACGGTAGGGTATATTTATGTAATTATTAGAAAAAAAAAATGAATATTTATACAATTACACTTAAATTCAGGGTTGTTTATGAAATTTACCCACCAAAATAACCTCTCATTTTCTTTATTAGATAAATAGAGGGTATGTTTGTGCAATTAACCCTTTTTTTGCTGAATCTTTCCGTAAGTGTAAAAATGCAACTTGCTATAATATACTGTATTGATAAGAAATTTTTTCTATTTTGTGTATAAATGTATAATGAAATAAAATTACATCCTTTCACAAGAGTCCCCTAATATATATATATATATATATATATATATATATAAATAACTAAACCCGACATATCACATTTTCTACCCAAGAGTTTCCTAAAAATATGAAACAGGTTGGATATGTAAAATTATATTACACAACGTATTTTTTTAACGAAACCCGTGCATTGCACGGGTCGCACACTAGTAATATAGTAAAATGAAACCTCACATTGACACATGTCGTCGTGTGGAGGTTTTGTCATTTAATTTTTATTGATTAGTAGGTGTAAAATAGGAGGAGATTTGGCCATATCAAATACTAATAAGAATTATTGCTATTTGAGTCAGTTTTTGAATTTTTTAGCTGTCCAATTATCGCATTAATTTACATAGTTATTAATTGAGTCAATTTAGGAAATTTTTAGCTGTCTAATTCCATTATTTGACTCATAAACTCTTCATTTTTCAGCCAATTAATTGCTTTTGTTTGTCTATAAATTCAATTCACAAAGACTTCATTTTTAGGTAGATAATCCTATAATTAATGGGATAATGAATGAATTATCAAATTAATTAAAAATAATAATGAATTCTGATAATAATCCCCTAACATTTCATATCCCATAAACTCTTCATTTTTCAACTAATTAATTGTTTTTGTTTGCCTGTAAATTCAATTCACAAAAACTCTTTATTTTTCAGTCAATTAATTACTTTTGTTTGCCTATAAATTCTTTTTATGTTCTTTTCATGCAATTAATCATAGGTATATTTTGGGTGCCACCAAAACTGGATCCGGGAAAACATTTGTTTTTGCCATCACAGTAAGAGGATTTTTTTTTTTTTTTTTTTTTTTATGTGATTTTGTCTTTTTTTATTATTATTATTATTTTCGATTTTGTGTTCAATCCTTTTTTGTTCAGTTTTTTGTTGTTTTTGTTTTGATATGTAGTGTTCATTTTTAGTTAGCTGTCCAATTCCATTATTTGACTCATAAACTCTTCAATTTTAAGCCAACCTCACCTTGACACATGTCGTCATGTGGAGGCTTTGGCATGTAATTTTTATTGATTAGTAGCTATAAAATATGAGGAGATTTGGCCATATCAAATACTAATAAGAATTATTGTTATTTGAGTCAGTTTTGAATTTTTTTTAGCTGTCCAATTATTGTTATTTGAGTCCGTTTATGAATTTTTTTTAACTGATCAATTATCGCATTAATTTACATGGTTATTATTTGAGTCAGTTTAGGAAATTTTTAGCTGTCCAATTCCATTATTTGACTCATAAACTCTTCATTTTTCAGCCAATTAATTGCTTTTGTTTGTCATAAATTCAATTCACATAAACTCTTCATTTTTCGGTAGATAATCCCATCATTAATAGGATAATGAATAAATTATCAAATTAATTAAAAATAATAATTAATTCTAATAATAATCCTCTAACATTTCATATACCATAAACTCTTCATTTTTTAGTTAATTAATTGTTTTTGTTTACGTGTAAATTCAATTCACAAAAACTCTTCATTTTTCAGTCAATTAATTGTTTTTGTTTGCCTATAAATTTTTTTTATGTTCTTTTCATTCAATTAATCACAGGTATATTTCGGGTGCTACCAAAATTGGGTCCGGAAAAACATTTATTTTTGCCATCACAGTAAGTGGATTTTTTTTTTTTATTGTTATTTTGATATGTAGAGTTCATTTTTCAGTTGATTTTTTTTAAGGTAATTTTGTTTCATTCAATTATCTATTGTTGTTTTTTTTTTTCCAATGCCGTTATGCTATGTCTATGGCGTTTGGTTAAGATGATCAAATTAGCTTGCTTAGAAAAAAAAAAAAAAAAAAAAAATTCAAACTTTATCAAATTTTAAATTTTATGTTATTGAGAATTGACTAACGAAACTTTTGGTGAATTGAAAGCATCTTTTTAGAAATACATATAAATCAACTTATTTGGTGTTCAATTGTATCTTTCTAATCAAAATATTATTATAATTCCCCATCTTTCTCTAACCAATATATATTGTAATGTTCTAATATCCACTAATTTTCTGTTATTAACTATATTAATTTTCTGATATCACTTAATGTGATCAATGTACAGATTCAATTGATTATATAGATATATCACACATGATAATCTCAATTAAAATGTTTCATATTCCACTAATAACTCTTCATTTTCCCCTGTTTTCTAAAGTTTTAAATTCCATTAATAACTCTTCAATATCCACCGTTTTCTACAAAGAGCCCTTACACATGTCAATGCTAGAATAGAGTGATACATTATTTTGTGTAAATGTACATATTTATTTATTTATTTTGTTTTGTTTCCATTCTTTAATATGTCCATAATTGTGTAATTGTTTTTCAATATATATATATATATTTTTTACCTATATAATTGTTAGAGATTAGTTTTACTTTTTTTTTTTTTCCTTAAAAAGAATAATTTAAACAGAAAAAAAAAAGTTAGAGATTGGTTTTAGGTTTTTTATTTTTTTTTATTTTTTATTATTATTATTTTTTTTTTAATAAACACTTATTGATATTTCAGCTATTGATTTGGATTTAATAAACAATATTTGATCTTCTTTTATTATATCTTCTTTTATATAATTGTTTTTAAATTATTTTAAGTATAAACTAATATTATGTAGTGTTGCATGCGGCCCTATTATAAATATAGAATAGATTTCTACTTAAAACAATGATATAAACAAAAAATAATTTAATAAAAAAAAAAGCTTGAGAACATTGTTTGCCTTTTTTTTTTATAAATATTGTACAATATTGTACAATATTTTCTTGATATTAATTGGAATAGATAAAACATAGAAATTACAAAAGAAACAAATAAAGAAATCACCAAATATATATATATATAGACAAGGATAAAAATTTTTAAAAAAAGTTTAAACTGTTAATTTCTACTTATCTTATAATTTATATTGTATGGACAACAATTTATCATTTTATCTACTTATCTTATAATTTAGATTGAGCTTAGAAAACAAAGTAATTCAAAAATAAAAAAACCTAAAACTGGAAATTGTAGATAAAGATAAAAAAAAAAAAAAAAAAAAAATTGAAGGTAAAGATAATGTTTTGGCTGTTGATTTCTATTTGTCTTATAATTTGGATTTTACAAACAGCATTTGCTGTTCTTTTATTATATCTTCTTTTATATAATTGGTCTTAAAGTTTTTTTTGAATATGAACTAATATTATGTAGTGTTGCTTGCGGCCTTATTATAAGTATAGAATAGATTACTGCTTTTAAAAATATATATATATATATATATATATATATATATAAATCTAGAGAAATACTCCATGATTGTTTTTCATCACATATGAATCCAATATTTTAGACCAATAAGTTAAATCATTAAAATATTGTTGCGTTATATTTTATAGGTGGAATTGGTGGAAATTGTCACCTTTTTGAACTGATTTGATGGAAAAGTGAGTATTTTAATAAGTTAAGTTTAAAATGCACATATTATGGTGAACTACCAAAATTGTACTTAGATAATCATTTTTTTATTCTGTTTGTACTTCCCTCTCCACACTTCCAACAAAAACGACAATCCCAACTCAGTAACTCTCTCTCTCTCTCTATCTCTCTCTCTACAATAAACTTGTCCTCTACAAATAAAAGTTCAAGGTTGTCTCCCCTTTTCTTCTTCAACTTAGAAAGAAGTGGATAACATTATCAATGCATCTTCATTGGATAATTAGTTTAGTGGCGCTACACAGATGCATTTAGTGGCCCTAATTGGGTTCTTTTTCATTTGTTCTTCGAGTATTTTGTAAACCTTAAGCTGGTGTGTGTGAATTTTGAATCTAATTGAAAAGTCTCGGAGACAAATTGAAAAGGCTCGGAGATTATTTACAAAGTCTCGGAGATATAAAATTAACAAAAAAAACTAATGGTTAAAAAGGCTCGGAAAAGGCTCGGAGACTATTTACAAAGTCTCGGAGATAATTGAAAAGGCTCGAAGACTAATTAAAAAGGCTCGGATTACTGTTGAAAAGGCTCGGACAGTATATGAAAAGGCTCAAATACAGTGTTAAAAGTTTTGGAGATTCAAAATTGGCAAACCTATTCATAAAAATGAAAAAGCTCGGATTACTGTTGAAAAGGCTCGGACAGTGTATGAAAAGGCTCAGAGACAGTGTTAAAAGGTTCGGAGATTCAAAATTGACAAACATATTCATATTCCTTTAAAAAGCTCGGATTACTATTTAAAAAGCTCGGAGACTGTTTGAAATGGCTCGGAAAAAGTATTAAAAGACTCGAAAACCCAGATCTTTATCGTCTTGCAAATTCTGGTAGACTTTAGGATTGTAGTGCCGACGTTGGTGAGTTCGTCGTCAGATTTTCAAGGGTATGTTGATGCAACCGGTTGCTTTCTCTCTCTACTGTTTTCTCTCTAGGTTTGAAAACGACACAAAGTGACAAAAAATGGGTATTTTTGTTTGATTACCTAAATAGGTGCCTTTTAAACTTAAATTAGTAATATGATGAGTTTCTTACAAAACCCGCCCCAAATAGTGCTAAAAAAATTTTGGACCCTATTTTATAGTTCCCACACATCATATGGGATGCAATCTAGTAATATAAAAATGGAACCTCACATTGACACGTGTCGTCATGTGGTGGCTTTAGATTTAAATGAGTTTTGCACTTCTCATCATAAACTCATAACATCTATCTAATAATTGATGGAGTTAATTCTCTCTTATTGGTTCATCTCCCTTGCATAATATGAACCGCCCTATTTAATATATATTGTTAATTAGTTATATATTTATATACGGTATAACGGTAATATGAAGAGTCCCAAAAATAATTCATTACAATCTTCTGCTCCTCCATAATATTTTTCTATATATAGCCCACTACCCCAATTATTTGATTCATTTCAACATTATTAAGGTCCTCCATGTTTCTCTTTCTCACTCTAGCTATCCATTTCAACATTTTTAAGTCAAAGCGATGTAATCCATGTTTTTCTCCCATTTTCTTTTTCTTTATCAGGTATATACCCTTTTCTCCCTTCTTTACAAAATTTGCATTTCTAATATTACTATATTATATTGTGTAAATTAACTTATGTCTTTATGTGTTGATTTGCAGATTATGGTTTCCAATGAGGAGTCAGCTTTTTGGGATCAATTATGGTCAAGTTGCCACTGTCAGAAAAGGTCATCGATCTCTTGAGTGCCAATAAATTCACAAAAGCAAGATTGTAAGGTTCCCATTTGTTGATTGGCTCATTTCATGGACATACCACATGTTGGGGTTCTTTGTAAGGGTAGCCTAGGTGTTGGTAGGTTTGTTCGAAGCCCTTTGAAGATCTCGTCTTGATAAGCACCGAAGGTAAATTTCTATGTGCTTACTTGTCTTGAAGAGATAGTTGCACACACTCACAACTCATGCATATGTTTAATCCTTGTATGTTGTGTGTCTTATTTGTGTGCTTTAATGTTCATTAACATCTCTTCTTGCATGTTAGTTTGATTGCATATTGCATATCCAATTGCCTTGTCATGCTTAGTCTTAGGATTGCATTTTTGCATTGGGCGCTCCCAAAAGCGCTCTACAGAAGCGCTGTACGAACAGCCCCCTTTGAGCGCTGTTCAGACCTGATCGATTTAATTCGGTCGCTGTACGAGCGCTGTACAAAGCGTTGTACAAAGCGCTGTATAGGGTGCTCTACGTAGAGCGCCCCTCTGTTTTCTCGTGAGAATAGAGCAGGGGTGCTGTACAGAAGCGCCCTACGTACAGCGCCCAAGGCAAATATGAGGCCAACTTATCAAAACGACCTCACTTTGATTTGGCCCCCTATATATATGCCACTTTGACTTTAGGTCAATTACAAGAGTTCATATTCAGATTTCATACTTAGGATATTTTTCAAAGAGAAGAAAAATTCCAAGAACTCATTTTTATTAACTCAAACACTTTTTCATGATCATCAATCATCATCAATCATCATCTAGCATCATCTTTGATCATCTAGATGTCATCTTGCATGGATTCTTCATCATACTTTGCTTGGTAAGCTTTTCACTAATATCTTACATATTTTGTGTTTCTCTTAACAAGCAATCTCAATTAATTACTTGTATGTTATTTTATATACTTTGAATATAAGTTTGAGATGAGTATGATGTATGTTTGAGAAGTTGTATTGTGATAGCTAATTAGGTTTTGTGTTTAATCTTGATTAGCTAAACTATTTGACATGTCATTTAGTTTGTGATATCTAGGATTGTTCTAATTGCATATTAATCATCTTAGATAAGCATATAGGGTTTCCCTTGCTCTATGTTGCATTTGGATATTCATATATTCACTTAGGGTGTTATTCTCTTCATAGAGAAAGTAAGTCTTGTGTGCAGCATCCGGGATTAGGTTGCTTAGATCGCAAGCAAATTGGACTAGGTTCACTCATACCGGGATTAGGTAGGTGTGTGATTACTTCCGGGATTAGGTTGTAATCGTTTTACACATTTAGTGGATTCGAGGTTCGAGTGTGGCTTACTTACTAGCCCGTGGTTTTTCCCGTTAGGGTTTCCACGTAAAAATCAAGTCTTATTTAATTTCCGCATTTTATACTTGATTTGTTGCTTTATCTTGTTAGGGGTAAATTCGTAATTTTGACTTAATACGAAAAATTAGGTAATAAGCTTAAAATATATTCACCCCCCCCCCCCCCCCTCCTAGATAGTTTTATACACACCGTGCTATAATTAGTTTCAATTGGTATCAGAGCGGGTTCCTAGACATACATAGGTGATCCTTGCTTATTTTGGTGTGTTTTGCATTTTGTGTGATTTTTGATCATTCATACATTTGCATTCATTTCATTCATTCATAAACACTATGAGTGGAAACGGTGGAAATGGTGGTGGCAACGAAGGTGCTTCTAGCACAAGGCCTCCACTTTTTACCGGATTGAACTATTCCCAATGGAAAGGGAAGATGGAATCCTACATATGCCAAATTCATGACCGTGCATGGATGGCGGTGGAAGACGGATATGATCTACCCATGATGACTCCCAGTGGTGGAGGAGAAGAAGTTTTAAAGCCTAAGGCGCAATGGAACGCGCAAGAGTTTGAGGCTTCAAAGTGGAATAGGAAGGCGATGCATGCCATCTTGTGTGCTATGGACGAAAATCTATAAAAATTGATTCAAAATACTAGGATAGCTAAGGAGGCATGGGACATCCTAGAGATTGCACATGAGAGAACCAAAGTGGTGAAGGACTTTAAGCTTCAAGTCCTCTAAACTCAATTCGAGATGCTTAAGATGGAGGAGAATGAGTGCTTCAACGAATTCGAGATTAAGTTGATGGACATAGTCAACCAAAGTCATCAACTTGGTGATCCATATTCGGATAGGAGAATCAACCAAAAAATTATGAGATCTCTACCCGATAGGTTTGAATCGAAGGTGACGGCTTTAGAAGAAAATAGTGGTTATAAGGATATGAAGCCGAGTGAGGTGATTGGGAGACTTCTAGCTTATGAGTCTAGGAAGGGTCCTATCTCCACACCTCCTAAAAAGCAAAAAGGAATTGCTTTGAAGACCTCTAAGGATGAAAAAGAGGCAAAGAAGATTGACTCGGATGAAGACCTTGCCTTGTTTGTAAAAAGGTTCAACAAGGTTATGAAGTTTAGAAGAAAGGGCTTTGGATCAAAAGGTCAAGATTTGAAGAAAAATGGCTCTTTCAAGAAATTTGAACCTAGGCAAGAAAGGACCGAAAGGAAAGGGGTCCGTTGTTTCGAGTATGGTGGCATAGGTCATTTTGCCCCCGATTGTGCAAATCATGTTGAGAAGAAAAAGGGGAAAGTGATGGCCGCCACTTGGAGTGGAAGTAGTGATGACTCCTATGGGGGAGATGAGTCTTCGGATGATGAAGAGCTCATGGCTAATCTCCTAGCTTTTGCCTCCTCCCATAAAAGCAAAAGTGCTAGTAAGAGAGAGCAAATGAGTCAAGAGGAAAATGACTCAAGTGGAGAAGAAAGTGATTCCTCTTCTAACTCCATAAATGGATTTATGGAGAAAAAGGTGCTTGCTAAATATCATGCCGAGTTTAATGATTTAGCAATCAAGAGCACAAGAAAGATCAAGATGTTGAGAGAAGAAAATCTTGAGCTTGCATCTCAAAATGACCACTTAAGTGAACAAGTGGAAAGATTCAAGAAGATGGAAGATAAGCTAAGAGAGGAGTTAGTCTTATCTAGGAGGAATGAAGATAGTCTAAAGATGGAGCTTGAAGAAGTTAGAGAATCTATGACTATGATGGATTCTAGCACCAAGAAGCTTGACCATATGCTTGGTGTTGGAAAGAGTCCATGTGACAAGAGGGGTCTTGGGTATGAAGATGGCAAGAAGATCTCAACCTCTAACAAGACCGTGTTGGTCAAGAGCTTGAAGAACGAAGAAACTTCATTTGTGAAAATTCCTAGGAAGAAGTTAGAAATAGGACAAAGTTCAAATGCTCAAGTGAAGATGGGGCCAAGAAGGCAACCTCAAGCTCAACCCCCTAGGGTCCCTCAAGCCAACATTCCTCTACAAATGGCTCACAAAGGAAAGAGACCTATCATGCAACCTCAAGCTAGGAAGCAATCTAGACCGGTTCAACAACGAAGCGGATTGAACCCATTCATCCACAAAGACAAGGACAATGTATGATTCCTTATTTTACTCCTATTTGTCACTTTTGTGGATTTAATGGTCATATTATACCACATTGCTTTCGATGTATTAAAATGTGCAAAACTAGAAGCATGATAGAGAAGAAAAAGAAAAGAGCCATGATGCATGTTCCTAGGAATGATAATATTATTATGCATGATCCTAGAACATCTAGAACCCATGTACCAAAGACCACTAAGAAAGCTAAGATTGTTTCTAGGTGGATTAGAAAGAATGAAATTGTTTGCCATGTTGCTCAAATAGCCTTGAAGGTAAATTCTTCTAATTTTTGGTATTTAGATAGTGGGTGTTCTAGACACATGACGGGAAACAAGAGTTTCTTCGAGACTCTTGTTATGGAGGAAGGTGGATATGTCACTTTTGGTGATGGATCCAAAAAGAAAGTTGTAGGGAAAGGAACCATTTCCGTTCCCGGTTTACCCTCCTTATCCAATGCTTTATTTGTTGATGGCTTGAAAGCCAATTTAATAAGCATTTCACATCTAAGTGATGAAGGATATTCCGTCTTATTTTGTAAAGATAATTGCTCTATCCTAAAGCCCGATGGACAAACCTTGTTGAAAGGTATGAGATCTAGTGACAATTGCTATTGTCTTGAAGCTAGAATAGTCTCAAACAATGTGTCCATGGATGAGCAAATAGAGTTGTGGCATAAAAGACTTGGCCACATGAACTTTAGGGATTTAAGAACCCTTGGAAAGTTCGAGTGTGTGCGTGGCCTCCCTAAGCTTGGGAAGAAAGCCAATGGTATTTGTGGACCTTGCCAACAAGGAAAACAAACCAAAAACATGCACAAAAAGGGCAAGTATCTCTCCACCAAGGAGCCCCTAGAGCTTCTCCACATGGATCTTATGGGTCCTATGCAAACCGAGAGTTTAGGTGGAAAGAGATACATTTTTGTTTGTGTTGATGATTTCTCTAGATTTACATGGACATATTTTCTTAGAGAAAAATCCGAAACTTTTGATAAGTTTAAAATGCTTTGTACTAAATTACAAAATGAAATGAATTCTAACATTAGAAGCATTAAACGGATTAGAAGTGACCATGGGAGGGAATTTGAGAATGCCTCTTTTGAAAGCTATTGTGATAGCTTAGGCATCTCCCATGAGTTTTCGGCTCCTAGGACACCTCAACAAAATGGAGTTGTTGAGAGGAAGAATAGGGTCCTCCAAGAGATGGCCCGAGTGATGTTGCTTAGCAACAATGTCCCTAGGAACCTATGGGCCGAAGCCGTCAATACAGCTTGCTATATAGGGAATAGAGTTTTCCTAAGGTCCGGATCTAGAAACACCTCCTATGAGCTATGGAAGGGTAGGAATCCAAATGTTAGCTACTTCCACACATTTGGAAGCAAATGCTACATTTTAAATGACCGTGATCAACTTGGCAAGTTTGATGCTAAGAGTGATGAGGGTATCTTTATTGGCTACGCCTTGAATAGTAGAGCCTATAGAGTTTTCAACTTGAAGACTCGAACCGTCATGGAATCATCAAATGTGGTTATTAATGATACAAGGCTCAAGTCTAATGACCATGAGGAGGAGGATGTTTTAGAGGATGACTCTCCTTTGGAGAGGGTTGTGGTGACTCCCAATGTTGGGACGTCCAATGACAATAATGAGGTCACACAACCTAGTACTAGAGTCTCTCTCTTGGACTCTAATGAACCTGCTCCATGGGGTAGAAGACTCCATAACAAAGAGGATGTTATTGGAGATGTGAATGAGGGTGATAGGACTAGGCGTTAAATAGCTAATCTCATTAGCTTTACATGCTACACCTCTCAAATAGAACCCAAAAAGGTTGATGAAGCCTTGAATGATGAATTTTGGGTTCTTGCCATGCAAGAAGAGCTAAACCAATTCGAAAGAAATGAGGTTTGGACTCTAGTTCCTAGGCCTAAAAGCTCACATGTGATAGGAACTAAGTGGATTTTTAGGAATAAATCCGATGAGAAGGGCAACATAGTGCGGAACAAGGCTAGACTTGTAGCACAAGGGTACTCTCAAATTGAGGGTATCGACTTTGAGGAGACTTTTGCTCCCGTTGCCCGCTTAGAGTCCATTAGGCTTCTCTTGTCCATTTCGTGTGTGCACAAGTTCAAATTGCACCAAATGGATGTCAAGAGTGCCTTCCTCAATGGCTTCTTGCAAGAGGAAGTGTTTGTTGAACAACCCAAGGGGTTTGTGGATGCACACCACCCCAACCATGTCTATCGCCTCAAGAAGGCACTATATGGGTTGAAACAAGCACCGAGGGCTTGGTATGAGCGCCTCACTCAATTTCTTGTTGACAATAACTACACAAGAGGTAGTGTTGACAAGACGCTATTCATCAAGAGAGACAATGATGAGCTTTTCATAGCTCAAATATATGTTGATGATATAGTTTTTGGCTCCACCAACAACACCAAGGTCCAACAGTTTGTTGATGTCATGTCTCATGAATTTGAGATGAGTCTTGTTGGTGAGCTTAGTTACTTCCTAGGTTTGCAAATTAGGCAAATGGATGATGGAATTTTCATAACCCAAGCCAAATATGCTAAGAACCTAGTGAAGAAGTTTGGTTTAGAGAAAGCCAAACATTGTGATACACCTATGAGTACCACTTTGAAGCTAAGCAAGGATGCTAGTGGTAAAAGTGTGGAACAGACGTTATATCATGGCATGATAGGAAGCTTGCTTTATTTGACCGTAAGTAGGCCCGATATCTCCTTTAGTGTGGGTGTGTGTGCTAGGTACCAAGTGGATCCTAAGGAGTCCCACCTCTCTTCCGTAAAGAGGATCATTCGCTATGTGAATGGGACTTCTAATTATGGGATTTGGTATTCATTTGACACTAATCCTAGTCTTGTAGGATATAGTGATGCGGATTGGGCAGGAAATTGTGATGATAGAAAGAGCACATCGGGCGGTTGCTTCTTTCTAGGCAACAACTTGGTGTCTTGGTTTTGCAAAAAGCAAAACTCGATTTCCTTGTCCACGGCCGAGGCCGAGTACATAGCCGCGGGGAGTGGATGCACACAACTCCTATGGATGAAGCAAATGCTAGTAGACTACGGATTCAACCAAGGTACTCTCACTCTCTTTTGTGATAACATGAGTGCTATTAATATTTCCAAGAATCCAGTGCAACATTCTAGAACTAAGCATATTGACATCCGCCATCACTTCATTAGAGAGCTTGTTGAAAATAAATACATAGTACTTGAACATGTAGGTACTAATGATCAACTTGCGGACCTATTTACTAAACCCTTAGATACTACTCGATTTAAAACTCTTAGTAGATCTATTGGGATATGTCTTGTGGAGTGATATGTTCTATGATTGACCCCATATGGGGAACTCAAGCAAAGAGAGCTATTTTGCATTCTTATAACTTGCAAAAAAAAAAAAAAAAAAAAAAAAAAAAAAAAAAAAAAATTGAAATAACTTTTGCCTCTTCTTTTGATTGCTTGAGTAAGCTTGGTTGTACATATGTATATATGTTTTCAAATTCTATAAGTGTGAACCTTGCTTGTTTACAATCCATGTCATATTTATGTTCAAACATGCATTTTTGGACTAGGAGATTTACATAGGAAGTATGATGTGAATGACCTATAGTTATCTCCATGACATGATGATTCTTTTATAACATGCTATTGTCAAATGAAAAAGCATGAAATTCATATAACATGATCACATGAAAAGCATGAATTGATGATTGCATACTCTTAAAATGCAAAACTTGTGTGAAAGCTTATGAGACTCAAAATGAATAAAGGATCTTGTATCCGTTCAAAGGAATTTATATTCCAAATGTCTCTCTTTCTTTATTAGTTGAACATGGCTACTATCATACGGATATCTTATCCGGAAAAATCAAATAGGGTGCAAAGTCGCTCATGCCATGTTTCGCTTATAAAGTTGGATATAGTTGCTCTTAAATTGAAATCAATAATCTCTATATCCTTGCTTTTCCCATGACATTGGTGAAATTGGTATGAATTCTTATTAGAAACCTTTGTCATTTGCTTTGCCAAATACCATTGTATTTTGGACTTGAATGCTATATGTCTTGTATGCAAAGCATGATGGATTCACACATTTTCTACAAATAAATCTCCTTGTTTCTCTCTAATTAATTGAAGTGCATAAAGTGACTTATATGTATATGCAAATAACTTGCATGCTTCTATCTCTCGTTGCTATGAGTGACCCGGTTGGGGACTACTCATTTGCCTATATCATGACAAAAAGGGGGAGTAGGATATGGTAAGGGGAGTTAATGGGAGTTGCAAATTGTTGTTGCAATTGTGCATGATTGGGGAGAATATGTATTGAGGGGGAGTAACCCGTTGAGGGGGAGCATTGCATACACATACATTGCATAATGTTGTGCCTATTTTTTTAAAATGCAAATGCTTGTTTTGATATCACATGATTAATCTCACACTTTACTTGTTTTGGAAATGTTAGAAACTTTAATTTCAGGGGTTGATTGTTCTACAAGAGATTGAAGACTTGAAGTTTTACTTTCTTATCTCTTTGTAATGTAGATAATCATTGTAGTCCCGTAGTTTCTATTTTTTGTGAGGAATCAATGTGAGTGGTGGTTTTGTCACGAAATAGCCAAAAGGGGAGATTGTAAGGTTCCCATTTGTTGATTGGCTCATTTCGTGGACATACCACATGTTGGGTTCTTTGTAAGGGTAGCCTAGGTGTTGGTAGGTTTGTTCGAAGCCCTTTGAAGATCTCGTCTTGATAAGCACCGAAGGTAAATTTCTATGTGCTTACTTGTCTTGAAGAGATAGTTGCACACACTCATAACTCATGCATATGTTTAATCCTTGTATGTTGTGTGTCTTATTTGTGTGCTTTAATGTTCATTAACATCTCTTCTTGCATGTTAGTATGATTGCATCTTGCATATCCAATTGCCTTGTCATGCTTAGTCTTAGGATTGCATTTTTACATTGGGCGCTCCCAAAAGCGCTCTACAGAAGCGCTGTACGAACAGCCCCCTTTGAGCACTGTTCAGACCTGATCGATTTAATTCGGTCGCTGTACGAGCACTGTACATGCGCTGTACAGGGCGCTCTACGTAGAGCGCCCCTCTATTTTCTCGTGAGAACAGAGCAGGGGCGCTGTATAGGCGCCCTACGTACAGCGCCCAAGGCAAATATGAGGCCAATTTATCAAAACGACCTCACTTTGATTTGGCCCCCTATATATATGCCACTTTGACTTTAGGTCAATTACAAGAGTTCATATTCAGATTTCATACTTAGGATATTTTTCAAAGAGAAAAAAAATTCCAAGAACTCATTTTTATTAACTCAAACACTTTTTCATGATCATCAATCATCATCTAGCATCATCTTTGATCATCTAGATGTCATCTTGCATGGATTCTTCATCGTACTTTGCTTGGTAAGCTTTTCACTAATATCTTACATATTTTGTGTTTCTCTTAACAAGCAATCTCAATTAATTACTTGTATGTTATTTTATATACTTTGAATACAAGTTTGAGATGAGTATGATGTATGTTTGAGAAGTTGTATTGTGATAGCTAATTAGGTTTTGTGTTTAATCTTGATTAGCTAAACTATTTGACATGTCATTTAGTTTGTGATATCTAGGATTATTCTAATTGCATATTAATCATCTTAGATAAGCATATAGGGTTTCCCTTGCTCTATGTTGCATTTGGATATTCATATATTCACTTAGGGTGTTATTCTCTTCATAGAGAAAGTAAGTCTTGTGTGCAGCATCCGGGATTAGGTTGCTTAGATCGCAAGCAAATTGGACTAGGTTTACTCATACCGGGATTAGGTAGGTGTGTGATTACTTCCGGGATTAGGTTGTAATCGTTTTACACATTTAGTGGATTCGAGGTTCGAGTGTGGCTTACTTACTAGCCCGTGGTTTTTCCCGTTAGGGTTTCCACGTAAAAATCAAGTCTTATTTAATTTCCGCATTTTATACTTGATTTGTTGCTTTATCTTGTTATGGGGTAAATTCGTAATTTTGACTTAATACGAAAAATTAGGTAATAAGCTTAAAATCTATTCACCCCTCCCCCCTAGATAGTTTTATACACACCATGCTATAATTAGTTTCAAAGATTTTATGATACAAATATGCAAATATTGCCATATTAACAACATTGGCTAATTCTAGTGTCGAGCTTATTGTAAATAAGGGCTTGGTTATGGGTGTTTTGTTCTTTGGAGTTTTCTATGAATGTAAGAGGATAAGGAGACTGGTTTATATCAAATTTTTTAGATCGATTTTACTGTCTTCCTTTTACTACATTTTTATGCATCCTCCATCTTTTTTTGTTTTTTGTTTTTTTTTTTTTGTTTTTTTTTTTTTTTTTGTTTTTGTTTTGTTTTTATTTAATATAATGCAAAGGTGTTTTGGAATTCTTATAATTCAGACCTGGTAACTTGATGGATTCTTCCATAACGACTGTTAATTTCGCAGGGTTGTCTCTGTAAAAACCATTTTGGCTCATCTTTGAAGCAATAATTTCAAAATTCAAAACTCTAAAATTTAATCAAATATTTGGTATATTTATTTTATTATTATATTCCCCAAATTATAGATTATAAGCTATATATTAATTACAAAAATTACTCATCTATATCAATATATACCTTTTAGTTTTACTCATCTATATCAATATATACCTTTTTAGTTTTGTTTTGTTTTTAATTGTTTAGAATGTATTAAATATGCATTAAATACAATATGATTATTTCTAAAAATAAATGTTTTTGAATTTTAATTATTCTTATAAATGGTAATAAACAAATATTTTTACAAAACAAATTAAAATATCTATATAATATCTCAAGCCTCAACATGCCACGTGTCGGTAGAGATGGCTTGACCATTAATGAGTTTTTTTTAATAAAAAAATATATTTAACCCTTCAGTTTTATATTCAACTCTTCATATTTTTTTCAATTGACAGTTGATTTTCTAAATTTAATGAAAATTATGACTATCAATAAATCATATATTTATTTCCTTAAATGCTTGATGAATAATATATTATCATAGAGCCTCAACATGCCACGTGTCAACATGAGAATGCTTGACCATTAATTAATATTTTTAAAAGAGTAATGCTATTTTGCCCAAATCTGGTGCCCAAATGACGTGGCAACACTTTCGTCCATTCATTTAAATTATATTAGATTTGCTTGATTTAAATAAATAAACGAGAGTATTGCCACGTCATTTGGGCACCAAATTTGGACAAAATAGCATTACTCTTTTTAAAATTATACTCAACCCTTCAGTTTTATATTCAACCCTTTAATTTTTTCAATTCACAATTGATTTTCTAGATTTAATGAGAATTGTTACTATTATTAAATCATACATTTTTCCTTTAATGCTTGATAAATAATATTATTATATCTACGTTTAGAAAATTTAGTATAATGGAGTCTCAAAGAGCAATAAAGCTTTTGCTATTAAGTAGTTATTAATAATCATAAACAAAATTAATAAAATATTTTTTTTTTTCATAAATCACATGTCAATAGATAATCAAGAGGCAATCCCGTAATTAATGGAATAGTGAATAAATTCTCTAAACCAATATTATAATTAATTTTTAATTATTAAGTATTATGATTATTATTATTATTATTATTTGAAGTATTACATTATTTGGTAAATTTAAAAGACAAGCCATAAATTCTTTTTTTTATTTTTTATTTTTTACCAAAGCTATTAAGTAGTTATTAAGTGTAATAACTTTTAATAATATAATTTTTCTTTTCATAAATCACATATCTATAGGACATCAAAAGGCAATCTCATAATTAATGGGATAGTAAATAAATTGATTTTTAAATATTAAGTTTTTTTTAATTTTATTTTATTTTTTATTTTTGAAGTATTCCATTATTTGGTAAGATTAAAAGACAAGCCATAATTGTATTTTGCCAACAAGCCATAAATTTGTATTAATTTGTTTTTTGCTTTTTTTAATTATTGTTAATTATTTAACTATATAATAATAATAATAATAATAATAATAATAATATATAATATTTGGTAAGTTATTTTATTTTATTTTTGGTTCATTAATAAAATTTATTAATTATCACATTAGTTATAGAATTGACTCTTCATTCTATTCATTATCTCATTAATTATGGAATTGGCTTTTGATCTTTCTATACTATTAATTATTGTATCTTATTTTGGAGCCTTAACATAACGTCATAACACGTGTCGGCATGAGAAGGCTTGACCATTAATTAGTTTTCTTAAAAAAATTATATTCAACCTTTCAGTTTTATATTCTTCAACTCTTCATTTTTTTTTTTTTTCAATTAACAGTTGATTTTCTAGATTTAATGAGAATTTTTTGTTTGACAGAATCTAATTTAATGAGAATTATTACTATTATAAGATCATATAATTTTCCTTTAATGCTTAATGAATAATATATTTTCATAGAGCCTCAGCATATCACATGAGAAGACTTAATCTGACCATTAATTAATTTTATGTTGGAGATGTCAAAAAAATAAATCTAGAGAAATGCCCCATGATTATTTTTCATCACCAATGCATCCAATATCTTAGACCAATAAATTAAATCATGACTATTTAAATTATTGTTGCATTAAATTTTATAATTCTCACATATCATGTGGGATGCAATCTAGTATATATAATAATAGACTTTCGCAGTGCCACATGTTGCCGTGTGGGAGATTTGAAATTAAATTCTATATATTGATTTCTATATTTTCTATTCATTTCTTTTAATATTATTGTTAGGGTTAAATTCATTTTAGTCCCTCTAGTTTGACCTAATAGCCAAACTTGTCCCCCGGTTTTGAGAATTATCTCGTTAAGTCCTTCCGTTAACATTTCCGTTGAAAAAGTGCAAATTGACAGGGTCAGAGGGTCAAATGACCTAGCTGCCCTTGATTAAAAAATAAAAATACAAAAATATAAAACAATCTCCAAATAAAAAATTAAAAATTAAAAATTAAAAATCGATCACATCTTTAATTAAAAATAAAACAAACAAACATCAGACCATCATCAGACACACCAGAAATCAAATCTCTCTCTCTCTCTCTTACCAGATCTTCTTCACCTCTTCTTCATCACATCTTATTGAAGCTCACCATCACCATCACTAAACACACACCAGAACATCATCTCTCTCGATCTCGACTTAGATCCTTAAATCTCTCTCGCACCAGACATGGGTCATACCCAAGTTGATGTTCGCGAGTTTCGCTCCAGACCCATGATCTAGTGCAAATCAAGCGTTGCAAACCCAGACTAATTGATGTTTGTTCAATCGGTTTGGGCGTAGATCGAGAAAGAACAGAGGGAAGAAGTTTGTGTTCTCGAGAAAGAATCGGTTTGGGCGTAGATTTGATGAGCAAGAAAGAAGAGAGGGAAGAAAATGGTTTTGATCTGGTCACCGGTGGTGGTTTGATTCGACCGGCGTTTGGTGTTGGTTTAATTCGGCCGCCGATTGTGGTTTATGTGGGTTTGATAGTGATGGTGGCTTATGTAGGTTTGTGTGGGTTTGATTTCTGTGTTGTGTTTTCGAATTTTTGCTGAGATTGATAACTAGGGTATGGTTGATTGGGATGGTTCTAGGCTTGGTTGAATATGGGTTTAGGGTTTGGTTGAAGATGATGATGTTTGATGTTTGATGTTGAACCCAGAACTGGGTTCGAAGATGATGATGATGTTGAATCTTGTGTGGGCATGGTTTGGTGATGACAGTGATGGTGGTTTGTGTGGGTTTGATTTCTTTGTTGTCTTTTCCAATAAAGCTAGTTGAGCCTTAGTATTTGTGCTATTTTTGGCCACTACAATTAGCTAGTTGAGTTGAGGAACCCACTAGGGCATCAACCCAGTTGCCATCCAAATTCGATCGACATAATCCATGTGAGATCCATATCAAGTCAAGGAACCTCCTAGACACTGACCCATCATAGTCATCTATACATAATATCGACCTAATCCTAGATCGAACAACGTTGAATCTGGGACCTATCCTCTTCAACCCATCGGATTGATCAATAACTAGTAAACAACTCGATTCAATATATTGAGCAAAATGGTTTATCATTTTAAACTCTTCTCCATCTCATTGGATTTAACTTATGATATACTAACTTGAGCGTCGGAGAGTCCCCCAAAGGGACCACCTCCCTCTGTGACTCGACGATCGTTACTTTTTTGTCTGCTCTACAGGTTGCCAGTGCCCACCTTGACGACACGAATTAATTGTGGATTTTTCTGTGTCTATAATCATAAGTTCAACATATTTTATAAAGTAATTATTTTTATGCGATTAGAAAAATATAGTTAAAAAAATTAAAATTTCATTAATAATATCAAAACTCAAATATACTAAAAAACGTAAGATGTCAATGTTTATTGTATTTTAATAACTTTAATATTGTTAATAATATATTTGCTAATTTTCTTTTTAAAATAAAATAAAATAAATTTAATAAATATTATTCAACCCATTTTACCTTTGAAGATTTTTACTCACATATTTGGAAATGACAATTTAGTGTAAAAAAAGGGCAATTTGGGAAGATGTGAATGGTTTTAATTTTAAATAACATACAAAAATAATTCATTAATGATGGCTCTAAACTTTATTTCTGAAAAATTAATATAGGACAAGTGTCAAAAGGAGAAGGGAAAGTGGGTTGGGAGAGTGAGTTGAGAGAGTGTATCTAGCACTCCTCAATCCTCATACATATATTGTGCAGCGCGAATCAACGAAACTCTTTGGAATACATTTGTAAATAATCAGAAATGATCTTGTATGTTTTCTCTGTAGGATGGATTGAATCCCAGAATACAAATTTAGTTGCATCTGTGCACGTAAATGGATCATCCAGATTGCATAGAATTCCAGCATCAAATGTGCCTGTGCCACAACACCCCACATCTGCCACCTCAAATCCTGAAAAATCAGTAACAAAAAGGTCTTAAACAAATTGCAATAGACATACACTATAAACCTCCTTTTGCTTCTTTAATTTACTCACCAAATTTGGATGGGTTTCTGATGATCTCCAGTAAAATGGAATATCCATCTGCAAACACAAGTTTGAACCCAGCAAGTTCCCTGTTTAGCTTTGAAACCACTTTCCTCAACTTGCCATTGAACTGCAAAGCCACGTTGTTATATTCCTCGTTACAACCATGATTATCCAGGAAATTCGTGGTTCGCAGCGCTGGCAGACACCCCATTGGCGCAATTCCTGATAAGGATATTTTCCGAACCCCGAGATGGTAAAGTTGCTTCAAGAAATCTTCTGCTATTCCAATCAGGAAGTCCTGGTATTGTTCGACGGTGAATTGGGAGCTGCGGCCGCCTGGGATCGTGTAATAGTTTTCAATGAAGTCGTTTGTTCCTATGCTTATTGTATAGATAGCCTCACTTAATATTTCATTTGCCTTCTCGACACCAAGATATGCTTTCAGTTTATCCTGATATTCCTTGTAATACTCAAGTTCCTTCCATAGAGGTATCACTTTCTGCAACGTATATTTATTCATCATTAGCAAATCAAGTAAAAGTGATCAGAGAATAAGCAATGGCAAAGCATATGTAACTTACTAAAACGTCGGCAGTGGCGTTGTCATAGCCAGTTGCAGCAGAAGCAAAGCAAACTCCGGAGGCAAAATCTGAAATATTATACATGGGATCCAGATAGGCAGGTATTGTTGGTTTGAGACCGAAAGACTCGGAGAGGAAGTCAGGAGGAAGGCGGCCATTACAGAACCTTCCGGTGGGCGTTCCTCCCGGAAAATCACGCCCATAAGGCTCAAAATCGCACTTGGCAATCGTTGGTATATAGTTGTTATTACCGGTATCCACAGACGAGTCTCCAAAAACTATAATGGCAGGAACTTTATTAGCTCCAGTTTTGGAACCTTGTACCAGGATTGGAATAATAAAGAGCAACAGAATGTGCATGGTTTCCATTTCCATGCCACTGACTCTCACTCATAAGACATTAGCTTGTATATATGGAGAAAAGATTAAGGCTATCTTTGGGATTGCTTTTGCTTGGGAAATAAATAATCACTTATTTCTTAAGTTTTGAGTAAATGAGTATTTGGTAAACTTCTCAAAAGCAACTTATTTTACAATTTGCTTCTCCGTTAATCAGCTTTTGAGAAGTTGGGTGGGGGTTACTTTTGGAAGCAGAAGCTGACTTTTTATTTTAGAAATATCTAAAATATCCTCACTATTTTAATAAAAGACAATATTACCCCTACATTTAATAAAACTAAAAACTAAAAAATAAAACAGTCGGGTTTTCAAAAAATAATAATAATAATAAAATAGGGATGGTTGCCATTGCCGTGGTGGCCATCGCCGGACGTCGAAGACAGAGGAGGACCATTATTCTTCGGCGACGATTATTGTCAAACTAATCACCATAATCGTCGTCGCTGTTGAAGATCGACCATTGTCAAACTAATCGCCAGAATCGTCGAACTAATGCATTGTCAAAAAAGAAACCCAGATCCATCCACCATTGTCGAACTAATCGTCGTCGCCGTCAAAGATCGATACCCAGTTGTAGGCAAAAACAAGATCAGAACGAGAATAAGTGCGACTCTAACTAGCAATCTGTTGGTCGGGTTCACCGGTGTAGAAAATGCCGAAGGGAACAAATGGATGATCAAGGTTCGCCTCCTCCAACGTCGGAGACACCGTCTCGACGCTGGTGCAGCATTTCCAGATACTGAGTTTTTGATGCTTGGCGAGTTGACTAAGTCCACCAAAGAGATAGAGTTGACTCGGTCCAACTTGTTTTGTCATTCTGACAACTATATTTTCCAGCCATTTAAAAGCACAGACATTCTAAAATTCAATAATTTACCAAACACTTGTCAAAAAATTTTTGCTAAATTAATTATTTTTTTAATTTAAGTTATAAGCAGATTGCTTTGCCAAACATTACCTAAATATGAATTGATATGACATGTTAAATTATTATTATTTTTTTAATATACAGCAACTGTCGGGATCGACGAGATTAGACTCTACTAGCGTAGTTCGGACTGTAGCTCTCACAAACGGAGAGAGAGCACCCACAATAGGTGGAACAACGCCTACCCTTGGGATTAATGGCCACGGGGGACAAATAATATATATATATACGTGTACACACGAGGTGTTGAACCGTGGTGGTGGAGACTCCCAAGGGAGGGTCTAACCACATTAGTAAGAGACCCAAGTGTACTTGTTAAATTATTTGAAGTTAGGTCGGAGGAGCAATTGCTAGTGGCAACTGGCAATACTGTCCCCTGATGGGCCTGATCCATCTATTCTATGTGTGACGGCTCTCAGAGATATAAAAGCAGACCGCTAAAATTGTTTGGTGTTTATGTGGTGATAACCTTATCCTACCAACTTGATTGCAACACCTGTTAACAGCAGTAACATTTGCAGAATTATTCTATTTTATTTTTTGAAATACAAACCATATATGAACTACTTGACTACTTGTTCATCTTTTCCAAAGTACATACTCAGGCGCAGCATGGCAGACATGGATAATGCTTGAATAATAATGGATTTCACTTATCACTGAAATCTTTTTGCAGTACCAAAATCATACGGTTAGGTAGAGACTGTCATACTCCACATAATGCAATCCTAGAAAATTACATAATTATTTTTTTTAAATCCCTTGGTACATCTGTCCGGTAATTAAACAGTGAAATTCTTATACGATATTTATTTGAGTTAACCCGAATAATATGTCAAGTGAGCTGTTATCACCACACATAACATGGGATGATGTGGTTAATGAAAAAAATCACTTGCTACATCATTTATGTTGAAATTTAGGTTAAATTTTTGGATTGTCTAACATTATTGTATTTATTTATCAGCTGCATCAATACATCATGATCCTTACCATTCATAAAAATTAATGTACTTTCTTCTTCTTTTAGTTATAAGTAGATTTTATTGAATTTACAGCATCTCCAATACAAAAATGGCTTACATACCAATAATCGTTGACATGATAACAATGTTAAGAGACTTATATCCTATGTGACATAAAAATAGACTTGATAGACAATCAATTCAAAATTTGTTCTTCAATACTTCTATCTAAAACACTTTTTTTTTTTAATGACATGTCCATTTTTTTTTTTCTATTTTATTTCCTTACTAAAAATAGATGAAAAATTAATATCAGTTTTAAATATTGCTGAGTCAACCAAAACAATAATTGTGCAACAGACCGTCTAAAAGTAAAAGGTCATGTTGACAATGTCTAATTTTTTTTTTTCCCACGTCAGTTTGAGGTTGAATATAAACGGTTGCATTGGAGATTTTTTTAACATAATGTCTATTAATTCTACGTGGCATCTTTTTTTTTTTTTTCACAAGCCAAGCTTACATTGGAGGTGCTCTTATCATTCACCAAAAAATTCAGATCAAAATTCATTAAAATAGATGGATTTCATCAAAGAACCACTCTCTCTCTCTCTCTCTCTCTCTCTCTCTCTCTCTCTCTCTCTCTCTCTCTCTCTCTCTCTCTCTCTCTCTCTCTATATATATATATATATATATATATATATATATATATGAGTGCTAATATTACCACCCATAAAACTAATTAGTACACCCATATTTAATATATATATATATATATATGTTGTGCCCGATCGTGAACTTCCTTAGATGCTGACTATGAACCTATTCCCCCGATAGTTAATGTCCGATTATTTATATTTCGGAGTATGTTCTGAATACTGCTTTCCCTTGGACTTCCTTTCCCCCGAACGTGTAATGCCGAATGATGTATCGGAGGATGAACATTTATGAACAGTAACATATCTGACCACGCAGAGACAGCTGTCGGACTTAACCGCTGATCCCTCGACACGTGCCTGAAATGTCAGAACTTGGGCTATATATGCCCTCATTTTGTACCAAAGTGGGGCGGAAAAATTTTGGTCCTATTATTCTCCGAAAAGAACCTTGTATTATGTAATCACTTTAGAAGTGGGAATTCACTCCTGCATCATTCAATAAAATTACTTTTCGTTCCTTTTCCAATCATATACGAGTATTGTCATCTCAGTATACTATAATCTGAAGATCGTACCCCGAAAGTTCATTTTTGACTCTAACAATATATATATATATATATATATATATATATATATATATCCCAATAAAAATTTACCAATAAGGAAAATTTACTTTAATTAAAAATAAATCAAATACTATGTATACTCATTAATTACACTCATATCTTCAAATATATCTCTTCAATTAAATAAAAAATTAAAAATGATGATAAACCCTAACTTATGATAAACCCTAATTAAACTCTAATTTTATTTCAAGTATCAAACTTTCTTATCATCACATGATTATCATATAACAAACTTTATTTCAAGTATCAAACCCGACTGTAGATGCCCTCTCAAACAAACATTCAGGGGGCTATAAACTCAACTATTTGCCAATAAACAAGAGTTTGAGGGGATTAATACCTAAAAATAAAATAAAAAATTAAGGGGCAACATGCGAATTCACGTATACTTTAGAGGACATCTTTGTCAATAACTCTAAAAAAAAATTCAAAACCTTTTTGTGAGGTATTAGAACCAGGTCTGTAGTTTTGTAATGTTACAAACTTGGTTTTGTAACGTTACAAAACTAAGCTCTTGAAAAAATTAAAAAAAAAAAATCAAGACCGTTCTGGCAAAAGAAGAACCCTATCAGTATTCTTGTATTTCAATAGATATCAATACAGGGCTATTCTGTTAATAAATATATACAACGGTCAAAGCAACTTGGAACTTACCGATGGAACGGGCATAATTTTACTTGCAGAAATAGATATAGGTGTTATTCTCCATCCATTATAATGAGTTCCTTGAGTCCTAACTACGCATGAATCCAGCTTGAAATAAGTTAAAGGGGTAATTACCCTAGTGGCCATCAACTCTTGCCACCACTATCAAAATGGCCACCAAATGGGGAAATGGATGGAAAATGGCCATTTTTGGCAAACATTGTTACACTAATGGCCATTCCATCCAATTCCATCCATTTCCATCCAATTCCATCCAATAAGTGGCATTTTAGTAAATATGAGGATGACATTAATTTATTTTAGATATTTTTTGGAAATCAATTTTTTCTTTTGTTTTTTGAAACAAATAATTATATTTAATGTTTACATATACATATAGCATATCTCAAACATATATATATATATATATATATATATATATGTATATATATACATATATATTTATTTTCAACTTATCTCAAATATATTTTTTAGAATTTTTAGATTTTGTAACCTTAATCTTTTCAAAAAAAAGTATATATATATTTTTTCAACTTATCTCAAATATGTTTTTTAGAATTTTTTGATTTTATAGCCTTAATCTTCTCAATATATATATATATATATATATATTCAACTTATCTTAAATATATTTTTTAGAATTTTTAGATTTTGTAGCCTTAATCTTCTCAAAAAATATATATGTATATATATACATATATACATATATATATATATATATATATATATATATATATATGTTTGAGATATGATATACGTATATACACACTAAACATAATTATTTGTTTCAAAAAACAAAAGAAAAAATTGATTTCCAAAAAAATATCTAAAATAAATTAATGTCATCTTCATATTTACTAAAATGTCACTTATTGGATGGAATTGGATGGAAATGGATGGAATTGGATGGAATGGCCATTAGTGTAACAATGTTTGCCAAAAATGGCCATTTTCCATCCATTTCCCCATTTGATGGCCATTTTGATAGTGATGGCAAGAGTTGATGGCCACTAGGGTAATTACCCCTAAGTTAAAGGCGTCTTCTTGCATCTTGACTGCCCCATGCCATACCTTAATGGACAAGACTTTGAAGGCAACTTTTAAAATAAATGAATCTGAGCTACTTGACTGCAGAATAGATTCATACTGAAGGTTGCACATGGAAGAGATGAAAAGGTGTCAGAGATAAGAACACACAGAAATACACACCTTGAAGGCACTAGCATGCAGAGTGAGTGTGCGAGCAATTCGCTTGTTTTGCTCCCAAGTCAGAGCAAAGGCGCTCGTTGAGTTCTGATATTATGATGGGAACGAAAGCTTCAGAATTTCTCTTCACAAAGAAACAAACCTTTCTCAACAATAGAGTTATTAGACCGCACAAAAATATCCATACAATTATACAAATGACATGGCCCAATCCATTTTGTAAGGATGTTCCCAGCTGCAAAAGAAAGTTATACCAAAGGGACTTATTGTTTTCTTTATTTTATAACACTTTTACGTCGTTCACTCTTCGTGTATACTGATTACATTTTAATCTTATAATTTCTTTGGTCTGCTTCATGTAAGAAATCAAACACTCTTCGGTTAGTAAAACTTTTCTTCAATGAAAAAATATATATATATCAAAACATAATAACTAATTGCAGCAAGGGTCACATATAAGAGGAATAATTCACCTTAAAATCTCTAGTTTTGTTTTTGCCGTCACTTTTCATACCCAAAATGGATAAGTTGGAAGAAGAAGATGATGATGAACATGATGAATTATTCATAGAATTGTTTTTCTTTATTTCATGTTTAGCCTTTCTTTTTGCAAATTAGAATAATAAATTGATTTTACAAGATGATATTGGCTTAGTGATATGCCCATCACACCTACACCATGTGGTTGTGAGGTCAAGACTCACCCTCTCCCTAAACCTTGAGTTATTATAATATTTCAAAAATAAAAATAAAAATAAAAAAATTCGAAAATTATAAGAATTTTAATATTAATTTATTTTAAAACTTTATTTTTAGAAAATGTCAAGGTTGATTCTCCAAGAATAAGAGAATTCAAAAGAAGCACCGAAGGGGTGGGTGAGGGGGTGCCTCTCCCCAAAATGCCCCCACCCCCATTCCCCTTAAATGGGTTTTGGGAGGGGGACCCTCCCCCGTCCCATTGGATCCCCAAGCCCAGCCTAGTCCAGCAGCAACTAATCATTCCAAGCCCCGGACAGCGTCTTCTCAACTGTCTGACCCATTAAATAAGCTCCTCCCTTAACTTTGGAGAGTAAACTTTAAATGTTGTAGGGTGAGGAATCCACCTGTGCTCATAAATTAAAACCGATGATCCTGTCCCAATCCTCCAACTCATCCCTTTTTCCAGTAATCCACGTCCCCAAATGAGGCTATTAGATTTTTTTTTTTTTTTTTTTTTTTTTTTTTTTTTTGGAGGAAAACCAGAGTTACAAACAAAGACGGCATTCAGCCGAGACTAAAGAACTAACACAGGGAGGGAAATCCCCCAGCCAAAACATGTCCTCAACACAGGAGAGACCGTTTTTAGCTAAGACATGGGCTACACAATTAGCCGTTCGAGGAACAAAGTTAATAGAAACACAACTTATAATAGCTAACAACGAATTGATGTCAGAGAAAACCACCCCAATCTCAGAGCAAAAGGAGATCTTGCTATTAATCCAACCCACTACGACCTCTGCGTCAGAATCAATCCTACACGGAGTCAAGCCGGTATCATAAGCAAACTGCAGGCCCCTCAAGATAGCTTCCGCTTCCGCGACTTGAGGCGAGAAAGAGGCTTCAAGTTTCTGAGAACTAGAAGCCAAGACCAAGCCGTCCGAATTACGAATCACCATACCAAACCCAACCAAACGATTCACAACATGAATAGCCGCATCACAATTTATTTTGTACAACCCAGGGTCCGGGGGAATCCAAACAGGGCTACGAAAATTGGGATAAGCAGGCGGCTTGCTTGTCAAAGCACTGGCAGAGTGGAATTCGGCCACAAACTGTTGAGCCCACTCCACTACAACAGGCACAATAGCAACAGAGGAATCATGGACCACAGCATTTCGGTTGGACCAGATTCTCCACAAGCAAACACAAAGGATCTCTAACTCCTCCACATCCAAATGAGGCTATTAGATGCATGTGATGATACACACATATGAACAGTAATAACATGATATTAATTACTAATTTATGTAGTACATATCTTGTCATGCAAGAAGAAGACTCTGGTCAATAGCTATATATATATATATATATATATATATATATATATATATACACATAAATTCTATTATCAGTTCGAACTGATAAAAGTTATATCAGTTCCTTGCATGTGGGCTACTAGATTTAAATACTTTGACTTGGCTGTATGTATTTATTAGTCAAAGTATTTAAATCCAGTAGCCCACATGAAAGGAACTGATATAACTTTTGTCAGTTCGAACTGATAATAGAAAGACTTTATACATACATACATACATATATATATATATATATATATATATATATATATACAGAAATTCTATTATCAGTTCGAACTAACAAAAGTTATATCAGTTCCTTACATGTGAGCCACTGGATTTAAATACTTTGACTTGGCTGTATGCACTTGTCAGTCAAAGTATTTAAATCCAGTGGCCCACATACAAGGAACTGATATAACTTTTTTCAGTTCGAACTGATAATAGAAAGACTGATAATATATATATAAAGCCTAGCTAGCTAGCTTGCTTTTGTTTCTGTTTGAAATATTGCTAGTTGCCTCGTTTTACAATTACAAACACCTTGACAATAAGTAGGAATCTTTAGCTTATACAACATATTTTTCTTGCACAGGTAAAAGGAGATTATAAATTAATTAATCACTATTTTTTTTGTTGTATATGATGTTGTTTGGTTGTGGCATAGCAAAATATCAAATGCATTAAATTAAATTTGGGTGGAGAGCTTGCATTCTTGTTTGTTTTTAACGGAAAGTATTCCATTGAGTCAACATCTAGAAAATTATATCAAATTATTGAGGAAATTACTTGTAGTGTGAACAACAAGCTGACTTAATTAGAAGTTAACGTGGAAATGAACATGGACATTCATCGATATTATTATTCTCCTAATCCCATGGACATTCAAATCTCAACAAGATCTTTCTATATTAATATCATGCTTATATTTTTGTTTGACTTGGAGTACTTCCACTATAGCTTCGAATATTTAAATTGCTTCTTGATTATTATTATTTTTATCAATTAACTTCTTAAACGATGATTTTCTTCATTTTACACTTTTCTTTGTTAGTTCCAATTACCAGTTGATTGGAATCCCTTCCCACCTGGAAATAAAGAAACAAGAAACTGATATATTACAATTCTATAGAATAATATTTTATTGAAAAACGTACGCAAGTAATTTGATTATCTTGAAAATGTGTGGCAGGTTTATGTTCACAATATAATGCAACTAATTAAATTTTATTTTTTCTGATGAATTAAGATTCTAGTGCTAGTTAGAGCAGCATGAAACATGGACATTTATATGATATATATATATTTATCACCCAGTAGATAGGAAGGTATTGGCCATGCCTAGAATATAATAGATTAAGGCGGACTAAATCTATATAATGACACACCGAATCATTTAAAACTTCAACTTTTCAGATTACAAGACACGAAATATTATTAATCAAGCTAGCCACTTAAATATGTACAGGTATATGATCATGATCATGCAACCCTAATATATAATTAATTAATCAGGGTTAGCATTTGGTTGGTCAGTGGGGTTAATTAACTTTAGTTAATCAAATTGACTTTGACTTGAACGACTTCATTAATTAATATATATAATTATTAATTGAAGGTTCAAGGCATATACTTTGATTGATAACTTTTCATTTAGGCTATTCAAATCTTATAGAAATAGGAACACAGTACTACTTATATATACATATAAACTTCTTTAAAGCATTTGAAAGGACACCTTAACTATATCTTTATTCTCAGTCAAACTCAACATTATTTTAATTAATTTATTGAAAAATTATTTGAATAAAGAAATTCAATGAATATAATATTACTTTAAGTTGGTGCTATAAATTACAATACGTACATAATGTAACATGGGAGTAGTGTAAACTAATTAGTTTTTAGGGAGCATATATATATATATATATATATGAAGAAAAAGAATAAGAGTTTTTCAGCTTCAACCATGTACATGAGATTGAGTAGATCAAGAGAGAAGGTTGGAGAAGAAAATGGAGTTCGAAAAGGGTACGTGCCGTTGATGGTAGGATCAGAGGAGGTGATGGAGAGAATTATGGTGCCCACCAAGCTGATTGATCATCCATACATAATTGAGCTTCTGGAGCTGTCTGCTAAGGAATATGGATACAACCATCAAGGACTCCTCAAGATTCAATATGATGCTCATTCTTTCAAAACGATGGTGGAGATTATATCCAAGGATAAACAATTTAATTATTCCAAACCTTTTACATGGCTTTTTCTATATATTTTGGATGCGTAAGAGCCAAGGAATTTTAGAAACAACTAGTTTGCTTTTCTTTTCTTTCTTTTTTTTTCCTTTTTTCATTTTTTAATAAAAGTAAACTTACAATATTAGGTGAGAGTTATTCTCTCTTTCACTGTGTATATGTTCATATATTTCGGTCCATCAAGCAATACCATATCCATCAATGACCAAGAATATCATAACTTCAATTAACTCATAATTCGTTTTGAAGAATCTGTAAGCTTTTCAATCAACAAAAGGTTCTTTGAAGAAAAAAATTGATGATATATCATCGAGAAAAACAATCGAGTTCATGCATATCCCATGTGCTGCAGATGCTGGAAATGACACATAAGGCAATGCATCTTATCTCCATCACAGTGAGTGATTGTGGATGAAGCAAAGCCAAAAAAAGATATGAGATGTGCATGCTTGATTGCTTCTTGTTTCACCTGAAAGTTGCCAAAAAGCTAGATACCCAAAAAAGCCAAAAGCTTCGCTTTTGCTTTTTTGGCCATTCCATGCATACAAACCATACATCGTGGAAGAGAAGCCGATAAGTAGAAGCACTTTCTTCATCTTTTCTAAGCTTTATATGAACGTTCATGGTCCCTCTCACTCACATGTATTAGTAGGAATGTTGGGTACATGTAGTTATCCACATGATTGTGATGTCAGTATAAGATTAGATGAGAATTCGCCTATTTAAGCCAAAACGCATTAGTTTTCTTTCCATTCTCGATTGTCCATCATATTCTTCCAAAATGGCCTTGCCTTCTTCAGCTCTGAGCTCTAACTTTCTCGGCAGCAGCAATGAAATCGAAGAACTCGAAATTGATGAAGCTCTTCTTAGGGATTTACTAGAGGAGGAAACCAACGAAGAATGTTCAGTTCAGTCTCTGGATGTGAATAATTATGATTCCCCTTCAAAGATTAATGGGAAGGATGACTTGGATTGGCAAGATATGATGAATGAAGCACCATCATTGGCAATGGATGAAATAATGGTATGGTATATAGATGACATGTTTGATTATGCTGCATATACTGGAGATTACTCACAATTTTACAATGAGTGTTTCTCTGATGAAACAAATTACTGTTGTCTGTGGCAGGAATAACCAAGCTTAACCTAGTAGATTTCTTGAGCTTAATTAGATGCAGGAAATGACTGTGTACCAGTCGCCATTGTCGCAATAAGTTGGTATCATATAAAAGCTTGTCAGTTGTTTTCTATCCTTTGGTAATGGTGTTTTGTATAATATGAGTATCATGTTCCTATGTTTCTAGTTTATTTGAAAGCTAAACAGCATAACCTTTGCAACTAATTGAGTTATATATATTTTGTTTTATAAAAAATAATCCATCTTATAAATTTTTCATCTAGAGAAATCAAAAACTTAAACAGAATGCCTACCGCTGCATATACTCTTCATACAAGAACAATGGAACTCAATGTGACTTCTTTGAGTAAATATTTTGATGCTGTTTCATCATCCACCAATCTAATTACTTTAGGCCTCATCAAGTTGAAGAGTGTCTGGTGTCAAACCTCTTTGGAGCCAACGCTAAACTTTGCTATGAAAAACCCAATTGTGTCAAGTGGAGACGATGGATCAAACCTTTGAACAAGTTCTTCCTCCCCAGGTCTAAGCCACTCCCTGTGAATTCAAATATTGCCATATATTACTGTCGAGAGACACAAACACATGTGCACAAAAGACCATTAAGATAGATTTAACTAGACAAGCAATTGAGTTGATTCAACGTATGGCAACTCACTAATCTAAGGATTACTCCTCACACCATAAAGTAAGGAAAAAAATTATGCATGGACAATGCTAAAAAATCGAAATTGGCAGAGGAAGTTAGCACAAACAAGATGGAAATACATTTTGTTATTTGTAAATCAACAATCTAGTAATAACCTGTAGAAATGGAAAGCAAAACACCACAACCAACACGTTAGAAAACCAGTTAGGGAGAACCGAGGCCCATGTTTCACACGGTGTCCTTAAGACGATTTCGCCGTATATAACACCGTATGTGTATAGTGATCGTCTCCCAGGATACAACGGTTTCACGGTGGAAGTGCGAAGCACAAGCCACGCTCAGCGAACTCAAACCGAGCTCAAACTTACCAAGAAAAACAGAGAAGAGAAGAAGTTTTCGGCTGCTGTATGAATGTGTATTCTCAGATAATTCTATGAAAAGAATACTAGGGTTTTTATAGCCAAACCGAAACACTAGGGTTTAGGGATTAATTCGATCGGAAATTACTTGGTGAATTCGTTTTTGATTTAGTAAGGAAAATAATTTAATTAGATAATAATCTCCAAAGAGATTTACTTCTAATCAAAAACCGATTCTGTATTCTTAGTGATCAAGTAAGAAATCAGAATTAAAACTTTCCTTATTCTTCACAAAAACAAAAAACGTGGACTTAGGGAAGTGGCAAAAAGTCAACTGGACTCTCACGGTCCAATCGGAGCGGCATTCGTGTACGCAGGACGTGCATTCGAAGGTTCAAGGTCCATGATTTATGATTTGCATCACTATTATGGTGATAGTTAAATTCATAACAAGAAGTGGATAGAAGCAACACTACAGCCTAAATTAATGATGAACTAAAATGAATGGAGGTCCAGTGACCAACATGCTGATTCACACACAACATATTCAATAATGATAAAAGAAACTCGGATGTTTCTAGATCACATTAGCAGCCAAGGAAACAGGATGAAAGCAAATGCATGTATAATCATTTTCAAGATCTAGAAAGAACCTGTACCTTCTATCTTTTTTATCATACCAGTCTTTTTTTTTTTCATATGGATTATTGAACGTCGTCATACAGATGATTAATAGAGGCAGAATATCTTTAGCAGGTCATTTCGAATGAAATATGTATGATTACATTTTAACTAAAATTTGAATGTTGAATAGACTTCATCTTTATCACTGATTTCACTGGCCACAGGAAAACTTAAGTAAAAGATAAAAATAGAACATTAAAAACTACTCCTAAGTCCTAACTCCCCATGATATGCCTAAAAATATTGTTCACTCGCTGATAAATTAAATGGTTTCTGCAATCCTCATGCCATACAAAAGCAATAGGCAGTGCAGTAGTTACATTTTTCATTACCAACAAGAAAATCAGAATATAATCTAACACTTTATCATTGTCCACGGATTTTTCAGATTTTCTTTTATCCAACTTTTCTAAATAAGGACATGCCTAGACAAGTTTAGCTCTCTCCTGCATAGCAGAATTGGAAAAGGGAATTTGACATTACGCAGTACAGAGTATTTGAGATCACAATTTTTGGAAAAAGAAAACAAAAGAATGGATGCTCCATTAATAAACTGCTATCCTATTTGATAACCAAGAAATGTAGCAACATGAACAAATTCACCGGTGATGGTGTTAATAATATTGTTTATTGTATTTTAATAACTTTAATATTGTTAATAATATATTTGCTAATTTTCTTTTTAAAATAAAATAAAATAAATTTAATAAATATTATTCAACCCATTTTACCTTTGAAGATTTTTGCTCACATATTTGGAAATGACAATTTGGTGTAGAAAAAGGGCAATTTGGGAAGATGTGGATGGTTTTAATTTTAAATAACATGCAAAAATAATTCATTAATGATGGCTCTAAACTTTATTTCTGAAAAGTCAATATAGGACAAGTATCAAAAGGAGAAAGGGGAGTGGGTTGGGAGAGTGAGTTGAGAGAGTACGTGTATCTAGCACTCCTCATATATATATTGTGCAGTGCAAATCATTGAAACTCTTTGGAATACATTTGTAAATAATCAGAAATGATCTTGTATGTTTTCTCTGTAGGATGGATTGAATCCCAGAATACAAATTTAGTTGCGTCTGTGCACGTAAATGGATCATCCAGATTGCATATAAATCCAGCCTCAAATGTGCCTGTGCCACAACATCCCACATCTGCCACCTCAAATCCTGAAAAATCAGTAACAAAAAGGTCTTAAAACAAATTGCAATGGAAAGCACTATAAACCTCCTTTTGCTTCTTTAATTTACTCACCAAATTTGGATGGGTTTCTGATGATCTCCAATAAAATGGAATATCCATCTGCAAACACAAGTTTGAACCCAGCAAGTTCCCTGTTTAGCTTTGGAACCACTTTCCTCAACTTGCCATTGAACTGCAAAGCCACGTTGTTATATTCCTCGTTACAACCATGATTATCCGGGAAATTCGTGGTTCGCTGTGCTGGCAGACACCCCATTGGCGCAATTCCTGTTAAGGATATTTTCCGAACCCCGAGATGGTAAAGTTGCTTCAAGAAATCTTCTGCTATTCCAATCAGGAAGTTCTGGTATTGTTCGACGGTGAATTGGGAGCTGCGGCCGCCTGGGATCGCGAAATAGTTTTCAATGAAGTCGTTTGTTCCTATGCTTATTGTATAGAGAGCCTCACTTAATATTTCATGTGCCTTCTCGACACCAAGATATGCTTTCAGTTTATCCTGATATTCCGTGTAATACTCTAGTTCCTTCCATAGAGGTATCACTTTCTGCAATGTATATATATATATTCATCAATAGCAAATCAACTAATCAAGTAAAAGTATGTTTGATATGAGCACACAAAGTCAGATTACTAAATGAGGGATTCGAATATGCAATGGCAAAGCATATGTAACTTACTAAAATGTCGGCAGTGGCGTTGTCATAGCCAGTTGCAGCAGAAGCAAAGCAAACTCCGGAGGCAAAATCTGAAATATTATACATGGGATCCAGATAGGCAGGTATTGTTGGTTTGAGACCGAAAGACTCAGAGAGGAATTCAGGAGGAAGGCGGCCATTACAGAACCTTCCGGTGGGCGTTCCTCCCGGAAAATCACGCCCATAAGGCTCAAAATTGCACTTGGCAATAGTTGGTATATAGTTGTTATTACCGGTATCCACAGACGAGTCTCCGAAAACTATAATGGCAGGAACTTTATTAGCTCCAGTTTTGGAACCTTGTACCAGGATTTGAATAATAAAGAGCAACAGAATGTGCATGGTTTCCATTTCCATGCCACTGACTCTCACTCATAAGACACTTGTATATATGGAGAAGAGATTAAGGCTATATTTGGGATTGCTTTTGCTTGGAAAATAAATAATCATTTATTTCTTAAGTTTTGAGCAAATGAGTGTTTGGTAAACTTCTCAAAAGCAACTTATTTTACAATTTACTTCTCCGTTAATCAGTTTTTGAGAAGTTGGGTGGGGGTTGCTTTTGGAAGCTGAAGTTGACTTTTTATTTCAAAAATATCTAAAATATCCTCACTATTTTAATAAAAGACAATATTACCCCTACATTTAATAAAACTAAAAACTAAAAAATAAAACAGTCGTGTTTTCAAAAAATAATAATAATAAAATAGGGATGGTTGCCACTACCATGGTGGCCACCGCCAAACGTTGAAGACAGATGAGGACCATTATTCTCCGGCGACGACCATTGTCAAACTAATCACCAGAATCGTCGTCACCGTTGAAGATCGACCATTGTCGAACTAATCCATTGTCAAAAAAGAAACCTAGATCCATCCACCATTGTCGAACTAATCGTCGTCGCCGTCAAAGATTGATACCTAGTTGTAGGCAAGAACAAGATCAGAACGAGAATAAGTGCGACTCTGACTAGCAATATGTTGGTCGGGTTCACCAGTGTAGAAAAAGCAGGAGGGAACAAATGGATGATCAGGGTTCGCCTCCTCCTGCACTGGAGGCACCGTCTTGACGCTGGTGCAGCAGTTCCAGATGCTGAGTTTTTGATGCTTGGCGAGTTGACTAAGGGGTCGTTTGTTTTTTTGTCTGAAGACTGAATAGTCCTGAATTTTACTGAAGACTGAATAGTTACTGAAACCTGAATCTAAATGACATGTTTGTTTTTTAAAAATAAAATTGTCTGAAAAGAAGTAATTTTACCTCTATACCCATATTAAACAATTATACATATAATATAGAATAAAAACAATCCAAAAATAATAAGTATATATGAACACATATGATCATGATCTTCTTCTTCGATTACAAACAAACTTTATCTTTACTAAAAAAAAAAGGTTTTTTTATTTTTTTTTTTCAAAAAATAAAAGGGGCAACAGGAAAACTCACACAAATCACTCTAAAAAAAATTAATATATAAATACATCACCCTAATATCATAATAAATTATTGATATTAAACACCAATATTAGAAGTGATAAGGGTTCTTTTTTATTTTTAAAGCTATTTAAAATAAGCAATAAATTAAAATAAAGATTTATATACAATATATAATTATGATGAAATTGGATATATGTTATATATGGAGGATAGTATCGGAAGAAAAGATTTTGGATTGCATTTAATGCAATTCAGTGATTTACAATTAAGTTAAAAGTCAAGATTTTTTTACTTTTTATTTTAAGTTGTTTTTTTGGTATTTTTAAGTTGTTTGACCACTTAAAAAAACAAATAAAACAGCTTAATAATTATGATTCAGACCCATTAAGTTATAAGTGAAAAAAATAAACGACCCCTAAGTCCATCAAAGAGATAGAGTTGACTCGGTCCAACTCGTTTTGTCATTTTGACAACCATATTTTCCAGCTATTTAAAAGCAAAGCAATTCTAAAATTCAATAATTTACCAAACACTGGTCAATATTTTGGTCATTGAATCTTGAAGATTGTAGTGTCAATTGGACACAGTATCCTAAAATGGAAAAATCTTATCCTTTTCACCCATTGAATACAACTTCATCAACAATTTTAAAATCGTATTGTAGAGGAAATAGGGGTATATAGCACTTTTTAAATTTTGAATTGTACAACTATCAAACTTTAATAACTCTTGTTTTAATAACACCAAAAATAGAATTTGGACAAAAATACCCCCCAACTTCTTTTCTTTTCTCTTTTGTGTCCTTCACCTTCTTCTTCCTTTTTCCAAAACCTCCATTGATGGAGCTTCAATGGAGGTGCCACCGTCGACCGGTGAGCCGACCGGCGAGTTGACCGGCAAAACCAACGGAAAAAACGTTCGTCGAGTGCCAATAATTGTAACCGAAGTGTTCGTTTTCATTTTCGAGTTGTGTAGAGAGAGAAACGAAGCAAAACCAAAACCGTCGCGAATCTTCATCGACCGATCTATGACGATCTGTCACGAATCTGACGAAACCGATGGTGCCAATGAACTCGGCATCGTTCAATCTTCCAGATCCAACTATTTCCAGAGTCAACCGGTGCCGTCGTTGAATCATCACTGTCACCATTGATAGAGGTCGAACAGAATAAGTCCCGAACAAACTTGAATTAAGTCTCGAAACACATGAATAAGTCTCGAAAACGCATGAATAAGTCTCGAAAAAATCATGAATAAGTCTTGAAACTGCAAATAAGTCTCGAATTTTCAAGAAAAAAAATAAAAAGGAAAAGAGTAAGTGGAGGCATTTTGGTCTCATCACCTATTTTGGTGCTATTAAAACAAGACTTATTAAAGTGGTGCTATTTGCAGAAGTCCTCCCCCAAAAAGTGCTATTTAATTTTTGAACCCATCGTTTGTATTATCATTGTTTGTACCTCAACATTCAATGACCACAGGTTGTGTGAATAACTCTAGATCTTTCGATCCATCAAGCAATACCATATCCATCAATGACCAAGAATATCATAACTCCAATTAACTCATACTTCGTTTTGAAGAATCTGTAAGCTTTTCAATCAACAAAAGGTTCTTTGAAGATTTATGTCATCAATTATCAGTATACGAATGCACAGTCATACTCAAAATAAAATTTTACAAAAATAAAAGTATAGCCTAAATACAAGTGAAAAAGAAAAGCAAGAACAAAAAAAAAAAAAAAAGGAAAAAAAAAAAGATGATCATCGAGAAAAACAATCGAGTTCATGCATATCCCATGTGCTGCAGATGCTGGAAATGACACATAAGGCAATGCATCTTATCTCCATCACAGTGAGTGATTGTGGATGAAGCAAAGCCAAAAAAAGATATGAGATGTGCATGCTTGATTGCTTCTTGTTTCACCTGAAAGTTGCCAAAAAGCTAGATACCTAAAAAAGCCAAAAGCTTCGCTTTTGCTTTTTTGACCATTCCATGCATACAAACCATACATCGTGGAAGAGAAGCCGATAAGTAGAAGCACTTTCTTCATCTTTTCTAAGCTTTATATGAACGTTCATGGTCCCTCTCACTCACATGTATTAGTAGGAATGTTGGGTACATGTAGTTTTCCACATGATTGTGATGTCAATATAAGATTAGATGAGAATTCGCCTATTTAAGCCCAAACCCATTAGGGTGTGTTTGGCTCGGACATGGGACAGGACAAGGCGGGACGGGATAGGACAAGTTGTTATGTATTGTGTTTGGAAGGTCAGGGACAGAACTATTCACTGTCCTGTTATGCGTTTGGTATGACTGGGACAGGACGGGACAAGAGGTTCAAATGACCAGAGTGCCCCTATTGTCCTGTTTATTTGATTTTATTAAATAAATATATTTATATATCATATTTAATAAAAATAATAATATTGTAATTGAAAAATATTCTTAATTAATAATTGTAAAGGATTATTTTTGACAATTTCCCAATTTTATTCTTTTTGGTAAAAAAAAAAAATTCCATATTGAAATTGAGACAAGAACAGATAGAATAAGAAATGCCACTTGAAACCATTTCCAGGAGTTGAAATTGCCAAATCATGACAAGAAAAACAATCTCCAATAACAAACCCAGTTGTTGTAGTTTGTATTAGACTGATCAGAGTGTGTACTTTATATTAAAATATAAAGTTTATTGCTAATATGTTTCTCAAAATGTTTTAACAATTAAACACACAAAATACAAAGCATTTTTTTTTTTTTTTTGAACATCAAATTTTATTAAAACAAGCCCAGCGACAACCAAACAAGCAACCAACAACAACAGACAACACTGCAACAAGCAAGAGGAAGAACGACAAGAAGCAACCCAAAACACAACCAGAACAACCCCAGAAAGAACCCCTGCCATGCCTACATCAGACACGAAGCAGCCAAAAGAAACCCAGAAAATCCCAGTCGCACTAGCAGCAGACACAAAAACACCCACTGGACACTAAGGGGGGTGTATTGGATTGGGATTTTAATGGACAATTTTGGGGTGTAAAGATTTTATGGATTTGCAAGACTATTAGGATTATTAGGATTGTTAGGATTATACTTTTAGGATTATTAGGATTATATGGACTAGACTTTTAGGATTATGAAAGAGTCTTTGTACTTTATTCATAAACTATTAGGATTATCTAGACTTTATTTCAAGACTTTTTGGACTTTTTTAAATATGGCCCCTATAAATTTACTAGCTAACACATAGGCCTGAGTTGAGAAACCCAAACTAGCTAGCTGGCCTAAGCTGAAAAAATCCAAACAAGATGTACCTTTTAGAACAGACATCAACACACAATGAAAATGCGTATAAACAAATATTACAATAGTATGAATAATAGCTATCAACACATTTGAAATTCTAAAAAACAAGTATAAGAACTATTTTATAGGTATCATATGGCCTAATACCTCTCAAGCCATCTAATTCTTTTTTTTTTCCTCGACAGTTTTGTATATGTGATATGGGTATAGCATTAACTCAATTAGCAAAAATGATACTTTTGGTGCTTTTGGTTGGGAGTACTTAGTAGAGAAACTCTGCTAGTCTGCTTTTAGTAAAAACCACTACTTTAGGCGAAGATGGACGTGACTCAAACCCACAACCTTTTGGTGTAATTGCGAGAGACATATCACTTGGACCAATCTCATCTTGTTATAAATATTGGATTTTTTACTTAGATTATATTCTATAATGGATGAGTTTGATCCTGTAAAAATAGGTTTCTATACTTTTCTGAAGAAAAAAAAAAAAATTGCTACTAAAACAATTAAAACAAGGATGTGCATGAGAGAAACCATAATAAATTTAACAAAGCTGGCAATTATGAAGCATAGAAACAACAATTTTTAACAGAAATCAACCCAAATAGTGACAAAATCACATCTAAACACAACCGTTTCATTTAAGATCTCTAGAAAGGAAAATGAGTTTTTAAAAATATAAACCATCTTCTTCTACAAGACTACAAACCACATAAATATTTGTATGCTTGCCTAAACCTGGAGTCATTATTCTATTATGTTTACATACAATAATGAAAACAAATTCAACATGTTTCTTTATCTAATCTTTGATAGTAGGTTAAAATTCCATATCTTTAACAAGCGACAACAATTTCTTCAATGTCTACAAGTTACTTGATTGTGCGCGCTAATTGAACTTGGGTTTTTTTTTTTATCCTTTGCGTCTCTATTTTGTTGCTTTTGCTGCATGTCTTTTTTTCTTTATTGGTGTTTTTCTCCAGCTTTCGTTGTTCAATCAAAAAAAAAAAATTTGAGAGAAAAGTCTAGAAAGTATGATGGAAGAGGGCAAAACAATTTTGGGGTCTAGGTATTTATACATATCACTAAAAAGTCTAGAAAATCCATTTTGTCATGAAATCCTAAAAATCTTGATCTCAATCCAATACAACCTGACAATTTGCTCTCTTGAAAGTCTAGATCCAATACCACAAGACAATATGAACTTTTTAAAAAAAATCTTAAAAGTCTAAATCCAATACCACAAGACAATATAGACTTTTTAAAAAAATCTTAAAAGTGTTGATCGAATACCATTGGACTTATCTAACTTATTAAAAAGTCTCAATCCAATACCACTAGACTTTTACTTTCCCAAATTGTCTAATAACCAATACACCCCCTAAAACACCCCAAACTCAAAACCCGAACCACTCCAAACTGTCATCACCACCACTCAAAGCATTGATCATGTATATTTTCATTTGTTCTGAAAATAGATGATTAAACACACGAAATATGTAAACCATTGTGATGATTGAGACATAAACACATTGTAAATCAAGTAAATCAACTTTGATTGTTCTTGTACTTTGGCCATAACCACCTAAACCACCTTCAATCAACCCAAAACTACACTAAATTAAACAAACCCAACCATAACCACCTAAACCACCTTCAATCAACCTAGAACTGCACCAAATTAAACAAACCCAATCAAAACCACTGAAGCCCAATCGAAACAATACACCCTAAATTGAAAACCCCCAATCGAAAACCCAAAATCGAAATCAACAACAGCCACCACCTATAAAATCGAAAGAGGTTGAACGGAGAGAGAGAGAGAGATAGAGAGACAAGCAGGAGAGACTGAGAAGGATACTTTTGATCCTCACCGGCGGCCGTTACAACAACGGTTGAGAGGGAGAGATGCGTATTAGTTGAGAGAGAGAGAGAGAGAGAGAATGAGAGACGGAGAAAAAATGCTTTGGGATTTATTTTATATTTGGTATTTTTGTAATTTTTGAAAGTATTAAGGGTAAAATAGTCACTTTGATACTTGTCCCATGCATGGTACAAGTCTGACCGAGCTATTTGGGTAGGACAATGTTTTGGGTTTTTTGTCCCACCTTGTCCCGTCCTATCCCATGTTAAGGACACACCAAACGCAGGACAAGGGAAAGTTGTCCCACCTTATCCCGTCCCGTCCCGTCCCGTACCAAACGCACCTTTAGTTAGTTTCCTTTCCATTCTCGATTGTCCATCATATTCTTCCAAAATGGTCTTGCCTTCTTCAGCTCTGAGCTCTAACTATCTCGGTAGCAGCAATGAAATCGAAGAACTCAAAATTGATGAAGCTCTTCTTAGGGATTTACTAGAGGAGGAAACCAACGAAGTATGTTTAGTTCAGTCTCTGGATGTGAATAATTATGATTCCCCTTCAAAGATTAATGGGAAGGATAACTTGGATTGGCAAGATATGATGAATGAAGCACCATCATTGGCAATGGATGAAATAATGGTATGGTATATAGATGACATGTTTGATTTTGCTGCATATACCGGAGATTACTCACAATTTTACAATGAGTGTTTCTCTGATGAAACAAATTACTGTTGTCTATGGCAGGCATACCCAAGCTTAACCTAGTAGATTTCTTGAGCTTAATTAGATGCAGGAAATGACTGTGTACCAGTCGCCATTGTCGCAATAAGTTGGTATCATATAAAAGCTTGTCAGTTGTTTTCTATCCTTCGGTAATGGTGTTTTGTAAATAATATGAATATCATGTTCCTATGTTTCTAGTTTATTTGAAAGAGAAACAGCATAATCTTTGCAACTAATTGAGTTATATATTTTTTGTTTTATAAAAAATAATCCATCTTATAAATTTTCCATCTAGAGAAATCAAAAACTTAAACAGAATGCCTACCGCTGCATATACTCTTCATACAAGAACAATGGCACTCAATGTGACTTCTTTTGAGTAAATATTTTGATGCTGTTTCATCATCCACCAATCTAATTGATTTGGACCTCATCAAGTTGAAGAGTGTCTGGTGTCAAACCTCTTTGGAGCCAACGCTAAACTTTGCTATGAAAAACCCGATTGTGTCAAGTGGAGACGATGGATCAAACCTTTGAACAAGTTCTTCCTCCCCAGGTCTTAGCCACTCCCTGTGAATTCAAACATTGCCACATATTACTGTCGAGAGACACAAACACACGTGCACAAAAGACCATTAAGATAGATTTAACTAGACAAGCAATTGAGTTGATTCAACGTATGGCAACTCACTAATCTAAGGATTACTCCTCACACCATAAAGAAAGGAAAAAAATTATGCATCGACAATGCTAAAAAATTGAAATTGGCAGAGGAAGTTAGCACAAACAAGATGGAAATACATTTTGCTTCCAGCACTTACAAAGTGACAATATAAATCAATCTTTCAAATAGACGCTTAGACAAGAAATAGAATATTACAGTTCTATGTGCAAGCCGAGGAGTATCAATGGAGATAGTTAAATTCATAACAAGCAGTGGATAGAAGCAACACTACAGCCTAAATTAATGATGAACTAAAATGAATGGAGGTCCAGTGACCAACATGCTGATTCACACACAACATATTCAATAATGATAAAAGAAACTCGGATGGTTCTAGATCACATTAGCAGCCAAGGAAACAGGATGAAAGCAAATGCATGTATAATCATTTTCAAGATCTAGAAAGAACCTGTACCTTCTATCTTTTTTATTATACCAGTCTCTTTTCTTTCATATGGATTATTGAACGTCGTCATACAGATGATTAATAGAGGCAGAATATCTTTAGCGGGTCATTTCGAATGAAATATGTATAATTACATATTAACTACAATTTGAATGTTGAATAGACTTCATCTTTATCACTGATTTCACTGACCACGGGAAAACTCAAGTAAAAGATAAAAATAGAACATTAAAAACTACTCCCGATAAAAATAGAACATTAAAAACTACTCCTAACTCCCCATGATATGCCTAAAAATATTGTTCACTCAGCTGATAAATTAAATGGTTTCTGCAATCCCCATGCCATACAAAAGCAATAGGCAGTGCAGTAGTTACATTTTCATTACCAACAAGAAAATCAAAATATAATTTAACACTTCATCATTGTCCACTGATTTTTCAAAATTTCTTTTATCCAACTTTTCTAAATAAGGACATGCCTAGACAAGTTTAGCTCTCTCCTGCATGGCAGAATTGGAAAAGGGAATTTGACATTACGCAGTACAGAATATTTGAGATCACATTTTTTGGAAAAAGAAAACAAGAGAATAGATGCTCCATTAATAAACTGCTATCCTAATTGATAACCAAGAAATGGAGCAACATGAACAAATTCACCAGTGATGGTGTTAAGCTAACTATCTAACACCATGTTATATTACCAGTCATTCCCTTGGCAAGGAACCTCCCCTCTTCTCTATTATTACTTTTCTTATATGGTATTAGAAAACTACCACAAATGCTGTTTCTACCACTCTATTGGATATGTGGAGTATTTGGAAGGAAATACAAAAGGCAAATATGAGTTTCAAGAAGTTAATTCACGTTAATCATAACCCTTCATTGGAATTGTCACTTGTCAGTGCTTAGACATTAACAACTTATATGCAACTTTGGAACTTTTATCATACAGAAAATGATGTACTTTATAGCATAAATAATGGCATGCGACTCGAAAGAAGTTCTTACTCAACATATCCATCGGGAAATTCACAGCAACCAACAAGGCCAGGTCCTCCTATCCTTGGATTCTGAAATGTTTAACAGAAACATAGTGAAAATGTTAACCAATTTTATAAATAAACAAATAAGATTCAACAAGAAAATCGGGAAGTATTCCTAACTTCTATTCAACTAAGAAGTCCTAATTTTCATAACCCCATAGGTCAAAAGGATAACAGAGTGTCACTATCTACAGATAAAATTCAACTAAACTAAACACTGTTGAACTTTGAATGAAGAATGGAGTCAAAATCTCAGATTTTGGGTTTGATGGAAAAAATTAGGAAGTTTAAGGTTCAATTACAGTCTCTGTCACTCTCTAACCTATGGTGGGAATATTTTGGTACTGTCTAAATTTCAATCTGATTCAAGGAAGGCTTTTGTCTGCATACAGCGTACCAAATCTCATCACATCAATTCTGTGTATGCTTTGGAAGCTACACATTTCATAGCGGCAGGAAAATCCTTCAAGATAGATAATTCAATCCCTAGATGTGTGCTGACTTTCCATTGCAATGATCAGAATTCAGATACAATGAAGCTTTGGGCTCATAAATCGGAAAACACATTTTGGTGGATACCAAAATATAGAGAACAGTAACATCAATGAAAATGCATAGAAAAGGTGATGAAGCACGAGAGTCATGCATGAGGAGAAGAGAATAGCATGTGGAACGGGAGCATGCTTTAATGTGCATAGGAGAAGCCTGGCTAATTGACACTTGAACTTAGGCCTTTAGTAATAATAGCTGGCAAGATAATATCATTAGGTATTACTATAGCCTACAGGTATGCAAATGCTTATGACCGACAAATATTTTGACCAAGATACTAGCCGTGTCAAGTACGCACACAAGAAGACAGGTGCATAAAAGGGTGAGGGGACTGCTTCTGCATGTTTCTATTCAAAATGTATCAAGAAGTAGACCTTTGTGAAAAAAAGAGATAATGAGCTTTTAGTATAGACCAGAGAAATCTCGTATGCGTGATGGGAATAGTGTCACGGCATAGACTATAGAGCCATGTGATACAAGAATCAAATATTAAATCTACTAGAAATATATAGAAATGGACAGATGAAGAACCAGGCTTGATGATCTGACATTATTTACACATAGCTATTATTCTAATAGTGCCTGCCATAATTGATATTCAGACCATCATATCTAGAGTTCTTACTAGTTCAAAATATACCTGTGGTGCTAATGATAGGTACTTGTATGTATCCAGAGCATATCGAACCAATGCTTCATTCTCGCCAGGGTTAATTGTGCATCTAGAAACACAAAAATAGAAGCATCAACAGTTCAGTAATGTCAGCATATAAGTAATTTTTTAAGGAAAACAAATGAAGCAAGCCTAATTACCAAAGAAGAATACAAAAAGCCCTCCCCTAGAATACTCAGTTGTAACACTTTACATTACCACAGGAAGCTTGAACTACCAAATTGTGGCACATGTGGTGGTCGACATTTTTTAAATGCGAATTTTTGTTTATTAGTGTACTCATATAATGAGTTAACTTCTAATGCCGGGAGTAGGATGTCTGGATAAAAAAGTTTATCCAAATGTGAAATGTGTGATGCCAACCATTGGATTCATCCAACAGCTAACATCGGCTTTTACTTAAAAAAAATAGGAAAAAAAAAAAGGAGGCTCCTGCATGAAACTATCTTCCAAAAAAACTTAAGCCAAGCTCTCTCTTCCAAACAAACCCAGACCTCTGCCTCTCTTCCAAAACTAAAGCCAACAACTTCCATAGGGAGCTGCTACTTCATTTTCTTGAGTGGTAGGTCTAGGTTTGTTTAGATGAGAGATGCTTAGCTACCTGCACAAGGTGCTACCAAGCAGTATACTTTGTCTTGTGCAAGCATCCAAATGTTTTAATCCATCAAGATGTCAAAAGTCAACTATCATATATATTAATGGTTGAAAATTGTTGTATTATTTTAGTAATTTTCCACGGAATTGTGAAATCTATGACTAAAGGTCAAATAGATCTCAGCTCACCAGATGCATTCAACAATTGAGAATTTGAAGTCCAAATAAATGTTAAAATTTGGACATATGTATGAAAGAATCTATGAAGGGCAACATTTGAAGTTAGCATATACTTCACATATACATATACTTGTGTACATGTCTAGCTATATATTATACATTATGACGAAGATGATGATGATGACGATGATAATGATATTATATATACATATATATATATATATATAGAATAATTCTCTAGTCAGGACCAGATGTCCAGACCCGAAGTTTTTATGCGGTCCCAAAGATTATTACATGTGATGATCCTTGAGACGGCATTAAAAACCTTAGGTCTTGACTAGAGAATGACTCTCTCTCTCTCTCTCTCTCTCTCTCTCTATATATATATATATATATATATATAAGAAAATTCTTGGGCACTAACGTTGAATACACGATAACTCCACCAGGACGGACTAATTGAACAGCCTGGTCAAACATTCTCCTCTGATACTTCCCATGGCTTCTTAAAGAATTTACTGTTTCCTGAAAAAGAGTTAAATCAGTTTCCCACCATATGGTAAAAGTAAATTTTATACAAGAGAATCATAGAAAAGATTTATCAACTATCATAAACCATAAGTATAATGAAATATAAAACAGTATTGACAAGCACTCCAATAAAGTCACAAAGTTCCTCAATATAAAGCATTAGAAAAAGAGAGGGCAACAAATAGCATTTTCTTTTTTGAAGCAACAAATACCATTTTCAAAAAGATTGATCAGGACAAAAATAGATATATCTGTGTAGAACCCAAACCACATGTAAAAGCAAAATATGAAACTTGTAGGATATAATATCCAAGGTAGGTGGCTCCGACATAATTTGAACCCATGACCCTTTTGGTTTGAAATTAAAAACCTGAACACGAGTACACCCGATTACTGTGATACAACCAATTAAACATTTGGAGACTTGAGTTTGACTACCTTCGGTTCACATAATGCATCCCGAGCCATCCCAATGACAAAAAAGGAGAGAAACAAGGACTAATGTAGAACATGAAGCAATGGGACGAGTCTAGAGTCTACCTCTCCAGAAAATAACCGTGGTCTCAAACCAAGAGCAGAACAGGGAGCATCAAGAAGGACTCGATCAAAGCTGTTAGGAGAAAAGCCTTTTGAAGGCTCAGCCCTACCACCAAGGCACTGATTTCTTCCAGGCCCATTCCGCATTCTTCGCATATTCTTCCTGATGTCTGCTTTGCTAATGTAAGTTCTGTCATTCCCTTTTTCATTGCTAACTAAAATATTGGAAATCAGATATGAATTTATATATGAAAAAGGAATCAACTGCAACAACAGTATAAAAAATTATGGTTTAATGTTGCAGAACTGAAAACATTGATTCATCCTTAAGAGCAAGATGATTATCTTTAACATTTCATTCTAGGTTCATATCAATACTTCAGGGAGGAAATTTTACAACAAACTCAAAATCGTAGTTTGCCCCATGTGGGAATTCAGTACATTTTATTAGATGGAGCAATTCAAAAAGTCTAAATTACCAATTATTTATAAGGCATTCGCATTCACAATAGAAAGCAGAACTCGTTTGTTCTTTCTTTTTTGGGATGATTTTGTTTATTGGGGGTGGCAGGTGGCTGTAAATGATTTTAGTTTTGAGGGATTGTTGTTCATGAAAGATAGTTCTTTTAAAATTTTGTATATGTTTGGTGATCATTTTTTCTGGGTTGGAAGGTTCTTTTAGTGGATTGCTGCTTCATTTATTTTTGTTAATAACATTTTTCTTTCTAACCAAAAAAAAAAAAACAGAATTTAGTGCTTTCTTTAATATTTAGAACATCTGAGTATAAATAGATTTTACGTACCCTTTTCTTTGCAAGTAGTATCAGCATCTAACCCTTCAACAGTAGTAGATGACACTTCCTCATGCAGTCTCAGTGAGTCAGAATTTTGAATATTTGTGCAACTGTTAATTTTGTCACTGCACAGAGCAGACATACCATTGGATTCATTTCTACGACAAACAGCTTTGAGTGCGTCTAGCTTATATGTGTTTATGCATTTTAGGCCCATTTCAGCAGCCAATTTTTGTATATTCTGCACCTATTAATAAGAAGAAAAAAAAAAATAGGATGCCTCAACTCCAAAGACACCAAAATTTGGAACAAAAATCATCACATATAATAGTTTCCAATTTCATAAGGAAGAAATTTTTTCTCTTTTTTTTTTTTTAACAAAACCAACATAATTCAATAAATCAAGGAACCATTTACAAGTGTAGGGAGGATAGCCAATCCTAGCTCACAGATTCTGTTAGGAATAGCAGCAAAAAGAAAATAGAACAGCCAAAAGATATGCCTATACAAGGAAACTATAGTCCTATAACAAAAAAAACAAAAAAAAACAAAAAAAAAAAAAGACACTCTCTAGGTTACAGGCTTAAGCAAAGTCTACCCGACTTCACCGAGAATCTACCCGATCTATCCAAAGCCCAAAGTCTTGAATCCTTCTTAGTTTCATCAAGCTGAACAGAATCAATACTCTCCATAATATCAGCATACTCTCTTATTTCAATCACAATTGGTCTTCAGTAAAATTTAACACTATCCGGTCTTCAGACAAAAAAAAAAAAAACCCAACCATAACACAAAGGCCTACATAACAGCGATACCACTTTTGCCGCCTAACGAAGTTATCAGTTTGAAAATTAAGATACAGCCACAACATCCACTGGCACAAAAAAATAGCAAAAAGATAATAATAAGAAGATGATGATTAGGTTACAGCAGACAAGCTACTTTACTTGGGCAAGGCAGTTTCGATCTCTTTTTTGTTTTATTGATTTACTTGTTACGCATGTAGAGAATCAAGGACTAGCCTGTGCCAAGCATCTTGCATACGTAATCATATCCCAAACAAAAGAACAACTGCATATCCGTATCTAGTCTAATTAGAGTAAGATAATCAACATCCGCATGTGAGTTAGAGAAGATGGGACTGAATCCCACCACCTGTATATTGTCTAATGAGATTCTACACTTTTCTGTTCCCTCAAAATTAATTAGCTGTTAAAAAATTATTATTGTTAGAGATATCCCACATAAGAGCTAGAGAAGATGAGAGACTCATTTAAAAGATAAAAAGAAAGATAAAAGTTTATATATTATTGGAAACCACAATCTGAATAGATAAATAAAACTCCACAGGATTGAAAAACAAAGTTGTCTCCTTTTTACCCATCTATAGCCAATTGGTCTAACATGCTAGGAACATAAGCAATGCGGGAATCATATGAGAAAGAGTAGATCACATCTCTAGTTCAAATTTATTTACCTTATTGTGAGATCTATCAACTGCAACAACCTCTCCTTCATCCCTCATAAGGATGGCGATTGCAGTGGTTTTTCCTCCAGGAGCTGCACACATGTCTAATATCCGCTCACCTTTTTGAGGATCTAAGACAAATAAGAAGGTAAAACAGTGGAGATAAATGCAATGAAAGATTACCAAATGTCTAAAGCAAAATGAGCAAAGTAAGAAGCTGATTATAAAGACCAAAAGAAACAAACAAATAAAAGATACCCTTATGCAAATAACATAAGGAAAAAATGTAGGTTGTATGGGATATTAAGAGCGCATTCGGTATCGCTTTTAAAATTGTTGTTTTTGAAAATTATGTATTAAAATGATAATCATGTTTCAAAGCTGATGTTTTTAAAAATGCAAACATGTTTGATAGCTTTTGTTAAAAGCAGTTCTTAAAAGCTGAAAGCAATGTTAATGTGTTTGGAATTGTTTTTTCAAAATGAGTAAAATTGTTGTTTGAAGGGAAAAATTAGTGGTTTGTTTTGAAAGACTGTTTGAAAATGGTGGAAAACTACCAATGAGGGGTTAGTGGAATGGTCAAGCTTGTGGTTTGCTCCCACAAGGTCTGGTGTTCGAATCCCCTCATGGGTACCTACATGGCCAAAAGCCATAGTTTCTTGTTTCCCAAAGGTTGTAGGGCTCGAACTTGGGTTCGCTAAGCAGGTTTGAGGAATTTCTGGATTACCCAAAAAAATGGTGGAAAACAATTTTTTTTCAATTTTTTAGTTATAATTTTAAAAAAGGGTTTGACTCTATCAACTTAAAATTTTGACTTAAATTTGTGACTTCAACATCCATCCATTCATTTCATCTCAATCCAATCATGAATTTAATTCATTTACTTTTTTCACTATTGGATTGAGAAAACTTGAATGGATGGATGTTGAAGTCGTGAATTTGAAGTTAATATAGCCTGACCCTATAAAAAAAATCATTTTCAAAAACAACTTTTATTAAATATATAACCAACAAACTTTTGAGTTGTTTTTGGTTTTTTGAAAACAAAAAACTGTTTTAAAAAACACATCCAAAGAGGCACTTGGTATATTATGTTTTTCAGAATAGACAACAGTGATTATCAAGCACAAATATATGTTGCAATCAATATGTATATATGATATATGAAAGAAAAAACGTAAAACAAGACTGCAAAGAAACATAAAACTATATGATAGCATGATATGAACAATAAACAAAAATGCCAGCCTCCTATATTAGTCCAATGGAATTTTCTTTATCTTTTACCATGTCTAGACAGTAATTTAGACATAAAAGGTACATATTTTCTCTCCCTCTTTTTTTTTTTTCTTGATAAGAAATGAAAACAAAAAATAAATAAATAAATATTAACACAAAGAAATCAAGGAAAACAAGCAGTCTTCTGGCTACAAAAAAGAGAGAGCCAATTGGGGCAATCCAGAACTCTTTAACAAAACACTATGCAAACAGAAAGCTGGCCCCAAAAGGTACATATTCTCTATATAAACCAAATATATGGTATTGCTCAACCTTTCAGCACTCTATACATAAATTAGAAACAAAGAGACAAATCATTCTGATGCTATAATATACCTAGGGCATGAGCAGTGACAATACTTGGCAGGTTTTGAAGAAAAATTTCCCCTTCTAGAACATCTGGGAACAAAATTAAGAGAGAGTAAGAGATCCTCAAACATTGGAAAAGCAAGTACAAATTAAACATCAAACTTAAATGATAGGGTTAAATCAAACATTTAGGCAAAACAGCCAAAATAAATTGGAAATTGCATAATCAAGAAGAAGAAAAAAGTTCATGGCCTAAAGAACTGAATTGGCAAGTACAGAACCAGTCCAATCTGGTTCTTGTTCTAATATGGTTCAGAGCTGTCTGCGGAAATAAAAATAAATAAATAAAAACTATAATTTTTGATCCAATGGAATCTGTCCTGGCCATTCCAACCCCTAATGAATCATTTCCATCGTAAATCATATTTCCATTTTCCAATGCACCAAATATTGAATTTGGGCAAGCAATTAATTATACCATGAAATGAGGGTAGATTAAATATTCGATTATTCATGTCCACAGCAATTCCCTGTAAAACACGGAAGATCCCAGCCCTTGACATCATTGTTGTTCCTTGGCCAATATAAAGGCCACTGCGTTCAAAATAATGAGGATCTACAACATTATAATAACTTGTGTCAGCCCTTTAATATTTAAGAAACTTTGAAAGGATTACAAAAGAAACAAAAGGCAGAAGTAATCAAACATAGACACAGATAAAAGAATTATCATTTCAACTTTCAAGTGATAGATAACCCTTGATAATAACTAAGATTTACTTCAATTTTGGGTTCAGCATAGATGCCACGCAACAAGGTTATATTGTTTGTCTCAGAGTGCATGGGAACATACCTTTAAATCTGATATGTCATAAATGTGGACTATAACTTTTTTTAACACCCCTCTTTTTTTCTGAACTAGCCAATTTCATTTGGAAGACAAAGGTACGAAGCAAAGTCAAAGTTATAGCTTGGGAAGGTAAATACAAATGAGCAGACCCAAAGAAAAAAACCAAGCTTGTGTTACATTGTCGTTGAGGAATCTAGAAAGTTCAGATCAGCAATTTCTCCACTGTCCTCTAGAATCCAGTCTTTGGAATAAGTTCTTTTTCACAGCTAAAATCAGTTGTGTCATACCAGCTAGTAGCAAGGATATAATCGACATAATAAGCATGGTCTATGTCATATTGCCAAATTTAGAATAATAGTATTATGGTTCAAAAGTTCAGTATAATTTAGTAAAGCTCAAGGCATGGAGTTGTGGCCTAGTTGCGTCTCTCATATTTTAATACAAATATATTAATAAAAATGTGCTGCTATGTTTTCAACATGTATAATTTACTTTCAATGCCTTTTATTTAGTCCAGAGTGTCTGGCATTTTGGTGTTTGCCCCAAAACAGATGCATTATATATGTCTTTCATTCAAGAACTGCAGAATAAATGTGCATAAAATAACCAAAATTCTGTGTATATCTCAATAGGATTTTTTTTCGTCATGTTTGTAATTCAGGCACCTCAAGAGGTATAGACACATCAATCTCAAATTCTCAATTGTTGTAAATGTTTTATTTCCCAGTAATTAAGGAATAAAGAAAAAGTGAAATTTTCATTTTAAAAACAATGAGGCGGCTTTCAGAAACAAAATAATTCTTGCCTGTCTGTAATCCCTGTAGAACAGTGCCACGTGTTATACCAGTAGCCCATCCACCATCCACCCCAGGTTGCTCAACAGCAACTGAAACTGCAACTAAATCTCCTTTTTCGACATGAGCACTGCAAGCCATCACACCTGGAACAAATACCTACAGGAAATAACAAATGAATCAGAAGAATCAATTTCTAGTAAAAGTTGCCTAACTGGACCTACCAGTTAATATGCTGTAATATGGTCACAACCTTTTTAGTAAATTTAAGAATTAGATATTATTATGCAACTTCTGTCCATTAATCTCACTCACGCAACAGGTGTATGCATACAGATAGAAAAGGAAAAGAAACAATGGATGAATGAATGAAATAGAAGAAAGTGTATGTGTTACACTAAAGAATTAAATATTCCAGGGAACTGTAGTAAAACCTACTAAGTCCCAATTCAAACAAACTGACAGAGTGTGATGTGAATTAAAAAAAGTGCGATTGAATATGAGTGTACAGAGGACGAAATTAGTTTGGGTATTCATCGTGCCTAGAGAAAGAAGGAGGAGTTGGGCAGAACCCTAAGGAACAGAAAGAAGCTATAAAATTAAGTAATTAAGAAGCATAAAATATAATAGAGTAGAAAACTAGAAACTAGAATTTTCATATAAGGAATAAATGTTAAATAAAAGCAAATGAATTGAAAATTTCAGTAAAATGCACAGTTTATTTCTTGTTTTTCAAATAAATAATTTATAAAAATCTGCAAACCTGAGCTCCCCGAAGAACTGCTTCAGCGCATTTCCTGCTTACAATCACCTCCTTTGGAGGTCTTTCAGCTGCATAATCATAATCAATAGTATGTGGTCCAGAACCCTTAACAAACACGACATATTCTAACCCGGGAATCTGACACTTAGAGATGGTTCCATTCTCAAAGCTTCCTTTTAATGCATTCATACCATGTTCACTTTCTCCCACCTCCACCTTTATATTACTATCATTTAAAGAGTCTTTTAGTTCAGTTTTGTTTAAATTTATACCATCAACGCCGTTCTGAAATCCCGAATTTTGTATGATGCCTTGTAACTTCTCAATAACAGCATCACTTGTAGTGTTGAGTGTGTTCACACGGATGCAAGAGTAACAAGATGGACGCCTAGTAATTATAACACGAAAGCAAAAGAATCAATGAGGACATTCTCTATATCTTATAACTCTAGTAGCCTAAGACAAAAACATAACATGTTTGTTTGAGCAAATCAAAATTGGAAAGGCGTCCAATTTCATTTGAATATCATGTGCGTGAACAGAAATGCTGAAACTAAAAACTGAAATGAAGATGGAGCAATGAGAATACGTGAGGGCTTTCGAAATGCGAGAAAAGTGTTGAGGTCCATAAGCTTTGATGAAGTAGTCTTCAACTTCAGGATTCCAACGCAACACAGGATTGTAACAATAACGCTCCGATGGATCCATCTGTACAAAATCAATGATTAAACTAAAACTCCATAGACGATGATTGATTCATTGATGTTGTAATATACAAAGATAGAGAGAGAAAGGACTGCATACTAACTAGGTTTTTTGGGGGAGTGAGGGAGCTTCTATTTCTGATGAGGGTTTTGAGCGCCTTCTTCATTCAAAGATCTCCCAACTGAACATTGTTTACAGTAGGCACTATAATATGCTTGCGAGGACGGAGGACTTCTTTTCTTCAACTTGGGCTGGGCTTCGAATCCAAATTTAATTATTCAAGGCTAGAGATGGGCATATATCCCCACGGGCCCGTTGGGGTTTGGGGTGAATTTCACTCCCAAATCTAAATGGGGGTGGGGTGAGGAACCTCTCCTACCCCCATTTATCCAAAACATTATTATTTTAAAAAATGTATATATATTTTTTTTATTTTAATTTTTCTTCCTAACTCTAATCCTAGTTACACTTGCACCATACCACTCGGTCAACTCTAATGGGTCAAATAGAGAAATTGGAGTGAAACATGATGAAACGGGAGATTGGGAATGCCAGATTTTGGATTTCGGATTAGGGATTAGGGAAATGGGAGAAATGGGTGAGGGTGGGAGAACCTCCGTCACATCCAAACATCCTCTTTAACCCCTCACTTGTTAGGATTATGCTCAATAGCAAGAGTGTAATGTTGTAATTGACAATCTTTTTCATATTAATAAAGTGGTTTCTGGTTTAACAAATCTTATAGCATTTATAGTTTAATATTATAATTGTCAAAAGTAAATAATCATAAGGTTTAAAGACTATGAGAAAAGAAGAATTGTTCGTACATCTGGATATGTATGAGGTAGACACAATTCTTTAGTTAGTCTTGAATAATGTTCACAACTTAAGTTAAAGGTTGGGCACCTTTATCTTGTTAAAGTTGTAGAATTCTTTTGCTAGTATTTGAATGGGATCAAATGAGATATGATGAGTCTAAAATCATCGGAGTGTCTTCGAGTAAAAGAATCCTAGTGCACTGGGTGCATTGAACTGGATCACAATGAAAAGCTTTATCTAGAACCGTCAATAGATAATAGTCTTTTCATTATCAGGACAATCGGAGAGTCTATCTTAATCCTGAGATAAATGATGGACTTATGGTTGCAAGTGATATCATTTGAGTTATCAATGAGTACGATTATATAGCATAGTCTATCCTCGATAGTTTGATGATATTCATTTGTTAATCGATAGAGGACTTCATTTATAGATATGGACATCGTGGCTCCATTTATTAAATGAGAGTATAATATCATCATATGGATGTTTTGAGGTAATTGGATATTAAATCTCAACGTTGAGTTTTCGATAGTGTCTATTGAAAACATGGCTTCTAGACAAGTCAAAATATCTAAGTTCAAAACGTGGTTATATGAGTAAATATGGTAACTTGGAGAGTTATAGGCGGTCTATGAACTCTTGGCGATTACTGATATTAATCACGAGGATACACTATCTCCAACATGATTGTCTAGGGTATGAATGAGGAACATCTTCCTTTTCTATCTTTATTTAAGAGTTCAATTTTAGCTCTTTAGTGAAATGAGTTAAAATTAATGGATCGGACCTAAGTGAATCATTTGTTGATTGTGATTAGGTTGTGTCTATTGAAGCTTAAATTTAGATAGCCCGCCAAGATCCCCAATCCACACGGACTTGCATGGATCACTTGATATATTCTACCGGACCAATTTATGGGTCCATTTAGAATTGCATTTAATATATTAAGAATATAATTTGCACATTATTTATTTAATGGACTGCTCAATTATATTAATATATTAATGAAAGACATGTGGGCTTGTTTCTTTTAGTAAGAATGGGTCTGGTTCACATGTGCGCTTTTTATTTAAAGTCCAATGGATTAAATGAAATAAGAAAATAATATAAGGCCAAATTTTAGACAAGTGGGGCGGCAAGGTTAATATATTAGCCTATATATTATTTTGTTTCATTGTTTAATTAAATAAGAATTAATTAATTTATTAATTAATTGTTTAATTAAGAAACAAATCTTTTTCTGAACAGGAAATATATTTTCTAGAGTTATACTATTGTTAGTAGTATACTAAAAGTAAAAGACTTATTTGGTAAGAAAATAAATAATTAAGTTTATTTATTTAATCAAATAGGAAGTCTTTTATTTTGGTCAATAAAAGAATAAAAATACTTATGAGTTGGATTAGGGTTAGAAGTCTAATTACATGTGAATTTGGGTAGAACACAAGTCCTCTTTTGTAGAGGAAATTGCGGCAACCCTAGGTAATTCTACATGAAGATTTCGGCAACCCTAATTGGCGAAGAATTTTCGGCCACTATATATTAAATAATATATAGGGTTCGGCCACCCCTAAGTTGATTCATACAAGATACAATTTTCTTCTTCTTCTCAATATATAGAAAGTAATTTTATTCTACTAAAAACATAAAAGAGTGAATAGATTATTCTTTGATGGTACACTAATTGCTTGTTCATCAATAAGCTTGTGTGTACAACATCGATTTAGGTTCACGCGAGTTTCGATCATTAGATTGAGAACTCAAAAGTGACCGGAATAATCTTAGTCTTCTTTTGATTGTTTTGTGACTAACAAAAGAAAAAGAAAAGTTTGTTTGTCCATTCTCAGGTTTGCAATTCAAGAAAAAGGGAGACCACGCTCCTAGGTGATTCACGTTCGTGCTAGGATTGAAGATCTTGCGGATTACCATCGACGTAAGTCAATCGGATCACGCAACAAAAGGTATTCTTCTTTTGTTGATTATATGTATGTTTAATTAATTAAAGGGTTAAGGTTCATAAAAGGAAAATTTTTTAAAAACTACTAAATCTATTTTTAGTCTCGCTTCCGCTGCGTACTACGGTATTTTTCCCTACATCACTCACTAATCCGCAAGTTTTATTGAGTCCCTTTTCGTTGCAAAGTAGCCAAAGCTAAACTCATGAATCACATTCAAAGAGAAAAACGGAGTCAACTGACCTCGTTAAAACATAACAACAAAGCTATAAAGAAATTGAAAATGGATGGTGTGAGTGGGGATACAGATATTAGTATATGTGAGATAAATTTAGTCCTAAAGTTACTATGCCAATTGCCAAAGGATAATGAAACAGTTGTAAATAGGGGCATTATCACTAAAGTTCCTACGTTTTTTATGAATTATAACCTTTTTAAACGTCTTTGACATATTAGTCACTTTAGTCTCTTATTTTTTCAAAATACATCACTTTAGTCCATTTGACCCAAAAACTAATAGTCAACTATAACAGAATGTGTAAAAATATAATTTTACTCTTTATTTTTAATTTCTAATTTTTTTCTTTTAGTCCCTCTAGTTTCAATAATAGCTGATTAACCCCTGAAAAAAAAAATACCTCCCCAATAGGAATCGAACCTTCAACTTAGGTTAAAAGCCACAAGCTTTAACCAGCTAAACTACTGGTTTGTTGATTTAAATGTATATATAGTTATATAATTTGTTTAAACTAATTTAAATATGTTTATATAATTTAAAATAAACTCAAATTTAATAATAAATATAAAAAAACATATTTATGAAAATGAAAAAGAAAATAACAAAACAAAATGAAACCTAGAAAATCCAGAAAATCAAAGACCGTAATTTTTTTTCTTTCTTTCTTTTTTTGGATTTTTTTCCTTTTCAAAAAATACATTATTTCAAATTGATTAAAAATAAAAATAAAAAAATAAAAACCCAGAAAAACGAATCCCACAAATTGAAAAGGGAAAAAAATCAACAAATATAAATATAAATAAATAAACTCATATTTGTATAATTTAAAATAAACTCGTATCTAATAATAATATATAAAAACATATTTATGAAAATGAAAAAGAAAATAACAAAACAAAATGAAACCTAGAAAATCCAGAAAATCAAAGCCCATAAATTTTTTTTTTTCTTTCTTTTTTTGGATTTTTTTTATTATCAAAAAATATATTATTTCAATTTGATTAAAAAAATAATAATAATAAAAGCCCAGAAAATCAAATACCATAAATTGAAAATTTCCTCTTTTTTTTTTTTCCTTTTTTTCCTTTTGTTTTGTTATTTTCTTTTTCATTTTCATAAATATGTTTTTATATATTATTATTATTATTATTAGTTTATTTTAAATTATATAAATATGAATTTATTTTTTTATTTTTTATTTTTTTTGTTGATTTTTTTCCCTTTTCCGTTTATGGGATTTGATTTTCTGAGGGTTTTTTTTTTTTTTTTTTATCAAATTGAGATAATATATTTTTTGAAAAGGAAACAAATCCAAAAAAAGAAAAAAGTTTACGGGCTTTGATTTTTTAGGTTTCATTTTGTTTTTTGTTTTTCATTTTCATAAATATGTTTTTATATATTATTATTAAATATTAATTTATTTTAAATTATATAAACATATTTAAATTAGTTTAAACAAATTATATAACTATATATACATTTAAATCAACAAACTTTCATCAATATGCTAGAGTAGCTCAGTTGGTTAAAGCTTGTGGCTTATAACCTAAAGGTTGAGGGTTTGATTTCTATCGGAGGCATTTTAATTTTTTTCAGGGATTAACCAACTATTATTGAAACTAGAGCTAGAGGGACTAAAAGAAAAAATTAAAATATAACAATTAAGGGTAAAATTGTATTTTTACACATTCTGTTATAGTTGACCGTTAGTTTTTTGGTCAAATAGACTCAAGTGATGTATTTTAAAAAAACAAGGGACTAAAATGACTAATATGGCAAAGACGTTTAAAAATGTGACAATTAATGAAAATGTATGGACTTTAATGATAATACCCCTTATAAATATACGTACAGTGGATTAGGTGGACACTAAAAAAGATTTTAGGAATGTTATTTTTGAAATTTGGGGCCTGGACTTATGTCATGTTATTTTTGAAATTTGGGACCTGGACTTATGTCCTAGACGGCTGGACCACTCGGTACACTATAGGATACTAAATTTATTTCCACTATAAGCTTCTTGTAAGTTTTGACACTCTAAGGCTCTGTTTGGTAAGATGGAGAGGGATGGGAGGAGAGCTCCAATCCATTGTTTGGTTGGAGAGAGAAGAGAGAGGAGAGGAGAAGAGGAGGGCGGGAGACTCCTTCCGGGCCTACCAAAATCAATCCTCCCATTATTGGGCGGATGAGAAAAGGATGGGTATAATGGGTGGGAAATGACAATATTACCCTCCAATTTTTTATTACCCTCCAATTTATAAAAGAGTAACATAGTAAATTTACAAATCATATACCAATCTATCAATTCAACTCTCTTTTCGATACCAAATAATATGAAGGATATATGTTATCCTCTCTATCCCTCATACTCTCTCTCCTATTCAACTTGGAACGAATGTAATAATTCCAATAAAATATTTAGATTTTTTTAAATGGTAGGTTATATCAACTTAAATTTTTCACTCAATTTTTTAACTCTAATATTTCAACCACTCATTTACCCATATACCATTTTAATCCCATACTTGATATAATAAGAAATTTGAGTCATAACCCTAGTTTAAGGGGGGTGTATTGGATTGGGATTTTAATGGACAATTTTGGGGTGCAAAGATTTTATGGATTTGCAAGACTATTAGGATTATTAGGATTGTTAGGATTATACTTTTAGGATTATTAGGATTATATGGACTAGACTTTTAGGATTATAAAATAGTCTTTGTACTTTATTTATAAACTATTAGGATTATCTAGACTTTATTTCAAGATTTTTTGGACTTTTTTAAATATAGCCCCCATAAATTTGCTAACTAACACATGGGCTTGAGTTGAGAAACCCAAACTAGCTAGCTGGCCTAAGCTGAAAAAACCCAAACAAGATGTACCTTTTTAGAACAAGCATCAACACACAATGAAAATGCGTATAAACAAATATTACAATAGTATGAATAATAGCTATCAACACATTTGAAATTATAAAAAACAAGCATAAGAACTATTTTATAGGTATCATATGGCCTAATACCTCTCCAGCCATCTAATTCTTTTTTTTTCCTCGACAGTTTTGTATATGTGATATGGGTATAGCATTAACTCAATTAGCAAAAATGTTACTTTTGGTGCTTTTGGTTGGGAGTACTTAGCAGAGAAACTCTGCTAGTCTGCTTTTAGTAAAAATCACTACTTTAGGGGAAGATGGGCGTGACTCAAACCCACAACCTTTTGGTGTAATTGCGAGAGACATATCACTTGGACCAATCTCATCTTGTTATAAATATTAGATTTTTTACTTTGATTATATTCTATAATGGATGAGTTTGATCCTGTAAAAATAGGTTTCTATACTTTTTTGAAGAAAAAAAAAATTGTTACTAAAACAATTAAAACAAGGATGTGCATGAGAGAAACCGTAATAAATTTAACAAAGCTGGCAATTATGAAGCATAGAAACAACAATTTTTAACAGAAATCAACCCAAATAGTGACAAAATCACATCTAAACACAACCGTTTCATTTAAGATCTCTAGAAAGGAAAATGAGTTTTTTAAAATATAAACCATCTTCTTCTACAAGACTACAAACCATATAAATATTTGTATGCTTGCCTAAACCTGGAGTCATTATTCTATTATGTTTACCACAAATTCAACATGTTTCTTTATCTAATCTTTGATAGTAGGTTAAAATTCCATATCTTTAACAAGCAACAACAATTTCTTCAATGTCTACAAGTTACTTGATTGTGCGCGCTAATTGAACTTGGGTTTTTTTTTTTTTTCCTTTGCGTCTCTATTTTGTTGCTTTTGCTGCATGTCTTTTTTTCTTTACTGGTGTTTTTCTCTAGCTTTCGTTGTTCAATCAAAAAAAAAAAAATTGAGAGAAAAGTCTAGAAAGTATGATGGAAGAGGGCAAGACAATTTTGGGGTCTAGGTATTTATACATATCACTAAAAAGTCTAGAAAATCCATTTTGTCATGAAATCCTAAAAATCTTGATCTCAATCCAATACCACCTGACAATTTTCTGTCTCTTGAAAGTCTAGATCCAATACCACAAGACAATATGAACTTTTTAAAAAAATCTTAAAAGTCTAGATCCAATACTACAAGACAATATAGACTTTTTAAAAAAATCTTAAAAGTCTTGATCGAATACCATTGGACTTATCTAACTTGTTAAAAAGTCTCAATCCAATACCACCAGACGTTTACTTCCCCAAATTATCTAATAAAATCTTGAACCAACACACCCCCCTAAAAGAGTAATTTTAGTTTTTATATCTCCTATTATATATGATTTTGGTACAAAAGTACTCTTGCTTCCCTAGTTCCCTCGTCAAACCACATGATTTCAGAAACGCAAAATGGAAATTATTTTTACCGAAAATATTGCCAAAAACGAAAAACAAAAACGTTGAAAACAGGCAAACCTAACATGATCGCGTGTGTTGATTATGCCAGTATAGTAGTCGTCATATTCATATCCACCTACTTTTTATTTATTTATTATACCTTTCTAATTTCTTAGCATCTTCGTTCTTTCTCTTCTGAATTCTCTTTCATTACTAAAATTGTAAATTAATAATAAGTGAAAATAGACGCACCGCCTCTTAGCATGTCAACACATGTGGTGGTGGACTCCCTTTTACATTAAAAGAAAATTAATAAGAGACTTCTGATTCGTTGATGTCATGATTTATTATAATATTTTACTTAAAAGAAAATTAATTTGGCACAAATCCCCCAGACTATACCAGCTTTTGCATGTTGTCCCATAAACTATTTTATTAGGCACTAAACCTCCTAAACTATCACTTATTGGCAGATCAAGACTAAAAATGCCCCCTCAGGGGGGAAAAAACCCAAAGGATTGCCAATAAGTGATAGTTCAGGGGGTTTAGTGCCTAATAAAATAGTTTATGGGGCAACATGCAAAAGCTGGTATAGTCTGGGGGGGATTGGTGCCAATTACTCTATATTATTTTACAAGTTGAACATTCAATTAAACTTTAGTATATACAACCAAGGTTCAAGCCTTGCCTTGGTATGTATGTATATATAATTTGTCCCACCTTGGCTATTAAATCCCAAGTGTGGGTGCTCTCTCCCGATTCTATTGGGAGCAGTTCTCTCTCCAGTTGTAAGAGTTGTAATCCATTTATACCCTCTCCCCAATAGTAGGAGTAATATTTCAGGCTGTGCTAGTAGAGTCTAATCTCGTCAAGTCCTGACAGTTGTTGTTATTTCAAAAAAAAAAAAAAAGTATATCTCTTATAAATATAAAATAAATAAAATAAAAACCTTTAAATTGAACGTTACAATTTGGTAAATCGTCTTAAATGAATTCTTCTAAAATTTGTTAGCATTAGAAATTCATAACATTTCAAAGCGTTGGAAATTAACATTTAGAGTTGTTTTACCTTACTTCTTATTCAAATGTATGTACTCCACATTTCATTCAAATTTGGAATACAAGATTTACATTGAATTTTATAAAAACACGTGTTAAATCATACAAATTTTTCTTTAGTTGACTAAATTCAATTCAACATATATAACTTTTTAAAATTGAATACAAAAGTTGATAACTTTTATCAAGAAATTTTGGGATGGTATCTGCAATTCAAATTCCAGTTTAAAGAACATTTCAGAATTTCTTTCACCTTGAAAACTTGGACTTTGTGATGCACAATTCAAAGTTAGAAGAAGCATTTTTTGTATTAAGTAAATTAGGGGACAAAAACATCCACAAAAAAAGGTGTGATGACTGGTGACTGATGACTGATGAAGCAACTTCAACTTTCAAAGCTCTCTTTTTCCTTATTCTAATCCAGCAATTACTTGGACTCCAAAAACTCTACGAATCAAACAAATGACAAATCCCATCTTCCAAAACCAACCAATACTTCAACTCACACTGAATAAAATAATAAAGATTTTTTTTTGTTTCTATATTTATACAGTAACCAAGAAAAAAGGTCCTTTCATGGCGGCAACGGCATGAATGTCTCACTGGTGTCTGCCTCAAATCACTACAAGTCACCAGTCACCACGTTTTTCTCTAATTCTTGTATATTTTTTTTTACGTGTTCACATGCCTTTGGGCTTCGAGCTTTCTAATAACAATAACACAACAACCTTAATATATATGTTTATGATTTCAATTTTTTTTTTTAACAATATCTATTAATTCGAGACTAGGTATTCTTTTGAAAGATTTCGTAATTAGTAGGATTCGAGTAGTTGAACTGAGAGTCATATGACCAAGCCTCAAACTCGTCTATTTACCAGCTGAGCTACGCCAATATTTGCTTGATTTCTCGTTTTCTTTATTCAACTTATTCATACCATGAATTTTTTTTAAAAATAATTATGACAGATTTAGGTTTTAAGGAGGGACATGATTCAAACCCACAACTTTATGACATAAGAGTATAAGGCATATATATATATATATATATATATATATATATATATCACTTCATCAATTTCATTTCGTCGTTTAATTTTAAATTTTATTAAATTTATAAGTGCGGGAGTAATTTAATTTAATAATGTTCCAACAAAAGTAGTAACTAGTAAATTAGATTGTGGGTTGGCTTGGCTTTCGAAGTCTCGAGTCTGGACGGCATCCAAAGTTTTCAACATTCTCATGTTGACCTTTTTTATTTATTTATTATTTCATATGAGAAATTTTATAATATTAATAGCACATATTTAATTTTGTTGTTAATCTCTTTGCTTTTAGATTTTCTGATTAGCAGAAGAATAATAAGATAAAGCAAGAGTTGAGGAAGAAATAATTTCCAATTTTTATTTTATGAAAAAAAAAAAAGAAGGGAGAGAGCTTCTTATTTTAAACAAATTATATCGACCATTTACAAAACATATCAAATAGGAAATGTTGATGTTTTAAAAAAAATGAACATGCATGTTGCAGGACAATAGTCCATGGATATATTTTCTTTTAAAAAGAAGAAGGAAAAAAAAATAATAATAAATGGATGATATCATATATATAGTATTCTTAAGAATTTAATTAGGATATTTTTTTTATCTAAAAAGAATTTAAGATTTATCATTGGATATAGTCATTGTTGACTCATGATAATTATAATAAGAAAATAGAATTAAGGATTCATTGGTCCTCTCGATCATACGAGAATCAAAGAATTAACTGTATATAGTAGAATTGAGTGGATGAATGTTTAAAATTAATGAAATTGAGAACACGTTTATAGAATAATGATATCAAATTAATATTTAATTAGCTAATAATATATACAAGACAAGACATTAGAAATAAATAACTTAATTAAAAATCCTATGCAACAAATGAAAACTAATGGGTCGTTTGTTTTTTCCACTTAAGACTTAATGGGTCTGAATTGAACTCATTAAGTTGTTTTGTTTGTTTTTTTAAGTGGTCAAACAACTTTAAAATATGAAAAAACAACTTTAAAAAAAAAAGTAAGAAATCCTGACTTTTAACTTAATTCCAAATCACTGAATTATAATTAAAATATTTTCTTCCAAGTTTATCCTCCAAAAAAAGATATATTTCTAAATTTATCCTAATTTGATATGGTGTATAATTCTTTCTTTTAACATATTTTTTATTTTAAAAGGCTTTTAGAAAGAAAGGAAAAAAAAAAACCCTAATCACTTATCATATTGAAATCTTCATGGGATTAAACAATTGAATTTCTCTCCTACCAAATCTTGGTAAGAACTCTTTAATTTTTTAATTTTTTTATTTTTTTTTATCTTCGTGTAGTGGCAGTTATAGAACTCTTTAAACATAATCTAGAATGATAATTTGTTATGATTGTCATAATTGCAGTTATATAATTTATCAAATATTCTTTGTGTGGTTGCATTCGATATTGAGTAGATTTTGTGACTCGAAGAAGTTATGGAATAATTGTTTATATATATATATATATATATATATGTGTGTGTGTGTGTGTGTGTATAATTTAGGGACCTATTAAAAAAAAAAAGGTATCTAGGAACCTTAAAAAATAAAAATAAAAATAAAAATTTGTTTATGGTTGCATATGATCCAGGAAAAAAAAAAAAATTCTAGAATTATATACTGGATATTTGGACAATATGTAAAATTGAATTTGAACTTTTTTTTTTTTTTTTTTTTTACAATAAAATTGAACTTAAACTTTGTTTGCAGAATAACATGAAAAATTATATTCCTAGATGAATTTTTTGTTTTGTTAAATTAAACTTTGTTTGTGGAAGAACATGCAAAATCTTATAAAGAGTGTTGAATGTTAACTTACTTCTTTTAATTAGTATGTGTATAGATGTAAAATTACTTATTTTCAAACAATTTTATTTTTAAAAAACAAACATATTTACAGTATATTCAGACGTGAGAAAAAAAAAAAAAAAAAAACATGTCATTTAGATTCAGGTTTCAGTCACTATTCAGTCTTCAATAAAATTTAGGATTATTCAGTCTTCAGATAAAAAAACAAACGACGCCTAAACCTTTTTTTTTTATAATTAATTTCGACAAACCAAATCTCACTTCAGTTTTTAGAACTTGGCTTTAGAATTTTGCAAAGTAAATGTTAGTATTTACCAATTCTACATATATTTTGAAAGAAATAATGATTTCCCTCAAAAACAATAATAATAATAATAATAATGATAAATTTATTTATCATCTCCAGTCTCCACTTATTTAAAAGCTGCTATTTAATGATGCCACTTGTAAAGGATAAGTTAAATATAAAAGTCATACAAATAGAAGACAAATCAGATTTGGGAGCTTCTCTATTATTGACCAACCCCTCTCAAACAACAACAGATTTGAAAATCAACAAGCAACCACCCTTAAAATAATTCTAAAGGAAAAAAAAAAAGTCTATTTGTTTGGGGACCCTGATTTGGATAGGCACTAAAAGTTTGTGTGCAATCTCTTTTTATTTTTATTTTATTTTTAAATAAGTTTGTGTGCAATCTATCAATTTATGGATTTGAAAAAGAAAAAAAATGTTTGCTAAATATTACTAACCCTTGAAAATTTTTAGATGGGCAAAGGAACATTATTATTATTATTATTATTATTTTAAAAAGAAAACGGACTTCAATATTTTATATAGTGTTGGATTCTCAATTGTTAAAAAAAAAAAAAAAAAAAAAAAAAAACATATAAAAAGGTTCACAATAGAGAAAGACTCATTAACTTTTAGGCTAATTGGCACCGATACTTCCTCAATCCTTCCAAAATATGCAATATGCCCCCTATACTTTTTTTTGCCACTAAACCCCCTGAACCCTCACAAATTGGTAAATGTTGACTGTAGATACCTCTCATAGGAGGCAATAAACCCAAGTGTTTGCCAATTTGTGAGAGTTCAGGGGATTTAGTAGTGAAAAAAAAAGTATAGAGGCATAGTGCATATTTTGAAAGAGTCTAGGGGCATTAGTGCCAATTAGCCTTAACTTTTATTTATAATTGACTTCCATTGTATTTTATATCTATCTTTTTATGTGGATAAATGTTTGAATGTGTATCCACTTAAATGACACCACATTTTATGTGACTCATTAATCACGCTAGAGATTTATGTTTATAAGTCTAGCCTACCAAATCTTGGAGATAAAATTTTGATTTTTGACATAACAATTCCTAGTAAATCTAGTATAGAGAATATAGCCAAACTTATTAACATAGATTTTGGTAATTGCAATATATTAATTGAATTTGTAAATGGGGATTTTTTGGTTTCAAATTTTGTATTGTTTGGTTCACAAGTTTGCACTTTATAAAGTCCAACTTAAAAAAATATATATATATATTATCATTTGGGTCTCTATGTTTTTTTAAATTATCTATTTTTTACTCATTTATTTATTTTTCACTGGATTGGTCCCTATGTTTTCAAAAACCACTCAATTTGATCCCTTTGACTAGAATTTTGACGGTCAACCGTCTAGAAAATGCTAAATGGCCTTTTTACCCTTGACTTTAAAATCAAATTTTTTTTAAAAAAAAAAACTTTTATTTTCTTAAAAACATTTATCTCCACCATTCATCTTTGGGATGGATGGTGAAGATTAAATAGAATTTAACCAAAAAAAGAGAGGAGATTGGTCTCCACCAACATCTCCATCCTTCCTTGTTCACACCAAACAAATTGGATTCTAACATCTCCACCAACATCTCCATCCATTCTAGTTGCAAAGCTATCAGATCCACCTTTAACATCTCCACCAAAAATGGAAATAAAAAATAAATAAAAATAAAATAAAATTTAAGAGACCAGACACCAAATTCAACGTAAAACACCAAACGAAACCCAATATTTCAACACTTCCGGTCACAATTCATAATCATTCTGAATCCTCTACCAAAATCAAAACAAACAGTCATTAAAACCTTAAATCTCCTTCAACTAAAATCCCAAACTAAAACCTACCAGATCCGAAGCAAAACAAAAACTACAAAATCAAAAAAGAAACGAAGACACAAACCGTACTGATTGATTCTCGTATTTAACAAAAACGTTATTGAAAATAAAAAAGAAAAAAGGTTAATCGAAAAAGACCAATATCAAGACAGAGAGATTGACGATTTGTTTGAAGGTGATTCAACGGCCAGTGTCACTGATAGTCACAAATTCCGGAGAAGAAAACAAAGAGAGAGAAAAAGAGTTTTTGGCTTTTGGCTTTTTAATGGCTCTTTTTAAAAAAAAACCATCATGTGCTCTCAGTTACTATTAGCTTTTATTTTTATTTTAGTTTTCAGTTTTTTATTATTTTTTATATTTTTTATATTATACATATATATATATATATATATAAATTATTTATTCTTTGGTGTTGACACGTGGCATCCTTTTGGTTTAAAGACAAAATTACCCTTGAAACCGTTAAAGTTGACCAACGTTTGACTCACAGAGGAACTAAATTGAGTAGTTTTTGAAAACATAGGGACCAATCCAGTGAAAAATGAATAAGTGAGTAAAAAATAGATAATTCAAAAATACATAGGAACCCAAATGATAATATCCAAAAAAAAAAAAAAAAAAAAAAAAAAAAAACAAAGTCAAAACTAAGACCAAAACAGAGTAATACCAAGTAGAAGCCAGAGGCTTGTTAAGAAAGCTAAAAAGACTGTAAAAAGGGTAGACTCGTGAAGTATGCAATACGTTTTCACCGAAATCAAATGGAACAGGAAAGAGAGAGGAAGAAACCAATCAAGAAAGAAGACGTGGTAAATAAATCACACACACACACTTGACACTACACCATTTTTAATTTAGTCAACTTTGAACACTTGCACATTTAATACTAACTACTTTTATTTTCTATTTCATTTTCTTATCAAACCGCGTATGGAATAGTAAAAGTTTTCCGTCTTTTTTTTTTTTGTTGGTGTGGTGTATTCAAAGTCTATAACATTGAAACCCAGATTTCGCATCTTCTCATTATTTTTCCTTTGCTCCTGTTCGATATATATTTTCATTTTCACCTCTCTCTCCAACTCATAATCTCTGCTTTCATTTCTCTAAAGAGATCTTGATTATATCTGAGGGTTGTTGTTGTTGTATATTTCATGTAGGAATTTGTCTGGATTGTTGATTGCTATGTTGTTCAAGGTTTCTATTCTTGTTCTGGTTCTTCTCTCTGTTTGCTCTGGCTCTTTTGATGCTATAGCCAGAGTCCATGATTACACCAACAATTACAATTCCAATATCTCATCTCTCGCAAGCATTAAATTGCCTGAACACACCAGTTTCAATGCAGTTTCTTCTTCTACAAGCTCTGATTGTAGCTTCTCAGAGTCATCAATCAACCCCAAACACTCACAGACAACACACACAAAACAGACTGATGAAACTGAAACTGAAACTGAAGATATATTATCTATGAAACATGGTAAAAAAACGGTGAAGCTTCAGCTAAAGCGCCGGTCAAGGAATCAAGAAGCAGAGCCAAAACAATCTGTAATCGAGTCAACAACAAGGGATTTGACAAGAATCCAGACGCTTGGTAGGAGAGTTGTTGAGAAGAAGAACCAAAACACCATTTCAAGGCTGAACAAAGATAATGGGAAATCAGCAAAAACAACAAACAAGCAGTTTGTTTTACCGGCGGCAGCAGCAGCCCCACCGGAATCTTATACCAGCGATGTTTCCGGGCAGCTAATGGCGACTTTGGAATCCGGGGTGAGTCTCGGTTCTGGAGAGTATTTCATGGATGTTTTTGTGGGTAGTCCTCCAAAACACTATTCTTTGATTCTTGATACTGGTAGTGACCTTAATTGGATTCAATGTGTGCCTTGTCATGATTGTTTTGAACAAAACGGGCCTTTTTATGATCCTAAAGATTCTACTTCTTTTAGGAACATAACTTGCAATGATCCTAGGTGTCGTTTGGTTTCGTCCCCTGATCCTCCTCAGCCTTGCCAAACTATGAACCAAACATGTCCTTACTATTACTGGTATGGAGATAGTTCTAATACGACAGGTGATTTTGCCCTCGAAACGTTTACTGTCAATCTCACATCGCCTTCGTCAGGGAAGGCGGAATTTAAGACGGTGGAGAATGTGATGTTTGGTTGTGGCCATTGGAATAGAGGCCTATTTCATGGTGCTGCAGGCTTGTTAGGACTTGGTAGAGGGCCTCTCTCATTTTCCTCTCAGCTTCAGTCTCTATACGGTCACTCCTTTTCATATTGTCTTGTGGATAGAGACAGTGATACCAATGTTAGCAGCAAGTTGATTTTCGGCGAGGACAAGGACCTCTTGAGCCATCCAGGATTGAATTTCACCTCCTTGGTTGCTGGAAAAGATAACACGGTTGATACATTTTACTACCTTGAGATTAAATCAATCATGGTTGATGGGGAAGTGTTGAAAATACCAGAGGAGACATGGAAGATTTCATCTGATGGGTCTGGGGGCACGATCATAGACTCCGGTACTACTCTAAGTTACTTTCAAGAGCCTGCTTTTGAGATAATCAAAGAAGCATTTGTGAAGAAGGTGAAAGGGTATCCATTAGTGGAGAATTTTCCAATTCTGCATCCTTGTTACAATGTGTCTGGAGTTGAGAAGACTGAATTGCCCAAATTCGGAATTGTGTTTTCAGATGGGGGTGTATGGAACTTCCCGTTTGAGAATACGTTTATTCGACTCGAACCTGATGATGTTGTTTGCTTGGCAATTATGAAAACTCCTCCATCTGCTCTGTCAATAATTGGGAACTATCAGCAGCAGAATTTCCACATCTTGTATGACACAAAGAAATCTAGGCTTGGTTATGTACCGATGAAGTGTGCCGATGTATGACATAACTTAGCTTTGGTTTCAGGATGGAGATTGTTATTATTATTTTTTTTCTTTTTGGCTTTCCTGTTCAGTATAGGGAGGTAACACATCCAAGAATCAATTAGTTCATTGTTTCTTTCTTTCTTTTGTTTGAAATTAATGTGATTATACATTATTATTATCTGTCTATGAAGATTATCTCTGTATAAAAGGTGTATGTATTTCAAATGTCCCGAGTCTGCAGCATAACCATCTTTTGCATACTCGTTTAGCCTTCAAAAAATGGTTTATTTGTCTCAGAAGTACAGCAGAAGTGTATTTTGTCTGGTTTCTGTGAAGTTCTTCTATACGTTTAAGTATATATAATTTTATATAAAGAAGGAATGGGTCAAATGTTAGGTGCATCACGACCACATACAAAAACCGACAAAGGAGTCAGCTGTTATTAGGTGCATGAATAAGAAAATTTAATGTATATTATTCTTCTCTTGTTCAATATTAAAGACTCAGGAGTAGTTTGACAAATCTCTGGTAATGAGTTGTATTTTCGGGTGATGATTAAGAAATCGATTTGGTTGATTTTTATGAAAATTTGTGCATGGAAGTGGAAGCATGGATCATGGATGGAGTTAAAATTAAATAAAACATGGATTCTTGATTATTAATTGAACATTCCTATCAAAGCGTTTTCCGGTTTCATTCAACTAAATATTTCAACGCGTTTACTATGATTTCATCATCATCATCCACATCGTCAATTCATTGTCACTGTGGCTGTGAGGACTGGTCAAGCTAAGACACCCTCTCTAACGTTGAGTCACGAGGTCAACTCCCGCTACTACCCTAAAAGCCTGTCTTGCAATTTCCCAATTATATACATAAGCCAATCCAAATCAAACACTAAAAAGAAATAGTAGATAGTAATCCTTCATTAATTATGTAGAACACTTCCTTCACAGGTTTGACTAATTACACACGGAAACATTAATTATTGATCATGATTCATGAGGTAGTTTCAGTATAGTTTCAAAACATTGATGTGGTCCTCATCCGACCACATTCTCCTTTTTGGTCCACATCGGACTCCTTTTCAAAAAAAAGTTTTTGGAACCTGGTTACTATTTGGGCCCTGTCTGATCCAGATTGAAATCCCTTTTGAAGCTAGATTTTGTTCTGGTCTGGTTCGATGTACACACCCCTATATGGTAAGGTTAGGAATGATTGAATGCAGCCTCATTCTACACTCCACTCATAGTCTCACGTCTTTTTGCATAAAATTAAGGGAACTAATCAACTTAGCAACCGGTATTTCTAGAGGTCAAAGAGTTCAGTCACCTGTTGGGAAAATTCCAGGATGTATTTGTTTTTGTTATCTGTATATTGTAGATTATTTATAACACTGCAATAATTGTTTAATTCAATTTGTGTATGCAATAGGAGCTAGATTGAGCAGGTTAGATTGATTCCAATTTGGGCCGTTTTGTTTTGTTGGGTGGGCTGCTTTGTTGGTTTTTGCTTTGGGCCTGTTTTTGTTTTCTTTCGGCTTGGTGGCGTGTTTGTTTGGCCTTTTTGGCTCGATGAATAAAGTTTAGCTGTTAAAAAAAAAATTACAAGACTAAAACATCTTTATACGATGATTACCTTGAATTAATTCTCTTGTCCGTTCTAAAACATGCTTCCAAAGTAGTAGAAGGCTGAGGATCCTAATGTGCAAAGGTTGTGTAGTGTTATGAGGCACAATTGGAGATTCTATTTGATTTTGTCTTTTTCAACGTTTGGAAAAAGTTACTTTTAAGGGAGTTCTGTGATGTTCATTTGTTGTGTTTTATTATTCTGAATGCAGATTAATGTGAAGTTTCTAACAACTTGAATTGGATCTGAAATTGTAGATTTTTGAGAAGAATCCCACTAAAATAAATAATTATGGGATCTGGCTTCGATATCAGAGCCGAACCGGTTATCACAACATGTACAAGGAATATCGAGACACAACTCTGAATGGTGGCGTTGAACAAATGTATACTGAGATGGCATCTCGACACAGGGTGAGGTATCCTTGCATTCAGATTATTAAGACTGCTACTGTCCTGGACGGGGAGTGCAAGAGGGAGAGCACCAAACAGTTCCATAACTCCGAAATCAAATTTCCCTTGGTGTTCAAGAAGATTAGACCCCCAACTAGGAAGCTCAAGACAACATACAAGGCAACAAGGCCCAACTTGTTCATGTAACTCTGCGTATAGCTTGCCGGTTTTGTCACCTGAAAACCTAATTAAACTTTTTTTATAGTTTGTTAAATTAGAGCTAGCCAGATTGCTGCCTTAAAACATTCAGCGTTTCAAATTTTGGGGATTGTTTCATTTGCTTAGTTGATTAATTGTCCGTTGATGTTGGTGGATTTGATATTTGTGCTATGTTTTAAAGAATCGGTACCTGTGTTGGTTTGCCGTTTGCCTTAAGAAACTGCTTCTTGCAAAGGTGTGCGATGATGGATGTTCATTGCGGGTGCGTTTGGCACAGACATGGGACAGGATAAGGTGGGATGGGACAGGATATGTTCCGTACTGTGTTTGGAATGCTTGGGACAGAACTATGGACTATATGATCAAGCGTTTGGTATGGCTGGGACAGGACAAGAGGTTCAAATGACCAGAGGTTCAAAGGACCAGAGTGACTCTCCTGTCCTTTCCAATGTTTATAACAATTTTATTAAGTTTGAATTTTTTTTTTTTTTTTAAATATCATATAAGAATTAAAATTAATTAAAAATCATACAAAATCAATATTTTCTTTCATTTTCTCATTGCACAAACACCATAAAATTTTCTTCAATCAAATTCCACAAACAAAAACAACACATCAATTCCACAAAATCCATCCTAATAATTTATGTGTTCTTAAATCAATTAAACAAAGAAAAAAACCTGGAAAACAAACAGGGAAGAAAAAAAATTCTGGAGTTGGAAAGCTCATGAATTGCTCAAAAGATCTGTATATCATCAGGAGAATAAAAATTATGAAATGTTTAAAAAATTAATATACATTTTCTTCTTCTAACCGATCAACACAAGTTCTGCTATTTATTTTATTTTTTTGATTTTGTTTTTGTTTTTAGTAAAATGAACTTTGTTTGCATTCCCACTAGAGCATCACCGTTTATGTTCATCTGGAAAAAATTGCTTCAATCCATGCAATCTTCATTCCTCAAATCTGGTTTTCAACTAAGAGCAACATTTTCCTTCAATCAAAAAAGCGAATCTCGCTGTTTACACAAATCATCATCATCATCAACAGTCAACACCAAACCAAAATCTGAAAACAAATCGAAAAACCAAAAAAATAAAATAAAAATAGAATGCAAATAAAAAATCCCCACCATCATCGTCAACACCAAACCCAGTACCATCGTCAACACCAAACCACCGGCTTCAATCAAACCTAGAACCATACATCACCACATCCACCACCAGATTCAATCAAACCCAGCCACAACCTCACAAATCCCCACAAGCCTCGCCACCGATGACGCAATCCCAAATGATTTTGTATTCCGATCGCTGTGAATCAAAAACCCCAAATCGAAAACCCTAAATCGAAAACTTAAAATCAAAATCAACAAAAGCCACCACCTCCAAAATCGAAAGAGGTCGAAGAGAGAGAGAGAGAGAGAGAGAGAGAGAGAGAGAGAGAGAGAGAGAGAGAGAAGCGGGAGAGACTGAGATCTTTGCTCCTCGCCGGCGGTCAAAGAAGAGAGAAGCGTGAGAATGGGGTTTGGGTTTTATTTTATATTTGGTATTTTTGTAATTTTTAGAAGATTTAAGGGTAAAAATGTATTTTCCAGGCTTGTTTCATGCATAAGACTAGTCTAGCCGAGGGTCTGAGGTGGGACAATTTTTTATAGTTTTTATCCCATATTGTCCCATCTCGTCCTAAGTTAATGGCGTGCCAAACGTGGGACAACAAAAGTTGTTCCGCCCTGTCGCACGTACTAAACACACCTTGCATGCTCTTGGTTGATTATTGAATTCTTTAGTCTTATTCACAGTGATTCACTCCAAAAACAGCTAGGAGAATGGTCCTGGTCCACGTCTTATTTAGTTGGACAAAACATTTTCACTCGTGCTAGACAATAAAAAAATGTAATAAAAGCTCAAAGTAGTGAAATGGTTAGTTTTAGGGAGTGGAGGTTGGTGTCCGAAAACCTAAAAGAGTGGGTTGTTGGTCACAAGTAACAGGCGGCAGCTGGCAGGTGGTAGGTAGATATCTATGAATATTCAATACCAATATTAATATAAATCAAATCAAAACCCCGCCTATTCTTTCACTTTCTTCACACTCTCCTCGTCAGTATTACACAACCACCACAACCAACTCATCACGTTGATCCTGTCACTTCATTCTTCTCAATCTTGTTGCATTTCCATTGATTCCCCATTTCTGCAGTTAAATGGCTCAACAACCAGATGAGCAGGTAATCTCCGTCTTTTCTTTTTGCACTTGTACTGATATTGATGCTTGTTTTTCCTTGCTCTTAATCTCCATAGTATTTTAGGTTGTTATTGGAGAAGAAATAGACCACGTGAGGCTTATCACCTTGAATCAGCCTCGTCGATTGAATGTCATTTCACCGAACGTGGTATGTTTAACAAATTCAATCCTCGTTAAATTTGCTTTTCGGGAGATATTTATGGGTTTCACTGGGATCAGGTTTCTCTGCTAGCACAATACTTGGAGAAATGGGAAAAACATGATGATGCCAAGCTTGTCATTATCAAGGTCCGTTTAAGTGCTCTTAGAAATTTTAGACTCCCATTTAATCTTGGTTGATTCTATTCATGTTGTCTATGATTGAATATTGATTGTCTGTTGCTCCTAGCTGCTGTGTCATTTTCATTTTAGACTTCACATCTCCATTTACTAATCTTTTGTTCAGGGAGCTGGCCGAGCTTTTTCTGCTGGTGGGGATTTGAAGGTGTTCTATGATGGCAGGACATCAAGTAAATGCGCATTCTGAAACGAAAACATAATAATAATAATAATAATAATACTAATAATAATTTAAGGTTTTCTTTTATATATTAAGCAAAGTGATTGATGTTTTTTTCTGGCAGAGGATTCCTGTCTTGAAGTCGTTTATAGAATGTATTGGCTTTGCCATCACATTCATACCTATAAGAAAACCCAGGTACTCTTTGGTTGTGAACCTCCTAAAGGCATAAGTTGTTTCTAGATTTTGCTAATTCTGAATTACAATGGAAACATGTTAATGAGTTCTTGATGCTAACAGGTTGCTCTTGTTCATGGTATTTCAATGGGTGGAGGTGCATCTTTGATGGTGCCAATGAAGTTCTCAGTTGTCACGGAAAAAACTGTGGGTGTTTAATACTTGATTGTTTTTGTCAAGAAACCTGTGCCTTACCATTTTATTTGTGATGTTTAACTCATTACCATACTAAATTAGTGGTTACAAAATGTGTTGACTTAGGTTTTTTCCACACCAGAAGCAAGTATTGGATTTCATACTGATTGTGGTTTCTCATTCATGCATTCCCATCTTCCTGGGCATTTAGGTAAGCATGCGGTAGATAAAGGACATTGGCATATGTTGTCTTTTTTCTTTTTCCATTTTTCGTTTGCATAGATTAATTGGTATGAAGAGTTCAAAGTTTTTTGTTTTCCTTTTGAAACTTTTTTCTCATGTATATTGTAGAAGGGTGAGCATATAGATAACAAAAAGAGCTTCTATGCTATGCCTGTTTATGATATGATTTAAAACTAACATCATGGGGTAATAATGCAGGGGAATTCTTGGCCTTAACCGGGGCAAGGCTAAATGGCAAGGAACTGGTCGCGGCTGGATTAGCAACTCATTTTGTCCCTTCTGAGGTGAGTTTGAACTCTTTCGGATTGTAATTCTCGTCTTTGACATTGTAAGCCTTTCTATATAGTACTTTCTCACAATTAGCACTGTTTATGCTTGCTCCTGTAAATTTTGTATAGGACATGTTTTCCGGTTTAGAATCTTCAAAATTTAAATTGCAGTGATGGATGCAAAATTAATGCTGAAAAATATTACATTAAGTTTTTTGCTTTTTGAGTGGTTAGTAACTTAGTATCCTCATTTGCCCCACTATGATTAGTGTCTGTGTGATGGTTGAAATCATGTTGTGTCATTAAAGATTAGTTTCTGGTTGCTAAAACATTATTTACATGATGGATTTTTATATTAAACATGCATGAATGCACTCAATCATCTTATGGCCGAACAATCTTATTGTAATGTGATTAATGGTACAATAATCAAAATTTGTGCTGACTAACCAGCCAATGTTATTAAGGAGAAAATTATTTCAGTCATCTGGAGTTTTTTTTTAACGTAAGCTAGGTCTAGGTCTACGTTGTTGGAGATCTCCGATCTCAAATCCCAATTTTTTGTGATGCCCAATCTTAAAAAATGATAATGATAATAGACTCCTCCAAGTGCAGCAGTTGCTTACTTAAATTGGGGGTATCTCTGCATTATCCTCATAAATTGAATTGCAAGATTGGTTTCTTCTTTCTAACCTCATCATTTGTGTCAGAAATTGCCTGAAGTAGAGAAGCGTCTGATCAGCTTAAACACTGGTGATGAGAATTCTGTCAAATCTGCAATTGAAGAGTTTTCGGAGGAAGTTCAGATTGATGGAGAAAGTGTCTTAAACAAGTAATTGATCTGAACCGTCAAAAGCATGGATTCTTTCTCTCTATGTCTCCCTCTTATCCATTGCTTTTCTGACTTCTCAGGCAGTCAATAATTGATGAATGCTTTTCAAAGGATACCGTGTCTGATATTATAAAATCATTTGTAAGTTCTTTATTTGTGTTTTTCAAATTTAGGTTTTCCATTGAAAAGGTTCAGGATCATATTCATGTATCTTCACCCATTCATATAATTTACATGAATGATGCTTTGCTTTTCAGGAAGCAGAGGCAGGCAAAGAAGGAAATGGTTGGATAGGTCCAGTGCTTAAGGGTTTGAAGAGGTCATCTCCAACAGGATTGAAAATAACATTGCGATCGGTAATGAACCTTTATGTTTAGTGATCCATTTTACATGCTACATTGAAGTTGGTGAGTACTTGAGTATAAGAAATGGTGGATGTCAAATATCTTTTGATAAATATGATATAAACACAAGTTTGTAGAACCTTTTGAGCTGTTCACTTCATTCACATGCTCACCCCGAACAATATGCAACTGGGATTTTGGAAAGCCAGTTGCAACTGCAGTCAAAAAGCACCTTGATTTTTGAGAGGCTCATGATATATCCATCTTTCACTTAAGAAATAGTTGGCAGTTCTTTGTTAGATTTGAGTAAAAACCTTTTTCGTAAAGGTATGAATTGTTTGTAGATAGTTAATTTATGTTGAGTCAAGAAAAAAGGGGAAAATAACTATAGGTCATGTCTTACAGAAAAAAGAATGTAGAGTATAAAAGACTTAAGAAAACTTAATGGAAAAAAGATCAAAATTATGGTTTTATTACAAATTGGACCTGATTCAAATTCATATAAAATTTGGTTTAGTTTATAAGTGATATTAGCTAGTTTAGCTGATAAGGTCTTTTGTGGTTATACAAGTGGTATTGGGTTCAAGTACTACTCACACTAAGTTAGGAGGAGGGTAAAAAAAAAAATGTTCTTTTCCCCTTTTTTTAGATTACATGTCGGTTTCTTGGATCAAGGGTTTTCCTATAGTTTTTGTAATTTTTGGAATATCTATTAACAGGTAATTACTCTTGATTCTGGTACAACTATTACTTGTTTAATGTGGTCTTTGCTTTGTTAACCTAATAGTATTGTGAAACGATTTGAAGCCTGATTAGGAATGTTTAAGTGAACTAGTAATCTCTGTGGGTGTTGATGTAATCTCAAAAACTGAATTACAGAATAAAAATACAACAGTGATTCATATAATGTATAGTTTTACTTGAAGATGTTATTGCCAGGACATATGTTTATTTTGATGTCGTCTTCCGCCCTATCAGACTGAAATAGAGAATAAGAAAATTTGTCTTGGTTCAGCAAGGCATTTCTTCTTCATAGTCATGCATTGCATCCTGAATCAGTTAAAGATGTCACTGCCAGCCAAAATCCTTAGTAAATTAGTCATGGTGCCGAAACTGAGATCCTGGTTCAGGAAGGCACAAATGAAACAGCTAAATATTGTTGTATTCTATCAAATTTGAATTAGGGAAAAAAAGGAGAAGTCTAGGTTCAGAATCTTTTTCTGCATTTATTTTCAACCTAAAAGTTCTTCGTAGAGTCTTGATTCATGATGTTAATTGATGGTTTAATAATGTTTTTCAAGGTTGAATTGGCCTTCACAATGTTTTAAGGAAAAGATCTAACGCTAAAGACAACTACACCACAACTTTGAACTCATGAATGTTAAATTAGATAATAGATTGGTGCTTTTTTACTGCTCCATTAGCATTCTTCTTTTGTCCTAGCATCTTTTGGATTCAAGCACCTGTTGCCACTAACCTTTTCGAATGTCTACAGGTGCGTGAAGGCAGGAAGCAAACGCTGGCTGAATGCCTAAAGAAGGAATTTAGACTGACAATAAACATACTACGGAGCGCAATATCTACAGATGTCTATGAGGTAGTTTTGATAGCAACATTAGTAACAAAAAACTATCCCTCTATAGAGAAACTCATTCAAAAAAACTCCACAATTCCTGAAATGATTCTTTTTGTTCCAACAGGGTATTAGAGCTCTCACCATTGACAAGGATAATGCTCCAAAGGTACACTTCTCGCTCTCTCTCTCTGTACCCAGAATTGAATACCATGTCAAGTAAATGAAATGGCTTTGGTCTCTCTCTCTCTCTCTCTCTCCTAAAGTGTGAAACTTGTTACAGTGGGACCCACCTACACATGACAAAGTAGAAGATGAGAAGGTGGACTTGGTTTTTCAGCCATTTAAGGAGGAACTAGAGCTCCCAATTCCGGAGAAGGATGAATGCAGGTTGGTGTGGGAGTGGTTCAAGAGTTTTATCAACTTCAGTATATATTTGTATCACTTAAATCTAATATAATTTATTTATTTTAATTTTCCTAATTACTTACAGGTGGGATGGAAAATATGAGAAATCAGCTTATGCAACTTTCAAGTGATTAGATGAAGCAAAATAAAATAGAATTTTATTAATCAGACGCCCTCGTTCCTCGAGTTGCTTGGCTGCTACTGCTTGCTATCATGCATTTTTATGATCCCATATGTGTTTCTCCTGTTTAGTTTGTTCATTTAATAATGTTAGACATTCCACACAAATGGGAACATATTAATAATAATTGACTGAGTTGCGGTTCATATTGATAATATTTTAGAATTTTGATCCTCTCATACTCCCTCATCTTTTTTAAAAGTTTATAATTGGAAATAAAATTGCATTCTCTGACAATTAATCCCTTCGTTACACAAACATCCTCTGGCCTCTGGAAATTGCCGAAGTTAACGGTCCAGAGGTAAGATCGTTTTTTAAACATCAACAAATAATTAAAACAAGATAATTCTGAAATTGCCCCAAACATTTTCATAATTATGAATCTACCAACATAAAATTATAAAATTGGCCCTTAATTATAAAAGAGAAATAAATGTGCGGGTGTTTTAAATTGCATTTTCTGACAATTAATCCCTAAATTACACAAACATCCCCTGGAAACTGTTGACTAACGCTTAAGTTAATGGTCAAAGGGTAAAACTGTCATTTACACATCAACAAATAATTAAAACAAAAGAGAATTCTAAAACTACCCCAAACATTTTCATAATTATGAAACTACTAGCATAAAAATTATAAAACTAGTCCAAAACTTTTTAAAATTAAGAAAACAGATTTTTTTTCCTTAAAAAAATCGACACAAACACAACTCCACCTCTAGTGGAGTGGTTTCTCCGGTTCATGGAGAAGACCTCCACAAATTGGCCTCCACAAATTGGAGGACATGCTAGATCTCCATTTGGAGGAGATGTCAATCTTCAAAGGGAGGAGATCTTCCTTGGCTAAGATCTCCTCTAGTCTATAGAGACCGATTGGAGAGTTTTCAATCTCCTCCAGGTTGATGGAGGAGATCGCCAAAGGAATAGCTATTAATTACATTTCTCATAACGGAGGGTAAAAGTCAATGAATCTATCCCCTTCATATGAAACCTTAGATGGAGATTTTATTTAAATGCTTTTTCTAGATGGAATGGAATGATGTGTGCCGACAAAAATGAGAAAAAAATCACAAGGAAATAGAAACTACCTTTTGAGTATGTTTTGGCCACAAATACGAATTATAGTCAACTAGCACATAAGGTCGGTGTTGATCCCTCAGCTTTTACAAGAAAATCAATAACATGATTGTTAATTTCGCAAGATCTTTATAAACCCACATCATTCATTTGTACTCTTTTCTTATGACAAAAAAAATTGATACACAACTTCAACGGCTCGACTATGCAAATTTGATTCCTGTACGAAAAACCTAGCTGCCTATACACTCATTCGGTTTACATCATCTGGGGAAAAATATGCACACAAAACACAAATAAACTAACAAAATGAAAAGATACGAGAGAGGACTATGAAACGCCTGGGAAGGACAATCTATCTCGAAGGGTATCAAAGATAGAGGAAGCTGCTGCATTTTGTGCAAATGTTAATTTCAATCGACCAAGCAATTCACCATCTTTTGCCTGTGAAGCAGCGTCAGCAGCTTCCTTGGCCATACCAATCCGAGCATAAGCCTGCACAAAATCAGACGGGTATGAGCAATGACTCATAAAACATGCTTTACAGAAGTTTACACATGCGCCACACACACACAGGAGAAGGAGATGGATTCTTAAGCCATCACTTCAACCTTGATATTATTTTGCTTATGCATGTGCTACTCCAAAGGGCTTCTTGGCAAATACACAATCACACTAGCAAAAAATATAATGTACATACAAGAAGCATAATTTAAAGTTCATAAATCATATCCAGCAAATAAGTGGGCCAAGAATAGCTTACCTCAGCCTTTTCTCGAGGATCTGCAAGTTTTGGGATGTATTTTAGAGCTTCACCTTTCTCATCCGCATCTATGCATGCCTCCACGAATGGCCGGTAACCTATTTGATGCCATAGAAACATACACGTATTTAAATTATCATATCAAACATAGAATGACAAGAACAAACAAAACATCCATTTAAAGGTTTTCAGTAGTCAGTACCCAAAAAAAAAAGGAAAAAAAAAAAAAAAAAAAAACAGAGTGGGGGGTTAGGGGGTGGGTGTGGGTTTGGAGAAAGAAGAAATACAGAAGCAAATTACATACTATATTTTATCTTTCCACAGATTTATATGTATTGTTAGATATAAACACAAAACAAAATCAATATCGCTAGTCATTTATGTTATAATTTTCACCTACCAAAACCTTGGGTAACAAGCTGCAAACCGTAATAACTATATTGATGATAATCAGGCATGTTTACCAAGTCTTGCAATAAGAAGGTTTTGCCAACAAATCATAACCAAATTAGTAATGCAATATCATTCATATTATATACAAAAGATCATATAAAAATGAATGAATCAACAGCAACTTGTTCATCCTACAACATGAAAGTACTGAGAACCAGCTAGTTTTATAAAATTATGAATTACAAATTGATATTTTAAAACAGATGTCATAATTCTTTTAAAAAGAAAAAGGACAGATTATCAAATACATAATTTCTGAATGACTTGCTGAATTTAATTTATAAGAGGCCTTAAACAGGATGCCCGATCCTATCAAAATGCCAGAGTCTAAAAGAGGTGGGAAGGGTTTGGTGGGTGACGGTTTTGCAGTTGGGAGAAGGTTTTTTTGATAAGCAGTCAGGGATGTAGTGATGTATCATGATATAGTTGAATCAAAATAATGAAATATTAATGAGAAATGAATCTCTAAGGATCAAAATTGTAAGTTGATAGGAGGGTGGGAAAGCATCTAACCAGTTTCGCTCTATCCTTTTTTAACCTTCCATATTCTAGGATGATGCTTCACATTTGGTTTTTCTAGACGTAGTTGGAATATGATTCAGCAGGCATACATTAATAAATGGTGAAGCATGTAATCTGAAAAACAATATACAAGCCCTACTACAAATTTACAACCCCAGCAATCAAATTTACAAACAGGTAGCATATGCCACTTATCAATGACATTACGACGGGAACTAGAAAACTTTACCAATTGGTGGTCTCTTCTCCTTTGAAAACTTTTCTAGGGCATCCCAATCTCTGATTGTAGCCAAAGCAAAAACTTTAAGCCAATACCATCTCTTCTCAGAAACCTGAGACAAATTAAAAATGCAAGAATCAAGATACAAATTGCATTTAGTGATAACAGATATATGCCCAAAAGCAGTAATTTCAAAGGATAATTTATCTTGTGTCACTCATGCATGTACAATTCTTCAACGAGGCAAGGGAACATTTCCAGTTAGGAGGCATAAAGGAAACCATACAAACCTTAAATTCTGTTTTCACTCTCCCTGCTGCTCGATGATTTCCCAGCACAATACATGTACGTATAGTATCACTTATACTAGAATCGACAAAAATTGCTTGTTTGGTACTCGTTTCTAGCTCGTGTTGGATTCTGTCAAATTAGATAGTAATCAGAATATTATATGGGAGAGGGGGGAAGAAGCATAGGAGGTAACATAATTTAATAGATGAATGAACAAATCTGCAAGAAAATAAAGATTAAAAGAGATGGGTAAAGAGTTCACAGTGGGGGAAATGGGTTTCGATACATGCCTCCAATGAAAAACTAAAAATTCAATGTAACAATTCCGACTCCAAAATATTGTTTCACATTTCCAATATAGATGACATCCAACTACCAAAATGATTATGAGGAACTCATAGCTTAGATCTCTATCAGTCAAGATCGACTTAAATACTCTTATAATTTAAACTAAAGTCTAAAACTAATGATATTTCCCAATATAAATTATGTGTGTGAACAAAACATATGCATTAGACCTCACTATACACGGTACAGGATTTACACATTATTCAAAATGCATATACTTCAACTGTTTAAGCAAACCTTGGGATAAATAAATCTAGACTCTAATTCTAAGAAGTACATGTACTTTGTGTGTGAGGGTGTGTGTTTATCATATTTTTCACAAGATGATGGAACTTTTCACAATTCAATTAGCGGATATTAAATACTATTCTTGATTTGCCTTTAGAATAAATCTATTTAGCACTTCAAACAACGCCACTTACATCCTTAAAGATTAAGTCTAGTTATTAAGTTCAGAATCTTGAATTGTCATGAAGTTAGAGAGGTTAAAGATAGTTTAATTTATATTCGTCTTCAAATGACTAATACTTTATAGTTTATTCTATAAATGACTACATATCCCAGCAATGATTTTCTTTGTGCATGTATCCCTATGGATATAGAATCATATAAAACAACAATAACATACAGTGTACTGAAACCTAATACAAACAAATGCTACCCTCGTAAATAATTAGTTTAATGATAATCTAGAGGTATGAAGAACATATATAAAGATAAATCTCACCTCAACAATTTTGCATGCTCTTCAGCAGCTTTTGACTCAAAGGTATGCTCCTTGGTTTCTGAGAAAAGATTTTGGGCCTTCTCAATAAGTTTTATGCGTGGACCATGAAGGGGAGATCCTTTGCTTGCCATAGGATTTTTTCCCAACTCCCATGACTCTTTCCAGAGAAGAAATGCCACCTCCTATAACCCCAAGAAGAATGCATTGACCATAGAAAAAGAGAGCAATAATAACAAATCATACAATATTCAGCTACAAATAAAATAAACCTAAGTGAGTTTGACAACAAAATAAAAAAAAACTCTCAATCGTAGTCTGGGAGTGGATAATTTGGAAAAAAAGAAACTTGACTATGTTATGATAATGACTATGGATGTTTTCATTGATGAGAGATTCACCTTCCCATTCTTTCATTAAAAAAAAAAAAGTATCTATACATTGATGGCTAGGATTGAAATGTGAGAGATTAGAGTTATCCTTCAAAATTTATTTCAAACGGCAGATGTAGATTTCACTCTTGTTTGTGTTTTCTCATGGGCAACAAGAACAGAATATAAATAATGAAGGATAATTGGATTGAGGAGTCTCCATTTTGCCCTTTCTTCCCTCATCTTTACAGGTTGTCAAACTCTTTTAATGTTATGATTGGTAGTATACTAGTATGATTGTCTTTTCTAATATTCTGACAGACTGGAACTTCAACTTAGAAATGTGAAAGACAGGGAAGCTAGTGAATTTTCTTCTCTATTTTGCTTGATTGAAGTGACACGATTAATTTGGGACATTTTTCTTGTAAACCATATTTCAATTAGTTGATTGATGATTCATCCTAAACTATTTCAAAACCTTCCTCGATGAAAAGAGCTCAAGTTCAATGCAAGGTACAAGTTTCTGCTTGAATCATTGCTCATTGAATACAATTAACACTTGTGTTCTACTTCAGAAAAGAAAGTCAAGTGTCAGTCACCCAATTGGTATGTTATGTGGAAGGTAGAGGCTGAAAGTGTTGATATCTAGTTCTTAATTGTTCTACTGCTTTGAGAAAATGACAAAATCATTTATGTGATAGCAAAGCTGAAGTAGGTCTCCTACTTTCTTGTATCCATAGTTCATAAAGAAAAAGTACCATGGAGAAAATTGGACTTCTTGTTGGATAAATTTTGACTTTAAGCATTTTTATGGACTTGGGTTGCCAGTGAATTTAAGGTATTAGGTATACCAACCTTCTACTTGTAAGTTCCTTCAAGTTCTTTAGTATTTTAGGATTCATATCATGAAATCACCTTAATGTTAGGTGTTAGCAAGCATCAATTAAAGTTAACAACCGGGTTACTAATGTCTTTTACATTACTTTTTTTTTTCTTTCTTAAATCATTCAGCATCTAAAAATTAAAAACTAAAAACTAAAACAAGAATTGAAGCCCATTTTACCAAGTGGCCCGAGGCTTCAGCCTCCTCCATGATATCTAAAATAAAGTAGCATGCCAAGTCCCTCAAATTTCTCATTTGAGGAGACCACAACAATCTCCACCGAACTTCAGGGTAGCCAGTGGTCTTCTCCACAAAATATTTATTTATAATTATTAGTTATTTTTCTGTCCTATGAGACATTAGTTTCTTTTTATTTTTAAAATTAAGGGTAGTTATGTCAATTTATCAATCAAAAGTTGTCAGAAGGCACTGAGCCTAAGTGTAACAATTGGCAGGAAAGGTTTCCACCCAAATTTGAAAACCAGCTACTCGCCATGAGGTATGTTGTAATTATGACAAACAAGAAAAAAGAAATCGAAATAGTAAATATCAAACAATTTATACCTACCTGAAGTAGTCTTGTAGATAGGTTTCTACCCAAATTTAAAAACCATGAGGTACGTTATAATTTGACCTAACCATAGAGCAGGTGGATTTTTTCTCTTTTATTATTAAAATATCTTATGTTTCCTATCCAAAAGGAAAAACAAAAAGTAATTCAAGCAAACATGATACTTAGTTTATTACATATACCAAATTCAATTTTCAACTGCAAGATGGCACAACATATGACAAATTATGGTGTCCAGCTACTCACCAAAAAAGAAAACAGAAAAAAAGAAATCAAAATAGTAAATATCAAACAATTTATACCTACCTGAAGTTGTCCTGTAGATAGGAAGAAGTCCTTCAAGAACTCATGCATATAGCACCTGATAAAGATTATAGAATGAGTATTAATGAAAAATAAAATGAACAATGCTAAATTAATATGTTTTATTCTGATTTCTGACCATTGTTAATCACTGTGCAATTCAGCATGAAAACCAATCAGATACAACCTACTCACTCAACCTCCATAGCTGCAGTTCGTTTGGTTGACAATACGCTTAGTCTCCAAAGCAAAAGCCAAAGGCAATTAAGTAACATTTTTTTTTTTTTTTCTTTATAAACGCATTGACAATGTAGTGCAATACACCAAGAGAACTTATGGTATAAATTTTAAAAACCATTCTGCACAATAATGTGCAATATAGATAATGTAAGAAGCTCCCCTAAAAAATTTTCTTCTTCAAAAAGTCCCAAAGAGAAATTCCTAATACATTTCTTTGTAATTATCATCTCTGTTTCTTTATTGTTAGAAATTTCAATTTCACTTTACTATCAAATAGGAATATCAATTTTTTATTCTTCTTTTTCTTTGCTCAGCACTTTTAAAATTTATCATGTTAATTCATGTACATTTATTTCTTTAGGTTTGTGCATTAGTTACACCCTGGCATTAGGGTCTAGGAGACCATAATGGTTCAACTATGCTTGTGCCTTCAATAATTATGAAATTGATAAGGACTTGAAATAAATGACAACGTTTTCTTCATCTTTGAATAAAGTTTTCTGTTTCCTATAAAAAAAGAAATAGATAACCAATGTAGGAAAAATTTATTACAAAAAGGAATTATGATGGTGTCCTACCGTGCATAAGTTGTAAATAAATCACATGCTAAGGGTTTGGCCTGTATCATTCCAAAAAACTCCAATGCAGGCCTCTGCACAGAAAAAATGGAATTAGTATGACTGCTAATTTATAGTCCATAATTTGATCTTCTTCATGCTTTGCATATCTTAGTATGATCGTATCCAAATATAATAATTTCATAATGGAGAAATTTGTGGAAATAGTACCTTTTGCCAAATATGAAATAGAACAAGATATATAAGATCAGTATCGCCGCTTTCAGTTGCCTTCACCAAAGCAGTATCTTCTTCTCCTATGCTCAACAAAAGAGGAACCTGAAGATAATTGAAAATTTCATATAAATTTTTCTATTAAGTATCTGCAATAGAATTTGTCTGGATAAGGCAGACAACTTCAGTGGACGAAAGACACAACATAATAGCAAAGAAAAACTTTTAACCACAAAAGATTTTCAAAGAAAAGAGAATAAGAAAAGTTGCTATTGAAAATTTGAAATATTAACCTGTTTGGAGGAACGGGGTTCATGTTCAACAAGCATGGCAGCTAACTTCCGGCGACCACTCTTGTCTGCATGAGCAGCAACTGCTGCATAAGATATGCCTTTGCACAATTTGAGCTGAAACTCAAAAGGTCATCATTGAGATGTTGCATTTGCATGAAACCGAATGTGAAAATAATCTGTATATTCTGAGGCTAATTTAGACTATACATACCTTATCAAGTAAGATTTCCAGAAGGGTGGCATCAGGAATTGCTAGTGAAGCTGTTATTTTAGAACAAGCCCAATGCATTATCACCACCTCCTACAGAAATCAATCAGGAAAAAAAAAAATCAAATCATGCTCTCTACTTCCAAAGTTTTAAACAGTAACTACCGAGATCATGAACAACAAAGTTTTGATATGATAATAAAAAACGTATGGAGTGCAACAATGGCCCAACTTCCAAAATATATCCATACTCCAATTACTTCTATGAAGAGTAACAAAAGCAAGATAAACAATCGATACATGAAATCTGAAAATATGGCAAATAGAAAATTTCCAAGCACATCAATCTGAACACAGATAAGCAATTAGAGGTAGTCAACGATCCCAATTTATTTAAAAAGGGAAAAAAATCCTGAAATTTGAAACGGCTGAGTTGGATCAGAAGAGGCAGAACATTCAATTTTGAGCTCCAACTGCTGATTTCCATGCTGATGCCATCATCATGAGTCAACTACCACTTTCAGCTCTCAGTCAACAATTGAAATAAGCATTAAGGAGGAACTGCAGCTATATCAGCTAAGGTGCCAAGGGTTAAACTCTTCTAAATTGTGCCTTAAAACATAATACTGAGGAGATTCATTCAAACTATAAATACATATTTTTTTACACACCTATATTACCAGTAACATAGACTTGTGTGGAATGTCAGGAGACAGAATATTGTAAATTGGGGGTAGGCTCCTCTAGATCTAAGGTTAAATGTTTTATGTTCATATGGAATGTCGAACACCATTCTGGTACATATTATGTATGTATACATAATACACAACTATACAATCCAGTAAAAGAATAATATCTAAATTTTCATGGGTTTGCTAATGAAATGATTGCCTAAAATAAAGATTTTACTTCTGCATTTGTTCCAAAAATATAAATTGAGAATTTACTAGAACTCGCCAAAATTCTGTTATCACTCTTTCTCTCTCTCGGATTCATAATATTTGCCTGCCTTACAGAGAGCTTATCTGGCCTTTCTCTCTTTACACTAAGCATTTTTTCCCAATAGTCCATTCACTCAATGCCCATGACTGCACTTACCAACTCAAAGTTCACGCTGTACAAACTCTGGATATATCTTATCAAATTACTAACATTGCTACAGCTGTCTAATTAAGTTCCTTTTAAGTTTTAATCATTTATCCTCTATACTTCAGACCCCTTATTTCCACCAACATTATATTTATTGCAACTGAACTGGCTCCAACTGTGCTTTGTTCAATACTTCAATTGACGATCATGCTCTCCGAAAATCATATAAAAGACGGGTTTTAAGATTGAGAAAAAAAAAAGAAAAGAAAAAAAAAAAAAGTGCTACTCCAAGTACTCAGGTGATAATGTCTAGGATAAGCTTAAACATTTGGCTTATTAGTTGAAGTACACACATGGAAAGGTAAACCCGAAAAAGAAAGCAAGAAATGCAAATATTGGTCAAGCACAAGCTTGTATGTTTGAATTGTTTAACTTACTTGACTCATTCCAAGGTACTCTGATATCCGCAGTGCAAGAAGGTGGTGGTGAGCATTAATCAAACGACCAATCAGGACCGGTGCTGTAAGAACCTACAGTAACAAGTTTATTCAGTATAAATTCAAGAAAATACTAACAGATCGGCATTGATCTTGGCATCTTGAAATTGAAAAACATTCAAGACCTTATATTGCTGAATACTAAGAGGGATGCCAATCTCAGGGTCACGCACTGCATTCAACACCCGCAAAGTTTTACTCATCTCTTGAATACGATCACGTTGAAAATTGCTGTCAAAGCCAACTGGGTATCATTACCGAGAGCCAAAATCAGAAAATATAAATTAAAGAAAAAAATGTTCTCTTGCAAACAACAATACAACAAACCATTCACTGAATCACCATCCAATATCTTATACTTTCAACAAGTAGATCCTAAAGTCGAAATCAGCAATAAATTAAACTTTTAAGATGACAATACAAGCAGATAATAATCTAACTTCAACACATACAAACTTATGTCTCCTTTGCCAAAACTAACAATTTGTGATAGCATTAAATGCTAAAACAAACTAAACTCACCTGCAAAAGGCTTGGCCATAGCTCGCAGCTCTCAACAGTGTCCTTTGACGAGAAATATCAAATTCATGACCCGCAGCATCAATACAAGCTTCAACAGCCTCAGGCAAGGATGAACGTATCAATCTCAAATTTTCATCTGCCTGGCAAACAACAAGAGGTAAATTTCATTCTCTCCTTTTTGTAATAAGTATAGGTAATACAAAAAGCTCAGGTAAGATAATATTTTTGTTCGTTTCCTTTAATTTAAGGAGGATGTGGTGGTGAACATTCAAGTATCTTTTCTTCTGATATATTTTCTACTCTTTTTTTGTGTGGGAATAAGTGTTGTCGGATAATTATATAAAAAGGAAAGAAACTTGAACAAGACCACCAGTATGTCCTTAAATTACTATATTAGCATATATTTTAGTAGGCAAATAAGGTTATCAGACTTTTATAATTGGCACCAATCGGTAATTATGCCTAATATGCATAAAATAAACAGTCAACGAGCAACTTATAAACAAGGCTTGTTCAATTAGCAACATTACAAACTTCGTATGAACAAAAATAGAAGTTCAGAAAAGCCTCCAATGATAAGCATCTTTTACTTGTCAATAAATTACAATAAATCGATCAATTTATTTTGGTGCATATTGATAGATTGGGGTTTCCATATCATTTTATTAAGAGGATGAAATATAGAGAAACATAGTAAAAGAAGAATAAGAGACCAATTTCTGTTCACCAAATGAATTATGGCTTACCTTGGCACTTCGCCTGTCAAAATGATCCAAGGCATCATACAGTAATGCTGCAGGTGACGTGCTTCCAATTGTAAAGATATATTCAGTTGAAGAAGGAACGCGTTGAAGAAATTCCATACTTGTGTTAGATAATATCCTCACTCCATCACACTCAGGGATAAGAAATACAGGCTCATCATAAAAATATCGCACTGGTTCAGCTTGAGGAGCCACCATCAACAGCATATCATCCCAATAAAGAAGTATACTGTCCATTCCACACCAAGCGAGCTGCTCCGGAGGAAGGGCTGACTGAATAATGAAAATTGAGATGCAAATTTCTGATAAGCCACTGTCATTAAGGAGATTAAAAACGAGAGTGCATTTGTGTGTGCCATGAAATTCAATTCAGTTTTAAATATTTAATTTATGTTCGAACTCTTGTTTTTTCATGAAACATAAAGGATGTCAAATTGCATTGTTAAAGTTTTTGATGCAAGCATAATAAGATAACTAAACTATTATCATAACAATGTGAAAAAGTAAGAAAAACAACCTCACAAGTTTGGTCGATAACAGGACTGCTAAAGTCCATGTTGTTGACGACAAGGCGGCCATCATGTGTAAAACAAGCCACAAAACTTCCGTTAGGAGAAACAGCCATCTTCTGCACCAGGTTATCATCCACCTTCTGAACCCCATCTTCGTCTAACATCAAAATGCCGGTATCCACCCCGATCAACACCTCTACATTTCCGGTCAAGGTGTACTTGGGCTCGATCACCGCCACGCAATGCGGCAGCTTGTTCAATTCCTCTGGCCTGGCCAGCTCGCAAACCGTCATGGTCTTGAAGTCCGCAATGCAGAAATACCTATTGGTATCCGTCACGCAGACGACGCCGTTCCCCCAGAAGACACATTCCGCCACATTATCTTCGAAACACTCCGTCCCCATCGACACATTTGGCTCTATCACCTCCGCGTGGATGTTGTAACGGTAAACGGTGCCGTCTCGGACGATGCAAACTAAGGTTTGGTCGTCGGACCAGGACATGCCGATCAAGCGCCCGCGTGGGTGCTTCCAGACAGTTTCGGAGATGAGGACGCCGGCGGAGTTGAAAATCCGGAGCTTGCGGAGAGCGGATTCGGCGTAGAGCTGGACGATCTTGGATTCGTCCCGTATGACGGCTATTGGACCACCGAAGGGGGCGCAGGCGACCTTGTTGCGACTCAAGTCGATGTTTTTCCATCTCATTTGGTAGTGCTCGGGTTTTCGGTAGTATCGGTTGTAGACGAGCTGCCATTCAGCGGCCACCGATACGTTGGCCATCTTGAATTGAAGATTTGTTTCGATAGGGAGGTCGAATTCGAGTCAATTTTAGGTAAAAATTAAGAACCCTAGAAACGTCATCTGTAATTGTGTATTCTGTATTCTGTTAGAGAGAAGAGTTGGAGTTGGAGTTGAAGAAGGTGCGATTGGACACGATGATCAGAGATAAACTTGGGTGAATGGGTGCAGCGGGATGCACAATCATCCCCGTTGTGATTTCCACACGTGTCGAAACTTGCCACGTGGCAGAATTTCATCGGTAGAAGCATGGTGTACCATATTGCACCCAAGATTTTTCCTCTTGAACGGTAAACTTTGGTTTTGTTTATGGAAAATAATCAAAGTTTAACCGATTATAATCACGAACACAAATTTAACCACGTATAAAAATTTAACCGATTATCATTATGTTTTAATGAAATACCCCGTATAAAAACAAATTTTTATATATTGTTAAAAATAGCTATTTTTTACAATTTTTACTCTTTTTCTTGATGACTTAAACATGCATGATATAACACGTTATAAGATTTTGATATTAAGAGAAGGATCGAGTAAGGAAAGTTAAATTTTGATAAGGTTAATAACCAGATTTGCCCCTCACAGTTGTGGATTCGAGTCTCTCATTCATAAATCTCGAATTATTGTAATATCTTAAAAATAGTGACGATATTTGTACCTCTAAAAAATTTTATGTACACACCAAATTAATAAATTTTAAAAAATCCAAGATTACCCTAGAGTAAAAAAAGAAAAAAAGTTTCCTATTAATTGTTTGATATTATCATATATAATAAAAACCCTTCTATTTTAAATACTAATTTCAAATATATTTTCTTCAACCCTAGCTTCTATTTTCTCCGACCCTGTCTGATGGTCCATGAATGGATAATCACATTACAAAATCTCTAATGCAGTTATCATCTACTGCACTATCGATGCTAAAACTTATCCGATGAATCACTAGATTTTGTGACCTGGAACATAAAGAAAACAAATGTGCAGAATATGCAACTTCAGATGGCCTTTTATTAAGCATCCAACTCAACTACAACCTCTTGAGAGTGCTACAAACTGGGCTCAATTCAGTCAAAGAAAAAAAAACGCAATACCACCACATGAATCCCCTCAATTGCATACAACTAACGATTCACAAATTCACAATATAAAACCGACAATATTGAGAAGCTGCAAAACAAAAGGGCAACAAAGCAAATTAATTTGGATTCGGCGGAATTTGGATTCGTCTTCGCCGAATCCCCCATTTTTAAATTCACGGAACAAATCTGTGCACTAAAATCTTTGGAATTAAAGAAGCTTGAGAGAATTTTGAGCTTTAAAATAAATAAAAAATTAAAGCAATGAAAATAAATTTTTATCATATAATTTTTAAGTGATCCCAAAAACATTTGCAGGAGTTAGAAATTATTTATTAAAATAATAAAGGCATAAAGCTGATTAGACAACAAAACAGTGGGGTGTAATTATAAAAATACATTACAATAAAATTAAAGAAAGGGTATTTTGGGCATTTAGTGGAGTTTATTTATGAACCACAGATTTTTAAAAGAGAAATTCTGTTGACAATCTATTAATTATCTGTTTACACTCCATTTTATTTTTTTAATGACTATTTTAACCTAAATTAAAATTACTAAACAGGACAAGAACAAAAATTCTAAAGACACTACAATTTTTTTTTTCCATCTTTAGTTTTTTTTTTTTCCTTTTGTGTTTTTTTTCCTATTTTACAAAAACTAAAATATTTTCTTCTTTTTTTCAAAGTAATTTGTTTTTCACACACCATCAAACCCTCCATCATTATTATCACCGGTTTATATATATATATATAAGTTTTCTTGTTTTTATGTTCAAATACCAACCACATTCAATCATCACCATCACAAGAAAATATATATTAAAAAAAAAATCTTTTTCCCATAAAAATTTAGTTAAAATTGTTTTTTACTCAATAGAATTTTTTTTACTCAACTTAAAATCCAAAAAAGAAATCAATTATTGTTTTCCTATTTTCATAATTTAATGTCAAAAAACAGTTTCAATTTCCTCACTTTTGTTTAGTTTTATTCTTTATTATATTTTCATTTGATTATTTCACATCTCTTCTCCATTGCCTATTTCAAATTTTCTAAAAAGAGGTTTTTTTTTTTTTTTTTTTTGAAAATAAAAAAAAAGGTATTCAAAATGAGTTATTAAAATAAAATGAAATTTCTTTAGAAATTTAATTTTTTTTTAAATGGAGTGTTTTTATAATAGGAGTGTCAAAAGATAAAACGGATAATTTTGAAAAAAAAAAATTGTCTTTAGAATTTTTTTAAATTTAAACTTTTAGAATGAAGTGTCTTTGGAGATGAAATGTAAAAAGAAAAATATTGGATTGTAAGGAGAAAATTTATTTTTAAAATTTTTTAGAGGTATAAAATGTGTATATACAGTTTTTAATGAGTGTCAATATCACTGCTTTTTAAAAAATAATAATAATAATAATAATAAATAAATAAATAGATTTGATTTATGACTAGCCCAAGTATAGTTTTGCAGGCTGAGCCCAAACGAAATCAAGCTATTGGGCCTATTACAACTTTGTCAGATTCATAAAGTTAACTCTACTCATGAATCGAACTTCTTGATTCAATAGCTGAGGCACGACTTGACTCGTGATGTGCATATCCATTATATATAATTAGTAATGCTACACATTCCACTTAAAATCTCACATTTTTCATCCCACTACATGTGGCATGTAAGGTGTCAAATTGTGAGTGGATACATGAGATAGGTGTCATTAATGTGTATCCACTCACAATTTGACACCTCACATGCCACATGTAGTGGGATGAAAAATGTGAGATATTATATGGGATATTTAGCATTATTGATATATAATAGGATAAAGGGCTTTCACTGACGTGTCTGAACACGTCACATGTCGATTAATGACATGGTAATCAAGTATTCTTCTTCATTTGATAATCAGTTTCTTTAAAAAAATATATATAAAAAAAAAAGGAAAAATGTGAGTTCTGTTAAGTGAATTGGCTAATTGGCACCGATGTCCCATAAACTCTTCAAAAATTTGCACTAAGCCTTTTATACTTTTTTTTTTTCCGACACTAAACTCCCTGAACTCTCATCAATTGGTAAAACCCGACTGTAGATGCCTTCTCACAGGAGGCAATAAACTCAAGTGTTTATGAGTCCAATAAGCAAGATCAGCAATGACAGAGTTCTTGTCGGACACGGCTATCGGGTGAAGTTGACCAACGTTTAAGAGGTTTTTTGGATAGAGAAAGGATTCGAACCCGTAACCTCATAGTGTAGGTGTGAGAGGTTTACTACCGAATCAACTTCATTTCGTCTTAACAATATGTTAGTTATGGACTTAATATCCACAACATAAAAAAGTTAAATTCTATGAATATTCATAACATCGACAAATTAATACCAAAAGCCGTACTGTTGAAATATACAATTTTGTATGATTTTTCTATAGAACGTTTTAATGTTTTATCCAGCATTTACAAAGGCCATGCCAAAATAAGTTAATTATCTTTTTCATTAACAAATAAAAATAACCGACTTGAACTACGGTGTCAATACGTGAGTGTGTGACGTTTACCATTAAATCATCTCAATTTTTGTTATAGTGATTTTTTTTTCAGTTACGATGTCTTAATTTTCATCATTTGGAAAGCTTATTTTCAAAAAATAATCCAAAACTACATTAAGATAAATATGACCCATTTGGAATATTAATGATTTGAGAGCAACCAGAAATCAAGGAAACCCTAATTACTGAAACCTTGAATCTTAAATTCAATTGACTTATACGAATAACATCAAAATCAATGATTGATAACAAACAATAATCAACTATTCTCACCTAAGAGAGATTTCTTTTCCATAGTAGTTAGAAAACATTTTTTTTTTTCCTTCAATTACAAATATAGAATAATTACAAGCAGGTGATTGACATTTTATCGTCTTTATATGACTACTTTTCAACTAAATGAGCTCATAAAATCTTCTAATTTCAAAAGCATAATGATTTTCTTTAATTTCAATTATTAGATAGTGGAAAATGCCACTGGATCACATGTGACATGTCATCGATATTAGAAAAAATAGAAAAATGGAAAAATGGAAAAATGGTATTATTGGTTCACGTTTGACATGGACCCATTTATTATAATTACTATTTTTAGTGATGTTAATTCTTGTTCTTCATGTAGACAAATTAAGTTATTGACCCAGCTAATCAATCCTAATTAGTTGGCCTTAATAATCACAATGGGTTCATATATTATCATAGCCATGAATATGATCAGTCAATAATATAATAATTTGTCACACTTTTTGGGATTTTCTCTTTCTCAATAATACTATCAGCCTTGTGATATAATCTAGAAGATCAATGAATTGAATCGTACCTAGATGTCATATTACAATCGTTAAACAAATATTAGCATTTGATCCCCACATCAGTCTAAATACGAAGTAATAAAATGCTCGTAGCTGTGTTAAAAGTTAAAACAATAGATAACACTTTGTTTATTCTTTTTAATGAAATTTTTTTGTACATTTTGTTTATAAACAGAAATCATTTAATAGGTACAGATGAAGATGGACAATTTATTTATTTATTTATTTTTATTTGAATTTTCTTTTTTATATACCACTTACAACAACGACGACTCAAACCTATCATATTACTGATAATTTTAAGGGTTATACTACTAGACGGAGTATGTTACTATACAATAGTAATTTAGAATAGTTAGATTTCGATCCGTTTGTTCAAATAAATAATATATTTATTAAAATAAAAAACTGAAATTTTTGAAAATAGATAATATATCTATTTTCTAACTACCGGTAGAGTTATAGATTATGTACACAAGCTAAATCCTAATTTATTTATTTATTTATTTTTTACAATATCTATCTAGGTATTTATTTATTTTTTAAGCTTTTTACTATTGGTAGGATTCTAGCCGTTGACTTAAGAGGCATTTGTCAAGCCCTAAACTCGTCAATCTACCAGCTGTCAGCTGAGCTACGCCACTGGAGGCAGCTAAATCCTAATTATTTTAATAGATTAATTATAATTAAATAGTATAGAAGTTCCAAATAACCATTAAAAAAAAAAAAAATGGGAGGATTGAGTGTGCAGTGTTTGACAAGGGAAGGACCACCACAGCTCACAACACATGCAACTTTTGATAAACAACAAACAACTAAAAAGTTGCATAAGCAAAGTTGTCTTTGATTATGGATCTTATAGTGTTTGCAAGTATCATTGAAAACTAAATCCCATATGTAATATTTTTTGTGTATCCACTTGCAAAGCACAAGATCTAGGTGTCACATAATAATGTGAATATATATATATATATATATATATATTTTGAGTAATACACAACATGTTGGTTTAGCATGTGCTGATCAAAATCAATTTTATCAAAAATTGGCACTCAACAACCCTAGTATTAGTCAAACTTGGTCAAATTTAACCGTTGACCAAGTTTGACCGTTATAAATACCAAAATGTCTCTAAAAAATCTTAATTAAAGATTTTAAAAATAAAAAAGAAAAAACTGATTTATTTTTTTTGTGTGGACGGTGGATCCGTGGAGATCCATTTTCTTAAAATAATAATAATAATAATAATAATAAATAAATAAATAAATAAATAAATAAATAACTGATTTGTTTTTAGTGGATCTCCTCTCCACTGATCCATTTTTCATTTTTTTTAGAAGTTGAAAAAAAATAATTACATCCAGACTTTTTTTTTTTTTTTTAACAAATGCTATGTTTCCTTTCAATTTCCAGATCTAGGAATCTCTAATTTCAAAGCTCAAACTTCATTCCTTTCCAGAAACCTCAAACTCAAACCTCCTCATTTTGCAAACAACAATGACTCAACCCAAAAACACGCATCAAGGCACTTGAAAAAAATTCCGCTACTGTAACTCAAATTACATGGATTGTGTGACTCGCCTATTGTTGAAGAAATTGAGGTCTCTTTTATATTTTAATTTGTTGAAAAGATAAAATATTGTTAACCTCTAGAATTTCATTCTTGAAGGGATATTGCGATCTATGATTTAGAGAGGAAAAAGGGTTGTAAAACACTAAAACATGGTCGTTGTGAGATCCCATCTGAATCTCCACAACTTCCAACTTTTTTTTCTTTTTTTTTTTTAATTTTTAAATTCAATTAATCTCCACCATCCATCTTGAAATGGACGGTAGAGATCTATTTTTTTAAAAAAATAGTTTTTTTCCTTTTTGGTTTTCTGATTTTTTAAATATATATTTTATATAAAAATCTTGAAAGGACTAAAATGCCCTTATTGTTGACCGTCAAACTTAGTCAACAATTAAGTTTGATCAAGTTTGAAAAAAGCCAGAGGGGTTGAGTGTCAATTTTCGATAAAGTTGATTTTACGCGTCAAGGGGCAAACCTCAGAGAGGTTGGCTGTTATTTGCTATTTTTTTTTTTATTTTTTTTATTTTGTAGGCTTATCACCAACTTAATAAATTGAGTTTTAATAGAAACAAAATAATGAAACTGGACGAGATGAAGTTAGTCAGATGGTATACCCTTCATACATGCATTACGAGGTTGTGGGTTTGAGACCCCAAATTAAAACTAAGTTATTAAGTTAGTGCTAGTTACACTAAACATCGGATTTTACCTTTCCCAGAACATTATTATCCTAATCTATGCTCTCTATTCTAAGATTGCATTTTGTGTGAATGGGATGGGAATCATGGTATATGTATGTTTATTGTAGTTTCTATTGGTGAATGGTGAGTCTATTGGATTTTCAGACACACTATGATAGTGCTCTACCCAGTAGTGGGAAGCAGAAGATAATGTTGTGTAGCAGTATAGCCTGCCAAAATCCACTTTACATCTTTATTCAAAAGTATTGATATCTGACCATGCCTTTTGCCAGGAAAATTCTTCATTTTTCTTCCAATCAACCTTTAAAAAGTCTGTGAAACTCAACCCCACATGGTTGAAATTTGAAATCATGCTCATTCTCCACTTTCTTTTCCTATACCAGCAACCTTCATGCAATACAGGTTCTAATTTATTTATTTAAGAGATCACACTTTTGGCTTTCTTTAAACAGAAAGAAAGAATATATATATATATATATATATACAAAAATTCTATAATCAGTTCGAACCGACAAAATTATATCAGTTCCTTGCATGTGGGCCACTGGATTTAAATACTTTGACTTTGCTGTATGCACTTGTCAGTCAAAGTATTTAAATCCAATGACCCACATGCAAGGAACTGATATAACTTTTGTCAGTTCGAACCGAAAATAGAAAGACTGTATATATATATTAATAAATATTTGAACTTATTAAAACATGTGACTATGGTTGGTCGTCCTGAACTTATTATAATTTCAGGACGACCTGATAAGAGAACTATCATATATATATATATAAAGGAAAGATAAACTTCAGCTTCTAAAGTATTTTTCCTCTAAACATTGTCATTGTTCTTCAAATAAACAGCATTCACAGATTCAAGTAGGTATAACTAAGTGATAATAAGTGAATCCAAACCTTCAACAGCTTCTCTTCAGGAAAGAACAATGGAAGTTCTGCGGACACTGGGTTCTTTCGCCATTCATGCTAGTATAATCATTCTTCTTCAACCATCTGTCAGTTCTTCTCTAGAACAAAACACAGGAAATCATACAATCAACAACGACAACATTCTTAAGGTATCCGGTTTACGTGTTTCTGTTTGTTTTTCTCCTAAGTTTTGATTTGAGCACTGGATCAATGAAATAAACTTCAAAAGTTGTTACTCTTTTGAAAATATTTTCATTCCAATATACTTGAACTGTTGAATTCAGTTTGGTTTTGCATATCAAATACAGTTGCCTATAATTCCTAATAAAGATCTGTGATATTTTGTGATACAGTTAAGTCCTAAACTGCATTCTGAGATTACAGTCCATGGGTTCCTCCTATGGGCTTCAATGGGATTTCTGATGCCTGTTGGGATACTCATTATCAGGATGTCAAACAGAGAGCAATGTGGAAGAAGACTCAGAATCATTTTCTATGCTCATGCAATTTCACAGGCAAGTTTTATGTTTGTCTTTTGCTACGAACTTTCATGTTTTTCGACAATCTGGATAAACGACAAAAGCCTTTTTTTTTTTTTTTAATATATTCTCACTTCCAACTCATCTGTCAAATAACATCTCTACATAGTTAAAGAAAAGACATCTCCACTAAAGCTTTGAGCATTATTTACAGGAGGTTTATGGCCACTGTTAACTTTTAATGATGAAATGGCTAATATTCAACTAAAAAAGCTTCCTAATCTACCACTACTTTTAATACAGCCAACGGTTTTTTCATAACTGATTAGCACCAATAGAACTTATATGCTCACAAGTTGAATAAGGAAATTATCATGAATACTTGAGAGGCAAGAAAAGACAATTATTAAAAATTAAAAGTTGAATAGCAACTCCTTTTTATATAGAAAAAGTAATCTTATTGCATTAAAATGAAGATAAGCACAAGACACAATCATGACATTAGGTGTCACATTGTTCAATCACCGATTACACAACTGAAAATGGTATTATAGATTATCTTAGACATAACATAGACGAAGTACAGCTTACTGATTTTTTTTTACCTTGATGACGGCAATCATGCAAGGTTTGATGTATTGATAAGAGCAATTTTTGTGCGACAGACACTTTCTGTACTTCTATCCACAGCAGGGGCTATACTCTCCGTCAAAAACTTCAACAATTCCTTTAGCAATCATCATCAGAAGATTGGGGTGGCGTTATACGGTATCATATGGCTGCAAGCCCTGATCGGGTTCCTACGGCCACACAGGTAAACAACCAGCATTTTTCATCCTATGACATGTGATTTCTAGTAATTCAATTGAATCAAACCACTCCTTAGCATACTAAATCAGAATCTCACAAAGACATCCTAGATCAGTTTACCTTGAGTATCCCTAATTTAAATTTTCAGTGTAACATTTGATTAGAAGACAGAGTACCAGAATAGATTCTGTAAACCTTCATATTTTTTCTTTCGATCTCAATCAATTGTAACATTTGTTCTTTAGTTATTAACAGTAATGAGTTTATGTGTTTTAAGTATGATGTTCCAAATCTTTCTGTACAGGGGATGTAAAGGAAGAAGTGTATGGTTTTTTCGCTCATTGGCTACTAGGAACTTCAGTGTGTCTACTGGGAATACTCAACATATACACTGGATTGCAGGCCTACCATGAAAAGACATCAAGAAGTATACACTTGTGGACCATAATTTTCACCATACAGCTTTCTTTCATGGCCTTTATTTATCTGTTACAAGACAAATGGGTGTATATGCAAAAGCAAGGAGTGATTTTGGGTAATGAACCAGTAAGGTCCACTGATAAAGAAATTTCAACAAGAAACAAGCTGAAGGTATTGACAACTGAGACTTGTTGAAAAAGCATATGAATTACTAATGACTTCTTTCAACTAACATGGGATTCTTGTCACTCCTCTTCCTTATTATACTTTTTACTTTCTTGATAGTTCATCACCGGAAAGAATTAGTGTTTGGACCACATAAAGTATTGAACATCAGGAAAGAGATTTCTATTAGTAAGACGAGTTATGGATGTTTTGTTGTATTCTTTTCCCCATTTTATTTTTTTATTGTGTTGTTGGCACCAGCCCCCCTTGAACTTTACGCGAGTTTTTATTTTACCCTTGAACTTTTTTTTAGGCATTAAACCCCCTGAACTCTCATTAATTGGCAAAACCTAATTGTAGATGCCCCCTCAAATAGACGTTCAGGGGGCAATAAACCAAACTGTTTGTCAATTAATGAGAGTTCAGGGGTGTTTCACAACTAAAAAAAAAGTTCAGGGGGTAAAATGCAAACTCACGTAAAGTTTAGAGGGGACTGGTGTCAATAACCCCTTTTTTTTTTTTTTACTGTTTCTTGTAAAACAGGCATTTGCTTGAAGCTTGTAAATTTGATATGTAGTGATCAGGATCCTATTTTAGTAATGGATACCGTATTTTTTAGCTTTTATGGTTAAAGCCTTAAAGGGTATGCACATGTAGGAACTCAATGCCTTTTAGGCTTCTAGCAACTGGGAGTTACATCATACAACTAGCAACTTATCTATGTAATTTGATATAGTAAAAGTTATTTTCCCAATTATGATAACATAATTCAACAAGATTTTTATGGCCTGTTTGATTTTCCCACTTAACACTTAATGGCACTTAATGTGTTTCATTAAGTTGTTTTGTTTAATTTTTTAATTAAATAACTCTTAAAATCACCTTTTATAAAAGTGAAAATTTCCCACTTTTCACTTAATTGAAAACAACTTAAATTTATATCAATTTTATATTTCCAACACTATCCTCACAAACAAAATATATTCCCAGTTTTCATTCTCTTCTGACCCTAACCATAATAATATATATTTTTTCTTCTCACCTTTAAAAAAAATTTAGCAAGCTTAAAACTTAGTTGCTTCAAGACTGCATTTTTTTTATTTCCAACTATATTATGTTAAGGACCTTTTATTTTTAACAATTTGATTAGTTTTATTAATTTTATTTTAGAGTTTAACATCTCTTTTACTTGTACAATTTGGGACAAGATCGATCATTAAAATTATCAAAGTTCCATGTACGAGAGACACAAACTATAAATGTTTTAAATAATTTTTTTTTAAATTACTTTATTTTGAAGTATTTAAATTACTTGTTGTATATTGTCTTTTAATATATTGAAATGTAAATACATAACAAATAACAGTTTAAATTACTTGCTATAGTTATCCTTTAATATATAAAATGTAAATATATAATAAATAATAGTTGAAAGGGCAGCTGAGACACAACACAACAGACTAACTTGTTTTCCAGGTCACAACCCCACCCCACTATGACAAACATCTAGATGCTCGAGTTCCCACTGGTTTCTGAAGCCACTTCTGGGGTTTCTAGGGGTCTTTGCTTTCTATTATTAACATTCAGAAAGTTTTGAAAAAAGTGCAAAACAGTTTCAACTACAAGGGATATGTTCCCAATTTCCAAGTCAACATTTTCCACTAGTTTGCATCTTCAACAACCCACTGAATCCCTCAATCCCATACATAAGATATGTCGCATAATGTATACGAAAATAATGTCACTGAATTCTGAAAATATTATCTCTAATAAACAACTATAAGGTTGTACTTACCTACTACATTATGGACTTCGGTGATAACCTTAAGTCCTCCTCAAATGTTAACATTGAGAATGATGTTTGTCATGAGATTTGGAACAAGAAGTAGATCATCTCAATTTCTAAGGAAAAAGAAAAAGCCTATTTTCACTCTTTAGATGCAAACCTCAGAAGAGATTATATCCTCAACTGTTGAGAAGCATACAGTAGTGACATTTATACAAGTTGATTATATATATATATTATGAATTGCAAACTGTAGGGGGCAAATGTCAAACTTAGCAGCTAAAGCTTGAAAGCTCGTATGGTGCGAAGAAACATTTCTCTATAATAATTAGAAGGCATATGTCATGGAAAAAGCTGAACATAACCAGTTATCACAGCAATTCCTAATATTACAATGGGTGGAAGAATAACAAACGCTCCAATAGTGGCAAAGAAAACAGAATCATTCCTTTGAGATACTTCGTTCAAGTATTCTTGTCTTCTGATGTTTCTCTTCTGTGAGATAGTTAAGAACTTGGCACTAACCTTCTTCAAATCTTTTCCCAACGGAATGCTGAAATCCTCATCTCTATCCCCAGCCAACTGTGCCAGTTGATCACGAATTGCAAGTTTCCGGGAGCTACCATCACTCTCATAACCTATTCATGAAAAAGGAAAACCTGGCTCAGTCAAGTGATTGGAGCTTGCTCTTTTAAATTATTATTTTATTTTATTTTTTTGGTTAAGAAACATATAAAACTTTTGTCATAATGCAGGGATAAATTTTACATACCTTCAACTGATGAGCTAGTAGAAGTGAGTTGCTCCAAGAGATCCAGCTGTGAGCGTGCAGAAGACGAAGAACCTTGAGAAAAACAGAAAGTAACAAATACTTGAGAAACTAGGTACTATGATGACACACTTAGAAACTGCAAGACATGAAGAAATAGACAGGATTTTGCTGCCCTTTAAACCCTGGTATATTTCCCTTTCTTGTCAACAGCTTGACATTTATTTAGATAAAATTGCTCAAAATTATCTCAGCAGCAGTCTCTATATCTTTATATATATATATATTTTTATGAAATCTGAAGTGAAATACGCATGGTGGGACTCGATCCATCATCCAAAAATGTGGAAAGGGAAGTATACACCATTTAGCCATGAATGGATGAGCAGTCTCTATATCTTCAGGCAAACTAGCAGCGTTTTTCTTAGTGTTATCACCGAGAAGTTGCTGGTCTTTACTTGGCTGACAACTGCCTCTAACAAGCTTGTTATAATTTTGCAAAAAAGAAAGACATTCAAGCAAATAATTAGCATGTATTTCTTATACACATGCGAGAAGACTACTTATGAATATCAATTCCTGACACAATTTGATAAATTTTCCCACTTGTACACCCATAAAGTGTTTAATTTTAAGTCTAACAGGACCAGGTGTGTCAGTGACATAAATAACAATATATAGCAAGCACCACAACCACATGAACATTCTCACAAATAAATCAATCCACAAAGTCAAATTGATCACCGTGTTCTACTTCATATTCACAAAAAACTCATAACTCAAATAAAACTAAGCTTTTACAAAGAAACTAACCGCAATTCTCGAAACCCAAGTCTTGTTTACTAAACCAAATCAAAACAAGTTAAACGGAATCTTTATTATAGTACGCATACCAGAAGAAGAAGAAGACGGCGGTTCCTCCTCTGTAACACCGCCTCCAGCTCCCTCAGACTGAGCAAATGTTTTAGATGAAAGAGAGCAGATCTTGAAGAGATGCTTTTTGTGTTTTGGGATCACGAATGGAGCAACACTACAAGAAGTCGCCATGAAATTCGACGCCATGGTATGTGTACTCTTCTGTTGTTTGTAACAAAAATCTTCTGTGTTTCTGGAGTTTTCATTTTTTTTATTTTTTATTTTTTAAAAAAATACAAAACAAAACAGTCGGTTGCTGTATAACCAAAAAAAAATAAAAAAAATAAAAAAAATATATATTAGAAAGGTGTGGACATGGTTTGTCCATATTGGCCGGTCTCCCCCCGAAATGAAACTAATATAAAATCTCTCCCTTCTGTTACCTTTTTCATCCAAAAAAAGTTTGACTGTCAATCCTCACAGTTAAATGACCGTTTTATCCTTCAATATAATCTCAAAATGACCATTTAACCCTTAATATAATTATTAAATAAAAAATATATTAAAAAATAGAAAACAAATATATATATATATATATATATATATATATATATATATATATATATAATTGAAAAAAAATAGGGATATCCACGACTCCGCCATCCATCTTTGAGATGGATGGTGGAGATATCTCTTTATATTTTTATTTAATTTTAAAAACAGAGATTAAAAATAAAAAAAGAATTTATTTTTTATTTATTTTTAAAACAATAATTAAAATTTAAAATTTAAAAAGTGTTTAAAAAATTAAAAATTAAAACTGAAAATTGGATTTGGTTGAGATCTAGACCGTCCATATGATAAGACCCGATTCATCATGAACAACATCAAACCCAGATTCATCATGAATAACATCAACACATAATAAAATTCAGTTCATCTACACAGCCCAAATTAAACTTGTCACCACACCACCCCCAAACCCATAAATTAAACCCAAAATCAAACCTAACTTTTTGCACAAACCCAGATCTAGGTTCACCAGTGCCAAACCCAAATCTGGAAAACCCAGTTCATTAGTTCATCACAAACTCCATCACAAACCTAGTTCATCAAACAAACTCAGATCTGGGTTCACCAGTGCCACCACCATAATGCCAAGCCAACGCTATCAATGGCCATCAATCAAACACAATCTCAGCCGCCGTCACAAATCAGTCTCAACCGCCGTCGATCTTACATAACCATCCCCGAATCAATCTCAGCCGCCGTCGCGAATCACACCAGCCCCGAATCAATATCATTACCAAACTTATCATTATCATTACCAGATTTATCATCATCATTACCACTAACATACCAACACTAGATTTAACATACAGATCGATCAAAACACACACATCCATCGAATTGAACCTTCTATCATTACAAATCAATCGAACCAAACCCTAGAAACACACCACCACCACCCCCAAACCTAAATCAGAAACCTCCGATCGATCGAAAGAAAGAGAGAGAAGAGGGAAGAAAGGGAAGAAAGAGAGAGACGTTGTGGCGGTTAGGAGGAAATCGAACTCTTAGATCGACCGATTTTTTATGTAATTATAGGTAAAAGTTCTATATACATGCAATTATGCCTAAACTTAGGGGACGTTTGTGCAATTAGTCCTTATTTATATATGTGTCTAATTGTGTATATTTGAATCACAGTAGTCACAATACCTTTGAAGTTTGAATATGTGTTTTATTATTATCGCGCAAGTTTTATCTTTCACCATATGTACGTCCTTATCATCTTTGTTGGCAGAGAGGAGTAGAGGACATAGATACACTCTTATTGTTGGTAGCTTATAGGAATGGCAATGGGACGGGTTTGGTAAAATCCAAACCTAAACCCACAAAATTTTGTATCTACCAAACCTACCCGCGAACCTGCAAAAATAAACAGGTTTGCGTTTGGGTTTTACCCGCGGGTTTGGGAGACACCCAAACCCGCCCATGAACCCGCCAATTTTTATTTTTTTTGAAAATTATTTCTACATTATTTAAATATATGAAATATTATAATTTTAAATAATAAAAACACTTAATAGATTGAAATGTTTACATTTTATTCTCCATATAATTAAAAGGTTTTTATTTGAGTTTAAATTTATTATATTTTAAATAATAAAATATGATATAATTTTTATTATTCGTGGGTACGCGAGTATAGGTATGGATTTTTTTCCAAATCCATACCCGAACCCGAACACATGACGGATAAAATTTTCAAACCCAAACCCGCCCACGGGTACACTTATCCCAACCAAAACCCTCTTTAAACGGGTTGGGTTCAGGCGGATTCCACGGGTTCGGGTTTAATTGCCATCCCTGCTTCCTCACTTAATGTTTGAATTTTGTCCTGGCCTGCATGTTTAATACTTTGATCATGGATAAAAGTGGATTCTATTTGTTATCTGCTTTAAATCACATTATTCTATCTCATAATTAATCTTTTGTATCTGCAAGTGGAGTGACAAAATGGAATTATTTATTTATTTATTTATTTATGTGGAATGTGGTGTGGAAACTAGAATTGAACTTTTATTAACTAATTTTTGAACTTTTATTTTGGAGTTTGGAATGTATTAATATGTCTTTTATACTTTGGAATGGATTTGTTATTATTATGTAATATATTTTTAACTGTTTTATTTTTATTATATATATATATTATTTAGGTTTGATTTGGGGTTTTTTTTGGGTTTGGGCTAATTAGTATCTAAAAAAACATATTAAAAAGACTCATTAAGCCCATCAAACCCAAAACCTAATTGAACCGAACTGAACCGATTAAAATCAGTTCGGTTCGGTTACCATCTCTTATTCGATTTAAACCAGTTTAATTTTGGATAAACTGAAATATTTTCAGTTCAGTTGGGTTTTGCCCAAAACCAAACCGAATAGAACCGTTCCCACCCCTATCTATCGAAATGACTATGATTGATTTTTTTTGGAAAATTTGAATCAAAATTTTTCGGATTACGGTTTCAAATGAAACGGAAAAGTCTGGAAAAACCAAAAAAATAAATCCCAATCAGGAAAAATTAATCTAAGAATCAAGGTGGACCCGAGATGCCTAACTGATTGAACCATCAAAACTTAAAAAAAGAATTAAATGCCACTAATTAGAAAGATAGAAACCCACAACCAGAGGTGCAAACACTATACTGTATTATTTTATTATATTTTAATTGCCTAATATAGTAAATATCGTATTTCTAATACATTATATTTGGTGGTATTATGTTATATTGTATTAGAAAAAACACTTTTTTTTTTCAATGAATGTGGAATATTTATAAAATATGTGTTGTGTTATTAATTTTTTTTTTTTTTTTATAATTTCAAAATACATAGGAAAATTTTATTTAAATTTTTTGTTTCAATTAAAATAAATATTTATTGATTTTTTATATAAAAATATTTATTGATTTATTCATGGTAAGGATATTTAAAATTAATTATTAAGTATTTTTTTTTAAATATTATATTTTTATAATATAATAAAATACAATAAAGTCATATAGAAATAACTTAATACGATATAATACAGTGCATCACCAAATATAAGTTTGTATTAATGATAATACAGTCCAATACAATTCAATACGGTGTGCTAAACGAGCCCTTATGTGTTTATACAATAGCCAACTCCTTTTTGTTTGTGTTTTTTGTTTGAAATTTAATTGAATTAGTAAAAATACAATTTGCCCAAATCAACTGTAACCTTTGTCTATTTAACGGAAGTTCTATTTTAAAAATAAATAAATAAATAAAATAAAATAACATCCAATAAAATGACACTCAATTAAAATTTGAAATACATTCAAAATCTAAAATTAAAAAATTAAAAAAATAATGTTTAAAACTAAATTGAGATTATACAAATATAATTAAAAATTTATATTAAAAATTAATAAAACTATAAAAAAATATATTAAAAAAACAACACTTACAAATGACAATCTATCAAGATTCTCATTCAAAAATTCACAAAAATCAAAAGATTTCAAAAATAAAAAGGATAGAAATAAATATTTGATCCTCTTGTAACAACCCAATATTTCAGGCTTTCAGTATAGTAGCAAAACTGTTAAATCGAAACAAGAATATATGAAGAAGGATGATATGTAAAAATTAAAAACATAATTTTTTTTTTTTAAAAAAAAAAAGGAAAAAATGGATAGTTGGAGATCTATTTAAAAAAAAAAAATAATTAAGTTTTTAAAAGAAAATAAATTAAAAAAAAACTGGAAACAATAATTTGTGTTTTTAATTACTTCATTTTTTTTTTTAAGGGATGTGATTACTTCATTTGAGGACCACATTACTACATTATTCCAAAAATGAAAGAATAAATTAAGAAGTAATATTTGGCAAAAAGTTAAAGAACTAAAATAAAATTTCCCAAAAAGAAAAAAAGAATTTTGATGGATATATCCCTTCACTGTTCACTCACTTATATTAATTGAATCTGACTTTTGTAACCCCAACTTGCCATATCCAACTGTAACCCAAAATCAAAGTCACTTCTACAAATTGACCAAATTAACCCTGAACACACATGCTTACATGCTTTCATAAGAGAGGAAAACTTCAAAGGGTAGTACGGTCATTTAACGTTGATCCCCGACAACATGAAAGAAATATTACCGTTGGACTGTGGGGAGTCATACAAATCCAGGCGTTTGCGAATCATTAAAATAATGGGTTGAAGCGATGATGAGCCATAGAATCGGATACGACGTTAAAGCTTTCAAACCAATCAAAACCCACAAAACGAAAACCCTCTTTATATGTATCTTTAACATGCAAATTTGAAAAGGAAACCAAATAAGAGTAGAAGAGAATATAAGAGAAGAGAAGAGAAGGTGGTGTTTGATGGCAAAGATAGGAGCAGAGGAGATCTTAACGACGAAGGAAGCAGAAAATTCGAAAGAGGAAGCTCACCCATATGCGTTTCATGTGTCTGGTCCTCGTAATGTGGTTGCTCCTAACTGGAGAGACCTTATCAACTCCAGTTGGTCAGTACATTCTTCATCTCTGTGTTGCTTTTCTCAGTTCTGAAAATTGAGTTCTTACTTTTTATTATTATTATTATTATTATTAATCACTTCTTGAATATCTCTGATTGACCTATTTGCTACTAGTTAAATTTCAATCATAAGTTGAACTTGTACAAAAAGATCTGGGTTCACTGTGGCTGCGGAGAGAGGGGTTTAGTTCATTTTTTTTTTTAATAAAGTTAAATTCAGTACTTATTTTGTTTTTGTTTGTCTGGGTAGTATTGAGTTTTTGTCACTTTTGATTTCTTTGGTCTTCAAGTAATTTAGTAATGGGTTTATTATAGCATGTTCTATTGTCTGTGAATGTGATAGAAAAAAAGACTTTGAAGAAATGTAGTTCCAGGGTTTGGTGTTTCTTTTAGTATAAGCTTAATGGGTTAACTGGTTAAGTATTTGTATTGTAATTTGTTGAGATCTGATAGATCCGGGCTCAGACGTTTGAGAGAACTGGATTGTTACTGAGATTAGTGGGTATATAGGTTTATCGGAAATCAAATTGAGGATTTCATTTGGTATAATTATGATTGGATTTTTGTAATTTTTCAATGATGTGTTTTTTGGTGCATAGATTCAGGGCTTCCTTGTTTATTTCCTTTTAAGTTTTTAATCTATTATATGTCAATTTGTTGAAGTGATTGTTGAAGGATAAAAGTTTCACTCAAAAATTCAGAGTAAATGAACCGCGTAGGCAGGATTTGGAATTTTGAATTAATTATGTTCTTCACCAATTGTCATTGTTTGCCCCAACAATCTGACTTAAATATTTGAAACTCTGTGCTCAGTTTGGTTTCTTCAATGGGTGGAAAGAAACTGAAATTAAGATTCTTAAGATGGTCTTACAAGTTTCAACTGTAGTTTTATTTTATCATATCGGCAATTTATCTTATATGTATATTTATGTATTAAATTGCTCTTTAATAGAAAGTATATATGTATGTATGTACTTTCCATTAAATTGCTCTTTCAAGGTTTAAAAAAAAACATTGTCTTTTGCTGGTGATAGGTACTTGTGGTTCTATATATGAGGTCTTATTCCAATCATGTTTTAATCTGAGTTGTTTCCTTCCCTTTCATTAGTTACTTTTACGCATATTTTTACGACCATTTGAGGATTTTCCATCCATTCTCCAAACCAGAAAATTGGGGTTGGGGGCAGACGGGTTAAGGTTTGATTTATCACTTTTATTGTTGACAGACTTTATATATATATTTGAAGTTAAATCAAAACGGTTTTTAAAATACCCAAGGATCTGGTGAAAATAGTCAGTTCCATATCCAGAGCCATAATACTTTTTCCTGCATTTGGTGATGGTATGAATAAGAGAGTTCTAAACCTAGTAACTCTGCATATATGATCTGAGTTTGGATCACTTTGACTGTTAATTTGCAATATATTGAGTATTCTCTTTGATCCTTCAATCGGTTTTTCTTGGGTCTGTTTAGCTATTAAAGTTGGTCAATTGTCACAAATTTGACACATAAAAGTTATTTTCATTATTCTCTTATTTGATCACCTGTTTGTTTTAAAATTTTGTTGTTTGGATATTCTCTTCCCCTGATTATATGAACATTAAGCTGGAATGTTCTTGATATACACATGAGAAGACTTCTTTTTTGGCATCTATCAATTGGAAGCTTCATTTACATGTCAAATTGCCATGATGTATTTTTTTCTTGACAAACTCTGTTGTTTTTTGATCGGGGCCTGTTTCTATACTGATACAGGAAGGATCCGAATCACAAGCGAACAGTTATTGCCTGCTTTATACAAGCAGTTTACTTGCTTGAACTTGATAGGCAAGAGAACAGGACAGAAGAAAATGCTCTTGCTCCACAATGGTGGTTACCCTTTAGGTACAAGCTGAGCCAGACATTGATGGACGAAAGAGATGGATCCATTTATGGTGCTGTACTAGAGTGGGATCGTTCCGCAGCAATGGCTGATTTGGTTCTAATCAGACCCAGTGGAGCACCAAAAGCTGTTCTAGCTCTTCGAGGAACATTACTCAAGAGCCCAACAATCAGGAGGGATATTGAGGATGACCTTCGCTTCTTAGCTTGGGAAAGCTTGAAGGGTTCTGTGAGATTTAAGGGAGCTCTGGAGGCATTAAAATCAGTTGTTACAAGATATGGAAGCAACAATGTATGTGTAGCGGGTCATTCCTTAGGGGCTGGCTTCTCCCTTCAAGTGGGAAAAGCATTAGCTAAGGAAGGAATATATGTAGAAACCCATTTATTTAACCCGCCTTCTGTTTCATTGGCTATGAGCTTTAGAAATATCGGAGAAAAAGCAGGCTTTGCTTGGAACAGATTGAAATCAATGCTTCCTTCAAGTAGTCAAATTCTGGCCACTAGCGAAGAGGGAGAGAAGACTTCTTCGGGGGGATTGAAGAACTGGGTATCCCATTTTTATGGCGATAAAACTTCTGCAGAATTGAAAAAATGGGTGCCTCATTTGTATGTTAATAATAGTGACTATATCTGTTGCTATTATACCAATCCTGATGGCAGAGAAGTAAACAATGGTGGCAACAAAGAGAATGCAGTTCCTATAACTGGGCAAGCTGCGGCAAAGCTGTTTGTTATGTCCAAGGGGAAACAAAAGTTTCTTGAGGCTCACGGGTTAGAGCAATGGTGGTCGGATGACTTGGAACTTCAAATGTCTCTCCAGAACAGCAAGCTGATAAGCAGGCAGCTGCAGTCCTTGTATAGTCTCCCAGCTCCGCAAAAAACACCACTACAACACCTGAGATGAAAGAAGGTCACTGTTTGCTATAAATAACTCATTTTCAATACTGAATCTATATTCATACAATCATTCCGGTGCATGTAATCTGTAAACATCGTTTGATTAAACTGGCTTTTTCGCCTTGTTATCCCTATATATTATCGCTCAAATCAGCACTAATACTATACCATTCTTCAATCTTCCGGTACTGCTCTTCATCATTCTTCAATCTTCTGGTACTGCTCTTCATATCTGATCTTATTTTTCAGTAAAATTGTAAGCATTAGCAAGTGGTGGTTGGATACAACTGTGAAAATTGAAATAGTTTTGGCTGCATATGTCTGCTAACATTTGAAAAAACTGTTTTCTTTAGAAAAGCATATAAAATTGAGAAAGAAGTAAGAAGTTGGCTCATATGTTTTAGTGTTGGCTTGATTCCGTGGACAAAACCCTTTTTGCTTGTACTTTTATTAGTTGCCTAGGTTCGGCTTCTCATGATCATATGCTTTAAACGCAGTTGAACTCTGTGAATGTTCAATTTGATAAAGAGCGGAAAGTGATGTGTTTGTTGAAAATATTAGATTGTTGTCTTGCAATCCAAGAATAACCTCTTTTTCTCATGCACACTTGGGAGCTGGGAGAGCTAAGAAAGCTTTGAGTTCTAATAATTGTGATAGGTTTCTGGGAGAGCTCCTTTCCAGATTGGTTGCTGGAATTGTTTCTGGTGGATTATTCTGTTTGTAGTTTCTGTAATGGTTGATTAATGAATTTACTTGTTTTTTTTTTTACAAAAATCATTGCTTTGAATTTTTTTTTTGGGGGTTGACTTATATAACTCTTGAACAAAAGAATAAGAATCAAAACTCAACTTGTAAAAGAAAATTTTTCAATATTCTACACAATTACCGTATCATTACTCAACTTGAGATCGATAATTCATTAAATATTTCCCAATATTAAATAGCGGATATGCTTCTTTTTGTTCTTGGGATATGCTTTTTCTTTATTTTTAGGGCTAATTGCACAAACTTTCCCTGAGGTTTGAAAAATATTACACATATGTCAGTTTTGGACATATGCTCACAAACTCCCATTGAACTTCGAAAAATATTGCAGAGACATCCCCTACTGTTAACTATATACGGTTAATTCCTAACGCCTGGGGGTAATATGGTCTTTTTGACCAAAAAAAAATTTGAAAAAAAAATATATGATTAATTATTTAATTTTAATATATTTTTTTTAAAGATTTAGTTCGTGGAGAAATCTCCACTCTCCATCTCATTGGAGAATGGAGATGGAGATTAGCTCCATCTCCATGGTATATATTACAAGTTTTAAAAATAAAATAAGAAAATTTTAGACTTTTTACATATTTGACTGAGTTTTTCTCTGGTAGTCATATAACTGTGAGCATACTTATAACACACTTATCCATCTCATCATTTTTTGTCAGAAAAAGCAATGCAATTAGGTCAAATAATGCTTACATGGCAAAAAGTGATGAGATGGATAAGTGTGCTATAAGTATGCTCACAGTTATATGTCTACCAGAGAAAAACTCATATTTGACCATTGACTGTTAGAACTTAACAGATCCCAAGTAACGGTAGGGGATGTTCATACAAGATTTATCAAACGTCAGGTATATTTTCTGTCGCTATAGTTAAAATTGCCATATCCATGTAATATTTTCAAACCTCGGGGGACGTTTGTGTAAATGGCCTATTTTTTTTAACTCAATCCGAACCATCCATTACACATTTACACGAGTTATGGCCCAATTAACCCATTAATTTATAGATTTGTCAATTACCTATTTAAATTGTCCAAAAAAAAAAAAAACAATAAATTGTCAAATTACCTATTTTTATAATGTCACCCTAAACTTGAATTTCTGACTCTGTCACTATATGCAATATTAAAATTTGACATTTTTTCTATAGATGTATTTCATTTTTCTTATCATCTTTGTTAAATAATAATAATAATAATAATAATAATAATAATAATAATCAAAATTCATTAAATTTCATCATGATGTGGTATCCTGCACATTTAATGATTTTTGAGCTTGCTTTACATATGCATGGTGATGGTATACGCTGCTGCATTTTTCCTTGGAAGAACAAGAACCCGTTGACATCCAGGCTGTTGAAATAATATTGCTCTCGATCTGTCGTCTAATTAATAAACACTATTTATGATGTACAATTATTTATTTTGATTTTGATGTTGAAAGTAATATTTTCTTCCATTAGAATATCTTCTGCTATAATTTTTACACCATGGAAAACAATTACATGCAATTTCAGCTATATATGAATATGAATATTAATATCTTTATGGCATATATATATATATATATATGGGTGCAATTTAATTTGTTTTTCTTCATCTTGTATTGGAAGGAAAACTTGAATTAATTCATATTTGCCCATGAAAATAGCTCGTAGTCATATACGCTGACCTCCGGTTGATAATTATGACGATGACGATCAACATGTACATCATCTAGAAGCCATGACTCGATTTCTTGATACGCAAGCCAATCCCAGCTGCTGTACTGCTCGTTCATTGATGATGATGATGATGATATTTCATTCAATTGCACCCGGCACCCGTTCTCTGCTTCCAAGGACGACAACATGTTAACGTTAATGTCGCATAGCTGATCAAACGAATGATCATTATCAACAGAAGCCTCAAAAGAAGAAGAATTAGCCTCTTCCGCGCTGCAATTAGTATTACTTTGTTGTGGCTGCTGATGATCTCCACCGTGAATGTGATGATCATCTTCGACATGTAGAACAACCTCCGTTCGATCAAGAGGTGATGATTGGGATGATGGCGGAAGTGATAATGATGATGATGAGGTTGCATTAATATTTCCAGTGAGTTGTTGAACGAGGCTCTTGAAGTTGGAGGTGTCTGTTATGTACACCTTTGGCCGCAACACTTTTATCAAATGGTTGAGTTGTTGCTTCTTCGAACAATTCTCATTCTTGCCTCCCTCTTTAACACAACTCACTGCTTTTCTCTTCATAATTAATTATTCAATCAAATCTATCTTCAGATCCGATGAGATCTTCTGATCTACTCTCCCTATCTATATATACATTAACTACTCAAATATTGAAATTGATGGGTCTGACTATATAATTAAGTTGGCTGAAAACAATAAAACATGACAAAATTAAGCAAATTATGAAGATGCTCAAGATCATGCCGTTTCTGCAATATATTAGGCTAGCTAGCCGCTAGCTTCAAGAACCACAATAAGAGTCCACACGCATTTCTACAAAATGCTCGTATTTGTAGTTACATGGAACATGTAAAAAGTCTGGTCAAATGATGAAAGTAAATAACAATAAAATATATGGAGGAATTGAAGGGTGTGGTGGAGCTGTAGTTAATTGGGGATTTGGGGTTCAAAGGGTCGTCATTTTGTCTTTTGCAGTATCATATCCAAGTTAGGAGATATTTTCAGAGAATATATATATATATTATATATATAATTCAAATGAAAGAATAATATATGTTTTAATTTAATTATAATTAAGACTAGCACGTCATAGGTTTCGTTATTTAACCTGATATCTTGCTTTTATTTATACTTAATCCAACTTTGGCTATCACCCAACCAGTTGACTACATGCATGGATTTGAGTTTGAGTCTATCATGTTAATTCGCAAAAAAAATTTATATAAAAAAAATTGATTAGTTTCTACATGTTTGAATTGATCATTGAGTATAATTGTTAGATTTTTTATCCCAATCTGATCTGATGGTTGGGGTGGCATTAAAAAAAATAAAATGAAATGAAAAATAAGAGAATTTATTAATAAAACTTTGTATCCTAATTACTTATAATATTAAATCTAAATAATTTGTCACGTCACCTTTTAATTAAGTTAAACTAAATTAAAATAATAAAATTAAATCATTTTGGTAATTAGAATATAAAACAGATTAAGATTGAGACTACCATTATTGAGTAATACAAAGGAATATGAGCATGATAGATAGGATTAAAAAAAAAAAAGGGAATATATATAAAGTTGTTTTTTTATTTTATTTATTTATTATTATTATTTTTTTTAAGGTATCTATCTAGATTTGAAGTTTTTTGCCATTGGTAGGATTCGAACCGCTGACTTAGGAGTCATTTACCCAAGCTCTAAGCTCGTCTATCTACTAGTTAAACTACGTCCCTAGGGACCACAAAAAAAGACAAAGTATTTCCATTGGTTTACTTATAATAAAATTCATTGTTTTGGTACATAAGTTCCTATAAAAAATAAATGGAATTACTAAACTTCCAAAAATGATGGCTGCCCATTAAAAAGACAAGGTATTTCTATTGGTTTACTTAGTTTTGACATTAACATTGATTCTACCGTTGTTACTGCTACTGTTGAGAGATCATTTTCAACTATAAATATTATAAAAACTTGACTGCGCAACAGGATGGGAGATCAATGGATGAATGATAATTTAGTTGTTTATATAGAAATGGCATATCTGATGGCATTGATAATGAGACTGTTATGCAACATTTTCAAAAGATGAAACCATGCCGAGGACAATTGTAAATATGTTTGTTGAAAAATTATATGAATCTATATGTTCCAACTTTTTGTTTACTCAAATTTTTTGTTTAGCCTAGTGTATCTTGTAAACTTGGGATGTTTCATTTTCGATCAATGCACTTTAAATTGTTTTGCGAATCAAATGTGAACCAAACAAGACTAAACTGATGCGTTACTTCTTGGAGACATGGGATAACTATGGAATAAAAGTAGAGAATAAACTGATGCTTCTTTTATTAGGTCAAAAAGCATACTGCTCAACGTGAGAAGATGCACACTTATATACATCCACTAATTAGAGTCCTACCTAAATTAAACTTCCTAGATATTAAAACAGAAATAAAACTCTAGGAGATAAGGATAACTCTCCTAAAGATAACTCTCATACTAACAATAATTATCTAAATATAATAGTAGTTTAAATTTACTTCAACTCCCCCCCCCCCCCCCCCCCCCCCCTCAAGCTGGGTGGTAAATATCGACCATCCCTAGTTTGGAAGTAAATTTATCCCCCCCCCCCCCCCCCCCCCCCCCCCCCCCCCCCCCCCTCAAGCTGGGTGGTAAATATCGACCATCCCTAGTTTGGAAGTAAATTTATCAAATATAACTCTAGGATGTGCCTTTGTAAGAATGTCAGCTGTCTGAAGAGAAGTAGGTGTATACTCCACTGTGATGGATTTATCTTCTATCTTCTCTCTGATGAAGTGTCTGTCAATATCCACATGCTTGATACGATCATGATACACCAGGTTCTTTGCGATAGGGATGGTAGCTTGATTATCACACAAAAACTTGACTGAACTCTCAAGCGGTAGGCCCATTTCTTTCAACAACAACTTCAGCCACAATCCTTCACAAACTTCATGTGCCATTGCCCTTAATTCAGCTTCGGCGTTACTTCTTGAAACCACTGTCTGCTTCTTACTTCTCCATGTGACAAGGTTTCCCCACAAAAACGTGCAATACCCTGATGTGGACCTTCTGTCAGTTATAGAACCTGCCTAATCTGTATCTGAGTAAATCTCCAGTCCCCGGTTAACACCCTTTTCAAAAAACAGCCCCTTCCCAGGTGACATTTTAAGGTACCTTAGAATTCTAAACACTACAGTCATGTGTTCTTCTTTAGAATCATTCATAAACCGACTAACTGTGCTCACCAAAAAACTAATATCTGGTCGAGTATGAGAGAGGTAGATGAGTTTCCCAGCTAGCCTTTGGTACCTACCCTTGTCCACGGGTGGACTCTCTTGGATTGAACCTAACTTGGTTGTGTGGTCCAAGGGTGTCTCAGCTGGTTTACAATCCGACATCCTTGTCTTTTCAAGTAAGTCTAAAACATACTTCCGTTGTGAAACTGAAATACCTTTCTTGGAACGTGCAACTTCCATTCCCAAGAAGTACCTCTAATTTTTCAAGTCCTTCACTTCAAACTCCTTTGCCAAAAAACCTTTCAACTTTTGAATTTCTCCTTCATTGTTACCTATAATAACAATATCGTCTACATACACAATAAGGGCAGTTATATCACCACAAGGAGTATGCTTTAAAAATAAGGTATGATCAGACTGGCATTGTACATAACCATATCGTTTCATTGCCCTTGTAAACTTACCAAACCATGCATGAGGTGACTATTTAAGTCCATACAAGGACTTTTGAAGCTTGCACACACTTCTTTTATCTTTTGGTTCAAACCTTGGAGGAAATTCCATGAAAACTTCTTCTTCTAAGTTGCCATTTAGGAAGGCATTCTTGATGTCTAGTTGATACAATGGCCAATCAAGGTTTGCAGCAAGAGATAACAGTACTCGAATTGTATTGAATTTTGCTACATGGGCAAATGTCTCTTGATAGTCAATGCCATATGCCTGAGTGTAGCCTTTAGCGACCAGTCTTGCTTTCAACCTCTCAACACTTCCATCTGTCTTGTTTTTCAATGTAAAAATCCACCGACATCCCACGGTCTTCTTTCCATCCGGCAACCGTGAAATCTCCCAAGTTTGGTTCTTTTCTAATGCATTTAACTCTTCTAACACTGTTGCTTTCCATTCAGGTCTGCTCATAGCCTCTTGGATGCTGTTTGGAACCTGAATCTTAGACAATTTGGCAGTGAAAGTCTGAAATTTGGGAGATAATTTATCATATGAAACAAATCTGCTGATAGGATACAAGGGTCTGTCCCTACACTCTCTAAAACCCTTCCTTTTAGCAATAGGTAGGTCTAAAGGAGATTGCTCAGCAGTAGAGGTGTTGCTGCCTTCTTCCGAGTTAGTTTTTGAGTCAATTTCTGAACTTGGACTGGTAGGTTGGAGCGGTTGACAGTGTTGGTCCTCTATCCGGTTTTATGTCTCCATTTGTTCTTTTTTCTCCCGGAATAAACAAGTAAATCAGGGGCTGGTTAGGGGTATGTTTGGGACTCAATGTGGCTCAGTTTTTCAGTTGGTTTGGGGTCAGTTTGTGACTCAATTTGGCTTGGTTTTTCAGCTGGTTTGGAGTTAGTTTATATTGATATTAAGTGAGGATTATAGCTGTCTATTTCCTCTACAATAGAAGAAGTGGTTTCAGACTGTTTATCACTCGAGTATTTGTTATAAAACTGAAATTCTAACTTACTCTCCTACCCCAAATGAATTTTGGTCTTCGAGTAGTAAAGACTATTCTCCATAAAAGTAACATTCTTGGAGATGAAGTACCGTTTAAGAGTTGGAAAGTAGCATTTGTAACCTTTCCGGGTAGGAGAATAACCAAGAAAGATACATTTAAGAGATCTAGGTTGAAGTTTGCTAGGATTCTGTTGGTGGACAAACACAATGCAACCAAATATTTTGACAGGGATTCTGGTGATAAGTCTAGTATGAGGATAGACTCCTAATAGGATCTCACAAGAGTTTGGAACTCAAGGACTCTGGATGACATTCTGTTAATGCGATAAGCTGCAGTTAAAACTACTTCACCCTAAAAATGGTAGGGAACATTTGTAGTATACATCAAGGCTCTAGCAACATCTAACAGGTGTCTGTTTTTCCTTTATGATACACCATTTTGTTGTGATGTATTAGGATAGGAACTCTGATGGATTATACCCTCACTAGATAAATACCTATTCAGGATATTGTTGAAGTATTCTCTCCCATTATCGGTCCGAAAGATTTTAATGGTGGTTTGAAATTGAGTCTTTATTATATTGTGAAAATGTTTAAAGATCTCTCTCACCTCTGACTTTTCTTTCATTAAGAATACCCAGGTCAACCTAGTGTGGTCATCTATAAAGGAGACAAATCACCTGTCACCACTTATATTATTAATCCTAGAAGGTCCCCATACATTACTATGTATTATAGAAAATGGTTTTGACATTTTGTAGGTTTGAGATTGGAAGTTTTATCTGGGTTGTTTAGACAAATGACAAATTTCACACTGGAAATCTCTTGGATTTTTATTAGTGAACAAATCTAGAAACAATTTTTTCAAGCTGACAAAATTCAAATGTCCTAAGCGGTAGTGCCACAACTGTATGGAATATTTATTATTCCTAACAACATTGAGACTAGTAACAGTAGAAGTATTTCCAAAGTGTGATGGCTTTTCTGATTCAACTTGCTTTAGGAGATAGAGACTGGAATTGAGTCTAGCACTGCCAATCGTCCTCCTTGAGTCTGAGTCCTGAAATTCACAGAAATTAGGAAAAAATTTAGTAGTGCAATTTAGGTCATGAATAAGTTTGCTGATTGACAAAATTACAATCTAATGAAGGGACAAATAACACAGAATGTAAGGTGAGTTCTTCTGAGATACTGATTGCCCATGTACCAAGAACCTTAGAAAGGGATCCATCTGCTATTCTTACTGACAAGTTTCATTAGGAGTATAATTAAAAAGAATCTTTGCATTGCCAGTCATGTGATCTGAGGTTCCTAAGTCAACAATCCAGGAAGTCTTCTTCTCACTATTAATTGATAATGCAATAAAAAACTACATTTGTGATCTACACTCCCTGATCCGATCACCGAACCTGCTGTAATAGGGGTTGAAATTTGATTCAACAACTGTTTGAGCATGTCCAATTTATCTCGGCTGAAAGGGGCAAATTCGGTTTGAGGGCTTTCTTCATTGCTACCAATCACTGCATTGCCTCTCCTCTCATGATCAGTTCTAGGCTTCTAGTCGGTTGGTTTGCCATGAATTTTTCAACACTTCTCTTTCACATGTCCCGACCTTTTGCAATGGTCACACTAAGGTCTCGCCCTCCTTAATCTGATATCATTTTGTGAATTGTGGATAGCTAAGGCTGATCCTTTAGCAGTATGTGTATCTCCCTTAGCGACACCACCCATCACACTTTCTTCTTACTTTCTTCTCGTCAGACCTCGGTAAAGACTTCTTGAATTTTTGGCATGGGTTTAATACTTAGAATTCGGCCTCTTACATCATCCAAGTCGTTGTTCAAACCAAATAGGAATCGAAAGATCCGTTTCTTCTCAATGATCTCCTTGTATCGTGCAGTATCATTAGCACACTTCCATTCGTAGGTCTCAAAGATATCTAGTTGCTGTCACTGTCGTGTATGGGCACTGAAATATTATGTGACAGTGAGATCCCCTTGTCGTTGATTATGGAGTGCACTCTCAATTCCAAAGAGTTCAGAGGTGTTGTCAGTGCTTGAGTATGTCTCCTTGGTTGCCAACCAGATATCACTTGCTGTCTCATAAAGTAAAAAAATTTCGCCAATCTCATTGGTCATGGAATTCACTAACCACGACATTACCATACTATTTTCAGTAATCCATAGTTTCCGATTTGGATCAGTTGCTTCAGGTGATGAAGTTGCTCATGTTAAATAATCCTCCTTGCCCTTGCCGCGGATGAACAACATGACTAATTGGGACCATTGGAGGTAGTTGTTTCCATTCAACTTGTGACTTGTGATATGGAAGTGATAATTGGTGGTTGAATCAGATCCACCAGAACCTCCAAAATGAGCATTAGAGACTTGCTCGGAGGTGGAAGAGGTTGGTGTGCTTGGTGTGGCCATCCCACCATATTTAGTCATGTAGGTTCTTTTACCTTTATGGATCAATGCTCTGGTACCATATGGAATAAAAGTAGAGAATAAACTGCTGCTTCTTTTATTAGGTCAAAAAGCATACTGCTCAACGTGAGAAGATGCACACGTATATACATCCACTAATTAGAGTCCTACCTAAATTAAACTTCCTAGATATTAAGATAGAAGTAAAACTCTAGGAGATAAGGATAACTCTCCTAAAGATAACTCTCCTACTAACAATAATTATCTAAATATAATAGTAGTTTAAATTTACTTCAACAATAACGCTTGGAAGTTGAAGGTGGTGTTTAAGGGAGGTTAAAGATCGAAGAAGAAGTGAAGAAACGGATTCTGAAAGGAAGCGCGGTACGGACCGCAGTGCAGACAAGGCGCGTGGACTGCGGCACATGAAGCGTTCAATTCCAAAGGATCAAGCGCGGTATAGACTGGGCGGAGGCAAGAGACACAGACCACGGTATCCGGAGTGGTTGATTCCAGAAGTGTTTCACGATGTAGGAAGCGGGGTGCACATCACGACTCATATGGTGGAGACAATGTATTTTGTTGAGAACAGGAATGTTGCGCAAAAAAGGAAAGGTTCTCTTTTTAGAAGTTCTTGTGCTTGAAGGAAAGGGATTTAACGAGTATAAATAGAACCTTATAATTAGGTTTAAGGATTTGGAGCAAAAGAACACCATGTAACATCAGAGATAGTGTGGTGAGATCAAGGGAGACCCATGAGAATATTCGGGGAGGGATCCAAAGGAATATCAGTGGATAAAGTATGTGATCAATGGGTGATATTCATGGGAGACCTAAGGGATATTGTGGGTGTGGGTGGGGGTGGTTCTTGGTGAGGATCTTATGAGCATGGTTTGGGGTTAGGTGTGAGAGAGAATCCTGAATTATATGGTTGTAACAATTTATCATATAGTGGAACTTTCTCTGTCGTCCTGACGGCCCGTGATTTTTTACCCGATTTAGGTTTTTCACATATATCTTATGTTGTGATTGATTTATTTTCTCTCATCTATTTTTCTGTTATATTGATGTTATTAATTGATATAAGTTATGGGCGAGTATTAGGCACGACGTTTCCGCATTCATCGTTCAGAATCCACCCACCCCCCCCCCAAAAAAAAAAAAAAAAAAAAAAAAAAAAAAGAAATCCCCGACTCCATCCCTAAGTGTATTTATAGGTGTGATAAGGCGTTGCCCTAATCCTTAATGTGCAAGTAAAGGATTGATGAGAATGTATCCTTTTGCAGGATTCTGATGAGATCATATCTGTGCAATATTCTGATTTGCATGCCTGTTTGGGAGTTAATTTCCTTATAATGATCAATCTCCTTGATTCTAGGAATTTATTTCCCGTAGGAGATTTGGAGTGATTGTGATTGAGATTCCTTGAATTGGGGAATTGCTCCCTATTTGGAAGTCTTTGATTTGGAGAACAATTGTTAAATTTCCTTGTTGGCATTGGCTTGGAGAGATAAATCTGAGATTCTATATATGGTGTGATCTTTGTTTGAGATTGCGTATTTGACAAAGATTGCTTACTTGGTCTAAGCCTATCGAGTAGGTTGGAACTGCTGAATAGAATGGCTCTAGCAAACAAGTCATTTTTGGCGAATAGACCTTGTTGGGCGAGTGGACTTTGCTTATATTTGTTGCTCTCATGTTTCTGCCACGTGTTGTGTGTTGATCCATTGATGAAGTGGACCATCATTGACTTTCTGATGACAAGGATCGATATGTTTCGTAATTCCCGCTGTTTTTACTGATGTGTCAAGCTGATCAAAAATACCCCTAACAACATTTATGTCATTTTGACTATATTCTTGATTATTGTCCTTTTTTTTAATGGAAATTCCATAAAACAAAAAAGGTTACAACTGATTTGGATAATCACCCAAAACAACCAAAACTACGCAAGGCCACTCCTCAATCCACACCTTGTCACAGTATCACACTCATCAGATAAGCTTAGCTTATCAAGGTTCACCACCCCTAAAACCAGAGACCCCTATTTCCCTTGCTATTCGAGTCTGACATCGAAATATTCGTAATTAACCTATCCAAATGAAGTGCAAACACTTCGAATAATATACCGTTGAAAATGTACAGATGTCTAGTTTTACATGGTGTTTTTAAAAGTGGAAATGGTGGGAAATGTCACCTTTTTAAAGTGGTTTTGTAAGAAAGTCACCACTTTAATAACTTAAGTTTAAAAGACACCTATTATGGTGAACGGACAATAATGCCCTTACATTACACACATTCTCTTACTTTGAAGTTTTTTTTTTTTTTTTTTTTCATTTTCTTCATAGACAGACCTCCAATGGAGGTTAAACATTATTGGATAATTAGTTTAATGACGCTACGCAGACGCATTTTTGGTTTTGGTTTTGGTTTTGGTTAGGGTTTTAATTTATTAAAATTTGTGTAGAAGATGATGAAGATCTGGGAATTTTGAACTGATTGAAAAGACTCGGAGAGTATTTACAAAGTCTCGGAGCCATAGTTAAAAGGTTCGGAGACTATTTACAAAGTCTCGGAGCCAGTGTTAAAAGGCTCGGAAAAGTCTCGGAGATCCAAAATTAACAAAAAAAAGTTGATGGTTAAAAAGGCTTGGAAAAGGCTCGGAGACTATTTACAAAGTCTCGGATAGTGTATGAAAAGTCTCGGAGAATTGGTGAAAAGGCTCGAATACAATATTAAAAGTCTTTGTTCGAGACTTTTTGAATCTCCGAGACTTTTAACATTGTATTCGAGCTTTTTCAACAGTTCTCCGAGACTTTTCATACACTGTCCGAGACTTTGTAAATAGTCTCCGAGACTTTGTAAATAGTCTTCGAGCCTTTTTAACCATCAGCTTTTTTTTGTTAATTTTGGATCTTCGAGACTTTTCTGAGCCTTTTAACACTGGCTCCGAGCTTTTGTAAATAGTCTCCGAGCCTTTTCCAAGCCTTTTTAACCATCAACTTTTTTTTGTTAATTTTGGATCTCCGAGACTTTTTCGAGCCTTTTTCCGAGCATTTTAACACTAGCTCCGAGACTTTGTAAATGGTCTCCGAGCCTTTTCCAAGCCTTTTTAACCATCAACTTTTTTTTGTTAATTTTGGATCTCCGAGACTTTTCCGAGCCTTTTAACACTGGCTCCGAGACTTTGTAAATAGTCTCCGAGCCTTTTCAATTTGTCCCCGAACCTTTTCAATTAGATTCAAAATTCATACAACCAGTTTAAGATTGTTGTTTTGATGTGGTTTTTGTTGTTCACCGTGAGTTCGCTGGTGAGTTCGCCGTGAAGTTTTCAGGAGTATTTCTTGCAACCGATGTTTTCTCTCTCTCTGTCAACTGTTTTCTCTTTAGGTTTGAAAAGACATAAACTGACAAAATAAGGGTATTTTTGTCTGGTCACTTAAATATGTGCCTTTTAAACTTGAATTAGTAAAGTGGTGATATTCTTACAAGAACTGCCCCAAATAGTGACAAAAAAATTTTGAACCCAAAAGCTTTTTAAAACTCATTTTAAAAGACCACACAAAAAGATATGATTAAAAAACTCAACAAATGTCAGTTTTAAAAACTCTTAATCTTTGAAAAATATTTTCGAAACTACACAAAAATTCAATGAATGAACTTTCCACAACTTAAACTTGAAACTCACATGCAAACAAACAATATGGACATCTCAAAAATGCAATGCATGATATGTATGTGTGTGTGATCACCATATCATTATCTCAATTATTTATAGTTTAGGTTCCAAGAACCTTACCTTTCAAAATTCCACTTGAGATTAGTCTCAACACGTGTTTGATCCTTCAAGATTTTCAAGATGACCTCATCAAGCACCTAAGCTAAAATTACATTAAAGAATATTTTATTCACAAAATAAAGTCAACAAATCTTATTGACTTTACATACCCCGTTATAGAAATTTCGTTCTCAAAATTTTACTAACGTACCTCAGACCTCAAACCTTAAACAACCGTGGTAACTTCTTTTGGGTGAAACAATCAAGCCTCAATAACAAATCCGAATATTACATTATGAGCTTGTTAATTTTACTTTTAAATTAAACTCTTGATCGTGCTTATGTTGATCGTGCATGAATCTTTTGTTGATAGTCTTTTTAAGTTTTTTTACTAGAAATTTATGAAGGAAAAAAAGAGGCCATTTTCCTAGAGTGGATGTTCATGATTTTGATGTGTAAATATGATTGTTGGGGATTTCACCAAAATATTTAGCTTGCATGACCTTTTGTCAACATTTTGCTTAATTTCCCTAAAATTAATTTCAATTTTGATGTATTTGCATTTTCGCATTGCATGTTTCTTTCGTACTTTCTTTTGCATTTTTTTTCTTTCTTTCTTTTGTTAGTGTTTTTATTGAAAATATGCATTTTGCCAGTTACTGTATCCCAATGACTAGGTGTATTTTTTTCTTTTAATTAATAAAAAAAAAATCCATATCGTTGAGATTCAATTAAGAAAATTTATTCTACCCAACATCCCCACTTGATTCTCAGTTACTCAACAAAAGAAGCACTTTCTTAAAACAATGAAAATGTGATTTTAGAAGGCCCAAAACCTTTTTACCGACGTCTCTGCCCATTTTCAATAAAGTTGACCAGGCCGCCACTAGTCAACATCAAAATTTTACTTGAAAAAAAGTTTCCGTTCACTCATATTCGAAATAGCAATTCAATAATCGTTTAACTTCACCTACACTTTCGAATTTATATGATTTCCAAGCTCTAACATTTCTTCAGTTACAAGTTCTTATGGCCTTGCTACAAACTATATTCTTATGGCTTCTTAATTTCATCACAAAAACTCTAGCTTGTTCGTAGCTGTTGGGTTTGCTTTAGCCAACAAAAACAAACTCTCCGGCCAGTTTATATACATACAGGCAATGCAATTAATGCTAGAAATTCGGGACATGAGTTGAGTTGATTTTAGAAGTTTAAATTTTGCTTGTTAATTGTTATTGCAATCAGCCATGGTGATGTACTATATATAAATCTGCAATTAATTTAATTAGAATTCACAATCTCAATCAATAGACATATTTGATCATATCACTCGGCCAACATCATCCTATTATTGTGCAAACACTTGGTATAAAAGTCTTAGGAGAAATTTATATTAAAAATATTTATAATAATTTTATAGTTGTTTTAAGATACAACCGAGCAATGAATATCCTTATACTTTTGCCAAATAAACATTAAGAGACATAACCTTGCAACTTGATTAGCAGGTTATGTGAATAGTATGCTTGTTCTTCTATATGACACAACTTGATTTTAAAATTATTATAATTTATTATAATTTCTCTATAGTTTGATGTATTTTCCAAAATCCTCCTCTACTTTCATTTTTCTTCAAAAACCTTCATATACGTAGTTTCAATGAATGTCCAAAAAACCAGCATTAAAAATAGAAGGGTAAAAAGATAAATTACTAAAGTCTTAAAAAAAAAAAGAAGAAGCTATTTATCAAAATACTGTATTGGATTGGTGGTTGGGATGGAATGGTTTGTGTCCTTCTAAGAACCAGAAAAGAGTGTGGAGCATTTTATTCTATGCTATAGCTTGGTCCATTTGGGAGTGTCGTAACAAAGTGGTATTCCAAGGATCTCAAGCTAATTTAGGTTTGGTTTTGGATACAGTAAAGTTTAGAGTGTCCCTTTGGTTTAAGTATCATGGTCTTGGGTCTGAATGTGATTTAACTTTGCTTATTTTAGACCTTAAAGAAAGATGTGTTGATAGTGTGAAATCAAAAATTAAGAGGTCTGTTGCTTGGATTCCGCCGATGGGCAGTGACTTATGTTTCAACGTGGATGGTTCTTCTAGAGGCAACCTGGGTGATGCCGGAATTGGGGGAGTGCTTAGAGATTCTAATGGGAGGGTTTTATGTTTGTTTTCGCTGTATATTGGAATTGAGGACTCTAATACGGCTGAAATCCTGGCTATCCATAAAGCGTGTCTCTTGATTTCTTCTGATAATCGTTTAGCTGGTCGGAACATCTCTCTCATTAGTGATTCGAAAACAGCGGTTTCTTGGATCAAAGGTAAAGATTTTGGTTGTCTCAAGCTTGTGAACAAGATATACGACATCATGAAATGTTCTTCAAAGTTCAGCTCGGCTCTTCATTTGTTTCTTGCTAAGGGGATCGAATTCTTTGGCGGACAGTTTGGCGAAGGGGGGGTCGGGTAGAAGTGGTGACAGAATTGAATGGAGTGAGTTCTGAATTGCTGTCTGGTGGCTTTGCCTCTTGGCTGCTTGTTGGCTGCGGTCTTTCTGGTTGCGTTAATCAAAAGTAAAAACTCATCACAACATGACATTAATTTCGACCACATCCACATTTTGTTAAAATCAAAAGACACGTGAGGTCAAACAATACATGTACAGTTCGGATATCTATTCTCATAATGGAAGATAACTATTTCCACAACCCGGGAAGAAAACTCCCTACACATACTTATAAAATGCGCATAGTAGGATTTGAACCCTACTATGACACCTTTGATCATTGCCCCTAATCAAAAGTAAAAACTCATCACAACATGACATTAATTTCGACCACATCCACATTTTGTTAAAATCTAAAGACACATGAGATTAAACAATACATGTACAGTTCGGATATCTATTCTCATAACGGAAGATAACTATTTCCACAACCCGGGAAGAAAACTCCCTATACATACTTATAAAATGTGCATAGTAGGATTTGAACCCCTCACCATTTATGTGGAAGTGTAGTGCATTACCAGCTCTGTTATTAATTTAAATCTATGGATATAGAACAATTAAGATCGATCGTGAGTAACTTTCAAAAGAAGAAAGTAGACAATATTGTTTTGTAAGCACTGGTTAGTTTATACTAGGTAAAATATCTTTCTCGATCTTATACAAGTAACAAGAGTCATGGGGTTCAAAATCCACTTGCAGTTTGTTATTCATTGAAATAATTTTTTAATTTTTTTTTAAGGTTGATCATGATCATGAGTAACTATATTATATTAGGGTTTCATATTAAGGTTGTATATATGCAAATCCGGTTCAGTTTTGATATGTCCTAGACTGTGCATGGTTCTTGTTCCAAATCACATGTACAATGATCCTTCGCTTTTTCAGAAAAACAAGAACAAGAACAAGAGTAATAGTAATTAAGATCCCAAAAATTTATATATAAATATACCAGCCAGAACCAGAAATTCTATGAAACATGATAGTTGGTTCTCTCTCTCTCTCTCTATACAAAAAAAAAAAAAAAAAAGTATACTACACAGAGAAAACAACATTACACTCATAGACTCACTAATCACTGCTATACATATACATATACATATACATATACGTACGTACATGAGAGTACAATAAACAAAATTACAATAGTAATAATATATATACAACATTTATATATATATAGCAAATTACCATCCTTGATAGTTGATATCCCTCCATGGATTTCTCTTTTTGTTGTAAGGATTAAACAGGTTAAATATAAACAGTTTTAAACTACGGCGGGTAGCTCGTAATCATAAATACTGACCTCCTGCTGAATCTGAGAATAACAACCATTATAAGAAATATTAGGGGATGGCTCCATATCTAAAAGCCATGACTCAACATCATAATTATCCCAAAAGCCCCTCTCTTGTTGTTGGTGTTGGTGTTGATGTTGTTGATTCATCAATATGAATTCAGAAATTATGTCATGTTCATGATCCAGCTGGTACTCGTAGTACATCTGATCATGATCATTATATGCTGACAACTGCTTCACTTCTTCTGTATAAGAAACTGGCTGCTGCATGTTGCAGCTGCTTGTTATATGCTCATGATGAAACGAATCAACCGATGCATAATCAGACGATGTCGTGGCCTCTATGCAGCTATTGCTTTCATCTGTGTAGTGATCATCTGGGTGATCAATATCTATAATGGAGACTTTATGATGATCATGATCATGATCTAGCAGCTGTGTTTCTGGTGATGGTAACGGTGATGACGACGACGACGAAGAGATACGATCATCATGATCAATAGCAGCAGCAGCATTGAGGCCAGTTAGTTGTTGAACAAGACTCTTGAAGGTGGAAGAGTCAGTGATGTAGACTTTTGGCCGCAAAACATTGATCATGCTGTTGAATTGCTTTTTCTCATGGTGGTGATGTTGTTTATGATGATTCTTAGTTATTTTCATCACTGATTCTGGACTTTTTTTCTTTCCCATGTTTTCTTCCAAAACACTTTCTTGTTTCAGCGGATTATCCCAGGCCGGACCCATATATGATATATACTAAATGTACACACAAGTTTAATGGATAGATGGAGAACCAATAATACCAAGAGTTGAGGGTAAGTTGTGCATGGAAAAACAAAAACAAATTAACGAGTCACCATGCATTAACTAATAATTAAAGATGCTAAATATGATGTTGATCCTTCATTTAAATATTGTTTGTTTATACAAATCAATATCCACCGAACAACCTCTCTCTTAATTTCTCTCTTTTTTCCAAAGCGTGCCGCGTCATGTGAAAATGCTAAGCTTTGTATTCACATATAGCTGAGGACGTAGATGTTAGTCAATTCTTATTAGCCTTTAATTTATAATTAACTATACATTTAATATGAGATAATGCACAATTATTATTATTATTATGGGATAGAAGGTCATCTAAGGCACGCAGTTCACTATTCAGTTATTTGTCTTTTTCTCCTCCAATAATTACTATTAGGTTGCGAGCTAGAAAGGTGAGTTCATAAGGAAAAAGATCAGATCAGTAAATGATCCAAATTCAGAAAGAGAGAGACCACTGAAAATAGGTATATCATGTTAAATATTCATGAATTAATTATATTCACGGTCTCCTTAATTAATTTTTCCAAATTTGTAAAATGAAAAACAAAAATTAACCGGACAAGCCTACAAGTCTATACAACATAAAACATAATATGACATGTCATACCTTCTCACGTAAGACTTTCTCGAAAAAACAGATATATAATTAAGAGAATAAGCCAGAGAGAAAGGAAAATTCATCAAAGTTTCGACAGGATAGGTTTCACCATTAACTGACAAATTTCAAAAGGTTTATCTATTTAATAACAGTTGGAGAAGTTGAAAACAATTTTATATTTTGCCATTGAAGTTGACAGGAAAAAATAGTAAATTAAATACGAAATTGTTGGAAAGTAACTAATAGTATTATGAAATTCAATGTTGGTTTTGGAATTGTATAGGGCGGGTGACGAGGTACATTAATTCAATCACAATCAATCAAGTGTGGTTTAACATAAAAGTTTGGCTTTATTAGGCTGAAAATGATATATACACATTCCATTCCATTCCATATGTGTAATTTTTTTTTTCCAATTAAGGTCTACATCCTACAATGATCAAATCAAGGTATCTACAAAAAATTGGCAGTGGCTGTCTTGAGAAATCGAAAGGAACTTGTTCAATTTTTGTAATGGAAGCTAGCAATTCGGCTGTTGCCAGACTCTTCTGTTTGTGCCCTTCAGACAAAACTATAGGTTTTCACTATTATTCATCATCCTTTAATTAATTTCAATTAATATCTATACATGAATTAAGATCATAATTAAGAGATTATGATGATCGATCTCCTAATTAAATTGTATCTACGCCTTCAAATTAAGGAAAGGTTGTCCCGAGATTCATAGATTTATGAAACTTCAAATGGGATACTTGTAGTTTAGACAAATGTTAATATTGATATATTATATGAAACCAAAGGAAGTCGGTCAATTAATATTAACTTTTTGAATTAATTTTTTCAGGTGACAAAAATGAACTAATCTTTTGATAAGACTATAACTTGTAATTGAAGTTTTTAGAATGGATGGCGTTTCAACAATAAGCAATGTTATTGGGAGTCTTAATTAAATTTGTAAAAAAATAATTCAAATGAGGAAATAGGGGTATATAGCACTTTTTAAATTTTGAATTGTACAACTATCAAACTTTAATAACTCTTGTTTTAATAGCACCAAAAATGGAATTTGGACAAAAATACCCCTCAGCTTCTTTTCTTTTCTCTTGTGTGTCCTTCACCTCCTTCTTCCTTTTTCCAAAACCTCCATTGATGGAGCTTCAATGAAGGTGCCATCGCCGACCGGCGAGTTGACCACAAAACCACCGAGAAAACGTTCGTCGAGTGCTGATAATTGTAACCGAAGTGTTCATTTTCATTTTCGAGTTGTGTAGAGAGAGAAACGAAGCAAAACCCAAACCGTCACGAATCTTCATCGTCCGATCTATGACGATCCGTCACGAATCTGACGAAACCGATGGCGCCAACGAACTCGGCATCGTTCAATCTTCCAGATCCAACTATTTCCAGAGTCAACCGGCGCCGTCGTCGGATCGTCACTGTCACCATTGATGGAGGTCGAATAGAATAAGTCCCGAACAAACTTGAATTAAGTCTCGAAACGCATGAATAAGTCTCAAAAAATTAATGAATAAGTCTCGAAACTGTAAATAAGTCTCGAATTTTTGAGGAAAAAAATAGAAAGGAAAAGAGTAAGTGGGGGTATTTTGGTCTCATCACCTATTTTGGTGCTATTTGCACAAGCCCTCCCCCAAAAAGTACTATTTAATTTTTGAACCCATTTGTAAATTAGGGACATGTTATGATTAACAATCCTCGTCTTACGATTTGTGCTAGCTTTCACCATCTTTTTCACTTATCTACCCCATATCTAAGGTCAAACATACATTTGGGCACAATGTTTTTTTTTTTTTTTTCCCAATATACCACTTGTGGTTATGGTAACTCGAATACGGGACATTATCAGAGTAACGAGCGGTTATGGTAACTCGAATACGGGACATTATCAGAGTAACGAGCGCTCTTTAGTCTAATCTGGTTACAGAGTGCTAGTATTGGGATTTTTGCACACCAACTTAAACTATACGGTCGATTTTTCATTTAAAATTCTCTTCCAAAATGAGCACATGGGAAATTTAATTATTTTCAGACCTCTTCTTTCACGTTTAAGTAGAGCCAACCGGAAAATCATCCTTTCATAAGCAAAGCTTAATTAATTTGCTTAGCACAAAAATGCAATTTAATTATTCAATAAACTGTTTTTTCAACAGAATAATTAAGTGACATAATAACTAATAAGACAGAGAGAGCACTTGAATTCTATTTTCAAATTTTAGGAAAAAAGCAGATTCACAATTCTAGTCTTATCAAATAGGCAATACTCATCACCCTACGTGTTCCAAAAAAGATAGCAAATGGAATATAATTATTCAATAAACCGTGTGTTGACTAATCAATAAATCTTCCTTTGCATTCATTAAGTAACATTTAACAGTCACTGGAATTTTCTAAACACATTATAATTTTTTTAAAGAATTAAATGTGGCATTATGATTTATAAACCTACCTCATATAAACAATGGTAAAATTGAAAGAGTAGCAAGCATTACTAACAAAAAATTAACGAATTGTAGTATGTGTTTTGGCACGGTGGATTCTCCAAAGCAAGAATTTGAGCAGGGACCTGGACAACAAAACAAAAACATTAGCTCAACCTTTTGATGGGATGATTGTAAGATATATTAAGTTAACATATATGATATATACCTTTTATGAATTTTCCTCAATTCTCCAATCTAACTACATCTTCCTAAATACAAAGTCCTGGCAAAATCACTAGTCATCAAGGCTTCTGCGTTGAACGAGTCTTTTCAGTCAAAGAAGACCCCACTTGAAGCATTAGAGGATATACAGGGCTGAACTCTTTGTCTCCTCTTGCCCTAACCTTGGCAGCATAATCATCCAGAGTTGCTTTAATACCTTTCCATATCTGATCCTCTCCTTGAGAATCTAGCCACAATGAGTACTGCATATGTGTCAGTCTATTTCTTTGCAGGGGTGACTGCAATTCATCAGGGCCCCGAGAGTATAGATGGTGAAGTATGACACTTGGTGGCAGATCTTGAAGAAGAGGAGATGCTCCCAACTGACTTGTTTCCAAGAAAATAAGAGGTCGAAATGCTCTAAGGGCTCGATACGGTGCACCTAATTGTTCAACCGGGAAAAGGTTCTGCCCCACTGCTAATTCTAGCTCAGCCATGTCTCTAGCCATCCTCAGTTTCCCTGATTCAGACAGAGGTCTTGCAAGAGAAGCATGCCTAATGAAAAATATCAGAACCCGGGAAGCCATGCTCCGAACCAGCCTAGTGCATATGGTTTCTGCTCCTGCAGTGGTAGCATTTGCTGACGAAGGCAATAACCTAGACAGGAATTCACTACGGAAGTGAAGGATGCACGACTGCAGCACATCCATATAAGGTGAAGCATTATTGTCCATAGCAGCATCCATGCCATGCACACCAAAGTTCTGGTCATGAATTTGCAAGATGCAAGACTCAAGGCGGTCAATCATTGCTTGGAATAAAGATGTAACTGAATCACAGGCAACTCCATATATTGCACCAAGGGAGGGAGACAACACATCTGCAGCAATAGCTGGCAGTCTAGTAATCATTGATGATATACGTGTATAAATTTCTTGCAGATGTTGACACAATGCAAAGTTCTTGATTTGTGCTGAAGTTGCAGGTCCTGTTATCTGCCGTGCTTCAGGACCAGTAGATATCTGCCATCAAAATGTAATTTTATTTTTTAAAATAAAATTTCACACAACAATCACAAGCAGGAATGTCAGAAAAGCATAGAAGCAGCATCCTTGGAATAATTAAATCACATTAGCCTATCAGAAAATAAACTTCAGAGTGAATATCTATTATACAATTTCCTTCATGGAAAATAGACATGTTAAAGTTCAATAGATTGGTCAAACTGTTTAGCTTGGCTATCTAGATTTATAGGAAATAATCTCCATGACAAGTTTGATTTTCTATATCTCCCAACAAAAATTCATCCTTATATTTCATGAGAAGATAATAAAATGAAAACCTAAAACTAAAATAAATTAACAAAGATCGTTTGAAATATGAACTGTACACGTGTGGCACACAAATCTTAATTATTATTTTTCCCTTAATTTGTAGTGGTACGGTGCTATAAAGGAGGGAAAAGATGAATAAACAGGATTAGTTCCGGTTAAAGAATGAAATCTCATTAAAATAACCCATACCCACATCATCCTTCAAAATCAGCATATACTGTATCAGATAAAATAGGATTTATTGAGATGGTATTTTCCTATCATATGTTGAGTACTTAAATACCTCCATATATAAAACTTAAGACATCATTCTCAATGATAACATGGATATCTGGGATTCAATTCTCTATTTACAAATATTCCAGCACCTGTTTTTACTATGTTTGACAAAGAAATACCTGGTATTCAGCTCGTTCTGCCAACAGTATCATAACCTTGCCAATTTCGCGCAATACAAGAAGAGTCAAACGTCCATCCAACTGAACAGCCTCAATTTCTTCCTGAATGCGTGATATAATTCTTGAGATTTGTTCTTTGGAAGGAACACTTCCACGGCTAGACACTGGGAATACAGTATTCACAAGATCAGAGAGTCGACTTAAGCAGAGAGCTAAGAAAGCTGTCTGGAATATATCAATAGCAGCAACCATCTGATCTTTTCCTTCCAAACTGATAGCTGGTAAAACCCCTTTGACATTTGTATCACGAGAAATTCTTTCAAGGAGATTCTCTAGCGTGGTTAGGAGTTTTGGATACCCCATAGTAAATATCTCTTTGACAAAACTTGATGCGGTGAATGCAGACTTCATTTGGCTTGCAAAAGCCTTCACAAGTGCCTCCCAAACTCGATCAGTTAACATGGGATCACCTTCCTGATCACAGTAACAGTTAATGTAAATAGTTAAAAAGAAAGGGAATAAAGTTGAAGGAAATTAACAATAAGGCAATGATGAATGATCCATAAAAATAGCACGGCACAATCAAACAGGTGCAAGGGATTTTAAGAAAGCACTTGATAGAAGTCAAACAGAAAATGCACTGAAGCATACCCAATATTCTTTTTTAAAAAGAAAAAAGAAATATAAAAATAACCCTAATATATTCAAAAATAAATAAATTGAAAATTAACAAACATACCAGCAGACTGGTCACTAAATTAAAAAAGACTTACTTTGACTCTAAACGGAGATTATTTAACTTCAAGAAATTAGATGGAAAGTAAAAGGAAAACCAGATACCGGTTAATTTGCTCTCCTCTCCTGCAAAACTAGGGATGAGAGAGTTTATTTCACAGACGCATTTGAACAATTAAATTTTGAAATGAATATGATATACACATTCAGATCAATATTTTTGGATACAGTAAGACTAAGAGCCCTGTTCCTTGATCCATTTCATCACTACCTTCTCCGTTATTTTCTTTCTCAACCTCCCAAACAACAAGGTCCATGTGTTCCTTAATATCAACGCTTTCAAAAGGCGCTTCTTATCATAAAGGAGATTAATATGTTAGGACCAAACCTTACATTCAATTGCTGATCCTTATTTGATCTGAAATTAGATATTGTATTTCCTAGCACAGTTGAAGAAACTGAAGAATGGTTAGACACACTGGCTGAAAAACTAGAATTGCTTTCAATCTTTACAATTGATCATTTTGCAATTATAATTGCCACAAAGCTTCTAATCTTTGCAGGTGTTACTTCAATGCAACTTTGAAAAAGGCTTCTATGTAAATCTTCCCACTTTGATATGCATATCCAAGAATATTCAAGTCAAAAGTATTTAAACCCGAGGCAATCAACGATTTCAAATCTTTCCTACACGTCAATTAAGTATCTTCATCCCATGTGCCAAATATAATGCTATGCGAATGCACTTTAGCTCAAATAAGTAAACTTAATATGTATTTACTGCATGTAATAGGTGTAACAAAGAGCATTGTCCATTATGTTTTGTTTACGAAAAAACGAATTGATTGGAATGTTGTTTATAGGAGAACCAATTGCTTTAGCCCATTATTAATCATATTCAAGTATATTAGGCTTGATGCACCTTAGTTACACTATTAGTGTAAGATGGGAATGAGTTTTTTTTTATTATTGTGTCGGTCTAGTATGACTTCTAGATGGATTAGAATCCTTTATCGATTAGGATACGAGTAACTTATTAACAAGGGAGAGGCCAGGGGTTCCGTATCAATTAGAGAGGGGGAGTAGGAACCCTTTAATTATAAGTTGCTAACTTGAATCTTAACCCATAAAGGATCTAATTCAAATAGGATTCATACTACGCCCACACATAATATAAAAGTCCATACCTAGTTTCATACTAATACTGTATTTTTATATTAATAGTGTAACTAAGGTGCATCCCGCACAATAAACCAATATTGATCACAATATATAATGGGTCAAACCAGTCAACTCTCCTATAAACAGCATACCAATCAATACATTTTTTTTTCACAAATACAATACAATACATAGTGGACTGTTGTTCACTGAAATAAAATTTTCTTACATAAGATACATATTTTGGATTGATTTCATCTCTTCGTCCATGTCCTAACTTCTTCTGAATCACTCCTATTACTCCTATTATATAGTTTTGGATGTTTAATCCCAAATATCTTGTTGTCCCCTTAATTTTGGCCTCAATAATATGTGATGCTCAAACTTCACTCATATCGAATCAATGCATCTAATCCTTAGATTACAATCCAAAGAAGTAGGCACATCTAGTTTGTCACCGTCATGAAACCATGTCTCTCAAAATTTCTAAATTATAAGATTAAAACTCACCTCTAAAAGTAAGAGCAACCACCTAGACATGAAACATAGGGTTAATTTCTTAAAAGTCCAAGAAAGGAATAGGCGCAATGTAGACAAGCATTGAGGCTGAACTCAGACCAGAATTGTAAGACTCCAAGGTTTGAAAAAAGGCTTGTAGTCTTGATAAAAGGCACCAAACTTAGTACTTAACATTTATCACAATGGCAATCAAAGAACAACTATAAAAATCAATGGTTCAAAGATGATATAGGATAAGCTTTGAATTTACTAATTAAGGTTATTATACAATCAAAAATTGGTGAGCTAAAATAACAAGAGCCAATTCTTATAATGATGGTATAGAAAATACTGTGACAAGCAGAACCATCGACAATAACATGAACAGTTCCACAGTAAGAAGAAATAACTATGACAGAAAATCAGTCTAAAAGAACCACAATATGCTCTTGAATTTTACTAATCAACTCTATAATCCTAAAACCATATCAGCATATTTATAGACTTTAGTCTTACTACCTATCATAACATGACTAGGATTTCTAAACCCCAAAGAATTAGAAGTTCTTTACAGCAAACTTAATCTTAATTAATAGAAGATCATATCAAACAACTAATTATCAACCTCAACTTAGCTCACTATAATGCCGAATGGACCGTAATAACAAACTGATATAAAATTTATTAATAACCCTGCATTAATTAAAATTAAAATCGGACAAAAAAATATAAAAACTCCAATAAATACCAAGAACACTTTCCATTAGAATAAAAAGGCTTCATTGTTGTTGCAAAACTTGTGAGTTTAGCTGTAGGCTTCTGAACAGGATATTTCTTCTCTAACCTAATCATGATATAGATTTCGCATTGTACTCTTCATATACCCATTCATAGTTTTACTAGTAGCCTTGATTTGCTATAAAAGAAAGGCAAGCAGGTCATTGCATTACCAAGCAAGACAAACAAAATGAATGCTTTTTCAACGTGTAGAGAGGCACCACAACTAACCCAAACAATAGTAGTAAGGCTTATTTAGTATGAATTTTAGTCTTCTCGTGTTCCAAATAACTATGTAATAGAGAAAAAGGTTCAGTTTATTCGCTATATACCCAACTATTTCTAAAGAACATCCCGATTATCAAGTTACATTCCCCTCCTCAGATGAATAACCTCATAAAGCAGTGAAACACAGCCTTTATACTCTTTCATGAATCATGATATTGTCTCAAAACAAAGAAATATAACACTAAAAATGCCAACCACAGTTCACTCCATGGCAAATATAAGAGACTAAACATACTATAACAACCCAATTACTCAAAACATAAAAAATTGAAAAGCATTACCTGAATAACCTCATCAAGGAGCAAGACATGAGTAAAGGGGTCCCTCTTCTTGGACAAGACCCTCTGCAAGTGCCAAACGGCTACAACAATGGAATACAACTGATCCATACAAGTCCCCATCCTCTGCCACAACCCTTCCCTCGCCTTCACTCCTCCTCCAATCTGCGGAGTCCCCGTCCCTCTTATCCCTCCTGGCCCGAATCCGACACCGGCACTCCCACCGGTAATAGCCTTCATATCCAAGGCCACACTAACGCTCTTCACACCCATGTTCTTATACTTGTTAACCAAATGCTCCACAGTGACCTTCAACTCCCCCAAATTGTAAAACACTTGCAATCCAGTGCCGACTTGGGCCTGGTTCAAACCTTCCATTCCTCCTTCTAGAACTTTCATGGCTTCTTTTCGCAATTTCTCTCCTACTTCTTTCACATAAAACAGCTCCTCGTCCATCACATCGATGCCGTTCAGCTCGTATTCCTTGCACATTGTGATTATCTCGCAATGGAGCTGCGCTGCTTTCGCCAGATCTAGCTTCTCCGGCTCCGATTCCGACGCCGACATGAGATCGCGGAGCTTTTTGGACAGCCTGAGAGCGCGGATCGTGTGCTGGAGGAGCTCTGTGGTGTGGTGAAGATTGGAGAGTTGTAGGGTTTTGGATTTGATGGATTTGTAAGGATCGGAGAGCTCGGATCGGACGCGGCGGACGGACGACTGGAGGGAGGAGATGGCGGATCGGACGGTTGAGAGGGCGTGTTCGGCGTGGTTAAGAGAGGAGAGCTGGTTTAGGAGGTCGGTGTGGCGGGAGAGGACCTCGGAGCGGAGCTGGTTCTCGAGGAGGCGGATGGCGTGGTGGAGTTGCTCGGCGGTAGAGGCGGGGGAGCCGGAGGAGAGTGCGGCGGAGGAGAAGGAGGTGGAAGAGAATGAGGGGGAGAGGAAGGCGGAGAGGATGGGGTCGGCGGCGAATGCGTCCAAGGGAGAGGTGGTTGTCGTTGTTGTTGGTGTTATTGCTGTTGCTGAAGAGGGGATTTTCAAGCTGGAGAAACGCTGGAGAGGGGAGGAGCCGGAAGAGATAGGAGATTTCGGGACTGCTGCCGGTGATGCCATTGAAGAGTTGTGTTTCGTTTTCTCTGCAACTTTTTTCGAAGCTTTTTTCGACTCTTCAACTTTTTTCGACTCATCACTCATGATAGTAACTTAGAGCTCGTTTGGTGCTTTTGAAAAACCTCTGTTTTGTAAACCTCTATTCGTAAAACGTCCGCTTGCAATAGATCTACCAGAAATATGGTTTTTGTAAAAAAAAATTACAGTTATCTGGTTGTTCTATTCGGAAAAATTAAAGTTTGGGGGATTTCTGCCTCTTCGAGTTGACTTCTCTTGACTCCTGCTTACGTGGCTTTTTATGGTGATGACGTGTCTTTTATAACGATTTTTACCTATAACAGTTTTTAATTTAAATACATTTAATATTTAGTTTTATTTATTTATTATTTTTAATATTACTTATTTTATTAATTATTTAATTTTTTGATAAAAATAATTATTATTTAATTTAATAATAATATTTATTTGTTTTTTTAAAATTAATTTATAAATTACTATTATACCCTTTGGTTATATAAGCTTCTAGAACATCTGATGTTATTTTACTTTTTTACCCTCATTGACCCTTGTTGACTTGACGAAACCCTAACAGAATTGGACGGTAGGGACTGCAATCCATATTGTCAGAATAATGATAGACTGAAAATTACAATACCAAAAAACTATGGACTAAACGTAGATTAAGACAAACTACAGGGACTAAAATATAATTTTCCCTTTAATTAAGACTAACAAAACCAAACATATTAAACGAACAACATTTGATGTACCTGAAACCCCAATCTTGAAGACTTGAACCATCCCAATAGATCATACACAATGGGTTCAAGTCATATAAGAAGATCCAAATATACTAGACATTGAGATAATAATTTCTAAGTGCCGGAAGAAAAATTATAGTGCGATTGTAATAATTTTCACACCTGAAACCATAAACAAATAATTTAGAAATTACCAAACTTGCGAAATCTTATTTCTTTCATGGCAGTCGAGGCACATGATTTTCCATGTGAAATCCTATATTATTAAACTTGCCATAAATACTAAAACTAGCTAGTAACTCGTTACACTTAACAATTTATTAATAAATAAATTGGAGCTAGAATTGGAGATGATCGTGTTTAATTTTCTTTCATTGGTATGTCAAAAAAATTGCCACTTAGAGCATCTCCAATGCTAACGTGGGTTGTGAAAAAATTAGTTGCCACGTAGGATGAACATCCATTTTGTTAAAAAATCCATCTCCAATGAAACATCTCTAGTACAACTTCAAGATGAGGTGGCATCTTTTTTTTTAGAGGCTGTCAACATGACTCTCTGATTTCAGACGGTCTGTTGGACGGCCGTCTTGTTGGCCCAGTCAGCAACCACTCTTGTCTTTTACCTTATTTTGTTCAACAATTCTAAAGTATATTTAAGGAGACCAATAATAAATTGACACGTCATTAAAAACATATATGTTACAAGTGAAGCATTGGTGACCACTTTTTTATTTGGATATCTATCAAGTTTAGTTATATGCCACATATGAAGCAATTGGCTTGACAATGTTGACATATCACAATTTTTTTAAACGTAAGCCACATTACTATGGTGGCTGCCAACCTCTGTTGCCGAGTTTTTAGGAGGGTGGTGGCCCACTCCCACGTAAATTTTATTTTCTTTTGTGATTGTATTTAGTCGGTGAGAAAAAAAAAAGTGAAATGATCTATTTTTGATTTTTTTCAAGTAGTATGAGGCAGCTGAAATAAATGGATGACCACTTAACAAAATAAGTGTTGCCAACATTAGTTTTCTTGAATTTATCCATTCCCACGATAAGCTATCTCGTAAGCTGACCATTTTTTGGGTCCACAAATATCACCAACAATAACCAGTGTGTATTGTTCTTGTTCATTAGAATAAAAATTTGCACATTAAGTACTATGGTTAAGTGATATAATTATAAATAGTTAAATACCAATGGACTTGCAAATAAACTCGGAGTCATTGGTTGTGACATAAATTGTCTTTATTTATGTTAATAGGTCCTCCACATTGGGTAGCTTGTATGCATATTCCTACTCATAAATATGACTGTCAATTTGGTAGAGTCTAGGGAATTGAAGCAGGGTCTAGGGAATTTACAGAAAAAATAAATAAATTGTATATAGGTATCAAACACGTTTCATTGAATCATGAGATAGATTGTGCATGGTCGTATTAATGACATGCATACACGGTAAATAATCAATATTTGGGTATAGTAAATATAGATTATGTTAACACCAAAGTTGTAAAGTTTAATATAAGGAGGAGAGTACGGTTAAGACAATAGTTTCCATCCCCTTGATCTCTTTTATTGAACTATGTTATGATGGCCTCCATTTCTTTCATTTTTTTATGTTTTACGTAATTATTTATGACATAATAATTTTTTTTTTTGCTATATTTCAAAAGTTAATAAAAAAGATATTTTAGATAATAAGTGGTAGATAATCAAATATTTTTAAATTTTTTTTTTGATGGGATAAACTAATTAAAGGGTTGTACATATATAAATTAATGGGTGCAAATATGGACACTCCATGTTATACAGGTGCCCCCAGGAATCACATTACTGTGTTTAAACTTTCCCAAGAATCAGAAAACTTTGATTTTCTCGTACCAAACCGTCACTTAATGCAATCGCATGATTACCTCTGAAAGTGGGTAAGTTGGGTGACGCTTTGAGGTTAGTTGGGTGAGGCAAGGCCCAAGTTCAGTTGTGACAGGCAATTGTGGGTTGGACTAATTAATAATCATGTATGGGCCAGATAAAATCATGGTTCGGATTAAGCAATTCAATTTAAAAAATGAACCTTAATTGAAATTATAATAATGTAATTAATAATAAATTAAGCAGAAGAGTTGATTATCTATGCGGACCAAAATGGACCTTGTCGTTTTCTAGTTGCTTTCCAGAATCCAGAGACAATATACAAGTATACAACCTTCAACTTTCTTAAAATACAGTACTTGTAAAATCCTTAACTAATTAATTTAGGTTATACAATTTAGATGAATTATTCATCAAAAGTTGAAAAGAAGATGGAACAGCAGATGTTTTACACAAATGAACAGAAAAAACTAGAAAATAATCCAAAAGAAAAGAAGCAAAGATCATACAAATCGAGATGCTAAAGAAAAGAATAAAAACAAATAAAAGAATAGAAAGGAGAAATTAAAGAGATCAGAAGTGGCACCCGCAGCAGAGGAAGAAGAAGCAGAGAGCTGAGACAAGAACGATGGCTTCAACGACATACATGATTCTGAAGATGAAGTCGTCTATTATGTGGAAATCGACTCGCTTCCACTTGAAAGCCGACAACAACGCCTCCATGCCCACCACCTTCTTTAACGACCACGCCTTCTTCGCCATTCTATGATCAATCTCTCTGTTGATGGGGTTTTCCTGCGACTTGTGACTTGTGACTTGTGTTGAGTGGGCGTGTATCTCTCTCTCTCTCTCTCTCTCTCTCTCTCTCTCTCTCTCTATATATATATATATCCAACGAATACGATGCTTTTTAACCTTTTGGTCTTATCAACACAGCAGCACCTATATATTCCTTATTTTCCTTTATAATAATTTACAAACGGCTATAAGTTTTGGTTAATTAATACTATGATTATTGTAATGATCTTACGTGGGACCCTTAATGTTGGTTCGAGAAGTATATAGAACCAACATCATCTCGTCAATTATAAATATTATCGGACATACATGGCATGTTGTGCCCCTTGTATTTTACAAATCCAAATGAAAAGATGAATTTTGTTAAAAATATAGAATTAGAGTGCAACTGTCATTGTTAATTGTTAATTTGGGGTCATTGTAAGCATAAGGGTTTCTAAGCCAGCATTGATTTTCACTAATAATTAAAAACGACTGAATTTCCACGAGCCTTGATAATTAATAGCTGTAACGGCCTTAAACGAATTATTAAAAAGCAAATGTTGAATCAAAGTGTCCGTTGTTGCTTAGTCTTCAATTTCTTTAGTTCAAAAGCACTTTTTTTTTTTTGTTGTTGTTGTTGCTAACCGGTCAAAGTGCTTTTAACGGCTAGAGTGCTTCAACAAGGTTTTGGTCCTTTTGGCCCACATTTTAATCGGCTTCAGGTTGTATTTCTTTTCTTCCAGTTCACAGTCTAATTAATTAATCTAATGCAATATAGATGGAGATGATACCATAGAACTCATCAAGTGTCGAGACCTAGTGAAATTAATCGCTACAAGTACTGGTTCTTCTTGAAGTGATTATTTGAAGTTCAACCCTGCCCGTAGCTGTTCGTATACTCATTTAACTAAGAGTTAATTCTTTACGTAAAGGGTTCATGAGTTGATGAAAAGATCGATGAAAATGTGTAATGTGTTCATATTTTTTCTTCCTGTCAGATTTGGGCTTTTAGAGGGAATGAGAGACTACTTTGAGGAGCAAAAAAGGCTTCTCTTCTCTCAATCTGAGTTTTAGGTTCTTATAGCATCTCCAATGAGGCACCATCCACACCAAATACACCAAAAACATCAAAAATCTCTCTCCAACGTATACACCAACCCCACCAAATATATTTGGTGGATGAACAGTGTCCCACCAGGTCTTGTGGGCACTGTTCATCCACCATTTTTTTTTTCTGTTATGATGTCACATCACCATTTACTTTTCATAAAAATTATTATTTAACCCTTTTACACTTAATTTTAACAATATGTATTCCTAAAAAATATACCGTTAGAAAGATCTCAAAATGATACCCATTTTGATATATATATTACGTCATTAAAATTATTGAATATTGTATAAATTAACTAATATAAATTAATTGACATTGTATAAATATTTATTGGGAAAATATTCTTCAAAGATGCTTTTTTGGTGTAAAATTTGGTGTGATATAATAGAGATGAAAAAAATTTAGTGTAAGAAAGATGCTCTTTTTTAATGTTTTTGGTGTAATATTTAGTGTATTGGGTTAGAGATGCTCTTATTCCTTCGCCTAATTGATATTTTTCCCATAGTATTTACTAATTGTTTGCATTATGTGCCTTCTCAGTTTTTTTCTTTTCCTGTTGTTTGCTTTGGGTTTTGGTTTTGGAATATTTTCTCAAACTGTATGTGACTGTGATATATATTGTACATTGGGTGGGGTTTAATAAAGCTATAGTTTGATGGCTAATCACAATCCTCAAGCAAATGCAAATAGCAAATGATAGCTTTCAAAGCACACTAAATTTAACACTTTAAATAAAATAAAATAATGTTAGATTGTCTAAATTATTTGTTCAAAATCATGCTCAAATGATGTAACATATGAGTTGTTAAAATCTTATAAATCATAAAATTATAGTCTAAGTGATATGATATTGACAACTCATATACCATATTATTTGGACAACCTAATAAATAAAACTTTGATGGGTGCTTACGTCTATAAACCATGTTTTCTCAACTAGAATGACATGTAGACAATAAAAAGAAACTTGTCATGATTCTTCAAGAGTTATGTTTCTAAAAGAAATTTACCGGGAATTCACTATTTGCTTTAATATGGCACTAATGCCATGAGTAAAATCAACGTTGAAATTGTCACATGAAGTGAAAGTCAAATGTTTGAAAATTTTAAATTATGTTTCTGAATTTTTTTTTCTCCCTCGTTCATATCATATATGAACAATGGAGATCAATATTTTTAATTTCCTTTTTTTTATTTTTATTTTTTATTTTTTTTAAATTATTAAAGACGATATGGGTATTTAAGTCTTTTACCCTTTTAACACGGTCAATTATTAAAATTAGTAGTCAAACACTGATGGTGACCAGTGAGGCAAGTCAATGTCATTTTTCGTCAAAGTTATCTATGCTGGTAGATAAGCAAACCTAAAGTAATTATTTGTAGGACTTAAATCGTCTGTCTAAAATTGGTGTCCCAATTTATGTCTAACCAATTAAATTGGGATATATATCTACATTTATGTAAGAAGTTGAAAAAATGAAATAATTAAATGTAGACACATATCCCAATTTGGTTGGTAGACACGAATTGGGACACCAATTTTAGACAGGAGTGGTGCTATTGGCACACCCCCTACTTTGGCACACCCCCTACTGATCTATTTATGTCTCACTTGTTTAATTTTTTATTTAATTAAATAAAGTCAAATGTTTTTAGTAATTTATTTTATTTATTTACAAAACTACCCTTTTACTTATTTTTTCAAACTTAATAAACTCATTTCTAATATCTCTATCTATCTCAGATCTCTTTATCTTTGGTCTCACCTTTCATGAACGATTTTTTTTTTCTTTCTTTATTTTTTTTTTTATTTTTTTTTTTAACATCAAGCTTTATAGAAAAGGTCAGGAAGTCACAAGACAAAGAACAAGCAAACAGCCTTAAGAAAAGAGTAAAGAACAGAGCAACCCAAGACAAAACACACAAAGAGAAAAAAAAAAACGAAACAACCCATAAACAAAATGAAACAAGAAGTAAAGAGCAAGTATTTGTTTTGGTTATCATCATTTCACTCTCAGATTCTAAAAGAGTAATGAGATTAAATAATAATCAATATCTTATCCGTCTAATGCACCTCAAGTGTTTGATTTATTGTTTAAATAAGATCTAGTACAAGTATATTTAGGGTTTAAGAGTTATGGAAGAAAAAAAAAATTTCAAGAAAAGGATTATAAGTTTTTTTTTTTATTTTTTTTATTTTTTTTATTTTTTTTAAGGAATATGAGGTTTTATTAGATTTACTTTATAGAATATTTTTTTTCTTAAATTATATGTCTCTTTTAGTAATTTTGATAAAGGAAAAAAAATAATACTAAATAATTAAAAAAAATGGAACATAAATAGATTAGTAGGGGGTATGCCAATAACACCACTCTTTAGACAGATGAATTGAGTCCTTATTTGTAACTACATCCGAGTTCCAAGTTCCAATCTTGCAGCTGAATGGCCAAAAGGCCCCTAAAGTACAGCGTGGACGGCATGGATTGAGCTTCCAGAAGGCCAAGCCATAGATCATCACACAGAGGATCAAGAATTCACCATCACTATTCACTACATAAACCCCGCCAAAACCCACCTCTGATTTCGTACCAAATCAAAAGCAGTCGATCAAAGAAAATAAGGAAAATTGCTGAAGAAAAATGAGTTGTTACAGCAACCAAGAACAAGAAATGCCTTTCATCAACCACCCATCATCACCATCCGTAGAAGAAGATGGAGAAGAAGAGCTCCTTCTTCCCCAGGAGACCACCGCCGTCGACTCCCCCTCCCCCTCCGCCACCAACTGCTTTTCCCTCCTCAACCTCCACGCCTTTCCGCCCCCTTCCTCTTCCTCCTCCGCCTCCGCCCACAGCCACCTTCATTGCACCCACTGTGGTTACGACTGTGTCGGCGTCGGCGTCTCTCCTGTATCATCCCACAAACGCCCCTCGCCTGAACCCTCCTCCTCCGCCCACGACTGCGAACAACCCAAACACAAGAAACCCAACAATCCCCCATCTTTCCACGGCTTCTCCAAGATACCTCTCCCGACCCAGGACCAGCCCCTTCTCCGCCGATGCTCTTCTGTTCCACCCAACGTCGTCACCAACACTGCCACGCAGGTTTTGTTGGATCCTCCGCAATCTCCGCCTCCGCAGAACGTGGATATAGCCCGCCCGGAGACCCCATTATCGACTGTGAGAGCTTCCGCTGCGAAGTTGCCGCCTAGGGCGCCGACCCTCATGAGGTCCGTGTCGGATCCAAATCCGTCTCCGTCCAAGACGTTTTCCAATTCGTGCGGGACGATGGGAGGGTACGAGAGCCCTAATGACAAGGTCTCTATCTTTTTCTTGAATTATCAGGATTCTTGAGATTCCATTATATAAAACATTTATGGGTTTAAAAGAAAACAAAGATTTAGTGGGCTTGTTGAATTTAATATGGATTTTTTTTTATTCGTCATTTGTATAGTCTGTTTATGTTTCCAATTGTGTTTTGGTTGTAGCAGAGACTGAGGAGGATGAGAGATTGCATTAGGAAGATGAATAAGTGGTGGGATGAAATTCTGCCTGAGGAAGAAGATGCTGGAACTGCGCTGATCAACAACAACAACAACAACGGTGCAACAATGGTACTATTATTGATTTACATAATTTTCGTTTTTTGAATCAAGTATGTATCTTGCATTGCAAATGTATTAATTTTTTTTGATGAAACACTTGTTTAATTGAGGAATTAACTAAACTTTGTGTGGTTGTTGTTTGTCGGTGAAGGAAAATTCTGAGGCAGATATTGAAGAATCTGTGAGTGTGGAGAGGGCTGGGGAGTGCTTGATCATTCATTTCAAGTGTCCGTGCGGAAAAGGCTATCAGATTCTTTTATCTGGAAGGAACTGTTACTACAAGCTGATGTAGATTTTGCTGATGACCACTACTCATAGTCTTTAGGTCTATTCTTTGTATGTTTGGATTCTTTTACTTGATGCTTTCTTTAGATGAATTTGTAATTGTTCTTGGAGGAACCTATCTCGGTCACAGTTGTCTACTTGTCTCTCTGTTCAGTTCATTTGAACTTGTACATGATACCCATTTAGTATATTGTGTACTCTTTTGCTTGTAATGTTTGAAGTTCATATGCTGAAAAGATTCCTCAGTTGTGAAATGAAATAGATTTGGAAATTTCCTGCAGAACTCGAAGTTTATATGCAATTGATATTAAGTTCACCAGTTAAGAGTTTAGTGGGTTATTTCTATGGAAAATTAAGTCAAGTGCAGCAAAATGTGTCTTTATTCAGAAGTTGAAGGACTTTGAGAAATGGTGTTGGACCTATTGAGTCATTAGGCCTAAACCTATTGTTTAATGATATCTATCAAGTTTGAATCTTGCAAATAATGTTGTAGGCAAATGGACTTCAAGAATGTCGTATGTCAATCAGTGTAGTGTTGAATGAAGATCAATTCAATTACAGGGTTTTTGGACATGACAAATGATAATGACCCAAATGACTCTTAAACATGGAGAAGGGGCAACTTTGAGAAGCATTTTTTGGTTAACCGGATAAGGTTAATTATCATTTGATATTAACAAGTAACCGGATGATATGTCGTTGTATATTCCAATCTCACTTTGATTAATTTTCCGCATGGGGACAACATCTATCATTTACATTTTAAAAGAGACGGGTGCCTTTGGAACACACTACTCGAGAGAGTATTGAATTCCTACGTAAATTAATCCAGTATTTGAAGACTATCTCGTAAATCAATATGATTGATACAAGTTAATATTGCCATGTCATTCAAAAAAAATCGTACCTTATAAATTCAAAAAATTTATCAATTTGTGCGTATGGGCCAACACACTGGTACCATGCCAGTTTCACAATTACAATATAAATCAGGAATTATGATTTATAAAATATGTATCTCAAGTTATTGTTGTTGATTACATGTGGCCCTTGTTCGCTGATTACCAGTTGTAGACGCCGCGTCCCACTATCTCACATTCTCACCACACAAATGTGAAATGGCTGTCTGTGTCTGCAATCTTTTCATATTTTTGGGACGTTGACATTTTTTTTGTTTGTATATTTCAATAAACCCACTTGCCCCTTCTTTGTTTTCAATTGGCTTCATCTATTTTATATTTCAATCTATGATACAATCCTTTAATTTTATCATTAAGAACATATATATATATATATATATATATTTGGAAATCTTACACCAATAGGCTAGAGATCTGTCGAAACATGCTGAGATCAAATATTACATGTATGGTTTGAATATTTACTATCATATCCGAATCCACACATATTTACAAAATGAGTAATGTGGAACTCGAACCTCTCACCACCTCTACTCAAAGAAGATGTGCAATGATGATATATTTTCATATCACAAATTGACTCAAATGCTGCATATAAGATGGTATAGTTTCTTAAATAGTATATCATAGTTTGAAAGATGAAAATGCACAACATGGTATTACCAAAAAGCTTGCATTGCTTTTTTCTTTGGGTTAATAGCACCAATGGCCAAATGAATTATACGCGAAGTAGTGATATGCCCCCCTAAACATTTTTTCCTGGTATTAAACCTCTTGACTTTCATTTATTGGCAAAAGCTGGTGGAAGTGAGATGGACATTTATGAAAAATTACACTTACATAAAATAATCAGGGTATGTAAGTGTAATTTTTCCTAGACGTCCGTCATTCAAGGGGTTTAAGAGCAACTTCAACCCGAATAGTGGATTTGGTGCACGTTTTGCACTAAAATAGTGCAACAGTCACACTATTTCACTATTCCATCTCCAACCCACTGCACCAAATTTATCTCTATAGGGAATATTCCCAGGAATTTCCCATTTCTTTCCCCTTTTTAAATATTTCTCTACAATTAACATTTCACCCCATAATTAACATAATATTGTAATACAATACAAAATTATGAAATTAATACATTAATAGAAATTAAATTTAATTCAGTAAAATATTGCATTTATTATTAAAATAACTTAAACATTACATTTCATAAAATAAAAAAGAAAAAACATAAAAATAAAAGTACATATTTTTCCTTAATTTTAGTGTATTCCAATTAGTGGTAATTTATTTTATCACTATGAAGTTTGTATTTCGTTTTTAATGTTTTTTGCTTCATGAATTAATTTAGGAATGAAGTGATTTTTAAACCAAAAAAAAAATTGCATTTAAAACTTATGAATTAATGTAGGAATGAAGTGATTTAATTAAAAAAAATTGCATTTAAATTTTTTAATTTTACACTTCATTTTAGTTTATCAATAATAATTAAATCAAAACAAAATCATTAAATAATAAAAAGGACCAAATTGGAATAAATTTAATTGATTTGGGTAAATCTATGAATAAATAAAACCTTTTAATAAAGGATATAATCAGAATATATTTTAAAAATAGGGTCAAAACGTGATTGTATAAAAGTTGAGGGATAAAAAAAAAACAGTGTTTACGCAAGGATGAACAGTGTCACACAATATATTGCGTGACACTGTTCATCTTCCTCAATTGGCGCAGCTTTTGGTGATGGATTGGAGGCCGTTTTTGCGGCGATTTTGCGGCAACTTGGCGATGGCGAGGGGTTTGGCGCTGGGTTGGAGAAGCTCTAATGCTAGGAAAATTTTTTAAGGGACACATCGCTACTTCGCGTATAATTCAGGGGACATCGGTGCTATTAACCCCTTTTCTTTTTCTAAATAAAAGAAAAACAAAAAAAATTCTTTTAAACAAAATTGAAAAATAAAGTATTTATTTGATAATAATCTGTAATCATAAATTCATAATAATGAAAAAGTGTTAATAAAAGAAAAATTGTTGAGAGAGAGTAAAGACAGGGACAAATCACAGACTGATTAGCAACTTAACACTGAACGGATCTCCTGTCTAAATCTGTCCGTACACACAATCATCATCAACATCAAAATAGAAAATCGTCCTACCATATATATATATATAGTTATATACACAAACACACAAAAAAACAAACACAATCGCAATAGAGAAATATGTGTTGTTAATTCGTCTTGTTAGGTTGATTCATCCATTGCTTTAATCTGTGAGTGTCAGCAAGGAACTGAAAATGGTTTTTGAAATAACCGCTTTCAATTGCTATCCTCTAACCTTGCTTGTACCCATTTTAGCTCTCATGTTCGTCGATGGCTTTCTCGCTTGCATTGCCTTTACTCAGGTTTCTTTCCTTTACCCTTTTCCGCTATTTATTTATTTGTGATTGTATTGACTTTTTTTTTTATGGATATCGATGAATTTGTTGAAATGGGTTGTTGGAATCCAGTTTCATTTTGTGTTGATCCAAATGGTGGATATAGTTTTTGTTTGTCTGTTTGTATGTAATTGTTTATGATCGGTGGTGCTGGGACTACGGGGCTCTTGCTTCATGTTTAGTTGGTGGAAACAATTGCAGGAAAAGATCAGGGAGTTTGAAATTATTATGATAATTTGGAGTGACAAAACATTGTTTGCTTTTCGATTTCTAATTTTTTATTCTTTCTGTGGAATATAGCAAAGAAAGATTTGTGCTTCTATTGGAAGTTAATGCCCTTAGTTTGAGGTTGATATCAGAGATGACTGCTGTGTTGATGTTAAAGATACTTATTCCAAGGTATCTTGCCTTCAAAGATCGAAACAAGAGTGAATATTCTTATGGTTTTTTAACCTAAATAACAAAAGTCCAGTGTGTTTCTTTAGGGTATGAAAGATTTGGTTTTTTTCTTCTTCTTCTTCATTCACTAATTTAGGGAGGTGCTTCGAATCTTCATAATTATTGCTCCTACAGTTCATTCATTGTGCATACCAAAATGGTGCAATAAAGCTTGAAGCCGTAGTTGCGAATAATTTCTTGACACCCGAGTTATATGAAATTTCATTAACAAATAGATGCCTGTCCAATACAGCTCAGCTCTATAGTTTAATTTCCCAAATGTTTTTGATATTCTACAATTACAGCCTTGACATTGGGTACATCTCCTTTAAAATAACATGAACTTGTTTTTTTATTTTTATTTTTTATTTTTAAATCTTTTTAGGTTATTGTTCTTATTTTAAAGTTGTAGGTCAGAGCCAAGCATATGATGGTCCCATATTAATGTAATCCAGGTATTAGCAATTAACTTTAGTCAAATTCTTTCAACATTTATGGTAGTAAATTTTTAACGCGGTAGTATCTTAGTGGCATTGATTCAAATAATTGCTTGTGATCTGAGCTATTTCTAGGATTGGCAAACCTAATGTATGTTTATAATTCTATAAAATGAGCTATTTCTGAGACATGAGAACATGAGAACCAAACGAATTTTCCGGTAGGCAAATTATTCTCTTCTGACCTAGACTGTACACATCTAGAAAAAAGACATTCTACCTTTGGCAATACTTCATGGACTTTCTTTAGTTTACAGTCTGAGATATGTAATGTGGATGCTCTTCTAGCACAGAAATTTTCTTGTGTCAAGTTTTGTTCCTGGTTAGGTTTGGATTTAAGTTGCCAATGATCAACTCTTGTTTTGCTTGGCATATTGACAACTCTATACATCAACGATGTGTTTCTTGTTTGACTGTTCTCTTGGTTCTTACATATTCAAGCCACTTTGTCATTGCAGCTCACTAGAATCCACTTGCGGAATCAACAAGTTGGATGGACGCGCCAAAAAGTAAGAAAAATTTTGGAACTCTTTTTTTTTTTCCCCTATTGTAGACAAATTAAGTGTAAGATAGTTACAGTGTGGTTTTAGGAATATTATTCGTAGTAACTGAACATACTACATAGAAAGATGAACTTTTTCTTGTTGTAATTACAGTTTTTCTTCCTTAGAGAACAAGAAAGGATCCTTTTGGGTACCTGGACTCAGAGTTGTGTTTACGTGTTGTTCTTATAGATTTTTTAAACAAAGCAAGAGTAATTTGCCCAGGTGTTAACCTAGGTTAGGAAAGATAATTTCTCTATAAACTATCCAGTGAAATGCAATACTGAATGCAGTCTTTTTGATTTCATTTTCCTAGAACTAAAAGAAGACTCCAGTCAAAAACTCTTTCGTGACCCAACTCATTGAATAACAAGTAACGTGGATATATAAACAGATTATTATATGTTTCTATTTTAAGCTAGGTTTATTGTCATACATACTATTTGTTATTTGCAGTTTCTGTGTTGTAACCTCTTTGACAACAATTAAATGTAAATTGCAGGTACTCCATCTTGTGATTGGTTCTTCTAATTTGGGTAAGAATGAGGAATTATCCGTCATATCATGGAGATTTTTCTTTGTGTCATATATAATTAGTACTAAATGCATCTTCTCAACTCGAAAGGTCTTTTAACAGTTAAATTTTCAACTGGAATTATAGAAATTTTAAGGCAAAAGTCATGCATTAATGTTTAGATTTTAAATCTCAGCTTTAAATTTTGAATGTTAACAGGTGTTAATGAATTTCTATTTTGAACTCTTCAGTCCTTTAAAAGACCCCTGAAGACCTTTGGATATCATTTTAAAACCTTCTTCTAGGATTGTGGTCTTCTAAATTAGAACAAAGAAAGCTTTTTTGCAATTATGACTGTGCATGAAAATATTGCAATTGATATTTAAGCTTTGTGACCTCATCTCCTTTTCAGGTTACTTCATCTATTTTATATCTACACTTATTGCTACTTGCGAAGGGTGGCCTTGCTGGTCTCATGCTTGTGGCTTTATCCTCATGGGTATGTTTCCCCCTAAATCATGATAAACGATATGTGGCTTCAATATTTTGCTCTTAAGTTTCTTTACTGCATATTAGCTGGTGGCTTTGAATGATGAAATATAAAATATTACTGCAGCTTTGCCCAATATCCTGTTTCTTGCAGCATTTCTTCTACTCCTCTCTTTCTGGTAAGTTTTTTCATATGCTTTCTTACATAAGTAGTTGCTTTTTGTTATTTTAACTATTCTATGCTAACAAAGAAGACAAAGAAGAAAATGATTTAATGAATTTTCTATTTTCCCATAGGCTTCAAATTTGCACCCAATACTTTTGCTAGCCTCATCATAGTTCTGTAAAAAAAAAAAAAAACCCTCATCATAGTTACATTGTAGTAACTGTGTTAATTTGGAATATTTAAATCTCATGGATAACCACTAAAATTTTGGATAATCAAATATGCCGTTGTGTCCTTGTGAGCTTTGTGTCCATTAACATGTATTGTTCTTTTTTTATCCTCATCAGCATAGATACAAACCTCTTGCTGTTAAAATGTATCTTTTAACATTTTAAGGTCTGTCTAAATAATGTATTAATATTCTTCATATTGTTAAGTTTCTTACTTATTGATGATATAGTCGATGTGCTTATCAATAATTTTATAGTAAGACAACTATTTTCTAGAACCTTTTAATGAAATGGTAAGGTAATACTAATGTAAAAAAATAATTTATTCTTTATGTATAATAAAAGAAATACGAATTCATATTTTATCTTTCTGAATTTTAATAATCTCAACCTTTTCTAAAAGAAAAAATTTACACTTTATATTCTTCCCCTGTACCATGGAATAGTATTTGATTGTTTCAAGTTATATTGCATGAAATTTTTAATTATGAAATAGTAACGTATCAAGATTATGTTTATGTGTTTATGCATGCCTGTGTATCTAAAAATTTGTTTTACTTCATTTGTTTCATTATTAGTACCTTGTTTTACAACATAATGTTCTCAACAAAACAAATGGCATACTTGCTTATGCTGTATGATTTGTAATTTGACTAAAGTAGTTAGTTGATAGGGACAAAAAACTTAAAATGATTATATCTGCAATCTGATGAAACTGGATGTGAAAGTTAATATTAATAATGGGTTATGGATAGTAAAATGATTAACCTAGAAGATGATTTAATATTTAGTTTTAGAAGGTGATAGGCTTTTCCAAAGATGAATGATTCATGATACTATGAATTATATTGATAGAGTATGCATAGTCTATGACTCTATATGGAGGTTCTCTTTCTTGCATTTGTATGACAAGATATCAAATTTAAGTTATGCTATGAAATTCAAAGATATATATATGCTTCCATGGGCAATGATTTTATAGGGTCGACCTTTGCCATCAGGCGAATGATGAAGAGGAGGATGATGAAGAAAATAGTACCCAACAGGCTTTACTAGACAATGTGATGAGTAAACCGGGTTCATCAAACAGTCGCAGGCGATGCAGATGTTGCCCACTGCAAGGCATTCATGTTGGTAGCCGACAAAAATTTGTTATTGTGGTATGAGGAACATTAATTTCCTTTCTGTAGCAGTTATTATTATCATTTTTTTCTCATGTGTCATATAATTTTGATTTGTTTCTTATTTTCCTGTTTCACTAGGTTGTCGTGCTTATCTTTATTTTAATGATGTCATTTGCTATGATAATCTGGATTGGTGCGGGGAAAAATCCTATTGATTCTTCAATAGTTGCTGAGGTATACATTATAGATCTCCTAGCTCATCGTATTTGACGTATTATTATAATATTATGTGATAAAACACCTTGACTTATTTCATTATAGCATCTTTTTATGACTTTTCTATACTACGTTCTGAAGTTATAATCATCAAGTTGAACTTAATAGCGTGTGGTGTCTAATCATACAATTAGGTGTTCATTGATGAAAATTATACCTTAAACAAAATCCGGACAAGTTGCTGTAAGGATTTTGATGTGCGTATTTAATACTTGAAGATGTATTTGTGCCGAGGCCAGCTTGGATTTTTTCCTTACCACAATTTAAATGGGGCATGAAAAAGAAATTATAGTTTAAGGAATCTTCAGTATGTAATAGATGTGGAATATTGTTTGTAACCGTAGTAGTGAACCCCCTATCATTGATTTGCTTTGGTACTTTTGTGATATGAACAAGAAATTAACAACATATAGTCATATCGATAACTATTGTATTCACTATTCACTGTGTATGATTCATTGAAATATTAACAAGATGTTTTGGCTACTTATACTTCAATGCTATAACTTTTATTTCTGTAACATCATAATACAGCTACCCATGAATGATATAAACATAAAGGTCATTTACTGTTCTATCAGATAACATGGTAATGATGTTTCCTACCAAAAAAAGATATAAACATAAAGGTCATTTACAGTTCTATCAGATGTTATGGTACTGATGATTTTCCCTTTTTCTCCTCTTAGATTAATTTGTAGTGTGATGTGATATATATATATATATGAAAATTATCAAGTGTGGAGACCCTATACGAATTTTTCGTACGAGATCACCAATTATCGGAGGAGATAAACATTGTAAAAAAATTACACTGATTATCACCTGCGATAATCAGTGATCTGGCACGAAAAATTCATATAGGATCCTGCATTAGAAAGTTACAGCATTTTGCTATATCTTACCATGTCTTAATGTTTCACTTTTGCATTGGCCAATGCATACTAGTATTGTTGTGACTTAATTTGTGAAAGGAATATGTTAGTATTCTGATACATTAGCTTATTATCATAATCTGAGAGAAACACTTTCTTTCTTGTTAGCACCGTTTATGTTGGATTATTGATCCTTACTATTCTTGCTACTGCTACTATGCATCAGATGGAGATCTTGGAGTTTATTTTCAGTGGCATGTCATTAACCTTCATGTCTTGCATTGCAATAGAAAAAAAGCAGCTTTTAAAGAATCTTCCTCCATGAACTTGTCATACTGTTTCAATTTGATTGAATCATTCTTCTTTTATGAACTTGAAAAAAATGTTCCTTTGTTTTTTATAATGTTGATATGACCGTTAAAGTTGCGGTTAATTATTGCAATCATTGAACAGGTATATGTAGATTTTTTCGCTGCAACAGTTCTTCTATTGGGAGGAGCTTTGGGTTGCTACGGTGAGCAAGTTCCCTAGTCATTTCTGCAGTTGGCTGTTTTGCATATTATTTATTGCAGCTCTTTGTTTCTATTTTTTCACAACTGTGCTAATGCGGACAATACACCCCACACACGGTTGTTTTTTGGTAAATACTTCCATTTTGAGTTTTATGTTGACAAATTTTTCCTACTGATGGAATATTCTAAAAGACCACTTTAATTGCTAAATGTTAATATTAGTTAATTTAGTAACAGTTTGTGTTACTGCATGTTTTGAGCAATATAATCTGAGCTCAACTCTCACCATCTCATATATTTATGTTGAACTATCTTTATGCTGAGTTTGGTTTAATTCTTTATTGTAAATCCAACGTAAGAAAGCATTCTATTGATTAGTATAACGAGATTCTTTTTGCCTTTTTCTCAAAAATATGAGACATTATTAAGGAGGATGTAATAAAAATGTGTAGAGGAATTTTCTGAGAGAATTGTTTAAAGAATCACCAATGCCACATTCATTTGCCTTGTTCTGAAGGAAAATTAAAGTAGGGAATTTTTTAAGTTTAGTATTGAGTTTGTAAAACAATAGAGCCGAGGGATTGCTCTAAAAGCTATATATTTTGTTGTTAATAATAATATTATTATTTTTTCATAACTTTTTGTCCTGAAAATAGAAATTGTATAAACCGTTTCTTTAGGTCTCCTGTTATTTTTCAAATTGCGGAAAGTAAGGTCTGAGACAGCTTCTTCAGAAATGTGGAAGGTACTCACCTAATAACTTTTTTTTCATAATTTTTTCTCTTGTATTGGTTTTATTACAGTTCCACATCTTTCCGTTGTACATTCCATTTTTGAATGTAGTGCATTTTATTGCTTGCTTGCTTGAAGATTCTTTTTGTTAGTCTTTGTGGACAATTTGTTCTCCTTCGTAACTGGTTTCATTTCAACCACTATCCAGGTTGCTGGTTTAGCTGTTGTCTCTGTCATATGTTTCTCATCAAGTGCTTTGGTAGCTTTTCTTACTGATATTCCTGTAAGTGGTAGACAGTATAAATGGCTAAAGGCATTATTATATATCTTGGTTTTAGTTTGCGTTCTTCCTTTCAATCCTCAATTTATTGTTCACTGGCAGCTTTCCTATCATTGGAATGTGAAGAAACTAAATGGAGTGAAGGCACTAGTTCTACTGATATTGTACTATTTTATAGGTATTGCATCTGCCTTTCATCCATGGAGATGGCTACTTACTAATATTTGAATATTATAATCAAAAGTGACTGATAATTTTCTGAGTAAAATCTTATTAATTATTTAAGTGAAATTTTTCCTTAGCCTGCTCTAGTTCTATTCACTTTAACTGTCAAGTATCAAAGAATTTTCATCTAAATGAATAAAATCCATTGAATTCTCCTTGTTTGTTATGTTTCTTTATTCATCTTTCAATCTGTTGTGCATCATCTAATCAGTGTTGTTTTTAGTCTCAGGTTTCTTTCATTAATAGTTTGCTTGTACATGCTTAATGCCGTCAGGTTGACCATCATGTGAGTGATAATGATACGTTTTTATCCTGGACCTTTGAACTGGTATTTGAATCCTTAGGGTAACGATATTTAGCAATGTTATGTCTGCATCGTAAAAAGAAAAGAAAAGAAAAGAAAAGAAAAAAAAAAAGAAAAGAAAAAAAAGGGACAAAAAGTAGGCCTGATCCACTGATTTAACTTCATTATAAAATATTTCATTTCATCTTTAGATGCACTTGAAGATTTTGAAATAATAGCTGTAATAAACAATGGTTTGAGCTTTCTAGTGGATAAAAAGCACTTTCTCTACTTGATAATTTCTGGAGTTTAATATCTGTCTAATCATGGATTCCTTTCCTTGGAAGTTATCCACTTTTAGTTTCTTTAATTTTTTCCTTAGTCATGACGACTATACATTTTATTCTCTAAGGCACAGCTTTGTTACTGTTAGTGGTGTTTTTTTTATTTTCTTTCTTTTCTATTGCTGCCGTACATTATAAAGGAGTTCGATGCCTTGTCACATATGGAGTAACTAAGACCTTGATGTTATTCAACAGGTTCATCAGTGCCCTCAGCTTTTGTGTTATGGATCATGCGAGAATTGCCACCGCCAGTTATAGTTAGTAGACAAGAACAGTCAAGAGTGATAACATTTATCAGGAGGAATACACCGACAAGTACGGATCATCCTCATTACTGGGCTACTGCTACCAGTTTAAAGAATCAGGTTTGCAATCAATTTATTTCCATTTTCTAGAAAAGGAAAAAAAAATAATCGTTAATTCAAGTACTTAAAAATCTCTCAAACAAGCTTAAAAGTTACTTAAAGAGCCACCATTCGAAGTGTCATAAAGAATTTCATCTATAAGAACCCTTTTATAGAATCTCCCCATCACAAGTAAAGTAAAATTTATTCTTCAATGCTTCAGGTGTCAAAAGCAAGCCCCATATAGGAAGCACACATGACACATGACACATTACTTGGTTGAAAAAGAATGATGATGCTCGTTGTATCGCTTGAGAAGAAACGTTGGAAACATAGAATATGAGTAGAAGAAACCTACAAAGCATTACAGTTTCATAGAAAGCTGGTGGCTTTGATGTCTCTACTACGATCGGTAACTTGCACATAATTGTGAGCAGCTACAGTGATTTCTGATTTAATACAGTAGATAGGTGCTGTAACAGGATTGATATAGGTGAAAAGAGTGCCAACGTTTTCTAGTTGAATCTCAAGTTTCTTTGCCAGAATGAGCATATATTCAATATATAAAGTATAAACTATAATCTTTGTTACCATTTTTTATTACTATTATTTAAATCCGACACGGATTGGTAAGAGGTATTTTTTGAGAACCGTCGAAATCAACCACTACAAACTTATCATAAACGTGAAAGTTTTACAAAGAGTTAGATGTACTTACTATTCACAGTTACTTGATAAATATAAAATTCCAACCTATTTTATCTTATGTGAGATGGCAATATCTAGCCATAATGAAAACATTTTTTTTATTCTCCGAAAGTTTCACTGCTATTACTCCATCAGAAACAAACAAAATAATAATAATAATAAGAGTAAATTGCAGCCAACCTCCCTGAGGTTGGGTCTTTGATAATCATAAACAACTTTATGTTTAATTGGCAATGTTCTCCCCTGTCATTAGTCAAAGTTAGTTAAATTTAACAGAGATAAGGGTATTTTCATCTTTTCAAGCCTTTTTATTTATTAAAAAAAAAAAAGATTTAAAAGCTTTAAATCTTCACCATTTATCTTGGCCACATTTTTTATTTTTTATTTTTGAAAAATCTAAAAAACTTGAATCTGAAGAAAAATATGGAAATACATCAATGGAAGAAGAAAATGTTGTTAGATTAGATTTAGATGAGCCAAGTTTTTTTTCCAGTCTTGAAAAATCTAAAAAACTTGAATATGAAGAAAAATCCAAGAATCCATATGGAAGAAGAAAAAATTATTTGATTGGATTTTGATGATCCAGATTATTAATTTTTTAGAATTTAGAATTTGAAGAAAAATATAGAGATACGACCTATGTCTCCATGTTTTTTTTTCTTTTTTTTTTAATTTGTAATTTTCAATTTTTTTTACGGTGGAGATCCAAATTTGTTTTCATATATTTTTATATTTTTAAAATCAGATTTTTTTTTTAATTATTCATGGGCATTTAGGTATTTGTAACGGCTAAATCTGGTCAACGGTTAAACTTGACTAGCTTTGATTAACGGTAAAGGAGGTCATCGTCAATTAAAGATAAAGTTGTTTTTGGTTGTCAAAGACCAAACCTCATGGAGGTTGGCAAAGACCAAACCTCATGGAGGTTGGCTGCAATTTACTCTAATAATAATAATAATAAATTAATAATGATAATAAAACTTGAATTCATGAAGGTTAGGCATAAATTTTTTTTTTTTTTTTTTTTTTTTTTTTTTTTTTTCCGAGCAGAGAGATAATTTATAATAAACCCATAAATAGAGAGCAAAATTCTTTGAATCTACCTTGTATCAAAGAAAAAATCCCACCATATCAAATTTCTTATCACACACGAATTCCTTTTTTGGATCATATTGTATTAGATTGAATTGGATCCATAATTCTTATACAATTCTCTGTTTGGTGATATTTTGTATTATGCTGTATTAATTAATACAATCTCTCTTCTCTATATTAGCTAATACGACATCCACTGTATTAAACTAATTAAAATGTATTAGCTAATACAATGTCGTCAACAATGCAAAACAAACTAAACATCGTATTATATTAACCTAATACATTTTAAACTTTTAATACAATACAGCACAGCTTATGAAACGAGCCCTTAAGGCTTCAAAACAACCCTTCTTTTCCCTTTTCAAAAAATAACACTGCACATAGGGATGTCAATTGGGAAAATGGGGATAGATATTGGATCTCCATCCCTATTCCCATTCCCAAATCCCTTTTCCATTCCTGTTTTCCCCGATCTCTAATTTTTCCTTATTTCCCTCCATTTTTCCCTTTTTTCCGTTTGATCTTGTTTGATTGAAAATAATAATTAAAACTTAAAATGAAATTCATCCCCATCCCCACCTAGGGATGATTGAATACCATCTATATTGATGGTAAAGATCGTTCATTCAACATGTTAATGTCTCAGATTCGAGAATGTATTGTTTATGTCCTTCGGTATATAAAATAAAAAAAAAGCATTAAAAATAAAAAAAGAAAACCCTTCTTTACACGTGTCAATCCATAACGTTAAAAGCACAAAAACTTCCACGCATCCGGCCGTCCATTAACCAAACAAAAAGTTGAAAAAAAAAGGAACAGACGTCCTTGACAGTTCCCTTCCCGCTCCGCCCCCAATTCCAATCTCAGGTTCTCAGCTTCCACTAGAATTACTATTTACAAAGCAAAAGCAGAAACAAAAAAAAGCTCATTAGCTTCGTCAAAAGCAGAGTTCCATTTCCATTTGTTTATCATTCATCAAAAGCAAAAGCACTTCAAAACAAAACAAAAAAGAAATCAAGCTATTCTTGTCTCTCACATTCTTTTCTTCGTCTCAGAGCAATCGCTTTGCCCCACTTTGCACCCAAAGTATCTCTCTCTCTCTCTTTCTCTCTTTCCATACAAATACCCAGAAAAAACCATGTTAACTCTTCACAAACAAAGCGCAATCTTCGACAACAACACCCACAAGACAGTGAAGAAGAGAGTTTTAACAGTAGTTTCATTGATTTGGTGCTGGCTGGAGCCGCCATGGCGAGTTCCAGTGGGACCAAGCCCGAGGGCCCACCTCGGACTCCGTCGAAGAGAATGGGTCGTGCCCAGACCATGTTCGTTGATATGCAGAACGAAGACGGCTCCGGTATAGACAGTGAGCTCGTCCCCTCCTCTTTGGCCGTCATTGCTCCAATTCTTCGTGTCGCCAATGAAATCGAGAAGGACAACCCCCGAGTCGCTTATCTCTGTTCGTTCTCTATTTCTCTTCTCTTTTTATTTACTTTTAATGACTTTCTTCATTGTCATACATGTGCTTTCATTTTTATATCTTTCTGTTTAGGATATTAACTGATAATTTTTCAACGGTTCTTGTTTCTGTGACCATGTTTATGAATTTTAAGAACGCTCTCTTTATTTTATTGAAGCAATGGTGTCGGTATTATGGTTGTGGTGACATATTTGGAATTTGAGAAGCACGTTTTTTTATAAGACCGGAAATTAGGAAATTTTAGAGGTCAGAGTGTAGTGTTTAATAATTCACGGTTTGTTTATTTATTCAAATATTCTAATGAAATTCGAGGTATTTGAGAAAACTGAACAGTAGTGAATTTTTATTCTAGAAGTGTTAAGATTATGAATGAAAGTTCCTAGTTGAAAAGGAAATGTGATGTTGTTATGGTGGAGAGAAGAGTGACTGACAAAATGTTGCCCAGAGAAGACTTGTGAAGAGTTTCTTGTAGAATTTGGTAAAATGCAAAGGGGTGTCCATTGTGGCATTGCCTGAAGTTAATATACACTGCAGCTGTTTGGATAACAGATGCATTTCTAGCTTGAAAATACTAGGCTGACAGTAAATTGGAGATAAATACTCTCATGCTGATTTCAAAAGGTCAAGGTTTCCTTGTCTTTCAACATTTTGTACGACAAAACAAGCTTTAGGTCCCTTGCTCTGTCAAGTCGAGTACTACATGCCTCTCAATTGCCTAAGTAGTATAGGGAGACTTCTTGTGGACTGTTGGAGAAGAATGTTGGTTTATCTTGGATTTGTTGTTCTCCAAACACCCTTGTTACACTAAGAGGCCTTTGTCAACAGCATGAATAACTCTAAACAATTTTAAAATAATTACTGATAATTCACCGCCAAACATTATACATAAGGTAAAGTGCCTGGATCTGCAGAACAAAACATGAGACAAATGGTTTTGCCGCAACACAGAATGGCCATTGAAAGATTACATGATCTATTGAACTTTTCTAACAGTGCTCTTGCCCATAATTTGGACAAATTAAGAAAAAAGAGAAATATAACAATTAACATTAGGTCAAGGATCTGCATAACTCAATATAGATGCCAACATTAAATCTATGCAGTCCTTATGACTCAAGCTTTTCCATGATTGTCACAGGAATGGTATTTATTTTTTTTATTTTGTCAACTAACCAAAAATGTAAACGTTTCTCTTTTTATCACTATTTCATATTCTGATGATACAGTACAGCATAGACATGTATATGAATCTATTGCTCAAACGTTAAATGACACCTCTTACCTAAAAAACAAAGTTTATACTGTAAACCATTTTTACCTTCTCTGCTGTCATGTTTTGCTTTATTGCAATCATATATAATTTTACTGTATATTTTATCACCTCCTGACAGTGCTTCGTTGAATTTAGTTGAGCAATTAGGAGTGGACTGTATCTTGGTGGTTTCCTAGTATAATTTGAAGTAGAATTTCTTGAGTTGGAGTTGAGGGTTTTGAATAAAGGGTTTATGTGAAGAACAAGGCATTGAAACTAATCAATTGCTTTTAATTTTTTTTTCTTGCTGTGCACTTTGGTAAATTAATATTTGCCTTTTGGGTAAGTTTTTGGCACATAGTTGCTTGTCAATGGCATAATGTACTTTCAGCATGCTTTTGTGCTTGGGAATTTTACTTTATCATGAGCTCACTGTATTTCGTTCAACTAGGTCGCTTCCATGCATTTGAGAAGGCTCATAGGTTGGATCCAACATCAAGTGGACGTGGTGTCCGACAATTTAAGACCTATCTGTTGCATAGACTTGAGAAGGTAGATCTTATAATTTTGTAGGTTCTTATAATTTTTCATTTATTTCTTCAATGCACGGCGTCTTTTGTTTTGAAAAATACCTTCTATTTCTCTTTGCTAGGTATATTGTATGTATATATATGACAGTATACCTTTTTTTGTACTTAATTTTGTTATCAATAGAATGTTGTTGTTTCTTTGGCAGTAGACAAATTAGTCTACCACTATTGATTGTTGTAAATCATTCTGTTCATTGTACTTCAAATTATAGGTCATAATGGTTAGGTGAACTTTTGAATCAAATCGTGTTGTTCTGCGACCTGGTCAACATGGTTATTATTTTCATTTTTTAGATGTTTAGCAGGATAATTCAATTGTAATTGGCTTCTTCTGATTTGTTTGTGTATATAGTCTACGAGTTGCTGAGTCCTGAACATGGACTAGATTGTTGAAATTGTTTCTCCTGCTTAATGTGCTCGCTTTCACTTTTGAATGTGCTTGGCTCAAATTCAAATTCGAGATTTCATTAAAAAAATAAAAATAATTTGGAAGTCTGGTCTAAAAGGCCATTATAGCTGACCTGCATCCTGCCAAAGTAGGGTTCTTGAAGGGGCGATCTAAATTTGTTCTCGACCGTCAACATTTTGCAAAATGTGACATGCACAAGACTCAAATTTATGTGCTTGCTGCCTTGCCTTAAGCAGCCATATATTTTTACTGCTGTGAGCTGTGATATGAAAAACCCTCGTAAATCCCAAAGATTAGCATTCGAGACAAATTGCTTCTTTTCATTTTCTCACTGTTATTACCTTTAAAGAAATAAGTTAAAGGTGGTGATCACCACCAAGTTGGTAGTGTTGGAGTTCATTAGAGGGAACATGCAACCTATAGAAGAAAGTACAAACATATGTTGTAATTTTAAAATTATATGTTAACTCCAAATTGGTGTCCTTGGCAGTTCAGGAGAAATTCAGTGTCCTAAAACCATATTGACTTTTAAATTCATAAACTGGGGATCTACATATGTTATATAGCTAGGCATTGTAATTGAATATTAATTTCTGCCTTTAACTCTTTTAACCTTCTTAGCTGAATTGGACATATAAATACACAAGAGCCTACCTCTATCTTGTCTATGTTAACCAAGAAACTCAGTACATGTTTTGTCTCTTTTCTTTTCTCTTTCTGTTGCTTTTTGTGCTATTAGTCTCTTAGGTATTGCTCTCTGGTTAGATAAAGATATGATTCAATTTATTATGAATTTTTTAAAATTTTTGCTAAAAAAAAATAATTTGAAGATAATAACCCAATTGAAGCTTCTGGCAATGAACCTAGTCATGGAATTGCTGTACTATTGATGTTTATCTTATTCATTGTCTATGCTATGTTTCATGAATTTATTGGCTAGTTATGTCTTATACATCTTATTAGATTTCAGTGTTCAATATCAAGACTAAGTGACTAGCATCCAATGACCTTTCATGTTCCAAAAAACAAATTAGATCATCCTAAATTTCTCCTTGCTGCAGGAAGAAGAAGATACAGTGCCTATACTTGCAAGAACCGATCCAAGAGAAATTCAGATGTATTATCAAAATTTCTATCAGAAGAATATTATGGAAGGCCAATTTACCAAAAAGCCGTACGACTTGATTTTGAATTGTTGACATGTTTGCTTTATCTAAGCACAATATTTATTGTCTTATTTTCTTGGGTTTTTGCTTACAATTGAAGGGAGGAGATGGCTAAGATTTTACAGATTGCAACGGTATTGTACGACGTGCTGAAAACAGTGGTACCTAGTACAAAAGTTGATGATGAGGTTTGATTTGAATAATATTAGTATTGGTATACAAATTTAAGTTCATCTTTGTGTCTGGATGGTACTGAAACTGCGGATGCCCAATTGATATGTCATTACAGACACTCAAATATGCTGAAGATGTTAAGCGGAAAAAGGAACAATATGAACACTATAACATTCTTCCGCTGCATGCTGTTGGGGCTAAACTGGCAATAATGGAACTTCCTGAGGTTGTATATCTGCAGTATTTGTTGTTCGGGTTATGTTGAGCTCATCAAATATTCACCACAATTACCTTTTTCTTTCCTCTGTAAAATATAGATCAAAGCTGCACTCCGTGCTCTGCGTAATGTGCAAAACCTTCCCATGTCCAGACTTCGCTCGTCCTCCAATGAACCTCACAGCATATTTGAGAGGAATAAATCTCTCTATGACATACTTGATTGGCTTTCTTCTGTTTTTGGGTTTCAGGTAACTTATGCCTTGAATTTTTTCTTTTCCTTTTGCATCTTGCCTGCCGTAGGCTTCTTGTCATTTATTAGTAACCTAGGTATATGCCTAGTGGCCCTAGTCCACGGTATCGTCTTAAAAAATTGATGGAGAAAATCAGAGTTAAATTTTGAATCTGCCAAGAGCAGAAGCAGCTGATAACCCCACATACCACCCCAAATTGGGACTTGAGCTATCATCATTGTCAATTGGGTTAAATCTCACCATAAACTAACTTGCTGGTGATTTTGTTTATTATCTTGTTTGTTAAGCCATAAAATTTTCTTGCAGCTTTTGTGTTCTACACTATGTACTACAGTTATAATAACCAAATTATCCATGCAAGTTCTGCATCTGGGATATATTCACCTTTGACACAGACTTCAGTAGTGGTCTTGTTATTTAAGGATGATTGTGCTTATTATAATAACATATCTGCTGAATTTTTTATGAGGGAAGAATCTTTTTATCTGACAGTATTCTTTTATTCATTTTTTCTTGAATTGAAGAAAGGAAATGTAGCGAATCAGAGGGAGCATCTGGTGCTGCTTCTTGCCAATATGGATGTGAGGAAAAAGAATCTTGAAGGTTATACTGAGGTAAATATTGTACTTTTGGTTTGTTTTATACTTTCTGATGTCTTAAGCTGTGTCAGTTTGCTTAATAGCTGCCTTAATTATATGATTTTGTCATCATATATTGAACATGGATCAAAACTTGTTGCAGCTGAGTTCTAACACTGTACAGACGTTGATGGATAAATTTTTCAAGAATTATCAATCATGGTGCAACTATTTGCGCTGTGAATCAAATCTTAGGCAAGTTACCTTGTTACTTTCCAGTTTAGAAGTTTAAGTATAAGATTATTAACTATATGTCAATAAGCTGAGCAGTTAGATTTTGCATTTTGTCACTGGATCATTTTAACTTTGCAGGATTCCTCCAAGTTCTGACAAACAACAGCTACAGCTTATCTATATTGGGCTTTATCTTCTTATCTGGGGCGAAGCTTCAAATATTCGATTTATGCCTGAATGCATTTGCTACATCTTACATAATGTATGTTTTAATATTGGCGAAGCTCTTTTGATAATATTAGATTTTATAGTTGTAGGGTGGTGCTAATATCCATCATATGTGATATGTCTTGTTAATATTATTTCTTGAAAGGCTGATATTTGTTTGGACAAGTGCATTGTGAAATTTCATTCAATTGAACGTCAAGGTTTTTCTTAGTACTCAGGCTGTTCTTGTTGTAGCTCATTTAAACATCAATCTTATTAATTTTGTCATTTGTTCAAATTGGTTTTGGGATCTGGATCTGGGGTGTTAATACCACAGAATTTTATTAAACAGGTGCTTCTTTTTTGTCTTTGATAGTTCTGCATCCAGATTATGTTATACCATCAATAATGCCATAATATTGATTGCCTGTTTGTTTACATATTGTGAATACCACCAAATTCAATTACCCAACCTGTTATTTCTTATTGATACCTATAGTTTCTCTTCCATTTTTCTTGTCCTGTTGTCCATAAAAAGAGCAATAATTTACTTTGGCAATTGATAGCAGAACTCATTTATAACAAGAAAATTATCCACTCTATGGCTCATGTTGATATGTTACTAGTTTCCTCAATTGTGATCCTTTTTTCTTCTAATGTCTTACAATGCCTGCATCACTGAAAGTAACCTTCATCTTCTTACTTAATTTTGTTAGATGGCGCATGTGGTTAATGGAATTTTACATGGAAATGTGGATGTTGTAAGTGGAGCCATGTACCAAACTGATGCACCTGATGAAGAAACATTTTTGCGGACTGTTATAACGCCCATTTATCAGGTCTTACGAAAGGTAATCATTATTCTGTTGTGCTGCACGTATAATCTATTCCTATGCTTACAAGTTTGTAACCAAAACTGATTATATTTTGGTGAGAAAGGAAGTTAGGAGAAATAAAGGGGGCAAGGCAAGCCATTCAAGATGGAGAAATTATGATGACCTGAATGAGTATTTTTGGTGAGTTTTATTATTATTATTTTGGGATAAGAAACAACTTATTTTTTTGGGTTAGTTTTCTGAAGAATAAGCTCTGGTTTATTTATTCTTCAATCAGACGATTAGCTGAACCTCTCTCCCCTCCTTTTTTTTGGTAGGTCCAAAAGGTGTTTTAGGCTGGGGTGGCCAATGAACCTCAAAGGAGATTTTTTTGTGCATTCAGATGAGGTACCACCTGCACCCGAGGTACATATTCCTCTCTTTTCTATTTTTTCCTATTTTATATATATATATATATAGTAACTTTCTAATGTGGGATCCCACACAGAATTTTTCGTGCGGTTTCACTTAATCCAACCGGTTGGAATTAGTGATTCCGAATTTTTTGTGCAGGATCCTGCACTTGATAATATTTATTTATATATATATATATCATAATATTTGTTTCTCATGGAAGTTCTAAGGTTTAGTCAAATTTTTATCTTTTACTAGTTTGCTAAGTGTGCTGTGGTTTCTTATGGAATCAACATCGGTTGTGATTTTATAGAATTAGAAATTTATTGAATTCATTTATCTGTTATATAATTCCATAATTTGGTAGCTTTATTCTTGTATAGATAGAGACCAGCTCTTGTATATTATAGACTATTGTGTTCCCCTACTACTTTAAAAGTTTGTAGTTCATATCCTTTTTTTTTAATTATTTATTTATTTATTATTATTTTTTTTTAGTAAAACGACAAAATCTCATTAAATCAAGGAACCATATACAAGTGAAGGGAGGACAAGCTAATCTGGCAATCTTAGCTCACAAAAACTGTTAGGATCAGCAACAAAAATAATACGCAAAAGCCAAAAGACAGGCATATACAATAAGCCCTCACAAAAATAATAATAATAAGAACCTCTGTTTTTTTTTTCTTGTTTTTGTGTGCTTCTTATCCACCTCTCCCTAGTACCTTTTTTCTTTGTGAAATGAATTTTGTTTCTGATAAAAAAAAAATCAACTATGTTTAACTGATTAATGATATAAAGTTGGATAAAGCCCTGACATCTTCATCCAATTTACAATGTATTTTGATAGTTGGCGCTTTTAAAAATCAAGAAATACATATGTAATTATTAAGTTAGTTAGAATGCATTAAAGAAATGGCTGGGTAGGGAATATTTAATTTAAATGTCAACTTTTATCACTTTGTGAAAAAAAAAAATTAAATTAAATTGTAACACTATATTTGTGAAAAAAGTTAATTTAAATAGTAACGCAAAGAGGATAAGAAAAGCCACCTCGAAAGAGGAGAGTTCATTTGAAGATTATATTCATACATGTATACATATATTTGTGACAAAAGTTGACTGAAATTGTAACATGAAGAGGATTAGAAAAGCCATCATGAAAAGAAGGGAGTTCATCTAAAGATACGTTGATTACATTTATGCCTGAGGATAAAGAATATAAAATGATCTTAAAAGTGACAAATCCTTGTGCTGTAACTAGTTTTTTACTTTTATTACAACTAACATGCAATGATGATTTGGAGTTTTAAAATGTTATAATAAATTTTTACTCTATAAATTAGGTGGGGATTAAAAACAAAATAGTGGTATGGTTGATACGTACAGTCTACAGAGTATGTTAAGAATTTGAGGATGTGTATCTTCGGATTTTGGTTTCTTTCCTCTAAAGGAGGATACTTTTATAGATTTAGAAGCACTTTATTTACACTCTTGTATCGGCAATTCTTCCAAGGATTTCCCTGGTTTTTGTGGCAGCTTGTTTATATCTGTGAACAAAACAATTTTCAGATTTTTCATAATATTGATAGACATTTTAACATGTTGAACCCTGAATTTAACTATTTCAATAGATGAATAGATATCTCGATACGTAGATGATAAAAATATTATATCTTTTTTTTTTCCCTTAAATTCCTTTACTTCAATTGACTTACGTGCTTTTTTGCAGAGACCTAATCAAGTTCCGACCGGAAAGAGGAAGCCTAAAACTAATTTTGTTGAAGCTCGCACATTTTGGCACCTATATAGAAGTTTTGATCGAATGTGGATATTCCTTATAATGGCTTTCCAGGTCGCCTTACTGAGAATGCTTTCTTACTTTTTGAACATTCTTCGCAAAAACTCACTGCATTATTAACTTTTGTGATTTTCAGGCTATGATAATTATTGCATGGAGTTCTTCTGGATCTCTAGCTGCCTTTTTTGAGGAGGATGTTTTCAGAAGTGTACTGACCATATTTATTACTCAAGCTTTCCTTAATTTTCTGCAAGGTACGGGTGATACTAATATTTGGAATTTGTTTCTCTGCGTCATTGTTTAGTTATTGCACTGCTTGTAAATATACACAAATGTGATAGCATTATTTTGAGCAATTTTTAAGCTTCAATTTGTTTTATTGGATACTTCCTAGTTTGACAGAGTTATGTCGTACTTCTACATGATATTGTAGATTAAACAACTTTTTCGGTGCTTCTTATTTGGCTTACCAATTTCTGTACAGCTGCTCTGGATATAATTCTCAGTTTCGATGCATGGAGGAGCTTGAAATTTACCCAAATAGTACGGTACCTTCTGAAATTTGCAGTAGCAGCTGCGTGGGCTGTTGTCCTGCCAATTGGTTATGCTAGTTCTGTGAACAATCCAACTGGGCTTGTGAAATTTTTTAGCAGCTGGGGTGGGAATTGGCAGAACCAATCATTTTATAATTATGCTGTTGCAATTTATTTGATGCCCAATATATTGGCTGCTCTACTTTTTATTCTTCCACGTTTGCGGAGAACTATGGAGCGTTCAAACTGGCGTATCGTCACACTTTTTATGTGGTGGGCTCAGGCAAGAATATTTAGAATAGTTACTTCTTACTGATTCCTTGTCTCCTCTTATATTTCTCTTTCATTCCTTAATGAGTGTTCATCCTGTATATTTGCTTGCCACAGCCAAAGCTGTACATAGGAAGAGGCTTACACGAAGATATGTTCTCACTGTTGAAGTAAGATAAAAGGACCCTAGTTATCTTCTTTTATTATTATTGTTATTTAACTTAAGAGGGGTTTAAAATGACTTAATTGTCAAAAATGGTCCAAAGAGTTTTTTTTAGCCACATTTACATATTTGATTTTTTAAACCAACTTTATTTTTAAAATGCCCTTAATTTTATATCATCTTCTTCCTCAATGCTTTCTCTCTCATCTCTGCACTATTTTCTTACTCTTATTCTCACATTCTTGCTCAACCTAGCTATATCATTTCTCTCAGAATCATCAACTCCTCTAAAATCACAAGATCATCAATTTACTCACAATCAACCTTAAGATCTAAAATATTCTCATTTAATTGGTACCAACAACCTTGTTGAAGCATAATTCTCATTCTCACTAAAAGTGTTTATAGTATTATGAAGATTAACTGAAAATGTTTTCTTATCTTATTACTTACAACAATTGCAGAGATTAAATATAGGATATCTAACCTAGAGAGAAGGAAGAATTAACTAAAATATAACAGCTAACTCTCACCTAACAACAACCGATTATACCCACCTAACTCCACTAATTACAAGCGTTAAATACAGCTCAACTACATAATTCTAACATATTACATATTGCATTATTTTGTGATTTAAGAACATGCATTTTTTATTTTCTCGATATCCATCTAGAATCGTAAATCTACCATGGATACATGGTCAGTAGTGTTCCATAATATATGTTCAACAACATTCTATGATACATGTTCAGTGGTAACTATAATAGGGTTTTTTTTTTTGTAATTTAACTCAAAGTTGGTTAAAAACTTTATAAAAGTGGTTGAAAACAATTAATAGAAAAGTTTAGGAGCTATTTATAATTTTTTCTCATTTAAATTCTGGTGCCGCAATGTTGCCATGATTTGCATTATTTTCTCCATTAACAAAATTAAATTTCATATGCCCAGGTATACATTGTTTTGGATCTTGCTGCTAATCAGCAAGCTAGCATTCAGCTACTATGTGGAGGTAATTTTTTATTATTTGTTAATTATATGAATCTAATACCCTTAGGGTGCGTTTGTTGCGCGGGATAGGATTAAACTATTTTTAAGACATGGGATTGGATTGGATTAATTATAGTGTTTCCAGTGTTTGGTGCAACATGGGATTGGACTAAAAATAGTGCTGTCCTGTGTTTGGTATGTGATGGGATTGGACAAAAATAAACATCTTTACACGATGGAAATCTTTACACGCTGAGATGTCAACATCTTTACACGTTGAAAAATAAACATCTTTACCCGCTGAAATGTCAACATCTTTACACGCTGAAATATAAACATCTTTACACGATGGATGCATGTTTACAAGTTGAAATTGCAAAATGATTACACGCTAGTATTGTTGTTGTTAGAGAATAACAAATAAGAAAACCAGTCCTACTCAACATGTAATATTGGAAGACAACTTTAGGAAAGCCTTCCAGGGGTATTTAGAGATTAGAGGAATAGAGCCTGCCACCATGAATTGGTTGTTGGAGTTGATGCTCAACAAAGACCGCAGCGAATACTTGTTGTGGTTGAAGAGTTTTAAGAACTTCTTCATTGAAGCATAGGCTTCTGCAATAACTCATCTGGTTTGTTTTTCTTTTTTCTTTTAATCATTGGGTTTTTTTATGGAAAAAAGCTTGCATTTCAAATCTGGAATTTTTTCCAGATTCGAAGAAATATACGCTTAAAAGAGAGAAAGAGAGTCAAGTTAGGAGAAAGAAGATGGGATTAAATTGAATCCCACCCTTTTTGATCGGACTATTTTATCCCACAGCAGTGGGATAAAAAATTTAAGTGGGACTAATTAATCCCGTCCCGTCTGCATGCCAAACATGGGATTGGGACTAAAAATAACCCAATCCCATCCAACCCTGTCTAACAAACGCAACCTTAGGGTTTTAAGTCTGTTGCTGGTGGTAATATAAACACATGGTGTGGACGCTAAATCAAGTTCATATGCATTTGAGTTATCAATACATAAACATGTTTTTGTTTCTGTGCACATGGTTTGTTGTGTGTGTGTGTGTGTGTCCACTAATTTGGCAACTTTGGGGTTTATCATGTGAGATTATGTGACTTCTAAAAGAGGTGAAACCTGCATGATGTGTAGTCAACTGTTTTTGATTCAGATCAAATTACTTTTTGGTTTGTGTTTTGACTTTAAATGTTATACAAGTCAGGGACAATACTGTAACTTTATTAGTTTCACACTAAGCGTAGTTTAGTATAATATTGAGCTTCAAAACTTTGAGAACTTTTCATAATACTTCTTTTTTGAATCTAAATTGGAATTTTTGATCTTTAAAGTGGATTTAAGGAAGCCTATAAATTCTTCTCTACACCTATTTTCTCAATGAGTAATCCTTATTAACTTAGAAATTTTTGAGTTGTCTAGCATTACTATTTCTCGATACCCTATCCAATAAAGTTAAAACAAAGATTTTTAAATTTATACACTCCCAATAATCCCGAAAGCTGCTCCCCTTCTTCCTCTTCATTTTCTTTTAACTAGTTAATGAAACTAGCCTTCCTGCCATTTTTCAATAACTGGGGATTTTTTTTGAGATTTAGAAATCTAAAGAGTTGATCTTAGATTAACAGAAGGGCATATTGTGTTAAATATTTTATAATAGGATTAAGAAGCTGAGGGCAAACTGGTCATCTCCATCAACAATAACTTTTTTAACAGACTTTAACAGCAGGAGGGATTTTGACGTTTCATGAAAAGTGAGGGGGTAAAATGACAATCTTGCAATCGTCAAGGGGGAAAATAACCATTAATGTGAAATAAACGATATGTCCAAAAGTATTGGCTTACAACTAGAATCATACGAAAGTAGTGGAACTCTTTTTATTGAGGAATGAGGAAATTTTTAACCCAGTCAAGGTGTCAAAGAATGAAAAGTTTACAATATGAGTAATTATCTGTATAAAATTAAATACAAACTGTTGAACTTCGTTTGGTACCTATCGACAACATTTTACTGAATTTGTGTAGCCTTTAAATCAGGAAGAGTTGCAAATTGACTTTATGTTGCATGATCGTTGATGTTTTACACATGTTCTTCCATTTAATTAAAACAGCTCAAAATAAGGTCACTTGAAAGAATTAACTTCCATATTCTGTTTATAGATACTTCCACTAGTTGAACCAACAAAGGTGATTATGGAGATGCATGTTGATAACTACCAGTGGCATGAATTCTTTCCCAATGGTAATGGTTCACCTCTTTTTTTCTTTCGTTTTTCTCCATTAAAGTTTTTTTTTTTTTTTTTTTCTTTTTATTCATTTTTATATGTTGCTGAAGCATGTATCATGTTCTGCTATTGTAGTAACCCATAATATTGGAGTCATTATTTCGATATGGGCTCCAATTGTCCTGGTAAGTGGACCATAAATGAACGTTGAGAAATATGAATTCTATACCTTTATGTCCTATTCAATTTAATTAAAGTTTAAGCTATAACCTATTACGTTATGACAAGTTTTATTGACTAATAGGTTTATTTCACGGATGCTCAAATATGGTATGCCATATTTTCCACTCTTTTTGGTGGGATTCATGGAGCGTTAAGTCATCTGGGTGAGGTCAGTGGCCATTTATTACCATACTGTGGATAAATATGTTACGAAAAGTCATTATTGGTTCTGTGGCATATGGTGATTTTATGAAACCCATATGTACTCCAATTGTATGTCAAACTACTTGTTATGCTAACACTAGAATTAATTTGATATAATTATTTCTATTCTTGCTTTAAACCATTTTCATTTCTTAGATCCGAACGCTTGGGATGCTACGGTCTAGATTCGAATCTGTTCCTTCAGCTCTCTGCCGCCGTCTCGTACCATCATCAGATGCAGATACTGAAAACAGCATGGTATTGATAATTCTTTATAATCTATCAGTGTTTGTGTTATTGCTCTTAGTTGTCTGGAATTTTAGTTGATTACCACTTGCAATCGCATTTCATTCTTGACCTAAATGAAAGCAATTCATTCAGGCCTCAGGATAGATTGATGTTGTGACTGGACAGGATGGTATATTGAATTTTTTTTATTTCTGTATCTGATGGGATTAGCACTGATATATAACTGTCATGTGAGGGGGCAAAAAAGAAGTTGAAAAAAATGACATTTAAAGAATAATGAGTCAAGAAACAGAAACTACAAGGAAAAAGATAAGACAAGAAAATTTTATCTGCCAAGTGTCATCGATGTATATTGGTAGCACTGGTGCCAAAGACTGACAAGAATTATCAATGCAAGTTATTAAAACCCACATGAGTCTCTCTTGCTCTCTCCAACACTCTTACCATGTGGTGGTGGGATTTTTAATCCTGTCATATCCCCTTTATTTCACCTCCCATGATGGCTAATAAATGCAGGATGGAACTATTCAATCGAATCAATTCTATCCCTTCTTTATCAAGAAACGCCAAATAAATCCTGTTGTTTCTGATCTAATTTGACATGCATCTATTAAGAAGCTTTCTTGATCTTCGTTTGCTTAGGCTAAAACCAAATTCTTCACTTTGGCAGGAGACGTCAATAGAAAGGAAGAATATTTCATACTTTTCTCAGGTGTGGAATGTGTTCATAGAGTCTATGCGAACGGAGGATCTGATCAGCAATGAGTTAGAACTGCACCTCACTTAAATATTTGCCTTAAATCAACACATCATTTACGAGTTTATAATATTTTCTTCAATTTCTAATTCTCCAGGGAGAAAGACTTGCTTCTTGTGCCATATTCTTCAGGTGATGTTACTGTTGTCCAATGGCCACCTTTCTTGCTTGCTAGCAAGGTAAATTCTTTAGGCGATTTCTCATGTTATTGTTTTATGCCCAATCTGTGACTTATTTTCATTTTTACAACATATGTCAGATTCCTATTGCATTAGACATGGCAAAAGATTTCAAAGGGAAGGAGGATGATGAGTTATTTAGGAAGATAAAGAACGATGAATATATGCATTCAGCAGTTATTGAATGTTATGAGACACTCCGGGATATTATATATGGCCTTCTGGACGATGAAGCTGATAAGATGTAAGGCTGAATCATTCACAGTAAAAGCTTGATATTACACAAAATAATCTTAAACAGCCATCTGGCCATTTTTTTTTTTTTTTTTTTTTTTTTTAATAAAGAAAAATTATAATTCTATTTACTCATGGAAGCCTCTCAATATATATATATTTTTTTCAATTTATGAGACAGGATTGTAAGGCAGATTTGTTATGAACTGGACATAAGCATACAACAGGAGAGGTTTTTGAATGAATTTCGAGTCAGCGGGATGCCTATACTCAATGAAAAGTTGGAGAAATTTCTAAAACTCTTGGTACTATTTTTTTCCACATTTTATTTAGTTTTTTTTTTTTTTTTTTTTTTCTTTTTTGCATTTTTCTCTTTTCGTGAGCATTGCAGCAATGACTGTACAGACACCTTCTGGAATTAGTTTCAGTTCTGAGTACTCAAGTTGGTTTGTTGCAGCTATCTGATTATGAAAGTGTTGATTTATACCCTCAGATAGTCAATGTCCTTCAGGATATTATGGAAATTATCATTCAGGATATTATGATCCATGGTGTCGAGTAAGTTTTGATGAACAAAATCTTCTTAGGGATGTATCAAGTCCTTTTTTTTTTTTTTCTTTTTCTTTTTTCTTTTTTCTCTTTTTGTATTTTTACCACATATGAGCCTTCATGACAAATATTTGCTATGGGTCTACCTTTAGTATCATTGAAAGAGTCCAGGGATACGCCCAGTCTACTGAAAATGACAAGAAAGGGCAGAGATTTGAGAAGATAAATATTCACCTTCGAGAAAACCAAGCATGGAAGGAGAAGGTACTCCTGGCTGCTATATTTATGTTTTGTATGTAATGCACTAATGCAAACAATTTTATGTTTCCAGTCTTATGTTCTTTTTATTCTACACTTATTAAAGGTTGTTAGGCTCTATTTGCTTGTGACTGTGAAAGAATCTGCTATAAATGTACCTACAAATTTGGAAGCTCGGCGCCGTATCACTTTCTTTGCGAACTCTTTATTTATGAATATGCCAAAAGCTCCAAAAGTTCGTGACATGCTCTCCTTCAGGTTGGTCATTGTAGAACATTATTTTAGTGAAATATTATAGGTTGCTAGATGGAAAAAAAAGTCCTTTCTCGAAAAAATCTGTTTTGGAACCACTAGTGACCAGTTGCAATTATAATTTACTTCCCCTTTTGCTCACCTTTATTGCTTCTGTAATCTGCATCATATGAACGTGTTGCATGCTCTTATCTTTCTATTATTCAGTACTCAGAAATTAATGGTTGCTTATACTTCATTTTAACATACTATTTCTTTTTCTGATTTATGTAAAGTGTTTTGACACCATATTATAAAGAAGACGTTCTTTATTCTGGAGAAGAACTTAATACTCAAAATGAGGATGGAATATCAATTTTGTTTTACCTGCAGAAAATATATCCTGGTGAGTTGGATCCATTGCTTCAGTATGTTTTTTATTGATTAATTGGTAAGAACTTACCGAACAGCTTTTTTTTTCTGCAAATTAGATGAATGGGCCAATTTCCAAAAACGTATATGTGATCCAGAACTTGGTTATTCCAATGATGCGAAGATGGAGATGACTCGTCAGTGGGTATCTTACAGAGGGCAGACACTTTCAAGAACAGGTCTAGATGATAATAATTTTTTAGTTCATATTGATCTAGCTTTATTTATATATCTTATGCTATTTCAAATTTATCTGTGTCTCTGCCAGTGAGAGGAATGATGTACTACAGGCGTGCTCTAGAGCTGCAATGCTTCCTGGAATCTGCAGGAGATAGTGGTTTGTGGTTTCTGTCAGAAATATTAAATTATGATTATGAATTCATATCCTGTGTCTTCTTTTTAAATTTCTTTAAGGTTGTTACCATGGAAAGTGGAATTAAATTACTGATGGACTCTTCACTTGTTTCCTTGCAGCTATCTATGGTTATTACCAGTCCGAGGAATCAAGTGAAGGGGATTTGAAATCCCGTGCACAGGCACTGGCTGATATGAAGTTTACCTATGTTGTTTCTTGTCAGGTGTATGGTGCTCAGAAAAAAGCTGATGATCCAAGGGACCGAAGTTGTTACAGTAACATTCTAAATCTCATGTTAACGTAAGTTGAGGCTGTCGTCCAATGTACAGTTGTAGTTCCCCATGTAAACTGAAAAGTGGGTGGCATCTTTAATTAGTTAAAAATGTGCAGGTATCCATCACTGCGTGTTGCTTACATAGACGAAAGGGAGGAAACTGTGAATGGAAAATCTCAGAAGTTCTATTATTCTGTTCTTTTGAAGGGAGGTGAAAAATTAGATGAGGTATAAAAGAATAATCACCAGTTTGATATTGATTTCATATGATTTCAAAGTTCTTTGCCGTATAATTGTGTTTTTAAATGTGTACTTTCACTTATCTAACTTTTTATGTTACTGGGTGGTTGGGCATTTCCCATTTACTTATAAGAGACACATTCTTCCCAAAACCATCTAATTAAGATCTCACAACTAATTTCTTCATCTGAAAGAAAGAAAATAAAAGATCTTGTTCCTTGATTCTCATATGTATTTGGTCACTAGCACAAGGTGGAGTTGGTAAGTTTCTTCTGTTAAGATCATTACTTATCCAGTTTTTAGGTCTCTGTCATGCCTTGATGCATGAACAACACGATCTCATGTGTAGCTTATCATGTCTTTAGTTTAAGAACAAAATTAAACTTTTAAGAAAGGCACTCCATTATTGCCAAGATTTAGCGGTTTAACCTCATTGCTTAAAGAAATATGAAAATAGATATCCAAAATGTAGATTTATTTATGAATTCTCCTGCTGATCTCCTTGATATCGACTACGGATTTTGAACATTTAATTTTATTGATATTTGATTGGATAATATATGACTTGAAACAAAATAGATCGATATACCATTATCAAATGTTATTTTCTTTCTAAACTTTTGTCCTTTAACATCTAATCAACCATGTTATTCAACCAGCTTGAGTGACTTAGAAACAGCGGATCCATGATTACTAGAGTATATTATAGCTGAAATAGAGCATACTGGATACTTTTGAAAGGAGCCTATATCAAAGTGTTACGGCCTTAAAGGAAAGAAAAAAAAAAATCCAATTGTGGAGCTGAGTAGCAACACACTTAACATTAAGGTGCCAACCCAATCTCTGAGCAAGATGCTTTTCTTTCTTGGTTAAAATTGAGTTGAGATTGCAGTATTAACGAACTATGCTTTCATATCACACTTTAGTGATATCCGCACAAATAGTGCTCATAGGAAGAACATGTCCTGTCCAAGTGGAGAGAAGGCAGACATCAAGGTTGTGGACTTTGGATGATAAGATTCTTTCTCCTCTTTTTTTGTTTGGTTTCCTGTTGGTGTTTGGTTTAGTTTTAGATCGGGTATCTTTTCTACCTTTTGTCTTGCTATTAATATTTGGTTTCTTTGTCCTTGTTAGAGTGCTTAAATACTATTGTTGGACATTTTCCTAACAACTTAAGCTTTTGGGTATGTTGGTTACTAACATGGTACTCTATATTTGTTTCCTGAATTTGTTGGGTTTGTGTTTGTGTTTGGACTCGAGATATGTGGTAAGCATGTTGGTCTTGCTCGTGAGGAGGTGTGCTAGAGTGCTTAAATACTATTGTTGTGCCCTTTTATAACGGCTTAAGGTTTTGTGTATGTTGGTTACTAACAGTTTTGATATTATTACTTATTAGAACATCAAGTTCTATAAATTGTAAGTGTCTATGGGCTTTAGTTTTTAAACAGTCAATATTATAAAATCCTTTGGCAAAATGTAGAAAATGCCCTCGAAGTGAACAATCATTCTTCTTTCTCTTTCTTTCAATCTTTATGTTGGAATTGCAGGTTCCTAACAAATTTGGATAAAAATCACCAAACTTTGGTTGTTGACGTTAGTGTTTGCATTTCAGCTCTTATTTTCCTTGTATCACTTCTAACATCATTGGATTATTGCTTTCTGCTAGGAAATATATCGGATCAAGCTTCCAGGACCTCCTACGGATATTGGTGAAGGAAAACCTGAAAATCAAAATCATGCCATAATATTTACTCGTGGAGAAGCCCTGCAGACCATTGACATGAATCAGGTGGCTTCCCTTCTCCTCTCTGCTTCTTTTAAATATTATAAAGTGATTCAGTGTGTCTTACTGTACCTTTTTTAAGTACAGGATAATTACTTTGAGGAGGCTTTCAAAATGAGAAATGTATTGGAGGAATTCTTAAAATCTTCTGGGAAGCGACAACCAACGATATTGGGTCTAAGAGAGCATATCTTTACTGGAAGGTCAGCCTAACAGATAATCTGTAAATTTACTTTGATCTTTATGAGCCTTGTCATGAAGCTCAAACAAGTCATCACTAGAAAAAAAAAAATATAACACATATAAGCGGTTGCATTTATATAAGCTGTTTCTGTCCTCCTTTACAGTGTTTCATCCCTTGCTTGGTTCATGTCCAATCAAGAGACTAGTTTTGTCACTATTGGCCAACGAATTTTGGCAAATCCTTTGAGGTAAGCCTGATTTTTAATGTGTGTATGTGTGTATATATATATATATATATATATATGAGATTTAATCTAATGCCATCATAAATATTTTGATTGGATTTCATCTTCTTGCCATTGGGATTTCCGCAAGATTTTTCTTTTTCCCTCGTTAATGTCTTGCAGGAAGGGTGAGAGGTTTGACTCATCATTTTGAGGCTTCAATGCTGTGCGGAGAGTTGTTTACTTAGAGATTGAAAATGAATTCTCTCATAATCATGACAGTATATAGAAATAGCTACAGTACTCTTTTATAAGCTTATAATCTCTTTCCAGCATTAAACCATAAACAAACGCAGAAAGTAATGAAAGTTGTCCAATTTTCTAAAAGCTTAGCCTCTCCTTGTCTTATTACCTCAATCTAGTCTAACCGATGTCCAATCACTTGCCTTAAACACATCCTCAATCTTCACAGCCCCTAAAATCATTATTTTTATACCCCTAGCCATAAAAATATGTACCCGCACTAAATTTTCACCCTAGTCATCACATATGTTCAGAGTAAAAAGGTTTTTGCGATCTCTCCTGCATCCCGCATCATTAGTGCTGAACACATTGATTGGATCGCAAAATGTGAAGCCAAACCCAAATGAATGCTCAAAAAACAGCAGCCTGTGTTTTTTTTTTTTCTATTTGAAACCCCAATTAGATATGAAAACATTATTGTACCATTTTTCTTTATAAAAGAAAGGAAAAAAGAACACGATATTGCTCCAACCAAGCGACTAAACTACATTTGCATTACTAATTCATAGCATCAATGAGCTCTGGATAAAAACAATTCCATGAATAAATTCCATTATAACAATAGCTAAATTGCAACTTTAAATCAGTTAAAGTTAATATACATGAACAAAAACAAAAAGGCAAAATGGTGCAAAATGTTATTTAATGTCTAAATCCTAATTTAGTTGATGCCAGAAAATTCCAGTAACCTGTCTCTCCAATTTTATCCTATTTTTAGCCTTTCAACCCTTAACCAATTTGCACCCTACTTATTCCCGTAATCCTAAAGCCTTTCTTTCTAATCCTACAGGACACTAATTCTTTAAACCTAGGCAACCACCGATGCCATCGGGCAGATTTTGTACAATCTGTCCTACTTCATAATGAAAGTGAGAACAATGAATGGAAAAACAAATCCATATCATATGCTCTAATCTATTGATTGAGACTAAAATAAGCTTGAAATTTTCTGTAAAATGCATAGGAGTGCTTCTATCTTTTTGTGTTGCTCTGACTTCACAACTATCTTCTTTCTTTGCACTCATTTTATTCCGACTAGCGAATGCGTCATTGACTGTTCGAAGGGCAGACTTAGTGTCTTAATTTTGGCACTAGCTTCTTTATTGCTCTCTAATTATGATTTGATTTTCTACTGAATGTTCCATCCTAACTTTACAGGGTGCGGTTCCATTATGGTCATCCTGATATATTTGAACGTATCTTTCACATAACAAGAGGTGGCATTAGCAAAGCTTCAAAGATAATTAATTTAAGCGAGGATATATTTGCAGGTAATCTTTAGTTGATCTTAATGCAATAACTCATAAATATAGCTTGATCGTTAATTTTGTTGAAAACTTCAGGGTACAATTCAACTTTGCGTGGGGGTTATATAACACATCATGAATATATCCAAGTAGGCAAAGGGCGTGATGTAGGGATGAACCAGATATCAGCATTTGAGGCGAAGGTTGCAAATGGAAATGGAGAGCAGACACTGAGTCGTGATGTTTATCGGCTTGGACGCCGGTTTGATTTCTATAGAATGCTTTCATTCTACTTCACAACGGTTGGATTCTATTTTAGCAGCATGGTATGTTAAATAAACCAGTGTTATTTTTAATATGTTTTCTAGCAAGTCAAATAGAGTTATAGTTCTGTCTTGCTGATACCAACCACTAATTAAATCTCTGAGGCAACTAATTTCATATTTTTTTTCTTTAAACATCGTTTCTGCCCAGATATGTGGAATTTATAATATTAAATTATTTTATATATAAATATTGTCACATATAGAAAGGGTAGGCAGACAGATACTAACTGGCTCCTGCCCCTTTCTATTTACTTGACATAGGATTTCCAAAGCAACCATATTTAATCTGTAAAAGTGGGAATATATGTTTACAGCTTAATTTGGATACTATGTTTTCCAGGTTACCGTGCTAACTGTCTATGTATTCTTATATGGACGTATATACATGGTTATGAGTGGATTAGAACAAGAAATTCTAGAGAGTCCAAGCATACATCAAAACAAGGCACTCGAAGAGGCTTTGGCAACCCAGTCTGTCTTTCAGCTTGGCTTGTTACTGGTGCTTCCAATGGTTATGGAAATTGGCCTGGAAAAAGGGTTCCGAACTGCTCTGGGTGATTTTATCATTATGCAATTGCAGCTGGCTTCTGTATTCTTTACATTCCAGCTTGGAACAAAAGCCCATTATTATGGAAGAACAATCTTGCATGGAGGTTCTAAATATCGAGCTACTGGTCGTGGATTTGTTGTTTTCCATGCAAAGTTTGCAGAAAATTACAGGCAGTACTCCCGAAGTCACTTTGTGAAGGGACTGGAGCTGATTATACTCTTAGTCTTGTATGGAGTTTATGGAGAATCATATCGCAGTTCAAGTCTATACTTGTTCATCACATTCTCTATGTGGTTCCTGGTTAGTTCCTGGTTGTTTGCTCCTTTCATATTCAACCCATCTGGTTTTGACTGGCAAAAGACAGTAGATGATTGGACAGATTGGAAGAGGTGGATGGGAAATCGTGGTGGTATTGGGATCCAGACTGATAAAAGTTGGGAATCATGGTGGGACGGAGAACAAGAACACCTCAAATACACAAACATAAGGGGAAGGATTCTTGAGATTATTCTTGTATTTCGCTTCTTCATTTACCAGTATGCAATTGTCTACCACCTTGATATAGCTCATCACAGCAAGAGTTTGCTGGTACGTTTGTTACTTTCAATAACATAGTTTGCTTATTGGTCTATCCATTGTTTAGGTTTGTGGTACCATTCTGCTACCCTTGACGTTATACTTGATTATTTTTTTTAGGTTTACGGACTCTCTTGGCTAGTTCTGATAACAACTCTACTAGTTTTAAAGGTATGCTAATGAAACTCTCAGCACTGAAAGAATCTAGGTTCAGAGTAGCTTCAAAAGTAAAATGCCTTCTAAACCAACTTAGATGATTTGTTCGTTCTTACAACCAGTGACGATGTATAAACCTGTGATTAACATTTTGTTGCGGCAACATACATATTCATTCGTAGTTTGCTTCTTCTTTTTTGTGTGTTGCTATTAGATGGTTTCAATGGGAAGACGAAGATTTGGTACCGACTTCCAGCTTATGTTCAGGATACTCAAGGCACTCTTATTCCTTGGATTCATGTCAGTCATGACAGTCTTATTTGTAGTATGCGGTCTCACCATATCAGATTTGTTCGCCGCCATCCTTGCCTTCATGCCCACAGGGTGGTCCCTCCTCCTCGTAAGTTTAAGAGTCAACTCATTTTGATTTTTGAGACATATTCATATTTGTGAGAAAATAAGTATATCCTGAAAAGACAAATTTAAGTAAAGAAATTTCAGTGCTCACTCCTCTGTTTTGTGCTTTGAAGATTGGACAAGCATGCAGGCCAATGTTCAAAGGACTAGGATTCTGGGAGTCAATAAAAGAACTGGCTAGAGCGTACGAATACGTAATGGGACTGTTAATCTTCACACCCATAGCCATTTTGTCATGGTTCCCATTTGTTTCAGAGTTCCAAACTCGCCTGCTCTTCAATCAAGCATTCAGCAGAGGTCTCCAGATTTCTATGATCCTGGCCGGAAGGAAAGACCAGACGGATACCAAGTGAAACATGATAGCATTCCACATTCATTCTTCATGTTTTGTTGTTCGGAGTAAAGTAATTATCTTAGAAGATTCATCAAGTATACTGATTTTTGTAATCACATTTTCCATTGTTGAGTAACTCTTGTTTCCTTTTTTTTTTTTTTTTAAAGTTTCTTGAAATTTAATGTCATGTACATGAATAGCATTTGAATCAAAACATATGTAACATTTTTTTTTATTGCAGATTCGTTTTCTGTTATGCTTTTTATTGCGGAACTATTTTTGTAGTAATCACGAAAGGATTATATGTTTCATTTTAGTAACAGCTAAAGTACTACTCTACAAGGTTTATATACTGTTTTTTTTTTCTATGTTTACATCAAATTGCAAAATTGAAGATGTATATGTTAAGGAGTAAATCTCTAAACACAAAGGAAATATGAAGAACGTTGATGCTCTCTCCTCAATATTTACTTATTTGCATGAACACGTTAGGCAATTTTCGGGTCGGGTGTTTAAAAATATTTTTTGTTGTTGCAAAAAAAAAAAAAAAAAAAAAAAAAAAAAAACCCGACAAAAAACCCTATATATAAATTAAGAGTGAGAGAGCGATTAAAAAATAAAGAAGAAGAAGAAGAAGAAGATGAACAGTAACACATTGAAGTCAGGCATAAGTCAAGGCCGATCAGTCTCTTTCGATGAAGTCTCCAACTATTTCTCTCTTCCTCTTTCCGACGCCGCCACTCATCTCGGTAACTCAATCATCTCTCTCTCTCTCTCTCTCTCTGCCTTTCAATTCAACTCTAAAACTAAATATTTGCAGGTGTCTGCGTAAGTGTTCTCAAGAGAATCTGCCGCGAAAATGGCCTCGATCGCTGGCCCTACCGGAAGGTACACCTACTTTTTGTTTCAATTCATCCCTTGTTCATACATTGATTATTCAGTCTTATTAGATTATTATATTGAATTGTGATTTCTAGTTTTTATCTGGGAAGAGCATTGAAGACATTAAAAAATTTGCTGCTAGAGAAAGAAACAAACAACTTGCTGACCTCTCTAAGCTTGCTAGGCAAAGGTATATCACTTCACCTCTCTTGTTTCATTACCCTAACCTATCTTTCACTCGGTTATTAGGTGACTAGGTCGATGTAATAACTGTTGTTTTCACATCTTTGTGTTTCTGTCAAGTGCTATTTAAGAAGCACATTCGTCAGTCGTCACCACAAGCTTGCATACAGACTACTGGTATGATCATTAGTCATAAGCGCTATAGTAATTGGGCAGATTCGTTTTTTCTCATGATTGCTGATGCTTTTAACATTTCTTGTTCGTTTTTTTACAACTCTGCTTTCTTCATCCCTTGAAATTTACCCTTTACATATCTGTTTTGAACCGATCCTTTAGCTTTCTAGCAAATTTTCCTTCTTTACAATGCTTTACGTCTACTTCTGCCCTTGCATAAGTAGTGATAGCAGTCTTGTTAATTCTGGTAAAAGTTTGATACATTATCTGATATCAATTTTATATTTCATGTTTGTTTTCTGTTTTGTGTTATAGATTCTTGACAATGTGGAAGGGTTCTACCTCTAAACTTTGCTATGTTGTTTGTGAATGCAGTGGACCCCTAAACAACGAAATGTCCAAATTACATGGTGTCGCATCTCCTAATTTGCAGCAACAAGGAAGCAAGAATGCTCCAGTTACCCATCCCCACATTTTGCTTAACGCAAGCTCGATAAAAGGACTCATGGCTCAGGATGAATTTAAATATGGATTCCCATCAGGTGGCTTATCAGCTACTACAAATAAATGGTGGGGTAGCAGCACTTCTGATGATTATGAGCACACTCGTGGAGGTGAAGCTGAAACTGATGAAGAAGATAAACATCAACCTGAAGAAAAGGCAGATAACAGTGTCACTTCAACAACAATGGACAAAAAGGAATCCGGAAATGGGAAAGTAGATAGCAACATTAATCCTGAAGCGTCAGGTCTCTTGACAACTATTAGGAAAAGAATTGTGGATGAAGGACGAGAAGCACTTAAGCTTGGTGTCTATAAGAGCAATGGTGTAAAGAAGCTAGGGAGGAAAGAAAAAGTGTTGCTTCTTCGAATATTTAGATCCACGTTGCCTAAAGAATGGATATATGACTCTGCATAAAGTGCAGTGCAGATACCAGGTAAGGCCATGCGTGATAATTCAGTGCCCAAACTTCTGTACTGAACATGCGATCTTGATTTATCACCATTAGGTTTTATTTGCTGTTGTTATATTCTAAAATCATTGCATATTTTCGGCTCTTATCTTCTTATGATAGTTAGCTAGATTTATGGAGACTGGAAAGGTAGTTCCGGTCAACCATGCTGCACTGTATCTTTATGAACAATTTAACAATGGCGAGACTTGATTGTTGGGCTCTTAATTAAATGATCAAAATATGCAATCTCTCTTCTGCTCGTAGTATCTGATCTTGTATCTGGAAAATTGAATTTCAAACATCGCGTTTGCATTAATAATCCATTTGTACCTTTTTCTATGCGTAATCTTTCATTTAGTATAACATCCAGTATGCACAGATATTGTGCACATTTATTTTTCAAGAAAATATTGTAAGTAGGTGTAAGATATTGGTTCCTTTGTGGTGAGTTGTGTAACTGTGAACTGTGAAGTCTTAGCTGAACTGGAACGATCTATTTACTACCACCATATACTGTTTAACTTTGCCAAGCAATAACAAAATTTATTCTACTTGTTGATTTTGTAAACGGAGATACAAAAGCGTATGAGATCTCTTTCCATGTAAACTATTTAAAGTGGCTTGTGTTGTGATAATTATTTTTCTTTTAGTGATGCTTTGCAGAGGCCAAATCTCATCAAATTGGGTGAGCTATTTTGAAAAACTTCTGAAACTTAAAAGAGGGAGAAAAAAAAAAATTAGGCACATGGACATATTATCGTATCCTTTATATTCTAATTTTTTTTTTTTTTTTTGATAAATCACTGTGGGTATATATGGCGACTCGAATCTGAGACATTGTCATGCCGAATGAGCGTTCTTTACCACTAAACCGGTGATTTTTCAATTCTAACTGGAGTAGTGATTATATTGCCAAGGCACTAGTTATATAATCTCATCATCCATTGGCTAATGCAAGACAATTACTATAAGATGCAAAAGTTGGAATAAGAAATCCCTAGTCTGGCTTAATCAGTAGCGAATTAAACATAGGTTGGAACCCAAAGATTATCAATGATAATTACCAGCACACATCAGGACAGTAGCGAAGTAAACATGGATTAAGATCACATGCTATCAATAATAGGATAATAATAAGTAAATAAAAACAGTTAAAAATTAAAAAATTAAAATCCTAACCAAATAATTTGGAGTCTAAATTAGATTGATCAAATAATTGATAATAGCATATGATAAAAAGGCAGTCAAGATCCTGTTGACCATATCTAGCTGTTTACCCATTATTCAATCCTTAGAAGAAAAAGATAATACAATCCAAAAAAAAAAAAAAAAAGCAACGTGGAGTAGTCTGATTGGGTGGAAAGAAAGCAATCCCAATATGCTGAAAATGATATCCAGAACAAGATGAAATTGCAAAATATACATATCAACATCTAGCAACCAATGAGAAAACAGATGAAAGATATCAAACAGATAAGGACCCCTTGTACTTGCTCTATAAATACAACATTAACAGTCCTCATCAAAAACACCACCTGCAGACAACTACATATATATACATTCCATATAAAAGCAATGGCTGCTGCATCAACCATGTCCATGGCTGCTCTCTCATCTCCTTCTCTAACCGGACAAGCCGTGAAGCTGTCCTCCAACATCCTAGGAGAAGGGCGTGTAACCATGAGAAAATCAGTGTTCAAACCCAAGCCCAAGCAGCAGGTCTCATCAGGAAGCCAATGGTACGGTCCAGACCGTGTCAAGTACTTGGGTCCATTCTCAGGAGAAGCACCATCTTACTTGACTGGAGAGTTCCCTGGAGACTATGGTTGGGACACTGCAGGCCTCTCAGCTGACCCAGAAACTTTTGCTAAGAACCGTGAGCTGGAAGTTATCCACTCGAGATGGGCCATGCTTGGAGCACTTGGGTGTGTGTTTCCTGAGCTACTGGCTCGTAATGGTGTCAAATTTGGTGAAGCTGTTTGGTTCAAGGCTGGTTCACAGATATTCACTGAAGGTGGGTTGGATTATTTGGGGAACCCAAATTTGGTACATGCACAGAGCATTTTAGCTATTTGGGCTACACAGGTTCTGTTGATGGGTGCTGTGGAGGGATATAGGATTGCTGGTGGACCACTTGGAGAGATCACTGACCCACTTTATCCAGGTGGGAGCTTTGACCCACTTGGCCTAGCTGAAGATCCTGAGGCTTTTGCTGAGCTTAAGGTCAAGGAGATCAAGAATGGAAGATTGGCTATGTTTTCTATGTTTGGTTTCTTTGTTCAGGCCATTGTTACTGGTAAGGGACCTTTGGAGAACTTGGCTGACCATTTGGCTGACCCTGTTAACAACAATGCTTGGGCATATGCAACCAACTTTGCTCCTGGAAACTGATAATCACCTTTTTCATTCAAGCAAATAATTGATGTAAATTATATATTATGTCAACAAATGGGAAAAAAAAAAAAGAGTTTATTCAGTTTTATGGTTCTTGTAATATGAAATTTCCAAACACAGACAGCCTGAGATCAGATCAATCAGACTAATATAATTACATATTTCAATAGATCAATCAACTCTCAAGTCTCAACCCAAAGTCAGAATCTCAAGAACGCAAAGCCAACTGGATAAAAGTTGTAGTAATTTCATACTAACTGCCAACCACTAAGGTAGTAATTAAGGTGGTTGTTTCTATACATTGCCTGTTCCAAAACTCTTGTACCAATTAAAACTGCAGTAATGCTACACATCCCACCTATAATCCCACCATTTTCATCCCAACACACGTGGCAGTTGATGTGTCACTTGATGAGTGGACAAACATTAATTGGTGAGTGAATACATGGGTAAAAGAGATAAGTATCAATTAATGTGTGTCCACTCACCAAGTGACACCTCAGCTGTCACGTGTGTTGAGATGGAAATTATGGAATTGTAAGTGGGATGTTTAGCATTATTGTTAAAAGTGACCCCAAAAATTGATACAACCAAATCTAGTTGAAATCGATCGATCCCACTTTCTTTTTTTTCTTAACAAAAATAAAAAAATGTAAAAGCACTACCTTGTACAGCTAATGTACTGCATTTTTCATGGTTTCTAACCAAAGTTTTCTCCTGTGTGTTTGGGATTTTAGAGTCCTCAATTAACAACCCCACCCAAGTGGACAGCTTTCTTGATATAAATTTTCCTAGTTAGGGCAGTCTCTTTTTATGCGTACCACAAACCCCACAACACTCACTAATTAAATTAGGAACTCGTGTGATGACATAGAATCAAAAATGAAAAAAAAATGTTTTTGGAATTATTTTATACATATCTAATTCTGAGAGTCCCTGAGATATCTCTCCAGAAAGTAAATGATGGGTTCAAAAATTTTCTATCACTCTTTACTTTCTTACTAAATTAAGTTTTAATAGCACCTAAAGTGTTGTTTTGATAAAAATACCCTTAAAACACATTCACAAAAATAAGGTTTTTTTTTTTTTTTTTTTTTTTTTTTTTTTTTTTCTTTATGAGACTTATTTTCGTATTTCCGATACTTAGTTTGGTGTTTCCGAGACTTATTATGTATTTCTGAGACTTAATTTGTTATAATTTTCGAGACTTATTTTATAGTTTCTAAGACTTATTGAACAAAAATGAAATTTTTTTAATCTTTTTTTATTCATCTACTTCATCGACCTCCAATATTGACCTCTAATGGAGGTCTTTGAACTCGATTGGAGGTCTGTTCTATCTCCATTGATGGAGGACCTCCATCAATAGAGGTTTTTGAAAAAAAAAAAAAAAAAAAAAAAACAATCTTAAAATGGTAAAAACGTAATAAAAAAAGAAATTAAGGTTTTAATTTTTTATCTATAGATGTCATTTAAACTTAAATTATTAAACTAGTATTAGTGTTTTACTCTTAAAAGTAAAATAAAAAATAGTGTTATTTCCTCCCTATTTCAACTTAAAAATAATTCCACAAGTAGTTGTGTTGTGTCCTCAAAAACACCCCCAATTAATTATAATTTTCCCCATCACAGTTTACCAGTGTGGATTAGGTAATTAACTTATTTACAATATTCTTCATGGAATGTGATGATTATAATAAAAAGCATAATAGGAAGAGATGATTAATTAGGTGATTATAATAATGAAAATTGAAGAGATAATGGGATGGTTGTGACTGAAAATAATATAAATAAAAAGAAAGGGCAGGAGCATGAGCATGAGCATCTAATTGGACTGTAAAAGCAGACATAAAGAAACCAACAAAATTTACAAAACTTCTGAAAACACTTTGATTGCTACAACTCCTTCATGTTTCCTTGCTACCTTTCTTTAATTATATTAATTATAGTATGAAATGGTTTCTTCCAATGGATGTCAAAGCTGAACTATGAATGATTGTAATGTATGAAGAAACAAAATGTTACCCAGAAACAGAAGAGATTAATTTATTGATTGATCTTCTTTTTTGTTATTTATGATGTATTTGAGAAGCAAACAAATTATAATATATCATGTATGTATGAGTAGTATTTACATTTTGTGAAATGGATTTCTCATCTCCAAGCAAAGCACTAGTCAAAAGTTGAGCAATCACTCCTATCCTTTTATTCACTTTAATATTATTTAATTAATCCATCAATGAGAAAGTAATTTCAAATAAAATAAATAAATATTTAAATATTAAGATTAAAATTTATAATAATAATAATAATATCACCCACCCAAGCATTATATATTTATGAGTAATGCTACTCCGTCCAAAATTTCCACCAAATTTCCAACCTAAACACGTGTGTCGACATCACGCACAATATGGACTTATGTCACTATTTGTAAGATGCCATATGATGTTGACACGTATGTTTGGATTGGAAATTTGGATGGAAATTTTAGATGGAGTAGCTTTATTGTATATTTATATAAATTAATGCTGTGTGGTTTATTTGTACTGATTTCCTAGAGTTTATTTATTATTTATTTTTTCTGGATTGCAAGGTGCAGGGTGCAGGGTGCTTGACACGTCGTCAAATATTGATGATAATAAAACAAAGAAACAAATAATTTCCCATTCTTGAAAAAAGAGATCCTCTTTGTACACTTTTAGCAATTCAAGACGTGTCGATTTTTTGTGGCTTCTACTTTTTTCCATATTATGTTTCTCCATTGGGTCCATGTACCAAGAAAAACTTGGATGGGTTGGTCTCATGAGATCGTCCGATCAAAATGTGTTATTTATATTGAGAGTATAAAAATATATTTTATAAATATTATGTGACACATTTTGATTGGACGGTCCCATTGCAACGCCAATAAGACCGTCCTATCCAAGATTTTCTCCCATGTACCACCCAAACATTCCCTAATCCCTATGATTTTATAACATGTCATTATGAGTCCATAAATCACTACCCACATCATCTAATCGGTATCAGTGTGGACAACTTATACGACATATCATTTAGATATGAATTTTAAACAATTTAACATTACCCTTAAATAGTTTCCGGAGGATGGAAAAACTTAGAGCTTGAGTAAATGACTCTCAAGTCAGCGGCTTGAATTCCATCAATGGTAAAAAGCTTCAAAATATATCTAATATATATAGATGGATAAATAGTTACTGTTTAAAAAAAAAACGTTACTCTTAAAAACAACTCTGTCATATTATAAAACTAAATATATATATCTGTAATATTACAATTGGTTTCTATAACCTTATAAAATTAAGGTTCTCGAAATATATATTTTTTAGGAACTTCCGACGTCGTAGCTAAAGAAACTTCCGTGCATGAATTGAGATAAATATTTTAAACAGATTATTAAATATTTAATATTATTTTTAACTAACACTATGTTTGAGGAATGGATAAATTAAGAGGGAGAGAGAGTAGAAGGGATGGAGAGGATAACATATATCTTCCATGTTGTTTGGTATTGAAAAGAGGGTTGTATGGATGGATTGATATATAATTTATAAAATTACTATATTACCCTTTAAAAAATTAGAGGGTAGTATAAAAATAAAGGGTATTTTTGTCTTTACACCCCCAACCCCAATTGGGGGGATCCAATATGGTAGGCCCAGAGGGAGATCTCCTCCCTCCTCCCCTCTCCCTCCAACTCTCTCCCTCCAACCAAACAAGGAATTGAAGCTCTCCCTCCAACTCTCTCCCTCATACTAAACACAGCCTAAGAGAGGGATATCCTTGCACATGCCGCGCACGTGATCCACTTGTTAAGGTTGCTGTAAAGTGGTGTCATACAAGCATACTATATATACATACATACATGACCCGATCAAAAATAATGATCGATCCAGATTCTAGAATGATTCTCGATTCTACTAGAAGTTATATCACATGATTCATGGTGATCCAACGGTCAAAACTGGCCGTTTTAAGTCAAAGTTTTGCAAGCGGGATCCATCTGTTGGAACTTATAGCCTTTTATAGGGCTATTCTATACCTATTTCTATTGTTGCAAATTAATTAAAATTTCCCATTAATTAATGTGTAAAACAAAAAAAGGATTAATACCTTTAATTAAAAAGTAATGACTTGTAATAAAAGCCTCTCTTGGAGTTGGAATTGGAAACTTTATCTCCCAACCCATCATGATATTCAAGAAAGTTACATTTTTTATTATTATTATTTTATTTTATTATAAAGTTTTTATAAGGTGAAATTAGGTTAGGTTTAGTCAATGATATATTGACATAATTACCCTTAATTACCGTTGGGGAGGGCTTGATTTAAATATAGTTGGCCTTGACCTACTCAAAACCTCTTTTATTAATTCTTTATCAGAAATTATATTATCAATTCGAACTGACAAAAGTTATATCAGTTCCTTGCATGTGGGCCATTGGATTTAAATACTTTGACTTGGCTATATGTACTTGTCAGTCAAAGTATTTAAATCCAGTGGCCTACATACAATGAACTGATATAACCTTTGTCGGTTCGAACTGATAATAGAAAGACTGTGTATATATATATATATATACACACAGTCTTTCTATTATCAGTTCGAACTGATATAAAATATATTAGTTCCTTGTATGTGGGTCATTGGATTTAAAAGATGCTTTGACAAGTGTATGTAACCAAGTCAAAATATTTAAATCTAATGGCCTATATGCAAGGAACTGATATATCTTTCATCAGTTCAAACCGATGATAATAGAAAATTTATATATATATATATATATATATATATATATAAACACACACAAAGTGTTACCCACTAAATTTACATTAACCAAATGCTAATGTATTTATTGTTATTGGTCATAATTTATTAGATTTCTTAGCTAATTTGTGACCGAAGAGAAGATTGACAACTATTTTGTTGATTAAAGAATAATAATTTACGTGAATTGTTTTATTCTTAGAAATATTAATTATTTGCACCAAAAAAAAAATATTAATTATTATTTTGTATAAAATTATACTAAATATTTACTAAGACACACGAACAAAGCTTTATTTTACTAGATATGAGTAACATTTATGAGCATATCTATCAATAAATTATCATATGTAGAGCAATATTATCTGATAGAGTAGTGTTAATATATACCTTGGATAAAACCTAGAAAATTACTATGAAAGTAAAAAGTTATTCAACTCAAATCTTTGCATTTATTAGCCTATTTTTACTAAAGGAATAATCTTTTCCTTTCCTATTTGGTAAAAGATTTTCAATAATTTTTTAAAAATATATATTTTAAAGCTTTTATTAAAGTTATCATCCAATCCAAAATCTTAAAAATGCTACTTTTATAAAATACATTTTTTTTTTTAACTATTACAATATTTCAGAATCGCGGAGGGGCATGACTCAAATCTACATCCTTTTGGATCTAGGATGTAGGTGTGAGAAATTTAACAATGCGCCAACCTGATTTTGTTTTATAAAATACATCTCGATACCATACAAAATTAAAAGAGTCACTCAACCTAAATCACCAAAGAATTGATAAATGGATTAATTAATTATTCAATTCTAGCTACTCCAATCTAACACATTGTAACGAGCGTGATTTAGTATCAAGCCACATTGGCCGATGGTAAATCCAATCATTGTTTGAGCATTTTAATCCAATTTTTTTTCTTTGAAATATTACAACAATTCGAGATTTATGGGAGGGATGTAGGTGTTAGGGATATACACCAGATCAATCTCATTTTCACATTTTAATCTAGTTTAATATTTACATAATACCGCAAATGAATTTGTTCCTTTCAACCAAAAATTCTTTTCCTTTGTAACAGTAAATGCAATTTATAGTTATTTTTTGTATATGAATAATAAAATTAAATGGGATTCATGAGCTAGATTTATTACCAAAAAATTGATGATGATTGCAGGCATATGTAGTTATGTACTAGCTGTTAAAAAAGAAAAAAAAAAAGAAAAAAAAGAAAATTGGACCCAAGAAAGCATTAACTTTAGTACATATGGCAATGGCATTTGACATTACCAATAATATTAAGGCTGTAGATACCAAATAAAAAAAAAAAAAGACCAAAATTGTAGGGCTGTTGATACAAAATAATATGGGTTGGATTTTTTTTTTTTTTTTTTTTTCTTCTGCAGAGAGGAAGAAGATAATATTATGTTAAGGTTCTCTTGAATGGCAGAAGATAATGTTGTGAATATACAGTATTTGGGATAGGATAAATAGTTAAGTGGAAGACTAGAGTAGAAGTGATGAGGAGGTCCTCCACTCTCCAGTTGAGTTTTGATCCATGAGGTTGACTCTTCCATGTCTAATCTCATCTCTCTTTAACTTTTTAAATAGTTGGCGTTTTCAAATTAATTTTAATTCTTTATTTGCCTAGTTATAAATGCTAACCTCTGTTGTCCTCATCACATTTTTTGCTTTTCCTTTACTGTTTCTCTCTCTTCTCTCTCTTCTCTCTCTCTGGTTTCCTCCATTGCAAACCAAGCTTCCTTTCCAGCTTTCTCTTTGGAGGTCCCCCAACCATCTCCTCTCCAAACACAGACCCACCAACCATTTCACCCACCTCTAACTTTTTGCCCTTCTAAATTGTTTTTGACACTACATTTCTTTTTATACAAATAATAACTCTCTCTCTCTTTCTCTGTGCATTTTCCCTTCAAAGATTAGATTTTTGTCTGGCCTTGACCTTGCTTGCCATTTCTTTTTATATCATTCTCTGAATTCGTTCCTGGCCCCCACTTTAAGGCCACAAGCCTCTACTTGTAAACTACTCCTCTGCGATTGCAACCCGTAGTACCCTTTTAAAGATTTTTTGGGCATCTGGGTTTTTTTTTTCTTTGTTGGGATTTGGTTATTTGAGGTCTACATTGGCCTATCTATGCTCATTGAGTCTCTGCTGGTTAAAAAAGAATTTCTTTTCTTGCTTCTCTGGTTGCTCAAGGAAGAAGATCAAGGGGGTTAGTTTAGACTTCAGATCAATACCAATCAAAGGTAAATGCTTTCTTCTTCTTCTTCTTCTTCTTTTGCCCTTTTTTTTTTTGGTGTATCACTTTTTAGAATTTTTTTTTTTTTTTTTTTTTTTTTTACATTTCTCTTTCTTTTTGACTCTTGCTTGGATCATAAGTGATGCTTTCCTATAAGTTATTCAATTTTCTCAGAGTTTTGCTTTGTGTTCTGAATAATGGTGAAATTAATATGTTAGGTTTTCGTGAAGCGTATTTACAAATGAGTTTTCCTTGATTTGTTATATGTAGCATTTCCTTTAGCATCATTATTTTTCTCTTAGAACCAGAAAAAAAAAAAAAATGTTATTGAGCTTCAAGAAATTTGGTATCAGATTCTCTTTTTGATTTTCTTTTTTCCCTTTTCTGGTTCTGTTTGATTCTATCTAATAGGTGCAGTGTAAGCTAAGAATCTAATTCAATTCATACAGATTGAATGAAATGTATTTCCTTGCGTCTTTTCTCCATGAGATTTGACTGCTGAAGTAGGATAAGCACTGTAAATGTGCTGGGTTCATTGTATTGTTTCTATTTAGCTTATTCGAAGTCAAAAATTTATTCGTAGTTGATAATCTCATCCTAGAACTTAGAAATTTCATATATGTGTAGTAGCTTTTTTGGTGTGTAAAGAGTTCCATATCATTTTTCTAATATCCAGGAGGGGATGTGTTGATTTACTGCTACTGGAAGTAAGAGGACCACATACAACTTTGACTCTTAATATCTGGAAGATCAGATATGTCGTCGGAGAGTTCTTTGAATACAGAATTGTCGAAGAAATCATCATTTTTGGGTCTGAAACTATGGGTTTTGATCGGTATATCTGTCGGTGCATTTATAGTTTTGATTCTTTGTATCTTATCTGTATGGATTTCGTTTCGGAGGAAATCTAGAAGATCACTAAACAAGTTCTCGTTTACTCAAATACCAAATGTCTCAAAAGATATTAGAGTTGATAGAATTGGGGTTCAGCGTATCAATGAACACCCTGAAAGTTTATTCGTTTCTGTCCATGATAAACCGGTTGATAAGAATTCGGACAAAATGCTTGTTCATATGGGAACGAGCAAATCGAGCGATCCCGATAATATCAGTCAATGCAGCTCTATTTATCATCATGAGAGAGCATGTAGTTTGCAGTCAGGAGAAGAAGGAAGCTCTGGAACTGTTCATAAGCATTCTTCATTGTCTTATGGAGGACCAGTGACAGCCTCCCCTTTAATTGGTTTGCCAGAAGTTTCGCATCTTGGGTGGGGCCACTGGTTTACTCTTAGGGATCTCCAATTTGCAACTAATCGTTTCTCATCCGAGAATGTGATTGGTGAAGGAGGATATGGGATTGTTTACAAGGGGAGACTAATCAATGGAACTGAAGTAGCAGTGAAGAAGATTCTTAATAATGTGTAAGGATGCTTCTTTAAAATGCCATATCTTGCTTTTATTATGCTCTATTTGCTGTGTTTTATAACTTTGTACAAATTTGGGATTTAGGGGGCAGGCAGAGAAAGAATTCAGGGTTGAAGTGGAAGCTATTGGTCATGTTCGACATAAGAATTTAGTTCGACTTCTGGGCTATTGCATGGAAGGAGTTCACAGGTGAGATTCAGTTACTATTCATTTATCTTCAGTCTATTCTGGTAAGACAAATTAGCTATTTTGTCCCATATTAGCTTATACCAATGTAGCTTTCTTATCAGATATAATCATGTTAATGCTGTAGTGAGTTATATTAAACTCTGTCTATGACCAAATGAGTTGTGGCTTTGAGAAAAAATGTATTTGAAATGGTGTTCATCTGTACATTTGATTTCCCAGGATGCTGGTGTATGAATACGTGAACAATGGCAATCTAGAACAATGGTTGCACGGGGCTATGCGCCAACATGGTACCCTCACTTGGGAGGCTCGAATGAAGGTTATTATTGGCACTGCCAAGGCGTAAGTTCATCTTTCAGCTCAATGCAGTTTTATGTGATAATTCAGAGCCCTATCTTTTATGTGGTACTAAATTTGGATGTATTTTTATAGATTATCGAAGTTTTAACTTAATTTTTGCCAACTTTCCTTTTCTTTTTTGGCTTAAAAGTGTATAATATAGAACATCGCAGATTCTCATGATCTTTTAAATGTTAGAACTTTGCTAATTGGGATTCTGCCGAGGGATAATAGATAATAAAACTGAAACGCGGGGTTATGGGGATTATCTTAACTTAAATATTTTGTTTACATTTTAGACTTCAACATTCAGTCATCTAAGTACTCTGCTTATTCAAAGGTTGAGACAATGTTACACTCATTCATGCCTGATCATATTTGTAATTGACTTTTCAAGATGACATGGCATTGTTGCAACACTTGGGTTATAATTAATTGATGGTTAGATGTGGATGTCTAAATTTAAGTTTACCATAACCGTACCCAAACTGAAATTCTTTCACAGTATCTTCTTTTTTTTATTCTCTTTGGGATCTAAACAAAATGAAAAAGATGAAATGGTTATATGTATCGGGTTGCAGGCTTGCGTACTTGCATGAAGCAATAGAGCCAAAAATAGTTCACCGAGACATAAAGTCAAGCAACATTTTGATAGATGACGAGTTTAATTCAAAGGTGTCTGATTTTGGCTTGGCAAAGCTTTTGGATTCCGGAGAGAGTCACATCACGACTAGAGTCATGGGCACATTTGGGTATGAGTAGTTTCTTCTTTGCCCACTTGATAATTCATTAAACTATCCAAAATGTCTACTGATGGGAGTTTTCCATTGTGAATTTCAGTTATGTGGCACCTGAATATGCTAATACTGGCTTGTTAAACGAAAAGAGTGACATTTATAGCTTTGGTGTCTTACTACTAGAAGTAGTTACTGGAAGGGATCCCGTGGACTATGGTCGACCTGCTAATGAGGTGAAAATTCTTAAACTTAGTAACTACTTACACTGATTTTGTGTTGTGTCTTGTTTATTCCTTGCCCTCCATGATATGTGCTGCTTCTTTTTGAGAATTAAAACTGTATAGAGATTAGTTGCTGTAAGAATTTCTAATAAGTAGCTTGTGTGTTCATTATAGGTAAATCTTGTGGAGTGGCTGAAAATGATGGTGGGAACAAGGAGAGCTGAGGAAGTCGCGGATCCAAACCTTGAAGTCAAACCCGCAACACGTGCATTAAAACGTGCGCTTCTAGTTGCACTTAGGTGTGTTGATCCTGATTCAGAAAAGAGGCCCAAAATGAGTCAAGTTGTACAAATGCTTGAAGCTGATGAATACCCATGTCGTGAGGTATGAGTTTTTCCCAAGTTTCATAAGAGAGTTTTTTTTACTTGTCTGAGCCCCCCATCTAGTTTTTATGGTCCCCTAAAAGTTTACCGAGTTTCTGCATTTTTTTTAGCTGAAGGTTCGACTGAGTGCACTTATATTTTGATTTGCACACGAATTGATAACAGAGAACATTTATTGTTTGGATTGCTTGCAAGGTTATAATACTACCAAGTTTGATACAAGATTTACCTCCGTAATCTGTTCCTACTTTGAGATATTATCAATATTTCCATGGAATATTGAATCAATATGGTTGTGAAGGATTCAATAATTCTGTTTCTGGTATTATGCTTGTAGTTTAAGTTCTGTTGAGAAGTCCATGACCAGGTTCTTGTAAATCTCAATTCAGGATCGGAGGAATCGAAAGAGCCGCACAGCGAGCATGGAAATTGAGTCCTTTAAAGAATCAACCGACATGGAAATCAAGGTAGGAGATTCTGAGAGCCATATAGTATCGGAGACAACTCACGGATAGGACTGACAAACAAAAAACGACCCAGGCAGATAAAAAGCTTTTGGTAACCCTTGACTGATACATAAAGGTTCAAAATTTTGTTTTTTGGAAAGTTTCCTGCAAGTAAGATAGGAATATTTGATAAACAGATATAGCCAATTTGGTGTTGTGAAGCATTAACCGTTGTTCCGATACAGTCTGGTAAAGGCATGTATGTATAGGAGGCATGGAAGAGCCAAAGAGGTGAGAGATGGAAGAAGTTGTTGTTGTTGTTGTTGTACATAGGAGTCTCAGTGGTGGTGTCTTTCATACATAATTATTTCATTTATATTACATTTTGTTGTTGTTGTGATGTCCATTTTCTTCAATTAATTTTTCCAGTTTTTGCTGTTCTTGCCGGGGATTCATGTAATTTTATAGTCAAAGGATTGATTGAAAATAACATGTTGAGCACTGAGTTTGAAAAGAGAGGTGGCGTGCAAAATTAGCCCAAAAACTAATCCAAATGATGTGCCAAGTGGTATATTCATCAACCATATTATCCCATGATTTGTGTGGTAATAACAACTTACTTGTCATATAAATTAGATTTAATTTTAGGTTAATTATTTGGGTTGTATAGTATTAATTTCGGTAAAAAAAGAAAAATAGGGGGAGCGCTAAAAATAAAAAAATGGGGTTTGAAAAGATGTAAAAAGTTGTGGTTGGGTATGGTTCTAAAAATGGGACCATTGCCCACATGAGCAGCAAGAAATAATTTACATATCTAGGTACGACTATGGCATTCAAGCTTGACTTTGAAATATGGACCATGGACTTGCATGGTCGATGTCTGATGAGAGGCTGAAAGTTTTGAAGGTACAACAATGTCTTTATACCATCAAACGTTTTTCATTTTTTGATTCTTTTGATTTTTGAACATGTGATTTTACAACACTAAGAGAGAAGAAAAAAAATAGAAAGCTGCCGAGATGACCTCTAATGATGAACCTAAATCAACTTAAAATTTTAAACACTTTAAGTCAAATTTTTAAGTTGATTTAGGTGTCATTTGTTTTTTTCCGCTTAACATTTAATGAGTATGAATCTATTAAGTTGTTTTGTTTGTTTGTTTTTTTTAAGTGGTTAGACAACTTAAAAATATCCCAAAACAACTTTTCAAGATTATCACTTTATGAACCTATCATTGTATTTATTTAAAATATTTCCTTCCAAGATTATCCTTCTAAAGATAATTATTTTTAATACTACAATGATTTTATATTATACATATTTCTTTCTTTTGACATATTATTAATGATAAATTACTATTAAAAAAATATATATAAAAATAAATAAAAAACCTTAATCGCCCACCATCACTTTCAACTCCATTGTTGAACCTTGATTTTTTTTTTTTTTTTGGTTATGTAAAAATCAAAACCATTTCAATATCATTATTTATTATATCTTATCAATATTTACATAAAAATAGTTTAGTATTTGTTAAATTATTTTTATTTAGTTGTTTGTATCATAACAAATTAAAATACATAACAATTAATAGTAATAAGGGTAAATGTCAAATCATTTTATTTTTAAAACAAACAATTTGAAATTATATTCAGATATGAGAAAAATAAAAAACAAACATATCATTCAGTTTTAGTTTTCAACCCGAGTAAGAATCTTCCGATAGTATATGATGTTGAAGAGGTAGAAACTTAGAGCATCTCCAATGCAATGTTAAATCATTGTGACAATACTATAATTTAGCACAAAATAAAAAAAGCATGCTTCAATGCAATGCTAAACGCTTTGTGGCATATGCTATACACCGTGCCAAATTTGGCACGGTGTATAGCATATGCCAAATTTCACACAACAATAAATGCAACGGTATTTGTTGACTTTTTAATTTTAAATAATAAAAATTTAACAAATTTGGTAGGGAAAATTGAGATTAAAACAATTATAACAAAATATTCAATGTATTCATTGAATACATTGGTTGTATTTGTTGACTTTTATAATTTTAAATAATTAAAAAATAAAAAATAACATATTAAATAAAATTTTGCATTGAAGTACAATGCTAAAATGGTGTGCCAAATATAACATTTCACTATATTTCGTGTCAAATTTGACATTGATATTGGTATATGCATTGGAGATGGTTTTATCTTGACGATTTATTGGTGTCAAATTCAGTAGACTTTTCAAATTAATTACTGGAATATGATTGCATCAATAAAATTAAGTCATTTGATTTTGATTGGAAAAAAAAGAAGAAAAAACAAACAAACAAACGAACCCTTAGTCTATCTTACTATTAATAATCTTTAGGGTTACATTGAAGATGTAAGAATATCTATCATCATTCATGCAGACATGTAGTACTGTACTATTTGTTGTACAGGATAACAAAATATAATTAATTCATATCAAATAATAAGTGTATTATAGCAGGTAAGAAATTTGATGTAGGCTAATTAATCAATAACCTTACTCAACCACAAAGGTATAGTATGACACTATGACCCCCACCCACCTTTAATTGTGATATTTCCAACAATACTACTACTATTAATAAAATTAAATGAAACCAATAACTATACTTGTACTAATTTTGCTACAAATTTTGAAGTGTAATTTCAGAGACCTCCCAAAAGTTTGATTTAAATATACTAACTAATCTTATTAATTAATTTTCCATCCACGACCTAATTAATCAACAAGATCAATTTCTTAAAATTTTCAAAACATGAAGGATATTCAAAAATAAATTTGAACTCATTCATGTTCGCTTTTATTCTAACCTAAGAATAAGACGATTCTAAAATTTATTCAAATTTAGAGTTAATTTTATAAACAACAATACGATGTTATAGTTTTATAAATCATTATAAAACTATGAGGGTTTTTAAAACTCATCATGAAATCATGACGGTTTTCAAAATCATTATGATTTTGTTTCATTAATTTATATTTTTCTTGTAGCAGTGATATAAGATGATTCTAAAATTTACCCATATATAGAATATTGACCGACTTTAAGCTAACATTAAATTTGATAAACATGCCAAGAAATCAAAGCAACAATAGGAAATTTCCTCGATATGATAACACTTTTTTTTTCTTGAGATAATCAATATTATTTTTTGTAGGAAAAGATAATGAATATATATGATGAAACTTAAAAGCTCTTAATCATAGTAGGTTTGAAAACCCAAGGTTGGTCAATAGACTAAATGGGAAAAGATTACAAATAGAAGTTCAAAGGGTGCAATATTCAACAAATAATTGGTCCTCCTTGCATCTAATAATAATGTATAAGAGATGGAAAAAGCTAGGGGGTTGTGTTGATGATTCTTGACCCTACAAAGAGTTCCTTTCAACTTTTTTCCCTTATGATCAATCCGACTGATACCAAATTCAAGTTCAAGATCAAAGTCTCTCTCTCTCTCTCTCTAATGTGGGTCTAGATTTCCATTTTACTAAAAATTCATCACTTTCCTTGAAAAATATTACGTCTACTTTTGGATTTGGTAGGATGAGGCCATCAAAGGATGGACCCCCATCCCATGAAAAGACATCCAATACGACTTGATCCCATTATTTGATCTGAAAAACCAATAGCTGAATGTCATCTCATTTGCTCCATACCAACCAACTGTATAAATCATCACAACCTCCCTTTCAACAACGCCCACCCACACCCAAATCAGCTCCCAAAAAAAAAAAAGAAAAAAAAAGAAGAAGTGATTTTGATTTGACAACCTCCTAATTCATTCTAATCAAGAGTATTCATTATGTCATTTGTGATCATTATTACTGGGTTATATATGCTTGGACTAAGAATGCTAATTGTTTATTATATAATAACAAATTAATTATACAATATTTACGAATATCAACTTTCAGTACATGTGGTAGTGCATTGATCTTCCACATAATAATAGGAGATTCAAATCCTAACCCAATTGTTCGATGTCAAAAGTTATTATAATCTTTCTTAAATGACGAACATATATATATATATATATATAAACATCATTCTTACAAAACAAACATGTCATATAATCTGTATAGCTTAAAATGCTAAATCCACTACACATTTTCTCAACGTAACTTGAGCAATAATGATGTATAGTTTTCATTTTAATGATTATAGTATTAGGGTAGAAATGCAAAATAACCTAATCAACCCATAAAGATGATGATATGTGGACGACTCTAATCTGTCAGCAAGTGATCAGTTAGATTAAGGGGTTGTTTGTTTTTTTATCTGAATACTGAACAGTCCTGAATTTTTCTGAAGACTGAATAGGGACTAAAATCTGAATTTAAATGACATGTTTGTTTTTATATTCTTCACATCTGAATGTACCGTCAACACATTTGTTTTTTAAAAATTAAATTGTCTAAAAATAAATAATTTTACATTTATACCCATGCTAATTAAAAGAAGTAATTTAACATGAACCATTCTTTATAATATTTTGTATGTTCCTCTGCAAACAAAATTCAATTTAACAAAACAAATTTTTTTTATCAAATAATATAATTTTGCATGTCATGCAAACAAAGTTCAAGTTCAATTTATTGTAAAAAAAAAAGGTTGATTCAATTTTGCACGTTGTCCACGTTTTTTATGTATATAATTCAGGAAACCATTTTTGTTTTTTTGGTTTCATGGATTGGATCATATGCACCAGAAACCAAATAAAAAAAAAAAGTTCTTGAATTTTTTTGGAAATAGGTTCATGAATTATATGCACCGGTTTCTATGCATGTATATATCTATATATATATATATATATATATAAAAGCAATTATTCTATAACATCTTCAAGCCACAAAATAGTTAAATAAAAAAAATAAAGAATTCTTGCTAGGATTTAGTAGGAGAGAAATTCAATTGTTCAATCGCAGGAAGATTTCAGTATGGGAGGTTTTTTTTTTTTTTTTCTAAAGAAATATATGAAAAGAAAGAATTCTATACCATATCAAATTATAATAATTTTAGAAATATATCTTCTTTGGGGGATAGATTTGGAAGATAATATTTTAATTGTAATCCAATGATTTGGAATTAAGTTAAAAGGTAAGGATTATTTTATTTTATTTTTTTAAGTTTTTATTTATTTATTTATTTATATTTTTAGTTGTTTGATCACTTAAAAAAAAACAAATAAAACAACTTAATGAGTTCAATTCAGATCTATTAAGTTTTAAATAGAAAAAACAACAATCCCTAAGATTTAATCGATTGATTTGTCTTGAACTACCTCACACATACATATATTGCTTAGGTTATCTAGAATCTTTACAAGAAAAAAATATGTATGCATTTGCATTAGAAATTTAGAATAATATGATTAAATTGACAAATATATATATATATATATATATATATATATATATATATTTGTTTCTCTCTCTGTTGAAAAATGATCAAATAGTACCTAGAATGTCATTGCAAGAAAATAATAAAAAAAAATAACACCAAGTCAAGATCTGTTGCGCTGCGTATGCTCTTCAACTGAATTAATTATTATGTGATGTGGGTGGAATCAAGTAGCTAACTTTTGAAAACTGCTTTTGATAGCAAAGAAGTTCTCAAGTGAATTTTGACCTTTGTGAACCTAGAAAAAGCATGACATAGTCAACTTAATTAATTGTCCTTTGATCATGATTCACAACAAGGTTTATTTATAATAATACATGAGTTTTTGTTTCTTCTGTGCAAAGAATAATATCTTCAATAATTGGTGGAGCAGATTGATGTTTGATTAATGATTCATAAAATATATGGATTTTGTTTTTGGTTACTACTATATATGTAAATTGTAAATGATGTTATTGGGGAAAATTAATGGGGTTGAATAGATCCTCTCTTCTTTAATTAGTCTAATTATAAACACTTTAGTGGTTGGAAGAAGCAGTCATGAATGGTTCAAAGCATAGTGAGAATCTTAATCCTTTCACATTTGAATTTGGACTTTGTGTCATTATCTACTTGCAACTCATGAACTCTCTCTCTATATGACTCAATATGAAATTTGATAATTAATAGTGGTGCAACATGAGAGCTGGATTCGCTCCAGTCAGATTCTAACATACCAACACGAGAACTGTGATTTGCTAATCTATGAATTTTTAATTAATTAATTAATTAATTTTTCTAATAAGCAATTATATGATATTGTTGCAAAAAGAGTTGTTTTTCTTGAAAAAGAAAACAAGTTTGGTAGCATTGGTTTAAAATAGTTATCTAAATCTGAAAACAACGAGAATGTTTTTGGTATCATTTATTAAATTAAGTAAATTAATAGTTGTTTTGAGAACACAAAAAAGTCAATTATTTGTTTTGGAAACATATTGTTAGTCAAAATTTTGAAAAAAATATTTTTCATTTCAGGAAAAGCACCTAATTGAACAGCTTTTTAAATAATTTTTGTTTTCAATAACCAAAAACATTTAAATAAATGAAGGAAAAAAAAAAAAAAAACACACACACACATCCAAATAGCCACTATATGCTTAGAGGTTTCAAAATAAAGTTCCAGCACTACGGTTTAAACCTTGGTATTGTGCAATTAATATCATATTTACCCCTTAAATCACAAAATGTGGAGAGAACCCTCATTTAGAGTAAGAGTTGCATTTCGGACCATGTTTGTAGAGTCCATTCTCGTCAGGTTCGACAGACCTTTGAATCTGATGTTAGATTTAAAATAAAAACTTATATAACTCAACATGATCATATACAGAAACAACTGTTTTCAACTAAACTTTTCAAGTTAAAAAAGGTTTTTTTGTTTGTAGAGTATATACATGGACAAAACAGGCTGAAAAAACCTAATATGCCTAACATATATATGTAAGTTAACAAAGATGATACGTATCCACATACAAAGTACATTCAAAGACGCTAGCTATAGCTAAAAGTGATTATATCATTTTACAAGAATCAAGATTTTCAATTTTTCCTTCCTATCTAATAATTATATTGCAATTTATCACTTTAAAAAAATACATGCACCAATGCACATGTTTGCTCATGTAGATATATTGTACAGAAATCCCAGAATATATGCGGCATGTCAAGTTTGAAATGTTGCAGGCGCGCAGCAGCCAAAAAGACGGCAACAGTGATCACATCTGCACTGTGTTTGGACTTTGGATTTTGTCTCTCAGTTTAAACACAATCTCTTCAATAGATCAGTTTTTCTTTTTCAAAAAGAAAGCATTAATTCATGCAAAGTTTACTTTTATCCCAGGTCTCGTGGTCTACGGATCATCTTATTTAATGAGAAACAATCCATACATGCATGATCATTTAAATTATATGTTACATATTTGAGTAGTTAGCGATTCATCTAATGGCCAAAATTATTTTATTTAACTTTTTTCATGCATGTTTGCAGTGCCGGTCCTGACTATTCCGAGGCCCCTAGGTAAAATCTAAAAAATGGGTCCCATACCAACAAAATCATCCCCACTTCATCCCAAAATAAAAATTAAAATTAAAAAATCCATGATTTTTATGTCTCTAGTTGTTGGTTTTTTTTTTTTTTTTTTTTCGTCTTTAGTGGGTGGAAAAGAAATGAAGAATATATAGGTAATAGATGATAGGAAAGTATGAAACTTAAAAAAAAAAATTGGGTTTTGTACTAGAAGAAAATGAATTGGACCATGTTCTAATTTTATTTTATTTTTTGGTATTGTTTGAGCCTTTTTTTTGACTTTGTTTTTACAATTTAGCCCATAATAATAACTCACATAATATATTTGGGGCCCCTAGGCATGACGGGCCCGGGGCGGGTGCCCACCCTCGACCCACCCCAAGGCCGTCCCTGCATGTTTGCACTAAGTAATTTTGTCTTAATATATAGATAGTACTTTGATATAAATTATATATGTTAATTAATTCTGATTCGGACTAATTGTAAGTTAAAACATTATTAGGAATATTGCTACATCTTAATTAGTAAGAGAAGAGCCAGTAGATCATCAATTATCAAAGATGTATAAATTTCATTATTGAATATTACAAGTATGTACAATTTCGATGTCTTTGATTAGCAAGCGGCCAGACCTAACAAATATCCAGTTTTCCATTGACTATTTGACTAGCTATTATATAGCACATCAACAACAACTAACGTTGCCATTTTTACACACTTTGTTTTTATTTGTAGCTAGGGAGGACAAAGGTCAACAATCTCAAGCTCTTCATTGTGGGGTTTTTTTAATTTTATAAAAAGATGGCAACAACATTAGATATATTCTACCCTTATCATGATATATTTGGGTCCCATTCAGAGCGTGTACTCGAGCATATATATCTTTGATGTTCATCGTATGAATAATATTAGATTATATTTAGATCCAAACAGGAATGATAATAATGTGTATATCTCTCTTATGTATGTACTTCAATTGTATGCAGTCATGTTCCATGATTGGATCTCGGACCCCATCGTAAATTATGGCATGATCGAGTCCATGATGACCCCATTCAACATCAAATCAATCGGTGTTGTTTATCATATCATGAGTAATACTGTACCACCACAAGGAGTCAAGGAGCCATGAGAAAATGCTTGTTGCTAAAACATATATTACATGTTGTTGCTCCATGTGTTTCCAGGATGTGTTGCTTGAATACCTCGCATCAATTAATTAGTTGAACTGCGCCCACTTTTGGAATATTTTTCTTGACTTTGATACTTGTAGAACGGAATGACGTGCATGTTTTGCATTTTAAATTTTAAATTTCATTCCAAACAAGACAGACTTGTCTGTGAATCATGCAATTAATAAACACAACTATATATAGTAAGCAAGCCAACAATTGCATTCTCATTCAACGGCCAGACATGAGACAATTATTACTAGTTGTGAACTGCCCATTAGAATAAATTAAAAAAAAAAAAAAGAAGAGTAAAAATCACAATGTATAGTAGTAATATTAATGTCTATCATGGCTTGATAGCTTCTGATTGATGCACAAAATATGTACTCGTGGTTTGCGGTCAATAGTAATATAATAAAAACAATTATTATTATTATTATTGATAATATAATGTGTCATGCAAGTATGAATCTAAAGCAAAAATATATGATGTAATTCAGATTGTTATATATATATATAATGAGCCTCTCATGATGAATTTCTTATTTTAATTTCGGTAAAGACCTTAATGAAATCATATTAATTTTTATGAATTTTGATCTAAATTATATATATATATATAATGTGTCATGCAAGTATGAATCTAAAGAAAAGATATATGATGTAATAGAAATTCTATTATCGGTTCGAACTGACAAAAGTTATATCAGTTCCTTGTAAATGGGCCACTGGATTTAAATACTTTGACTTGGCTGTATGCACTTGTCAGTCAAAGTATTTAAATCCAGTGGTCCACATACAAGGAACTGATATAACTTTTGTCAGTTCGAACTGATAATAGAAAGACTGTATGATGTAATTCAGATTGTTATATATATATATATATATATATATATATTTTCTATTATCAGTTCGTCTTGACAATAAATATATCAGGACGAAAAATGTGGACCATTAGATTTACATACTTTAACTCAAAGTGTATACACTTATCAAAACTTCTCTATAATTTGTGATCCATATTCTTCGTCCTGATATATTTATTGTCAGGACGAACTGATAATAGAAAGATTATATATATATATATATATATATATATATACGGTCCCGATCCTATCAGGATACACTGATATAACTTTATCAGGATATTGAATGTGAGCCACTCATTTATAACAGTGATTTGACAAGTGCATACATACCAAGTCAAAGTATGTAAAACGAGTGGCTCACATTCAATATCCTTATATAATTCTATCAGTGCGCACTGATAGGATAATTTCCGTATATATATATATACATAAATTCTATTATCAGTTCGAACTAACAAAAGTTATATCAGTTCCTTGCATGTGGGCCACTGGATTTAAATACTTTGACTTGGCTGTATGCACTTGTCAGTCAAAGTATTTAAATCCAGTGGCCCACATACAAGGAACTGATATAACTTTTGTCAGTTCGAACTGATATAACTTTTGTCAGTTCGAACTGATAATAGAAAGACTGTACATATATACAGCCAAGTCAAAGTATTTAAATCCAGTGGCCCACATGCAAGGAACTGATATAACTTTTGTCAGTTCGAACTGATAATATAATTTCTGTATATATATATATTTATATATAATGAGCCTCTAATGAGAGATCTTTTATTTTAATTTCGGTAAGGACCTTAATGAAATCACAACGATTTTTATGAATTTTGATCTTAATTATTTTGTGAATGGTAAGTTCAATGAAATGTACCTATGAATAAATTTTGAGAATTTTTCAATCACCCTAACTATTTTTCTTGAATTTTCCTATATTTTGCCCATTTTTCCAATGTCTTCATATTTAACAAAATTGGGATAAATAGTTCTAGTATTTAAAATTTCTTAAAATTTTATTCATAGGTAGATATTTCAAGTTTGTTGACGAAGCTTAGAATCGAAATACTTCCTTGATACGTGAATGAAATATGTAATGAATAATATGAGTAAAAGCAATAAACAACACCAGAATTTTTGTATGTGGAAAACTTTGAGGTAGGAAAAAAACCACGGTCGTCGTAATGATAGGAAAAAATGGTTCCACTATATAAAAAATGATTACAAGTACAAGCTTTGTATCTTATTTTTAGTGTTGTATTGCTCTTTGCTTTTCCTTAGCCTAAGATATGTATTTTTAGGGGAACCAGGGTGTTGCCCTAATTCTTGTCATTCAAGCAATATCTTGCGTTGACATGAGATCCTGGGAGTATTGTATCTTGGTGATCCTCTGGTCTTGTATAGAGAAATCTTTCATTTGTAGAAGTCAATCTCTAGATTCTTGGTAACGTTTCCTTTCTGCTAACTTATTTATTATGACAATGATTGCCTTTCCTTATTCTGGGTTGATCTTTGTGGATGTCCGAATTGTTAGTGATTCGCCACAGATTTTGTATTCTACGAATATTGCTTGCGTGGCAAGTTAGTTATGTTCGCTGTGTGAGGTTACTTTGGTGAACTGCTAAAAATTTAGACGACCTAGTTCACGTGTTGACGAACAAGTTTGACGACCTGGAATTGTTGCTATACACGGTATTGCCACCAGAGGCGGAGGTGTTTGAAAACCAGCCTAGGCTGGTTTTTTTTTGAAAAAAGTTGGAAGTTATTACTAATTACTTATGTTTTACAATTATATTTACCAAATTATTCTAATTAAAACAAAATGTTTCAAACACAAAACAAACATATAAAATAAATTATTAAGCAGTGAATCACCAAGCCACAAACTAAATTTAACATCTTCATTCTCTCAAAATGTGTCTCACTCTCAAGAGTTAAGTTTTGTTCTTCCCCCCAAGCCACAAACTAAATTTAACATCTTCATTCTCTCAAAATGTGTCTCACTCTCAAGAGTTAAGTTTTGTTCTTCTGGGCATTTTTGAATTTATTTATTTTATATATTTTATAATATGCTAGTGGCCGGTGGGATTAGCATATAAATACTAATGTCAATCAAATCATACTATTTTCTTTGAATTTGTTCAAACATGATTCATTTATAATATTGATTGTTAACCTAAAAAAATCATAAAAAGTAAATAAATTTTCTTTGCAAGTAAATAAATTTTATTGATATGCCTAAATAGGTGTATATATATATATCCTTCAAAGCTCTGCGACAGTGGTTTGCCTGTGAAGCCTCTATCGTGGTTTTTTGAGGGTGTTTTGCTGCTACTCTGGCTTTGTTGTTGCCTGCTGTTGTGGCCTCTTGGCCCTTTAATAAAGTTAATTTTCAAAAAAAAAAAAAATATATATTCTATTATCAGTTCGTCATGACAATAAATATATCAGGACGAAGAATATGGACCACTAGATTTACATACTTTGACTCAAAGTGTATGCACTTGTCAAAATTTCTCCATAATCTATGGTCCACATTCTTCGTCCTGATATATTTATTGTCAAAACGAACTGACAATAGAAAGACTGTATATATATATAATTTTTCTATTATTAGTTCGAACTGACAAAAGATATATCAGTTCCTTACATGTGGGCCATTGGATTTAAATACTTTGACTTGGCTGCATGCACTTGTCAAAGCATCTTTTAAATCTAATGGCCCACATGCAAGGAACTGATATATCTTTTTTTAATTCGAACTGATAATAGAAAGACTGTATATATATATATATATATTTTCCTATCTTGACAATCCAATTAATATCATAGATTGTAATATCAAACAATTATATACAAAAGTCTCAGTGGTATGTCTCTCACACTTACACTAAGGTTGTAGGTTTGAGTCTCTCCTCCTCATGAAATCCCGAATTATTGTAATATTTAAATAAATAAAAAATTATATACAAAAGTCAAGAAAAAAATCAGTTAATAATTTTTTTACGTACAAAAAATAAAAATAAAAATTGTTTAGCCCTAACTATTTTATCCTGGCTTCGCCCGACTGCCATGCATCTTTTACTGATTTGTTAATGATATGGTCTGATGATGTAGATCCCCCTCTCCTGTTTGTTTGTATTGACGTGTTACGCTGATCAAAATCCCCCAAACAAAGTTGTTTTTGAAAAACTTGCAAAACAGGAAGAAACAAACGAGACCCATATTGATGCATACGCACCGGACGTAATTAAAGTAGCCTAACAGGAACTGCTCCATCATCATGTAAGTGAAAATTGGAAGTCTTCATATGACTTATCGATCATCATATTGACCAATATGAAAAACTATAGAGTTATTTTTAATAATATCCTTGATAATTTTTCAAAGGTGTTATGGAAAATAATTTAAGATTTTACCTTTTCCCATTATTATAGAGTACATGTAATTTAAAATATGCATAAATTTAAACCTATTTCCATTTTTGTGAGACATATATATATATATATATATATATATATATATCCGTTACATCAGTACGCACTAATATAACTACACCAGTACCAATGTTATCAATGTATGTGGACCACTGATTATGGAGAAGTTTTGACAAGTGAATAAGTCAAAGTATGTAAATCTAATGGTTCACATCCAACACATTGATGAAGTTATATCAATGCACACTGACTTGAACATTTCTGATATATATATATATATTCTTTCTACTGTCAGTTCGTCCTGATATAAAATATATTAGGACGAAGAATGTGGACCATAAATTATGGAGATGTTTTGACAAGTGCATACACTTTGAGTCAAAGTATGTAAATATAATGATTTACATTCTTCGTCTTGATATATTTTATATCAGGACGAACTGATAATAGAAAAATTGTGTGTATGTATATATATATAGTAATTTTCCATTGATGACTTTTTATAATGTACACTTTAAGCACATTTGATGAAATTGCATGGAATATATTAAATCTTGATTTGATTTTTTGTATGGACGGTGAAAACATTGAAATACATTTATGGAAAAAAAAAATTAAAAAAGTTTCGGGTGCAAGAACTAATTTTTTCCTATTTTTCTTTTTTTAAGATAAAACATTTAAAAATAGGGAAATATAAGAAAAAATAGTTCTCAAATCCAAAAAATTTCCAAATTTTTACCAAATGTGTATTTTAACTTTCTTAGGATGCATACAAAAAATCTCATCGAAAAACATTTGATTACATACAATTTCATCAAAGGTGCTTAAAGTATGCATCGTAAAAGTAATATATATATATATATGTCTCACAAAAATGGAAATATATATTTGTGAGGCAGCGATTTTTTCTCAGGGATTTGATCTTTGTCCTGTTTTTTTGTCTTTTTTTGGGGTTTTCTTGTGGCTTGCTGTTTGGGTTCCCATGTTGCTTGTTGGGTGATCATGTGTTCATCTTTGCTTGGTTGTAGGGCATCGCACGCGTTTCCTTTCTAATAAAATTTGTAGTTCAATATATATATATATATATATATATAGAGAGAGAGAGAGAGAGAGAGAGAGGAAATAGGGCTTTTTAGTCAAAAATTATGAGGCCTTATTGTTTTTGTCAACAATTATCATTTTTATTGTTTTTGTTAACAAATGGGTTGTGAAGACAAAATTGCCCCTATTTTTTTTTTTCAAAATCTCTTCTCTCTCCTTTTCTCTCTCATTTTCACTAGAATTTTTTTTCATCTCTCTCTCTCTCCTTTTCTCACGCCTCCTCCTTCTTCTTCTTTCTCTCCTTCTTCTCTCTTTCTCTCCTCCTCTCTCCTCCGTCTTCTCACTTTCTCTCCTTCTTCTTCTTCTCTTTCTCTTTCTCTTTTTTTCCAAATTTTTAAAAAAATTTCAGATTTTTTAAAAACAAAAATTTTGAGATTTGGTGGTTTTCCGATCGTCGGTCATCCAGATTTTTTTAAAAAAATTTCAGTTTTTTTTTTTTTTTTTTTTTTTTGAAATTTTTTCCAGATTTTGTTTTTGTTTAAAATTATTTCCAGATTTTTTAAAAAAAATTCAGGTTTTTTTTTGATTTTGTAAAAGTTTCAGATTTTTTCAAAAAATTTCAGATTATATTTGTTAAAAAAAAATTCCAGATTATTTAAAATTTTTTTTTTTTCCAGATTATTTAAAAAAATTCAGTTTTTTTATTTTTTATTTTTTAAAATTTAAATTTTATTTAAATTTTCAGATTTAAAAAAGGTTTGGATTTGAGTGTTAGTTGTTGATTTAAAGGGTGGTTGTGGTTGTGAATGTTTGGATTTGAGTGTTAGTTGGATTTGAATGTTTAAAAAATTTTCCAAATTTTTTTAAATTTTTTCCAGATCTTGGTTTTGTTTAAAAATTCCAGATTTAAAAAAAAAAAATTCAGATATGTTTGTTAATTTTTTTTTCTAGATTTTGTTCAATTAAGCACACCAGACCACCGATTAAACACACCAGTTGTAATCGATTAAACACATCAGTTGTAATCAATTAAACACACAAGTTGTAGTCAATTAAACACACCAATTGCAATCAATTAAACACACTAAGCTACCAATTAAACACACCAGACAAAACTCATTAAACACACCAGGACAAAACGAATTAAACACACCAGACAAAACGAATTAAACATACCATGCAAAATGAATTAAACACACCAGCCAAAACGAATTAAACACACATGGCAAAACGAATTAAACACGCTAGGGAAAAACGAATTAAACACACCAGGTCTGGGAAGAAGAAGAAGAAGAAGAAGAAGAAGAAAAAAAAAATAGAGAAAAAAGTTGTGTTTTTTTTTTGGGAAGAAGGAGAAGAAAAAGAAAAAGATAATTTTTTTTTTTATAAAGAAGGGCAATCTTGTCCAAAAAGTGGATATGTTGACAAAAACAATATATATGATAATCTTGGACAAAAACAATAAACCTACTAATTTTTTGGTTAGTTTTAAAGTTCTCTCTCTCTCTCTCTCTCTCTCTCTATATATATATATATTATATTATCAGTTCGTCCTGATAATAAATATATCAGGACGAATAATGTGGACCACTAGATTTACATATTTTGACTCAAAGTGTATGCACTTGTCAAAACTTCTCCATAATCTATGGTTTACATTCTTCGTCTTGATATATTTATTGTCAAGACGAACTGACAATAGAAAGACTATATATATATATATATATATATAAACAATTTAAGTTTAAGAAATCTCTCAAATCAATGGTAAAAATTATATTTTCCATCCATTAACATGAAATTAAGAACATGGAAACAATATAATCATATTCATGTAGGGATGGTAAAATAACCCGTAGGGACGGAGACCCGCACTTATGGGGTGGGGATGTGTTTCAATTTGGTGGGGTGGAGCGGGGATGTGGATAGATAATAAAACCCGCACTAGGTATGTGGCGGAGATAGGTTTTATAATCTCCATCCCGCGCCGCCACAAAATTTTTTTTTTCTTTCAATGTTTATGTTTAAAAATTATTGAATTTATTTATGTAGTTGTGAGATTTATGTTTATTTTTAAAGTTTATTATGAGATAATTTTCAATAGTATTTTGGAATTATTTTATATATTATATCATATTCATCGGGTTATTTATTTATTATTTTAATAAAATCTTTCTTTTGATATATTATAATAAATAATTTTAATAAATGGGTTAAATTAGGTAAATTGGGTGGAGATGGAAAAGGCATACCCCATCCCACCCTATCCCGCTCTATCTATTATGTGGTGATGAGTTTTCAAAAAATATATAGGCCCTATATTCATGCATTCCCTTTACATGCAGTTTTTTATGCACATACCTCCGAAATCAAACGTATAAAGGAAATCATAGTTGTGGTCATAGACATAACCAAATAGTAACTAATCAGGCTTCTCAAGTTCCTCTACTTCTTACCCAAGTCAACAACACAAAAAGAAAGAAAGAAAGAAATATATCTATTGATGAAAAAAAAAAAAAAAAAAAAACCAGTGTTGCTTGCTTTGTAAATAAATATTTAATTTCAATATTAAATATGTTGGTGCAATAAAACAAGTGAAAACGATTTGATGAAAAAGAAAAGGAGTGTTAATTAGGTTGTAATTAATAATTAGGTGCGGCCTAATTTAATTAATAAATTGATAGTAAGGAAAGAACAAGACATGCGTAATTATTATAATTTCCGGACAAAAACAACGGAAGAAGTTATGTTTGACCGGAGAGTGCCATAAAATTAGGAAGATAACGGAGATGATGACTTGGAAACCCAATCAGTTAGTGACAACACATACTAACACAGATATCTCCCACGTGCCACTTGCGGTCAAATGCCGGTGCCCAATCTCTGACACGTGTAATGTGATACTTCCCACGAAAAAGAAACCCTAAAGTTGTAAACATTGACCACTTTAATAACGTGACTTCCCATTGCTCAGGTCAAGCCTCATCATCTTCCCTTTGGATTTTTTTATTTTACAATACAAATTACATTATTTCTCTTAAAATTCAATCAGTAATATTTTCTTTAATTATAATCGTGGACGATATAAGATTGATCAAATGGCCCCTCTCACCTTTATAATGAGGTTGTGGCCTATGGGTTTAATTAGTCGCCCATCCATCAAATATTGGTTTTATTGTAATATACTAATATTAAAAAAAAAAAAAAAAACAATAATAATGTGTTATTATAACTAATATAATAAAATATCAATGAATAATTAAATATCAAAATGAAGCTTAACCACCACCTTATTGTAAATATAATCTCACATTTACCCATTAAACAATAAATGTAGGAGTTTTTCTCTCACGGGCACACATTATAGGTATATCTATAGTATACTAATACATATCACCATAATTTTGTCATGTAAGCAACATAATTTCAATCATAATAATACACATGACAAAGTGTGGTGATATGTATTAGTATGTCGTAGATATGCCTATAATGTGTGCCTATGAGAAAAAAACTCCTAAATGTAGGGAGACCCCCTTTTACCTATTAAATAATACCCAAGTGTGAGGAGACCCATCGATGGAAGTTGCATTCCGAACCTTGCTTATAGAGCCTAATCTTGTTAGGTCACGGTAGACCCCTAACCTACAATGGCGTTAGCTTTAAAAAAAAAAAAAAAAAAAAAGTTATAATGATAATTATTTTCTCATTAAGCTCCAATAATATAGTGATAAGTCCCTCAAAACTAGATTAATGAAATTGTAGATTTGAATAACGTTGTCTCCTTGAAACTCTCTGTCTACCGCTTAAAAACCTTTTATTTCATAACAAAATTTTTGATCAACCGGATTATCATTCTATGAGTAGGGTTGATGACAAATTATTTTTAAAAAAATATGTTTGACATAGTTTATAATAAATACTATGTCAAACATATTTATTTTGACCAAAACTTTTTATAAAGAAAAAAATGATTTAAAAAAAAAAATATTTTGACCGAAATTGAGATTAATGAGTGTTAAACCCCTCGTACTCACATAAATGAACCGTGTAGATTTCAGTCATATACTATCCCTCCAACTCTCAAAATTATAATAGTTAAAAAAATATCATTTATTTTAAAGTATATTTGCTAAATATTCATTTTTTTTTTTTTAAATACTAAGTGTTTTTTTTTAAAAAAAAAAATCTTAAAAATATATCAAAATTTGTAAAAATATAAAAGCATTATCATGTAAACCATTTTGCATGCATTAAGTTTATGGTTATAGTTTCATTTATTTCATAGATTGAAAAACTACTTAAAGACAAATAATGGAGAATAGCCAAACGGCCAAACCTACCGTCCACACCACACAAAACTCTCTCTCTCTCTCTCCCTTTCTCTCTCTAATAAAAGTAGCAAAAAAGTCTTTACGCAATTCACTGAAGAACAAAGCAAACACTACAACCAAAGCTCTCTCTCTCTCTCTCTCTCTCTCTCTCTCTGCAGCTCTCACTGGATCTTCTTGAAGCCCTAGCTATCAGTGTAATTTCTTGATCAATGTCAAACGACGAGAAAACTCCATACAATTACAATCCTTTCGACTGTAATCCTCATGGATTCAATCGTTTGAGCTATCAAAGCTTCTTTCAAGACAATCCCACCTCGGATATTTATGCTAATCAACCTACACCACCACCACCACAACCACAAAACCTACAACAACCCTTTGATGCTCCGACCCCCTACATGAGCTTCACCGACTGCTTACATGGCTCCATGGATTACAACACCATATCGAAAGCCTTCGACATGTCCTGCTCCTCATCTGAAGTCATTAGCCCCATCGAAGATGCTGCTTCCAATTCTAAGAAGACTAGTGTTTTTGGAGGAGATCATCATTCAGCTGCCACCACCACTGATCAATATCCATCTACCCCTAATTCTTCAGTCTCTTCTTCGTCTAACGAGGCCGTGGCTGATGAAGATTCTGGGAACCTTAACAGAAAAGATAAGCACCCGAAAGGGAGCGAAGATGGAGATGACAATTGCAAGTCCAAGAAAGTGTAGGTTTTTATATATACTGGTTTATATTGTTTTTAATATAATTTTCGATATTTAATTTTATCAGGGGAGACTTTGAAAGTCTTTCACTGACTAGTTCTAATTATATTTGTGTTCATAATTCAAAGTCTTTCACTAGCTAGCTAGGGCAATTAATCTTTCTTCTATATATTTTCTTTCGTATCAATTGTATTGATCGTGACTTGTTAATCTAGTTATTTCTACCAGTTTCATTAACAGGTTATTATTAGAAATGAAAAAGGAAAAAACAGCCAGAGGGGCCACAAAACCCTAGTATTTATATATATATATAGAGAGAGAGAGATCAATTGTCATCATTTTATGTGTGAAATTGCAGACATAGTCCATGGATGGTTGATAAAGTTGTGCACTAATTTTGTTGATTGATCATGATCATCATCAGGAACAAACCCAAAAAGGAGAAGAAGCCAAGGGAGCCACGGTTCGCCTTCTTGACAAAGAGTGAGATCGATCATCTTGAAGATGGATACAGATGGAGAAAGTATGGACAGAAGGCTGTCAAGAATAGCCCTTATCCAAGGTACCTTTTTTCCAATTTTACTTCCCATATATGTTACAAAATTAAGCAAAACTAAGAAATTAATTTCTGATTTCTCAACAGTACTACACCAAATTGTTTTTGCTTGAGATTGAATTTAATTATATTCATTATATATAATTAGTTGATGAATTGTTTTAGTTTAATCAATGAGAAGTTGTACCTTTAATTAGTAACCGATCATGCTGTTGACAATATATGTACCTACTCGATCTAAACTAGTTGCATTCACACCACACAAATTAAACCTTACTGCATACAATCCCCAATCCCAAACTAATATTAAAGCATCGTAAGGAGGTTATGATATATCAGTCATATTTCATTTCATTTAATCAAATTTTATTTAACAAATTATGAGTCCATTTACCAAAACAATATATGCTAATAATCATTATCATATATATTTGCATGATAATTTGAAACGTGTTACTTTAGAGCTCTTAGAAACCTTAATTGCATCAAAAGAAGCTTTTGTTCCCCAAAAAAAGTTGAGTTATTAAAAAGTCTAAAATTCCAGCTTGTGTTGATTACACTGGAAAGTCAATGGTTATAAATTGATTGGTTATTTGGCATTGCAGAAGCTACTATAGATGCACTAGTCAAAAGTGTAGCGTGAAGAAGCGTGTAGAAAGATCATACCAAGATCCAACAATCGTGATCACAACATATGAAGGCCAGCACAACCATCAATGTCCAGCTACACTTCGTGGCAATGCCGCCGGTATGCTGTCACCTTCCCTTCTCGCTTCCACCGGATCTAATATGGGTCCCGCCTTCCCTCATCACGATCTCCTGAGCCACTTGATCAATATTCCATCATCATCAACAAATAATATTCCTGCTCCTAACTCATCAATTTACTATCAAAATCTTGGTCATCCACAGCAGCAACTGGGACAGCTTCCTCATGATTATGGCCTATTGCAAGATTTGATTCCATCATTAATCCACAAACAGGAGCCATGAAACTCACTATCCCTCTCTAGTCTCTATATAGAGCCATGAAACTCACTATCCCTCTCTAGTCTCTATATAGTACTACTATAGCCTATAGCTAGTGTTATCAATATCAATTCAAGTATCATATTCTCTTGCAGTTAGGAAGCTTTTCTCTTCTCAAGTTATTAGAGAAGGGTGATGATCATGATTCATGGTGTGAATTGAAGCTGTTAACGTACGCGTGGGAAATAATTATGTCTTAAATGGTCTGGTGAGGATCATATATGGGGGTTGGTAGTAGTTATTAATTATAAGTGGCCCTAAGTTTATGTATAGTTGCAGTGAATATATATGGTGGCTGATCATTTGAACACTGAATCTGGATTCTGGACGTAATATTGCTGTATTGGAGATGAGAAGATGGTTGAGTCTGTTCTATGGAATTTTGTGAGAAGATGGTTGAGTCTGTTCTATGGAATTTTGTATGTATATATGAACTTTGGCCTTTATTTGTTAAATCAATATTGGAGTTGCATGCGCGCTAAGCTTAGTTTATGGAAATTCTTGTCAACTTTTATACATATATCACTTGCAATGACGGCTACTTGAACCTCGAACATTAGAGGTTGAATTAGCGCTCTTACCACTGAACTTTATTGGATGGTGGTTTCCTATTTATAAATTAAGTTTTACCTTATATAATTATACAATGCACTATACTGTCCATATGTAGAACTAATTAAATTAAGTTTAATTGGTTGTTCGAGAACTTGCAATGTCGTGCGTAACAAGGCGGTTTCTTTCCTTTTCCATTTAGGACTTTTTTTTAGTTTTTGGTTTGGGATTCTTTTCCCGATTTTGTTTAGGAGTTTTAGAATTCTTTTTGTTTAGGAATTTAGGAGATATCGAATCCTAGGAGATTCGGGTTGCTTTCATTATTTAACTAGCTTGTTTTAGGGTTTTTCAATGAGACTTGAATGAATAAAAATTTCAGAGAGAGAGTTTTCTCTTTTTATCCAAGTTTCGGTATCTTTGTGAAGATCAACGAACTTTGATGTTTGTTATTTTTGTATATGCGCATAGATCAACAGATTAATAAAAGGTTCCGTTTCCGGTATTCATGCGTGAATCAACGGATTTGAATCGGTTATCCCTTATGTGTATCGACTTTTGCTTGCGAGATTTATTCCGCTACATCAGATGGTATCAGAACCACCAAGTCTACCTCTATGCTAGTATCAGCGTCAACGACCACAGCCAACTATCTTCCTAAACGCCAACAATTCACCTTCCATATTTCCCAACAACAACAACAACAACAAAAAAGGAAAAAAAATATAAAAAAATGGCTAGTTCGTATGAGGAGGATGAGCTGCCGAATTCGAGGTCGAATTCTCTTTCATCCTAGGGAGGATGATGCGGATTGGGTGGAGAGTTTGTTCATGGACGTCGCGCGGAGCACCCAAAACGGGGCTGCACTTTGTGGGCCACTACAGAGGGCAATGGGGTCGGATTTACTTTTATATTATGTTTTCGGAAAGCCCCAAACGAGCCCTACATTTATTATAGAGAGTTTGTCTTCCGTAACGGGCTGTGTCAGGCCTAAATTCGACCATTTAATTGGTTGTTCGGGAACTTTTAGTGTCGTTCATGACAAGATGGTTTTTTGCTTTTTCATTTAGGACCTTTTTTTTTAGTTTTTGGTTTGAGATTTTTTTCCCGATATGGTTTAGGAGTTTTAGAATTCTTTTTTTTTTTTAGGAATTCAGGAGATATTGAATCCTGGAATATTTGGGTTGCTTTCTTGTTTAGGAATTTTAGGAGATATCGAATCCTAGGAGATTTGGGATGCTTTCATTATTTAACTAGCTTGTATTAGGGTTTTTCAATGAGACTTGAATGAATAAAAATTTCAGAGAGAGTTTTCTCTTTTTATCCAAATGTTGGTATCTTTTTGAAGATCAACGAATTTTTATGCATGCTATTCTGGTATCTGTGTGTAGATCAACAGATTAATAGAAGATTTCGTTTCCGGTATTCATGCGCAAATCTGCTATTGCTTGCGTGATTTTTTTCACTGCATCAAAAACCCAGAAATTACATGATGAACCATGAAATATTACATGGCTGACTATCATGCAATGTTCATAAAAAAAACCCCAATATTTTTGAAAAGTTCAAAATTAATTTTGATAACCACGAAATAATCTAAAATAGTTTGAGAGCCCATGAAATATACATTATTACAAACAAATGTAAAATATTTTAAGCATTAAAAACTAACGTATGGTTTAGGGAGTGAGCTCAAGAAGATTTAAGCTTCCAAAAATGATTTATTTTTTTATTTTTTTCTATTGGAAGAACTTCAATGGTGAATAAGATAGAAACAAGAGAGATGAAATACAGATATAGAAGAAAGAGAGGAAAAAAAATAGTTGATTCAAGACAGTAGAGTAAATAAATGAGAAGAGACTTTGTTTTGGAGAGAGAAAGTGAAGAAATAAGAGAGAAGAAAGAAAGAGAAGGAAAAAAGAAACCCTAATGGTATTTTCGTGACTTTTGGGTTATTTTTGAATAATATTTTAAAGATTTAGTTAAAAATGGTTTATTTCCAAAAACAAGGTTAAAAGTGAATTTTTGTTTCAAAAATAGGGTAGATTTGACGAATTCATCTTATTATTATTATTGTTTTGATAGTTGGGTTAGGTGTATAGAATGGTCTTTATTTTTGTACGAATTCAAAAACTAAATATTACGCGTCAATGTGTCACTTGACATGGGAATAAAAATTTTGTTTGTATAATATTCTCTTAAATTATATATAGAGCAAATTGCAATCAACTTCTCTGAGATTTGACCTCTTGCACCCTGAAACAACTTTATCATTAATTGACACTCACATCTCCTATTATTAGGTCAAACTTAACTGTTAACTAACTGTTACCTTTAAAAAACTAAACTACCTGTGATCCCTAAATTAAATTAATTAAAAAATATATATAAGAATTAAAAAAAAAAAACAAAAAAACAAAATGAAATGATTTCCATCAACCCAAACCTTCATCAACATCAAAAAAATAAAAATAAAAAACCTTCAACTTCAATTTCCTTCCTAGAAACATCAACCCAAACCACCATCAAATCCACATTCCACACCAAACCACCATAAAATCCACACCAAACCACCCGAACCCAAACATCAAACAGTTTCTTCTTTTCTTGCAACAACCAAATCCACACCAAACCACCACCAAATCCACACCGCTGATCGATTCAGTTCTTGTGGAGTAAGACACGAACTCACAGATTGGCGGAGTGTTGTGCTTGTCGGCGGTGATAGAGGCGACGCCGGATCCGGAGGTGGATCATTGAAGAAGTTGTTGCCGAGGCTTGGGTAGGTGGTGAACAGCGAAGCGGCATTGTTGGGAGTGATTGGAAGTGTTGTTGGAGTTGGTGGAGCCAAAAACAAAGGAGTATTAGATTGGCCGGTGCCTTGTGTACTTGATTTCTTGAGTAGTGATGATGGTTTGTGATGCAGCAGCAGCTAAGGCAATGGAATACATGGAGTGGGTGGTGAATTCGTATTTGGGTCGCGTGGACCAACCAAATCTAGGCTGAACTTCGTGGACCTCTACAGAGGGCATATGGGGTCGGATCGTCTATTATAATATGTTTTCGGAAAGCCCAAGACAATCCTTACAGATGTTATGAAGACTCTATCCTCAGTAACAGATCAAAACAGGCCCAAATTTGGACATCTATCTTGTTGCGCGAATACTTGAGCTGGATGAGAGCTGGACGCCGTGAGCTGGACGAGAACTGCCGGGCTGAACTTCGTGGACCTCTACAGAGAGCATATGGGATCAGATTATCTATTATAATATGTTTCCGGAAAGCCTAAGACGAGCCCTACAAATGTTATGAAGACTTCGTCTACTATAACGGGCTGCAGCATATCCGAATTTGGCTATTAAGTTTCAGACGCACCAAGACAGCAGTTTCTTGTTTTATGGTTAGGGGCAAATTTCGGGGATCTTTTCAGAGGGAAAATGAACTCAAAATCGACATTTTAATATGTTTTCGGAAAGCTCAAGACGAGCCCTACAAATGTTATGAAGACTTCGTCTTCTATAACGGGCTACAACATATCCGAATTTGGCCATTAAGTTTCATGCGCACCAAGAGAGCTGTTTCTTGTTTTATTGTTTTTAATTATTGTCATGATTTAGATCGCTTCCCCGTTGGAGGGTACAACAAGCTGACTGTAAAGAAAATTGGTCGGTTGGAAGTGTTGGAGAAGATCAATCCGAACACGTATCGTTTGAGGGTGCTCGGACATATTCGTACGGCGGACGTATTTAACGTTAAACACTTGATACCATTTTTGATGACTCTTCTAAAAGAGATATGGGTTGTACATCGAGGTCGACGTTTCTTTCACCTGGAGAGAATGATGCAGCGGCGCCAAGGGCTTTGGATTGCGTGGAAAACAAGGATCGATGAAAGGTGGATAGTCCAGCTGGAAGGAGGCGTGAGCCGGACAAATGGAGGTGTTGTGGCGGGAAGAGTGAGCTGGCGTGTGCAACATGGCAGGCCATGTGAGCTAGCAGATTTTTGGTCCTTGTTTGATCAGGATTACTTCGGTTCAAAGACAACAAGAATTCTATTTTTTAAAGGATTAGTTGCAGCAGAATTCTTTTTAAATTAAGATTAGTTTACAGCAGAAATCTTTTTAAATTAGGATTAGTTAGTTGTTTCAGAGTTTGATTAGGATTTGTTCTCTTTTCCTAGATAGGATTTCTTTTCCGTTTTAGTTTAGAAATCGATTCCTTGTGGAAGTCGACTTATTGCTTTTCCTATTTAAGTTGTTTGAATCCAATTTGTTTTTTAGTTTTTGATGATTAATAAAATTTGAGAGAGAGTATCTCCTTTTATCCAATTTCAGTATCCAGAGTGGATCAACAAATTTGAAGCCTATTATTCTGGTATTTGTGCGCTAATCAACAGATTAATAGTAGGGTTCGCTTCCGATATTCGTGCGCGAATCAGCGGATCCGAATCGTTTATCCTTTCTTTTATCGATTGTTGTTTGTGTTGAATTTCCCGCTACCTCAGTTGGTATTTGAGGCCTATTATTCTGGTATCTGTGCGCGGATCAACAAATTAATAGTAGGGTTCGCTTCCGGTATTCGTGCGCAAATCAACAAATCCGAATCGTTTATCCTTACTTTTATCGATTGTTGTTTTGTGAATCTTCCGTTGCATCAGTTGGTATTTGAGGTCTATTATTCTGGCATCTGTGCACAGATCAACAGATTAATAGTAGGGTTCGCTTCCGGTATTCGTGCATGAATCAACGGATCCGAATCGTTTATCCTTTCTTTGATGCAGCGGAATATTCACGAAACAACAATCGATAAAAGAAAGGATAAACAATTCGGATCCGTTAATTTGCGCATGAATACCGGAAGCGAACCTTACTATTAATCTGTTGATCCGCGCACAGATACCAGAATAATAGGCCTAAAATATATACCAACTGAGGTAGCGGGAAATTCAACACAAACAATAATCGATAAAAGAAAGGATAAACGATTCGGATCCGTTGATTCATGCATGAATACCGGAAGCGAACCCTACTATTAATCTGTTGATCCGCACACAGATACCAGAATAATAGGCTTCAAATTTGTTGATCCACTCAAGATACCGAAATTTGATAAAAGGAGATACTCTCTCTCAAATTTTATTAATCATTAAAAACTAAAAAACAAATTGGATTCAAACAACTTAAATAGGAAAAGCAATAAGTCGACTTCCACAAGGAATCGACTTCTAAATTAACTTAAACTAAAACTGAAAAGAAATCTTATCTAGGAAAAGAGAACAAATCCTAATCAAACAAAGACTACGAAAAAGAGAACAAATCCTAATCTGACTCAGACTCAATGTCATCTAATTCAAACTTCCAGCTCAAGTTTTCACGCAATAAGATAGATTGCTGAATTTGAGCCTTTTGTGATCTATTATGGAGGACGGAGTCTTCATAACATCTGTAGGGCTCGTCTTGGGCTTTCCAGAAATATATTATAATAGACGATCCGATCCCATATGCTCTCTGTAGAGGTCCACGAATTTCAGCCCGGCAGCTCACGTCCAGCTCACGGCGTCCAGCTCTCATCCAGCTCAAGTATTTGCGCAACAAGATAGATGACCAAATTTGGGCCTGTTGGGATCTATTACGGAGGACGGAGTCTTCATAACATCTGTAGGGCTCGTCTTGGGCTTTCCGAAAATATATTATAATAGATGATCCGACCCCATATGCCTTCTGTAGAGGTCCACGAAGTTCAACCCGGATTTGGTTGGTCCACGCGACCCAAATACGAATTCGCCACCCGCTCCATGTATTCCATTGCCTTAGCTGCTGCTACATCATTCTCTTCAAGTTGGAGAAAATTCATCCTCGAATTTTGACTGTTTTGAGGAACAAATAAGTTGGAGATGCTGTTGAATGATGAAACACGACAATATCATAGAAATAATCCTCAAAAATTGAGTCCCTCTCATGCTGCTCGTTCTGGAACAAATCTTCATCGAAAACCGGTGGCTTATCGAAATCGATAATAACAGGTTTTGTCACATATTCCTCATCAAAAATTGATAGTTTATCGAAATCAACGATAACCGGGTCCGACACATAATCATCATCGAAAAACAATGAATGGTAGGAGGAAATTTTGTTTTGGGGATTCATGAGATTATTATTATCTTTTTGCTCTTTTTTTTTTTTTTTTGTGGATAAATATGGATGGTGAATTTTTGGCGTTGAGGAAGATAGTTGGTTGTGGTTGTGGATGCTGAGCCTAGCACAACGGTAGATTCGCTGGCTATGATACCAAACTGATGCAGCGGAAGATTCACGAAACAACAATCGATAAAAGAAAGGATAAATGATTCGGATCCGTTGATTCACACACGAATACCGGAAGCGAACCCTACTATTAATCTGTTGATCCGCGCATAGATACCAGAATAATAGGCCTCAAATACCAACTGAGGTAGCGGGAAATTCAACACAAACAACAATCGATAAAAGAAAGGATAAACGATTCGGATCCGTTGATTCGTGCACGAATACCGGAAGCGAACCCTACTATTAATCTGTTGATCCGGCACAGATACCAGAATAATAGGCTTCAAATTCGTTGATCCACTCAGGATACCGAAATTGGATAAAAGGAGATACTCTCTCTCAAATTTTATTAATCATCAAAAACTAAAAAACAAATTGGATTCAAACAACTTAAATAGGAAAAGCAATAAGTCGCCATCTTATCCGAGATAAATCGAATTGATATTGATAATGACCCTTTAACCAGTTTTTCCATTGATTCATTTCAAAATTCAAAAAAGATTCATGTCTTAATTCGTAATGAAATATTCCTTGTTTTTTAAAATAATCTTTTATTTCCTTCTTAAGAAAAAGGGATGTTCCGTCATATTGAAAGACAAATCTTAAATTATAAAAGTGAATAAGTTGGGTTTGTGATAATTTGTAAAATACATATGCTTGTGATTGTGAGAAAAAAGAGAAATCATAAGAAATCTTTGAATTCTTATTACTAACCTTAGAAAGTAATTTTTTTTAGAGTCGAAATAAAGTGAATTCCATTTTTACTTGTTTTATTAATTCTTTCCTGATTTGTTCCATTATTGTGGATATTTTTCTCAATAATTTTGATTTTTTTTGGTGATTCAAAAAAAAAAAAAAAATTGCATTGATTCTTGGAATATTGACAATAGCTAGAAATTTTTTTATGTATATCCTTTCAACTTCTAAATTAACTTAAACTAAAACTGAAAAGAAATCCTATATAGGAAAAGAGAACAAATCCTAATCAAACAAAGACTACGAAAAAGAGAACAAATCCTAATCTGACTTTGACTCAACGTCATCTAATTCAAACTTCCAGCTCAAGTTTTCGCACAATAATCTAAATGGTCGAATTTGGGCCTGTTGTGATCTGTTACGAAGGACGGAGTCTTCATAACATCTATAGGGATCATCTTGGGCTTTCCGGAAACATATTATAATGTCGATTTTAAGTTTGTTTTCCCTCTGAAAAGACCCCCAAAATTTGACCATTCTGAGTGTTTCGACCATTCCGACCAAGTCGAGTCTTTGCTTCCTTCTTTCCGCACCCTCTGTCTTTGAGTCGATTCCTTTGCTCCATGAAATCCAAACCTTTGTTTGCCATATCGTCTTTGACAGCTGCATCATTCTCTCCAGGTTGGAGAAAATTCATCCTCGAATTTTGGAAAGGTAAACTGAACACACCAACCTATACAGCGTCAGATGCTTTTTGGTCTTGATTCCCAATTTGCTAACCACATCGGCGGACGCAATGTTTTCGCAACTTCCTCTGTCAACAATAAATCAGCACACCTTGCCAAGGATGGTACAAGTCGAATGAAACACATTGTTCCGAAGCCAATCACTCTCATCTGCACGAGGAGTCAAACACCTATGCCTCATCACCATGGCTGTTCCTTGTTCGACGGCAGCACTTTTGTTGTTCTGAGCCTCTTCTTCGGTGAATGGTAGTTCTGTTGGCACCTCCACTTGCTCATCCACATTAGTAATTGTTGCAAAGGCTGCATGTGGAGTCAAACACACAAACCTCTCCACCATGGTTGTCCCTTGTACTTCTGCTGTGTCGCCTCTTCCTACTTCTGCTGTGTCGCCTCTTCCCAAAACCACCTCCTTGTCGAATTTTGGTGTAGAATAACATTTCTCTTTGTCTATCTCTGGTTTGACATCATCAATAATTGTGATGACAACGGGTCGTACCATTAACAACGGACCAACATCGCCTTCCACCCCACCTTCATTGACTACTTCGTCTTCGTCAAACTGCGGTTCAGCTCCAACGTTATCTACCAATTCTTCTTGGACTTCCTCCTCTTCATCAAATATGGGTTCAGCTCTAATGTTTGCTTCTCCATCCTCTTCATCAAATTGCGCCTCTTCTCCAATATCTGCATCTCCTTCTCCATTGTCATCCTTCTCATTGAACAAGACTGGTTTTTTTCCCATCTTTTGGCACTCCGTTTGACGGTGTCCTACTTCACCACAACTAAAATACCGCACCCCTCCTGCCACTATTCTCAGCTGGAACTGATTGGTGGTTAGACGTGGAGCTCCTCCCCTGCGTGTGACAGTCTTCTCCACTTGTAAGGCTCTTTGATGGGCTTCAGATACAGTACCTGGGTCAAAGAGTTTCACCACCTCAACGAATTGCGAACGACGGCCACTGCAATACTTTAATTTCTAAAAATTGAGGGACAAAAATTGAGCGCGCAATTTCATAGTAGGGATTTTATATGGGGTCGGATCGTCTATTATAATATGTTTCTGAAAAGCCCAAGATGAGTGCTACAGATGTTATGAAGACTCCTTCCTCCGTAACAGATCACAACAAGCCCAAATTCGGTCATCTATCTTGTTGCGCGAATACTTGAGCTGGATGAGAGCTGGACGCCGTGAACTAGACGAGAGCTATCGGGCTGAACTTCGTGGACCTTTACAGAGGGCATATGGGGTCGGATCGTCTATTATAATATGTTTCCAGAAAGCCTAAGACGAGCCCTACAGATGTTATGAAGACTCCGTCCTCCGTAATAGATCACAAAAGGCTCAAATTCGGCAATCTATCTTGTTACGTGAAAACTTCCGAATTAGATGACATTGAGTCAGAGTCAGATTAGGATTTGTTCTCTTTTTCGTAGTCTTTGTTTGATTAGGATTTGTTCTCTTTTTCTAGATAGGATTTCTTTTCAGTTTTATTTTAAGTTATTTTAGAAGTCGATTCCTTGTGGAAGTCGACTTATTGCTTTTCCTATTTAAGTTGTTTGAATCCAATTTGTTATTTAGTTTTTGATGATTAATAAAATTTGAGAGAGAGTATCTCCTTTTATCTAATTTTGGTATCATGAGTGGATTAACGAATTTGAAGCCTATTATTCTGGTATCTGTGCACGGATCAACAGATTAATAGTAGGGTTCACTTCCGGTATTTGTGCACGAATCAACGGATCCGAATCGTTTATCCTTTCTTTTATCGATTGTTGTTTGTGTTGAATTTCCCACAACCTCAGTTGGTATTTGAGGCCTATTATTCTGGTATCTGTGCGTAGATCAACAGATTAATAGTAGGGTTAGCTTCCGGTATTCGTATGCGAATTAACGAATCCGAATCGTTTATCCTTTCTTTTTATCGATTGTTGTTTCGTGAATATTCCACTGCATCAGTTGGTATTTGAGGCCTATTATTCTGGTATTTGTGCGTGGATCAACAGATTAATAGTAGAGTTCGCTTCCGGTATTTGTGCGCGAATCAACGGATCCGAATCGTTTATCTTTACTTTTATCGATTATTGTTTTATGAATCTTCCGTTGCATCAGTTTGGTATTAGAGCCACCGAGTCTACCGTTGTGCTAGGCTCAGCATCCATGACCACAACCAACTATCTTCCTCAACACCAAAAATTCACCATCCATATTTATCAACAAAAAAAAAAGAGCAAAAAAAATAATAATAATCTCATGAATCCCCAAAACAAAATTTCCTCCTACCATTCATTGTTTTTCGATGACGATTATGTGTCAGACCCAGTTATCGTTGACTTTGATAAGCTGTCAATTTTCGATGAGGAATATGTGACGGAACCTATTATTATCGATTTCGATAAGCCATCGGTTTTCGATAAATATTTGTTCCAGAACGAGCAGCATGAGAGGGACTCAATTTTTGAGGATTATTTCTATGATGTTGCCGTGTTTTATCATTCAACAGCATCTCCAACTTATTTATTCCTCAAAATAGTCAAAATTCGAGCACGAATTTTCTCCAACCTGAAGAGAATGATGCAACAGTAGCTAAGGCAATGGAATACATGGAGTGGGTGGCAAATTCGTATTTGGGTCACGTGGACCAACTAAATCCGGGCTGAGCTTCGTGGACCTCTATAGAGGGCATATGGGGTCGGATCATCTATTATAATATGTTTCCGAGAAGCCCAAGACGAGCCCTATAGATCTTATGAAGACTCCGTCCTCCGTAACAGATAACAACAGGCCCAAATGCGGCCATCTATCTTGTTGCGCGAATACTTGAGCTGGATGAGAGCTGGACGCCGTGAGCTGGACGAGAGCTACCGGGCTGAACTTCGTAGACCTCTAAAGAGAGCATATGGGATCAGATCATCTATTATAATATGTTTCCGGAAAGCCCAAGACGAGCCCTACAAATGTTATGAAGACTCTGTCTACAATAACGGGCTACAGCATATCCGAATTTGGCCATTAAGTTTTAGACGCACCAAGACAGCAGTTTCTTGTTTTATGGTTAGGGGAAAATTTCAGGGATCTTTTTAGAGGGAAAACGAACTCAAAATCGACATTTTAATATATGTCCGGAAAGCTCAAGACGAGCCCTACAAATGTTATGAAGACTTCGTCTTCAATAACGGGCTACAACATATCCGAATTTGGCCATTAAGTTTCATGCGCACCAAGAGAGTTGTTTATTGTTTTATTGTTTTTAATTATTGTCATGATTCAGATCGCTTCCCCGTTGGAGGGTACAACAAGCTGGCTGCAAAGAAAATTGGTCGGTTGGAAGTGTTGGAGAAGATCAATTCGAACACGTATCGTTTAAGGGTGCTCGGACATATTCGTACGATGGACGTATTTAACATTAAACACTTGATACCATTTTTGATAACTCTTCTAAAGGAGATATGGGTTGTACGTCGAGGTCGACGTTTCTTTCACCTGGAGAGAATGATGCAGTGGCAGCAAGGGCTTTGGATTGCATGGAAAACAAGGATCGATGCAAGGCGGATAGTCCAGCTGGAAGGAGGTGTGAGCTGGACAAATGGAGGTGACGTGGCGGGAAGAGTGAGCTGGCATGTGCAACATGGCAGGCCATGTGAGCTGGTAGATTTTTGGTCCTTGTTTGATCAGGAGTACTTCGGTTCAAAGACAACAAGAATTCTATTTATTTTAGGATTAGTTGCAGCATAATTCTTTTTAAATTAGGATTAGTTTACAGTAGAAATCTTTTTAAATTAGGATTAGTTAGTTGTTTCAAAGTTTGATTAGGATTTATTCTCTTTTCCTAGATAGGATTTCTTTTCTGTTTTAGTTTAGAAATCGATTCCTTGTGGAAGTCGACTTATTGCTTTTCCTATTTAAGTTGTTTGAATCCAATTTGTTTTTTAGTTTTTGATGATTAATAAAATTTGAGAGAGAGTATCTCCTTTTATCCAATTTCGGTATCCTGAGTGGATCAACGAATTTGAAGCCTATTATTCTGGTATCTGTGCGCGGATCAACAGATCCTAATCGCTTATCATTTCTTTTATCGATTGTTGTTTGTGTTGAATGATCGGTTCATTTCTATACATGTTTTAGGCCCCGAATTCCTATTATTTATGTTTTGTTCTCGAGTAAATTAGGTTGTTTAATGTGTTTGTTGAGCATGTGTAGGTCCATTCCATTCTAGTGGTGTTAAATCTTATTTTGGAAGAAAATGAATCAAAAGATTGAGAAAATGAGCAAATTGGAAGAAACAATGAAAAGATGATTTTCGGCCAATACAAAACCTCTATGTTGCGGGGCCCATATCTCTTAGATCCGATTTAATTGTGTGTCGTACCACCTATGGATTGAAATCCCTGGAAGTCTAGTTTCCGGCGAACTTTTCGGATCGCAATTTCGATATTCCTAGAAGAAGTTATGACTGATTTAGTAACCAAAGGTCAGAGCTGAAAAGAATTACCGTGGCCCAGACCGCCCCCCGTGCAAATTGCCTAGGGAGCGGCCTAGGTAGCGACCCAAAACAGAACAATTCCGCTTCCTGTGCAGCTATGGAGGCAACTTGCCTGGGTAGCGACCTGGGTAGCGGTAACTCGTAAATTTGGTTTGTTTGGGACAACAAGTGACCTATTTTTGAGAGGATTATATATAGAAATTGATATCTTATTTTGAGGAGAGCCAGCACAAGGGGATTATACCTAAAAACACCATTCTTTCACATTCATTCATTCCATTCATTTATTCATTCACATCATCCATCCTTGGAGGATTCTTGGAAGCAAGAAGAAGGAGATTTCCAGTCAAGAAGCTATCAAGATAAATATGGGTTTTCTCTACATCTCTTCTATGTTTTTTCTACATCTCTTCTATGTTTTTATTCTCTCCATTGATGTGTAACTAAACCTTTATTAGGGGATTGATGTAACCAATTTTGGACAACTCTATGTAATCAATTAGTTTATCTTTTGTTAATCAATTGGGTTTTAGTCTTGTCTATTGAATTAATTGCTCTACATTACTTATTCATATTATTTTGTGGCCTCAATTGATATGGGTTTGTGATTTAGTTTATCCATGAGATTAAGGTTTAGATGTGAATGGCCTTTTCCATTTAAACCATGATCATAAGCTTAATAGATTTTGAAAGTTAATGTTTGCATGGCCTTGTTGCATTGATTTGGCTTAGAGTTTTGTTCTAAAGGATTTCGTTACTATCACTTGATATATGGCCTTTGTGCGAGTGGTAGGAAAGAGATTCGTTCTTAATTGTTTATCAAAACAAGCCCTAAACTTTATTGAAGTGTTTATTGAGAATGATTGAGAGCATTGAGTGTCTAAGAAAAGTGCATCGATTCCCTAGTATTTCTCTCCATATATTCATTCCTTGTGTGTGATCTTTGATTTGATTTGATTCGATTTTAGTCTTTAGTTCAAGTAGTCATAATTTAGGTTAATTTTAGAATTAAACAAATTTCCAAAGCAAAGCATTATGCAATTTAGTTTTTCGCATTCAGAGTAACCTTGCTAGATTAATTGGCTTTGACCAATAGAATCACCGATCCCAGTGAACGAACTTTCTTAGTAAATTGAACACAGATTTTACTGCATTAACAGATTAATAGTAGGGTTCGCTTCCGATATTCGTGCGCGAATCAACGGATCCTAATCGCTCATCCTTTCTTTTATCAATTGTTGTTTGTGTTGAATTTCCCGCTATCTCAGTTGGTATTTGAGGCCTATTATTCTGGTATCTGTGCGCGGATCAACAGATTAATAATAGGGTTCGCTTCCGGTATTCGTGCGTGAATCAACGGATCCGAATCGTTTATCCTTTCTTTTATTGATTGTTGTTTTTGTTGAATTTCCCGCTACCTCAGTTGGTATTTGAGGCCTATTATTCTGGTATCTGTGCGCGGATCAATAGATTAATAGTAGGGTTCGCTTCCGGTATTCGTACACGAATCAACGGATCCGAATCGTTTATCCTTACTTTTATCGATTGTTGTTTTGTGAATCTTTCGTTGCATCAGTTTGGGTGTGGATTTGGTGGTGGTTTGGGTTGATGTTTTTGGGAAGAAAATTGAAGATGACAGTTTTATATTTTTTATTTTTAATGTTGATGAAGAAAATTTGGAAACTCATCATCAAATGTTTCTAGGTTTAGGTTGATGTTGATGAAGGTTTGGGTTGATAGATATCATTTTTTTTTTTAAATTTTCTGATAATTTTTTTTTATTAATTTGATTTAGGGATCAGGGGTAGTTTAGTCTTTTAAAGATAATAGTTAGTCAACAGTTAAGTTTGACCTAACGGCAGAGGGTTTGAGTGTCAATTAATGATAAAGTTATTTCTGGGTGCAAAAGGTCAAACCTCAGGGAGGTTGTGTGCAATTTGCTCTTATATATATATATATATATATATATATATATATATATATAATGGTTTTCTCTTAATGGATCCTAAAATCACATTCATTTTAATGAATTTTGAGTTGAATATTTTGTGGATGATAATTTTAATTAAATTTACATATGAAAGAATTTTTCTAATATTATAACTATTGTTAACCGGAAAAATAGGCAATTAATTCAAGGAAGAGCTTTTCCCATTAAAGAGCCTCATCACTCCCTAGTACCCACCGCGGAAACATCCCCAATCGCTTTAAAGCGCCTAATGAGAAGAAAGGCCCGGTCCATCACGTACCACGCCTCCCCCCCAGGCACATCGATTCTAAGCGCGACTCATCAAGGAACCGAGCTCCCCCAAGAATGCCTATTAAGAAGGGGGATCTGGTTCCCCTAGAGCGCCTAATAAGAGGAAGGACATGGTTCAATAGAAGACCTGCTCCCAGCCAGTAACCCGGCCAGAAGCCGTCCTAAACAGTACCTATCTAGTCATGCATAACCCACTCCTACAACTAGAACGACCCCCTAGAGAAGAATTCATTGGAACACTCTAGCAACCCCCTGCTCCAAAGGGCTGACGTCGGTCATAGTAGCCAACAGGCCACAACCCTTCCAAGAGCTGACGCCAGCCCTCACCCTATCTCACATGGGATGAAGAAGGGACTGGAAACAACCTACAAAGCTTCAGCACCAGCCCATTAATGTGAGGCAGCAAGCACAAGTGGGGGAAGATAAGCAGCCTACGGTTGAGATCATCTGCTGGCCATATTGCATCAACGGTTGAACCTTACTCCATCTCAGCCCTAGCTGGAGGTCAACTATCTCATGCATGAAAGGGGATAATATGTTTCCCTAGCAAAATATTCACAGGAACCCAGCAAGCATGAAGAAAGAAATGGTGGAGGAGGGTGCCTGACAGCGTGCAACAGGACAGGTGCTGACACGGTCCCCCACAGGCCAGATTTTGATATCGACCTTCCACTGTTGCAATGACCCTATCCAATCAATGAAAACCCCTGGAAACACCACCTGTTTGCCATATCAGCCCTACAGAGACGCCTATATGGACCTAAGTCCTAGGTGGAGCGATCAAGGCCCTCCAAGGCATGTGGCCACCACGACCCTGCTCAAAACTAGGGGCTAGGATCAGCCCCGCCAATTTCGCCCTAGGGACTAGGGTTCCCACCTACCAAAACCAAGGCCCCAGCGAAGGAGGAGCTCGGTGGCACGATCCTAACCCTCGATTCTTTACTATCGCGATCATTGGCAGGAGGGAACGGTGGAGATGAAATCAAGGATTCCCGCCTAAATGAGCTACTCCCACCTACCCCCTTACCAGAGACACTATAAATACCCCTACATTCCAAGAATAAGGGGTTGGCACCTGAATACATAGACATCTACTTGGCTACTACCTCGCCTAACCTAAGCTCCTATGTGTGATCTACTTGGCTACTACCCCACCTAATTCAAGCTCCATTACGTTACTCCACCTAGCAATAGTTACACTTAATTCAAATTCCCATACATGATAATGTACTTGGCAGTCATGCTCTTTCCTTTTGTTGTAATAGCCCGTCGTAACAGGCGAAGCGGTTCATAATGTATCCCATCGTTAAATGATAAAAAACCCTCTCATTTACTGTGGTAAGCTACCCCTATCACACTCCACAAACACACTATCTCGACCTCATTCCCCCTAGCAGGACCGGTCCTATTGCATTTTTATCGGTCCCTGGCAACCGGATCAAGGGCCCCCTCCGGTATCGACCCCGGGAGGAGAGGAGCCACTCCCTACCCGGTCCAGACCAGCCGCGGCGCACCTGAACGTTGTGGTCCAGGTTGTCCCGGGAAACTCTTGACGGATTTTTCAGGATAACAACTATTTTTCTTGTTTTTTTCTATATTTCGCTCATTTTTTTAATGCCTTCATATTCAACAAAATCAGGATAAATAGTTCTAGTGCTCAAATTTTTTTCAAATTTTGTTCATAGGTAGGATTTTATTGAATTTATCATCCATAAATAAGGAATCCCTTAAAGAGAACCACTATATATTGTCAAGCTAAACCAACTTAAATTTGTGACTTAATTTTTTGACTTCAACATTTCATCCACTCATGCATTCTTAATCCAATGATTGATAATTAAATGCATTTACAACTTTTGGATTAAAACTTGAGATATTAAAATCAAAAAATTAAGTCATAAATTTTAAATTGATTTAGCTTAACCCATATATATATATATATATTATTATTTTTCTATTGTCAGTTCGTCCTGATATAAAATATATCAGGACGAAGAATGTGGACCATTGAATTTACATACTTTGACTCAAAGTGTATACACTTATCAAAACTTCTCTATAATCTATGGCCCACATTTTTCATCCTGATATATTTTATATCACGACGAACTGACAGTATAAAAACTATATATATATATACAGTCTTTCTATTATCAGTTCGTCATGACAATAAATATATCAGAACGAAGAATGTGGACCACAGATTATGGAGACGTTTTGACAAGTGCATACACTTTGACTCAAAGTATGTAAATTCAGTGGTCCACATTCTTCATCATGATATATTTTTTGTCAAGACGAACTGATAATAGAAAATCTGTATATATATATACAATTTTTCTATTGTCAATTTGTCCTAATATAAAATATATCAGGACGAAGAATGTGGACCATTAGATTTATATACTTCGACTCAAAATGTATACACTTGTCAAAACTTCTCCATAATCTATGGTCCACATTCTTCGTCCTGATATATTATATATCAGGACGAACTGATTATAGTAGAAATATTAAATATATATATATATATATGTATATATATATATATATATATATTATGGTGTCTATGCAAAAGTGCATTTGAACTTCTGTCAAACTCTATTACAATACTGATGTTGACGGTGAAATTTGGATTGCCACACACACAACAATTATATCAACTCAAAGTAAAATGAGAAAATAATCAATGCATGCAAGAGACAGATTTTTACATGGAAAACCCTTGAATGGGAAAAAACCACGGCGCCCCGGAGGGCAGAAAAATAGTACTAGTCTTATTGCTTTGTTACACACTCAGATCTCTCATACGATTGCTCTCTTCTCTCTCTCTAAGTTTTCACACCCCTTCCTCATGGGATAGATGGTTCTATTTATACATGTCTAATTAGGGTTTCCCTTTGTTTTTAGCCGCGTTGGTAGTAGGTTTCCCTCTTTGATTCGTACTAGGATTCCCATGTTTGTCACGGACCTGGATACTTCTCTTATCTCTTTTCCTCTTTACGATTCCTTGTTGCCATGGGTCTTCTAAAGTTTAGGGTTGCTTTCTGTGTTTTTGTCGAGTCGGTTCGGGCCCAGTACGCTGATGTAGCGAGCACCTTAACTCCTGGGTTTTATCCTTCGGTGACCACGTTTCTACCTGTGACGAGTATATATCTAGTTCTGGTGACCACACCTTTGACTTTATTGATTTAAGGCACCAACATTCTGGCTTGCCACATTTTCTCCCTTGACTCGGTCAATGAGTGACGTGGCAACCTTCTCTTCATCATTTATTGACTCCTTTGGTGACGTGTCTGCTTGGTGAATTTATACATACAACAATACCCCCATAAATACTTCAAGCCGGGCGAATGACTTGTTCTTTTTACTTCGTTTGCCTCTGCGAGCAGTATTTATACCTATGCTTTCAAGATTTCAGCGCGTTTTGTAATTAACTCCCTTTTTCTCCTTTTTACCACGTGTTGCATTGATTGATTGATTCTTCCGGTGCAAGCTTTTAGTTTTAGCCACACAATTTCTAGTGCTTCCACTTACTTGACAGGCGATGGTACACTCTGACTGCTTGGTGACCCCCGAGACGCCACATGTCCATTATTTGGTGGTGACTATTGCGGCTGGTTACTGTGGCCGTCACTCACATTAATTGTGTATCCTCTTTTTGATTTTTTCTTTTTGAATTTCAAAGTTCTCTCTTTTAAGGCCCGATCGTTTCTTCTTCCTCGTTTTACTCTTTCCATCTACTCTTCTATTTTCTCCTTCTTTTTCTCAGAACAGAGTTCCTCCATCTCCCTTAGAAATTTCTGCCACGATTTTCTTCTATTCTATTTCATTGTCAGACGGTTCGCCTTGAAATCGATCGTGCTTATTTCTTGACGTCCCCAAATCTCCTGCTCGTTCTTCGAACCGAGGGTTTTTCTAGTGAGTTTTCATGGATCCCTCCTTACGTTCTTCTCTTTTTAATCGGATGATGCAAGCTATGGAGCTTGGTGATAAATGTACTGCAGATAAAATTGAATCTTTGATTCGTAATTTTCACCCGGATTCTCCGATCCTAATTTCTGTTTTCGTTCCGTCTTCTGAAGATGATTTTATTCCTAACATTTCTCCTCTGTCTTCCAATAGTGATTCTCCAGTGATTCCCCAGTGATGCCGAGATCCTCTAGATCGGGTGGTAGTAAACGACCCGCCTCTAGGGCTTCTCGTGAATCCCTACTGGATGCGCAGACGACTGTTGACTCTGACGTTGAAGACCATCAAAGGGATAGGCTGCATTTTTCGTTAGATCGTCCGTGTTCCTTTGAATCAGAAGTTAAAGTGGTTGGCGAGGAAGAGCTCTGCCAAGAGTCGTTTTGACATTCCGGACTCAGTGACTTTGATGTTACCTGGCGATTGAGCAGTATGGAATCCTCCCGAAAATACGGTCGCCATCTATGGTGCTATGCTCAGCTGTGGGGTAACCCTTCCTCTCCAGCTTTTCATTGCCAGGTTTCTTGCGGAGGCTCGAATTGCGCCGGCACAACTAGCTCTAAATAGTTATAGGATATTGATGTGCCTGTGCCTGTGCCTAATGTGGAAGCTGAAGGGTTATGGGCCCCCTACACCTTGCGAGATCCGTCATTTTTATACGCTAAGACAGGCGGGCAATGGTGGCACGTATTTCCTTCTCTCTTTGCCTGTGGAGAACTGGATCCCTGAGGGTGTGGCGAACCCTGGTCAAGTAGAGATTTCCAGTGACGAGAAAAAGAAAAGCTTCATTTGGGGTTTTCCCACTTCGAATAAGAGGTGGAAAAATAGTCGGTTTTTCGTTGGTGGCGAGTGGGGTCGAAATGTGCCAGCCAGTAGTCGCCGTAACCTTTCGGCGAAGAAAATTCCCAGGCACTTCACATCTCCTGAAGCCTGGTCGAAGGCAACCCCCATTTTGCTAGATGGGGAGATTTCCCACCTTGCCGCGGCGGCCGTCCTCCCTTTGAGTTTGAGAGATAGATCCTTCCTCTTGGATGAGGAGAAGATGATCGTTGAACGGGTTTTCACACGCCTACCTGCTAGGCTTCCTCATCGTAAGTCTTTATCAGTTTCTCCTTTTGTATTACTGCTTCGTTTTGTTCTGTTAGTGACACTTGATTTATTTTTCTTACAGTGTGTGACTTTGATACTGTTTGCGATTTGCAAGCCCGGGCAGTGAAGAATTCCGAGGCTGCCAGCAAAAGACACGCTGCTGGTTTGGCCAATGAGGGAATTGTTAGCTCGGATGGTGATGATCCCTTGGACGGCGAGGAAGCTGGTGATGTTTCTGGGGAGGTGCTGAGTCGGGGTGACCCCCCATGCCTGCAGAGGTTGCTGTGAATACTCCTGTTGCGACTACTCCTACTACGGCTACCCCCAGCCGTAAAGGTAAGGAGAAAGTTGGTGCTTCAGGGGGGGCCAGTGACATTCCTAATTTTAACGCAGATGTCCCTGAGACTCCTCATGATCCTGCGAGTGATCTAGCCCCTAGAGCTGGTAGAGGTAAACGCCCAGCTGAGAGTACACTTGATCATGCTGCTCGACCCCCTAAGCGGGCATCAAGGGTGGTGTAGTATGTCGTCTCTTCAGACGAGGAGGGTGCTGGCGAGCTAGCTCTCGCCGAAACTCCCTCTATTTAAACGGATGTTCGCGAGGATCTTGCTGAGAGGACTAATGCAGCGGTGCCTCCCCCCGAGGAGGTTAATGAATTGAATATCCCTGCTTCTACTCCGCCCCGAACAGCTTCTCCTCCAGTGGCCATGGGCGAGTCAAATGTCTTTTCAGATCAGCCTAGACCGTCTGGTCCGCCAGAATCGGTTGATCGGCCAGGACCATCGAAGCAACCTGGGACTTCTGCTTCTGGTTTGGGTTTTGCCCATGAAGCCCCTCCCGCGGGACCAACTGGAGCCGATGAAGGGAATGTGTCTCTTTCTGATTTTTCGGCTACTGAAATCTGCTCCCACTTGGTTAATAATGATGTGTACATTGGTGAAAGCTGGGGGCATGTTAAAGGCAAGTCCTGCAACAGAAAGATGGAATTTTTCTTCAACTGCCACTCTTTGGTAAGCTTTTCGCCACAAATCTCTATATTTTTTCATATACACTTCCTAATTCAGCTATTTTTCTTTTCAGATGATGTCTGAGTTGGCTGAGAACTACAAGTATGGGAACAAAGCTTCCCGGGAGATTAAGCGCTTGTGCGAGCAGGCTTCTATTTTGGTTGCTGAGAAGCTTTCTGCTGAAGAATCCCATGCTTAACAGCTTGCTCAGTTAAGAGAGTCCTCAGATGGTCATCTGTCTGCTCAACTAGCCGCCGAGGAAAAACTATCTGCTGCTGAAAAGGAGATCCGCTCGCTGAAGGAGCATTTATCTGCTAGTCAAGAATCCTTCACAGTACATTTGGAGGCTGAGCGGGTGGCTGAGGAGGCTAGGGAAAAAGCTGAGCATGAGGCGCTAGACTTGCGCAATCAGTTGTCTTCGCGTGAACTCATCTTTGATAACTTAAAGGCTGTGCTAGAGGTTGAAGCAGTTGATCGTTTCAAGAGATCCCTTGCCTATGACGCGCTTTTGCTGCGTGAGTTTGAACGAGGCATGAGGCAGTCGAAGAAGTTCTTCGCCATGAAGGATCATTCGAATGAAAATGCTTTAAGGCGCTTCGACAAGTCTCTTCAACAGCATATGGCCAGCGGAGTGGGTTCGATTAAAGAGCAAATAAAACGATGGAAAGCCCACTGTCGTTATAACAGGACTGAGCCTCATCCTATGCATTTAGAAATCCCCAGCAAGCGTGCCTTCAATACTTACTATTCGGGTCAGAAGGGTAGCTTTTCTGGTTCTGGTGCTGAGCCCGACTTGGGTCTTGTCGCTGGAAGGGATTATGAGTCTTTTATGCCGGATGGGGATGAAGAAGTCACCTGGCCTTCTAAAGTGGAGATCGAAGATGAGGAAGACAACGAGGGCCCTCCTGCAGCTAGTTGAGTTTTAGGTCTTTACAGACTGTCTTAAGATTGTAAATTTTTATATCTTTTTGCGCCTTCATTCGTAACTCTTCAATTGTAAATGGCTTTTTTATTTTATTAAGTTATAAACTCTTTTGTTTTTGTTTAGCTGCCTTTGCTGAGTTTTCGGCTTACTCAGTATTTCACCAAGTTTTTGGCATGTTTTATAGCTTTACTCAGCTGCCATTGCTGCATTTTGGCATACTCAGTGTTTATCAGGACGTATCCGACCATACACCAAGTTTTTAACATGTTATTTGTTTGTTCAGCTGCCATTGCTGAGTTTCAGCATCTTATTGGGACGTCTCGCTCTTGCTTTTGCTTCTTTTTTGTTTTCAGCTGGCTTTCTCGCCTCTCTAGGGATTTTATTTTCCTGTAATGGCGATCCCCGATTTTTATAACTTGGGATTTTATTTTTTCTCACCAGTTCTCATTGTCCTTTGTGACTGGCGAGTGAAATCGCGAATTTTTAGTAATAAATTACTCTTTATTGAATGCTTCCTGCAACTTTTATTAACATAGTCACAGAAAAAATGCTAAAACGAAAACTATTCTAAGAAATAAAAAGGTTAAAATAAATCCTAAAAGCAACGAAAAAGTCAAGGGTAATATATCTTCAAGTACTGCGCATTGCATGGACGAGGTAGTTCGCCTAAACCCTCTCGAGTAATGCGATATGCCCCGTGACCAGCTATGCCTGTGATTTGATAAGGCCCCTCCCATTTGTCTGCGAGTGATCCTGCAGCTTTGTCTCTTGTTCTTGGGTTCATCCTTTTCAGCACTAAGTCGCCAAGCGAGAATCTTCTTTCACGCACATGTGAGTTGTAATATCTGGCTACCCTCTGTTGGTACGCAGTATTTCTTATTTGTGCGCGCTCTCTTCTTTCTTCTAATTCGTCCAGATCGCATTTTAGCATATCAATGTTGAGTTCCGGTTGAAAGAGTTGCACCCTTGGTGAAGAGAAAGATGTTTCCACGGGAATGACAGCTTCAGCTCCATAGGCCATGGAATATGGGGTCTCACCTGTTGAACCCCTTTCTGTGGTTCGATATGCCCAGAGTACCTGTGGTAATTTATCTGCCCAGCTACCTTTTTTCGCCGCCAACTTAGCGTTCAGGTTGTGTTTAATGATCTTGTTCACTGCTTCAGTCTGGCCATTCGTCTGCGGATGTACTGGGGAGGCGTAGTAGTTGTTGATGCCGTACTTGTCACATAGCTCCCTGAATTTCTTACTATCGAATTGGGTCCCATTGTCCGTGATGATGGTATTTGGTATCCCGTATCTGTACAGGATATTTTTCTTCACAAAGCTTATCGTGTTTGCTTCTGTTATATGTACCAATGGTTCGGCTTCTACCCACTTCGTAAAATAATCCACGGCCACTATAGCGTGCTTCGCTTCTCCAGTTGCTGTTGGCATTGGGCCGATCAAGTCAATTCCCCACATGGCGAATGGCCAAGGCGAGGTAATACTCTGCAAGAGTTCAAGTGGTTGGCGGATGTTATTGGCAATATTTTGACACGCCTCACATCTCGCTACCACTCTTTTAGCGTCGGCGAATAGTGTTGGCCAATAAAAACCCTGCCTTAATGTTTTGTGGGCTAAGCTGACACCTCCAGCGTGATTCCCACAATTTCCACTATGTATGCTTCTTAGGATACCTTCTGCTTCTTGACACGCCCCGACCGGTTCTACAATTGTCACTATAAATTAACTTAATCTACCTCGGTCATGCTAAAGGGATGTGCGAGTCTGGTGACCCTATTGCCCCAAGTGCACAAGTCATTAAACTAGTGTAGTGAGCAAGTAAGGGTATCGTTCCCACTAGGTAAGCACTAAAAAGCCTTCTAACTTTAGATTAATTCTACAATTTCCTAATTACTCTAACAAGCTTTACTTAAATTAACTAGTGATTAACAAATTAACTATTCTAAGATGAAGTTGTCTAATGAGCTATTACAACTACTTGATTTAAATTCTATATTAAAAATTGTTAAGGGATTAGATTCATTCAAGTAATATTCTAGCTTCTAATCAACCATTCATTAAGCCTAACCCTCAATTACTAACATGCATATATCCATATGAATGTTCTAAACACCTAATTCTCAACTTAATCACAATGAAATCTCGTATTAGAGAGTGAGTAAGGGAAAATTAGTCATTAGTAGTAGAGAATTACAAGTTAGTAATCTCTACTCATAGGTGCTTCTCTATTAATATGCAATAAATGGTACATGCATACAATTTCATCAAGTTATTGCACTACAAGGAGATAGGTGGTTACAACCACCACACATGCAATCATAAATGTACATAAACATGACTTGAGAGGATTATAACAATATGATTGATTAGATAACAAGGAAGTACAAGAATTACATCTAATTCCCTAACAAGAGGAATTAGCTACACATAGTATCACAATTACAAAGATATACAAGCAAGGGAAACATCACCAATGGACAAACTTGTGAAGTGGAAATGGTTCTCCTTGCAATCCAAGCAATTAACTCTTCTATGGCAACTTGAATTGATCACTCTAAGTAACCAACATGTGGTGTTTGGCTACCTAGAAATTGGCCAAGAAAATAACTATATTCTTGATTCCTAAGAACAAAATATCTAATTAATATCTACTTTTCTATATTCTCCCTAACTAACTATCTCTACTCTCTCTAAGAAAAACTAAGTATATCTATCTTTGTTTTGACCCATTGTGTATATGCATGAGAAAGGAGGCCTTCCAAGGACAATAGGTGGAGAAAGGGGCTGCTTTCTTTGACTTTTAGGGCGAGCTTCAATCAATTTGCAGCTTCTCAGAATCGTCGGTGGGCATGCACGGCGGCTTTATTCCCGCCGAACGATCTCGCCTGGATGACGGCGGCTTCGTGTGGCGGCTTCTTGCCCGCCCGCCGGCCTGAACGTTTGAACTCGCCAAATAACAGGATCTCTTTTCGGTGGCTTCGAGTGGCGGCTTTGTTCTCGCCGGTTGATGCAGTAAAATCTGTGTTCAATTTACTAAGAAAGTTAGTTCACTGGGATCGACGATTTTATCAGTCAAAACCAATTAATCTAGCAAAAGGTTACTCTAAATGCGAAAACTAAATTGCATAATGCTTTTCTTTGGAAGATTGTTTAACTCTAAAATTAACCTAAATTATGACTACTTGAACTAAATACTAAAATCAATTAAAATCAAATCAAAGAATAATCAAATCAAAGAATGAATGAATGGAGAGAAGTACTAGGGAATCGATGCACCTTTCTTAGACACTCAATGCTCTCAATTAGTCTCAATAAACACTTCAATAAAGTTTAGGGCTTGTTTCGATAAACAATTAAGAACGAATCTCCTTCCCACCACTCGCACAAAGGCCATGTGTCAAGTGATAGTAACGAAATTCTTTGGAACAAAACTCTAAGCCAAATCAATGCAACAAGGCCATGCAAACATTAACTTTCAAATCTATTAAGCTTATGATTGTGATTTAGATGGAAAAGGCCATTCACATCTAAACCCTAATCTCATAGATAAACTAAATCACAAACTCATATCAATTGAGGCCACAAAATAATATGAATCAGTAATGTAGAGCAATTAATTCAACAGACAAGACTAAAACCCAATTGATTAACAAAAAGATAGACTAATTGATTACATAGAGTTGTCCAAAATTGGTTACATCAATCCCCTAACAAAGGTTTAGTTACACATCAATGGAGAGGACAAAAACATAGAAGAGATGAAGATAAAACCCATTATGGTGAGATGCTTCTGTATTGAAATCCCCGTCATCTTCTTGTTTCCAGTAATCTTCTAATGATGGAATGAATGAAAGAATGAAAGAATGGTGGTTCTGAATCTCAATCTGATCATCTCTAAAAGTCGGCACACTTTTATTTTTTTCTTCCTTTCTTTTTATAGGTCTTCTGCAGTTTTGAGAGAACGAAGAGGCGGTCCACCGCTTGACGTGCCGCTGGGTGGGCACGTGCATGGGCAACGAAAAATCCAAGGCACACACACTGGTCTGGCTCACTGCATGGACCGCTTGAGAGGCATGTGCTTACTGAGCGGCATGGGCCACGGTAAATGAGGGTTCTCGGCCGCCTTGTGTACAGCCGAAGGTGCACTTGCATGATGAGCGGCATGGGCCGCGGTAAATGGGGATTCTCGGCCGCCTAGTGTACCGCCGAAGGTGCACTTACATGATGAGCGGCATGGGCCGCGGTAAATGGGGATTTTTGCCATTTCTTCATCTTTTGACTCCATCATCTCCAAAATAAGATCCGATCAACATTTCTATGGAAAGAGACCTGCAACGACTTAACAAACACATCAACCCACCAAAAGGACCCAAGAAACAAGCATAAACAAAAGCAAAATGGGCAAAATATAAGCATAGAATTAGACTGATCAAATACCCCCAAACCTATCTTTTGCTCGTCCTCGAGCGAAACCAAACATTTCTAAACTGAAAACTAAATCCTAATAAAGCCACTTTCGCAGGGAACGCAATAGCATTGAGCACATGCTACAAGCCTTTAAACCTCTAGGTGTCCCTAGTAGGAGGAGTGTTGTCTCCTGAGGGTTCTCAGCTATGACACCCACAAACATATCCCACAAAACCAATCATTCGAGATGCAATCGATTAATGCTCAGTTTGAAACAATGCATGCAAAAGCCAATAGGTAAAGACTAACATTATGTCACAAATTTGAATGCATTGCTCAATTTTAAGATGAAAAGCCCAAACTCAAGATATTCTAGCATCAAAAACACTTTTGCCGAACGCCATAGATGTAATTCGCCTCGACTCTAAGCCTTACCAGATATCGCTCATATTTCCACACAGAACCTAGGCAAATACACTCCTCAAGCATATGCGAAAGAAATTATGCACAAGAAATTTCAAATTATAATCGCATATGAATATATCATTGAAAGAACGCTTGATTTGTATGCAAAGATCTCATGAAAAGAATCGAACATTATGAGCAAGATAAACACACACTTCACTTCTACTTTCATAGCAAGGATAACCAGCAGATCAATTAGACTTTTCATTAGGTTGTAATGGGGCTATTGGGTAAAGGTTAGAAAGGAACGGGATGTAGGAGTTCAAAAACCTAGGATCATTCAGTGAGAGCCTTCAGTTACCTTTACGGCTTGGCACAAGCTCTTAGGTCTTCATTGACTTCCTTTGTAAGTGGAATAATGCCACTCACCATTCATTAATGTCCCCTTAATTCACCATTCTCTTTTGCCCACTCCTTCGAGAGTAGATACAACACTTAAATCCTTTGACATGTTGTGTTCCTTAGATTCTTTCTCTGGCACACGCAACTCACCATTCATTTTGGTGGCAAAACTTTTTTTTTTTTTTTTTTTAATCAAAACTACAAAATATACAACCTTGCCTCTTTCATTTGGATTGAATGCAGTTCATTCTTCATTTGACTCATATCACTTTCGCACAAATTCTTATGCAAACTCTTCAACCTTCTTCACAATCTCAAAGCATGATCCCAAGTTAACATGTATGGCTATAATATGGCTTACAAGGGTTACAGTAAATGTGGTGAAGAAAGAAAAGGCAACTCAGTGTTTGGCTTCAAACAGGGCTATGGAGCACACACACAATGGTAGGAAATATTACAGGCCTTTTAATTAGTTCATGCACACATAGTCTAACATCACTTCCACTGGTTCGACTTACTCAAGATCAAAGATAACATGTGAAAATCTTTTATGATGAATGCTCTATAATGCTTAATGTTCAACCTATAGAGATCAAATCTAATGCTAAGAACCTACTGAGTGTTTAAAGAATAGAAACAAAATAATCCCTCATATATGTCATTTATGTACGCACTTTGGCTTAGTGAACTCACAGGGTAGTCTCCACTATTAATCATGGCAATCCAACTATGCATCCTATCCACTATCACATCCAGAGCATGTCATAAATTTTGAAAAATGCAATGCAATACTCTAAGCGGCAAGATGTTAGTTTAAACCCAGTGATTTAAGCATATCTTTTCAAAGTCACATACCAAAACATCTCATCAAGGTTACTGTAGGAACGACAGACTCTAAAACACTGAAAAACATGACCCAAGACTCAACATACCCCCAAACCTAAACTCGACAGTGTCCTCAATGTTGACAAGCAAGAAAAAACAGGCAATGAAAAACAAAAGAAAAAACAAAAGCAAATAAAAGTTCAAAAAGAAAAAAAAAATCCATAGCCTGCTAATCTCCTCCATCCTCATCTGATAGCTGTAAGATCTCGGTCCCCTGATCGGAGTCTATCGGGTCATCCTGCATCTGCTGCTCATCATCAAAGTGCAAGATCGGGGTCCGCTGGTCAAAGTTCTGCTGCTCGACACCTGATCCACCAGCTGCAAAGGGATCCTGGTCAGGAATAGGGGTCTGAAATGGCACTCCACTCCCACTAGCCACAGAAGATCGGCTAGTCAGCATCCCACGCAGCTCCTCTATGTTTGTCTCGATAGTGTCAAAACGAGTCTCTAATCGACCCTCCAACTGCCCGAAGCGTAAATCCATATGAGTCTGCATAGCCTGCAAAAGAGTGGTAAATGGATCACCTCTTGGCTGAGCTCCGCCTAGCTGAGCGGCATGTGGTGCCCCTTGAGGCTGGTCCTGTAAAAGTGCTGCTGCCTCAGCCTTTCTCGCCTCTCGCTCCTCTCGGCGACGTCTTCTCTCCCCATAATTTCCAATAGGAGGAAGGCCCCTAAGGACTAACTGTTGGTTCCAGTTCGTCAAGTTCATCATACTCGGGTCATGATTCTCTAACCCTGCATTTACATCAATGCATGCCTGTCTACAGAAAGCAGTGATCAAACACGAAAAAACCATGGACTGGTCATCGTGCGCACTAGCGTCATGAATGGCATTGAAAATCACCCGTCCAATATTGATAGGGCCACCTGACCTCAAACGGAGCAACACACGGGCCTGGTCATAAAAGATCTCTGTACGGTGCTGGGATGGCATCAATGAGTATGTCAGGAAAAGGTTCCAGAAGGCAACATCGGCATGCGTGTCGCGCTGGTATAGCTTCACTAAGGTACCCCATTCCTCCTGTCCATCCATCCTAAGGCCTGCTGCCACTCGCCCTCTATAAGGGTCAAGATTTGCAATATATTCTATCCCTTGACTGTTACTGATAGCCACTTCCGGAGCGTCAAAGTACTGATTAATGGCCTCCGGAGTTATATGAACCTCAACACCCTGCACTAAAACTGGGCCTCCAACCAACAGTCTCTCTGGTACAGCACTAGCATAATATTCCGCCACAATCCCCCTGTTCGGCCTTGGTGGGCGTGCAACATATCCACCCCATCCGCAGTCTGCAACCATCTGTGGAACAGGTGTCTGTACCAAACTCTCAACATCAATTCCCCTCTCAATAATCCAAGGTCGCCTGAGGAAATTGATAAACCGACTCTTAAAGTCCTTGTGTTGTGCTTGTTTTGGCAATGCCTTTTGTTTCCCCTTATCGGACGTACCGACCCGAGGATGCTTCCCTATAGCAGTCCTTGCCATATGCAGATAACACAAGCCAAAATTACACAACAAGTCTCGACCAAAAATTCTGCAGCATTTCGTTTCAAAATTCGGCTCCAACTATGTTTACAATGCCATATAAATCACATGCAACACCAAATAATCACATGCAAGGTTCATCTAAACCCAATCTATCCTTCAAATTCAAGCATGGCAACCATTATTCAACAAAACATTCAAAATCTCTCAAGAACACAGTAATTCGGAATTCCCTAAATACCAAGTAAAACACACCACAATAAGCTTAATCATGCTAAATTTCTCAATACGAACAAAACCCATTGGTCATTAAAACTCAGAATCCGAATTTGAGCACTAAAAACTCTCAATCTCTTCATACCACATTGTAAAATCAAACTTCATAAGTTAATGCCATTAAAGCAAAATAGAAGAGAGAAGAGAAAGCATACCTTGTTGTTGAACGAGGAGAGGAGAGACTATGGAGAGAATTTGAGAAGAGAAGAAAAGAAAAAGAAGGGAAGAGAGAACAAGAGAAGACGCAGCAGCTGTGGGTCAAATGAGACCCACCAGACTGCTCGTCAATTATAAAGAATATGGCAAATTTTGTACCTACCGCTGATGAGACACGCTACATGCGCAGCGGTCTGTCCAGTAGTAAGGCGCAAAATTGCTTACCTGGAGAGTCCAAACGCACCGTTTCATTTATGTTACCGCTGACCATGCACCAGCAGCATAAGCGGTCAGCCCAGCGAGCCATTCCAGTGTTGTCAACTTTCAAGGACCGCGGCTTGTGCACCTGTCACTTCAGCGGTATGGGCTGCGAACCATTCCAGTGTTGTCATGTTAGACTGGACCGCTGACCATGCAATTTCCTCTTCAGCTGTATGGGCCGCGGTTATTGTTGAAAATTTGACAGGCCTTATTTCATCGCTGGCTGGACGAGAGCCTCTTGAGCGGTCCCTTGAGCGGTCTGTTTTCTAGGAAGTCAGGTCTCTCATTATCGCGGACTGTGCATTGTCCACTTGAGCGGTCTAGGGGGCGAGCCATTCCAGTGTTGCAACGTTGAATGTACCGCGGCTCAGGCATAGGCACCTTGAGCGGTCTAGGCCGCGTTAATTCCCAAAAATGTGCAGTTCTAACCTGGTTTGATCAAGGCAAACAAACACACACATAAAACATATCTGCTCACAGCTCAACACAACTGGAAATCTTGATTCCCCCAAACCTGGATTGAATAATACCCTTCACTAAACAGACGACTCACACTAATTACTGACTCAAATTAATCTAAAGAAAATAAACGAAATAGAAAAATGTTACCTAGGTGGGTTGCCTCCCACCAAGCGCTTTATTTAGCGTCTAGGCAAGACGTGTGAGAGCTCTACGGCTCTATAAGCACGGAATCCTCCAATCGAATGACAGTTCCAAAATCCTTAATGTAAGGCTTTACCCGATGCCCATTTACCTTGAACTTGTTGCCATTCTTCTCGTTATGCACCTCTATAGCTCCGTGGGGAAAAACTTGTGTTACCCTGAATGGTCCAAACCATCTAGACCTCAACTTACCGGGAAACAGCTTCAGCCGGGAGTTGAACACCAGCACTTGCATACCGGGACGAAGGTCTTTATGCATTATCATCTTGTCATGTATCAACTTAGTCTTTTCCTTGTACAGTTTTGCACTCTCATACGCCTCCAAGCGAAATTCTTCGAGTTCACACAGCTGAAGTTTCCTTTCCTCACCGGCCTTGTCATAATCAAAGTTCAACTTTCTGACTGCCCATAAGGCTCTATGCTCAAGTTCTACTGGAAGGTGACACGTCTTCCCAAAGACCAACCTATATGGACTCATCCCAATAGGCGTCTTGAAAGCTGTCCTGTAGGCCCACAATGCATCATCTAACTTCAAAGCCCAATCCTTTCGAGTGGAATTAACAGTCTTCTCTAGGATACTCTTTATTTGTCTGTTGCTGACCTCAACCTGTCCTGAAGTCTGTGGGTGGTATGGTGTAGAAACCTTATGCCTTACACCATATTTCTTCAAAAGTGCAGCAAAGGATCTGTTGCGAAAATGCGTACCTCCATCGCTAATGATAGCTCTAGGGGTCCTGAATCTTGCAAATATCGTCTCCCTCACAAATTTCACCACAGTTTGACTGTCATTACCCCTTGTGGCCTTCGCTTCTACCCATTTGGACACATAATCAACTGCTACTAAGATGTAACTATAACCACAAGATGGTGGGAATGGTCCCATGAAATCTATGCCCCAGACATCAAAAAGCTCTATTATCAAATCTCCAGATAAGGGCATCTCATTTCGCTTACTTATGCTCCCCGTACGTTGGCATCTGTCGCATGCCAAACAAAACCGGACTGTATCTTTATGTAACGATTCCAGAAGAATCCAGATTGCAACACTTTCAAGGCTGTCTTTCTCGCACCAAAATGCCCTCCACATTGCAGCTCGTGACAAAATTTCAGAACGTCTCTCTGCTCTGACTCAGGAACACATCTTCTTATCACAGAATCAGGACCATGAGTGTACAAATAAGGGTCATCCCAAAAGTATTTTTTCGCTTTTGTAATGAACCTTTTTCTTCCTTGTGAGTTCAATTCCTCTGGGACTACCCCACTTACCAAATAGTTAACCAGATCAGCATACCATGGTTCACTATCCTTCACAGCCAACAATTGTTCATCCGGAAACTTCTCATGCAATGGCAATATGTCTACCTCATCCGGATTTGCCTGTACTAACCTACTTAGATGATCAGCAACCACGTTCTCACTACCTTTCTTGTCTCGTATCTCCAAGTCAAATTCTTATAGCAGGAGGATCCACCGAATCAATCTAGGTTTGGCATCCTTTTTCTGAAGAAGATAACGAAGGGCAGCATGGTCTAAATATACAATGACTTTGGCGCCCACCAAGTAAGTTCGGAATTTCTCCAATGCAAAGACTACTGCGAGAAGCTCCTTCTCAGTTGTTGAGTAGTTCAATTGAGCGTCATTTAAGGTTCGAGAAGCATAGTATATTGCGTGCGGAACCTTATCTACCCGCTGCCCCAAAACTGCTCCGATGGCATAATCCGAAGCGTCACACATCAATTCAAAAGGGCAATTCCCAATTAGGTGGAATTATTACTGGTGCGGTGGTCAATGCACTCTTCAAAGTGTTAAAAACTACCATGCACTCTTCAGTCACCTCAAACTCAGTTTCTTTTTGTAGAAGCAAACATAAGGGCCTTGTTATCTTCGAAAAGTCCTTTATAAATCTTCTGTAAAAACCTACGTGCCCAAGAAACGATCTCACATCCTTCACGGATTTTGGAGGCTGTAAACTACTGATCACCTCCACCTTGGCTTTGTCCACTTCAATTCCTCTTCTTGAAATCACATGTCCCAGAACTATCCCTTGTTGTACCATGAAGTGGCACTTTTCCCAATTCAACACCAAGTTGTTCTCTTCGCATCTCTTAAGGACCAAGGTAAGGTTGTGCAAACACAAATCAAATGAATCCCCAAACACCGAGAAGTCATCCATGAATACCGCAATGATCTCTTCCAACATATCTGAAAATATTGACATCATACACCTCTGAAAAGTACCTGGTGCATTGCAGAGACCGAATGGCATCCTTCTGTATGCGAACGTCCCAAATGGACAAGTGAAAGTAGTTTTTTCTTGATCTTCTGGTGCGATAGCTATCTGATTGTAACTTGAGTACCCGTCGAGGAAACAATAGTGACTGTGCCCTGCCAATCACTCAAGCATCTGATCTATGAATGGAAGAGGGAAGTGGTCTTTTCTAGTAGCAGTGTTCAGCTTCCTGTAGTCGATACACACCCTCCATCCTGTCTGAAGCCTCTGTGGAACCAACTCATTCTGCTCATTACGAACCACAGTAATACCTGATTTCTTAGGAACCACGTGAATCGGGCTGACCCACTTACTGTCTGATATGGGATAAATTATCCTCACTTGTAAAAGTTTCAGGACCTCTTTCTTCACTACCTCTTTCATTATCGGATTTAATCTCCTTTGGGCCTCCCTCGAAGGTCTTGAATCTTCTTCGAGAAATATCTTGTGCATGCAAATTGTTGGACTGATTCCCTTGATATCTTCAATTGACCATTCTATAGCTGACTTATGTTTCTGTAGAACCCCAATGAGCCTTTCTTCCTCATTACTCTGCAATTCTGAAGCAACAATTACCGGGTATGTCTCATTCTCACCTAGATACACATACTTCAGAGTTGTTGGTAACTCCTTGAGCTCCAACTTTGGTGGTGGATCATTGGCAAAATTGACAGTTGAAACTTGGAAGTCTTCAACTTCTTCTTCAGCTAGTTCAGAACTATCTTCAGTCATGTCGTCTTGATCATCCTAATCCCAATCTGCCAAATCCTCATCCTTGAATACTCCATCAACCCCAGGGTCTAAAACCTCGATGAATGAACAATCATCAGCTCCGGCGGGATATGATGATGCTTCAAAAAGTTTGAACTCCACTGTCTCATCTAACACTGTCATTGAAAGTTTTCCATTCTGCACATCAATAAATGTCTTTGCTGTTGCCATGAACGGTCTACCCAGAAGAACAGGTCTCATGTTAGTCTCTTTACTCACGTCCTCCATATCTAATACCATGAAATCTGCTGGAATGATAAGTTTCCCAACTTGGACCAGTACATCTTCAACATTCCCTCTCGGATATCTAACTGAACCATCCGCTAACAGAAGTGACATTGTTGTAGGCTTCAACTCATTCAACCCTAGCTGCTTGTAAATAGAATAAGGCATCAAATTAATACTGGCACCTAAATCTAGCATTGCTCTTTCAAGTTGGGTACCTCCTACCGTGATATCGATGCAGAAACTGCCCGGATCTTTCAGTTTGGGAGGAAGTTCCTTTTGCAAAACTGCACTAGCACTGCCTGCTATGTATTCCTGATGATTCGGCCCAAATTTCTGCCTGTTGGTGTGAAGGCTTTTGAAAAATTTTGCATATGCAGGCATCTTTTCTATCATCTCGAGTAGAGGTAAGTTCACATGTACCTTGGACAGAACATCAAAAATCTCTTTGAATGCCTTACTGAGCTTGTCCCTTTTAAGCCTCCCAGGAAAAGGAATTGGTGGAACATATGGGGGTGGTGGAATATAAGGATCTGATGACTTGTGTAAAACTGAGGTTTTCTTAGGTGTCTCTACCACTACCTCTTCTTCTGCTTTAGCCTCCTTCTCACTTAACTCCTCTAATCCCCTGGTGTCCTCTTTCTTTTGCCCTCTAACAACTTCGGTGTCTAACACTCGCCCACTTCTCAACACAGTCAATGCCTTGGCTTGTTCTGATTGACTAGGAAACCTTCCTGGTTCATTCTTACGAACTGCGTCGACTATTTACCCCATCTGTGTTTCTAAATTTTTAATGGATGACTCAACATTGTTAAATCTTTGATTTGTATCACGTGAGAAGCGCTCTGTATTCTCAGCAAGGGATGTCACAATTTCTTCCAAGGATCTCTTCTTCGGCTGATAAGTGGTATTGTCTCTATTTGCAGCATTGTTCCATTGTTGAGGTTGACTATTGGAACCTTGACCTTGGTAAGTGCCTCTGTTGTAACCTCCTTGATTTGTTCCCTGAGTGTTCTGTTGAATGAGCTGATGACTATTAAGAGCAGTGTTTGGATCAGAATAGGATAGATTCGAGTGGTTACGCCATCCAGGATTGTAGGTATTCGAGTAAGGATCGTTTCTTCCTCTTTGGTAATTGAAAGCTTGAACCTCCTCTGTCTCAAATGGTATCCCATCTCCATCTTGCACTGAGTTCACCCCTAACTGCTGTTGAGTCCTATTCGAGTTTTGGGCCATCATAGCCTGTACTTGCTTAGCTAGATTTGCCATCTGAATTTCCACCCCAGTTGTCTGGTTGACCTCATACTTACCTCCATTTCTGACCATTGAACTTCTATGCTGGGAGTTTAGAGCCAAAGTTTCATAGATCTCAGCAATCTCTAAAGCAGATTTCCTGGTAATGATACCCCCATAAGCGTTGTCAACAATGTTTTGTGTGAAAGGTGTCAATCCATCATAAAAAGTGCGGACTTTGTACTCCTCTGTCACCATGTGAGGGGGTATTTGATCTAACAGCTCCTTATATCGCGACCATGCTTCATGGAACGACTCACCATCTTCTTCACCGAAACTAGCTATCTTGATCCGGACTTCTTTTGCTTTTGAAGCAGGGAAAAATCTGTTGAAGAATGCAGTGCACACGTCAACCCATGATCTCAAAGATCCTGCCCTTACTGAATTGTACCACTTGATGCCCTTGTCCTTCAAACAATACCGAAAACACCTCATCCTTAACTGCTCTTCTGTCAATCGGCCCATCGGGAAATTCCCTACGGTAGCTTGATAGTCCTTCATAAACTGAAGGCAGTCTTCTGTTGCCAAACCGTGAAAAGATGGCAGCATATTTAAATGGCTACTCCTCAACTCATAACTCCTGGCTACGGCATCTAACACAATTGGCTGAGGTTGGTCTCCCAGCATAGGCTGTCCAGAATCTCTCATCAGTCTGATATCATCTTCTAGTGCACGTCTTGGAGAACCCGGTGGATTGTCTCGAACTTCCTATCTATTTTGAACACCTTGTTCATCATGAACCTCTCTTTCAGCTCGAATAACCCGGTCACGTTGCTCACCGTGATCACCCATGTCCTCAACCAAAGGATCTAACTCTTCAAACTGTCTAGCAACCCGGCCTACTCGGCCAATCTCGTCGTTAGCAGGGATCAGAATACCTCCAAGCGAACGACGTCCGTTCATACACCTGTAAACCTGAAACACCAAAAACACAACTACCACGAAGTAAAAAGAAACAAAAGAAAAACTAAAACTAAAACAAAATTTAATGACACACACTACCTAACTTAAACTAACTAGATTCAACTAATAGAATCTATACCAATCCCCGGCAGCGGCGCCAAAATTGATGCAGTAAAATCTGTGTTCAATTTACTAAGAAAGTTCGTTCACTGGGATCGGCGATTTTATCAGTCAAAACCAATTAATCTAGCAAAAGGTTACTCTAAATGCGAAAACTAAATTGCATAATGCTTTTCTTTGGAAGATTGTTTAACTCTAAAATTAACCTAAATTATGACTACTTGAACTAAATACTAAAATCAATTAAAATCAAATCAAAGAATAATCAAATCAAAGAATGAATATATGGAGAGAAGTACTAGGGAATCGATGCACCTTTCTTAGACACTCAATGCTCTCAATTAGTCTCAATAAACACTTCAATAAAGTTTAGGGCTTGTTTCGATAAACAATTAAGAACGAATCTCCTTCCCACCACTCGCACAAAGGCCATGTGTCAAGTGATAGTAACGAAATTCTTTGGAACAAAACTCTAAGCCAAATCAATGCAACAAGGCCATGCAAACATTAACTTTCAAATCTATTAAGCTTATGATTGAGATTTAGATGGAAAAGGCCATTCACATCTAAACCCTAATCTCATAGATAAACTAAATCACAAACTCATATCAATTGAGGCCACAAAATAATATGAATCAGTAATGTAGAGCAATTAATTCAACAGACAAGACTAAAACCCAATTGATTAACAAAAAGATAGACTAATTGATTACATAGAGTAGTCCAAAATTGGTTACATCAATCCTCTAATAAAGGTTTAGTTACACATCAATGGAGAGGACAAAAACATAGAAGAGATGAAGATAAAACCCATTATGGTGAGATGCTTCTGTATTGAAATCCCCGTCGTCTTCTTGTTTCCAGTAATCTTCTAATGATGGAATGAATGAAAGAATGAAAGAATGGTGGTTCTGAATCTTGATCTGATCGTCTCTAAAAGTCGGCACACTTTTATTTTTTTCTTCCTTTCTTTTTATAGGTCTTCTGTAGTTTTGAGAGAACGAAGAGGCGGTCCACCGCTTGACGTGCCGCTGGGTGGGCACGTGCATGGGCAGCGGAAAATCCAAGGCACACACACTGGTCTGGCTCACTGCATGGACTGCTTGAGAGGCATGTGCTTACTGAGCGACATGGGCCACGGTAAATGAGGGTTCTCGGCCGCCTAGTGTACAGCCGAAGGTGCACTTGCATGATGAGCGGCATGGGCCGCGGTAAATGGGGATTCTCGGCCGCCTAGTGTACCGCCGAAGGTGCACTTGCATGATGAGAGGCATGGGCCGCGGTAAATAGGGATTTTTGCCATTTCTTCATCTTTTGACTCCATCATCTCCAAAATAAGATCCGATCAACATTTCTATGGAAAGAGACCTGCAACGACTTAACAAACACATCAACCCACCAAAAGGACCCAAGAAACAAGCATAAACAAAAGCAAAATGGGCAAAATATAAGCATAGAATTAGACTGATCAAATACCCTCAAACCTATCTTTTGCTCGTCCTCGAGCGAAACCAAACATTTCTAAACTGAAAACTAAATCCTAATAAAGCCACTTTCGCAGGGAACGCGATAGCATTGAGCACATGCTACAAGCCCAGTACGTTCTTTTCCTCTTTACGATTCCTTGTTGCCATGGGTCTTCTAAAGTTTAGGGTTGCTTTCTGTGTTTCTGCCGAGTCGGTTCGAGCCCAGTACGCTAATGCAGCGAGCACCTTCACTCCTGGGTTTTATCCTTCGGTGACCACGTTTCTACCTGTGGCGAGTATATATCTAGTTCTAGCGACCACACCTTTGACTTTATTGATTTAAGGCACCAACATTCTGGCTTGCCACATTTTCTCCCTTGACTCGGTCAATGAGTGACGTGGCAACCTTCTCTTCATCATTTATTGACTCCTTTGGTGACGTGTCTGCTTGGCGAATTTATACATACAACAACTGAAATAAAAGATGTACAATGGCTCAATCCAAAGTACACAACACATACTTAGAGATGCACATTGGGGAATGTGGATGGATATAGGTCCCCCCATCCTCATCCCTACTTCCCAGACCCTGACCCTCCCCCCTATAATTTGGGGAAAATGGGGATGAGGAATTTTGGGGGGAGGTATATTTATCCCTAATCCCAGTTCTCCATTTTCCCCATTTTTTCCCGTTTCTCCATTTGACTAAAAATTACAAATTAAACTAAAAAAACAAACATTCCATTACAAATACAAAATAAAATCCATTAGTGCATTACAAATACAAAAAAAAAAATGTGTATATATAGTTAGGGTTTTCAAAGAATAAAAAAAATTAAAAATATATATATTATATTTATATTTATATATGTTTGGGGGAAATGAGGAACTGGGGATGGGGGACCTCCTCCCCATCCCCATCCCCATCCCCATCCTTATTTGTATATATTTGTGGGGAAAATGGGGAAATGGGGATGGGGGGACCTCCCCCCATCCCCCCCCCCCCCCCCCCCTCCCCCCCCCCACATTTTTCCCCCCCAAAAAAATCCCCAAATGGGGATGGGGACGTGGGGAAATAGGGATCCGGAGGAAAATGTACAACTCTACACATACTACTTTTCTTTTTTTGTAAATATTAAAAATATGATTTGATGTATTACATTAATGATCGTAATTATCATTTATAACTAATGGCGGAGCCAATTAAGGCCTAGTGGGGCCCCCACTGGGCCAAAAAATATTCTTAATTAAGTTATTCTTTTGACAAAATTATACCATCTTGACAATATAAACTTGGGAAGTGGCTTCATTATGAGACCATCTCTAATGCATATGACAATACAATTGCCAAATTTGACAACAACAAAAAAAAAAAAACTGTAAAATACTATATTTGGCGCATCATTTTAGCATTGTACTCCAATGTACGATTCTATTTGAATGCTATTTTTATTTTTTTTATTATTTAAAATTATAAAATTCAACAAATACAATTAATACCTTCAATAGTTTTTTTGGAATTGTTTCCTTCTCTATTTTCCCTTTTCCCTTCTTCCTTGCTCTGCTCCCATTGTTTTCTATGATATATATATATATATATATATATATATATATATATATTGCTTCAGACCAGAACACAAAAGGTTAGGTCGCCATTAGGAGGAGTTTCAGAGCAACTTTTTAAATAATACACTGGGAGGAGAGTTTGATAAGTCCTCGCCTGATGATGAAAATCATAAAACAAACGCGGTTCAGATTGTGGTATCCAACTTTCACATGATGAAAACACAACAAGGGAAGTGTTTTGGTTTGTTATTGGTCGCCAATATATTTGTCATGATAGAATTTCCGGTAATGAGCGATTATTTCGAGATTATTTTTCTGAAAATCCAATATATCCAACAAATCTTTTTCGAAGATGCTTTCAAATGAATCGCTCTTTGTTCCTTCGTATCTTAAATGCAATTCAACTATGTGATGATTACTTTGTACAAAAGAATGATGGATTGGGGAGACCTGGGTTGTCTACTTTGCAAAAAATGGAGGAAAACACAACTATTGAATCTTTGAAAAAAAAATTGCAAAGCAATTATCTTCACTTTTGAAGAAGAATATTTGAGATCACCAACTAGAGGAGGATGTTTCAAGATTGCTAAAAGATGGGGAAAAATGTGGATTTCCTTGAATGTTAAGGAGTTTGGATTGTATGCATTGGTAGTGGAAGAACTGTCCGAGTGAATGACATGGACAGTACACTAAGCATGCTCAAAAGTCAACAATTATATTTGAGGCAGTGGCTTCATATGATTTGTAGATATGGCATGTCTTATTTGGAATGCCTGGATCATACAATGATATTAATATTCTTGATCGATCTCATCTATTGTCTAAACTAGTTTAGGGACAAGCACCTCTTGCCAACTATTTCTAAACTAGTTTAGGGACAAGCACCTCGATCTTGCCAACTATACCATTACAACGTGGGATATTATTTGGTTGATGGAATCTATCCAAAATGGGCAATACTTGTTCAATCAATTTCTCAACCTCAAGGTTTAAAGAATAAATTATTTGCAACCATGTAAGAAGCGTGTAGAAAGGATGTAGAAAGAACATTTGGGGTGCTTGAAGCACGGTTAGTTATTGTTCGAGGGCTTGCAAGATTTTGGAGCCCTAAAGATCTTGATTCTATTATGAAAACTTGCATTATTTTAAACAATATGATTGTTGAAGACAAGCTTAATGAATCTCTAGATGATGAGTATGATTCAACAGATTTGTTACCTACAGTTTAAGTGTCACATGAGAAAACACTTAACTTGCATGAGTTTAATGCTCGTCACCACATGAATCGATCTTCTGAGCAACACTATTCACTCCACAATGATCTTATTGAACATTTGTGATCATAACATGGACAAGAAGATTGATGAGTATTATAGGACAATAATATTCTGATCTGTATCATATATCTCCTTTAAGTATTGTACTGTTCTTTTTTTTTTTTCCCTTCAATGACAAGAAAGAGATTTTCATTCTCTCATCTGTTATCAAAAGTGAGTCTGCAAATATTACAAATAATTTATCAAAAGTGAGTCCGCAATACAACCATGAGACTATAATTCATAACATGTTAAAACTTTAATCTTGATATGGAGAAGGTGGAAAAGGAACATAGCCTTCTAAGTCTGGAGGATGATCAATTTTAGCTAAAGGTCTCAAACTTTAATCTTGTTGCTCGTAATAGACTCTTGTACGGGAATCCATATTAAAGGTGTCCATCAACATAATTTTATCATCTTTCCCTATTTGCTATCTTTCATGCTTATCTATCATTATTTTTAATTCCATTTTCGTCTTTTCTCCGCTCTCTTTCATTTACCTATTCCAATATTTGTAATTTTCTTTCTTTTGCACAAGCTTTTCTTTCTTGAGCCTCACTTGTTTGCTTATCAAATTCAGACATCAAATCACACAAACGAGTGCTTAAAGCATCGACTAACTTATTTTTTTCCGTGATTTTTTTTTCAACTTTCCTACCGATGAGTCTTTTATTATTTGAGTCATTGATATCATTTTTCAAATGGAAGACGAATGGAGTCTAGAGAATTAGGTGTTTCAGGAACTTGGGAAGGTGAAAATGGGTGTGGCAAATTATTGATTTTTGTAATTGTATGATTTCTTTTAGTCTGTATAGCTAAATCATGTCACTTGACGCATTGTTTAAACACTTCCCAACAATTATCAAATGTAAATTTTTTCTTCTCTCGATATCAATATATAGCAGTTTTGCTTGAAAAACCTAAAAATGGACTACATTTAGAAATAAAAAATTAAATAAATATTATAAATCTTATCTTATCAGTTTCAGTCACTCCATATTGTTACCTATTTTCTATTTGAGAGAGATATCCACAAAATTTGTTGCAACTTCTCATGATTGTGCCCCAACGACATTGAATAGAAGTTTTTGTTCATGCGCTTTGATCATTGGTGTGGATAGTGTAATTCTCTATCACCCAATCCCAGAAATTAAGTGAAGTTTGCAAGTTACCAACAACAGGATCTTGGGTGATGGCCAACCAAACATTGCTGATAGCTACTGTTGGAAATTTTATGATAAACTCATGGTTTGAGAGCATTGTTTGGGTATGATTAATTCCATGAAAATGGAAGATTAAAGTAGATTCGAATTCTCCTCTGTGAGAGCTTCGAAATGGTATACTCAAATTCACAAAATGGTTAATGGGTGAATGAGAAATTGAGTCTCAAAGTGAACCCATTGTGTAGGGATCAAAGTGAATCCCACATTGCTTAGGGAAATCATTTATATGTAGTATATAAGTGAATGTGTGATATGTAAAGTTCCCATTTGTTGATTAGCTCATTTCGTGGACAAACCACATGTTGGGGTTCTTTGTAAGGGTAGCCTAGGTGTTGGTAGGTTTGTTCGAAGCCCTTTGAAGATCTCGTCTTGATAAGCACCGAAGGTAAATTTCTAAGTGCTTACTTGTCTTGAAGAGATAGTTGCACACACTCACAACTCATGCATATGTTTAATCCTTGTATGTTGTGTGTCTTATTTGTGTGCTTTAATGTTCATTAACATCTCTTCTTGCATGTTAGTTTGATTGCATCTTGCATATCCAATTGCCTTGTCATGCATAGACTTAGGATTGCATTTTTGCATTGGGCGCTCCCAAAAGCGCTCTACAGAAGCGCTGTACGAACAGCCCCCGTTGAGCGCTGTACAGACCTGATCGATTTAATTCGGTCACTGTACGAGCGCTGTACAGGCGCTGTACAGGGCGCTGTACAGGGCGCTCTACGTAGAACGCCCCTCTATTTTCTCGTGAGAACAGAGCAGGGGCGCTGTACAGGCGCTGTACAGAAGCGCCCTACGTACAGCGCCCAAGGCAAATATGAGGCTAACTTATCAAAACGACCACACTTTGATTTGGCCCCCTATATATATGCCACTTTGACTTTAGGTCAATTACAAGAGTTCATATTCAGATTTCATACTTAGGATATTTTTCAAAAAGAAGAAAAATTCCAAGAACTCATTTTTATTAACTCAAACACTTTTTCATGATCATCAATCATCATCTAGCATCATCTTTGATCATTTAGATGTCATCTTGCATGGATTCTTCATCATACTTTGCTTGGTAAGCTTTTCACTAATATCTTACATATTTTGTGTTTCTCTTAACAAGCAATCTCAATTAATTACTTGTATGTTATTTTATATACTTTGAATACAAGTTTGAGATGAGTATGATGTATGTTTGAGAAGTTGTATTGTGATAGTTAATTAGGTTTTGTGCTTAATCTTGATTAGCTAAACTATTTGACATGTCATTTAGTTTGTGATATCTAGGATTGTTCTAATTGCATATTAATCATCTTAGATAAGCATATAGGGTTTCCCTTGCTCTATGTTGCATTTGGATATTCATATATTCACTTAGGGTGTTATTCTCTTCATAGAGAAAGTAAGTCTTGTGTGTAGCATCCGGGATTAAGTTGCTTAGATCGCAAGCAAATTGGACTAGGTTCACTCATACCGGGATTAGGTAGGTGTGTGATTACTTCCGGGATTAGGTTGTAATCGTTTTACACATTTAGTGGATTCGAGGTTCGAGTGTGGCTTACTTACTAGCCCGTGGTTTTTTTCCCGTGAGGGTTTCCACGTAAAAATCAAGTCTTATTTAATTTCCGCATTTTATACTTGATTTATTGCTTTATCTAGTCAGGGGTAAATTCATAATTTTGACTTAATACGAAAAATTGGGTAATAAGCTTAAAATCTATTCACCCCCCCCCCCCCCCCCCCCCTCTAGATAGTTTTATACATACCGTGCTATAATTAGTTTCATGATATAGGCTATCAACAGTGTGTGGCATAGAGGCTCTCTCTCACGTGCGCAGGGGGGGGGGGGTGCAAATCATGGACCTCGAACCTTCGAATACACGACTTGTGTGTGGGCGTGACCTACGTACACGAATGCCGCTTTGATTGGACCGTGAGAGTCCAGTTGACTTTTTGCCACTTCCCTAAGTCAACATTTTTGGTTTTGTGAAGAAAAAGGAAAGCTTTAATTGTTTGGATTCTGAATTTCTTACTTGATCACTAAGAATACGGAATCGGTTTTTAATTAGGAGTGAATCTCTTTTGAGATTATTATCTAATTAAATCAATTTCCTTATTAAAATCAAAAACGTTATTAACCAAGGAATTTCCACATTAATCCCATAAACCCCAGTGGTTCGTTATTATCTATAAAACCCTAGGTATTCTGCTCATTTTTTTTCATTCCGAAATACACAGTATTTTTTGCAGCAGCTGAATACATACTTCTCTATTTCTTGGTGAGTTTAAACTCGATTTGAGTTCGCTGGTAATGGATAGTGCTTAGGCCTACCATTATTGAACTGTTGTATCCTGGGAGATAATCGTCAAACACATACGGTGTTGCCCAGCGAAATTGTCTTAAGGACACCGTGTGAAACACGGGCCTCGGTTCTTTACTGTTTTCTAACGTGGTTTTTCTTGTGTTGTTTACGTTCTGTTGTTCATATTCGAGCCAGGTTTGTTTTGGACTTTTGCGATTTACAATCTTAAGACAACTTGCTTTTACTAATTTTCAAAACGTTTTTCTCCTTCTTCAAACCTTCTGGCTTCAGATTCTAGTTCAGATCATGACAAACTTGAATCATCACTGGTACGGTTTGCAACTGTGGAAATCGGGTTTCTTTTCAAACACTGATTTCAATTTAAAACAAATCCAACTGTGGAAATCGGGTTTCCTTTTGAAACACTGATTTTAATTTTAAAACATATGCAAATCGGGTTTCTTTTTGAAACACTGATTTTAATTTAAAACATATGCAAATCGGGTTTCTTTTTGAAACACTGATTTTAATTTAAAACATATGCAAATCGGGTTTCTTTTTGAAACACTGATTTTAATTGCAAATTGGGTTTCTTACGAAACACAAACTGATTGGTTGATTTTAACCTTGGATAATCGGGTCTATTATTAGACACTGGTTGTGATTTCTTTTCGGAAATCTGGAATCATTTGATTCACTGTGTTTTCCTTTCGGAAATCTGGAATCCAGTTTCACTAGGTTGAATAAGGTTGATATCAAATAATTTTGATATCTGTGATAACAAATATATCATTCTTGATATATGGAAGCATGAGTGCTTCATATAAAATATCAATAGACACAAAGTACCGTGATGATATTTTATGTATATACAAATTGAATATCAGTGTTCATATTCATGTGTATTGTTTGTGTTTAACAACAATCGGATTCACTATGATTATATATTATTACACCAAAAGCGGCACCTATTTATAAATATAGATATTATATTTAAAGTACCAGAACTGTGTTATGATACAGTATATTATACCGGTGGATATGTGTTAATATTGGTTTGTTTTGCTTTATCAAAATTTATAACAAAATACTGGTTTTGTGTTACCAGTGTCTCACTTATTGTATTGTTTGATATCAACTATTTGATAAACAATACATCGGTGTGATATATCTTTGTTTATTAGATATATAAATAGTAGTATACGTACTGACATACTATTTATATTTCAAAGATTGAGGTGTGTTATATATTATACTTGATATAAATATATAGTAACATACTAGTTTTGATATGTCAGTACTTGATACCTTGTTGTATATATATCCTTGTGATATATATTAGGGGTTCTAAAATATTTGATTTGGTTTGTGGAGATGACTGTCGAATCAATTGTGAACCCGAGCATGGCTTGAGAGACTCCGGTGGTCAACCCAATTGCGGGTCAGTTGGTCGACCCGATGGTGAACCCTTTTGTGGGTCAAATGAATACCACAACGGTGAGTTCGTTTGTATCTCCGATTTCGGTTCTTATGAACCATATGGAGAAACCATAGAAATTCAGTGGTCTGAATTTCAAGAGATGGCAACGAAAGATGTTAAATCTTGAATCTTGCGAGATTCTTAACTCGTGAGGCTCCTAAGACCAACCGTGGTAACGAGTTGGATGTGTAAAATGGTGATTAGTGTCAAAATCAATTTTTGAACTTCAAAATTGTAATCATCAATTTAATGATGATTTATTTCTATTAATTTCGGATTAATAGAAACGTTAAATTTTGAATTAAAAAAAAAACCGATTTGACTTTAATATTGCCTATTTTAATGAGAATTAATTTCAAAATTAATTCAGTTGATTTCCTCCTGATATTGTGGTGGATAAATCAAACGTGAACACAAGTGTTCCACTTGAAACTCCTAGTGCTAATCCAACTGTTGGACTAGACACTTCAATTGTTATTTCAGTGCTTGTGGGAGATGTACCTATCCTGGGGCCAAGTGTGGCAACATCGACTCCGGCCATTAACTCATTCGTGAAAAATATGGGAGATCCGGTAATGAGCCAGTATGTGAGTCATGTGAACCTTGAGTGGTGGAAGCATAAGATGTTGTTCTAATTAACCACACTAAATCTTGTTAGGTTCTTGACTAAAGATGCTCTTAAACCCAATAATGGTTAAGAGCGAGATGTTCAGATATGAATGCTATTGATGCATGGAACCATTCGGAATTTTCATGCCGAAACTACATACTGAATGGGCTGTTAGATTCGCTATATAGCATATACTTTCAAAGAAAACAGCCAAAAGAATTGTGCGAGTCGTTAGACCGAAAATACAAGACTGAGGATGTCAGATCCAAAAGGTTTGTTGTGAGTCGGTTTCTTGATAATAAGATGAGGGACTCTAAGAGCTTCAGGTGATTCTGCATGACAAGGGATAACCCCAAATGAAACCTTCTAGGTGACTGATATCACTGAGAAGCGTCTAAGGTGATAAGTATGAAGCACCGTTTGGTGAATTATGTGCATAACATGGAATCATACATCAAACCACTGTGCCATATTTCCTTCAGCAAAACGGAGTTGCTGAATGGAAAACTCATTCCTTGAAAGAAATATACAATATTGATAAGTTTTGGATTGCCTCAGAACATGTGGGGTGAAGCTATATTGTCTAGCAATTACCTTTTAAATAAGGTCCCTAAATAAAGAAGACAAGACCCCATATGAGCTATGGAAAGGAAGAAAGTCTTCCTATAAATTCTTACGAATGTGGGGGTGTCTTGCCAAAGTGGATGTACCTATACCTAAGAAGGTGAAAATAGGTTTGAAAACTGTTGATTGCATTTTCATTGGATATGCACAAAACAGTAGTGCTCATTGATTCTTGGTCTACAAATCTGACATACCAGATATACACAAAAACACTATAATGGAATCTAGAAATGCAACGTTCTTTAAACATGTATTTCCATGTAAATCCAATGAGGAAGCAAGTTCGTCAAAACGAACACATGCTGATAGTTGTGAGGACCAAGAACAAGAAAATGAAGTTGAGGATGAACCTAGACGTAGCAGAAGAGCAAGGATGGAAACGTCTTTTAGTCCGGATTTTATGACATATATGCTAGAAGAAGAACCTCGAACTTTCAAAGAAGCAGTAAGCTCTTCAGAAGGACTCTTGTGGAAAGAGGCTATTAAAAGCAAAATTGATTCCATCCTTCAAAATCGTACTTGGGAATTAGTGGATCTTCCTCCGGGATGTAAACCGCTAGGATCCAAATGGATTTTCAAAAAAAAGATGACAGCAGATAGATCAACTGATAAGTATAAGGCCAGACTTGTAATTAAAGATTACAATCAACGAGAGGGCATAGACTACTTTGATACATATTCTCCTGTGATGAGAATAACCTCCATTAGGATGATACTTGCAATCGCAGTTTTGCGAAATCTTGAAGTACATCAAATGGATGTGAAAACAGCTTTCTTAAATGGAGATCTAGATGAAGAAATTTACATGGAACAACTTGAGGGTTTTTTCTGCTCTAGGACAAGGAAAGAAAGTCCATAAATTGGTGAAGTCTTTATATGGTTTAAAGCAAGCACCAAAACAATGGCATGAGAAATTTGACAATACTATGATGTCAAAAGAATTTAAAATCAACGAATGTGACAAATGTGTTTATGTCAAGGACACAGAAAATGGCTATGTCATTGTGTGCCTTTACGTTGATGATATGCTCATTGTTGGTAGTGATGATAAAATGATCAAATCTACCAAGGATATGTTGAAATCAAGATTTGATATGAAAGATATGGGACCAGCTTATGTAATATTGGGAATGAAAATCTCTAGGACATCTAACAGACTCATACTAAGTCAATCACACTATGTTGACATGATTCTTGAAAAATTCAACAAAAAAAAAAAAATTGATTCTGGAATTTCCAAAACACTAGTAGATACAAATCTACACCTATCCAAGAATAAGGGCGAGAGCGTCTCTCAACAAGAATATTCTCGAGTGATAGGAAGTCTGATGTACTTAACAAGTTGTACAAGACCCGACATAGCTAATGCAGTCAACAAATTAAGCAGATACACGAGTAATCTAGGAACTGATCACTGGAAAGGAATAGTAAGAGTACTAAAGTACTAAAATACTTACGATTCACTCGTAATTATGGACTGCATTATACTAGATATTCTGCTATCCTAGAAGGATACACCGATGCAAACTGGATATCCGACATGAATGATTCAAAATCCACTAGTGGGTATGTGTTCACACTAGGAGGTGCGGCAGTATCTTGGAAATCTTCCAAACAAACTTGTATAGCCAGATCCACCATGGAATCTGAGTTTATAGCATTAGATAAATGTGGTGAGGAGGTTGAATGGCTACGCCAATTCTTAGAGGATATTCCAAGATGGCCAAAGCCTGTGCCGGCGATTTGCATCCACTGTGATAGTCAATCAGCAATAGGAAGAGCACAGAGCAACATGTATAATAGGAAGTCTAGACATATAAGTCGAAGACATAATACCATTACACAACTAATCTCAACTGGGGTTATCACTATTGACTTTGTAAGGTCAAAAGATAACATTACAGATCCGCTAACTAAAGGGTTAAACAAAGAATTAGTTGAGACATCATCGAGGGGAATGGGACTAAAGCCCATGAGATGAAAAGTCGATACAATGGACACCCAACCTAGTTGACTGGAGATCCCAAGATCTAGGTTCAATGGGACAACCAAGTTGTAAGACTTAGTTGGATCACTGTGGGGGTTACCCTCAAGTCCATTCCCATGATGAAACAGTGATGCCCGTAAGGAAAAGGTTAAACTATGTTTTTAATGATTCTTATGCGTCGAAATTCCAAGCTATGGAAATCCGAGCAGAGTAATGCGGGCTACTCTTAATTAAGAAATCACCTATGTGAGAGAGAAGTGGGGCCGCTTTTAAAAGAGAATAGTGAAGAGCTATATTCTCTAGAGACTCTCACAGAACCAGACGCATGTTCATGGCCAAAACGAACATAAAAATGAGAACCAAATCGGGTTTGGAAGATACCTGTGTGAGGTGTGTGATCATTTACACAAAACGGCAGAACAGTTCAAGGATATCACATCTACTAATTAGCCAGTAAAGTAAGCATACTTTTACAAGGGAAGGTTCAAAGGGTAACACCTACCTATCCTATGCAGGTTTCGACCGTTTGAACTTACCAAGCATCATCTTTTGTGTCTCCTAGGTCAATTTCATTCATGTGGGGGATTGTTGGAAATTTTGTGATAAATTCATGGTTTGAGAGCATTGTTTGGGTATGATTAATTCCATGAAAATGGAAGATTAAAGTGGATTCGAATTCTCCTCTGTGAGAGCTTCGAAATGGTAAACTCAAATTCACAAAATGGTTAATGGGTGAATGAAAAATTGAGTCTCAAAGTGAACCCATTGTGTAGGGATCAAAGTGAATCCCACATTGCTTAGGGAAATCATTTATATGTAGTATATAAGTGAATGTGTGATATAAGCTATCAACAATGTGTGGCATAGAGGCTCTATCTCGCGTGCGCAGGGGGGAGGTGCAAATCATGGACCTCGAACCTTCGAATGCACGACTCGTGTGTGGGCGCGACCTGCGTACATGAATGCCGCTCCGATTGGACCATGAGAGTCCAGTTGACTTTTTGCCACTTCCCTAAGTCAACGTTTTTGGTTCTGTGAAGAATAAGGAAATGAAAATACCTACAAGGTTATACTAAACAACCTAGAGGGGGGGTGAATAGGTTGACACACTAGTTTTAAAAAACTCTTTCGTGACTTATGTCAAAACCTTGGTGAGCATACATATTAACCTTAAATATGATTGTTATGAGAAAAACAATTATCACAAGTATGCTCAATTCACCACCCTTAGTCTACAAAACATATATCAATAAACAATGTATCTCTTTTACAAGTATATTCGATAATGAGCAAATTTAAATTCCACAAGTTGTACTTTGAATATTACAATGCAAACTCACCAAGTTGAGCTTTACAACTTGAAATAGAATCACAAGATACAATGTTCAAACACTTACAAGATACAAGAAACAAATGTTGATTCAACCAACAATGTGCGCAACTCTTTCTTTATCAATAACTTGTTTACAAGGATGTGAGGAAATGAAGAGCTTAAACAAGTTATATAGATCATACATACAAATATAAAGAGATAGAGATAGAGACATTTGACACGTTGATTTTTACGTGGTAAACCTCCGAAGAGGAAACATCCACAAGTTGAATCCACAACCACCGGCAAAGCAATTCACTATGACAAAAAGGACTTACACACTCAAGCTACCAACTCATGATATCCGCTCAAGCTATCAACTCCTAGTCTACCCTCGGGCCTAGTGAACCACCTAGCCTACTTCCTATCCGAGATGTGTCCTACACCTCTAGGAAGCAACTTCCTATCCAAGACGTTCACGTCTCTAGGAAGATTTCGTGCTTAGCTATCCGGATCACGAAGATCCTAGTTAAGCTCTCCTAGCTCAACCATCCGGAGTACCACACTCCTAGCTAAGACTTTTGCTTGACTATCCGAACCACATGTCCTAGTCAAGACTCCTTGCTCTTTCCACAAAGCTTCACTCACTTTGCTAGAGACTTCCACCTTTTACAAGGCAATGATCTAAGTGATGCAAATGATGCAAACACATGCAACATAGAATATATGATCAATACATCCTATGGAAACTAGAAATAATCAACGAGCACACAATGTACATTTTTCTAGTTTATGATCCAAAACATGACACCATACAAAATGATGCATGAGCATATGAAATGTATGGATAAGGTACACTTCATGAAGATCTAGACATAGGCAATAAAGTTCACAAAACAAAGTAGTCTAGATCTTAAACATGAACAAAAATCTAGAGCATGCAAAACACCTAAAACATGCCAAAGCCTAGATTCTATTCATGTTTCTAAAGCTTGAAAACAAAGCATGTTCATTAAGCATATAATCAAGACTTTAGAACACAAACAACAAAAAATGCTAGAATCACAAAATGTATACAATGAATATTCTAGCAAGTATTTAGAGCAAGGATATAATGAATAATCAATTAAATCCTAATTAGCTCTAAATACAAAATCAAATGTGCTAATCTTAGATTTGTTCAATAAGAGGATCTAAGCACATGTGAGGATTATTAATCATAAAATACATCAATCAATCCACAAATAATCCTAGATGTCAATCTAATCACAATACAACTCTCAAACATGTGAAAAACCTAGAATCTAAGAAACTAGTTCACATATGTCTCTAATTAGACTTTTGATTAAGATTGATTATGAAGCTATCTTTCTCTATAGCATTCATAATACATAAAAATACATATAGAAGAAGAAACCCCAAGCAAATTGAAGGTTATAAAAGAAGAAATCTCAAAGATATGAACACTATCTTGGATTCTCGAGCTGGTTCGGTTTTCTGTGTGCAACCACTAGAAAAGACGATCAAACAGCTGCCAAATCACTTGGAAAAGGTAGAGGACTCAATTACAAACGTTCTCCAACTTGAATCACTCAAATCCGACTTCGTATGAGAAAGTTATGGTGTTTGGAAGTTGGGACAATTTGGGAGAAAAATTCTGACGGGAATTCTAACTTTTTCTTCTTGAAATGAATTAGAGGGAATGGAAGGGTTTTAAAAGGAGGAGAGAGGAGGTCATTTTTGGCCAATCAAAGAGGGCCACCTCAGCCCAGCCCCGTAGGGGGCGCGTGGGCCACATGGGGGCAGAGAGCCCCTCTGGCCGTAAGGCCCACGGCTCACCCACGGCATGGGCCACACGTGGCCTCTTAGCCACTTACACCCTCGCGCGCTCCCTCGGTTCTTCAGCCCGTATCTTGAGCATCCGAACTCCGATTTTGAATCCGTTTTTAGATTACAAACCGTGACTCCCTCACGCACCATGAAGACTACACAACTTTGAAAAATGGTTGAGAAATCATCTCAGAAAATGACGATGAAGTCAACTCAACGAATGAGAACGAAAAGTAGCGTAGCTACATCGTTTGGACTCGAAATTAAATGAATGAGTAACCGAAATGACTGGAACTCAATAAGGAATCATAATAGAGCATATTTAAGTCCAAATACAAAAATATGGAAATATACAAACACAAAGACACACATATATGCTAGTTTCCGGACATAGTCCTAGAAAATGCAAAACACAAAGTTTATCAACATAATATGAATGCATGAGCATATTTTGCCAAGTGTGTGAAAGTGATATATAAATGAAATTAAATCATGAAGGAACACACAAGAATGCTATGTGTGTGTGTTTGCCTAGCCTTGTAAGAGATATGAGGTCCTTTAATACCTTTGTTGACCAATGATGCACGAATCTCTTAAAAGCCGGCTTCTTGAATGAATTGTGGTTGAGACGTCCTTCGTCTTCTTAATTCTTCAATATACTAACCACTAAACATTACAAGAGAAACACGTTTTGATATGGAATTGATGCCAACACAAACTATAAACCTTACAGGAAAGCTTTAATTGTTTGGATTCTGAATTTCTTACTTGATTACTAAGAATACGGAATCGGTTTTTAATTAGGAGTGAATCTCTTTTGAGATTATTATCTAATTAAATCAATTTCCTTATTAAAATCAAAAACGTTATTAACCAAGGAATTTCCACATTAATCCCATAAACCCTAGTGGTTCGTTATTATCTATAAAACTCTAGGTATTCTGCTCATTTTTTTTCATTCCGAAATACATAGTATTTTTTGCAGAAGCCGAAGACATACTTCTCTATTTCTTGGTGAGTTTAAACTTGATTTGAGTTCGCTAGTAATGGATAGTGCTTAGGCCTACCACTGTTGAACCGTTATATCCTGGGAGACAATCGTCAAACACATACGGTGTTACCCGGAAAAATTGTCTTAAGGACACCGTGTGAAACACGGGCCTCGGTTCTTTACTGTTTTCTAACGTGGTTTTTCTTGTGTTGTTTACATTCTGTTGTTCAGATTCGAGCCATGTTTGTTTTGGACTTTTACGATTTACAGCTACATCTTGGTTATTTGTAAATGGCTTTCCACGTTTTGAAAGATTTTGATTCTCATCTTCCATTGAAAAATAATTTATGAGATATACAATTGGAAGATATGAAATTTGGAGATGAAAAAAAAAAAAGGAAAATGAAAAGGCAAAAAATGGAAGAATATTGATTTGTTGAAGAATACTTGTAAATATCAATTATTTTAAATATTTAAAAAATATGAAATTATATTTTTGTAATTAAAAAAACAACATTTATTGTTGTGCCAAATTTGGTATATTCTATACTTTATGTCAAATTTGACACAAAGTGGCACACAGTATAGCATATGCCAAATTTGGCACCACATTTGACACTGCATTGAGGCATGTGTTTTTTTACTCTGTGCTAAATTATAGCATTGCATTGGAGATGTTCTGATACAATAAATATAAAATATTTCTCTCCACTAAGTCATTGACCAACAATAAGATTGGATTATTATTATTATTATTATTATTATTATTTTAAATAAGATACTCGTTGAGATCTACCGCTATAAGTACGGTCCATAAATGATTACTTTCATTACAGGGGATTGGTCTCCTTACACTTTGCAATTTAGTTATTAAATGTGAAATTCAAACTTCTACCAAAGACATGAAATGAAAATTGTACAACCATTTTGTTAAGAGTGAATGAGCAAAAAAAAAAAAAATTAAGGATTTGATTGCCTCTTTGTTGATTTGTGAATTGTGGAAACTGAGTTGTTGGTGCACCAGGGGTCCATGTTTCTTGGGCCAAGTCTCCAAGTGATGGGTTTCGAGAATTCTTAGTGTCCATTTGGAAGAGTTTGTCTACTGGCTAAAAGAGTTTTTTTAATTAAAAAGGCTCTTTTCAATTTTTATTTTTTTTTTGTATCGTTTGGTTGTTACTCAGTAGAGCTTTTGGATGATTAAAAAAAGTTGTTTTACGCTACTTGGAGAAGCCCAAATTTAAAGCTTTTCCAAGTAGATATTTTGGAGTTTTTTTAATAACACTAAAATCTCCAATAGCCCTATAATTTAATATTTGCTAGAGTATTTTGGTAATTCTATAATTAAAAAATCTTTTTTAATTAACAATCAAACGACCAACGACTTTCATTTTAAAGTTCTACCTCTAAAAGATCTACTTCTAAAAGATCTACTCCAAAAAGATCTACTTGAGAAGTTCTTCCAAACGTACTCTTAATCATGACTGAATTTTATCAGGTTTGGGGAGGTAATTGTAAGGATTCCCTTTAATTGATTGGCTTATTTCGTGGTCAAACCACATGTTGGGGTTTGGTTGTAAGGGTAGTCTAGGTGATTAGTTGAAGATCAAGACCCTTTCCAAGACCTCAAGGTTGATAAGCACCAAAGGTAAAATTCTATGTGCTTACTTGTCTTGAAGAGATAGTTGCACACACTCACAACTCATGCATATGTTTAATCCTTGTATGTTGTGTGTCTTATTTGTGTGCCTTAATGCTCATTAACATCTCTTCTTGCATGTTAGTTTGATTGCATCTTGCATATCCAATTGCCTTGTCATGCTTAGACTTAGGATTGCATTTTTGCACTGGGCGCTCCCAAAAGCGCTCTACAAAAGCGCTCTACGAACAGCCCCCGTTGGGCGCTGTACAGACCTGATCGATTTAATTCGAGCGCTGTAGAGGCGCTCTACAAAGCGCTCTACGTAGAGCGACCTCTCTGATGGCGCTCTACAAAGCGCTCTACGTAGAGCGCCCCTCTGTTTTCTCGCGAGAACAGAGCAGGGGGCTCTACAAAGCGCTCTACAAAGCGCTCTACGTAGAGCGCCCCTCTGTTTTCTCGCGAGAACAGAGCAGGGGGCTCTACAAAGCGCTCTACGTAGAGCGCCCATGGCAAAATTGTGGTGTCACTTATCAAAACGACCACACTTCATCTTGACACCCTATATATATGCCTCTTTGACTTTAGGTCAATCAAGTGAGTTGATTTTCTGATTTCATACTTAGAACATTTTTCAAGAGAAGAAAATTACAAAGAACTCACCTTTAACCACTCAAATCAAACCCCTTTTGCATCAAATTTCATATTGCATCTTCTATGTCTATAGAGTGCATCCATGTATGGGTTTGCATCATCACAACTTGCTTGGTAAGATTTTGATTAATTTCATCTTATTTTAGTATTTTAAATACCAAGCCATCTCTTTTAAATTACTTGTATGTTTTAGATCATATGCTAAATACAAGTTAGAGATTATTTGTGATGAAAATGATTGAGTGTTGTTTTTGATAGATATCTAGGTTTTTATAATCTATGATTATCTATGCTATTTGACATGTCATTTAGCAATTGATATCTAGGGTTGATTTAAATTAAATATATCATCATCCTAGATAAGCATCTAAGGTTCCCTAGCCTTGTTTGTTAATTGAATATTCATACATATTCACATAGGGTTGTTCATCTCTTTTGAGAGATTGAAGTCTTGTGTGATTGACCGGGATTAGGTCAGACACCGGGAACAGGTGGTCACATAAGCAATTGGAATAGGGTTGCTAATAAAGGCCCGCTGGGTAGAAGTGAGGGGTTACAGACCGGAGTGTTAGACGAGGTCTACATAGGTTGTAAACTTCATTTCAATTAGTGATTTCGAGTTCCGAGTGTGGCGAACTAAACAGCCCGTGGTTTTTCCCAGTGGTTGGGTTTCCACGTAAACATCAAGTGTCATTTATTATTTCCGCATCTTATTACACTTGTATGTATATTTGACTTGCTAGGGGTATTTTCGTAAAATTGACATGCACGCGAAAATTGGGTAATAATTAGCTCAAATCTATTCACCCCCCCTCTAGCTTTATATATTGAACACGCCTCCAGGACTTTTCAGTAATGTTTTATATAAGATTAGACTACTTTATATGAGATTGCAATCTCAAGACTCAAATAATAGTCCAGTATTCTAGTCCAATCTAAAGTTCCAAACTGTTATAAAACTAAATGAAAACTGATAGAAGATTAAAGAAGAAAATTGGAGAGAATAGTTCTCATATATAAGCTCTCGGATCTAACAAAAAAAAAATACAAATTATAATTACAAGTGAATTGGTTTTCTATTTATAGAGTTAGAAATCCAATCAAAGGCAAACACCTCCATTGCCACACGGCAGCAGATGGATTGATGATGGTCAAAGTATTTGACATTTGTATTTACTTAACGGGTAAACAAATTAGGTGATAAGTATGAAACTTATGTGTATCTTCACATGCATATAGAGTATAGTAGAAGGTTTGAGAATATGGTGGAAAGTCATCCATTACAGCACAAACCAAGTTATATTTATGTATTTGAATTATTACGAATTTGAGATGTAGGGAAAAGAGTCGACATAATTCAAATCCATAATTCCACTAATGTAATGATCTCAACATATCATAACATAATCATGTATTATCACGTGCCAATGTGCTAGCATGAGCATGTGCAAACGTGTACACATAAAAAAATACAATACTCATTATCGTTTATTACATCACATCAGTAGAACAGATCGGAGATAACTTATATCATGTGACAGTATCATTCAACGGAGGAAGGACGGTACGGGTTGGGAACTTCGAATAGGTTTTCTTTCTTCCGAACAGACTCACCAAAGACCTCAGTCATGTCAAGGTCTTCTAGCCTCATCCTAGTTGGCAGCTTCCAATCAAAATGGTACAATAGTTGTGCAAGTGGAAGCTCAATATTAGGCAATGCAAATGATATGCTAGGAAACATCTCCTACCGGTGCCAAACAGGCCGGATGTATTCAACATTCGTTCCCTTATAATCAATTGAACTATCAAGAAATCTCTCTCTGGATAAAACTTTTCCGATTCAGTCTAATACTGCGGATCTTTTCCCATTGCCCAAGCATTAACTAGAACTTGGCAGGAATTTCGTACTCGTTAATCTCACATCTCTTGCAGCTTTCTGATGCGGCAACGGCCAAGGTGTTGGAGTACCTGGGTGTACTGGATCGCAGCAAGGATGGTCGAGTGAAAGTTGTCCAACATGAGCTGATGGCGTGAGATGGATGCTTGAGCTGGATGTTATTGAGTCAGAGTTAGTTTAGGATTTAGTCTTGGAGTCTTTTTAGAATTATGTTATTTGAGAAGTCAGAGTCAGTTTAGGATTTAAGGTTTTGAGCTTTTAGGATTAGTTTGTTTTCCTATTTAAATTAATTGCTTTCAGTTGTTTGGTTTTCAATTTTTGATGAATAAAAATTCAGAGATTGTTTTCTCAAACTATCCATTTACGTTTCTTGTGAAGAATTCGCATTTGAAGCCTAGTAACAAGAGTTCGTGCATGAATTTGTTTGTTATCGGTAGGTTGCTTTTCGAATTAGTGTTGCGAGTTTTTCTCGTTATAGCTTCCGCTACACTAGTTTGGTATCAAAGCTGGGCTCGTTCGGGACGACAACCAATCCGGATCCCCGTAGAAGAAGCCAACAAACGTAACTGCATGGCACAATTGGAGCAGTAGGTTGCGCAATTAACTGAACAACTCACAATGTTAATCACCAACCAAAATCCTTTCCACGCCCTAAATCCTAATACGGGTGGAAACGAAGATGAGAGTGACGATGGGGAAGAAGTTTTGCAACAGCATCATCGAGCACCTGTGCGCGACAAAGGCCGGCGGTGGGAGTCGAGCATGCTAACAGAAGTTCCAGAGTTTCAAGGGAATCTGCAACCTGAGGAGTTCCTCGATTGGCTTAGGGTCATCGAAGAAGTCTTGGAGTTTAAAAAGGTTCCAGCGAATGCAAGGATAGCCTTGGTGGCAAATTGGCTTCGGGGATAGGCAACCGCGTGGTGGTAGCAACTCAAACTTACCCAGAATCGAGCGAGAAAACCAAAGATCATTGATTGGGAAAAGATGACACGAAAATTGCAGGTCGAGTTCTTACCCCACAATTTTCAGAAGTTGATGTACCAGAAGTTACAAAATTTACGACAAAGAATGCGGACAGTCGATGATTACACAAAAGATTTTTACCAATTGCTTGTGCGAAATGACATTCAAGAAACTCAAGACCAGTTAGTGTCCAAATATTGCGGAGGTCTACGTCCTCAAATCCTAGATGTGGTGAACCTCTTTGATCTAGTTACTGTCTCAGAAGCGCATCAAATAGCCTTGCAAATAAAAAATACCATGTCACGAAGACCGAGAGGCGGACTGTTGACGAACAGCAGCAGTGGGGTGATAGGTAGAACTGGGGGTAGCAACAGCAGTGCAGGTAATCTAGGTAACCAGACTTGGTCTGGTAGCAACAGTGGCGCGTCGCATCCGAACCCCAACATGACTCCACTGCATAGAGTGACAACGAACAATTTATGTTTTTTTAGCTATGGTGAAGTAGGGCACCGACAGTCTGAGTGCAGAAAAGTGGGGAAGAAAGCATTGTTTGCTAAATCAAATGATGGCCAAGAGAAGGACATAGACATGAGAGAGGAACCTGAGTTTGATGAAGAAGAAGCTTTAGAGGAAGATCTTGTGGAAGGTGACACCGATCCACTTTTAATGGTTCATCGTATTGTGCAGCATTACAGCAGTTTGAAAAAGAAGACACAATAGGAAAAGAGCTGGGAAAAGGCAACTTAAGCTCTTCTTTGGTAGTGCAACACTCATGCTTGACTCCACGAGCAAGCGAGAGTGATTGGCTTCGAAACGATATGTTCCAATTTACTTGCACCATCCTAGGAAAAGTGTGTCGATTCATTGTCGATGGAGGGAGTTGTGAAAACATTGTGTCGGCAGAAGCGGTTCGAAAATTAGGATTGAAAATAGAAAATCACCCAAAGTCGTATATGTTGGCATGGCTTTAGAAATGGGGAGAGGTCACAGTGTCACAACAAGCTCGTGTTTCTTTTTTAGTGGGTACAAATTACAAGGATCAAGCATGGTGCGACGTGGTCCACATGGACGCCTGCCATCTTTTGCTTAGAAGACTGTGGCAGTATGATCGTTGAGTGTTGCACGACGGAATTAAAAACACCCACACTTTCATGTTCAACAACATTAACATCGTGTTGTTGCCAAGTAAGTTCCCAGAAAAATCTAAATCAACGGAAGGTACCAATCTTCTCTCTTTTTCCAAGTTCGAATTAGAAATGGAGAATGCCGAGATGATTTTTTTGTTGCTGAGCAAAGAATAGGCAGCCAAAGTGGAAGAACCTGCAACCGCAACCCCAGTACTTTTAGAATTTACAGAAGTGTTTCCTAACCAGCTCCCCAAAGGACTACCACCTTTAAGGGACATTCAGCATCAAATTGATTTAGAACCTAGAGCAATGTTGCCTAACATACCTCACTATCGGATGAGTCTTAGTGAACACGAAGAACTGCGAAGACAAATTGAAGAGCTGCTCACCAAAGGCCACATTCGTGAGAGCCTTAGTCCTTGTGCGGTATCTGCACTCTTAATCTTAAAAAAAGACGGATCCTTGAGGATGTGCATGGACAACCGGGCAATCAATAAAATCACGATGAGGTATCGATTTCCAATCCCTCGGTTGGACGATCTACTTGACCAATTAAGTGGGGCTACGGTGTTCACCAAACTTGACTTGAAGAGCGAGTATCATCAGATACAAATTCGACCTGGGGACGAGTGGAAAACCGCGTTCAAAATGCGAGAGGGACTTTTTGAGTTGATGGTCATGCCTTTCGGTTTGTCGAATGCTCCGAGCACCTTAATTCGCATGATGAGCCAAGCCATGCAGCCATTCATTGGAAAATTTATGGTTGTCTATTTCAACGATATCCTGATCTACAGTGCTCACCATGAATTACACTTGCAACATATACGAGAAATACTAAGTGTACTTTGCTGGGAAAAATTAGTTGCAGTAGTAAACAAGTGCGTGTTTATGACATCTGAAGTGCTATTCCTTGGGTATATAATTTCGGGAAAGGGATTACAAGTGGATGATTCGAAGATTGAAGCAGTTAGACAATGGCCCCGACCGAAAACCATCACAGAAGTGCAAAGTTTTCATGGGTTGGCAGCCTTTTACCATCATTTCATCCCACACTTCAGTAGTTTCATGGCTCCAATCATAGATTGCATGAAAGGGGACAAATTCCAATGGATTCAGGACACGGAGGAGGCATTCCGACTCATCAAGGACCGATTGACCACAGCCCCAATTTCGGTCTTGTCGGGTTTTTCACAACCTTTTGAGCTCCATAATGATGCCTCCAAGGTCGACATTGGGGCCATTTTGAGTCAAGCTAGCAAACCAGTGGCCTTATTTAGTGAGAAACTCACGAGTGCACGAGCAAGATACAACACTTACGACATCGAATTCTATGTTGTGGTTCAAGCCGTAAAGCATTGGAGACATTATCTTTTCCATCGTGAGTTCATTCTTTACATTGATCATGAAGCACTAAAACATCTCCACGGTCAAGATAAAATTTATGCTTGTCATGCCTCTTGGTCCGCTTATCTACAACAATTCACCTTTGTCTTGAAACACAAGGCCAGAATTTTCAATAGAATGGTTGATGCCTTGAGCCGTCGAAGCAACTTGTTATCCATAATGTCATTAACGGTTCTGGGCTTTGAATCGTTTCATGAGCTGTTAGATACCGATCCCTACTTCTCGACCATTTTGTCTTCACTAAGCACCAAAGGAAAATCTGATTTCTTATTGGTGGATGGATTTCTTTTTCGAGGTAACTAGCTTTGCATCCCCAACTGTAGCTTACGCCTTCAAATTATTAAAGAACTTTATGGGGAGAGGCATGTTGGCAAGGACTGTACCTTACAGCTGGTCAAGGCAAGCTATTTTTGGCCAACTATCTATAGAGAGGTGAAGCGTTACGTGGGGCATTGTCGGATATGTCAGGTGTCCAAAGGAAAGGCGACAAACGTTGGTTTGTACATGCCATTGCCTATACCAACACAGCCATGGTCAGAACTGAGTATGGACTTCGTCCTAAGACTGTTAAGGACTCAACGCGGGTTTGACTCGATTTATATGGTTGTTGACAGGTTTTCAAAAATAGTGCATTTCATACCATGCAAAAAGACCATTGATGCAGTAAACGTGGATCCACTGTTTTTCCAAGACAATTATCACCTCCATGGGCTGCTCAATTCCATTGTTTCCGATCGAGACACTCAGTTCCTTGGCCATTTCTGACAAAGTCTATGGAAGATGGTTAATACGCGGCTGGATTTTAGCAATGCATATCATCTACAAACGGATTGCCAGACCGAGGTAGTAAACCGATCCCTTGCAATCTTTTACGGTGCTTAGTGGTGAAAATACCTGAGCCTGGGATCAAAAGCTTAGCCAAGCAAAGTTTGCTCATAACCACGTGGTTAACCGGAGCACTGGGTTTAGTCTATTTCATGTGGTGTATTCGGTGGTACCTCGAGGTCCACTTGATTTGCTACCATTACCAAGCAAGACGTAGATTCATGGAAAGGCTGAAGAATTCATACCAAAGCTACAGGACAACCATAAGCAAGTCCATGACAACCTGTTGAAGTCTACAGCAAAGTGCAAATCAGATGCCGACAAGAAACGCCGCCTAGTGGAGTTTGAGGTAGGGAACTACGTGTGGGTGGTTATCACTAAGGATCGTTTTCCTGTGGGAGAATATAACAAGTTGGTTGCTCGGAAAATTGGTCCACTTGAGGTACTCGAAAAGATCAATCCAAATGCTTATCGTTTGAAGCTTCCTGGTCGCATTCGCACAACTGATATGTTTAATGTCAAACATCTGATGCCATTCCATGACGACTCCTCTGGGGAGGATATGCCTAACACGTCGAGGTCGATGTTTCTCCACCATGGTGAGAATGATGCGGCAGCGGCCAAGGCGTTGGAGTACCTGGATGTACTGGATCGCAGCAAGGATGGCCGAGTGAAAGTTGTCCAACGTGAGCTGGATGTTATTAAGTCAAAGTTAGTTTAGGGTTTAGCCTTGGAGTCTTTTTAGAATTATGTTATTTGAGAAGTCAGAGTCGGTTTAGGATTCAAGGGTTTGAGCTTTTAGGATTAGTTTGTTTTCCTATTTAAATTCATTGCTTTCAATTGTTTGGTTTTCAGCTTTTGATGAATAAAAATTTAGAGATTGTTTTCTCAAATTATCCATTTACGTTTCTTGTGAAGAATTCGTATTTGAAGCCTGGTAACAAGAGTTCGTGTGCGAATTTGTTTGTTATCGGTAGGTTGCTTTTCGAATTAGTTTTGCGAGTTTTTCTCATTATAGCTTCCTCTACACCACTTTCTCTAGAAAGCAAAAGAGGTCCATGAGGGTGCAGCCTCAGGGTCTCTTTGATGACTAATTTCAAGAATTTCAGTTCATGAATGAGAGTTTCATCAACAACAAAATTTTCTGTCATCAAACACTTGTCTTACTTCAGCTTGTGCTTTTTTCATCACTCTGGGATTTTTCAACAGCTCTACCATTATCCACTCTACAGTTGCAGATGATGTCTCACTCCTAGCACTACAAATATCCTGATAAAATACAAACAAATAAAAAATAGTTTAGCTAATATATGGTCCATGATGTTTTTCCACAAATGTTGGACAACAGCACTGATCAAGTATAGGATTCCACATGAAAAAACGTGAGGGATTTCCGCTCCTTGTACAAAAAATCACTTGTGTTTTTCCACAAATGTTGGACAATATATATTTCCTTGCTAAAAAAAATGGCAAGAGGATCATTTTTCAATTGCTGATCATTAGTAATTAATATATAAGAAATTAAATTTCCAGGTGCAAGATCTCATATCTAATTTTCGTGCGGGATCATGTGACAATTAGTCTGTAGTTCTACAAAACTGATTGTACATGTGACAATCAATCTATTGTGCTGCAAAACTGATTGTTACAGTGATCATGCACAAGAATTAAGTGCGGGATCCTGCATTTGAAACTTATAGTTAACATATTTACTGACCCAAATGACTGCTTTGATGTTGCTGTCAGATAGGGAGAATTCATGGTCACCATCCTGCTGGAGTCTCAAAAAGACACCAACTAAATCTTCATGCTGTACTTCTTCTCCTAGGCCAATTTTTGTTTTCTTTCTCTCTTTGTGCTCATCAAGGATGTGTTCAAGTATTGATCACTCACTTGATACAGCTTCTCAAGCTTAGCTCCACCAATAAATCTAGCACTTTGATGGAAGGGTACAGATCAGTAATAATGCCAAAACCTCCAACTATCTTCACCATTTCTGTGACAAATGAAATGAATTCTGCATGATATTTGCATTTTCTTCCAAAGGCCACCCTCGCCTTTATTCCATAGATCAACACGAAAATTATCTCACTAAGATTGATTATTGATCCTCCTTCATTAGAATATATTGATTTGACGAGATTCAACACCTCCTCTTCCCTGATTGATCGAAATGATTGGACTCGTTTTGCACTCAAAAGCTCTACGGTGCAGATTTTCCGCAGTTGTCTCCAGTACTTGCCATATGGTGCTAAGGCAATATCGGTGTAATTGTATGATACATACTTGGTAGAAAGAAGAAAGGGCCTCTGAGCAAAGTTGAAGTCATGAGTTTTCATTACCTCTTTGGCAAGTCTGGTGAAGAAACTACAATGGTGGAGAGTTCACCAAACTGTAAGTGCATCAACGGTCCATATTTCGTCGACAAGTCTCTAAGGCAGTGATGGGGCAATGAACCAACCAGCTGGTGCAGGTTTCCTTCGAAGGGTAATTTCCGTGGTCCTAGAGGCATCTTCGGATTCGAGTTATTGGCTAGTCCTTTTACTATTTTGATTGACATGAACAAAAAAACAAAGAAGGCAAAGATGATGATGATTGAAGAAAAAATTTCTGCTAGATTTTCCGTGAGTTATTGTCTGAAATCCATATCAATAATGATTCTGTGATACCTCACTTGATGAAATGTGATCTTTTGTGATTTTTTTACATGATGTTTGAGCAGAGTATATGACATTCCATATTGTAATGTTGGCCAAAACTTGTAAATTTTTTGAATATTTTCGAGTACCGAATTTTGAAATTGTCCACACCAAAATCAATATTGTGATCTAAAAAGCAGCTAATAATTAGGTGTTAAGTGAACCAGCCAACACATTGTATTTCATATACAAACAACCTGAATCGATACAGATATTGAAAGCAATTCCAATTAAGGTGAGGCGAAACATAGTGACTATTAAAAAGGTTGTTTGTGTGTTGGATCTCAACTTGAGTCTTTTCAATGTATGACCGAATCATTTAATCAAATGCACCAAATCTTTCTCTCAAAGAGGAGGAAGGACTGTAAAATCTTAAAGGATGACACTTAAAATGTGACAACAGTGACCAATGAGAGTTTAGCTGAATGGTCAAGTATGTTGTTTGCTTCCGGGTCGGGCTATGGTTTCTTGTTTTCTAAAAATTGTAGAGTTCGACGGGCCCTAGTTTCGAACTCGGGTTCGCTGGGCGAGTTCAAAGGATTTCTGAATTATAAAAATTTAAAAAAAAAAAAAAAAAATGTGATCCATGAGATGGAATTATTGTAGACTTGTAGTAGTGGCTTAATAAATCACTGCAATTAAAACTGAGATTTTCTCATATCTTGAATATCTTCTTTTGCTGAATTTAGAAGTTAAATACACTGTTTGGTGCGCGTGATTGGATTGGACTATTTTATGGGAATTGATAAAATTGAGATGGGACGGGATTATATGAGATTGGATTAGACTAGATTAAATTAATATTATCTTGTGTTTGGAGAAACATAGGACTGTACTGAATTAATACTATTTTTTTTTTTTTGTTAAAACATAAGATTGGACTGATTTTGTAAGAAAATAATTACTTAAAAAAAACATAGGTGGGATTATGTTAAACCCAACAAGTTTAGATTCTCCAGTTATATTGAGAAGGATTATGATTGAAATAACCTAATCCACTACCGGACGTGTTTTTAATATTTTTCATTTTAGAATACTGTTTTCAATAATTATTATCAGACGTGTTTTCTAATGTTCAAATATGAAATTCAATCTTTTGTTTTCAATTAGAAATTCAATTTTTCGTTTTCAATTGAAAATTGATAAAACAGAAAATGAAAAATGAAAACTTTACCAACTAATATAATAAGATTATAAGAGAAACACATCCTACACATCTACAATTTCTATTACATATAACGGGATGGACTCAAACCCGCAACCTCACAGTGTTTTATCACCGGATCAACGTCATCTCGTCTGCATATCTGCGGTTTCGATTTGATAGTTTACAATGAAAACTTTGTGATATTTTGAAACAAAAGAGTAATTTAGAATTAAGGTTGCTGATATGATTTCTTTAGAAATACTGTACAAATAATTTAAAGAAAGATTGAATTGGATTGAGATTGAGCGGAAAGAGAGATGATAATTGCACTAACTCACCCTAAGTTTATTAAATATAGCAATATTTCAAAAAGATACTATAAATTAACACAAAAACCCTTGCAATCAAGTTAATCTGTTAACTTTAACGGTTGACTAACATTAACCATTAGAAAGCCAAATATACCCTTATCACACTATACCAAATAAAAAATATTTTTTTATTAAAAGTTGAAAAATCAAAATTAAACAAATAATAGTAATCTACTAACGATGAATCTCCACCGTCGAAGGAAACAATAGATCTTTGATGATCTCCTCCTATTGAAAGAGGTCATTGTCAATCTCCTCTGGAGGAGATCGGCCTTTTACAGTTAGCAGAGGAGGCTCCTCCACGAACTAAGGATGTTTCCATTAACTAATTATTATTATTATTATTTTAATTTGGTTTTTCACTTTTTAATTAAAAAATATTTTATTTTTGGAATGATATGTCAGAGGTATACTTGGTTTCTATGGGTCAAGGTTAGTCAACCGTTAAATTTAACAGATTGACTTGATGGAAAGGGGTGTTTTAGTTAATTTAAGACATGTTTTTGAAATCTTGCTAGATTCAATAAAGTAAAAGTGAGTTAGTGCAATTAACCCTATTTTGAAACAAAAGAGTAATTTAGAATTAAGGTTGCTGATATGATTTCTTTAGAAATACTGTACAAATAATTTAAAGAAAGATTGAATTGGATTGAGATTGAGCAGAAAGAGAGATGATAATGAATCGCGGAGTAACGATTCTACATTGCAGGCCAATTGTTGCTCGGCCGAATTGCTGCTCTTCCAAAATCAACACACACCAGCTCCGCGCCCAACTCGACCAACTTCTCACCGAATCCGACACCACTCGAGCCAAAGGTAACCAACGATTTCTTTTGCTTAATTGATTTTTAATTATAATGGGGCGTTGTTGTTTGTTCAGCGAACAGTGCAAGGCTGAGACTTTTGCGGTTATCGGAGGCCGCGGAGAAGCTTAAACGACAGGCGGCTGTCAATCTCCATACCGGCAAGGAAAATGATGCCAGGGAATTGCTCTTCCAGAAGAAGAAGGTCATGCAAGCTATGGAGAATTCCAAGCATCGAATCGAACTGCTTGACGACCTTGCTGCTAAGCTTAATGAGGTACTCTTGAAATTTTCTAATTAATTGTTGCACTAGGAAGTAGGAACCTTCACTAGACGCTAATGGTTAAAATGGGGAAAATTGTATCAAGATTGGATCTTGTCCAATTTTACAGTTCTCACATTCATGAGTCATGAGACCCCTTTATATTTTTAACTTTTGGTGCCACTGCCATCCATAGCAGTGGAGTTTTATATTGATTTGTAAGCATTATTCAATGGGACTTGTTACAATACCCTGTTATCGAATTTATGCTGGCTACCAACACCGTTTCAAGGATTGAGATGATTCGAAGTTTCTACAACATAAGAACAGTATAATTGAGGTTGATCAGATCAATACTAATGTCTCCTATTGGATCTAGAACCCCATGCTTAGCCTCACGAAATCCTTGGATCAAGAATGGGTGTCTCAATATCAAACATGAGAGTTTTGGGATCAAGTAATAAGAGTCCCGATATCAGAAGCTGTCATCCTTTTCATTCTTGCTAAAGGGTATAAGGTTGAGAAAAATAAGACTAGTTTGTCCCCACTTAAGTAGGGCTATTTTTTATTTATTTTTTATGAAAATTGCTTAAATATTTCAGGAGCATTATGCATCACTATGAGAGCTTTTGTATTTTGCATGATACTGCAACATAAATATCCAGCTTTAGTAGAAGCCAAATGCTGAGGACTGCATTTTTTTTGTTGGAGATTTTTTGCATTTTTTGGGGCTTGCTTATACACATTTCTCTAAAATCCAACATGATTTTCTAGATTCTAGTTTCCATTTTCCATCCTTAAATAACAAAGAGTCCACATATAAGTCTTCTATTTTTATGGCAAGAAATGGCCACTTCAAGAGTAGTAATCCTAGACTGAGACTAGAATTTTTTAAGGTTAATCGTAGCCACTATAAATGTACTCTTCTTGTGATATATTATTATTATTTTTATTATTTCAAATTTCAATCTCTATTGATTTTGTTGGTCTTGTTGTACCCTTGTAGTCTACCATATTTATCATAATCTAAATTTGGTTTCAGGCCATATCTGTAAAAGAAACTCAATTGATAGGAAATGTTGCTTTGGATCTTGAAGTTGACAGAGAACATCCTTTAGTTCGGATTGTATCCCCAAAGCAGAAAGTTGAAGAAGGGGCAAATGAGGATAAAGACTCTGAACCCAATGCCCTTAAGCTTGGTGATACCGGCAATCAAGTTATGCAGTTTTTCACAGATAGTAGAGCAATTCCACTCATTGATAAAGACGTGAACGACTGTCAAGGATCTCTAGGTGTGGAAATTGGTGTTGAAGAAAACACAATCAGTAGTTTGAGGGGAATATCCTCTTTTTACAGCTTCTTGGAACATCTGGATCAACAACTTAACAATATTGAAGCAGAACTTGTTACCATTTTAAATGTCTCAACCTTAATTCTCAATGACAAGGAGAAGCCAAAAAATTTAAAGGTGCAGCAAGCAATTGAACTTCTCGAGAGCATTCGTGGCATAAGAGAGAAGTAAGTGTCCTTTAACCCTAATACTGTGAGGCAATTATGACTATTCTTTACAATATTTTTTCACTGTTGTGTTCACAGAGTAGCAAGTTTCATGTCATCAATGGCGGAGATCAGTTAAAGCTTGATACAATCATATTCTGTTTTTCTACACCAGATGAGGTTTAGGTATTACCTTGAAAATGTAGCATTGCTTATCAATCTCTTATGATTATCGATAAGTATTTCCCCGAATTCTCATTAAGCTTTCAGTGTGAATTATGATATATTGTACATCTACGATTACTATAACAAACTTCTGTTTTGTTTGCCCCTTGTTTAATAATCTCATATTGTGCTAGTTTCCTAATACTTTTGTTTGTCACACCAGCTGGATGAGGTCATTGTTTACATTTTCGGAAGGTTCATAGGAGCAAAAGTATGAGCAGATCTCATCAAACTTTTTCCCTTCTGCTAATGATTTTTTCTTCCCATAAGTGAACTTTTTTGTTGCACTGATAAAAAAAAATAACAGAAAAGCAAACTATAGTGTAGATTGAAGAATGAACATGTAAAGCATCCTTAATGTGATACTAAACGAGAATGAAACAGTCATGTGCCCATATTTTCTTGGATAGATTCCTTATCACCCTCAGATATTCATCTATTCGTAGAGGTGACCGCGGTTCGGTTTTGGAACCGAACCGCAGGGGAACTGTTTCAGGTTCACCCGGTTCCGGTTCTAGACCAGTTCCGAACCTTTTTTTATAAAGAAAAAAAAAAAAAATTACAAAACTGACTGTTGGGCCAACGGTCAAATTTTTTTTTTTAAATAAAATAAAATAAAAAGGAACCGGTCTGGAATCGTCAATTTCAAACCGTTGGAACCGCCGGTTCCAAAAAAATTAGTACGTATAGGTCCCGGTTCAGAACTGGACCGAATTTTCCGGTTCGGTTCTTGAGGCCACGGTTCCGGTTCAAACCGTCGGTTCGAACCGAACCGTGGTTACCTCTATCTATTCACTTTCAAACTTTGGAGATAAATTACTAACTTCTGCATCTTAGGCTATCAACAATAGCCTAATTATGAGAACTGTAGTTATTATTGTACAGTATTGGAATAAAATTAACAATAACAAAAAAAAAAAAAAAAAACATAAAAAGTATGTAAATGGCAATATTCTTGAAGTAGTCTCATCACTTGATTTTATTGGATTCAGAATTATAATCAACGGCAAATTTAATCATGTTGGTTTTTTTATCATTTTCTTTAACACAATTCCAAATTGTTTATTTTGATTTTTTTTGTTCTTTCTGTTTTGTCATTTCTATCTGTAGTTTCTTTTATTTGATTCCTGTCTTGAGTTGAAGTAACTTTATAGTTTACAGAGAATTCTGAGGGCATTGTTTAAACACAAGCTTCAGCATCAAGCTGCTTGAGATCAATGCAAAGTTTTCAGCAGCTGATTTTTAAACAGAAGACTTGCCAACATGATTGATTTAATCTTATCTTGCGACTGAAGAAAGTTGTCAGTTGTCGGTGAGTGTATCTGTCATTTAAGTTTCTGAAGCTTTTTTGCAGTGCAGAGTTGGTTTCTATTTGAATACATGATGCAAGCTGTTCTGCCCTTTCATAATCTATGTCATCCTTATAAGAATTCCAACCTTATAATTAGTTATCCATACTGTGTATAAAAAAACATATGAAGAATTGAAGGTGTGGCCACTAGAGAGAAATTGTGTGTTATGTATGGTGGCTCCCTTTTTTGTTTTTTGGATAAAGCTTGTCGGCACCCAAAATACTGACCCACCAATTGAAGTGTAGCACGTGGCACAATTTGTGAAGAATGCATGGAGATAAATGTAAAAAGTAAAAGAAAAAAGGCCACGTGTGACACTTCAATTGGTGGGTCAGTGTTTTGGGTGCTGACCGGTCAACATCCAAGCATTATCCTTTTTTTTTTTTTCTCTTGTGCGGCTCCCACCCAAAAGTTCCTCCTTCTCTTCTTCAAATTCTTCTCTTTTTTATTTCTTCTCATAGCAATTCTTTTTCTAGGATTTCGATGTATTTGACTTCACCATAGCAATCCAATTCTGTGCTTTTAGTTAACTTAGCAAGTATGATTCAATTCTAGTTCCTAAGGTTCGTCTTTTCTAATTTATGAAATGTCATTCTTTGGGTTCATTCTCGAGTATTCTCAACTTGCTTTCTAGTCATTCTTGGTGGTCAAGATTACAAATAAGAACCCATTAAGTGCAAGAAGAACATTAAAGAACCAAGAGTGTCTTAGCATGGTATGTGCACCAACAACATCTCATTCATTCACAAATCACAAGAGCTATATCAAGATTACCCATTCTTTGTGGCCTAACCTTATCTCAAACATGCATTTAAGTAATGGTGATCAAGCATTAAACAAACACGATGAATGAAATTAGAAATAATATTGTGAACGAAAACATGAATAGCACATGATAAACATCAACATCTTCAAGTGACACACTGACACATGAATAGCATGAGAAAAAAAAAAAAAAAAAAAAAGCAGGATGAAGCCATAGGTTTGCTGGGTACATAACTTGAAAAACAAGGGGGAGAAATGCATAAATTGCTTCTTTTTATTTATGAAATCAATATAAATTTTGAGTTTATTATCTATATGTTATGATATATAAATTTTGAGGTTCTTACATATGTGATATACATTCTTTAGGACAGATGAAAAGCTAAGAATAACAAATTCGATAAAACCAAGGTTATCGAAGCTCCATTTGCTGCCTGAAAGTATCGTAAAGAATAACCCCAATTACGAAGGCCAGCTGAGTAATTCTCTGCTTTTGCGAAGGAATGGTCCCTGTATTGGGCACCTTCCGGCTGTTGTTAAATGATGATTGGTTCGTCTCTTGATTTCTGCTTCTGTACATGTAGATAGCAAGTTGAGGCTTTTGCGAAGGCAAGATCTGAAACATTCACCAGCTTCCTAGTTCCAATTGGGAACCTGTTTTGAGTCACTCAGCGTTCATGAGGTCGGCTACTGTAATTTTGCCACATTTGCCATCATCTATCATATCGAACTGGTTGCATATCTGCAGGATATCTTTCTCTGCTATCTTTCCCATCTCCTTAAGCTTGTATATGACAAATTCAGATTTACTGCCATCATGAAAGAAATCAACAGAATGCTTATAAATTCACATCTAGAGAACTGGTGGAAATATAGAAAGTTGATGGAACCAGTTTAAGAAACCGAAAAACACAAATAATTGATGAGGAAATGTTATTGTAAGAAGAACGAACTAATCCAAAACCAAAATGTTTTACATCTGATAAAAAATAAAAAAGTGTTATCAGAAATAAGACATTATATGTTATCATTGTCGAATATTGTTGTTTTTTGGTTTTTTGATAAAAAAAATTCGACAGCAGCGGATTCAATGCCTTGTGATGTTCTTACTTGGAATTTCTCACATGCTTCTCAACTGGTAAAAGATAGATGTTTAATGTGTTAAATTATTTTAATATCCATATTTTAATGCCCTGGAGTTTGATATCCATATTTTAATTAAAATTCAGGTGTTCGTATAAAAATGACTGAAAAGCTCACTAATAACTGATCTATACTTTGGAGAAGAGATCCAATTTCTGACATATAACTTGTATTTCTTTGTGAAACTTATTATATTCTTCTTTTATGATTATTTCTCTGCAATTTATTTTGTTCTCTGACCAATTTTACAGGCAAGTTGAACCCTGAAACTAATTGACATCAAGCCATGGCAAAGCATGGATCCTATGTATGCACAACAAAAACATAAGCGAGACTCTGTGAAGTGTGAACAGCAGAGTTGGCAGTCTCATTACTCACAGAATTTGTAAGTATCCTATCCCATGCCCTATAGTAATAATGAATGACCTTTCTCTCAACATGTAGACTGAATTTCTTCCAGAAATCAGATGCAAAAGTTGAATTCAATAAAAAGGTCTTTTGGTCTTACGATGGAGGAGATGCTCTGAATTGTTCATGATCTTCAATTTGCCAAAGTTAAAACTGTTCTTTCTATTTTTCTTATGAAAGAATATTGAATTCCGGTTTAAATACCAGTGGCATGAACATTGTTCGGTCTGAACCGGAGCTTTCCTTAGCATTCAGAAGCCTAGACATCTTTGTTACAAAACCTTCTAGATTCAGGGCAGAGGAGCTTTTATCCATTTATGGTCTGAAAAATTGATCCCACAAGATCCTTCTTGAAGTTCATTGTTGTTAACAACAAAACTATGTCTAGAAGAGTACATTGAAATGCTCTTTGTAACCTTCTAAAGCCATTGATGTTCCTGATTGTAGTAGTGAGATCTCAAATCAACTTCTGATGTCACTTAGTTCACTATCAATGCAGTCTACACAGTTGATTTCATTATGAATCCACATAAAGTTAATACAGGCATCCTCCTGTTTCACCGTGAATATTGATGATCATTCTGACCACCTTGTCCATCGATGAACATTGGTGTCTTGCAAAATATCACCTAGTTGCTTTACTAATTCATCCGTTTGTCTCTAATATCGCTAAAAAGTTTGATCTTACTGTGATTTAGATATCCTATTTTCTTGAATCTAATTATTTTACAGGACTTTCCTTCTAGGTTGTAGCTTTCAGCAGTCTGGAAAATGCTGTTGATAATTCCTACCAAGCTCATCTATGAGTTAAGTATATTTACCCCCCTACTATCTATGACTCTTTTATCTATTGGTTCCAAAAAAAAAAAATTAACTTGCATAGGGCTTACAGAATTTTGATTAAATAATATAAAGTATAAATCTTTAAAATAGAAAGACAATGAAAATACCTGATGGATCCATCATTATCAAGGTCTGCAGCTACTAAATCTCCCAAGGTCATCTTCTTCTGAAGAACCCATTTCGCAATCAACCGATTTCTCTTGTCAATCCTAAGCTCAGTTAAGTAGAGAAAAGCCCTAGCAACAGCTAATGTGCTTACAAGAAGCCACACAATGGCAAAACACCTCCCTCTTACCGTTGCAAAAGCATAGTCCCCATAGCCTACAGTTGTTACAGAAGTAACTGAGAGATAAAAACTATCAACCAAATTCAACCCCTCCAAAAAATGAACTGCAACTGTTCCTATAGCAATACAACCAATCACAACTCCCAAAGCCAAACACACTTTGATTCTTATTCTCATTCTTCCTTTCTCTTTATCTATCATATATGTTCTTAGCATTGTATTGAAGCGATTCTCATCCACCGTGCTTAAAAAAACTGCCTCTTGCCTATCACAAATGTATGCAACCAACCCATTTAGCAAAATATCAACAAACCCGAATCCGACCAATATAAAAGCACAGGTAAATAGCTTTGTAAATGTTGTGTCGGGAACAATATCACCATAACCAATAGTACAAAGAGTGACTACAATGAAGTACAGAGCATCCAAAGGCTCAACTGTGGTAGTGCCCTTAAAACCTTCACAAGTAGACCAAAAAATGACAAGCCCAATAATTAGATATACAGCTAAACCGATAAACGCTTGCTTAACAATCAAAGGGGTTGATTTCCGAGGTGGCCTGGGGTCTAAAGAATCAGGAAAGGCTTCCCTATCATGAGTGAATAGAGATGGAGCGGAGTGGGATCGGTGAGTAATTTTTCTCTTCTTGTTTAGATTGGCAATGAGGTTCGCATAAGAAGGGGTTTTGGGGGTTGTGATGATGGGGATGATGGCATCGTTGGTGAGGAGATGAGCGGTCGATTGGCGTCTTGGACTGCCAAGATCAAGAAAACCTATTGATGGGAATTCTCTCTTTACTGAATTGGGTACAGTACTAGTTCCTTCTTCTTGTCTTGTTTTGGAGAGAAATGGCTCATCCATGTTGAATCTACATGATAAGAAAAAGGAGGTTGTCCTGTGGTTTGTTTATGTTTCATTGTTTGTAGAGAATTCTAGTTATGTACTTGGTTTACTTGCAAGTGTAGAACTGCAAGTCAATGGCATTTCCACTCTTGGTTTCGGTTTTGATTGGTTGTTCAGCTAACAGTCACATGATTCAAACTTCAAAGCCCCTAATGTGGCTTTTTGATTGATGTCTGCCGGTAGCTCAGTTGCTTTGATGTTTGCTCGTCTGTTGGAAGCCAGGGTAATTTCTTGGGCTAATTTGTGGTAAGACTGTCAAAATCAGTGACTCTTTTGGAGTTGCAGCATCATACACATGACCCAAAAAAGGATCATGGTAAAGTAAATCTGATCATCACATTCACATGAATGTAGTTGGCTGCACCAAAATTACAAGTGGACAATACAAGTTGAAGTAAAAAAATAAAAAAAATGTGGTTCATCTCCTTTATAATAAAAAAATGCAATATATAAATGGACGTGTGTGGAGAAAAAAAAAAACACGTGAAAAAAGTAATAATATCAAGGGACCACATACACAGAGAGCAAAGAACGGCCAGTCGCAGTGGCACCTGAAACAAACGTCATTCTCTTACCGGTCATCCTTTAAATAAAATATCCAAACCAAATTAACTTTAAAAGACAATTATGTTCTATAATCTTGTATCAATCACACATGGTCCCTTCCCATAGTGGTGGGCCTTCCTTTGGGAACCCCCATCACCAAGGTTCAAGACCTAGTGTGTGTATAGAATTATGCAAATTTTCTTTGGTCCATTTAAAAACATGGGTGTTGTCCCACTTTGTGTGGGTGGTTGTCCCTCCTTCGTGTGGGTTCTCTCTCCTAGTCCGTGGGAGCTTCAGTCTGGGCTGCGGTTGGAAGTCGATTCTCGATAGGTCCCAATTGTTGTTGTAATCATGTAATCATATCCTGGATCTGTATTCCAGTTGTTGTAATCCTGTTGTTGTATTCCAATCCAAAAAAAAAAAAAAAAAAAAAATCTTGTATCAATCAAACCATAACTATCAAAACTGCTTTCAACCCACAGCAACGATTGACTTTTGCCAACGAAACCCAAAAGCAACCCATTACCCTTTCTCTGTTTTGTTGACTGGCTGACTTGTGGATAAAGCTTCTTGGCAGCTAGTAATCCATAGTCCCAATATCTCCAACACCTAAGGAGCAACTTCATATCATCATCGTAAGAACTATGAGACCCCTTTTCTCAAATTAGGCACAAAATCCCTTTATTTTGGAATACATAATACAACCAAAAGTAATACTCTCGTATAATACCAAGAGTATTATAAAGGGAATAAAATATCAAATAGAAACAAAAGAAACAAAAAATTAAAATAAGATGCCTAATCTAGTGAGACCATCTACCTTTCTGCCATGCTCCATGTACTTTTGTTTCCTCCGCTGCTTTAAATCAAGTGCCTGCAATATGTGGTTGATTTTAGGCATTACGATTTCTGAAAATGAACCATTAATCTCATCAACAATAGATGGGATGAAGAAAGGCAATATGATTCCACGATTTTCCTTAATTATGCTTTGCAGAACGATAGATAATGCAGAATTCATTCTAGTTTCTTGTTTCCAAGAAAAGCTCAATAAACCATTTCATACTAAATAATTTTCTCATCAAGTGCCATATTTGTGTATTATCGTAGGTACCCTCTAAAAGAAAATTATGAAATATCTCATCTAAATTAACAATCTCACACATTTTAAATGCCCTTAACTGTACTAATGAGCTACACTAAATATTTTGTAATTGCATATATATACCTAGTATGACCATGCATGCAGTAGTTCTACTGGGTTCATATCTCATATGAGACGAGGAATAATCCCAACCTTGCCCTGACCAAGACCTACCAAACAAGCCCGAATATGTTGGTCAAAGTCCCTTACAGCAAACAAGCCACAAGCTTAAAAAAAACCGCGAGTAATAGAAAATAATCCTTCTATAAATATGATTCTTGCCTTTCCATGACAGTCATCCTACTATTTTGAGCATCAATATATACCGAAGATTTTTTGTATTGATTTGTATATACAAATAGTTACAATAAGACATATATATACAAGAGAAGTTTCCTTACTTAGCCTATTAGGCCTACAATTAAGGTTATAAATGCTAACTAATTAATTCCTAACATTTAACTAGGTTTTTAGTGTGATATATTGAATATTCATACCTTATTCTTATTTATTTGCATGTCTTGATTTCTAGATACATTTGTGATTATTTGTTGAAAGCATATTCTAGATTATCATTGAACATGTACATTTAGCTTGATTGATCATCTAGCTTAATTTGATTGTGTTTGCATCATTTGCATCACTTAGATCATAGCCTTACATTAAGTTGAAGTCTCTAACAAAGTGAGTGAAGCTTTGTGGATAGAGCAAAGAAGTCTTGATTAGAGTCGGGAGGACTCGGATAATCATGCAAGGAGACTTGTTTAGGGTTGGGAGGATCCGGATAGACAAGCAAGAAATCTTCCTAGAAACGCGAGCGTCTTAGATAGGAAGTTGCTTTCTAAAGGTGTAGGACACATCTCGAATAAGAAGTAGGCTTGGTGATTCACTAGCCCGATGGTAGATTAGGAGTTGATAACTTGAGCGGATATCATGAGTTGGTAGCTTGAGTGTGTAAGTCATTTTTCACATAATGGATTGCTTTGTCGGTAGTTGTGGTATCAACCCGTGGATGTTTCCTCTTTGAGGTTTTACCACGTAAAAATCATTGTGTCAATTTTTGTTTTACTTTTCTTTATCTTCCATATCTTACATTGATTACATATCTTGTAAATTGATTAACTCTTGTATTAGTGAAATCAATTCATTGGTTAAATCTAATCAAGTGTGCATTTTTTTTGCTATATTCCGCGTTATTTTTAATATTGGAAGAATTTAAGTCTATACCTATTCACCCCCCCTCTAGGTATATTTTGTACTACTACTTAAGGGAAATTTCATTTGGTATCAGAGCGGGTGTCTAGACGCACTTAGATAGATCATTTCTTTGTAGTGTTTGTGTTTTTGTTTGTAATAATCATGATTAAGGAAGTGTGTTCCTATGTGGCTTCTTTTGTTGAACATATTGACTTAGATGAGAAAAAGATCGATGATCTTACTTTTGAAAATGAACGTTTATCCAAAGTCAATATGTCCCTCAACAAGAAGCTAGAAGATCATGGTCTAGTCCCTTACAGCAAACAAGCCACAAGCTTTAAAAAAAACCGCGAGTAATAGAAAATAATCCTTCTATAAATATGATTCTTGCCTTTCCATGACAGTCATCCTACTATTTTGAGCATCAATATATACCGAAGATTTTTTGTATTGATTTGTATATACAAATAGTTACAATAAGACATATATATACAAGAGAAGTTTCCTTACTTAGCCTATTAGGCCTACAATTAAGGTTATAAATGCTAACTAATTAATTCCTAACATTTAGCTAATTAATTAGTCAACTAACAATTAATTTACAAGTCCACAATTATAGGAAATTAATTCCTAGAAATCCTCCTAGGATTTTACTCCTAGAATTACTCCCTTAGTCAACACTTTCCAACACTCCCCCTCAAGCTGGTCAAAAAATGTCTTCCAAGGCTAGCTTGCAACATAACTTGTCAAATTGCTTATTTGGTAAGCATTTCGTGAGGATGTTTGCTACTTGTTCTGTGGTGGGTAGATAGGGCATACAAATTTGTGCACTATCTATCTTTTCTTTGATGAAGTGCTTGTCTATCTCCACATGTTTGGTTCTATCATGTAGAACCGGATTGTGAGCTATGGCAATTGCTAACTTGTTGTCACAATATAGCTTCATAGAAGAGAAAACCTAAACCTTTAAGTCTTCAAGAAGCCTTTTTATCTAGATTACTTCACAAATTCCAAGGGCAGCTGCTCTGAATTCTGCCTCGGCACTACTCCTTGCTACAACCCCTTGTTTCTTACTTCGTCAAGTCACCAAGTTTCCTCCAACAAAGGTACAGTAGCCAAATCTAGATCTCTTGTCTATTACACTACCAGACCAATCCGCATCTGTGAAGACTTCAACCTGAAAATGACCCCTGTTAGCAAATAATAGTCCTTTCCCAGGTGTCCTCTTTAGATATCTCAGGATTCTTAAAGCTGCCTCATTGTGTTCTGGTCCTAGTGAATGCATGAATTGACTCACCATATTGACTTCAAATGAGATATCAGGTCGAGTGTGAGCTAAGTAGATCAGTTTCCCCACTAACCTCTGATATTGTTCACGGTCTACTTGACTCTCTGGTTTAGCAGCCTCAAGTTTTAGATTTGGTTCTATTGGAGTTTCTACAGCTCTACAACCTGTCATCCCAATCTCTCCCAATAAATCTAGGATGTATTTTCGCTGAGAAACAAAGATCCCCCTTTTGGACCTAGCAAACTCCATTCCCAAAAAGTACTTTAAGTCGCCTAGATCCTTGACTTCAAATTCTTGAGCTAGCAACCGTTTTAGTCTTCCTATTTCCTCAATATCATCACTTGTCATGATGATGTCATCTACATAAACAATTAGAATAGCTTTCTTACCTCCACTCGAACGTTTAAAGAAGAGTGTATGGTCTCCTTGGCTTTGGTTGTACCCGAATCTTCTCACAACCTTTCCAAACTTCTCGAACCAGGCTCTAGGTGACTGCTTCAATCCATACAAAGATTTTACTAGCCTACACACTTTACCATTCTTGAATTCTCCCTCTAACCTAGGTGGAGGATCCATGAATGCCTATTCTTCCAGATTGCCATTCAAAAAAGCATTTTTTATATCTAACTGGTGTAAGGACCAGTTTAGATTTACTGCTACAGATAAGAGGATTCGGATGGTGTTGATCTTGGCCACAGGTGCAAAATTCTCCTGGTAGTCAAGGTCATAGGTTTGAGTGAAACATTTGGCAACAAGACAAGCTTTGTGTCTTTCTAAGAATCTATCAGCTCTACATTTATTTGTGAAAACCCACTTACATCCTACAGTTTTCTTCCCTTTTGGTAACTCGTCAACAACCCAGGTTTTATTTTTGGCTAGTGCATTCATCTCTTTCATAACAGCTACCTTCCAGTTTGGGTGTCCTAGGGCTTCTTGTATGTTTCTAGGGATGAGTAGGTGGGAAATTTTTGAAGTAAAGGCTTTGTAATTTTCGGATAATCGGTGATAGGATAGGTATTTAGCTATAAGATGTATGGTACATTTCTGGACACCTTTCCTATTAGCTATGGGAATGTCAAGATCAGAAAAGACATTGGGTTGAGAAGTAGAAGGAAGATGAGTGATAAAGATAGGTTGAGAATCAGAAATGTTACCTAGTTTATGCTTATCTGTAAGAGGATCAAGATCGGACCTCGGGAAAGCTGACTGATCTTGTATTAGATGAGGTTGTTCTCTATTAGTATGAGACTTTCGTCTAGTATAAACCAGTAACTCTGTTGTAGGATAATTATCCTGATTAGGATCTTCACATAGTAATGTTTCTCCCCATGGACTAGAATCAGTAAGATCTGGCACCATATCATTCCCTAATTGTTGTTCATTAACACTCGTTTCCTTTTCAAAAACAATTTCTTTATGAGAAGAATTTGGAAAGAAAGAATTTGGTAGAACTAAATTATTAGTTTCCAAAACTGGTAGATTAGTTTCCAAAAGATTTTCAAACTCATCTTTATTTTCATTCTCCCCCTGAAGATGAGTTGTAGAGAAAAAAGGTTTTTGTTCAAAAAAAGTCACATCCATACTAATATGGGTTTTCTTTGTAAGGGGATTGAAACACTTATACCCCTTTTTATTAGGGGGATAGCCGATGAAAACACATTTTTCGGCTCTAGTGTCAAGTTTAGACCGAAGTAAGTCCGATATATGCACAAAAACAGTGCTGCCAAAAACTTTAAGAGGAAGATTAGAAATTAATCTATTATTAGGAAAAACTTGTTTAAGACAATGTATAAGTGTCTTATGGTTCAAGATCCGTGAGGGAACTCTATTAATGAGGTATGTAACTATTAAAACAGCGTCCCCCCATAGATATTTTGGGACATGCATTGAAAGCATGAGAGCACGACTCACTTCTAAAAGATGGCGGTTTTTTCTTTCCGCAACCCTATTTTATTGGGGTGTATGGCGACATGTAGATTGATGTTGAACTCTTTTTGTTTTAAAAAATTCCCAAGATATTGTTTAAAATACTCTGTGCCATTAGCACTTCATAAAATATTGATTTTAGTATGAAATTGAGTTTCAATTATAGTATAAAATTCTTGAAAAAGTTTTTCGACTTCAGATTTGGAGTTCATCAAATAGAGTCAACATAATCTAGTATGGTCATCAATAAAAGTTACAAACCAACGTTTTCCATTTAAAATAAGAATTTTAGATGGCCCCCAAAGATCACTATGTATTAAATATACGGGCGTTGAGGCCTTATTGGGTTTGGAGATATAAGGTTTGTGAGTACTTTTAGAAAATCAGCAAACATCACATTGAAATTGAGAAAGAGACAAATTTTGAAATAAAGTCAGAAACAAATGTTTTAAATAAGCAAAACTTGGATGACCTAATTTGAAATGCCAGATCATTATCTACTCTTTTACATACATCACTGTTTGAAAACAAAGCCGACTTATTTATATTGTCTTCAAAATAATAGAGTTCATCATGCATCTTAGCACTGCCAATCACCGTCCCCGAAGTTTGTTCCTGAAATTTACAGAGTGTTGGAGAAAACACAACTGAACAGTTAGTCAAAAGAGAGTTTGCTAACTGATAATAAGTTACAAGAGAGATTAGGGACATGTAGGACAAAATCAAGAGTGATAGTATCAGAAATCTTGACAGAACCTGTTCCAGCAATGGATGACAAACTGCCATTGGCAATACGGACCTTTTTGTTGCCAGAATAGGGAGAATATGTATTAAACAAAGAGAAGATACTTGTCATATGATCTGACGCGCCGGAGTCAATGACCCACAGTGCAGAATTATATCGACTCAAATAGCTAGTAGAAAGATTACCTATTTGGGTAAGAGAAGCACTAGCATGAATGGTTACCGAGTCATCATTTGGGATCTCCGGTGAATGATCAATTGTTGCCCCAAGCGTCTCAATCATTGCTAGATCCCTCTCTTTGGGTACAGTCAACTCCTGAAATCCGACTGGCCACTCTTTGTCACAATCGAACCCAGCTTGATCTGTACAGAATTATTATTGTATTATATATAATCACCCTGAAGGCCCTTGATTTATTTCAAATAAAACACAACATGAAAGGCAGTAACGGCTAGAGGTGTTGTGTCTTGCATGCACTCTGTTCAGCTAATGAGAACATAACTTGCACCATCTGGAAGTACACCTGTCGCAGTTGGAGGTATGCTGGTACGAGGTACAGTTTTTCGGACCTGTGCATGAGACTCGGCTTCTTTCTGGAACATCCTAACAAACTCTTCGAGCTCTAATTTTTTCACTTCAACATTTTCATCCTTGACGGGCTTTTTCAACCCGAGGTAGACCAACCCAATTGCAATCAGCACAATTCCTAATAAGAAAAGGATGCCAGAAAACAAGGCAAATGCATATGGAGACCTCACATTTCCAGGTATTCCATCAACATTGATCCCAAACAGACCAGTGATAATGGAAAGAATGAGACCACAACCCCCCAAAACTCCTAAATTATGTGTAACTGTAAGGCTTCTGTCCTACAAGTAGAAATTGAGATAGAATTAGTAAACATTGCATTAAAATCTGTCATGAATAAAAAGACAAAAGCAAATAAATACATAAAAAAATATCACTTTATTTCATCAATCATAGTATGAAAAATAAATACATAGAAAAGCATATTTATAGGCACCTAAACTGATTCAAATGGAAAACTGAATCACTTAAATGGGTAAGAAATAAAATCCCAAGAAAATCATAAATAAAAGGAAATTGCTCATTTAAACCCTATTCTAATAAAGCTATAAATCTCTAAAATATAATATTTCCTATTCTCCATCACTAGCCATCTTAAACACCAGCTCTACCATTCCAGAAATTACCTCTACTTTAACCTTGTATCATACAAACACTGTTAGTATATATAGTATAGGTAGATAGGTTAAGGGTATTTTTGTAATTTTGCTGTTTCTACTTTGCCCTAATTTGTGTGTTATATATACTTTTGATCGAAAAAGAAATCCGATTTATTTCGTACCCTTTGCTCAATGAGAAAATGGATTAGATTCGATAGGATCAAACCTATATATATATACAGTCACACTTCTGTAGAGAGCAGCCCTTGTAAACTATAAACATGATTTAGCTATGGCTTTCAACATTATTTTTCATTTGAATTCACATGGTATCAAAGTCTAGGGTTTGGGGAATAAGTTCCTACCATGTGAATTCAAATGAAAAATAATGCTGAAAGCCCAGGTTAGAGAAGTAAAATATATACACAAAGTGGGGCAAATGCATAAACCCCAAAGTTACAAAATACCCTTAACCTAACTACCTATATAATACACACTATATACTATATACAAACACCACCCCCCCCTTTTCTCAAACTCAAGATGGGAGAACCAACTAGACTTTGTAGAGAAATAGGCAAGCTGAGAGGTAGGAGTGTACGACGAAGAAAGATATGGGATTACTCAAAAGGGGTATAGATTATTATTATTATTATTATTATTATTATTATTATTTTGAAGTATTACAACTGACCTACCAAGATCAAATAATACATGTGCGGCCCCCCACAAACCAGGAGAAAACTCCCCCCCCCCCCCCCCCCCCCCCCCCCCACGTGCTTGTAAAATGCGCGTGGGACTCGAACCCCTCACCACCACTGTGGAAGGGAAATGCACTACAATCTCTCCTAAGAGGTGATGTGCAAAGGGTGGTCGTTTGTATGTTTCTCGCCATGTTGTCTTTTAGAAAAGTTACAAAAATACCCTTAACCTAATTACCTATATATATACACTAGTTACTAACAAACATAACCAATGATATAATGGTAATTCCTTCAGATTAACTGTCAACTTATATCCTTCAATCATGATAGACCCTATCCATAGTTTCATCATTCAGACAAAATTCTACTCTATACTAGTAATATACCAAATTACAGATATATGTGCCAACTAATTGACAATCTGTTAAGGATAAGATTATGAATTCTGTTAAGAGACAATTGAAATATAGAACTAATATAAAACAAATGCAACTGTTGTCCATCCATCACAAACATATATACGTAGATGACATGCATACTTATAAAACCAAACTTAAACTCTTTGTTGTGTTTTTGGCTCATCAAAACCCAAGTCAAGGCTTAAGAAGGAATCCTATTTGGATTAGGAGAAAATAAAGTGTGCACATAATTTCCTATTGGGATTAGGAAATTATATTTTCTCAAGAGTCCCAAATCAACTAGGATTAGGAAATAAGTTAGCTTTTCCTATTCTAAAAGGATTTAGGAGTCCTATTCTAGCAAGGAATGTAACCCAAGTCCTATATCTATAAATAGGGCTGTTGGGAGCTTATTTTTAACACAGAAAAAACAGCAAGCATACAAAGGGTAGAGAGCAAGAGTGATAGAGAGGTTCTAGCAAGGTTTTGGGGAATTAGCTAAGGGGTTTCAATAAGTATCTTGTAACCAAGAGTTTTTCTTCATAGTGCTAGTGATTTCTCAAGAGAGATCACACGAGGACGTAGGCAAAGTTAGCCGAACCTCGGTAAATTCTTGTGTTTGTGTGTGGTGTGTTTTCTTTATTTGTTCATATTTTATTCCGCATAGTCGCATATCATTATCCTATAAGTTTATCACCGTAGTCTATTGAGAAAACACGATCAATAAGGGAGGTTAAAATCAACACTCTTAAGTGTTATGGCTGCTCTGTCCATCATAAACAAATATGAGTAGATGACATGCATAGTTATAAAAACCAAACTTAAACTATAAGTGGTTGTGGCATAGGTTTTGAGACAAAACCTGATGTGGATGTATCTAAGGAGTATAAGCCAAGTCCACCTAAATGTCCTTCTGTTTTTTTTTTTTTTTTTTACAAATAATAATAATCGTTCTGTTTGTTTTACAACATAATTTTGAACTAGAACTAGTATTATTGATTTATATCAGATCAAACAAACATGGCAGAAAAACTACCACAAAATTATAAAGAAAACTATCACTTTTGCATTTAACAAATTTATACTACTTGGTTATAGATGAAACATTCATGCTGCAAAGAGATGAGCATTTGACACTTAATCATTTCCAGACATCTGGTTAAGAGTAAGAGCATGTAAACCTGCAACCATGAGCGAACGGTGCTCTGCATGACATCTTGAATTGTAAATAAGCGACCACGAACTGCTTCTTGTTCTTGAATCATCTCCCTCGTAGTCTTTCTAATTCTCTCAAGCAAGACCCGTGATAGATTCCCTCTCAAGTGTTGAAGAAGCTCAAATACAATCTCCTCCCTTGCATGCAGTGACCATTTAACTCTTATAACCTACAGGATAAGGCAAAAAATTAAAGGTAAAATAAGGACTTATGTTTTACACAGATTTAATGAGGAACTTATTTGGCAAAAATTCAAATAAATTATAATTTTTTTTATCAAATAAGATCATGCTAATTGCAGCACAAAAGGCATGTGATTTAGTGATCACTATGCTTGTTTACCATAGCAAGAGAGATTAGTAGTGGTTAATTATGTGTTCTTATAATTCAATTATGCACTGGAGCATTACTTTCAAGATGGTTAACTTTTTTTATTTATTTATTTTATTTCAGAACTTCATATTCCAAGTCCATAAAGATTTTGATAAATATAATACTGCTGGTTATCAGGTCAGAATACTTATAAGACCCACAACAGATTTTCCACAGATCAACTAAATATTTCATTATTCTCTACTCGGAGCAGTAAAACTTCTAATATATTATACGGTTCCATGAACTTAGCAAGCTATTTTGTAATTAACCGAGATCTAAAGTTTGTAATACAAATATCAAGTCAGAGCGTACAGAAGCCACATGCTGAAATAGCTTACGTTAATCAGATGTTACTTGACCAGAAGAAACTGCCCAAATTCACCCGGTGCACAGACACCTGGCTATTGCATGCTATAGGTGAACTTATGAGGATTATCATCCCAAGATATTCCCCCCTTAATGAGTGAATTTTCAAATTTTATACCGGAAAAGAAATAAAGACCATGTGTCCTTTTTTTCCAACTCTATAGTCTATACTACTTAGAAACACTTAATATATGAGAAAGATTAACAAGCAATTAAGTACACTTCATTTAACATCCTCAGGCAAAGTGCAGCTGAATACCGGTTGACTAAAAACTCTATAACAAAGTAAATGCATCCAGAGCCATTTAGTAGAATGACGACTTCACTGATTTAGAGTACATTAATACATCACAGAGTGTTGCAATATCCAGGAAAACTGACTATTTTCCCAGTAAAGAAGTGACTTATCCAGAAGGCATAAAGAACTAAGATACCTGAGTTGATAACCTTCTGATCTCTTGGTTCAAAATTATACTGAACAGGTGCACGTCCTCCTGGTTTCTCCTAGGCAAAAAGAAAAAAAAACATTCATTTTGAGTCGTACAAAGGCAATGACAGACGCTAACAATAGACCCGCTATTTAGTAAAACTTGATCAGTAAAGACAAAATGGCTCAATGTGCATGGAAACACCTGTTCATAAACTTCAACTCAACTGCATCTGCTGCTCCAAATATGGATTTACGGAATAATCTAAAACAGCAATAATAAGAAAATTTTTTAAATAGAAAACAAAACCTCTCTGTGGGCCAAATAAACATGTATACTTCTCTGTGGCTATGTACACAATATGCAGAACATATCACATGCATAGATGGCCATTTGATTTGGAAGTATTAAAAGTTTAAAGTTGAGTTTCAAAGGACAATAGTTCTATAACCTATCATCCCATCGTGCAAGCCGACTAGCTAGATGTGCTATGACCTCATGAATAGTTCGTGGTATGTTATTTCCTCCAGCAGCAAGGAGCTCCTGAATACAGCATGATACTAAATCATGAGATGAAATTGACTAAACAACTTTGAGCCAACCTTACTAAGGGAAAAAATGCAAAATGGCCACATCAAGATTGTTTATTGATCATGAACAAACCTGAACTTCAGTGATACCTAGCACATTGATGTTTGATGCAGACCCTTTGACATGCAATGCTGTTACTAAAAAATTTTGTGCCTGCCATGATCGTAGAACTATAGGGATGTCATCTTCATCAACTAACGGATCACCAGCTGACTGCCCTAATAGCTCAAATAATATTCCACCAGCAACTCTTACAGGAACCTGTTGGCAAATAAAAAATTCAAATTGTATAAACATAAATCCTTATATGATTCAGATGGAAAACAATCCTATGCAAATATAGAAACTATGGGATGATTTAATAATCGTTGTTTAATTTATTATCATCTAAAACCTCCTGATAAACAATATAAGCATCACGACTGAACTAACTTATTGCAACAAATCAATTTCTTCAACTCTTCCCTTTAAAGTTCATAAAGAAGAAATCTGCCATCAGCTTGTCTTGGAATGTATGATTTATTTGACAGCCACAATAGTCAATAATTTTTAGACTTTCTGAATTTTCACTTGATCCACCTAATTTGGCTCTTGATCTCAAAGACTGTAGACTACTGTCCTGTCAAGTAATCTAAATTTGTATCTAAGAAAAAATTGATTGCAACACCTTCCTATATTGTAAGACATGTTTATGGGATTGCATCCACCAGAAAAGAAGATTTCACACATCTTCACACATTATATTAAGCGTCGCTGAGCTTTATAGACAACAAATCAGACATCACACCACACTACACTGCAAAAGTGTGCTTCAGCCGAACGCCAAACATATTTTTTTATAAACTTTTTTGTGTTTCAGTCCAAAATAAACCACTGAAGGAGTGAAAGACAATGGCAAAAGCAAAAGTTTAGTGAATTTACAAAGGGATAGAAAAACTATGAAAGCAGTTGAGGTAATTGCATATAGAGCTGCAGAAGTGGTTGTCAAATTTCATAACTCTTTCTTGTTTCAGTTTACCACAAATCAGAGGTCACTGCGAACTTATTCGATTTACTGCAACATATCATATTTAATTAAAAGGAAGAATTATCAGCTTTAGATATTAAAAAATGAGTTCACAAATCATCTCTGAATACCTTTATTGTTGATTATTCTCTTTTTCAGCTTATAAAATCAATCCCAAGTATAGACAGGATAGATACTTCCAGTGTTTCACATGACTTAAGAACAAAACCAGTGCCTTACTCTCCATGTGGCACCCAAAACACTTGGATAATTGGTTCTTAAATATTGAAGACTTACATAAACTGGCATGCTTAAATACTAAACAAGCAAAGCAATTTACCTCATATAGAAGGTGCTTCATTCGCTCGCTTATCAGCTTACTTTCATCTCTCAAGGCAATACAAATAGCAGGATGGATCCATTGAGCATTTCTCAACCAAGCATTCACAAATGGGTGAGCTGCAGCCACATGACACCACCAAGTTGGACCCACAGGCCTTTCCCAGTAAGGAGCAGCCAAATCAGCAACGGTAACATCATCCTCTTCATCTTGGAAGAAGTCAATAGGCTCCCAGCAACCAGCATCAACTTGCACTGACCTTACAAGCTCAGAAATTCTGCCCCACCCAATTGGTACCCAGTAACTTCTTGGTAGAGCTTCTTCCCTGCCACCGGGTTTAAGATTATGGTCATCTAACATATCTTTGACACTGACCTCAGAGTCTATTATGGGTGGAGATTTACTTAGGTTGTAATCAGTAGGGTCATATGTAGACACTTGTTTCTCGGGCATTTCTACGAGCAGATGGTGGGCTCCTGATTTTGATTGAACCGTTGTCGTCTTCTTCCGGCTTCGAACAAATTCAAAAGCACAAATAAGTCCATCAGTCCAAAGATCACCACCACCAAGCATCACATCTCTACTGAAATGATTCTTGTGGTTTTCTTGCTTCTTCAATCCATTGCTCATGAAAACTCCCAAATCACTCATAATTGCATATCACCTCTGCAAAGACAGCCAAAGTAATTTAACAATTAAAAAACCACATCTCAGTTCTTATCACTAATCAAGCATCTATGTTCAATCACAGCTCTTCACAAATACAACCAATACCCATATTTCAGCTGAATTGTGTGATTATTTTGAATCATAAATTAAAATCTTTGAAAGAAATAAAAAAGGTATTCAAATGGAGAGAGAATGACAAGGCAACAGCTCAATACAAGGGAAAATAACATTGAAAAGGAACCAAACACCATCAACTAAACAGTTATTAGAATTCCAGTAAGTGATCCGTAAATTAAACAACACTATAATTACAGTAATGAGATTGTAATTCCTACAACTTAAGTAGATGATGATGATGATGATTTTACACGATTCTGTGACTTGCGAATTTTAATGGGCCTGAGATTTTTAACAAACATATAACGAAGCGGCATTGCGGTGTTTGTAAATTGCAATGCCACTGAAATGTATGGAGATATGTGGAGGATTGCTAACGTGTGTACGTGCACAGAGACTGCATTTTTGGGATTTTCCTATCTTTGTTTTTTTGTCCGAAGATCGAACGGTCTTGAATTTTACCGAATACCGTGTAGTAACCAAAACTTGAAACTAAAAGTGAATGACATGTTTGTTTATAAAATGGTTTTAAAACAATTAATTTGACATTTATACACTTATTATTATTAATTGTTATATATTTTCATTTTTAACAAATATTATTGTTATATATTTTTATTTTATATGATACAAACAACTCAATAAAATAATTTAGCAAATCCTAGATCTTTTTGCCAATAGGCCCTTGCCAATGTGGTATGACCCTCCATAGAGAGCCTCCACCACCAATGTTCAATCCCTATGGTATGCATGGATTTTTGCAAATTTTCCAAGTACCACCAATGTCCAATTGTGTGGGTGTTGTACCACCTATGTGTGGTCTCTCTCTCCCCGTAAGTGGGAGCTTCGGTCTAGGCTGTACTTGTAGAATCTGATCTCGTCAATCCTGGCAGTTGTTGTATAACCATCAAAATAAATAAATAAATAAATAAAATAAAATAAAATCCTAAATCATTTTTATGTAATAATAATAAGATATTATTCATGATTAAGATATGATATGTAATTTGTTTTAGGGAAAATTGCACAAACATCCCTCAAGGTTTGATGAATTTGCACAGATGTGGCAATTTTGGCCATATACACACAAACTTCCCTCAACATTTGAAAATTGTTGCACAAACATCTCATGCCGTTAGATGAATCCGTTAGTCAATGGTCAAAAATCTAAAAAGTCTAAAATACCCTTTATTTTTATTTTAAATAAACTAAAAAAATTTTAAAAAAAATAATATAGAAAAATATTTTAAAATATATTTTAGATAACATGAATGTATCTTAAATCTGAAACCTGGATCTTTACAAATAAAAAAAATAATTTTTTCAACAATTTAATAATAAATAAATTTTAAATTTTAAATTTATTTAAAATCAAGGGGGAATTGCACAAACTAATTTATTTTTATTTTTTAAGATGAATTTGTTTTCCAGCTTTCTAATTTAAGATACATTCCTATTTTCTAAAATATTTTTTTTAATATTTTTTTTAATCTTATTTTTGAATTTTTAATTTTTTTAAAATAAAAATAAAGGGTATTTTGGACTTTTTATACATTTGACCATTGATTAACGGATCCATCTAATGGTAGGAGATGATTGTGCAATAATTTTCAAATGTTAAGAGAAGTTTGTGCGTATATGGTCAAAACTATCAAATTCGTGCAATTTTATTAACCTCGGGCGATACTTGTGCAATTCCCCCTTTGTTTTATTTTTAAAATATGATAAATAAGAATTTAAGAATGGTTTTGAATTTTAAATATATATATATATATATATATATATATATATATATATATATAAGATTTAAAGGTTCACGATGGCGTTGAGAGTGACAATATGATTAATATATATTCATTTTCTTCTCAGTGCGCATTAAAGTGAAAATTTCTAGATTAATATATATATATACACAATAATTTTCAAGTCAGTACCCCCTCATTGTATTACTATCAGCACATTTTAATGAAAGTCATTGGATTTAAATGATTTGACTCAGCTATATGCACTTGTCAAAACATTTTTTAAATTTGTGTTTTGAATGAATGGTTTTTTTTTTGTTAAATGTTTACTTTTATATTAAAAATACAAATTTAAGGAATAAAAATTAATTTAAAGCATTTCAAAAAAAAATTATATAAACAAAAATACATTTTTTTTTTTATTAATTTAACTCACTAATCTGTTTTTCTTTTTTAAAGACAAATCCTTACAAATCCATCCAATTATACATAAGGAATTCCAATGAACTCTTTACACAATTCCAACAAAATCTAATGAAATATGTGAGATTTGTGAATTCCATCAAAATCCATCACTTAAAACAAATCCATCCAACTCCAACGAAATCCAGATTGAATACACCCCCCTTATGTCATCCATATTGAAATTTTGTCCTTTATCCTCAAGATTTTCTTTCTTCTTTTATATATTATTTTCTTCTTCTTATATATGGAAAAATAAATTGACATTTGTGTGTCACATATATCTTTATCAATTTGTTTGTTTTTCTAAAATAGAAAAATATAGAATATCTTTCGCAACTAAGACAAAATAACTTAAAAGGGAAAAATATTAATCATAAATTCAAAATTCATAATATTTATATATTAATTTTTTTGACTGTGGATATTGGTCAATATGAAAGTTAACGAGTCAATATGCCATCTAGGTTTATTCAACTTTGCTATAAGTTAATGTTGAACTTGCTGGATATTGTAGCTCAAGTCGCGTCCAAGGGGACACACGAAGGATTAGGATGTCTAACTGTTGTCATTGTTTCGGTGAACCTGAAACCAAAGAAAACTATTAGAAGTGCATACGTTTATACTCTAACGATCAAGTCAGAAAGTGCTTACGTTTATACTCTAACGGTCAAGTCAGTAAGAGAATAAAGGAGAGATAAATCTAATATGAAAAAGAAAAGCTAACTTTTGGCTTACGATTCATATCTGGGATGCTTATAGAGACATCTATTTATAAAGAAGGTTGAGTGTTCAACCAGACAAACATTTAAATACTTCCGGTCATGTAGGATTGCATGTGAGATATGCCTTGTCAAGCGACGTGGTGACACATGCCATGTTAGCTGGATGGCCATATGCTTAATCTCTATCTCGTCATTAAATCACTCATTCATTTAAGGGATTAGATGATCACATGGGTAATTGTCTAAAATTGATGAAATCAGGTGAGTTAAACACGTTGTATTTATTCCACTCATGGGTAATCATCGTTTCAAACGACTTTTACCCGCTTTGTAGGTGGGACAAAACTTACTAAAGCTCCGTTTGGAAGAGCTTCTTCAAGTAGATCTTTTAGGAGTAAATCATTTAAAGTAGACCTTCTAAAGGTAGAGCTTTCAATAGGAAGATATTGGTCGTTTGGTTGTTAATTAGAAAAAAAAATTTAAATGGTAGGATTACCAAAATATTTAAAATTAGTTTAAATAATAGGGTTATATTAGAACTTTTAGTGCTATTAAAAAAACTCAAAAAGATCTACTTGAAAAAACCTAAAATTTGAGCTTCTCCAAGTAGACGTAAACACAACTTTTTTAGTTTTACTGAGTGACAACCAAATGACACAATTTTTTTTTGAAAAAAGCTTTTTTAATTATAACAGCTTTTTTAATTATAACAGCTCTTTTAGTTAGTAGACAAACTCTTCCAAACGGACACTAAATAATGTCGTGTATATGATTTTGTACATTTATTGTTAAAAGATCAATTTTAAAAACTTTAATTGAAAAGCTGTTATAAACATGTCCTTAATTTGTTACTCTACTATTGACTCATTGTGGGTCCCACGTTTTACTTTCTATGTTAAGATGTTTATAATTAGATAAGACAAAGATTTATTTAAAATATTGTACCTTTATATGTCTTAAATTTTCGTATTATATAAGATTTGTGTCATTACAACTGAGAGTCCATTAATAGTTAAAGAGATCGGACGATCACATGGGTAATTGTGTAAAATTGGTGAAATTAGGTGAGTTAAGCATGTTGCATTTATTCCACTCATGTGTAATCATTCTTTTCAGACAACTTTTTATAGCTTTTACATGCTTTGCATGTGGGACAAAATTTACTAAATAGTGTCATGTATATGGTTTCATACATTTATTGCTAAAAGATATACTTTAAAAACTTTGCTTGAAAAGTCGTTATAAACAAACCTTTAATTTGTTACCCTTCAATTGACTTATTGTGGGTTCTACGATTTACTTCCTTTTACGTGTTGAGATGATTAAAATTAGATAAGACAAAGTTTTATTTCAAATATCATACATCTTTATGTCTTGAATTTTCGTATTATATATGATTTGTGACATTGCAACATAATGTCCATTAATAGTTTTCTTCCAATTAGGTTTTTTCTTTGAATGACCTAATTCTAATATAATGGATGTTAACAATGCCCTTAGATCAAAAGTATGCAGAAGATTGAATATTGACCTACAAATACTGAATTTAAAACATTATAACCCAATCCACAATACAAAATCCATTTAAAGTTTGTTGATTTTAAGCACACATCCTCCACTCCACTCAATCACTCTTCGGCCTCCACTCCACTCAACCATGCGTACAAATACAAATTTAACTAAATTCTCATCCAAAGGTTACTTAGGTATATCAATTCCTAAACTTCTATCTAACAGACTAACACTATGTTGGTTTGATGAAATCAGAGAGAAAGGAAATGATAAGTTAATGAGGAAAAGAAATGAAAGGAAATGAAAGTGTTTTTAATGATAGTTGTTTTGATGGTTATGAATAAAAATATAAGGAATTGAAACAAAAAAAATTTTATAAGAGAAATAAATAAATAAATTTTATTTTATTTACGAAAATATCCTTCCAATATGATTACCCAATAGTGGCATAGCAATATCTTTCAAAAAAAAAAAAAAAAAAAAAACAGTAGCATAGCAATAGAAATACAAATCTTATTTGTAATAATGATTCAATCAAATTAACTACAGTGATTCAAGCCATGACATAATAATAATAGAAATAATAATAAGTTGTTCAATGCTAAACGGTGCGTAAAATTACAAGCATATACACCAAATAAGCAATAACAAAGTAATAAAAAAAAAAGTAATGTTATAAAATAGTTTACCTTGATTAAGGATGGTGATTTGAGCAAACAATTGTCGATAAACAAGTATGAATGAGAGATGAACAAGGGATATGTCTTGACGTTTTTGTTATATAGACTTTAGATAGATATCAATTAAAAGTAGAGTGGTGCTATTGGTACATCCCCTAATGATCTATTTATGCCCTTTTTTTTTTTTTTATTATTTAGTTTTTTTATTTTTTCTTTATCAAAATTACTAAAAAAAGTCATTCAATTTAAGAAAAAAAAAATATTATTTTTAATCTATCAGTCTTCTCTCTCCCAACCTTATTTTCTTCCTCCATGTCATTTTCTCTCTTTATCTTCTCAATCTATCAGATTATCAAACTTCTCTCATTTTCAAAAGCTCTGCCGCCGCCCACCACTGCAGGAGAAAGTGAGTCGACACCACCCACACCAGAAAATGTGGGAAGTGACGATCTTACGATCTCTCAAAAGATCCGTCGCCAAATGAAATCATTTTCTTGTTCAAACCGTCCTTCGAAGTTTGACGAAGTTGTCGCCGCCGACATAACCACCATGAAAACGTTCGTCGAGTGCCATCCGTTATAACCCAAGTGTTCGTTTTCAGATTTGAGCTTTGTGGAGAGAGAAATGAAGCCAAATCCGTACCATTTTTTAGGCAAACTAAGCATTTCCTATTCAACCATTTTTGTGGACATTGAAAGAGTAAAATGAGATATCGGCGAGCATGCTTTGCTGGGCCTGATTCTCCTACTGCTGCTGGTAGTTTAGAGGCCTCCTGAAGAGCATGATGTGTGGTTCAGGGCGATGAACGACATAATGAACCCATCTTCGGCTCTGTGAACTCCTTCTGCAAAAACCATGATGTGTGTATACTTGTCATCACAAGCAGTCTCATTCTCCTTCTGCAGTAACATAAATTACATTCTTGAGAGGATCCAAAGAGACCAAATTAAGAATTGTAACATGGTTTGTATTTTAAAAAAGTGATTATCATGATTTTCGAAATCAAACCTCTGAAATTTCATATCCAAAAACTCTTTGACCCTCCACTTCTTTCTCTTCAAAAAGAATATCAGATTCCTTCTGCAAGTCAAAACAAACCATATACACTTAACATGAAACTAAAAGAAGAAAAAGTGTCAGGAATTATCTACATCTTTTCGATTGAATTTCACACTTCATTAAAAGAACAGTATTTCTCCTCAGTTCAATATGCTCACCGGCATTGTTGCATATACTTTTTGTAATAGCAAGAACTTTTCTATAACCAAAATTGCGAATACGAAAGGAAAACAAAATTTCAAGTAAACCAATTAACTATAATTCTCATATTTCTCTCTTTTCTGATTATATGTAGCCAAAAACAACGCATCTGTTATGTTTGAAAAGGAGGTCTGAGATAGATAGAGATAATTGGGGTTTATTAAGTTTGAAAAATAAGTAAAAAGGGTAGTTTTGAAAATAAATTAATAAAACCATTTAAATTTATTTAATTAAATCAAAATTAAAAAAAGGGGTATAAATAGATCGGTAGGGGGTGTGCCAATAGCACCACTCTTAAAAGTATTATTCAATATTAATAGGGTTAGTTTTGGAATATTAAAAATATCATTAATTATGTATTTCTTTCATTCCTTTTCTTCCCAAATATGGTGGGAAATCAAATGGATATTCCCTCCCTTTCCTTTCCTTTTCCTTTCCTTTCCCTCTCATTTAACAATATATTAAAAATCTATCCAAATCCTTTCCTTTCCATTCTCTCATATTCTATCAAACCAAACACAGGGTAAATGATATACCAACAACTAGCAAACACCTATTCAAAGTTAAAATGTAAATTTTGCAAAATATAAATGGAGTGATATTAGACAATTCAAATTCTATAACAATGATTTAATTCTCAATGCTGCAAAATATGAGTTGTAATTTTTTTTATACATCACATGTCTTGAAATTGAAACATTATCAAAATGAATGAACGTTTTTAACACTAAGTCACATTGGACGGTGTTAAATATGAGTTGTAACCGACACGTTATTTATTACAAATAATAATATTGTCATTGTCTAGCCTTCCCCAAAACCTTAATAAAACAATAAATAAATAAATAATGAATTATAATCACTAGTTGTTGATAATACAATGCCACAAAATTAGTATAAAACTTAATTGGTTAAAGTTTTAAAATTTATTTATCATAATATCCAGCGATCTAAACAATCATATAATTCACTTACTATGTTATTTGGGTCAAACATATATGTTATTTCTCTTATAAATCATCATATAAAACAATAAAAATTGATTTTATCGTCTAACGTAACTTAATGGTAAATTAGGTTCATTTTGTTTGAAAATTATGGCGATCGATAAATAATAAATAAAAATTTAATGGCAGTCTTTGAAGGCAAATAAGGAGTGAGTAGTGACAATGGTAGATAATTTATTCCTATACCAAAAAACCCAAAAAAAGTCAAATTGAAATAGAAATTGGTAAACCTAAGCAGAAATCAGAAGAAGATTTTCCTAGTATTCTAGTAAACGCCTTATCAAAAAATAGGTAAATAAAATTTTCTTTTTCTGATTTATTTTTTGCCGGGAAGACAAAAAAATCTTCTCCTCACAATCATAAGTACCGTACAGCTATGACCATAAAAGACACTCTCTCACACGAAGCCACGACACGAACACACTCGGATAATTATAATAATACATTTTTTTAAAAAATGGTGGAGCCCACTGGTCAAACCGATACTTAGAAGGTCTGATTTGATGCAGATCAACGGAGGATATATGGACAGCGAGGCAGGTCTGTTTTACCGACGGTGAGATCAGGAGAAGTTAATTAACTTACAGTGATACGGCTGATTTGCTAATTAAACTATAGTGTCAGTCTCTCCAGAGAAGATTTACCTGCGAGTGTTTTGATTAATATATATATATATAGAGAGAGAGAGAGTGATAGAGAAAAAAGAATAGGTTTTGTTCGTTTGTTGGTTTTTGTTTTGATCTGCTAATCCAAAAAAGCAAAAGCGAGAAGAGGAGGGAGCCGCAAGAGAGAGAGAATATAGTTTCTTTTTTTCTTCTTTCTGTTAGAGAGAGAAAGTGATAGAGAGAGAGAGATAGAGAGAAAGAGTTAGGGATGGGTAGTGATAGCAAGAAGAGCGGCGGCAATGTACAGGGAGGAGGAGGAGGTGGTTGTCCGATACCGGCGGAGGCGAAGAAGATAGTCCAGAATTTGAAGGAGATTGTCGGCAAGAACTTTACGGACGCCGAGATCTACGCCGTTCTCTTGGACTGTAACATGGACCCTGACGACGCCGTAAACCTTCTCCTCTCTCAAGGTCCTTTTTTTCTTCTCTTTTCTCTTGTCTTTTTTCCTTTCTCGCATGACTTGATTTTATCTCTTGCTTTCTTTTTCTATGACTTGAAAAAAAATTCTATCTTTTTATTCTCTGCTACATTCTCTTTAGTTGTAGATAATGGAAAATCATATACGATGATATCTTTCTTCGTCTGTTATTTCTTTATCAAGATATCTAATTAGTTACAAATATATTCTGCATTTGTTTGTTGTTTGGGGATTTAGCTCAAAATATTTGTTATCTGTGTAGATACTTTTCATGAAGTGAAGAGCAAGCGTGAAAGAAGAAAAGAGGTATTCTCTTGGAAATGTGCTTTCTTTTTATTTCATTTGTATAGGTTTTTGATTTTCCAGCTATTTTTGGTTTTGTTTTGTACTTGTCAAGAGATTTAGATAGCCTTTTTGACCAATTTTAACTGTTGATGTGAAGGCCTTTCTTTCAGGCCTCTGTTATCTTTATCTGTTTTATATGTTTTATTTTCTTATACTGGTTTTTTTCAGGTGAAAGAGACGCAAGAATCACGGAGTCGAAACAACAATAGTGCTTCTAATTGGGGGGTTCGACTTGGTAGTGAACATGCTGCTGGATGGACTGGGTCAACAGAAAACAACTACAATGGTATATTTATCTTGCCATTCAATGTCAGACCATCATCCAGTGCATGCATCGGTTATATTGGTGTAGGTTATCTTCTTGCTTTGTAAACTTGTGGTTTCCTTGCAGAGCTTGGTAAAGCTTCATACAAGAGAGAGAACGTGTCAGCTGCACCATCAGTATCTTCGTCATCTTCTTATGTATATCGAGCGACCGGAAAGATTTTAAATGAGAAGCCTTTACCCCATAGGTTGGTTGTATAACAAGATACGTTGTATGACGGAGAATATTATTAATTAGTATTTTGGTGTCAAATCCTTATGCTGCATTTTATCCAGTTATTAGAAATGGTACTCCTTGTTCAGACATCAAATAAATTAGATAGGATTTGCTGTTGAATTGGACTCTGAACATGTATGTTATATTTTATAGCTGATGCCATAAGAATGTCTGAACCTTTTAACTTTGTTCGTTGTTTCTCGGTCAAATAATTATCATATTGTTTGAGTGCTTCATAATTATTGTTGCAGTGACTCTTCTAATGCTGATAATAGAAGACAGTCAACAGGAGCAAGTGATACCATCACTTCATCTATGCAACCGTCTTCAGGACTTCAGCCTTCTTGGTCAGGGGTTTCCAAAGGACATGTTTCTATGGCTGACATTGTGAAGATGGGTACGCAACTAAGCAAAGGCTTACAAATGTCAAGTGAAGTATCATATGCGCCTCAATATGACGCTTCATCAAACTTACCCCATTATTGTATCAAATCTTCACAAATTTCAACAACTCCAGATTCAGAAATGCACCAAGACCTTTACTCTTACCATCCTTCTAATGTATCGGAGATAATACATGAATCTGGCATGACTGCTGGTCAGCATGGTTTTGATAATAAATGGCCTGTGTATGAGCATCAAACAGCTGCTAGTGGATCATCTCTATTTGATGCTTCTGGTGCCATAGATGCTGATGTGTACTCTAATCAGTCTAGCTTACATAGTGATAGAGCTTACATGTCTAGGAATTCCCAGTCACAGGAGCTCCAAGTATCAGAGAGGGATGTTGATAGCCAGAATCTAAATTCTAACTACAATGGGTCTGATTCAGCAGCTAGTAGACAGATTTTTGTGAATAGTTCTGGAGGAGCATCCAATGATGACTCACTGAAAGAGACAAGTTCCTATGTTTCTCACAGCCACATGCATAATCATCAGGAAGGTAATTTTCAATTTTTAAAAATTGATGTTAGTATTCGTTATTATGTTTTTGTCATATGACTATTGACTATTGTAATAACTTTAATGCCGTGCCAGTAACAGACTACTATTATAATTACTATTTACAATGTATATTTATGTTCCCGGAAGTATTTTGGTATTATGTTGATGTTGATTACATGAACTACATCTATATTTGTATATCCAAGACTATGCATTTGTGAGGAATAGATGCATCTCTACCTACACTATCATTCTACTGCTTTATCTTATTTTTAAACAGAACCTTCTGTTGGTTCATATAGTTCCTTGGGTTTTAATTGCACATTAACAATTTGCCTTTCTATCTTTTAATGACTATTTGTAAGGGTTTTAAGAATCCTTCAATTACTCTGTTATGTAGTGGGAAGACTCAATTCTGCAGGGTCTTAGTTCAAACGTTGTTTACATAGAGCATGTATTAAAGCCTTAAAGGAATATTTTATGTTTAATTGAATCTTGAAAGTCTAGATTTGCTATTGTTTTGTTAATAGTTATATTTATTCTCACTAAGGTTATTAGGCCCAAATTTCTACCTTTGTCTTTGGATCTTAAAACGGTCTTAATTGACATATCAGCCTTATTGCAATTAATTTAAATTTGAAGTCGATATTACTTATCAGTTACTTCCTTAACTTGTATGCCGATTTTATGCTCACATTTCATGTGGGTGAAGATCTGTGCCTGGTTTGTGCCTATTGGCCTTTAATTAGGTTGAAAGAAAAAAAAAAAAAAAAGGGGGATCAGGTCCTCAGGATATACCTTGGTCACGTCAGTTATCTCATGGCCTTTCACACTTGAAGAGAAAAGAACGGAGGGCAGAAATCTGTGCTCCTGGTATAAATATTGAGGAAAAGTTTGAGCTTTGGCTGCATATTGTGCAGTCACAGTTTCTTGTTGTTGTTACTTTTGGCAATTGATGAAAATATATGAAACCTTACACTCCAAGACATATTATTTATTCAATATAAAAATGGAACGGTGCCCAGGCTACAAGTAAAAATATGATGCATGACCTTCCAAAATAATTAGAAACCTAAGTGGAGGTGCAGCATCTGAAGGTCTAGTCTAGTGAAATTGACCTATCAGAAGAACTATACTTAACTCAATTGAGTTGTCTATTTTATCCGCCAAATTGACATCTAAATAATATGCTTTATTACTGTATTTAATTTCAGTTTCAACTCGGTCTTTGTCGGTGAAACTGAATTCTAATTCAACAATCAGTCTTTGGGATATCATGGAGTTTGAATCAGCATTACCATTTGAAAATGTCTTATTGGCACTTGAGGAGTATTATTGCTTGTTATATATTTAGATTGGAGGTTACATGACAGTATATGGCAGTTCCTGCTGTATTATATATTTATATTTTGCGATAAAATTAGCTTATGTTTGTCTTTATTTGTATATATTATTTCCTTTAATTTTTATTTGAATAATTGAGTAGTACCAGTTTGTAGCAATTGGTTTTCCTGTTTCCTTCTTAATGTGACTTACATTTTGTCCTTATTCTTTTTCCTTAAAATTTCAGGAATAAGCAACAGTTCAGATTTACCTTTCCCAAGTTACTCTGCTTCTTTTAGTGATGATGTCTTATCAGCAGTATCATCAGCTGCTGCAAATTTGCAGCAACTAAACATAGGGAGGGTGGAGCCAGCTAAGCCTCTGACAGAGGATAACAGTGCTGTGGTGCTTCCAATTTATCTGCAAGCCTTTGCTGCTGATTGTTCGCATTTGAGTTTTGGTACCTATAAATCCGGAGTTGCTTCTGCACCTATTGCACCAATATCATCTAATTCGTCAAAAAGCGATTTGGAGGTTTCTGCAGTAGTAGATGGTTCATCTGCTCTGCACTGGAATATTAGGCATGAAAACCATTTTTACATAGTTCCACGCTTCCACTGCATAATTGTTTGGTGATCATGGTTCTTAAGTTTCTCCTTTTTTATTTTTGTGCAGAAATTCAGGATATCAAGATGATGAGCAGCTCGGTTTTATGCATGATACTCATAGAGCAGCTGCAGATTCTAGAAAGTATGAGTCGCAGGTACCTTCACAACAAGAGTTTATGAAACAAGATATCCCTGAAACAACACATGGGGATCAATATATGGCCACATCATCAGTGCCAGATTCTAGCAACAAGAGCACCCAACAATCAAATTCTAACTTGGCTTATGCGAGAGATCCAAATGCAATGAATCTTCCTCTACCAAATGAAATGGTAATAACATTGAAATTTCTCGCATTTTCTTTGATTCTATATTATTAGTGCCTTAGTGGCCATTGTTTAAAATAAGAGTATCTAAAAGACCCTTATTGTATTGACTGATTGCCAGTTGATGGCAATTGATATTGGTTCAGATTACCATTGTTTTCTTTCTCATTTCTGTTGACAGAATTCTATTGTTTTTTTTTTTCTTTCGATATATATATATATATATATATATATATATATATATATATATATATATATACATATAAGAGAACCACTAGTCCTCCGAGAATACAATCTTGATTAGAGAATTTTTTTTTACAAAAACATCTTAAATGACCACAGTAGTTCATTTGTTTTCTATTGTTAATGATCTGCAAAATGCCTTTTTAATTGCAATTGCATATGGTGAATCAACGTTGGCTAAATATACATATTAATCTAGTCATGTTGTTAAGTTGCTCTACCTTCTGTGTATATGCCTTTTCTTTTAATATTAATTTTTAGTTCCTATAAAAAAATCATGGTGGATACCGAATTTCTCTTTTCTTTATAGTCTTAAAAGAGTTTTTTTTTTTTTTTTTTCCTTTGTCTTAATATACAACTGCGTGTGCTTATTGCTTGCAGCAGCTACCCATTCTTATTTGTTATCAAGCTTGATTAGAATTTTTTGTTGAATCTCTGGCAATGGTGCCTCTCAGTTTTATTTTTCATATATATGACTAACTTCAGTATTCTCTCTTAAACAACTTACTTTATGCACTTTGTGATGTCAATATTGCAATTATATTTGATTTTTTGCCATTGGCAATGGTGCCTTTCAATCGTATTTCTCATTCAAATGACTAACTTCAGTAGTATTCTCTTTTGAACAAGTTTATGTACTTTGTGATGTCAATATTGCAATTATATTTGTTTTTTTGCCATTGGCAATGGTGCCTTTCAGTCGTATTTCTCATTCAAATGACTAACTTCAGTATTCTCTCTTAAACAACTTTATGCACTTTGTGATGTCAATATTGCAATTATATTTTCTATTTTTTTTTTGCCATTCTTGCCCTGCTTTCATATTTATTCTTGGCAATACATTCCCATTTGTGAATTAGTTGTTAATATACTCCCTTGGATTTACATTTACTCTTTCCGCTTTGTGGTTTTCATAACTTTGAACTCCAATGATATGTTTATGATTTAATGCTTATCTCATATTTTTTTTTACAGCTTTCGTATGCTAAATCTATACCCAGTCCAAGTGGTTTGTTGGCATCGACTGTTCAGTCCTTGAGAGCAAGAGATTCTTCACCATTTCTTGCGGCGCAACCAATACCCTTAAAATACAGTGCTGCTATGCCTTCGTTGAACAGTCCTATTTCCATGTCAGAGGTACACAAAAACTGGTCTTTTCAGTATGCTCACTTGATTACTGATTAAGTAGTTTTCTTGGAAAAATAGGGAAAACAAATTGATTATGCATGTTTCATTAGTTGAATCTTGGACAGGTAGACCACCATAACCATATAATCTTTTAAACGCGATTACAAAGTAGAGGTTTGAACCACCAAATTTGGAATCAAAGTTGTAGGTGTTGGCAGTTAGCACAGATAATTTTGAATTATGCAGGTTATTGATTGAGATGAAGATTTTATCTTTTTCTTCTTTAAGAAATCAAATTTGATTTTCCAATATCATCTGGTTCTTATGATACATGGATGTCCAATATCATAGGCCTCAAATATCATTTTGATCTGTTCATGAAATTGTTATTTTGCAGGTTTTGAATTCTAGTGCATATTCTTTACATCCGCCGGCCTCACAGGCTCTGCCTGGTTCCAACCTTGCCAAGGGAAATGTACTTCCTCAGCACCTGTCAGTGCATCCTTACGCTCAACCTGAGATGTCTTTGAGAGAATTAGCAAATATGACTGGCTACCCTTCCATGCCCCAGAGCCAATCATATGTTCCATCTGCTTTGCCGCAACCATATCCGGATAGCAGTGCATTTCATGATTCTCGGGCAGGCATGAACTACAATCTTTCACAATACAGAAGCGGTGCCGCTATGAACAGCATGCATCTGCCTAAGGGTAGCAATGCTGGATATGGAAGTTTTGTTGGGAGTTCTACCAACCTTCCTGGAAGCTTTTTGCATAACCTGTCTACCTCCCACACAGGCACTGGAGCTAGTTATGAGGATCTTTTACGCTCTCAGATCAAGGATGGAAATGTAATTCCACAACAACAGGTAAAGGTGATAACTATTAGTTTTCCTCTCTTATATGCTGCCTACTGTTATGATGATAGTGATAGGCAATGCTATATTATTGACATACAGGATTAGTGATTACTGTTATAGAAGGGGGCTTAGCCCTGTAATTTTCCGTCTAAAAAGGAACGTTTAAGTGTTTTCTCTTCCCCTTTTTTACTTTTACCATTTGTCATAAGGTTGAAAACGAAAAAAAAAAGAGGTTCTTTTAAGCCCGAAGGTCAACTTCTAATGTGTTATTGTTTGATTATTCTTTTTTCTCATCCCCCTCTCTTCCACACTTTTTTCTATGTTTACCAGAATAGTGGCTTTTATGGAAGGGATTTTGGGAATAGTACAAGAACAATGTCTGCACTTCCGGAGAGTGCGTACTATAACTTGCTTGGACAGAATCCACAGCATGCTGGATATCAACAGAGTCAGCAGGCTTCACAGCATTATGAAACTCTAGGAGGGGGGTACCCAAAAATGTATCGATCTCGAACAGGGACTGGAAGAGAACAACAGCAGCAAAACCTTGGAGATTACACTTTAAACGATTCTCAGGACACCACATCTAACCAGTTTAACCAGATTTGGGGGCATCGCTACTAACGGCTTTAAAATTTCCTTAATTTTTTTTTTTGGAAGCGGCAGAATAGGGTGTTGTTACAGTTGAAAGATTTTATGTCAATTTTGAGTGTTGCAATGTCCAATTGTACATACTTCAAAGAGAAGTTGGCTGGCTGTGCCCTCTTTCCTCAACATTGTATTTTATCTAATTTCATGTTGGGGTAGGATTTATGATTTTAAAGAGGTAGAGCCTGCGTACGCTAATTTTCTCACAGTGCTGAAAGGCTCTTTTTGGTTGCATAGTTTGAACAGAAAAGCAATTAACAAAGATAATCTAGTTGTCCTCACATATATTGATTTGGTGTTTTGGTATAAATAATGGCTTGCTAGTAAGATTTTCAATGCTTTTAGTTTATTGCAATCCCAACTCATTCAATAAATAGTATATCTCTCCAGTTTTGGGGTGCAATCTTCCACCTGCTACAAACTCATGAACTTCACCATTCACCTCTATCAAACTACACCCTGGTTCTTTCTCTATCCTCTTTTCCTTCATCAAAAGCCTCTCCTCCATTGCTTCTTCAAACCGATGGGAAGCGGCGTAAAGATTAGACATGAGCACATAGCTACAGCTTTCATTTTTATCCAACTCCATTATACGCTTCGCTGCCTGTTTAGCCAGATCAACATTTCCATGCTTCCTACAAGCTGAGAGCAAAGACCCCCATATAATAGCATCTGGCTTCCAAGGCATTCTTCGTACGAGCTCTTCTGCCTCTTCGAGAAGTCCTGCTCTACCTAGCACATCAACCATACAACTATAATGTTTTATGGATGGCTCAATCTTGTATGTTTCAGTCATTAATCTAAAATAGTCCTTTGCTTTGTCGACCATCCCTGAGTGACTACAAGCTGTTAAGACTCCGATAAAACTAACATAATCCGGTTTGAGATTCGAAGATTCGAGCTCTGAGAACAACTCTATTGCTTCATTCTCATAGCTATTCAGAGCTAGGCCTAAAATCATGGAATTCCAACACGACAATCCTTTCTTTGGGACAGACTCGAACATTCGAAGAGCCTTTGCAGGACAACCACACTTGCAATACATGTCTATAATTGCAGTAACAACTATAGAATTCAAATCAAAATTATTCTTGCTCAAAAAAGCATGAAGCCACTCTCCTTGTCTGATTGCTCCTAGTCTAGCACAAGCATTTAACAAGCTTACCATAGTGAACTCACTTGGCCTAATGTTCTGCTCCTGCATTTCACCAAAAAGCTCCAATGCCTCCTTAAAGTTGCCATTCCTAACATACCCACTAATCATAGAGTTCCATGAAATTGTATTTCTCGAAACCATTTTATCAAACAGTTTCCTTGACTGATCAATTTCCCCACATTTAGCAAGCCCCATAATCATTGAATTCCAAGCAACCAAATCAAACTCCATATCTTCATGATCAAACACAAGTCTTGCTTCACTCAAAAACCCACAATTAGCATACATGTAAATGATAGTGTTACGTATAAACTGATCAAATTGAAGTCCAAGTTTTATAACTCTGCCATGAAGCTGAGCTCCAAAACGGGCTGCCATACCCAGATGAGCATACGCCTTGAAAACTGAAGGATAAGTCAACCTTTGTGGTTCAACAGATGAAGTAACCAACATGTCAATAAAAAGTGATATTGCTACTTGTGGTGTTGAACTTTGAGAGAAGCCTCTAATGATAGTATTCCAAATAAAGAGATTTGGGTTTTGGATTTGTGTAAAGACCAAGTAAGCGTAGTTGATGTCACCGGCCGGAGAAGCTGAGAAGGCCAAGACACGGCTTGCGGCAATGGGGTCTTTGACTAGGCCAGTTTTGATGAGTTGGGCATGGATTTTATGTAGGTCTCTCATGGTGGTGCACTGTTTGTCTAGCATGGAAAGGTATGGCTGCTCTGAAATGAATTTGGAAATGGAAGTGGAGGTTGGTGGTGATGGCATTTGTGACCAACAACAAAAAGCTCTCATTTTTTGTTTTTCTTTTCTTTTCAATTAATGGCTCTCGTTTTCTCTCTGTGTTATCCAACAGTGATTTGTGAAGGAGGAGCAATGGAATTTTATCTAGTGTGATTGTGCAATATTTGCCTAAACAACCATAACAATTAGTCAATAACTCTCACTACTACTTAATTCAACTTCTTGTAAATTGATATTAATAACCGCCCAATGCGGCTCAATGAGAGCGTCCATTCATTCCGATAATGTCTATATTCGAGTCGTTGCAATTTCAAATGGTATGTATATACATTGACACTAGTACAAATTTTGGCATCAACAATATTGTTGTCTTATGCTTGTTGATGAAGCAGAGATGATCTTTTAAATTCTAAAATCTTCTTCTTCTAGTTTGAGATAAACCCTTTTAATTTACATAATAGAAAATCATTAAAAGACTGGCTATCAATCATCATGGTCAGGGATGATGGGGTATATAATTGTATAAAAAAATAAGGTTGAAATGATGATGCTCAATGTTTAAAGAAGAGTTTCCAAACCTAATATATATATATATATATATTTATATATTTATGGATATGCTTGAACCTAAAAGGCTATTATATCAACAACAAAGAAGCCACCCTATACAATTCAAATGTATTGTTAATGTTTTGTTTGGTGAGAAAGAAAAAAAGAAGAGTAGATTGATAGAAAAGGAAAAGATGATGAAGCATAACATTCCCTTCAATCCCAAGGAAAATAAAAAATAAAATAAAAATGACAATATTTTTGCTTTTGTCTCCTCCCCACTATGTCTATCAGTTGTTCTACTTTTCCAATTTGCTCCTCCATGCAAAAGAGTTGGAAGTTGAAGATGCCTGCAGCTGTCACTCTTGATCAGATTCCTCGTGTATGGTAAGTTTCCAGAAGGAGGGTCCAGTTTCTACTTTCTGCTTTGTGAATTGTGAATTGTGAATTGTGAATTGTGATCAAGAGCTCACTTCACATTTGCTTTTTTATATTTCAGCTTTCTCATTTTCAGCCTCCAACATAATACCAACATTTGAGGATCATGTTTACACATTATTTACTGGTTCTATTTCAATTCAAAATAATCAAATTGGTACTGTAACAAGTCAAACAGTTTGTTCACTGGGGATTATATATATATATATATCCAAGATTTGATTATATGAAAAGTGGAAATTTGTTATAGATATGAGTTATGAGGCAATTATTAATTAACAGATAACAACAATTATTGCCTTCTGGAATTTCTTACCCTTTGGAGTCTTTATCAAACACATTCCCACTTAAAATAATCAAAGAGTGGCTACAATCAATCAACAACTGGCTTTATTTGCAGCTAATTAAAAATAAAATAAAATTATCTAGGACTCTAGGAATTTATTATTTTAGTAGGGTATCCAATTGGTCAAAAGTGCATCCACAGGATTGAATTTTAGGACTCCCCAGTCCCCACTTTATAAAGCCTAAATTTCTTCACTAATTTTATTATTATTATTATTTTAGTTTAATATGCTCCCCCATATGTTTTTTTTTTTTTTAATTTAATAATGGTAGTTAAAAGATTTAACCATTTGAATGTTTACATTAATCATATTGACTTATTAAAACCAACCATGATTTGTAAGGAAGTGAGAGAACTAAAACCAACCTGTTTTTTGTGTAGTCTATAGAGTATAGAGTAGGATCAAATGAGAAGATAATAGCTGGGATGCTCTTAGATCTCATTTCCACCACCTTGAAGTGACAATTTTGACAAGGAGAGTCACACAAATTATAAATAAATAAAAAGATAATGACTGTTTAGTAGTTGTAGAGTCACATGAACAAACCACTCAAATAATAGCAATAAAAACAATTCCACAAAGACAGGGATACTTGATTGTTACTTTTGTTTTAGTGTTCTCACCACCACCATCATAACCCAGATTACTATTTATTTTCTTCTCATTTCTATTTCGTCCCCTATAAGTGTTTCCCCTTAATTCATCCTTATCCTTAAAAACCGGTTTGTAAGAAGAGAGAAAACGTTTAATCTGTATAATTGATTTCACGATCTGAACAATCGATTAAACGATTAAAATTCGTTCAAATATAAAGTGCGAACGTCATTACCTACCTTTCTTCTCTGGGATTTAGTATCCCGATAAGACAGTAGTAAAAAGGAGAAGAATAAATTTTTTTAAAAAGAGAAAAGCAAAATGCCATTAGATGGAGTGCCATCATTACAATCATCACTTAGCAGTCCACATACTTAAATTCCAAAACAATTCTCTCTTTTTCAATCTTTTTTTTCCCACCGTCGCTCTTGCTTGTACCTCCCTTCCACTTCATGTTTCCTCTCATTACATTTTTCTTGAAGATCAGTGCACTTACCTTTCAAAATATATTTGTATATACAATAAAGGGTCATACCCAAATCTTCTTCTTTCCACAAGATCCTTGACATTTCACCGGTTTGTTACTTTATCTCTCACCTTCTCTTTCTCTCTTCCAGATTAAAGAAAAGCAGAAGAACAACACTGATTGCAGAATTTGTATTCAAGAACAAGTTGTGACTGCAAAGCTGAAAGCTTCATTTGATGGTCTGCTCAAATGGGTACTATTGAGGACGCAATTTCGATTCAAATATTACTCCTACTATTCTCCCTCTTCATCTGTTCAGGTTTAATGCTCTGTCCTCTAATCTCAGTTTTGTATTTTATATTTTCTGGGATTGTGAGCTAGTCTTTGAAACATGAATATGAATCCAAATTTGGTATGAATTTTGACATTTGGAATATGAATATAGTACTTCTCTGTTTCTGATTCAAAGTTTAATGCTTTTTCCATGTGGGTATACTTCTATAATTAATTTCTCGAATTGAATTATCTTCAAATTAGCAAATTGAACTACCAAGTTTTTCAAATTTTCAATGATGGTTTCTTATTCAATTTTAACTTTTTTGTTTGTTCTTTTTCCCTCCATTATTACATATGACCCATACATAAAACTTTGTTGTCTTGTTGTTCCTAAACAAGTTATGCCTCTAAAATGAAATCAAATTTCAATCAAGATAGTTTGAATTTGAATCTTTATTTTATTTTATGTTTCAGGTTCAAGGGTTACAAAAATAGTAGTGAATGAAAAAGAAGGACAACAAGTACTATTAACTTCTTCTATATCCAATACTAAAAGGGACATCACCACACCAATAACAACGGTTCCAACAATAATTCCCACCACTCCAACTCCATCAACACCAATCATAAACCCTACTTCAAACCCGGATTCGATGTCTCCGGCAACGTTGACCCCGAATATAACTCCGGGCAGCACGAGCACGTATCCAGTAGTAGTAGGAGGTGGGGGTGGTGGTAGCTGGTGTGTTGCTAGCCAAAGTGCATCAAAGACAGCATTACAAGTTGCATTGGACTATGCATGTGGGTATGGTGGTGCTGATTGCTCAGCAATTCAAAGTGGAGGAAGTTGTTACAATCCAAATAGTCTTCGTGATCATGCTTCTTATGCATTCAATGTTTATTATCAGAAGAATCCAATTCCCAGTAGTTGCAATTTTGGAGGAACTGCTGTTACTACTAGCACTGACCCCAGTAAGTCCTTTCACTTTCTCGTTTTCTCTATGTGTTTGTGGGGTAGATATTCGGATCAATAGGTATCGAGATACCTGACCCGTTCGATGTCAGATTTATGGTTGACTGTTGTGATTTTTGGTTGATTGTTTTATTATGTTTTACCATGATTTTCAGGTACAGGATCATGTCAGTATCCATCGACAAGGTGAACTTTCGTAGCCCATATTTGCTTATTTTTGTTATAAAAGCATGCACTTGAGAAACAAATTCTTACAGATAATGGGAATTAATTACAGCACCAGTTCATCAGTCTTAAACACAACAAATTCAAATGGAGCAACAGTTTATGGTGCTGTTCCTTCAACCCCCACAACCTCTGCAGCTGCTCCCAATTTTGATGATGGCAGATCACTTTTCTTTCCTGTAACATTTTCTCTGATGTTGCTTCTCTAAGCTTTATATTTTTCAATTTTTTTCTCTGATCATGTAATTGCCTTCAAGGGTTTTTGTACTTGTCTTACAAGGAAAAGGTAAAAAGAAAGAAAGAAAGAAAGAAAAAAAGAAGAAGTGGGGATCAACATTGAGATTGAGAGGCATAGATTTGGATATGTAAATGAGTTAGAGATGGAGAGACATATCACATATGTTTATCATAGGCAAAGACAGAGCAAGAGTCTGAGTTTTGTACTGTTAGATACTAGATAGATAGTATCTTTCTTCTTTGTAGTTAAGACATTATTGCTACTTGTTATATAAAACAAGTGTATTGTGGCTTGTTACAGCGACTCGAACCTGAACATAGTATTGTTAAATGAACGTTCTTACTACCGAGCTACATTGGTTTTGATTACTCTCTGGTCGATAAAGTTATTTATTGAATAAATGTATGGATGATATATTATTTCAAAAAGAAAACAAACCCAAATGTGAGAAGAGATGACATAGATTATAGGCCCATCTGGAAGCAATTGTAAATGGTAGCCCATTATGCTCTGAAACGTCTCTCTTTCCTGCAACGGCTATTTGCCTATTTGCTTTGTTGGCTTCTTGTCTTCCATGCATGTCTGCTACATCTTTACTGGGTAGGGGTGTACAGGCACAGCGGATCAAATCCAATACAACGGATTTTATAAGATTCCATATTTGATTTGATCCGGTTGGTTCGAAAAAATTATAATCTAATTCAATCCAATCTTATAGCGAGAGTAGAACTGATTCGATACAATTATAATTTATTAATTTTGATCTAATTTGATTCCATCGAATTACTAAAAACTTAAATCCATTCCAATTCTATTGTAAACAAATTAATAGTTAAAAAAAAAATATAATAATAAATATAAAAATGTATATTTTACATATTAGTGCTATTAATTTTAAGTTTTTATAATTTGTCCCACAAATCCGGACTTCAAGTTCCGTCCTGGTTGCACCTTCGCCTAGGCAACACCCAAACCCCCTGGGGAGTGCCTTCGCCCCTGTCCGCAGCGCAATTCTTAATCTAAATCACATCTTACAACTTGACCTATAGCTGATTATAATAACAAAAATAATTAACTTAAGATTGGATCTAACCTATTTTTGAAAGGGTTGATTAATTATTCAAATACAAGACATCATAGGAACAAAACAATACCATATAATTGTTTATAGGTACATGTTGCACATGCCGATTCGAGGCCCTGGAGCAGGAGGGCCCCTCCCTCCCTTAAAGTTTACAAATTTCAACCACTCATCGTGCTTGCATTATCTATCATATCCATATTCATATTTGCTTCTTTTTGGGTCATATTATTTGTTTCATTTATTATAACCACTACTCTTTCCAGCCATCAAATTAATCCTTCATGGAAGAGCACCACCACCTCTTCCAACCCCTCCTATCCACCACAACCACCACCACCTCCGCCGCTGCAACCACCACTAATGAAGATGAGGATATCAAGTTTCTATCCTCAGATAAAGCTATAAGTTTCCGGCTTCTCTCCATTATTTTTATTGGATTAATCTCCATCTATGCAAATTACGAACAATCCAAAGGTTTCGATATAATCATCATCAACGACATCAAAGACTCTCCGGCCGGAAACCGCTTCGAGCTCTTTTACCTATCAAACGACAAGGCCACAAGAATCCTCCAAAACACAAGCTCCTTCATCGAAAACGTTCTCTACCCAGACACCACCACCTCCACCAACCACCCCAAGAAGCAAGTCCGCAGCGTCACTCTACGGCTTTCGACCAAGAATAACCTGACACGAATATTCCCCACCGTCGACGCACCCAAAAGCGACGAGTTTGTCATCAACATAAGCCCGTCCATAATAATGGGACACTCATCAAACGACAATCACGCAATGGTCTCGGCCATCCAACGTGGCATGGCCCGAGTGTGGCTCTGGGACGGCGAGTCCAGGGCTCCGCCGTGGCTGGTGGACGGCTTGGTCGAGTACATGAGCGGGTTGGCCGGATTTGGTGAAGTCGTGAGAGGCTTTGGTGGCAGCAGTAGCTGGGACAACAAGGACCCGAGAATCGTGGCACAATATTTGGATCAGTGTGAGAAGAATAACAAGGGTTTCATCCGACGGCTTAATCAAGCAATGAGACAACGATGGGACGATCGGACGGTGGTGGAAGCTAGAAATTTGTGCGATTCTAAGACATTATAGGTAGACTTGTAGTGAAAATAATTGTAATTAGATAGGGACATGTTATTCGGTTTTGATGAGCTGGTATTATGGACAAGCACATGGATATGCATGTATGATGAATATGTAGGGATATGCATGTATGATGAATTGGTATGGGGTCTGTATTTACTGATTAGGTAGGGATATACATGTATGATGAATTGGTATGGGCCCATGGGGTCTACTCTCAACTCCAACTACTGTGGGTGAGGTATCTTGAAGTTGATGATTGATTTCACATTATCATTAATTAAAGGGTAAATGGGTGGCGAATGGATAAGGATAATGTTTTATATATATAGTATTTCTATTATCAGTTCATCCTAAGACCACAGATTATAGAGAAGTTTTAACAAGTGCATACACTTCGAGTCAAAATATGTAAATCTAGTGGTCCACATTTTTCGTTCTGATATATTTATTGTCAAGACGAACTGATTATATAAAATCTGTATATATATATATTTTATTTATTTATTTATTTATTTTGTCATTACATTAATTTTTAAGGCTTCATGCAAATTATGCAATGCATTGTATATTATTTATCTTCTCCAATTTTTTTTTTTTTTAATATATTGATAAAGCAGCTCGAACCTCAAATATTGTTAGGTTAAATAAGTGCTCTTTTATTTCCAAATCAAATTGAGATATTGACATGAATATGATTTTGACAAATTTAAGGCGCAAATATATATAGAGTTCGAAAATTTTATAGCACTCTTCACTATCTTACTTTTAAGACTATCATCAAATTAATAACTTAAGTTTTAATAGCACTTACAGTGTTATTCTGACAAAATACCCTTAAAATACTCACATAAATAAGTCTCGCGTTTTTTTTTCCGAAACTTATTTTTCGTGTTTCCGAGACTTATTTTGTGTTTTCGAGACTTATTTGGCTATTTTAGAAACTTATTTTGTATTTTCAAGACTTATTGAGCATTTTTACAATTTATGAGACTTATTTGACAAATAAGAATTTTTTCAAAAAAAAAAAATCTTCGTCTTCTTCGTCAACCTCCCATGGAGGTCCTTTTTTTTTTTTTTTTTTGAAGCTTTTGTACCTGGATTTTTTTTAAAAAAAGCTTATATGACCTATAAATTGTTTTGTTTTGTTTTTTTAAGCTTATTTGTACCCAGATCGAATTACTAAAATAAATGGGATTCACTGAGTTTGTAACAGAGGTTGAAGAAGATGAGGAAGATACGTTGAAGAAGATAGAGAAAGGAAAAATAAATAAAAGAATAAGACAAGAGAGGCATTTTTGTCACTCACTTACTTTGATGCAATGTAAACTGTTTCTCCTTATAATCCAATGTTTTTCTTTTTACACTTCATTTTTAAAGTCACTTCATTCTAAAAATTTTAATTTAAAAAAATTCTAAAGACACTTTTTTTTTTTCAAAAGTATCCCTTTTCTCTTTTGGCATTCCTATTCTAAAGACACTCCATTTAAAAAAAATTAAATTTCTAAAGACAATCCATTTTATTTTAATATTACTCATTTTGAATACCTTTCTTTAGAAAATTTAAAACTATAAATAGAAAAGAGATGTAAAATAATCAAATGAAAATAGAACAGAAAATAAAACTGAACAAAAGTGAGGAGATCGAAACTTTTTTTGAGATCAAATTGTGAAAATAGGAAAACAATATTTGATTTCCTTTTTTTTTTTTTTTTTTTTTTTTTTTTTGGATTTTAAGTTGAGTAAAAAAATTTCTATAGAGTAAAAAAATAATTTTAAATATTTTTTTTTGGAAAAAAGAATTATATATATATATATATATATATATATATTCTAGTGATGGTGATGATTGAACTTGGTTTGTGTTTGACAAAAATAAAATTGATTTCAAATTTGGTTTAACAGGAAAACTTATATATATACGGTCCTGTTTACATCAGTGCACACTGATATAACTACATCGGTACCAATGCATATAGACCACTGATTATAGAGAAGCTTTGACAAGTGCATAAACTTTGAGTCAAAATAAGTAAATCTAATGGTCCACATCCAATGCACTGATAAAGTTATATCAGTGCGTACTAACTTGAACATTTCTCTATATGTATAATACTTTTCTAATCAGGACCGTCGTGACTTTATAATTTCAGGACGTCCAACCATAGTCACACATTTACAGTGAGCCCACATCCCCACATTAACAAATACCCACACCCAATATGAATGTGTGACTGTGGTTGAACGTCTTTAACTTATAATTTCAAGACGTCCTTACTAGAGAACCACTATATATATATATATACATTTTTTCTATTATCAGTTCAAACTGATGTAAAATATATCAGTTCCTTACATGTGGACTATTGGATTTAAAAGATACTTTAACAAGTGCATGCATCCAAGTCAAAGTATTTAAATCTAATGGCCCACAGGCAAGGAACTGATATATCTTTTGTCAGTTCGTGATGATATTGATGGTGTGTGAGAAAAAAAATATTTTCAAAAAAATAAGAAGATATTTTAGGGTCTGTAAAATAGGACAAAAAAACACAAAAGAAAAGGAAAAAAAAAAAAAAAAAAAAAAACTTGTTTCCTAAAAAAAAAAAAACAAATTGGAGTGTCTTTAGAACTTTTTTGTCTAGTTTAGTAATTTTAATTTAGGTTAAAATTGTCATTAATTAAAAAAAAATTAAAATTGAGTGTAAACATGTAATTAGTGGATTATCAATAGCATTTCTTATAAACTTAACTTATTAAACACACTACATATATGGATCAAACATTTTTTTTTTTTTTTTTCAACTGGTTTTGTGGGGTGACTAAGTTAATAACTTGACTTTTAATAACATCAAAATGGAGTATGGACAAAAATGCCTATTGTATTCACTTTTCTATTCTCCCCCCTCTTTCTCTTAAGAATAGATTCTCTCAAAGAAAAATGTGGAGAAATCACGATTTTATCTCTCTTCCAAGTGATTGAAGTGCGAGAATGAGACGAATAAGAGGAATCCACGAGAAGAGGAAACCTAAAAGAAATTGCAAAAGAACATAAATCTAGAAAAAAAAAAACACATATCTGGAAAGTTTTCCAAAATTTAGTCTTGATTGAAGAAAAAATAAATCTCGATCAAAAACTTGAAACAAAAAAGCACGGGACTAAGAGTATTTTTATTAAGAAATTTTTTTTTTTTCCTATTAAATTAAAACCCGATTTATTAAATTGGTTTTTTTTTTTTTTTTTTTTTTTGACGGAAATTAAATTTGTGTTAATCCTATAAAATCAGTACCAAAAGGTACTAGATTTTTTTTTGCTATTAAATTAGGAGGAACGTCGACACTCGAAAGAGTGGGGCATACAAGAATTTTTTTTGCTATTAAATTAGGAGGAATGTCGACAGAGTGGGGCATACAAGGACAGACCATGGATATGATATCCCCACTTCCCCATCCTCTTCAAAGACTGGGGCATGGTCCTCTGGCTAGTCTATTTAACTTTTGATAAGTTGGACTATTGGGCTTTTAAAGGCCATTAACAATTTATTTATTTATTTATTTATTTTTATTTTTTGAGATATTACAGTTGATTAGAGGTTTTGGGGAGAGATATATGACTCGAACTCATAACTTTAATGGTGTAAGGTAGTGTCCGTTAATCAATCTTAAATCTGAATATATTTGAAGTCTAGAAAGATCTAAATGGATAAAACTTAATAACATATTTGTTTTTATATACAAATATTTGAAAGTTAGTGAGAAGACTATTTTACCTTTTAACTATAAAATGTTGATTTTATATAGATATATGATTGTTTAGTATAATTAATTTGATCAAATATTCATTATTATTTTGAATTTAAATTAATTCAAGTAATATTTTAAAACTTGATAAATCTTTTTTTTTTTTTTAATTATAAATCACACAAATGATATTTAAATATCAAAATCAAAACAATATTTTTAAATAAAAAATTTAAATAAATAATTATTTTTATTGAAAATATAAAAAGAAACCGTGGAGATTATCCTTATAATGTGTTTGTTAGGGCTTCTAAACTACCCAAAAGAGCTTTTTTTTAATGTTAAAAACTCTTTTGATATTTTCTTTGGTTGTTTGACAAAACTCAAGAATAGGTTATATATATATATATAGATTTTCTATTATCAGTTCGTCCTGATAATAAATATATGAGGACGAAGGATGTGGATCACTAGATTTACATACTTTGACTCAAAATGTATGCACTTGTCAAAACTTCTCCATAATTTGTGGTCTACATTCTTCATCCTGATATATTTATTGTCAAGACAAACTGACAATAGAAAGACTGTATATATATATATATATATATATATACATGTATATATATATTAATAAGGTTATTTTATGTCTATCGAGAGAAACCCAAATTTGAACCTTTTCTAGGATGCTCTTTTGAGCTTTTTAAAAATAGATAAATTGTCTTGACCACCATTTATAAACTTTAGGTATTTCACCGTATACCCCTTTCATCACAAATACTTTTTAAATACCCTATTTTGTAATTAATAATAGCAAAAACTCTTTTAAAAATATATTGTCAAACAATCTACTAACTACGTTTTTTTAAAAAAAAATTACTATCAAGCAACATATAGCTTTTTGTTAAAAGCTCTACTTAATAAAAGTTCTACCGTTAAAAGATTTACCCAAGAAGCTCTACTGATAAAAAATCTACCCAATAAGCTCTACTTGAAATGTCATTCCAAACACGCCCTTAGTTCCACCTGCAGGATGCTAGTAGTGGACTTAGAGATGCACATTTTTCCCCGGGGTCCCAATTCCCCGCGTCCCCATCCCCATTTGGGGATTTTTTTTTTGGGAAAAAATGGGGAAATGGGGAGGGATGGGGATGAAAATCATCCCCAAATTGAAATGGGGATGGGGATGGGGATGGGGGGACCCATCCCTATCCCCATTTCCCCATTTTCCCCACAATTATATTGAAATGGGGATAGGGATGGGGGGGAGGTCCCCCATCCCCATTTCCCCCAAAGATTTATAAATATAATTATAATATATATTTTTAATTTTTTTTTTATTCTTTGAAAACTCTAACTCCCTAAGTATATATACACATTTACTCTTTAATTTGTTTTTTTTTTCTTATTATTGAAATGTTTGTTTTTTTAATTTAATTTATAATTTTTAGTCAAATGTGGAAATTGGGGAGCGGGGTAAACGGGAAAAACGGGGAAAAACAGGGAAAATGGGGAATTGGGGATGGGGATGGATATAGGTCCCCCAAAAATTCCCCATCCCCATTTTCCCCAAATGGGGAAATGGGGAGGGATGGGGGAAAGGTTTGAGAAGTGGGGATGGGGATGGGGGGACCTATATCCATCCCCATTCCCCAAACGTGCATCTCTAAGTGGACTCCTTTCATTACAATAATAAATAATTAGGGATGGCAAAAATCTCTGATCTACCCCAAACAGTAGGGATCCGATCCATTTGGCTCGAATCAAACGTTGTTGACCCAGTTTGTAATTGGGCTGGGTATGGGTCAAACCATTATGCCCCGACCCGCCCAATTGAACCGATGTTTATATAATTATTTTTTAAAATATTAAAAATATAAAAGTTAAAACAAAATTTTAATATTTTTATCTCTGTCTAATTGTATTTTATATTTGAATTTAAGTTTTATATAATTTAGATGTTATATTCTATTAAATTTAAGTTTATATATGAATTTTTAGTGTACAAGTCCGGTATGAAGCACCTTGCAATACTCTTTGCCCCAACTGGGTTTTAAGTATGAACCATGCTAACTATTAACCTTTTTATTTTCAAACAAACTCACAATTTTCTACTTTTTTTTTTCATGTTTTTTTGTACTCTTTTAAATTTCAGACCACTGAAAAAATTAAATAAAATGTCTGAATTGTACCTTTTAAATCTTTTAAGACTTCAAATATTAAAAACATCCTAACTGCAAAGGGTATATTACCGAGCCAAACTCATCTTGTCGATTTGTGGATATATTTTTTTTTCATTTGAACTACCCATTAAACAAAATTTAGATTAATTAGACTCTATGGTTGAAAGAAATGGACAGGACAACCATGTAATGATTAATATATATTATCTCCAAACATTGACATTCTTATTTTTTAAAAGGGCCCCTTGAATTATACGCGAGGTAGCAATGTGCCCTCTGAACTTATTTTTTTTAGCAGTAAACCTCTTGAACTTTCATTTATTGACAGAAACTGACAGAATAGTAACAGAACTTCGTTTCCATCCATTTTTTTTTTGTCACGTGCTCTTCACGTGGATTCGTACCAAAGGGCAAATATGGAATAACATCTTAGGGTTAATTGCACCAATGTCCCCTAAATTATACACGAGGTAGCAATGTGCCCCCTGAACTTTGTTTTTTGACAGTAAACCCCTTGAACTTTCATTTATTGATAGAAGCTAACAGAATAGTTCCATTTTTTGTCACGTGCTCTTCACGTGGGTTCGTACCAAGGGGCAAATTTGGAATAACCTAAAAAAAAAAACTGATGTAATATATTTCCCATTTTCCAAACCTTCTTCTTCTTCTTCTTCATATTTTGGCAATTGTATTTTATATATATATATATAATTAAATTTAAATCTGGATCTCCACCTAATAAAAAAAAAAAGTTGAAAAAAAAAAATCAACCCAGATCTAGTGGCCACCCAAATCGAAATCATCAACTCAAACCCTAACCACCACCGCCGGAATTGAATTTAATACAAAACCCACAACTTTTTTATACAATCAAACACCTACTTTAGCACACACCGAATCCAACATAAAAAAATCAACAAAAAAACCATTCATATAATTCCAAATAATAATAATAATAATTGAATTAAAAACAAATGGATCTTGATGAATCTTCCGTTTATCTGCTACTTCTATTTTGGATCCATCGGCCAATCGTCTCCATCCATCGGTGAATCGTTGAGTTTTAGGTCTTCATGGGTCGAATCGTCGAATTTTTGGGTTGTTGAAGAAACCGGTGGTAGATCCTTGGATTTTTTTTTTTTGATTTGGAGTTGGATCTCTCTCTCTCTCTCGATCTTGATCTCATCACATAGGTTTGGGAGGATTTCTAGCAGAGATTCATGGAAGAAGCGGCTGAGTTATGGAAGAATGAGATGGGTGGGATGAGATTTCGAACTGGGTTTTTGTCATTACGATTGATTGTATTATTGAAGGTCTTTTCATTTTGATTAAAACCCATGAGAGAGAGAGAGGTAGAAATGGAGAGAGGGATGATTCAGGTAAGAAAAGAGAGAAGAAGATGAAGTTTGTAGAGATGGAGATGGGTTTTCGCAAATGGAAAGGAGACGGGATTTCTGCATTTCAGAAATGGAGAATAAGATGGAATTTGGTTTGTTTGGATGATTGGATCTAGAAATTGTTTTTTGTTTTTTGTTTTTAATATAATAATCTTTATAAAAAAAATTCGGAATTTTATTCCAATTTTTCCTTTACACATGCAAGGCACGTGACGAGAAAATAGACGGAAAGTGCGTTCCATCTTCATTCCATCCACTATTACCAATTTCCAATAGTTCAAGGGGTTTACTGCCAAAAAAAAAAAGTTCAAGAGACATTGGTGCAATTAAGTGAATTAACCCATTTAAAAAAAAGTAATCATATATCAAGCTAAAGATAATGAAATAGAAGAAAGCATTTTGATAAAAATCCAAACACATGAACTTGGGATGAATGCACATTAAAAACAACACAGGTATATTAATTAGTTCATCAGTTGTACGTTAATATCTAGCTACCATTCAAAGTGCACTCTAATGTTACTTAAAGTTATGTCATAATTTGTGTAAAAAAACAAAACAATACCGTTGATCCTAGCAATCCGCCAATCCATACATTATACATGAACTCTTAAAACCCATATAAAATATTTAATTCGTAATACATATATTTGTTCTTGCCTTAATTAATTACCACATAAATACGTTGCATAGATCACACTCACTGTCACATATATGATGCATGATTCAACTACATAATGTTTGTACTTTGGATGACTAATTTTCAAATCGTCTGCTAAATTTTTTGAATCGGCGATGTTCCATGCAAACAATATGCATGATAATCTAACACTCATTTCAAATGATTGTATCTTCACCGAACAATTAACGAAAATTACGTGATCTCAATTTCACCTACCAAATCAACAAAATGCCACCCCAAATAATAATAATAATCGGTGTCTACGTATTTTGATAAGGTTTACGTTGAAAATAATCTGTATTTCACATTGCCTGCCCATAATCCATGCCTATACATTACCTGCAACTGCCGAAAACGTCGGTTATAAATGGCCAGAAAGTATTTAAGAGATTTAGAAGTCAAACACGATACAGTGAACCAAAGTCAAGTGTTGCATGCCTCAGAAGTTGTGAATATTACTAATGAGATTTGACCTTCAAAATTTTGCTTCAAAAAAAAAAAAGGAAAAGTCAAAGTTGATCAGACGGTATGGGTTAACTAACTTGTGATTAGTTGAAAATGAATAGAAAATTGAAATTGAAATTTCATTAATAAAGGTGCAGAGATTTTCGTGATCTCTCCCAGTCCAGCACTCCAGCTGAGCTAACCTTATATTCATATTCATATTAATAAAACGCGTACACGAATACCCAAGCCCAAAAAATGAAAACTGTTGAGGAAAGAGAGAGAGAAGCTTCACTTTACGAAGGCGGTCACCAATAATCCAACCTAACATGTGAAAGAAAACCATTACAAAAAACTGTACAAACCATGTTCATGTCACTTGTTTGAACAAAAATAAATTTAAATTAAAAAAAAAAAAGGAAAGATAAATCGTCAGTGCAATTAATGCTAGCGGTGTGGCTAACCAAATGCTCTAGTCAACGTTCTCCTCCAAAAACCGCTTTAATGACTACTATAAATACGTTCTTATAGTCTTCTTCTCTTCTCATCAAACATCACATAAACCTATCCTTCCTTTATTTGCCTCTCTATCTTATCTTTCTCTATTTGTTTTCTTCTCTCTCGTCTTGTCTATTTTCTCTATCTAACAAACATTATTGACATAGAAAGAAAAAGCAAAAAAGCTTATAGCTATTATAGCCTAGCAGCCATGGTGATTTTGAAGCTAGTAGAGTGGATCTTGTACCCACTACTAGCAAACTCATGTTACAGAGCTGCTAAGAAGATGAGAAGCTATGGCTTCTTCGTTTCAAAGAATCCATCTCTTAAATCTTCTTCTCCTTTGCAGCAGCAGCAACCTCCTATGTACCCTAGTGTTACCAAGTGTGACTTGGAAAATAGAGGGTTTGATTCATTGGTATGTGACATGAATGGTGTCCTTTTGAGATCTCATTCTTTTTTCCCTTATTTTATGCTTGTTGCCTTCGAAGGTGGCAGCATTTTCAGAGCCTTCTTGTTGCTTTTGTCGTGTCCTGTCTTGTGGGTTTTGGATTATGAGATGAAACTGAGAGTCATGATTTTTATATCCTTTTGTGGGCTTAAAAAGAAGAATATGGAGAGTGTGAGTAGGGCTGTTTTGCCTAAGTTTTACCTAGAGAATCTCAATGCTCAGGCCTATGATGTGTTGGCTTCAGCTGGGTCTAGGGTTGTGTTCACAAGTGTGCCTAGGGTTATGGTGGAGGGATTTCTTAAGGAATATTTGAGAGTTGAAGGTGTTGTAGGTACTGAGTTGCATGCTGTTGGTGACTATTTCACTGGTTTAATATCAGGGTCTGTTCTTCTTCAAAAGCATAGAGCACTTAATGACTACTTTGGAGACACAAAACCTGAAATTGGCCTCGGAACTTCAAGTCCCCATGACCACCTCTTCCTCTCCCTTTGCAAGGTACTATTCTTCAATTACTTTATCTTTTTTTGAAAAGATTATTTATTCAAGGCCAACAAGGCCGCAAAGCTTCTTCATTTACTTTATCATTGACCAGTTTTCCTAAAACTTCATTTTTTTAGTAAAATAATTACTCTTTTTTCTATTTTGGGTAATCGATATACCTAACAGGTGTATATATATTGCATGACTCATCAATACTGTTTAGGCCATTCTTTAAAAATTCGGGCTATAGTAATTGCACGAGTAAATACATATTCTACAAGAATTTTCCATTTTTGACAAAACTAACATTTCTTACAGTACGTACAGCTAGTGTGACATGAAAAATTCCCTTTGAAATTAATTCACTGCACCAAATTGATTACTATTACTTTTTCTAAAACGAGATTATTTATTATGCTGCCTAGCTAATGAGGTTATGTAATAATTTGTGAACACAGGAAGCTTATGTGGTGAACAAGGAAGATATCAACAAAAGCAGTTCAATAATGCCAAGAAACAAATACCCGAAACCCCTAGTATTCCACGATGGAAGGCTGGCTTTTTTGCCCACACCACTCGCAACTCTATGCATGTTCATGTGGCTTCCACTTGGAATACTCCTAGCAATTTTCAGACTCTTTGTAGGAATATTGCTTCCTTACAAAATATCCATTTTTTTGGCCACATGGAGCGGCGTTGTGATAAGACTCAAAGGTCAATGCCCACCTTCCTCCACTTTACACCCAAGAAAAGGAGTCCTATTTGTCTGCACACATCGAACCCTCTTGGACCCGGTTTTCTTAAGCACATCTTTAGCCAAGTCTTTGACTGCAGTGACTTACAGTCTAAGCAAGATGTCTGAAATCATTGCACCAATCAGGACCGTTAGATTAACGAGAGACAGAAACCGAGATGGTGAGACCATGCAGAGATTGCTTAGTGAGGGTGATTTGGTGGTGTGTCCTGAAGGTACTACTTGTAGAGAGCCTTATTTATTGAGATTCAGCTCGTTGTTTGCTGAGCTGGCAGATGAGATTGTTCCGGTCGCGATGAACACACGTGTGAGTATGTTTTATGGTACAACTGCTAGTGGGTTGAAGTGTTTGGACCCTATTTTTTTCCTGATGAACCCTAGTCCGAGTTATTACATACACATTCTGGAGAAGATGCCTAGAGAGCTGACGTGTGCTGGAGGAAAATCTAGTCATGAAGTAGCGAATTATATACAGAGACAACTGGGTGATGCTTTGGGATTTGAGTGCACCGCTTTTACAAGGAGAGACAAGTACCTGATGCTTGCAGGCAACGAAGGGATTGTCCCCGATAGCACTAAAAGAAAGAAACCCTAGTTTAGTTACCATTATCCAATTCTTTTTCTTTTTCTTTTTTATTATTCTTTTTTTTTTTTTTTATGTCTGTGATATTATCTTGCAGAAGCAGTGAGATTTATCTGTTATTATTAATATTAATTTTGTTGCAGAATGCCTATATATAATTAATTGATTTTATTTTATTTGCGGGTACGTATGTCTTATTATTAATATGAAATCAACCATTTTTATTCAACTGGCCTGATTATTTCAATCATTACCGTACAAACTTGAAACTTTATAACTTATTTATCAAGGTAAAGGGAAAAAATATATATATTAAGGAAATATTTCTAAAAACTCATGCATGTTACAGAATTCAATTCAACCGTAATACAACCGTAATACTTACCCTGTCAGACGACAAAAACTATTCTTGTCAGTTGTCACTCAGTAATGCCTTTAATAAAATATTATATGGATAACTAATGAAAGCAGTCTTAAAGATTTTCTCAAGCTACATTTGATTTTTTTTTTTTTTTTTTTTTAATTCCTTTATCTTATATAGAAATAAATATTTTAAGATCAAAATACTATTTGGTACTCATACTCCAACTCACTCCAACGTTAATGCATTTAAACAGTAAAAACTAAAGAGAAACCATCGGTGGAAATTAATTAAAGAGAGAAACAGAAACCTATTCAAAAAAACGAGAGAGAAAGCCATTGAAACACCAAAGAGAGAACCAGAGAACCCCACTTTATTTGAACAGAGAAGCAAGCTTTTAGTAGGCGAGTAAACAAAGAATCACTGCTTTTCGACTTCAAATCTTGAATTTTTCGCTTGGACTTTAAAGTACAATTATTATTATTTATTTATTTATTTAGATAAACCTAAGCGGAAAAGTAACCACTTAGGAGAAATTTATTATACTTTAAAGTACAATTAACATTTTAGTTAATTACACTTAAAACATTTCTTTTTTGGGCATGTAAATATTGATACTGCTGGCGTGTGAACGATTTTTAGTTACTCCTGACACGTGAACATTTTTTTTTTCACATCATGATGTAGAACACTTCCAAAGAACTTTTAAGGGGGGCAAGGGATATTGATCGATTTACGCCAATAATATATCATCGAAATCATTTCGATGAAGATAACAAAGTTGTTGAGAAAAATGGAGGGAAAAGGAAAGAGAGAGAAAAAAAAAATGAACCTACGGGAGTGTGAGGAGAAAGTTGTAGCCAGAGAAATTGTAGAAAGATCGAGAAACATAAATAAATGAGAAAAACTAGAGAAAAATAGTGGAGGGAAGAATAAAAGTTGTAGAGAGAAACACAAACGGACAAGCTATAGAGGAGAGAGGTGATCAGTAATTTAGAATTTTAGGAGGTTAAAATTACCATATAGGTAACTTGGTCACTCATTTTATTATGTAAGGTATTTTTGTCAACTCAATGACAAATGCTGATAATTAAGAAAAGAGAAAATTTCGTGAGTAACTAGTTTTGAAATTGTCATTAATATTTGAGGGCCAATGAAGCAAATTTCCCTATTATTGTTTCCTCCATAACTCCATTAGTATATTCAAATTTCAATCAATAAAAGATAATAAATTAATAATGTTTGGGTATTGACCAATCAATACCTAAAATACTGACCCCACCAATGGGAGTATAGCACGTGGCCTTTTTTCTTTTAATTTTTACATTTATCTCACAATTTAGGCCACGTGCTACACTCCCATTATGCTACACTCCCATTGGTGAGGTCAGTATTTTGGATACTGACGGGTAAGTACCCAAGCATTATTGTTTATCTTTTATGTATACAATTTTAGTCGGTCTTTCTATTATCAGTTCGAACTGACAATAAATATATCAGGACGAAGAATGTGAACCACAAATTATGGAGAAGTTTTGACAAGTGCATACACTTTGAGTCAAAGTATGTAAATTTAGTGGTTCACATTCTTCGTCCTGATATATTTATTGTCAGTTCGAACTGATAATAGAAAATCCGCAATTTTAGTTATCTATCTATATATATAAATGTTGAGTGCAAAAGTGGGTAATAATTCTTCAAGCAATCAAGCTTAATAAATATGGGATGCAATGGATTACCCGATTTCTTTCCACAACAATACATAGAGATGTGTGCGTGTAGACACACATGCATGGGATGGTTTCCACTCTGTACGTAGTCTTTACTTGCAATGAATGTTGCCATAAATGCTAGCATTTCAATGCTCGACCCACTGGTTCAACTGCCTGGCGGTATTGCGCGCCTCCTGTTTTCATTCTTGAATCATCAGTACTTATGTTACAGTGTTAAGTTAGTGCAAGATGATGCATGTCAACTTGTACGTATACCTACAACAGCTCATGATCGACAACATCTGCAATATTACTTGGAATGACAACTCAGTTACTCAGCAGAAGAAATATTCTGTTAGGAATTGAATTCGTTAATTTGACATAAATTAGAATTATAAGTTACAAATATTGTACGTATTATGCATGTATATCATTAGAGCATCTCCAATGCTATTATGTATTTGGAGAAAATAGAGTGCCAAATAGGATAGATATTTAAAAAGTTAGAAAAACTCTCTCCAATGCTATTATCTAAGTTGAATATAGAGATGATGTAGCCAAAAAAAAGTTAGAGAATATGGAGTTGAGTTTCTAATTCTAGAAACTCTCATAGAAATGCTGACTAGGATTTCTAACTCTTTCCACCAATAAGATTAAAGCTTTCAACTCTTTCCACCAATAAGATTAAACCTCATTTAATTGTAAAATAAAATATGAGAGAGAGTGTAATAATTGTTTTATTATGATTGGACATAAAATGGATGCATATTTGACTTTAGATAATTACATTGGAGATGTGAATATGCATTTCTCTAAAAAAAAAATTCAAAAGTGGGCCCATAATAAATAGAAATGTTGATGTGGCACTATTTAGAAACTCAAAAATGCATATTTGCATTGGAGATACTCTTAGTAGTGTGATTAGTCTAACAATACTGAATATAAATACTGTAAACATTATACTCAGTTGAGAAGTCAATTCGATACAGATCAAAAGCTCAATTTTTTTAGGTTTTCATTTTTCTTCTTCTCTCTAGATTGCTCTGGGATATTCCTCCGTTTTCCGTCAAGTTTTCATGGTAATAAAGCCCTCGACTAAGGTCACCATGGGCCGAGCATTGTCAAACGGCAACTCAAAAAAAAAAAAAATAATAATAAGTGGCCAATTAAAGCTAACCCATGTTTACATGAGAGGGGGAGTGTTAGAGAATCAACATGTGAACTCTAAAAAAGATAGGAATAAATCCCACATCGGAAAGATAAAACCAAAGAGAAGAGTATTATATATGAATGGATGTCAAAATCCATAGTGTTTGAGAGAGTTGGTTGTGGTGATATTGTTATTATTTTCTTCTCTATGTTGTGCTTTGTAATTTTTTTAGAAGTACTGTTTGTTCATATCATCAGTGATAATACTATTAGGCCTCGTTTGGCAGCTAGGATAGGATGGGAAAGGGACTATTTTTAGTCCCTTTCCCACGTTTGGCTCGGCAGTGGGATGGGATAAATTAGTCCCGTTTGACTTTTTTATCCCATTGACGTGGGATAAATTAGTCCCGTCCAAAATGGTGGGATTCAAATGAATCCCATCTCTTCTTCTCATCTAACATCATCTTCTTCAGCAACCAAACCAGAAAATGATTTTTTTTTTTCACAATCACAAAATCAAAACTTCAAGTTGATGATTACATATAATAAAATTAGCAAAAATAAGTGCACATCAACTTAGATCTACATAGATCAAGTAGATCTACACTATTTTCGGTTTAAGAAAGAAAAAAATTGAAAAATTAAAAATAAAAGAAGAAGATCTGGCCACTAATTTCGGTTTAGAAAGAAAAAAAATTGAAAAATTAAAATGGAAGAAGAAGAAGAAAAATAAAAGAAGATGATCTGCAAACTAATTTCGGTTTAGAAAGAAAAAAAATTGAAAAATTAAAATGGAAGAAGAAGAAGAAAAATAAAAGAAGATGATCTGCAAACTAATTTCGGTTTAAGAAAGAAAAAAAAATTAAAAATTAAAAATAGAAGAAGAAGAAGAAGAATCTGGATTAAGAAAGAAAAAAATTGAAAAAAAAAATAAAAATAGAAGAAGAATCTGGATGAAAGATGGATGGATGAGTTTTGATTCAACAAATGTTTTTGTGTGTGTGTGTGAATGAATCTGAGATTATTTTTGGTGAGAGAAAGAGATGAGAGAAAAGATATCGTTTTGATGTTTTCTAAATTCTACGTGACTGGTGAGAAAGAGATATAGGAGAGAGAATGGGAAAGATTTTCTAGATTGAGTTTTTTTTTTTTAAATAACTTTTTATTTTTATAATTTATTATTACATTATTTTTCTCCAATCCCATGACATACCAAACACAGTATAGCATTATTTTTAGTCCAATCTCATGTTGCACCAAACATGGGAAACATTATAATGTATCCAATCCAATCAAATCCAATCCAATCCAATCCCAAGAAAATAATCCTATCATATCCCCTGCACCAAACGGGCCCTTAGAGTTATTATGTGGAATTTGATCCGTGGACTTAGGTTTACACCGATCCACGTAAAATCTTGATGTTGTTTATTTTCCTACGTTATATTTGTTTACTTGATTGGTTGTGGTTTCGTGAAATTGTTAAGTTTGTTTGGTGTTTTATATAATCCACACAAATAAGCAGGAGCACGTGGTGTTAAGTTTGTTGGGAGAACATAGTTTTTGCAACATGTGACATACCATTATTATTATTTGATTTTGACACCGAACATGGGGCCATAGGGGTATGCCCATATATTTATTCTCACAATTGTAAGCGTGTAAAATATGTATGATGAGACTCAAATCACCATCATAAATATAGAAGTAGAGGTGAACAGTTGCACACTACCTTTTATTTTTTTATTTTTTTGACAGCTAATTAACATTATTGTGGGTCAGGAATCTGTTCGGACCCGGTGAGATTAGACTCTACAAATATGGCCTGGAATGCAACTCTCACTCTATGGGAGAAATCATGTCACATGGTCAAATGTGGTATTATATATACAATATTAGGGTTTGAACTCAGTGACCGAGCTTCATTTTGAAGTCTTCAACCATCAAGACAATGGATGCATACTAGCTAGAGAATATGTGAAATACCATTAATTAAAGGTTTTTTTTTTTTTGACAATACAGAAACACAAAGAACAGGAAAGAACAACTGCAAGCAAGCAGTTGGACCCTATACAGGTGAGTCCAACTGAACAGCTTCTCTAACACGTAGGAAAGTCCTTGTTGGAAAAACCAGTCTACACAAGACTATTACACAATCTATTTCCCTGTTATCTGCAAGATCCACTTGCACAACAAAACAGATCAAAATACCTAATAAATCTGTACCAAACGAAATAGTCCAATAATCTGAGAGTTATCAGATTAATCTCTATAACCTATTCTCAGATTTATATATAGCAGCAGAATATATATATGCAATCTTGACAATACCAAGAATTCAACCTATATATATTCTAATACCAAATCCTTACAAGAACCAACCTACATATGCCAAAGTAATCTCTGATCCTACACAGATTTGTATCAATACAAATCGACACTGATACCATATTAGCAACAAGAATAATCTAAATATGCTAAACACAATAGTATTAACACCTTAGACCTATTACATGTAATCTGAGAATTAATCACCACTAGATTAACAATAGAAACAACCTTATAAGATACTACAATATCAGATTAAGGAATATCAGATTTCTGATCAGATATTAGGCATGCTTAAGAGAGAAGAAAATCCTAACAAGAATAATAGACAAATATAAAACAGAGGAGAGAAGAAAAGAATAACACCAGGTTTATCGTGATTCAGCCAAATCGGCCTACATCCACGTTGAGCTAGGCAAAGAGGCTCACTCCACTATATATTGTCAGTTACAAACCAAGAACAGCCCTAGAACAAGCCCAGGTTACACCACACAACCTAATTAGTTCACACATGAACAATCAACTTCACAATCCCTCACTTTCAGTGAGAATACACCGAATACAACTCAACCTCTCAACTTAAATCACAAGAATACACACAGGTATTACAACCAGATACTCAGATCTGAAAAGGACTACACAACGCACTCAAGAAACCCTCAAGATTGTGAAGAACACAAGATAGAATATCGCGAGAGTGAGAGAGAGAATTATGAACCCTAATCTCAACAAATGAAAAAACCGATAGCCTCTCTATCTATCTCTTTCCTTTTATACTTCTTATCTTCCATGTGTATGTTTAATCCTCTCAAGCCAGTAATATTGTGCCGACACATATTTCCTTGTGACTCAGCTCCATTTTGAAATCTGATCTCTCCAGCTATCATTCAAATAAAAAAAGCAACATTTTATTTACCAAAGCTTCTGAGGTTGACCAGGTTGACTGCAGCTTCAGATTAGGACAGCTGATGGGTTATTTCCTGGGCTTCATTTCTGGGCTTCTCCTAGGCTTCTAATATGGGCATCAAGGTGAATTAAGATGGACTAATGTTTTTTCAACAATCCTGCATCCAAAAAAGATCATCAACAATCTTCAAGGCATTCTTCGCAAGGCCATGAGTGACAGTGTTGGCCGCTCTAGGAACATGATTCACCGATAAAACATTAAGACTGGAGATAATTAAAGGTTCAATCTTAAATTAATTTTTATTTATAATCTTGATCATGAATCATGACCGCGAACTTTAAGCACTATGTTATTTAAAATTTATTCCAAAAGCAATAATTTACTTTAGGGGGTGGGATCCACTTGAAAAGTAGTGATCAGTGAACGGCTTGAACGAAACGGTTGTGACCGACCAACAATGAACATAGATTAGGGTAATATGATTATATTCACGATGGTGGAGCAAATTCCATTTGTGGTGTGTTGATTAATGAGATCGGTTGGCGGAATCGAAATGGTTTTTGACTCAAGAATTTATAATTCCTTTGCGGATAGCTTGGCAAAGATGGGCTCTAACGCGACTGGGGATTTGTGGATTGGGGTGATCACTGAGGGGTGCTTGCTTTCTGTCCAGGCTTTCCTCTGTTTTGGGTTTTGGCGTTATGTTTTGCTTGTGTTTCTATTGTTTTTTTTTTTTTTTTTTTTTTTGTCTTTTTTTTGTCGTTTGTTGCTTTGTTGCTTTGGTGGCTACCTGTTTAGCCTTTCCTCTGTTTTCCTTCCTCCTCATCTCGTTGTTTTGGAGGTGGCTTTGTTTGCCTGTTCTGGGTGGTTTCCTTTTTAATATATTTGCCTTTTCAAAAAAAAAATAATAATCTATAGTGAAATATATTCAAATTGGTAGTGCATATCTAAGGATGGCAAAATAACTCTCGAAGTATTGGGACCCACACTTATGTGGTGTGAATTGAATTTTAATGTGGTGGAAACCAGAAAGGATGCAGGAAAGGCATAGATAGTAAAATCCATAATAAGTATATGGCGGGAATGGATTTTATACACTCAAAACCTTAAACTTGATTTTTTTGAACCGTTAAAAAACATCATGAGAGAAGTTAGAGAGAAGATCTCTGAAGGAGCTAGCAACGTCAGGAAGGAAGATTTCAGAAATGGCTTGTTTTCAGTATTTGTTGACAACATTAATCCTCAGGTGGATCAGATGGGGATATGGGGTATGTTCAAACCATTTGGCAAGATAAAGGATGTCTATCTTTCTTTGAAATCCTTCAAAAGGAAGAGTAACTTCGTGTTCATCCGGTTCGGATCATTGGAGGAAGCAACCAAGGTTGCTAGAATGATCAATGGAATGCATGTCTATGGATGGCTGATCCAGGCTAAGGTTGCGTATGTTGGGTGGTATAATAGAAGACAACATGAGCTTAGAAGGAGACAACATAGGGAGCAGGAGAGGGAGTTCAAGGAGAAATTTATCAGGGAGGAGGTTCAACTAGAGCAGTCTAACAGAGATAGGTCCTTTAAGGAGGCGTTAGTAGGGAACCGGGGAGATCATGGTGAGCAAAAAGCAAGTACTAATGTGAAAGATATGACCATGACATGGAGTCCGAAAAGGGGAGATAGCGAATGGTTAGACAGATGTGCTGTGGGTGTGTTGAAGTCATTTGCTAGAGTAACGTCGGTGAATAACAGACTTAGAGATAAGGGGCTCTCATACTCAGCTAATTACTTGGGAGAGAAGAATGTCCTGTGGTGTTTTGAGTTAGAAAAGGAGAAGGTAGGTTTCATCAAAAACCGTACACTTTGGGAAGATTGCTTCACGTCTATGCACTACTGGGCAGATTATTTCCACCCTCAATACAGGTTGTCGTGGATTATTTGCAAGGGGACTCCTCTAAGTATGTGGAATAATGAATTCTTTACCAAACTGGGATGGATGTTTGGTGAACCATTACTAGTGGAGGAAGAAACTACTCAGCGAAAACGTCTTGACAGAGGAAGAGTGCTGGTTCTTATTCGACATGAGAGTAAGATCGCAGTCCAAGTTCAAGTTTGTGTGGGAAAAAAGACATTCCCGATCCAAGTCAATGAAGAAGAAACTCCTCTGGACTTTCCGTATTTAGAAAACTTTCTAGGCTTGCAGAAAGGAGCAAATCCAGTCTCTCTGAATTGGATGCCAGATATGGAAGGACTTAGGGAGGAAGAAGAAGGGAGGGTAGGTGAGGTATTCTTTTTCAAATCGCAGCATAGGGAAAAGGAAAAAGGGGTGTCGTTGGGCAGAGGTACGGTTGAAAAAGGGGAGGATAGGTTGGGGTCTAGGGAGAAAAGAAGGGTTGGTGGCGTGACAGAGACAAGGCATGTCACTCATTGCCATTCTAGACTGAAAGACTACCAATTGGTTGACATCAGGAATCAAAGCTAAAAGTTTAAAGGAAAAGAAAGGATGGTCCGTATTTCAAAACCAAGGCCTAAACCTGCAGCTAATGGAAAGCTGGTTTTGGAAAAAAAGGTTACCTCATCGAAAAGTTTTCTCTGACAGTGGGGAAGCCAGCTCATCCTCGACGGAAGATGTTGATGACTTCAACATGTGGAGAGGCAAGTGTTCCAACAAGAAAGGAAACAAGGTTAAGTGGGCTTTGGAAAAGAGGGCTTCGGGTGGTGGACCGGATGGAGGAAGAGAAGGCTTCCAGTCCAATGGGCTTGAGGTAGTGGTACCTTCCAACTACTCCTCTCTGGAAAGTCCTGTGTTGGCCCACTTAGAAGAATTAGAGCTAGCCTTCATTAAAGCTAATAAAGAGAAGATTTTAGTAGATTTGATGAAGACCAGTACTAGAGAAGACCATCCTTCAGTTGGGCCAGAGGTGGAGGATCCTTCAAGATGCTCCTCTTTAGATGGCCCATCATTGGCTCACCTAAATGAAGTAGAGGCAGCGTTTGTGAAATCAATCAAGGAGAAATTGGTGGTTGATGGACAAGGGATGCAAAAGCCCAAGTTTCATAAGGATATTCCCTCAGATGGGCCAGCTGTTGAGAAACCATCCAGATGTTCTTCCCTAGAAGAGCCATTTGTGGTTCACTTAAAGGAGGTAGAAACAGGTTATAGCAAAGCAAATTCTGTGAGGCCAGAAGGTCAAAGCAAGCAGAGAGTGAAGGGTCAAGAGTTAGGCGTTGAGATAGGAGAAATTGAGAGTTTATCTCAGATATGTGTGATTCCAGAAGTGATAGAGGAGGGCAAAGTTGGCTCAGAATCGAGCTCTCCATTACAATTAAAAAAAAGGAGAGGAAAAAGGTGCAACTATTCTTCAAAAAAGCATGGTATGATGACTAAGACCTCCAAGAAAGCTGGCCGAATTTCCACAGACGGAGATAAAGAAGAAGACCGACAGATGGTTACAAGTCAGCCAAGGAACTTGGAAGAGGAAATCAATAAGGTGATAGAGACTGGTGTCGCTTTGGGGGTAGATTTTAATGGCAATGCCAATGAACTTGCTGCTATTGTGGCTGACAGGGAGAGTGAAAGTATACAAACGTAGTTAAATTGCTTAAGGCAAACCTAGAGAAGGGGGGGGGGGGGGGGGTGAATAGGTTTTTACGCCTTTTTCAATCCCTTGAACAAACTTTCGTTTGTCCCTCAAGGTTGCCTTACATATAACAAATATACTAAGAAGAGACAACATACATAGACAATATGAATAGGTAATCATATAAGCATGGTCTACATACATCATAAAGTTGTATGAGGTAAACAAACAAATAAGTACAATAACAAAGAATACTTGTATTTCACTATATGTTCAATGAGTTACAAGAGTGATCAAATATCACTATACACAAATACAATATACAAAAGAATCATAGAAATAAAATTGATCAATAAAATGAATTCACTAATCACACTATACAAAGTCTTGCTTCACAATACATCATACGTGAATATTATGAATCAAGATAATAAAATATACAATTAAGATATAAGAGAAAGAGATAGGAAGAATTAACACAAGAGATTTTTTAACATGGTAAAACCTCCAAGGAGGAAATATCCACGGGTTGAACTACAACCATTGGGTACTATATTATTGGAAAGTAAACATAGAATATTCACAAAGTGACCAATCTTTAGCTCACCCAACCTAGTGAAGTCTAAGCCTACCCAACCCTATTGGAAAGTGTGAAATCCCTCACTGATGCGAAACCACCATATATTGGACACCACACAAAACCAACATCGATGGTAGATTAGAAATTCCTCAAGAGTGCATACACCTCCCGTGTACCCCGCTTTATCGGAGTCTATGTCTAACCATACGCCTAGGCCTACCAATACAATAGCCAACTCCCTATCCGAGACACTCATGCCTCTAGGAAGCCTCTCATGCATGACTATCCGAGTCCTCCCGACTCTAGCCATGACTCCTTGCTTACCTATCCGAGTCATCCCGACTCTAGGCAAGTCTTCTTGCTTGGCTATCCGAGTCACCCCGACTCTAACCAAGACTTCATGCCTTTTACAAGGACTTCCTAGTGTGATCATGTTAATGCAAATGATGCAAACAATCAAAACAACATAGAATATGTGATCAATACATTCTATGGCACAAATAGACCTAAACATGTGATATCACAAGTAATCAAGTCTAAATGCAAAATATAAGAATAAAACCTAAAGCATGTGAAACATCAAAACACATAAGCTCAAAGTCTCATTCACACATACAACACTTGAATCAAAATATATTCATGAAGAACAAATTCAAGATGCTATCAATAAACAATAAAATGCTAGATATATGAGATTTAGATCAATCAATATTCTAGCCAAAAATATAGAGCAAGGATTCAAGATTTACATCAATCAAATCCTAGATTGCTCTAAAACACAAACAAGATTCAATAATCCTAGATTTCATTAATCAAAGGATCAAATCAAATCTCAAGGTTATTTATCACAAAATTAATTCAATCAAGTTCCAAACAACCTAAGATACCATTCTAATCACAATACAACTCACAAACATATGTAAAACCTAGAATCATAGAAACTAGTCAACATTAGTCTATAAATTGACTTTTAATTAGAATGATAATCAAGCTATCTTTCTCAATAGCTTTTACCAAACATAAACATAGATATAGAAGAAGAAACCCCAAGCAAATTGAAGGTTAAAAGAAAGAAATCCCAAAGATTAGTCCAATACCTTAGACTTGACAGCTGCTTTGGTTTTCAGTGTCCAACCACCAGAAAACTGGATCAATCAGCTACCAATCCACTCAGAAATGATAGAGGACTCAATTACGAACGTTCTCCAATTCGAATCACTCAAATCCGACTCTGGATGAGGGAGATATGATGTTTGGAAGATGAGAAAAACTCTAGAGAGAAAACTGACGGGATTTCATGTAATTTTCTTCTTAAAAATTCAAATGGAGAGAGAGAGGGAAGATATAAGGAGGAGAGAGAAGGAGATTGAAGACCAATCACATGAGGCCACGTCACCCCCTGGCCGTGGGGGGCGCGTGGGCCTCACGGGGGCAGAGAGCCGCCTTGGCCGTGGGGCCCACAGCCTCCCTCACGGCCAGCAGCCCCTCTCGCACGCTCCCTCGGTTCTTTAACTCGTATCTTGGGCATCTGAACTCCGATTTTGAATCCATTTTCATATTACGAACCGTGACTCTCTTACGCACGACGACGACGACTATACAACTTTGAAAAATGGTTGAGAAATCATCTCGAAAAACGACGATGAAGTCAACTCAACAAATGAGAATGAAAAGTAGCGTAGCTACATCGTTTGGACTCGAAACTACATGAATGAGTAACCGAAACGACCGGAACTCAATAAGACATCAAATAAGAATATGTTCAAGTCCACGTACAAAAATACGAAAACAAACAAGCACAAATACACACACATATGCTAATTTCCAGACATAGTCCTAGAAAATGCAATAAACAAAATATTACCAATATGGTATGAATGCATGAGCATATTTTGTCAAGTGTGTGAAAGTGAAACATAAGTGATGTTTAATCATGAAGGAACACACAAGAATGCTATGTGTGTGTGTGTGTGTGTGTGTGTGTGTGTGCCTAGCCTTGTACGAGATACGAGGTCCTTTAATACCTTTGTTGAACAATGATGCACGAATCTCTTAAAAGCCGGCTTCTTGAATGAATTGTGGTTGAGACATCCTTCGTCTTCTTAATTCTTCAATACGAACCACTAAACATTACAAGAGAAACACATTTTGATATGGAATTTATGCCAACACAAACTATAAACCTTACAGAGAGGGAAGGCAGAGAAAGGCTCAGAGAGCATGAGCAACAATAGTTTGGTATGGGTTTACATCTACCGGCTTCTTTGGTTTTGATGTTAGCAATTTCCTGGAATATTAGAGGTTTAGGTAAGGTTGAGAAACGTAGGGCTGTGAGGAAATTAGTCTTGGATTATAAACCGGTTTTGTTGTTTCTTCAAGAGACAAAGCTAGATTCTTTCGACAGTGGTACGATTAGAGCTTTAGGGGGCAGCTGGCTTTCTAGGGGCATGGGAGTAGAAGCGATTGGTACAGCTGGGGGGTTTATTACTCTTTGGAATGAAGACCTCTTCTCAGTCAAGGCTTGCATTAAATCTAACAGGTGTATTGCGTTAGCAGGGGAGATGGTTAAGTTGAAGACTGAGATGGTTTTCTACAATGTTTATGCAGCAAATGTCGAGAGTGAGCGAAAGGAGCTGTGGCAATTTATTCTTCAAGCTCAGGTGCACTTCCGTTTCCATGGTGTATTGCTAGGGATTTCAACACGATTCTCTCCTCTGTGGAAAGAAAAGGGGGCGGGTGTGATATGAATAGTGTCAGAAATTTTACTTCGTTCATTCATCAGGCTAAGGTGATTGATATTCCCCTGAATGGAATCTCATTCACTTGGACTAATAGCAGGGCAGAGGCTTCTTGGGCTCGTCTTGATAGATTTTTGGTATCGCCTTTGATTCTTTCGTGGTTCCCAAATTTGATTCAAAAAGGGTTACCGAGGAGTGTTTCCGATCATAAAGCCATTATGATAGGTGAACCAAAAGTGAATTGGGGTCCTACACCTTTTCGGTTCTACAACAGTTGGTTGGAAGAAGGCGAGCTCTTGAAAAAGGCTAAGGAGGGTTGGAAGAGCTGTGATATAAAGGGGTTAGCTGGGTGGATTTTATTCTCTAAGATGAAGGCCTCGAAGGCTAAAATGAAAATGTGGTTGAATTCCAACAGGTTGGAGCCGAATGGGATAAAAGAGGGAGAGGTTCATCTCCAAGAGGTGGACTTTCAGGCTGAAAGGGAGGGCTGGTCTGAACCCTAAGAAAAGAGAGAACGAAGATTCTTGTGGATTTGTGGAAAGCCATCAGAATAGAGGAGCAAGGGTGGAGGCAAAAGTCAAGGGTGAAATGGCTTTTGGAAGGTTACAATAACTCTAAGTTCTTCTATAGTATGGCTAATGGTAGAAGAAGAACCAATTTTATTGGAGACATTGTCATTAATGGTGTGAGAGTTTCGGAGCCAAGGCTTGTAAAAGATGGTATTCTTAATTTTTTTAAGAATCATTTTAAGTCTGTGCAGTGGCAGCGCCCTAAGCTATAGGATTTGGATGTTAAGACATTACCAGTGGATGTTAGTATTTCTCTTGAGAGACCTTTTTGCTTAGAAGAAGTGTGGAAGGCGGTGTGCAACTGTGATGGTAACAAGGCTCCGGGTCCAAATGGCCTGAATCTAAACTTTATTAAAGCTAACTGGGATTACATTCAGGATGATATCTTGAGGTTCATGCATTGTTTTCACGATGATGGCATTATTATAAAAGAACTGAACAGTACTTTCATCGCTCTCATTCTTAAATGTGGGAAGCCGGAAACTTTTTCAGACTTTAGACCAATTACCTTAGTGGGTTCAATGTACAAAATTCTTGCTAAAGTGCTAGCTAATCGCCTAAAGGGTGTTATGGATCGGATCATAGGTGATTCTCAGATGGCTTTCGTCAAGAATCGCCAAATCCTTGATAGCTATGTCATTGCGGAAGAAATTATTCACAAGTGGAGGATGGAAGACGAAGGGGGTCTCGTAGTTAAGCTTGACTTCGAAAAAGTGTATGATAGTGTGGATCATGCTTTTTTGGATTCTATGATGGAAAAGATGGGTTTCGGTGAAAGGTGGAGAATGTGGATGAGAAGTTGTATCTCATCTCCCAGGCTGTCAATTTTAGTGAATGGAAGTCCGACAGCGCAGTTTGGCATGGAGAAAGGTCTTAGACAAGGAGACCCCCTCTCACCCTTTCTTTTCATCATAGTCACGGAAGGTCTTAGTAGCCTTTTTAGGAAGGCAGCTGGTTTGGGAATGCTGAAAGGGGTTGTTTTTGGCAGCAATCAAGTTCATATCTTACACCTTCAATTCGTCGATGACACAATGCTCTTCCTGCAACCGAATGTGGAGTATCTTCGCAATGCGAAAAGAATTTTGAGATGTTTTGAGTTAGTGGCGGGTTTGAGAATTAACTTCCACAAATCGTGCGTGGTGAGAGTGAGGAGAAAGGGGATTTTGGAGGAAGGGTGAGCGGAGGCTTTTTGCTGCGAGCAAGCTGAGTTCCCAATTACTTATCTTGGGCTTCCTTTGGGTGGCAGGCCTAATCGGAAATCCTTTTGGTTCTCTCTCTTGTCACGTATGGAAAGCAAGCTTGCTTCTTGGAAACAGAAATTCTTGAATAAAGGTGGTAAGCTTGTCCTCATAAAAGCGGCTCTTAGTAGTATTCCTACATATTCCCACATATTTTATGTCAGTTCTCCGTCTCCCAGTGGGTGTGGCAATGGCCATGGAAAAATTACAGTGGAACTTCTTCTAGGGGGATGGCGTAGAGAAGAAAAAAATTCATGCTGTGGACTGGGAGACAATGTGTAGGAGTAAGAAATATGGAGGGTTAGGAATTGGCAGGATGGCAAACAAAAACTTCAGCTTATTAGCCAAATGGATTTGGAGGTTTGGCATTGAGGATTCTTCGTTGTGGAGGAAAGTTATTTGTGTTAAATATAGGGTGTTGCCGGATTATTTATCTTGGAATTGAGAGGTTAAGAAGCAAGCCTCCTATTTTGTTAAAGCTGTCCGTAGCCTTTTTGAGCTTGGCTCCTCCACGGAAAAGGCTCTTAGGAAGGGTATGAAGGTGGTGGTAGGAAATGGAAAGAAGATAGATTTCTGGACTGAGTCAGGTGGGCTGGAAACTCTTTTAAAGTTGGCTTGTCCTAGGATTTTCGCTTTGGCAGTAAACAAGAAGGGTCATGTTTCTGATTTTGGAAATTGGCATGGGGCAAATTGGGTGTGGGAGGTTCGTCTACGTAGGCCTTTGTTCGATTGGGAGAAGGATCAATGGCTGGTCTTCTCAAGTTTCTTGGATAGTTTTAAAGTGTGTAAGGAGGTCCCGGACATCCTTGCTTGGTCCTTTATGCCTAATGGTAGATTCACCATTGATTCTTTCCGTGGGGTTTTGGAGGAGCTGTCCATGGACTCTAATACAAATCACAAGTTCATTTGGCAAGGCTTCTGCCCTCTCAAGATTGAGATGTTTGTGTGGCAGCTCTTAAGAGGGAGAGTGATGGTCCGACAAGTGATGCAAAGGTTTGGTTTCAATCCTGGATCCTCTTTAGAATGTCCTCTGTGTGTTTCAGCTGTGGAAAGCACAAACCATCTTTTTTTACACTGTTCTTGGACATCGAATCTTTGGCAACACTGTATGGACTGGTGGGGGGTGAGTTGTTGTGTGAATAATTCCTTGATGGGGTGGGCGGAAGGCTGGTCTGGCCTTTGTCCGATGGCCAAATTCAATCGTGCCTGGACTACGCTCTTCTTCGCTGTGGTTTGGTCGGTGTGGGAGGCGAGAAATAAGGTGGTTTTCAAAGGGAGTCAGAATATTCTGGTACAGGTTGCTGATATGGTGAAAATGAGAGTTGTTTGGTGGTTTAAGTACCACAAGAAGGGTTCCAAAGATTCGATCACTACTCTGCTTTTAGATGTGAAGGAACGATGCATTGAGACTCACATCTCTAAACCAAGAAGTCTGTTGTCTGGTGCCCTCCCCTTTTTGGTACCTACAAGTTCAATGTCGATGGGTCGGCAAGGGGAAAGCCAGGCCATACTGGAATAGGAGGGGTTTTAAGAGACTGGTCTGGAAAGGTGCGAGGGATGTTCTCTCTGTATATGGGGATTTTGGACTCTAACACGGCGGAGATTTTGGCAATTCTCAAAGCTTGCGAACTGTGTGCAAATTCGATGGAGTTGATTGACAAAGAGATTACTATAATCAGTGATTCGAAGGTTGCTGTTTCTTAGGTCAATAGTGATGATATTGGAAGTTTCAACCACGTAAACTACATTTATGACATTAGGGGCTTCCTAAACATTCTTCGAAACACTTCTGTGTAGTTCAATCAACAGTCGTCTAACACTTATACTGACTCTTTGGCTAAGATGGGTTCTAGTATGGAAGGGGATAAATTAGTTTGGGAGGAGTTTTTGTTTAGTTTTTGTTTTCTGCTGTTTTCTTTGCTGCTGCTGGTACTGTTGAGGGCTTTCTTTTGTTTTTGTGGGGTGGGGTGTGGCTGTTCTAGGGTTTACTTTGTGCTACTGTTTTGCGTGTTTGTTTGCTGCTTCTTTGTGTGCAGCTGCCCTGTCAAAAGCCAAAGACAGGGGCCTTTGTTTGGCTGTCCCCTGTCGCAGGTTTTTGATGTTTGGTGGCTTGGGCGTCCCCTGCCCTGTCTTGTAGCTGCATTTGGCCTCTTGGCCTTCAATTATAATTACCTTTAAAAAAAAATAAAATAAAAATAAAAATAAAAATAAAAACCTTAAACTTGATTTGTGGTGTGAATTGTATTTAACTTACATAGTTTTAATTTTTAAATAAATATTTTTTTTTATTTGCATTTTATGTGTGTGTGAGAGCTAAATCGAATGAAGAGGTTGTGTGTGTGACTAAATCGATGGAATTGATTTGTTGTTTTTATTTGTGGAATTTGATTGAAGAAAAAGTTTTGTAGTGATTGAAAATTTGTTTTGTATAAATGTTGAGATAGGGAAAATATTAAATTTATGGTGTTTGAGAAGTGAGAAAATAAAAAATTAAATAAAAATCAATATATTACTTTTAATGATTTTTTAATTAGTTTTAATTCATTAATTTATTTAATATTATATTTGATATTTTTTAAATACAAGTGCAAGGGTAAATTTGACTTTACCCTTTTCTCATTATTGACTAACGATAGTTAATCGTTTGTCAACGAGTTAAGGGGTAGTGAATGTTATTATGGTTTTTTCATCGGTTTATGTGTATTTATTTATATTATTATATAATCAAGTAAATTTGTATAATTTGCCATTTTTAAAAATTAAGGAATTGTATTGAGGGTGGGGAATGGGGATGAGATGGGTAAAGCATTCCTTGTTCTACCCCGCCCCTACAATCCCAAGACATTTGTGATGCGTTTATTAATCTATAATTAAAATAAAAAGTATTTGAGTTCTATTGAAAAGATAATTAGAAAAGAAAATTTAATTCATTAGGTAGAATTTGTGAATTAAGTTTCATTTTTAATGGTATTTTTCATTTGTGTGTGAGGTTCTCGTAACTTGTTTTCCAACAATAGATTTTAATTTAATTATTTTTTTGAAGTATCACTATTATATAAATTTAGGGGTTTTTTAAGGGAGGGGGAAAAACTAGAACCCGCAACCTCATGGTGTAGGTGTGAGGGGTTTACCACCGGACCAATTTCATCTCATCTCAACAATAGATTTTAATAAACACACAATAACCTTTATATATAAATGTATATATATATATATATATATATATTAATTTTCCAATGAGGACTTTTTACGATACCACTTTAAGCACCTTTGATGAAATTGCATGAAATATATTGAATCTTGATTTGATTTTTTATATGGATGGTGAAAATATTGAAATACATTTATGGAAAAAAAAATTATAAAAAAAATCGGGTACAAGAACTAATTTTTTCCGATTTTTTTGAAGATAAAATATTTAAAAATAGGGAAATATAAGAAAAAATAGTTCTCAAATCCAAAAAAAAATTCCAATTTTTTATCAAATGTGTGTTTTAATTTTCTTAGGATGCATACAAAAAATCTCATTGAAAAACATTTGATTACATGCAATTTTATCAAAGGTTCTTAAAGTGTGCATTGTATGCATTGTATGCATTGTAAAAGTCCTCATTGGAAAATTACTCTATATATCTATATATATATATATATATTTATATTATACTACACCAAGAAATGAACTAGTTATATAAATTTATATTCGTTATTTTCTTTTTAACCAAAGCAATGAAAAATCTTACAAAATTATGTATCCACTTTTTATTTATTTTTAAAATATATACATAAATATATATATATATATATATATATATATATATATAGTCTTTCTATTATCAGTTCGAACTGACAATAAATATATCAGGACGAAAAATGTGGACCACAGATTATGGAGAAGTTTTGACAAGTGCATATACTTTGAGTCAAAGTATGTAAATCTAGTGGTCCACATTCTTCGTCCTGATATATTTATTGTCAGAACTGATAATAGAAAATCTATATATATATATATATATATATATATATATATATATAAACTTACGTTATACTTAACCAAGAAATGAATTACCTATATATAACAATATTTATATTCATTAGTTTCTTTTTCACCAAAGCAATAAAAAATCTTACAAAATAATGTATCCAGTTTTTATTTATTTTTTAAATACAATGTATCCCACTTTTTTTAGGCCATTTGCAACTAACATTAATGGTTTAGTTTTGTTTTTAGAATAATAGAATCAAAAGTTTTAAAACAAGTTTTGCAAAGTGAAGTGATCAATACTCCACTTAAAATACCTAATTATATTAAAAGTGTGCCACCACGTGTGTATATATATTAATTTTCCAATGAGAACTTTTACAATGCACACTTTAAGTACCTTTGATGAAATTGCATGAAATATATTGAATCTTGATTTGATTTTTTGTATGAATGGTGAAAACATTGAAATACATTTATGGAAAAAAAATTAAAAAAAATTCGAGTGCAAGAACTATTTTTTTCCGGTTTTTTTGAAGATAAAACATTTAAAAATAGGGAAATATAAGAAAAAATAGTTTTCAAATCCAAAATTTCCAAATTTTTACCAAATGTGTATTTTAATTTTCTTAGGATGCATACAAAAAATCAAATCAAGATTCAATATATTTCATGCAATTTCATCAAAGGTGCTTAAAGTGTACATTGTAAAAGTCCTCATTGGAAAATTACTCTCTCTCTATATATATATATACATTAAGAGAGCTTATTCTTTTCTTCATACAAAAGTATTTCAAAATTAAAACGAATAAAATCCTAATCAGCAATGCCATAAGAAATATTAAATGAATTAACTTTATTATCCATCGAAAAAGATATGTTAGAAAAAACTATAATGCAAACATTTAATCAATATTTTTGTATCTAAAAAGCAAGAAAAAAAGATTTTGAGTAAAATAAATTTGATATTGTTTTTAAATTATTTCACAAAAAATTGATAATAAATTTCAAAATAACACATTCTTCATAGTTTTTGAAATTATAGAATCTTTCGAAAAGATTAAAAGATTAAAACAGTTCTTTTTGTATTCCTTTTATATAATATTTTGAAAGAAAAAAAAAAATCAATTTCAGGCTTAACTTAACATAGGACTATAGGAGATTAGGAGGGTGTGTACTCTATATTTTTATTCAATTTTTTTATTATCAGTTCGAACTGACAAAAGATATATCAATTCCTTGTATGTAGGCCATTGGATTTAAAAGATGCTTTGACAAGTGCAGCCAAGTTAAAGTATTTAAATCCAATGGCCCACATACAAGAAACCGATATATCTTTTGTCAGTTCGAAATGATAATAGAAAGACTGTATTTTTATTTTGCTAGTTGTCACGTCATGCACTCATGCTCTGCATTAAAGTGTGGATAGAGTGTGGGGCAGAATTAAAGGGTAGGGAGAAAAATTCCTTTCAGATGAGGGTAAAGAGATTCTCATCAAAGTTGTGATCCAAACTATTTCAACTTACGCTATGAGTCTCTTTCGTATTCCAAAAAGCCTCATAACTGAGATCCAGAGGTTGAGTGCTTGTTTTTGGTTGGGACGAGAATGATCGGAAAATTCACTGGTGTAAAGATTTTAAATTTATTTAAAATTATAACTTCATTTAAAATACTTTTAGATTTTGTTAATTTAATAATATATAAATTAAAATATTTATTTACAAAAAAAAAAAGTATTTCATTAATTTGATATTTAATTTAAAACTTTTAATATTATTATATTTCAAACAAAAAATAGTATTAATCTAGTCTATTTTCATATTTCACCAAACATAATATAATATTAATTTAATAAAGTTCAATAAATCCAATATTATAAAATTAAATCAAATTCAATCTCGACCACCAGACACTCCAAACCTAATAGATGGATATATATTAAAGGGGGAATTACCCTAGTGGCCATCAACTTATGTCACCAATATCAAAATAGCCACCAAATGAGGAATTGATTTCAAAATGGCCATTTTTGATAAATACTGTTACACTAATGGTCATTCCATCCAATTCCATCCAATTAGTGGATAAGTGGATGACATTAATTTATTTTAAATATTTTTTGGAAATCAATTTTTTCTTTTGTTTTTTAAAACAGATAATTATATTTAGTGTGTGTATATACGTATAACATATCTCAAACACACACACACATATATATATATATATTTCTTTTTTGAGAAGATTAAGGCTACAAAATCTAAAAATTCTAAAAAGTATATTTGAGATAAGTTGAAAAGAAAAATAAATATATATATTCTTTTTTTAGAAGATTAAGGCTACAAAATCTAAAAATTCTAAAAAATATATTTGAGATAAGTTGAAAAGAAATATATATATATATATATATATATATGTTTGAGATATGCTATACATATATACACACACTAAATATAATTATTTGTTTTAAAAAACAAAAGAAAAAATTGATTTTAAAAAAATATCTAAAATAAATTAAGTTATTCTCTTATTTACCAAAATGCCACTCATTTGATGGAATTGAATGGAAATGGATGGAATGGTCATTAGTGTAACAGTGTTTGTCAAAAATGGCTATTTTGAAACCAATTCCCTATCTGGTTGCCATTTTGATAATGGTGGCATAAGTTGATGTCTACCAGGGTAATTACCTCTATATTAAACTTTAAAGCCATTTATTACATGAGATGGAATAAAGACTAAAAATGGTCATATTCACATGTTTGTTGCTTACATAAGATGAGATTTCATACAAGCAACTTATTATGTTTATTGCGGAAACCAATTACATACCACACATTCATTGCAATGCTTATGTGTCATGAGATTATGTGAGGTTAGGAAAAAGATAAGGTAATGAGATGGATCCAAATCTTTAATATTAATTTTAAACATTTTTATTTTAAAAAAAAAAATTAAAAATAATTTAATTTAATTTAATTTAATTTAATATTAATCAACTTGACAATCTATTAAATATATAATAAAATTATTTTTTATTCAATCTCATACCACACCAAATAAGTAACATAACTATTTTAATCCAATCTCATATGGCATCCAATCCAATCTAATGTTATGAAAATAATCATCCTACCCGTGACCAAACGAGCCCCGAATGCCACGATCGCACAAAAACGTGCAGACCGGGCGGCGGACGAGAAAAAGCAGACTAGTGTCAAAAACACGAAAGTTGATTCCAAAAATTGACTAGTTGACTCCTACGGTCCTGCCCGCGAGTTACGTTCACGAGAACTTAAATTTATACACTCTCAGTGTCCCTAAAAAAAACTAAAACCCTCTCAATATCTCTCATTGCAGACAAAGAGAGAGAAAAAAATGGAGATACAAAAAGAGTTACAGAAACCGAAGAAACAAGTCCATCTTTTCTATTGCGTCGAGTGCGAAGAGCTCGCCCGCAAAGTCGCCGCTCAGTCCGACCTCATTACCCTTAAATCCATCAACTGGAGGTCCCAATACCAACTATCTTTCTCTCTCTTTTAAATTCAATATTTTTATTTTATATTCAAACATGTCTCCGCTTTGTGTGTTGGTTTTTGTTGTGTTCTGCTTTGCTGCCTGAATGTGATATGGGGTTTTTTTTTTTTTTTTTTTTTTTTTTTTTTTTTTTTTTTTTTTTCTGTCTTTGGTGTCGTGCTGAAGAGAAAGGAAAAAAAATGTTTACTTTTTGAATTATGCTGTGAAGTGAGTGTGAAGCACTTGAAAGTAAAAATGGGTGATTGAGAAGGAATTATATCTAATAAAAGAAGAAGATTAGTAGTTTTTGTATGTAAAATAAAATATAAAGAAGAATAAGAACCAGAGGCTTTTGCTCCAATTAGTTGGGTGATAGGTCACTTGTAACAAAACGATCCAAGCTACAGAATTTCTGATTAAGAGAGGTGCATCACACTTTTTGTAACTTCCTTGTTTCATGTTAAGGGAAAATTGTTAATTCTTCAATGCAGGTCAAGTTTTTTATTGCTCAGGATTGACTGAGGAATTGTGTCTTAGTATCATTGATTGTGTATTTATATGGAAAAAATACAGTTTTATTTTAATAAAATGCAGGTCTAACTGTTCAATGTTTATTGGGATCAAAATTGGGGACTATTATGGACCTTACAACCTCGATCATCAGGAAACTTGTGCGATATAATCTCATTTAGGTGTCTCAAAGGGGGTTTGAATCTTGTACCTCTTTGTTGGAATTAGATAATCTTTGCCACTCGTCCCACCCCTTGCGGTTCCTATCTAAATATTACCTTTCTGATTCATTTTTATGATATGATATAAATTTTAAGTATAGAGCAACTGTCTTTAGCTTGAACTAACTTTGTAAGATACATTGTTAATTTATGTTGTTGATGAGTATTCTTATATATGAGAGAAAATTGTTAAAATATGCTATGCTTGTATCAGGAACTTTGCCGATGGATGGCCAAACCTCTACATAAACAGTGCACATGATATCCGAGGTCAACATGTTGCCTTTCTTGCATCTTTCAGCTCCCCAGCAGTTGTCTTTGAACAAATTTCAGTCATATATGCACTCCCGCGGCTGTTTGTTGCTTCCTTTACGTTGGTCTTTCCTTTCTTTCCGACTGGTTCCTTCGAGCGAATGGAAGAAGAAGGAGATGTAGCAACTGCATTTACCATGGCGAGGATATTGTCAAATATCCCAATTTCAAGGGGTGGCCCAACTAGTTTAGTCATCTATGATATACATGCTTTGCAGGTTGTTTACTAAGAAAACCATTAAACCCTAGCTTCTTTTGTGTGATATCTTCTTCTTATCTTTTCAACTGTTTTTTTTTTCTTTTCCAAACTTTCTAAGTTTTATATACCAATGTGATGTTGTGTACAAGTAACTCTTGTACATTTTTCAGCTTCACATACTGCATAACAGAATGTTTTAGGGAAGATATCTAATTCTGTAACCATCCATGCTTGACCTGTATTGCATCGACTCTTACACTCTTTATTTTCTTAGAATACTTAACAGGAAATCATGCCAAGGTTTTCAAAATGTCGGGAGTGAAATAGAATTCAACGAGGCTTGGCAACTTTTCAAGTCTGACTTCAATGTTACCACTTTTTCTGTTCTTAATTTGTTAGTTTTCCTTGTGCAGGAAAGGTTTTATTTTGGGGACCATGTCTTGCCTCTTTTTGAGACTGGAATTCCTCTGTTAAAGCAACGTCTTCACCAGCTCCCTGATGCTGATAAAGTGAGTATATTCAACTATTCAAGTACAAAACATCAAAGCTGCCTGGCTTTTTGAAATATATTGTTCTTCTCTACGGTTTTGTGGTTGATCATTGTCACTGAAGGATTGTCATTGTTATATTTATTATCACAATTATTGTTCTATGATAGATTTCTTTGAATGGTTTGTATTAAAGTAGGACTGGCATTTGCATAAGCCTATAATTTTTCTTGAATTAAATTTCAGATTGTTGTTGCATTTCCGGATGATGGGGCTTGGAAGCGATTCCACAAACTGCTTGTTCATTTTCCCATGGTTGGTTTGAGTTTCCTTGAATATTTGTATAATATATAACCAATTTCTCATATCATTTGGGTTAATCGATCTCGTTGAGTGGCAGGTGGTGTGTGCAAAGGTTCGTGAAGGCGATAAGAGAATAGTTCGGATCAAGGAGGGAAATCCGACTGGCTGTCACGTGGTCATTGTTGATGATTTGGTGCAATCTGGAGGCACCCTTATTGAGTGCCAGGTATTCATTACTTCTTGTTCTGTACCTTCTTCTAAGAACTTCTGATGCATAGTGTAAATGGATTCATTTTGTTTGTGATACAATCACTCTTTGTTTTTGGCTTTTTGCTAACATAGTTTAAACATAAATTAAGTTTCAAGTGTATGAGTCCTGACTCAAGCTTCTTAAGCATATTTTATACATGCAATCCTGGAGCACATCTTACACTTCTTTCTGGGTAATGGCTTCTTAAATTTTTACTACCTTGTTTATCCTTTTTCCCAAGTTTCTTGCAATTTTTGTTTATTCAGCTGGTATATTAACTTCATCACATTCTTATGCAATTGTAGGAAAACAATGTCATGCTGCATTCAACTTAATTTAGACTAGTCTATGGAGCCTAAGTAACTGTTCAATTTGATTAAGATTGTGAAATTAAAACATTGATCTAATGTTCAAGATGGTTGGCCAATCTATATTCGTAAATTTCCTCTGTTCTCTGGTTTTTTATGAAAAGGATGAGGCGTCTTTTGATCAAATCGGTTGGCCCAACATGGGTTTTTTGTGAAAAATTCTACGTGCGCAAATTATGCTATGTTTCTTTTTTATCATACCCTGCATGAAGAAACTTTGGGTGATGGATGTAGTAATAGAAGAGACAAATGTTAGGTGCTTTGTTTATTTAGTATTAGGTTTGATGTTTAGTATCATGGCTGTGTATCTTCAATAAGCAGCACATAACATCTGAATCAAATTTCAAGAGGTCTGTACCAGTATTGGTGTTTTTGTACATTCTATACGGTACCAATTGTGAAACACAGAATTGCCTTTCATAGTCTTCCCTTGCTTTTTGTTGTATCAGAAAGTTTTGGCAGCTCATGGTGCAGCGAAGGTGAGCGCTTATGTCACCCATGGTGTTTTTCCAAAAGGCTCCTGGGAGCAGTTCATTCACAAGAAAGATGGTAGTGTCTGCTTACATGTTCTCATCCATATTGTGACTATTGTCTCTTTAACTTAAATGATCTTATTGTTCTTTGATTTGTTTTCAGCAAACTCGGCTAATGCATTTGCCTACTTTTGGATCACTGATTCCTGCCCTCTTACTGTCAAGGCCATAGAAAATAAGGCTCCTTTTGAAGTTTTGAGTCTTGCAGGATCTATCGCAGATGCTTTACAAATTTGAAAGACATTTAAAGGGACTTTAGACATCTATGAAGTCAAAAATGCTGATAGCATTCTTTCAGCACCCTGTAATTTTTATCAGCACTGTAATTTTATGAGCCATTTTAATGATTGATACATAATTGGAATACCAATTAGCTGCTTCTGCGAAGATTATCAAATTATTACTCAACAAAGAGACAAATGCATTGCTTATTTGCATTACTCTGGATTGCCATTAATTTGTGCTATAGAATCAATCATGGAAGGGGAGATCAAATAAATTTTTCTTTGATTCAATTATTGAAAAAGGTTTTTTTTTTTTTTTTGATTGCTCGATATCATTTCCGGTGGAACTGATATGGCAAGAATATCCAATATTATGTCAATAAAAGAGGAAGAAACATAACAACTGTACAATCATTTATCTCTTCAAATACACATCGTCTTAGCTTACATAATAACAGTATATTTAACACATTGTCAATGAAAAGCAGTCTGTCTTTCTAGTTGAGTAGTTTCTATACAATTTTGTGCACAGCTCTCGACTGTAGACTCCCTGGCAGAGTATTACCCATGTAAACATAAGATGATATCTGCAAATGGCCTCAGAAACAACAGAAAGGGTGGAAAATAGCCAAACTCGAGGGAAGGACCATCAACACATCGGTGAGCAATGAACTTCACTTCTGAGCAATGTGCTGCTCCACCTTATTCTTCTCCTCTGGTTCACTAACAATTTGTTACTCTAAATATGAACAAAATGCTGTCCGTCTCCTTTACTCTAGTAAACGTATGGAGTGTCCGTGACTGAAAAGAGGACACTGCTCATAATGCAAGCATAATATGTACTTGTTCCACGGTTTCTCTTCCAACTTTATACACTTAAATAGGTACTATCTCTTGAGGCTATAAGTAAGATCTCAAATGCCATGTTAACTATTGTCCGGCTTCTCATCCAGATTTCCCTTTAAGCTGTCCAAGGAATCCCCAGAATATGACCCGTCTGGCTGACGAATAAATATGTTCAAATTGCTAGAGAGGAAAGGTTCCTGGAGGAACCACAAAAGTATAAATAGTCAGAAAATGACTTAAAGCGGAAGATCGCTACCAACTAATTTTATATGTAATGTAATAAACTTATAAATGTGTTCTCAAAATTACTCCAATTGAACAACTTTGTAATTATAAGTTAAATATTAATACAAGCAGTAGGGTGTGACCCTGTTAACTTCTTAAACGTCTGATATTCTGGTTATTATGAACATATCACAAAATTTTCTCTCCCTTGGACCACCTCTCTCTTTCTTCATCTACTTTTCTATATCTATCTATCTATCTATTTTGTCCTAAAGCTTTTGCTGGACCAATTCCAAATTGACAGATATTGAGATTTATTTAAGTCCAAAGTGTGTTTTCACTTCTATTACCTTTCTTATAGAAGTCCACCAAATTTTATTTATTGCAACACGCCATTATGCAATATAAATAATATTGACAAAATAAACAAATACATAATTAATAATCAACAGAAATTAACAAAATAGTCATGTGGACTTGAGAATAAAAATTGCATACTTGATTAGGAAAACTGCACCAAGAAAAGTTAAGAACTAGGGGAAACTTCCAACTTATTGAGCATAAAATTCTGAGCAGTTTTTGTCTCAAGAACTTTACCTGGTCACCTGTCTCTTGGCCCTCGGAGTGGAAGAGAATTGGTCGGCATCGCTTATCTTCATTCATCAGGCTTGAATTTTGAAAGTGTGTCACAAGGGCAGCCTTGCCCTGGATTCGGGCATATGCCAGCGATGCAACTTTTTCACTATTGAACTTCTCCCATTTCTTCCCGTTAAATGCCTGCACAAGATTTCCATAAAGCCGGCCCTTAGTTGACTTAGAAGATTCTCATGGTTCTTCATATTGGCAATATTTATTACATATTTAGGGCCTCCCAATCTGAATAATTTGAAACAAGAAATATTTTCATAGAGGACAAAACCTCCCAAAGAATGACTGGCAATAAATTGTGCCTTTATAAAGAGACAACCAACATTGCAGTTATTTAAAAACAGTGGGCTAAGTCGGGGAACAGCAGGCTGAGTAGGGTCTGTTTGTGATGGTTGATGACCCTATTGCGGAGCTGAAGGTGCAGCAAAGATAATACCAGCAGTAGCAGAATTAAGCTTCATCATTATGTTTGCCGGGTGGGGAAAGCTTGGCTCAGACTCTGAATATGCATGCTTCCCACAAGCACAAAGTTCCAAATATAAGATCCTTGTTTTTAATTGCAGAGAAGCTTCTTTATTAGGTGAGATGCATATTTTTTACTCAAATCCATGGTTGTACTAGATGAGTTGGAACTTGTGGATCCTGTGCTAGAGTCCAAACGCCAAAGTTAATCCATATACCGATGACAGCATATACCGGGTGCTAGGTGAGTCCAAACCCATTGAACCAATGATAAGAGTTTGAATCAATTATATTAGTTGCATTCTGCTACATACTTCCTCTCTATCTCATAAACACAAATTTAAGCTATCTTCATCATTTTGGTTGACATTGTAACAGATTTTTGGTTAAATATTAAAAAACTAAAAACTAAAATAAAATTAAGGAGTATTTTTTTAGGCTAAATTTGGGTATTGTATGAGAATTTACGGTTCAAACAGTGAATACGACAATAAGAAAATTTGTTACAATAACATGATTGATTATTCGATCTAAATGCCTATGTGATTGCAAAGGAATTTTCCCACGGCATTATTAAAATTTTGATCTGTTGATGTGGTGCACTATCAATGTTTTAAAGCTCAATTTCAATTTACTAAAATAGGGATGGTTTTTAATTATTTAATTAAATTTGAGTTTTTGAGATAGAGAGGAAGTATAAACTATATTACAACTAATACAGTAGATTCTGACTCTACCACGGGTTCTAAGAGTTTGGACTCACCTAGCCCCCCAACGGATTATGAGTCTGTAATAACTATGTACCGGATTTGGACTTTAGCATGGGATCCACAAATCCCAACTCATCCACTACAACCATGAAAAAATGGGCCAGAAATATGCATCTCACCATAGGAAGAGGCTTCTCTATGCAATATAGGACAAGGATCCTGTATATGGAAACTCAGGCTTGTGGGAAGAATGCACGTTCCAAATTTGTGCCAAGCTCCCCCACCTAACACACAAAAATGATGAAGCTTAATTTTGCTATTGCGGGTGTTATCTTTGCTCAGCATACTGTTACTTCTTCAGCTCCACAACAGAGGCATCAGCCATCACATACAAGTATAAAACCATTACTCAGCACACTGTTGCTCCTCTTCTAGCTCCACACTCCACAGCAGGGGCATCAACAATCACATGCCCCAACTCAACCCACTGTAGCCCTTATTCATATTTATCTTATAATTAATGTATAAAAATACGGATTACTGTCATGCATATAATATAAAAACAGTGAGGAAGGGGAAGCCAGATATTGAACCTTGTAGAAGGAAATAATGTGAGATGGAGAGACCATATTGATGAAGGCGTAACCCACATTGCACTTATTCTGCAAAAAAGATATCTTTTTAGCATCACAGCATTTCAAGCGAATAAACTGTATGACAGTGATTATGAAATTCCACAAATTTAAATTACCTTAAAATCAATTGGCAAGTAGAGAAAATCATAAGTACCGCCATGAATCTCATCAATAGCAGCCAGCAGCATCTTTGAAGTATACCTAAAAGGAAGGCAACAGAAGTAAAAATTAATAAGCAATTAGCCAACTTAGTCAGAAACCTAAAAGAATAGCAATTATTAGATAAGGATACTTATAGATTGTCTTACTTATTAGGGATGTTTTTTATCATTAAAGTAGTCCTAGTATCTTCCCCACTAATGATTTTGTCCAAATCAAGCTGATACTGCTTCTTGCCATCAATCTGGCTCCCACTACCCTCAACTCGTTTAGTACGACCACGTTCAGTCAATCCCTCACTGCTGGATGTACCTTGTCCTGGGAAAGAACCATTTCCAAGGAATATAGGACCAGGCCTTGGCAATGGCATCATCCGAAAACTAGGTGAACCATTTTCAGTCACATTTCCTAGAAGGCCAACTCCAGCACGACTACCAACATTCATCATATAACTTCCATTGTTGCGACTTAGGCCCATACCCCCAAATCCAACTGTGCTCATGAAGGATGTTTCTGGTGACTCTGGGAAGAAGCCGAAATGCCTATCAAGGTTAACACCAGAAGGTGCAGACCCCACATGATGGTGATTATGTGAACCAATAATAGATCCATGTCGACTAGCATATGGAATGCCCCTTCCCTGTCCACCAGAAGAAAATGGGTGCCCCACAGAGGATGTTGGCCAGGCAGATGAACTGGAATGCTCAGAGTAAAGTGTGGGACTTCCCCATAAGAACTGAGGACCTGATAAAGTCCCAACAGCAGAAGAATTTGAGCTTGATTCACCAAAAGGAGATATACTTCCTGGACTTGCACTTAAGTTCTGTTCAGGAAAGGATCGAGAATTCTGATAGGCTGCTCCTTGCAGAGATGTATTGTTAGTATATATCTGGTTTGCATGATTAGCCCTTGTTTGGTCCTTACCAATTGGAGCAATCTTTCCTGAATTAGACAAATGAGGTGGAAGAATTGAAGCCAAGCCAGGCAAATGGTTACTGTTAATAGGACTGAGTGATCCCAGACCTGGGGACTTACTAAAACCATGCAAAGGATCATGTTCCACCGGGCTACCAAATTGTGGCCAGTTACCTGTCATGTATATGCCACTAACTGAGCTAATAATCGGCAATGCATTTCCAAAAGGAACTAATAAGATTAAGCATACAGATACTGACTTATCAGAACACAAAGTACCGGGCAGTTTACCTGGAGGAGAGTTGGTCACTGGTGAACCCACTTGATGCCGAAATCCTCGGGCTTCATCTTGTTCCAGCTCTTGACTTAGTTGCTGCATCAAGCTAAAATAAAAGGTACAAATTATTAAAATAAAACAGAATATTCAACAAAGTAGGATTCACAAAAGCCAATATCTACATAAACAAACTTAATATTCACCGAGTATAACAGCAGGATCCAGACACCAAGGGAAACAAGAGCCAGCACAAAAAAAACTCATTATCATGTTACATAGTAACCAGAACAGAGTTTTGAAAAAGATCAAAGGAACCACAGTTTTAAAAGATTGATGCATCAAATAAATTTCCTTTTTCCTTCTATTATAGATCCTAATTTACATTCCACCTATATCTTTGCATTTGTTTAATTAAGAAGTCTCTAAAATTTGAGTTCTTTCAAGTTAAAAAGGCCTATATAATTATGTAGTCTCAATGTTTGATATATTGGAAATAACTATGGACAGAAGGATCATATCCCTAGTTTACTAAACTGAACAACTTGAATTAAATTTTTATGATGGAAGCTGTGCCTGGTGTCAGAGGAATTGGTTATGGAGATAATGTGTACTATTTTATTATATAGAAATGTCGTTGAGAGGCAATCAATGTCTCAAGACGCATAAACAACTACAAACACTGTACTTCAAGCCACTACTACACTGTGTTTACCAAATAGAATTCTTTGGCACTCCTTTTGAGGAGGGCAATTGTGTAACCCAAGACATCTGTCAGAAAATCAACTAGAAATTTTCTTAATCATTCAATCAACTCCTCCCATGTGCAACCCACAGATTGTTTCTTCTGTAACCTTTGTTATAACATGCGATAATCCACACGGGAAAGATATGGGTTCTGGCATGTTAGTGCTGTAACACTAACACCAACATTTTAATTAGCAGGCCAATACTTACTTCCGACGTGCTCCACCAGGGCGGCTAGGTTCAAGCTTTATGCGTTTCCCAGCTATGTCACTCCTGTTCAATGCTCTGAGTGCTGCCTCTGCACCTCTAACATCATAAAACTCTATAAATTTATGGTGTCGCTTGTGTGGAGTTTCCCTGATCTGCATTACAAAAATCAGAAACATATGACTGACGTAAACAATCAGTATAGTAAGTACAGTATAATTTGAAAAATGAAACCACCTAAAAAAATGAAGATATCTATCAAGCATGTACCTCTTTGACCTCCCCATAAGCCCCAAAAATTTGACGAAGGTCATCATTCGATACTGAAGCATCCAAATTAAACACTACAAGAGTTCCTTGATTTATATCCTTTTCTGACGGATTATCCTGACATTTAGCAAAGAAAACAATGCATGAATAAGATATTGATGGAATCGACAATCCAAACTGAATCATGTGAAAAGATAGGTTGATTCAAACCTTGGGAATTGAAAAATGGATGTCCAGTTTTCTTCGTCTTAAGGGCTTATTCTGTAAAGCACGCATTGCAGTCCGAGCATCTCGGATGTCATAGTAAGATATCATCACGAAACCCCTATGCTTGCATGCAGTGTATAAAGTTCTGATATCCCCATATTGCTACACGAAAAGCAGACACATTCAACAAGCAGTGGCACTAGCAACTAAAGTTTAAAAAACCACTTTTGCCCACATAAGTGGGAGAACATATCACACGACACTGCCAAACCACAAGCATAAACCCTCTTATTAAAAATCAGAAAAACAAATCGGTGCAGCAATTTCAGGAAATCATTATAGAAATAGTTACCCCAAATGCTTTAAATTTGTTAATAATTTCAATGCATATGTAAATTCAACACACAATGCATATGGAAACAAGATTAAATTCAACACACCATTGACACATCAAAACCACAATTCAGAGACATAAACAAATAGAAGAGGATTCAATTATATTGAAGATAACATCTTTAACAATTCCATAAGGATAAGGTAGCATGTCATCTGTAATTACGAATTCTCTCCCCGTCTTAAGATCCTTATTATAACTTGATAATATTATCTTCTTCCAGCACATGGACCAACATATTGTAACCTTTCTATTTTACTTCTGATATGTTCTCATTCACAATTAACCCACTCTTCTACATTAGATTTTAAGATGAGCACATCGAGTCCAAACCCATGTCAACCATGTTTCCATAATTCAAAAGGTTTATTTTTCAAATGTCAAACATAGTCAAGGAGGATCCAAAAAATTTCAGTGTCAAACACAATTCTGGAAGGCAACAGCTTCTCTTGAAAATTACCAATTCTGCCTAAGGATTAGTGAAATGGCTAGAAATAAAAACAATGCCAAGATTTACACAACCAAGATGTCCTGATTGGCAATGGCAACTTAAAATCCATAAGGCCAAAGATTATACCCAATACCCACATCCTAAAAAGACCTCCAAATTCTAAAAAACCTTGAGGATCCTGGAAACATGTAATGCTAGTTAGCCCGGTTACCATCGTATATATATATTTATTTGGTTAATATTACTAAGCAGGAAAAAGAAACCCAAAAGGGCTTTCTCCATTAGGATTCCACAACCCTACTGGAATATAATTAAAATATGCATCATAGCAACTAAGCAGCACAAATTGTGACAGACAAATCTGAGATACAATAATAATGATTACATATTAAGAAAGTTGGAATTTAAAAGAAAGAGATCATAAGGTCCTGTGCAAGAAAAAAAAAATAAAATAAAAAGAAAACAGCACCCAAGCCAAGTGCAAAGAAAAAAGAAATCCTGAATACTGCTTACAATCCCATCCATTTAACCCACAAAAATGAATATAGTTGAATTAGCAAAACACTAAGAACAAATTCCAGAGATCCACAAATTTTTTATCTATAATTACTTATTGAATAGGTTGTTTTTCTAACATGAACCTGGGGAACCTAAATTGTCAATGATGATTTTAATGGGAAAAAAGAAGAGTCATTAAACACCAGTCACTTAATCATCTAACACCTAAAAGGCCAACTTGCATTCTGACAAACCTCGCCTTTGACAAACAGCACATGGTTTCAGATTATATAAACTCAATGACCATAGAAAAAAAAAATACAGAAGTACTAAAAGCAGATCGCATCATTCACGATAAAACATGTTGCAAACAAACAATTTTTGCAGAAATACACGGCAATAAAAATGAAATTAGATTAATATGAAGTACCTCAAAGAGAGTTCTCAATTCAGAATCCTCAACGTTACTATTGATATTTCGAACAAACAGTGTTCTTGAAGGATGCTCCCCATATGGGTGTTCCCCAGCCAATGTCCCCACACCATTTGAGAGAGGATAAGGACCAAACCCATTTCCAGCAACCCCATCAGATATATTAAGTGTTGACATCCCAATACTAAGGCTTTCATGGGGTTCAAAATCCAACTCCATCCCCCCTCCACTGCCAAATAGATCATAGTCTTCTAATTCCTCCAATTGACTAGGCAACCCACTTAGATCAAAATCATCTGTTATGCCAGCAAGAAGCTCATTTTCATCATCAGGAAGCAAGCTTCCAATTGCATTCAGTTCAACACCTTCAAGTGGATCCTTTTCTTCATTCTCTAGGTCAGTTTTATTTAACTTTGGTGTACTATCATCAATTGATCGACCATGATGCTCTGAATCAGCAAAGTTCACTGCATTTTGGCAAAAGAAGTCCCCATAAATGATTTTAAGTAATAAAAACCTATTATATGTTGTAAGAAGAGCTCACACGTACACTTCGCATGAGGAAGTACAGGCAGTGAGCTGGAAAACAAGCTTGCATCACTTGATGCATGATATGCATATGTTCCAAGTGGGATCCCCCAAGCACCATTTCCCACTTTTCTAGGAATAGTCAATGGTGGAATATTAGATGAGCCTACAAAATAAATAAGAATGACTAATCAGGATATGGCATAAACAAATACACATATAACATATGGGTCAATATTTATATCTTAGCTTTCATCAGATGAGAGAAAAAGAGAGGGGTACCTTCAGAAAGAGCTGATACTGAATCTTTCAAATGTTGCTCCATTTAATAACTTTCTAATTTCTACAACAAAATGTAAGCAAAAGAAACCTGGAAGTTAAGCTATTTTAAAATTCTCAATTTTTTCATAGTAATAAAAACTTTTTTGAGAGACAAACACAAATATAAGTGAACAAGTACTCATGATTACAAGGTGAACAGTACTAAGAAAAGAAATGAATGAAAAAGTAACTATTAAGAACTTCATAATTAACTGAATTCAAATGCATGCACTAATACTTCAATAAGATGAAGGCGCGAGCAAACACGGTCCAAAGCCAAAGCTCCCAATGGACATCACAAAGAATCGAGTACATCACAAACAAAGGAAATCTCTGATTGAGCTTTTATGATCTTAGTCCTGTTATCTAGTTATGCGATACGACTTCATTATCAATTAGCTGCCACAACTTTTCTTTATTATTCTAAAAAAAATTCATGATAAAAATGTTTCTAAAATGTTATTCTGTTGATGCATATCTCATATCCAAGAATCTAATTTAATTAATCATGAACTAAATCATCCTGTTCAGTAAGAAAACTTAGCTCCATGTGCTCAATTCCTTTGAATCTATAGTAATTTATCAAGCATGCAACGATATTTTCTTGATCACATTTCTGTTCCTAGGTAAAAGCTGCATTTTTCGCTCTTTCCTCTATACAAGTATAGAGCATGCAAATGCTGAAGAGTGAAGATCAGCAGAGAACTGAACAGAGTTTAAATTAAAAGCTTCGATAAACTGATAATCATAGCAAAAATAGTGCCGAGAAAATTCAGGACATCGAAATCAAAGAGAATCAGTAACAGTTGGTATAAAGTCAACACCCGCGTGAAGTTTCAAGCAATATCTTGAAAATAAAATTTTTGGATACAATCAAACCATAATTAGACAAAACAGCAACTCAATTAGCAGAAAAAAGTTCCCTGAACAGCAAGTCAACAAAATTCCAAACTCAAATTTAGTAAACATTAGGCCCCATAAAGCAATCATACCCAGAAACTCCCACCAATTGCTCTCAACATCAATCAACTATTACTACAACAACAACAACTGATCACAACAAAACAATAAGAAAAATAAGAAGAAGAAGAAAGAATTGAAAAGGAAAGTACCTTTATAGAAGAAAATGAAAGGAGAATGGTTGTCATAGAGAGTCCATTGAAGATGGGTGTTGGGCAGAGTTTTTCTTTTTTTTTTTCTTTTTTCTTTTTTCTTTTTTTGTCTCGATCAGGATAATATTATTTATATAAAAAACACAGATAATAGTTTCGTAGAAGCAGAGAAATTTCTTACTTATACTCTTCTACTTCCTTTTCCCTCGCCGGAAAACTTGACACTAAATAAAATAAATAAAACAGAAAATAAAAATAAAAATAAAATATCTGAGAGAGAGAAGAGAGAAATGATTGGAGGGAAGTACTGGTACTTATGCAACTACATCACACAAATTATTGAAAGAATGAATTACAACTTTCTCTCTCTAAAAACATAAAAATTCGACTCTATTTGAATTCTGTTTGGCGTCCGTTGACACAACTCAATTTATAACACAACTCATCTCTCTTCATTCTCTCCGGTGTTTATTTTATTTATTTTTTTCCAAAAATAAATAAATAAATAAAATAAACAGGTAACTATCTGGTTCAGATAATTTCACAAATAAAATAAGCCTTATATTTCGTCATAATTACGCGGACTGCCACGGAGAATTGAGTGATTGAGTGTGGATTGCAAACTTGCAGTGAAAGTGGCACGATAGGACGATACTGTTTACTTTGGTTTGTTGCAACCAACGAGGAGATAACACGTGTAAATACCTACTGAGATTGAGTGCAGAGAAAAGGTTGAGGTGTTTTAAAGTAGTGGGGTATGTCGTATGTGACGTGCTGTTGGCGTAGACCGAAAAGGTAATTGGATTCAGCTGCTTCTCTTGTGGAATCTACTTCACCAATCATATGCTGCCACGCCTTCTTATTCAGTTGGTCCTACAATGATGATTTTGCCTTTCCGTTTACTAGATTACATTGTGCAATCGTGTGCTAAGGATGAAATGATCATATGTTTTATTTTTTTTTATTTTTTTTAAACATAAAACAACCGTCGAAACCGACGAGACGAGCCTCTACAAGCGCAGCCCGGAAAGCAACTCCCACTAGAGGGGAGAGACAACCCACACCTAGGTGGGACAAGACCCACACAATGGAGGGAACAACTTTCCCTAAATACACACTAGGCCAAGGATCGAACCTAGGTGGGAGAAAGTTTCAGACAGACTCTGGCCACCAAGGCTAAGGGCCTGTGTGTGATCATATGGTTAATCACAAAAGAAAAAAGATAAAAAAAAATTGATGTTATGGTTTATTTATTTTTCTTAAATTTAAGGATAAAGTGCACTAATTACCATGGTTCTAGTTAGGGGTGGACATAAAAACCAAAACCGAATTGAACCGAACCAAACATGAACCAAACCGAACCGAAAAAAGGTATTTGGTTCAGTTCATAGCTCCTATTCGGTTCAAACCGATTTGAAATTTGAAAACCGAATTGAATTCGATTCGGTTTCAGTTTTGGACATACAAAATTGAACCGAATCGAATAAACCAAATTGTCTTAATTAATTATTTTGTAAGGTTCAATTTTATTATGGACTGTTTGTTGATAATGTTTTATTTTAGACTATATTATGTACTACATTTTTTTACTTCTGTTTTATAGAAGTTATGAATATTTTATATTTTGATTGAGTATGTAAACAATTGGGTTGTATTTTGTTTAAATTATTTTTTATATATTATGTTTTCCTAATAAAGTTTAAGCCCAAATGCCAAAAATGCAACTTAAAGGCCCAAAAATATTAAAAACATATAAAAAATAAATAAATAAATTCACAGCTCAATAGGCTCAAAACCGAATTGAACCGAACCGAGATAAAGGTGTTCGGTTCAATTCGATTTTCAGGTTCAAAATGATTCAAACCGATTTACATTTTCAAAAATCGAATATATATCAGTTTAATACGGTTTTGGCCAAAACAAAACCAAACTGAACTTTACCCACCCTTAGTTCTAGTAATTGGCACAAGTTATTTCAAAAAATAAAAAAATAAAAAAATAAATGATCTAGGCGGGCTAGGCACCCGACTCCGTCTAGCAATTTTTTTTATAATTTTTTTTTAAACGACACCGTTTTGGTCCAAATCAGCATCGTTTTGGCTAATTCTACTCCATCGCCTAGACAGTCTAGGCACTAGGTACTGGTCTACTGTACGACTAGCGTCTAGTGCCTACTAGAAAACCGTTAATTACCATGACTTTAGGTTAAAGTCAACATACCAACATTTGATATTAGTGTGTTAATTATACAAATTTATTTGTTACTAGTTGAAAATTGTTGAAACTAACTATTGACCAACGCAAAATTCCTAATTAACTATAATTAATAATAATAAAGTTTACTTTTATAAAAAAATATTTATAAATATTTATAAAAAAAATAAAATAATAAAATAAAAAACTAACTATACCAATAACCTGGTGATTTCCTTCCGGTTAGAAAGAGACCGATAACCTCGATCTTCAACAGAAAAAGGCATCAGAGATTCAGAGGTAGTTTTTTCCACTATTATTTTGTAAATAATATTTAGTTTGTTTTTAGGTTTTAATTAATTTGTAATTTTTAAGGTGGTGATTTGGGGGGTTATGATTATGCAAAAATATATATTATTTATTAATTTTCACGTACAAAAAGATTGAATTTCCCTTCCACTACCAACGCATTACTGCAAATGCCTGGATTTTCACCCAAAGTCAAAGATAAGTTATTGCAATTTGTACATTTTTTTTTTTTTTTTTTTTTTTAATATACAACAATTGCCGAGACCGAGGAGATTAGACTCTACTATCGCAACCCAGACTGCAGCTCCCACAAAGCGGGGAGAGAGCACCCACAATAGGTGGGACAACACCCACCCTTGGGATTAATGGCCAAAGGGGACAAATAATATATATATATATACAGTCTTTCTATTATCAGTTCGAACTGACAAAAGTTATATCAGTTTTTTGTATGTGGGCCACTGGATTTAAATACTTTGACTGACAAGTGCATACAGCCAAGTAAAAGTATTTAAATCTAGTGGCCCACATGCAAGGAACTGATATAACTTTTGTCAGTTCGAACTGATAATAGAATTTATATATATATATATATACATGCACACACCGGTCACCGGGCGTTGAACTGTGGTAGTGGAGGCTCCCAAGGGAAAGTCCAACTACATTGGCAAGAGGCCCAAGTTTACAAAATTTAATTGTTATGTTTTCTTTTTGGACAACACTTGGGTGCTGACCGGTCAGTACCCAAAGTACTGACTAACCCAATGGTTGGTTGCCATATAACCTAAAGTAAGAAGAAAAATGTAAAAAGTAAAAGAGTTTTGGTCACGTGGCAACACCTCATTGGGTGGTCAGTATACTTGGGTACTGACCGGTCAGTACCCAAGCATTTTCTTTTCTTTTTATCTTGTTAAGGGACTGTATCTTAATACTTTAATTTATTTGATAATTTTTAATTACTTTTAGAGCATGTTACACTGTCCAAAAATTTAAATTGCTAAAATCAATTCTCGAGTCCAATTATAGGTATGACGTATATTATTGTCGATTTGTCGGATAATACTCTATCTTAAAGTATTATTGTACGGTTTAGTTTTTGATCGGATAATACTCTATCTTAAAGTATTATTGTATGGTTTATTTCAAAAACTGATAATAATAAAGTATGGGGTTGTTTATTTTAGAGTGGTGCTATTGGCACATCCCATATTGATCTATTTATACCCCATTTGTTTAAATTTTGATTTAATGAAATAAAGTTAAATGTTTTTACTAATTTATTTTATTTATTTCCAAAACAACCATTTTACTTATTTTTCAAATTTAATAAACTCATCTCTAATATCTTTTTTTTTTTTTTAACCGATATAAAGTCTATTAATAAATTAAATTATAAAAAGAATAAAACCAGATTACACAAGGTGAGATGATGATCCACGAACACAGGGGACACAAATAGCAAATAGTGATTATATCCCCCCCCCCCCCCCCCCCCCCCCATCAACCGGCGGCCTTCTCATTTTTATAAAACAAAATATTGATTCTGATTCTGATTCCTACCACCAATCATAATTTCTCATTATCCCATCGCTACCAGAGTTGTCAACCCTTGAAGCTGAAAATCTATGATGATAATTTTTCTTTTTAGATGACTGGGGACTTGAAAGATGATGATGATGGTGATGACCATTAGAGCTTAAATCAGAAATTTGATGTCCTTTACCAGATGGGGTTGCTGGGGACCTCCAATGGTTCCTTTTGCTTTTTTAGTACGAGAAATCATCTCCAGTACAAGTATTTTTTAGGGTTTAAGAGTTATAAAAAAAAAAAAAATCAAGAAAAGGATTAAAAACGTTGGTGTTTTTTTTTTTTTTTTTTAAAGAAAAAAAAAAGGAATGTGGGGTTTTATTAGATTTACTTTATAGAATTTTTTTTTTTTCTTAAATTTTATGTCTCTTTTAGTAATTTTGATAAAGGAAAAAAAAATAGTAAATAATTAAAAAAGTGGGGCATAAATAGATCAGTAAGGGGTGTACTAATAGCACCACTCCTTTTTTATTATTTAAAAAAAAAAAATTCTTGTTACAACTTAAAACTTAAATTAAGATAAATAGATTTATTTGTTTGAAAAAAAAAAGATTGATTTTTTTTTTTGACAATATTTTGTTTTTTGTTTTTTTGTTTTTTTGTTTTTTTGTTTTTTTTTGTAAATACAAACTTTATAGGCTAATAATTAATACAAGACAAATAAGAAAGAAAACATAGGAGATAGAAAATATAATAAATTAATTATTGATAGAGGGGAGAGGAAGAGAAAAAATTTATTAAATCCTAGCCATCCAAATCTCATGAATCCAAAGGCAACAAAATCGTTTTAGATATTGTCCCCTGATCCCTTCCGTGTGTGTGTGTGTATATATATATATATGAATTAGGCTAAAACAATTTAAATTTGTGACTTAAAGTTTTGACTTCAACATTTTAACCACTCATGTGCTCGTAATCCAAGAGTTATAAATGCATTCAAATTTTAACCATTAGATTAAGAGCACATGAGTGGTTGAGATGTTAAAATCAAAATTTTAAGTCATAAATTTAAGTTTATATATATATATATACAGTCTTTCTATTATCAGTTCGAACTGACAAAAGTTATATTAGTTCCTTGTATGTAGGCCACTGGATTTAAATACTTTGACTGACAATTGCATACAGTAAAGTCAAAGTATTTAAATCCAGTGGCCCACATGTAAGGAACTGATATAATTTTTGTCAGTTTGAACTGATAATATAATTTCTGTATATATATATATATATATATATAAAGTGAGTTTCTCATAAGAATTCCTTATTTTAATTTTGGCAAGGACCTTAATGAAATCACATTAGATTAGATGGATGGTTCAGAATTTTCTACCATCAAATTTGAACAGATGTGGCCCATCGATCAGATTATATATATATATATAAATATTTTTAAATAATTAGATCACAATTAATAAATATTAGTTAAATTTTATAATATATTTTTTAATTAATAAATAATTTAGAGCTGACGTGGAATAAGTTATAGAACATGGTGGAATGGGCTTTACCCGACTCACAAAAGAGTTCATTCTTATAAATATAAATCTAAGGTACATTTGGGACTAGGAGTTGGGTTTTGTGATTATAAAGACTCCAGTCTCTAGTTACAAGCTGGCCTGGAAGTTGACTGATATGGGCTACAATTCGGGGAACATATTGGGTCACAACTTTGCTGATTTTATTACTAAAATGGGTCTCTCTTTTTTCTTGTTGTCCATGCAACTTAATTCCATTCCAAACTTTTGATTTTTGATTTTTTTTTTTTTTGAATTATTACAATTAATTTAAAGTTCTGAACATTTAGGGTCCGTTTGGTAGGGAGGAAAGAAAATAGGAATGATGGAAAGATTTGGAGGGATAGAAAATATGAAGGAAAGAAAGGAAAATGATTTTCCCTCGTGTTGTTTGGTAAACAGAAAGGAAAGAAAAGATCATTTTATTAATTTTACTATTTTACCCGTATATTATATTTTATATATTAAAATATTTTTGATAAAATTGTAATTACCCAAATGGTGGGCCCCATTTCTTTCCCTCCCATTTCCTTCCATTTTTGGGAGGAAAGAAATTGGTGGGCCCCACACCCATTTTTCTCTCAACTTTTCCTTCCCCTCCATTTTTCCCTCCATACCAAACACACACTTCTCCCTTTTCCCTCCACTTTTCCCTCAACCCCTTTCTTTCCTCTCCCTTTTCCTCCCTACCAAACATAGCCTTAGGAGTGGATAACATTATTCAAATCTACAATCTCAATAGTGTAAGGTATAATGAATATACCACTGAGTCGACTTTATCTTGTCGCATTAAAAATCTTTGATGAGTTTCTCGTTTTCCAACACCCAACATAAAAAAGAGAACCAATCTCTTAATTATGAATCCATCTTTCTAGATGAGCCGTACTGGTCTCCTTTAAAAGACACTTACATTATAGTTTGTTATCCTCAAGAAATTATAATGATAACCAATTAACTGTTGTCATTATAGCTATTGCTTGGAAAAAAAAAAAAAAAAAAAACTCTGATTAAAAGGTTAATAATATCACATAGAAATTTCAATTACAGCGGCAGTGAATTGTCATTACCCATCATCATTTTTTTTTTTTATTAGACTGGGCTAATTTGGATCTTTTTTTAAAGGGAAAATTGCACTAAAGTGCCCATACTTTTATTAAAATTGCAACTAGATTGCACTTTTAGCAAAATGACAAATTAATACCTTGACCAAACGTTGACTATTAGAGTTAACTTGGCTTCTTACATCAGAAGGGTAATAAAGTCATTTTACTCTCAAAGGAAAATGAAGAAATAAAAATCTTGAAAAAATTTTTTGGGTAAGAAGTCAAAATAGGAAGAAAAAAAAGGTTAAAAATCCGCTTTTGGTTCATAGATATTAATGGGAACCAAATATGTCTCTCCATCAGTTTCTCTACTTAATAATGCTACTTTGTTCAAATTTGGTGCCCAAATGATGTGGCAACACTATAATCCATTCATTTAAATTATATTAGATTTGCATAATTTAAATGAATGGATTAAAGTGTTGCCAAATTATTTGGGCATCAGATTTTGGCAAAGTAGCATCACTCTTCTCTAATTCTCTACTTAAAGAGTCTTCTTTATTTTCTATGTTCTCTCTCATCCATGGCAACCCACAAGAGATGAAGAGAATCGATAAACCTGAGCAAAATGTGTTGTTGCAAGAAGAAGTTGACGATTTTGAAGACTAAGAAGAGGTTTGAATCCGACGGTTGTGGGTGTTTTCAGGGCTTTGTTTTCGATGGAAAAAAAAACAGCAACGGTGGAGGAAATACGTATTAGACTAGATGATTTTGCTATATCTTTTTTTTTTTTTTTCTTTTTTCTATCAGTGATGTGTGTTTGGTGATAGTGAAATGTTTTTATCAGTTATATGTCTAAATTTAAGCAAAGTATGTGGGTTTTTGTGGGTCTGTAGTAGTCTGTAGAGAGTAAGACCGTCTTCAGACATTTCGGAGCCCGATCTATTTAATGATATTAACAAAAACTGGGGCCCCATAAAATATTTTCGTTGTTTTTGTTGTAATAAAAATGGATAATTTCAATTCCTAATTATACCCATATTTCGTTGTTTTTGTTGTATCAGGTAGTTTCATACTTTGACAACTCAATTGAGTCCCGACTTTGAATTGAATGTATAGTTTATTTTTGTTGAATTGAATTGTTTAATTGGGCCTGACTTTGAAAACGAAAATAAACAAATAAACAAATAAACACTACAACAAATATAACATTTTATAGCATGTCATTATAGCATTCTTTTAAGAATGCTATAAAATATGCACTTATTATAGCATTTAAAGCACAATGCTATAATCAAAATACCATTTTATTTTTTATAGCATTTTTAGTTGAATGGTATAGCATTTTATGGATGCTATAAATTAACATTAAATGTTTAAATTACATAGCATTTTAATAGTGAGAGCTTCTCCTTACAATCCACACATTATCTATTTACACTCCAATTTAATTTTTTTTATTAATGACAATTTTAACCTGAATTAAAATTACTAAACAATACAAAAAAAAATTCTAAAGACACTCAAAACTAATTAAATTATTAAAAAAAGAAATTTTTAGGAAATAGAATTTAATACGTAATATTTAATCTAATGATTTATGAGAGAAAATTTCTTTTTTTAATAATTTAATTTTTTTTTTCTTCTTAAAAAAAATTAAATTATTAAAAAAAGAAATTTTCTCTCCTAAATCATTAGATTAAATATTACGTATTAAATTCTATTTCCTAAATCTGTTATTACCATATATTAAACACTCTCTCTTAATTACTCTCTCTCTGTCTTTCCATAAAAAAAAGTAAAAAATAAAAAAAGCCTATCTCCGTACTTTCTATCAATCTCTAATTAATAGTTAAAGAAAAAAAAAATCATATTTTGATTTTTATTTTTATTTAAAAAATAAATAAATAAATAAAACAAGGTACTTGTTTTTTTAGTTTTTTTTATACATATATACGATTCCTAAAAATCAAGATTATTTGTAAGTTTTTTTATCTTAACTGTTAGTCTTGCTTGAGAAAGAATGGAGATAGAAAATTGGAGATATGTATTGGAGAAAAGAGAGTTTAATATGGTAATTAAAAATTTAGGAGAGTGTTTAATATGTAATATTTAATCCAATGATTTAGAAGATATAATTTCTTTTTTTAATAATCTAATTCAAAAAAGATTACTCATCAGATGAATCAAAGGCTACGATGGTTCGTCCTAACTTTTATTAAAATAAAATGAAGTGTCTATAAAAATTTATTTTTTAAAGTGGAGTGTTTTTAGAATAGGAGTGTCAAAAGATAAAAATGATACTCTTGGAACAAAAGGAAGTGTTTTTAGAATTTTTTTAAATTTAAATTTTGAGAATGGAGTGTCTTTAGAAAATAAGTGTAAAAAAAAAATAAAAAATGGATTGTCAAAAGAAGCTCTCTTTAATAGTGCTGTCATATGCCATAAAATTATAAAACTTTTTATATTAATTAACATAGCATTTAAGAAATGCTATAGTAGGATATTAATTTGAAATGTTACCCAAAAGGTAAGAGGGAAAAGTTCCGTCTAGTTTTTGTTTTCCCTCTATTTTAAGTTGAATGATATAGCATTTTATGGATGCTATAAAATAACATTAAATGTTTAAATTACATAGCATTTTAATAGTGCTGTGATATGCCATAAAATTATAAAACTTTTTATATTAATTAACATAGCATTTAAGAAATGCTATAGTAGGATATTAATTTAAAATGTTACCCAAAAGGTAAAGGGAAAAGTTTCGTCCAGTTTTTGTTTTCCCTCTATTTTAAGTTGAATGATATAGCATTTTATGGATGCTATAAAATAACATTAAATGTTTAAATTACATAGAATTTTAATAGTGTTGTGATATGCCATAAAATTATTTTATAGCATCCATAAAATGCTATAGTAGGATATTAATTTGAAATGTTACCCAAAAGATAAGAGGGAAAAGTTCCATCCAGTTTTTGTTTTCCCTCTATTTTAAGTTGAATGATATAGCATTTTATGGATGCTATAAAATAACATTAAATGTTTAAATTACATAGCATTTTAATAATGCAGTGATATGCCATAAAATTATAAAACTTTTTATATTAATTAACATAGCATTTAAAAAATGCTATAGTAGGATATTAATTTGAAATGTTACCCAAAAGGTAAGAGGGAAAAGTTCCGTCCAGTTTTTGTTTTCCCTCTATTTTAAGTTGAATGATATAGCATTTTATGGATGCTATAAAATAACATTAAATGTTTAAATTACATAGCATTTTAATAGTGCTGTGCTATGCCATAAAATTATAAAACTTTTTATATTAATTAACATAGCATTTAAGAAATGCTATAGTAGGATATTAATTTAAAATGTTAGGGAAAAGTTCCGTCCAGTTTTTGTTTTCCCTCTATTTACACTTTTTGTTTTTTGAAATGTCATTTATTTACATTTTTAACATCTCCAAACCCCATCTTTTATTTTATTTTATTTATCCTCTTCAAACTTGTTTTTGCTGCCACTCACTTCCATCTTCCTCAAATCATTTATTTTTTTTTCATCAACCTCTCCTACATCTATTAGATTGTTAATCTCTTTATTATGAAGTCATTTCCACTATTTGGTTAGAATCTCTCTCATCCCATGGTTGTCACTATTTCTACTACAAATAAATAATCAACAATTTTTTTTTTCTGAATATTGTTATTAATTTTCTTGGCTTTTGGTTCAATTTGTTGAGGCACTTATTGTTGATAGTATTCATGATGAAGTTTGTTGGAAAACCAAATTGATTGAAATCTGAACATGCAGGGTAAGTTATAATACTTTTAGCTTCTTTATTTTATCTTGAAATTTAATATATATTTTTTATTAAAGATTTAATTTTTGTAATTTTTTAGTTATTTTATGAAGTTGATTATTGTTCTTCATTCTATTTTGCAGAATTTGTGCTATGAAGAAATTAATAGTGATTTTACGCTCTCAAACAACACATTTTCTTGGCTACAAAACTTTAACCACTGGATCCACTGACTACATCATTGATGAATATTCATGTACTGATAGCCCAGAATATTGTTGGGAGAGAAATCATTATTTCCAGTGATTCAAAGGAGGCAGTTTCATGGGTTTCCAGTGAGGACTTTGGAAGCCTTGAGAATGTAGTTTAGACATAATAATAGCAATTTGGACATAATTTGTAGTTTCTTTAAAATGCAATAAAATAGATTTTATAACATATAAGAACAGCTACAATTTGAAAAGCTACTAACTTGGTCAATATTTTATAGCTTTTAAGATTGCAATGAAAAGAACTTATAGCATTTGCAAAAAACTATTATATGACTTCTGAGTTTTGATAGCATTTCAAAACACCTTTTAGATAGCATTTATAAATTGCAATAATATATAACACTTTTTCAATAGCATTCATAAATTGCAATGATAGATAGCATGCTTTTAATTGCTTTGGTTGTGTTAGCGTTGGTAAAAACGCTATCTATTACTTATAATAGCATTCATTGCATGCTATGAAATGTGAAATTTGGGCCCTTTTTGAACTTAGAAAGATTGAGCCATGCTTTGACAAAACCAACAAAATAATAATTAAAAAATAGATTGGGCTAGTTGAGGGCCCCATCAAAATGCTGGGTTTGCTGTCCCCACGGGTCGCCCCTGGTAGAGAGACTTTGTGTGTGGGTGCCTGGACGCCCACAAGGTGTTTGATGATTTGGGTGAGATAAGTGATAGAAACGAAATAAGAGTTGAATACTTGGATAGCTATAGAAGATGAGCAACTCCATTATTTAAATGTGGTGTTAAAAAAAAAAAAAAAAAAAGTGTATTCAAAGTTGGATATAATTAGTTGATTTGGCTATGAGTTAATCGCGGTGGTCAAAAAATGAACATTCGACCCAAGAAGCAGGCCCATAAATTAATTAAAAGATAAAACAATTTTCAAGCTTGTTTCAAAGGCCTTTACATGGCCCAAATAAGAATCAAAATAATTAAAGCCCAACATAGACTAACAAGGGAATAGGCCTAAACGCATGACCCACTAGGGTATATGGCAAAATGAACACGTGGTCAATAGCACATTCAAACTGTCATAATCATGTCAGATGTTACGTGAATCCCAATGTTTGACAAGGCCCTTATTACCAGATTCAAACGAATCAAAACTAGCAATAAAGAAGTCGATGATCACGCTCTCATAAAAGACACGATAGGTTACGGCTCCAAAGGCTTCACTATAAATACCAGACCCCATCTTAAATAAGGGGGTCCTGATTTCTTAACTCATACGCGAAAGCTCTCTTAACTTAGCTCCGTAATTCTCTCATTTCATTTATTGCAGTTCCACATTCCAGTTCAGATTGACCTAATTGTTCTTAGAGATCGGCCAATCCAATCCTCGATCGACCCACGTCGAGTCAAGGAACCCCTTGGGGCATCGATCCTTCAAAAGTCATTGATATACAACATCGACATGATCATTGTTTGACCAACATCGAGTCTAGAGACCCCTCCATGGACATGGACCCATAAAGATCCATCGACATCCATTATCGATCCAACCATACCAACAAATAGCTTGATTCAATATATCGAGCACAACGGTTTGTCACTCCAAACTCCTTTCAATTTTAATTCACTTATTGAACAATATACTGACTTGAGCGTCAGAGAGTCCTCCCAAGGTAACACTCCTTCATGTGGTTTGCCACCGCTCTATTTTTTTCTCGTTTTGCAGGTTGCCAGTGCCCACCTCGACAATTCAAATCATTGTAGATCCAATCGACTACAATAATAGATTTAGAAAATTGTACATTTCTCTTATTATTTTTCCAAATTTAGTTGATGTAAATTTCACTAATTTGACCATTATGCACTTTTGAATTTTTTATTTTTTTTAAAGGAAAAAAAGAAAAAAAGAAAAAAGAAGTGCAACAAATGATTTTTGTGTTCGTTTTTTTTAATCTTTTATTTCTAATTTCTAATGATTAAAATAATTGATAAAATATGTTTCTTAGGGGTAATTTGGACACTTCGTAAAATTTGACTGGTCAACCATTTGGTCAAGGGTACTAATCTGTTAACAAAAGTGTGATCTGGTTGCAATAGTAACAAATGTCAAGGTGATTTAGTGCAATTTTCCCTTTTTTGAAAGAAGAAAATGTCTTTTATGATAAAGTTGTAAGAATATGAAGACAAGGGCATCTCCAACCGTGTGCGCCAATCTCCAATTTGCAACAAAATTCCACTCCAACCCAGGCTCTGTTCTTTGCATTAGAGTGCAGATCCTCTTCTTCTGTCGCTAGATCTGGCCCAACAAGCATTCTTGAGCTACTTTGTAGCGCTATTTTTTTATTTTATTGTTTCATTGTTTTTGATTGGTTGAGAGGGAATATGTAAGAGAATATTCTTTTTAGAGTAGGATTTGGTGTAATGAGTTGGAGATGAAAGTGTGAAAGTTGCTGTATTTTTTAGTAAAGTTACAACAAATTAATGCAATGGGTTGGAGATAGTCTAAGAGTGTAAGAGATTAGTTGTCAAAGATCCCGCATTGACCAATGATTAAGCACAAATATATCAATTATTGGGAGGATCCCTCTAATTGCAATTCATTTTCAAGGAAGAAATCCATCAATTAAATTTATGTGAATTTGTACTTTTCAAGGATGATATGTATCAATTGAATTTGTATCAAAGTAGTATCACACCCATCAATGCAGAATTTATCTTTGAAATTATTTTATATGCACGGTTTGAATATCTACATTCCAACATTTATAAGAAAACTTGTCGTATATATTTATAAAATACATATAAATAGACTTGAATTTCTCACATTAAAAGGTTAGATTCAAGCCATTTCACAAACTTTGCTCCACCCTAAAATCTCTAGACAAGAAAGTTTTTTTTTAAAAAAAAGGGTTAATTGCATTAACTTACCCTTACTTTATTAGATCTAACAAGATTTCAAAACGATGCTATAAATTAACACAAACACCCTTCATCAATTCGATCCGTTAACTTTAACGGTTGACTAACTTTGACCATTAAAAAGCCAAATATACCATTGCCACATCATCCCAAACATAAAATATTTTTTTTAATTAAAATTGAAAAAAAAATCAAATATTAAAAAAAAAAAACAAAAAAACAAGATAATCTATCGACAATGGAGCAGGAAATAATAGATCTTTGACGATCTCCTACTTACTGGAAGAGATCTTTGTTGATCTTGGAGATCGACCTTCTACAATTCACAGAGGAGGCTCATTCGTAAATTGAGGATGTTTCCGCAGGCGACCGTTATATTATCTTTTGTTTATATATAAATTATTTATCAATTTTTAATTAAAACTATTTTATGTCTGGGATGATGTGGCATGATATATTTGGTTTTCCATCGGTTAAGATTAGTCAACCGTTAAAGTTAACGGATTGACTTTATGGCAAAGGGTTTTTATGTTAATTTAGGGTATCATTTTAAAATCTTGCTAGATCCATTCAAGTAAGGGTATGTTAGTGCAATTAATCAAAAACAAAAAAAGGAAAGAAAGCCGAGAAATGAGTTGTGTTTGTGGGTGCAACCGACAACACGTGGAACCCACATCGAAGGAAAAGGGTCCCACTTCTTCTACGTTAACGTTAACCATCTCAAGAAAACTTCACGTGGCCACGTGGGTGGTGTGATAAATTATATACTTGTGATGGAGGTTAAGGACATCCTTCTCTTCTCTCTGTCTCTGTCTCTCGTATACAAGTATAGATAATGCACCGTATGATAATACGGTATACATACTTGTACTTTGAACGAGTAGGGCTAAAAGGGTAATTTTAGTAATCCATTTAACTTTGTCCGGATTACGTATCCGTGCGGCACATGACTAAATTTGGAACTAGAAAAGGAAGTGCGTGAGTTGGAACTTGGAAGTAGAAAAGGAAGTCTTGTCAGGTTTTTTTTTTTTTTTTTTTTACTTGAAAAACCCAGTTTAGCATTTAGCAACACCTGTTCAGGATTGAATTACACGTGGCTACTGTCGACAGAATAAACCACAATAGCTCATGTAATTTTTGGATTTTCTTCAATATTGACGTATTGTTTATTTAAAATGTTTGTTTTTTTGTGTCCTTCAAACAAATTATCGTTTAAATAGATGGAAGTTTTATCGTGGCAAACAAATGACACAGCTTTTAATTTGGCTGTGACTGTGACTCTTACACACATATGTCGGTCCAGTTAAAACATTATAGATATAACTTTGCGGTGAGTTTTGACTTGGGCGAAAATTTTATTATTTTGGCCTGATTACAATGAAAGCTCCATTTCAATAACTTGGATAAACAAATCACACAATAATCAATTATATAATTACTTGTACAACTCCTCTTAACATGTGCATTGTTATTATATATCCACGATTAAAATGGTTGATATTATAAATAACGTGTTAGAGAATACAATCATGAATAATAATTATTATATCTATAAAGATATGATAAAGGTTAATGATAAGTTGATAACGAGTGATTAAAAAATAAATTTTACTAATTATCAAAGAGATAAGATGTACAAATCTACCAATTAATTGATATAGCAATTGATCTCACTCAACATGATAAAATGGTTGATATAAATAGCTTGTTATAGAATACAATCATGTATAATTATTATATCTATAAAGACATAATAAAGGTTAATGATGAGTGATTAACAAATAAATTGTGCTAATGTATTGAAGAGATAAGATGTACAAATCTTATCAATCATACTAGTGATTTAAATTATTCAAGATTATAAATTAACATATTCAGTAACCTTTCTTACAGTGTTATATTGTAAGGCTTCTCTGGTCAGTTTCAATACCTAATTTATTTTGTAACATTACATATTTTGAAAAGTTGTAGGATTTATTTTGTAAGAGTCGTTGATTCTATAATTCTATAACATTATAAAATAAAAGTCCTGAAACATATATATATATATATATAATAGCAAATTACAAATAGAATTGAGTTGCAATCATTGCCCAGTAGTGGAGTTCACGTCCTCCATCTTTGAATCTAAAAAGTTTCATGAAAATCCAGTTGTGTTTGGGCAGAAACATAAGATATATTGTTTAATTAGCTATCAAGTAAAGTTGTTCAAACTTCAAAGTAAGATATGGTATTTGAATATTATGAGAAAGGATTGGATGAAAAACAGAAATGACAAAGAGATGATAGTGGGACCAATGGCCTCTTGCCAATGTAGTAGGACTCTCCCAAGTGAGCTTCCACCATCATGTTTTAATGTCTAGGTATGTATATATTAATATATATATTATTTGTCTCACCTTGGATATTAATTCCCAGGTGTGGGAGTAGTATTCCAGACTGTGCTAGCAGAGTCTTATCTCATCAGATCCCAGCACAGTTGTTGTAATTAAAAAGAAAGAAAAAAAAGTGGGGATTTTGAATAAAATGAATGATCAGATTCGAGTGAGTGGACATATATATATGGTAGCTTTTTCTTACTGGCCATCTACTCACAACCATTATTAAGGCAATTAGAGAGCAGACCAGACATGATGGGTTCAAGTGTCCACCTTCACAACTTTTAATTTAGACTTGCACTAATATTAATATATTCCTCATCTTTAATTAATTAACATCGATCGAGGACCACCAAACCAACATGTTTTTATTGAACTTGTCATTTCTGTTGGCTGGTGAGGATTTTTGGCTAATGGCCAGTTTTTTTGTAGATGGGATTCTTACAATCTTACCTAAATTCAAAATGAACAAGATCAGTAGATCATTATTATATAGTTTTTATTTTGATAAAACCTACGAGAATCGAATACTTTCTAATTGTTATATATATTTTTTGATAATTTTTTTTTTTGAAGTGTCCTCATTCTATTTAAGCAATGACCTACCATGACCCTTTGGCCTCTTCATATAATGGATTTTACACAAAAGCGCTTTAATTCAAAATCACTTTCTAGTTTCTATAAACACGTACATATTCGTTCATCCCCATCTTAATTTTAATTTTAATTTTTTTTTTTTAGTATTACAAAGAACTATTACAATATGATTATCGGGACTTACCAAGATATAACAATATATGTGCAGTCCGGATATCTATACCCATAACGGGAGATAACTACTTCCATAACCCGAGAAGAAAACTCTCCACACATGCTTATAAAATGCGCATTGTGGGATTTGAACTCATTATCACTTACATGGAAGAGAGATACATTACCAACTCTGCTAAGAGGTAATGTGCCATTCCTATCTTACTTAAAATGTGAAAACAATGCATTTTAATTCTTAGGCAAGTCTTAACTTTAGTCTTTGATAGTTTTTTTTTTTTTTTTTTAACTTTATTCTTTAATAAATGTCTTATAGAGTTATATATGAAAACTTTCAAGTTTGATTTTTTTTTTTTAGTATTGCAACTATTGTTGAGACCTGTAAAGATCAGACAATACATATGCAGTTCGGATATATATTCCCACAAATCAGGATAAAACTAATCACACATACTTGTAAAATACATATAGCTAGTGAGACTCGAAACTCTCACCACTAATATGAAAATGAGGTACACTAGCATTTGTGCTAAGAAGTGACGTACAATTTTTATTTATTTATTATTTTTTTTTATCAACAAAATTTACGATAATAATACAAAATGATTGAATTTATAGTGTATATATATATATATATATATATATATATATATAAAGCACTTCTCAGGTCAGGAGTTGGGATGGTTCTAAAAAAAAACTCTTAACGTTAGTTTTGTAACGCTACAAAATAAAAGTCATTTTGTCAAGACCAACCTTGAATGGGAGCCACTAGATTCAAATGCTTTGACTTAGTCTGCATGCATTTGTCAGTGCTTCTCCATAATCTATGACTTACATGCAATGCATTGATGCATTTTATATCAGGTCGAACTGACAGTAGAAAGACTATATATATATATATATATAATAGAGAGTAATTTTCCAATGAAAACTTTTTACAATGCACACTTGAAGCACCTTTGATGAAATTGCATGAAATATATTGAATTTTGATTTGATTTTTTGTATAGATAATGAAAACATTGAAATACATTTATGGAAAAAAAAATTAAAAAAATCGGGTGCAAGAACTAATTTTTTCCGATTTTTTTGAAGATAAAACATTTAAAAAATAGGGAAATATAAGAAAAAATAGTTCTAAAATCCAAAAAAATTCCAATTTTTTACTAAATGTGTATTTTAATTTTCTTAGGATGCATACAAAAAATCTCATCGAAAAACATTTGATTACATGTAATTTTATTAAAGGTGCTTAAAGTGTGTATTGTAAAAGTCCTTATTGGAAAATATATATATATATGTATAGCTATCTCTTTCTAGTCTTGATTGAATGATAGTTACAAAGGATCTACTTTTTAATAGGCAAGGTAAATTGGTTTGTTCCATCTTCCACATGATAAATTCAAGGACATCTTTATGCTTAATCACTCGTTTAAGCAGCTAGTGTATATTTGATTTATATTATTATTCAATGTATATAATCGTCTTTGTGGTGTTCCCCAGTTCCTACGACAAAGGCAACTCAGAAAGGGTATATATAATTTCATTATTAAATATGAAACCTTTTATTTTATTTTATTTTATTTTATTTATATATAAGTGTTACATTAATTCAAGGTTTTTTTTAGAAAGGGTGAGGACTTAAACCCGCAACTTCGTGGTGCAGGTGTGACGGATTTATCACCAGACCAATCCCATCTCGTTATTAAATATGAAACTCTTTAATGTGATCAATTATATAATTTGTCTTGCGCTGAGAAAACCATTGGACCTAAGTTGAAAGCAACCCACATTATCAAAACAATATTAGAAATTAATGATAGAATCAATTAACCTACTTATGCTAAAGTATCCTTTAAACTAGCTATTTTTTTTATAATTATTATAAATTTTAAACTACATATTCTTGAATTATTACAAATTTAAGAGTTAGAATAGAGAATATGACTCAAATATACAATCTCATTTATATGATATATAAGTATGAGAGTAGAGACTTACCAAATTTTCAACAACAACAACAAAAAAAAAAAAAAAAAGAAAAAGAAAAAAAAGAAGAGAGTAGCGACTTACCATTCAATTACTTCAATTTCATCAAACAACTATTTATTATAATATATATAAGAGTAATGCTGGCTTTCCAATTATTTTTTTCCAAATACTTTCCCAAATGTGTATAGCATGTGAGGTGTCATTATCACATCGCTCACCACATAATCTTATGATTTATAATATGTTGACACCTTACGTGCTACACACATTTGGGAAAGAATTTGGGAAGTTTGATATTACTCTATATATAAATATGTTGACAATAAAATTTGATCAACGAGAAATTCAAATAGTCAAAGTGACACATATGACAATGAGTTCAAAAGCCAAAAGTTATTGCTAAGGTGGAGCAAAAGCTCATGCTGAGAGGTTTGTTGTTACCATGAGCCATGAGGACATCCGGTTAGAGAATGAGTTATCACTCTACTTATATCTTTAAAACCCAAAACCCTGAAAAGAGAAAGTAACTCGTTAGGAGCAATGGCTAGTGACCGATGTTTATACTATGATGATTAAGTTAGTAAATATTTTGAGAAAGAGAGAGAGAGAGTATAAAGTGAGAGACAAAGTTTCGTCTTACAGAAAGAGTGCATACCCTATTCTTGTCTCTCTATTATAGGAAATGGTTGATCTATTGCTCACATTTATGCCTGCGCTAGATGGAGGGCTTATGTCATGTCTTTGAAAGTCCTCAAACAATATGATTTATCTACAATGCGTTCCTTGTCAAATACTCGCTATTATTGAGTAAATTAATGGGTTTTTAGAGATTTGCCTTGATAGTCGTGATTAGATGGCTAAAAAGTATCTAAATTTATTATGTTAACATCGACATCTATTACAGAAAGATCTTGATCCCCTTCTCAGCTCAAGTATACTTATCTTATTACCACCATTTTATAATCTATTGACACATGCATGGAAATGTCGGTATCAAATGTTGTACTATCAGGATTTAATGTCTTTAATTACTATTTTAGTGTGTGATATGACAGGATCAAATGGTCACTAGCCTATTTACGTATATGAGTGATTCTCCTGGATCTTTTGTGTCTCATTCCTTCTCAATTTCTCGTAGTCTCGTAGTCTCGTAGTCTCGCATCTGAATAACACGGATCGAGAGAGTGATCGGCATTTGATTGTATACGGCCATGCGGGTGAGAACTCCCTTTGACTTTGACTCATGTGAGTACTATTTATTTTGATATTATGATGAACCAATTTACCGGTTGAGAACTTTGTTCAACTATATATATTAATTATTTAATGATATCATTTCCCATTTACATGTAATGTTCAATGTAATTGATGTGATCCATTTCCTCATGTAGGCAATGGTGTTTGATTCAAACACTATTACAAAAAAAAAAAAAAAAAAAACCCAAAACTAAGAGAAAATTCTAACTCCTTTTGAAACCATATGATCAAGTGATACTCTTTGAGGACTGCTAACAAGAATCGCATCTTAATCTTTCCAAAGAGGAAGAGAATTTTCGTAAAGACTCTTGTAACATTTTTCGGTTTATTTTTTCAAAGGAAAAATGAAATTAATATACTAATGATGTGATGAGTTAGGATAAGGAAACCAGTAATTCATGTAGCGAGTACAAGACAAAACGATTGATCAATTATTGACAAATTCTTATTATTATTATTTTTTTTTTTTGAATAAAGTCCAAGTTGATTTTCTAATTTATTATTTAAATAGTGATCATGAAAACAACAAGAAAATTAGAAATTAATTATGCTGATTTGAACACGATATGCTAATTTAAATATGATATATTATAATATGTGGAGAAATTAATTATTGATAAAGACATAATAACAGTAATAACTAATAAAGTCTAATTGTGTTACGTGTATGTCTCAAAAAAAAAAAAAAAAAGATGTGTTACCAGCAAAAGTTGACTAGTAAATTGATTATTTTACAAAGTATAAAACTTAAAAAAAAAAAAACCTAACAATTTTGTCTCAACTTCAACGGTGGATGAAAAAGATCAAATCACATTATTAAAGGTTTAATTAATAATACGACACTTTAATTAATTAATCATAAATTTAAGATCTTAATGGTAAGGAATCGACACATAATGACCGCAATTTGATTTAGATTGTTTAACTTTTTTTGTCTAAATAATATTACAAGTGTGTTAATTATAACGGGCAATTTAACATTGTTCATTTACATAATCACAAATGAATCATAAGAGTTCTTCATAATTTATCACATTTTATAATCTATTTTTATTTTTTTTTGAAACTAAGAGCTAATTAAGCTTTATTTATTTATTTATTTATGCTATATAGGTTGTTAGGGTTTGATGAAATAAAGTAAGGTAATGTTGTGTACGCAAAACTCAAATTAAATTATATATATATAATTTTTTTATTATCAGTTCTACTTAATATAAAATATATCAAGATGAAGAATGTAACTCAAAGTGTATGCTACAAGTTAATTACATAGATTTATATATATGTAACGAACATATATAATATAAGTTGAAAACTTAACAAATTTAACGTTTAATTACACAAACTTCAAACGGTGGTCGGTGAGAGTTTGTGTATAATAAAACTGCAGTCTGCAGGCCGGTCAATTTAAGTCGGATAAAACGTCAAAGTTGATGGAGAGCGTGCGTTTGGTTTGGTACCGGTTATCGGGTACCCATCAAAATATACAAGTTTGGTGAAGTTTAGTTTCTTATCCCTTCTATTAATTAATCCATTTATGTAACCGGCGAGATTTTCAACAAACACTTTGTCCTAGAAACTAGAAACTGGTATCAGAACTCAGAAGTCAGAACCAGATCAGACATCCAAACAACATTTAACACGTGTTCAACATGTTAAAATAAAAATCTCCCAAATTACTGAAACCTCCCTGCTGCACTTCGCTTTGGACTTTAGTTGTTATGGATCTCATATATGATTCATTAGATACTCTACAGTCTACTCTACTTTTTTTTTCAACACATGTTACTTCCATAGATTTCTCCAGATTTACGAGTGAACTTCTTTATGATACAGTGGAAGTAGATATATTTTGACCGTGAGAGTAGATATTTACATATACAGTAATGTATCTAAATTTGGTGTCCAAATGACGGGACAATGCTCTCGTCCATTCATTTATATTGTATTAGATTTGTTTATTTTAAATGAATGGATGTGAGTATTGTTACGTCATTTGGATATCAGATTTGGACACAAATTTGGATAAAGTAGCATTACTCTTACATATATAATGATTGATCTTCGATAAGTATGTATAGATTTGCCGAGATATTATTGTCTATCGAAACCTCTAATTCAATCTGTTTTTTTTTTTCTCTAAATAAGATATTTTTTTTTATCACATTATGCATTTGGAGTGGTCGGATGCTATTACTGGATACGGTTTACGAATGACGTGGTGAGACCGTTCAATACTTCAATGCGGCAATACGAGGAAATGACGCGTGTATTTGACTACTAGAAGAAGCAGCAAGAAGGAATCCAGAAGGACCAGAAATTGGTCTCCCCAGTTCTCAGCTAACCTTTACCTGCCAGAGCCAGCGAAAGCCAGCAACACTTATCTTTCCGCCCACAAAATGCGGTGATAATTACACGTAAATGCCACTACCGTATTTAAGTACATCAACCGTATATAGATACGTTTTTGGATAAAGCAAACCCGAAAATTAAAAATACACGCACTCTATATATCCCTAGATTCATGCCAAAATAACCTAAATTTTACTTTATATTTCTATATCTCATTTCTCATTATCCCTCTCTTTCTCTCTCTCTAGTCTATACCCAGCTTCTTGTCGGTGTGAGATCTTACAGCTTCTGCAATCCTGAGCTGGTTCGAGATCCGGGAAGTCTAGTTGGGGTGGCACGTAATACATATATATTTTTTGGGAATCCAGAAGAAATTGGAGCGAATTTAGCTTTTGTTGAAGTAGTGATTTATTTATGTTAGTTGTAGTTAATGGCCATCTGGTGTTGAGAGAGTGTATGAGGAGAGGAATACGCTGGGATTTTGGACTTGTCATACGAAGCAGAGGTAGATGGGGCAAATGCGGCTGATTTTCTCTTAAATTTGATTCTTATTCTTCTTATTTTCTCTCAAATTCTTTCTCAGAATATGCAGCAAGATCACCGCAAGAAGGTAATTTCACTGTTTTTTTTAATTTTAATTTTAATTTTTTATTTTGTCGTTGTGTGTTTGTCTTTTAGTAATTTCTGGACTCCGAAACAGACACGGATGATGATAATTGCGTTAGTTAGTGTTGATGGATAAAACAGCATAATTGAATGTGAATCTCTGTTTGGGATTTCTGGAAATGTCTATGTTTCTCTCTGATCTCATTAGATGCCATTTCTCTCTCAGATAATCGGACCTGATTCTATCTCCTTTTTTGTTGTTGTTGTTGGCTCTGCTGTTTTCTTTTTGTTTATTACTCTCTTGTTATTGTTTTTTTTATTTTTTTTTGGTTGGTGTCTTTTTAGTTCTCTGCAAGTGGTTGAATTATTGGTATACCAATTTCTTGAGGCTGCGTCAATAGTTGTATTTGTAGGTAATTTGAAGCATTTTTTATACTTTAGGATTATCGTCTCTTAGAACAGTTAGAAACTTCACTATTCAATATGTTTGATGGTTGAAAATGGAATAAACTATTGTCATATATATGTGAAATAAATTAATAATATAAGAGGTTTGTTGTACTATTATAATATAATTGAGAAGAGGGCAACTTTTCATCCAATTTTCGGTTCCTATTATCATATAATTTAAAACAGAATTCTACAAGCCGACTGTGGGGAAGGTTTCATGTTTTGGGCCAGAGGATGTAAACTTATACTTGTAAGAACTAAATTTTTTTCATTTATGGAGGTTTCATAACAACTTCTTGCTTTCATGTGAAGGCTGTAGACTTAAGCGTTTTATTCTTTGTTTGTTCTATATATGGTTTCCTTTTCTCTTTCTCGGGATCCTCTTTTGCACTTTCTTCTACGTGGTTTGTGGTGCTCCTTGCAATTTATTTATTTGTTTTAAATCTGAATTATTTTCTTTCTTTCCCTTGCATGTGGGTCATGTTTTTTGTTGATGATAAAATTATTAAGTAGCTTCTGTATAATATTTGCAGAAGAAAGTTATTTATGTAGATGAATGATTACTCAGAGAGATGTACATTTTAGTTGTAGATACAATTAGCAACCTTGAACGGGAGTTATTGGATTTTTAAATTTAAAATAGATGATTAACTCTTTACATTCTTTTTTCTATGTAATTTTTCTTTTTCTGTAAGCTGCTATATCTTGTGCAATTGCATAAATATTTAGGATTTCTATTAGAGATAATGCAGCAGTTTAGATAAACATTTGGCGGATTGTGTCTGTAGAAGGATGAAACTAAGAAAGCATATGCAGCAGTTTAGATAAACATTTAGAGGAATGTGCATGCAGCAGGAATGCAGGATAGAAATTAGGAGAAGCCATTCCTCTGTTAGACGTGACATCCCTTTGATGTACATTAATGGTCTTGAATCAGAATTCATGTACTGTAGACGTACAGAATTACAAAATATACATCAAAGTTGAGACACCATGGTGGCATTGGGGGGGTAGGGTGTGGTTGTGGTGGTGTTGTTATTGCTATCTTTTTATCATTTATTAAGGGTTTGCATAAGTTATGACCAAGTCTTACTTGTCCGGTTGTTCATAAGTAAATTTGACCTTGAGACATTATGTGGCTGTGTGCTATGTATGTACATATGAATTTGTTGGCATGAGCTACCTGCATTGGTATTTGCTAGCCTGCACCTGACTTTGGTTTTCTATTCCCCAGTGTTCCACAGAGATGGAGTTTTTCTCTGAATACGGTGATGCCAATAGGTACAAAATTCAGGAAGTCATTGGGAAAGGAAGTTATGGTGTTGTATGCTCAGCAATTGACACTCATACGGGTGAAAAAGTGGCAATAAAGAAAATACATGATATTTTCGAACACATCTCTGATGCTGCTCGTATTCTTCGGGAGATTAAGCTGCTTAGACTTTTACGACATCCCGATATTGTTGAAATTAAACACATTATGCTACCACCTTCGAGAAGGGACTTCAAAGATATTTATGTTGTTTTTGAGCTCATGGAGTCAGATCTTCATCAAGTAATCAAAGCCAATGATGATTTGACGCGAGAGCACTATCAGTTTTTTCTTTATCAGCTTCTTCGTGCATTAAAGTATATTCACACTGGTAATTCACCCTGTTTGAGTTGTCTTGTTAACAGGAATTTTGTGTTGTCTTAATTTTAGTTTATAGCAGATGTGTGGTTTACTGATTGCCATATTGTCGGTGACATATGTAGTACTTCCAATGATACCACTATAGTATTTTTGTACTGTGGTAATATTGTTGTGAGTTGTGACTTACTATTTTCGGACTGAACTATCTGCTTTATTGCCTTCCTATTTGAGATCGACTTTGCCTATGTGTCTACGAACTCTTTTTGCCTTTATGTCTGAGAACTGCTTTTCTTTTAAAAGGCTTGCTCCCCCCAGTTTTGATGATGTGCGTTGCTGTCACTCTATGTTTTCCTTTGCTTTATTTTCTTGCCCCCTTATTTCCTCCCATGCTTTTGGGGAGGGAGGCAGTCTGTATCTAATAACCGTCTTCTTTGTTGCAGCAAATGTCTACCACCGAGATCTAAAACCAAAGAATATTTTGGCAAATGCAAACTGTAAACTTAAAATCTGCGATTTTGGGTTGGCAAGAGTTGCATTCAATGATACACCAACAACTATTTTTTGGACGGTATACCTTTCAAATATATATAAGATCTGAGAGATTATTTACTACCTCATTGATATATTTGTAATATATAGTATTTTGTAACATAAAGAATCCACATGTTTAACAAGAATATGAAACTGATTCTTCTTTAAATTATATGATACACATACAGGATTATGTAGCTACGAGATGGTATAGAGCTCCAGAGCTATGTGGATCATTTTTTTCTAAGGTATGGTTTTATTTATGTTGTTTTGAACTAAAAAAGTGCTGCCAACTTAGTACAGCATGGTCAGCAACATAATATCTGAAGTTTGTAGCACACGGTAATTGTTGCATTCATGTGCTGATATTGGACTATTTGGAGAATAAGTCCATGGCGCATCACACATTTTATTTTCACTTGTTGGTGTTCAAACGCTTTTTAAGGTATGGTATATTAGCTTATTGGGTATGTTTGCCAATTAGTTAATCTCCTTCTGGAGTGAGTGCAAGTGAAATGTTAAGTTTCACTTGATTTTTTGAAGGTATTGTACCATAAATAATGGGTGTTTGGTGCTATAGTTGACTTGTTTGCTGCTTCAGATTCAATGTTAAAAATTGGTTGTAAGGATTGCAATTTTGCCCTTGATGGTGGCAAATTGATTGGTTGGTTAGGATCTTGTGCCTCGAAGAATTTGGCATTTAATATAATAGGTATCAGAATTTTTTTTTATCATGAAAGTGAAATGTCTGGGAAATAGGGTGAGCACCCTGGAGTTTTAGTTGATAGCTTGTTGTCTAATGGTCTCATGACCCTTTAATTTGGGAATTAGGTCATGAAATTTCATGTCAACATCACTGTATGAAAATTATTTGAGACACAAGAGACATTTTCTATTGTTAAGGAACATGCTAGTCTGTACATGATATTTAGATGGTTAGTAATACATAACTCTTTTATCTTTAGTCATTACTTGTGACTTTAGTTAGAAACTTAGAATGTTGAAGAAAATTTATATTTCGTTAGTTCAAAACAAATATTGTATCCTCTAGGTGATCAAGAATTCAATATAAAGCGTGGACCTCTGAGGGTCCTTGGCTTGCTTCTTACGGTGAATATTTTTTAGGGTCAATGCAAGCAGCCAATTAAGAATGCTGTTTTGGAATTGGAATGAAGAAGAAACGTTTAAATTCATTTTGCATTAAGGATTATAAATCAAGGTGGCTAGTTTGTGTTTTTATGTATGGAAATTTAGGAAACACAGAAAATTGTAAATTTTTTATTTCAAAGTGTACTAGGTGACAAGAAGTTTTAGTTGATAGCTTGTTGTCAAATGGTCTCTTGACCCTTTAATTCGGGAATTAGGTAGAAATCATATCTCAGATTAATGTAACACTACAACAAGCGTATGTCTAGAAATCATATGTACAACACTACAACAATACAAAACTTGTTAATAACAAGACAGATTAAGGTAGAGATGTCATTCACACCCTACAATTTCATGTTAACATCAGAATGTAAGATCGAGGTCTTAAAAATTAATAACTATTTTGGTGCATCTCCTTTTTTTTTTTGTTTTTTTGTGTGTGTTGTCGTCGTCGTCTTAGCAGTGGGGGATTTGAACTCCCTTCACATGAATTGAGAAGTGTGGTTACTACCAGGCTATGCCTGTGACCACTGTTTTGGTGTATCTTTTGTTTTTATTAAAAAGATTTTGACAATTTATATGATAGTTTTCTATTCTGTCCAATATTGTAGAAATATGCCTTCTTGTTTCAGCACTTCTTTTTGAAGTTTAATTCTACTTATCAAGTTATCATGTAACTTAAAGTCTCCATTCTTCAAGTTTTATTTGTTTTTATGTTTTTATGTTTTTTTTTTTTAAAAAAAACTTCAAGTGATACAATTTATGTTGGCATTTGTATGCAGTATACACCAGCCATTGATATATGGAGCATAGGATGCATTTTTGCTGAAGTTTTAACAGGGAGGCCTGTTTTCCCTGGAAAAAATGTTGTTCACCAACTGGATTTGATGACAGATCTGCTTGGAACACCTACATTAGATACAATCTCTCGGGTATGCACATTATTCTTCTGTCTAACATTTTTCATGTTGTTCCAGGTTTGATTTTTTCTCCTAGAACTAACCCCCACACCTAAGAAAAAAAAAACAGATGGTAATAATTACTTCTTTCTTGAGTCCAGGTTCGAAATGATAAGGCAAGGAGATACCTAACTAGCATGAGAAAGAAACAGCCTGTCCAGTTTTCACAGAAATTTCCAAATGCAGATCCTTTAGCACTGCGACTGTTGGAAAGGTTGCTTGCCTTCGATCCAAAAGATCGTCCAACAGCTGAAGAGGTTTATCTTCGTGTTAAACTGTGAACTGTTTTGCAGAATATTGTGTTTGTTGCCATTTAATACCATATCTTGATCATTCATGAATAACCTGATTAATGAGTTGAAATTTCTTCGTTTGGTGTTCTATCAGGCACTTGCTGATCCTTATTTTAAAGGACTGTCGAAAGTTGAGAGGGAGCCTTCCTGTCAGCCAATATCCAAGATGGAGTTTGAGTTTGAGAGGCGGAGGGTCACAAAGGAGGATATACGGGAGCTGATTTTCCGGGAGATATTAGAATACCATCCTCAACTGCTCAAGGACTATATGAATGGAACGGAAAGGACTAATTTCCTCTATCCAAGGTTGTAATTTTCTTTGGTGCTTTTCTTTTGGTCCCAAGGAGCTGCATTAATGATCTTGTGTCTACTTTGTACTAACTTTTAGTCCATATATCTATGACAGTGCTGTTGATCAATTCAGAAAGCAGTTTGCACATCTCGAGGAAAATGGTGGTAAAAGTGGGCCAGTAATTCCACCTGAAAGAAAGCATGTGTCTCTTCCTAGGTATTGTCATACATTCATTCATTCTTAGTGATTTTGCAGTCTTTTACTGTTTCTTGTCTGCCTTGAAGTTTTTATTGCTTTGCTCATAACTTGTGGTCCACAATTGGATGAATGAATGAGTTTGTAGCTCGAATATTCTAGAATTACACGTGGATTATTTATGTAAAGTGAGGAAGTTTGTTTTAGATTTCTTAATTGTCCACAAATCATGTTGGCATAGATCCAGGGGAATGATTAGGAAGAAGAATATTGGTTCTATAGTGCAGGGAACATGTGACTACACTCCAGTATGGTCCCATTTAAGGGTTAGGATATTGATTAGTGAGGCAAAACCAACATTGGGACCAGGAGAGCTGGCAAAAGTGAGAGCAAAAACATGAGTCGTAATTTTCAGTTTTACTTGATAGTGAGAGCTCTTCCGGGGCATTTATAATTCTAAATATGTGTAATACAGATAATATTAGTTTTATATTTAATTGTTGTTGAATAAAATTGGAAAGCATTGCTGCACCTTAAGAATGGTTAAATGAGAAAAAAAGGTAAAAAGAGTTTTGTCTTGTTGGTTCTCTGTTTGTTCCTTCTCAATTCAAGGTCCATAATTCATAAACTCCAAGGACAATTTCTATGTAGAATTTCATAAAAAAAATGTCCTTTGTCATCCAATCCACCCTCGGATTGGTGAATCCAAATATTTGAGCTTGTGGATTTTCCAAGGGTCTTTTCTGCATGTGCCAAAATAGTAAATTTCCACCTGTATACCTCCTAGGTGATTAGGTATCTTATGACTTAGGTCATGGGGCAGGCAACATAATGTTTTTCAGCAATTGTGACAGGGCTTATGGTGTGGAAGTTGTGTCTAAGTTTAACAACCATAACGAAAAACGTTAGTGACTATAATTCAGACATTTTAAATATTTAAATACAAATCATTTAAGTTTTATGCATTGCTGTTATTATCAATTGTGAGTTGGAAGGAGATAGGAGCATATTGGAAATCTGAGGAGTTCAGAATGAGGTTCGCCCATATACTGGTACCAACAAGCAATGTATTAGCTTACTTGGGGTAAACAAAATACTTAAAATAGGAGAACGGATTCAACCAGAGGACAGTAATACATGCCTGGATACAGATTCTCTTTATGTCTTGTTGCCTGTGTCTGTGTGCAAAATATGGTGAAAATTAGTTAATTCAATTCTCATTTATTTGATTTAGGGACAATTGAAGATATGGGGTTCGGTCTTTTACTTTGCAAAGCATAATTCAATATTTCATTGATCATTTTAAAGTGTTCAGTTGTGCACAATTTATGATGAAAAACTGTTCTCCAGCGTGGAAGATACTTTCTGTGCTAGTTTCAAAAGCTTGATAGATGTTTGCTTTATACTTAAAATACCAAATAATAAAAATGATAAACTTTCTATATGGTGAAATGCAGGTCAACTACTGTTCATTCAAACACAGTTCCTCCCAAGGAGCAAAACAATGGTGCTTCACTGAGAGATCGGCAAGCAGAAGAGGTATACAACAAGAATTCCAGGGGAACAGAAGGAATACCTCAAAACCTGTCACGGGCCATGCAGGCACCACAAAGATTTACATTAGGTACTTGGTCATTAATTTTTCTATCTTTTGTTCGACGTATTCATTTAGTTTGTAACTGACCTTGCCATCCTCTTCAGCCAAACCAGGAAAAGTTGTGGGACCAGTTGTACCATACGAGAATACAGGTGTCATGAAAGATTCTTATGATCCAAGATCCTTCATCAGAAGCACAGTTGTTCCTCAGGGTGTCCCTCCTGCTTATTGTTACCGTAAATCTAGCACAGGAAAGCAGGAAAGACCGACTTCAATAGATTCCGAAAGGGACTTGTCTTCGCAGATAAAACAAGTCCCTCAATGTGGAATGGCGACCAAATTTTCGCCAGACATAGCTATCAACATTGACTCAAATCCATTTTTTATGACACGGGCAGGAGTGAACAAGGTGGAACATGTTGAGGACCGAATTGCCATTGATACGAATTTGTTGCAGGGAAAAGCTCAGTATGGTGGGATTGGTGGTACCACTGGTGCTGCTACTGGCACCACCCATAGGAAGATCGGAACTGTTCAGTATGGTATGACAAAGATGTATTAATGAAGGAGGTAGTAGAGTATGTAAAAAGAGGTGAGGGTTGGTGAATGGTGAGGTTGTGTTAGGTTTTTAGTTAAAGTTTGTTTATGAGAAATTTACATGTTAGTGAAATTATACTTTGAATCCATAAAAATGGAAATAACACTGTCCCTTTCCAAAAACAATATTTTAATAAGGGCATAATATTTGTTAAAGGCTGGTTTCATTTATTACCAAAGACAATTTCATACGTGTTGGAATCCTGAATAAAAAATTCAATGTTGTAAGATTAAAGGAAACGAAATATAAAGTGAAATAAATAAGAGAGAAGAAGTATTATGGAAACGAGAAAAGAACAGAGTACGTATATATATATATATATATATATATTTTAAGGGAATGGGTCGGCTTAGAGTATCTCCGGTGTTAATGTGGGTTGTGAAAAAATTAGATGTGATGTAGAATGAACAACCACTTTGTTACATTATCATTGGAGATGCTTTTAGAATGTACGTCGGCTACGCCACCAAGCAATCAAACAAGCCAAACCAATAAGAATTGCCTCCATGTGGACCAATTGCATTCCAATTAAGAATAATCTAACTGTGGAAATCCACGCGGTTCACAACAATCGATTAATTCTCTTATATATATATATATATATATATATATATATAAAATATAATTATCAATTTGGTCCCTAATTTATTTGGAAATATTACGTTATATGTTTTTTGTTTTCTTAGCTCGTTTGGTCCCTAAATTATTTGGAAATATCACTTTTATATGTTTTTGCTTTTTTAGCTTGTTTGGTCCCTAAACTATCGAAAATAATCAATTTGGTCATTTTGTTACTTAACAGTTAATCACATTTAACTCGGTTTTTTTATTATTAATTTTTTTTTTAATCTTTAGACAAACATGTCAATGAGTCCAAAAAAAAAAAAAAAAAAAAAAAAAAAAAAAAAAAAGCAAAATTGTTTTTAAAATAACTAATTATTTATGTTAATGCCAAAAAATTTCAAGGCAATGACAAAAATCGAAGAATGTTCACTAAGTGAACTCTTAGCCAACCCTCACAAGCCAGAACTAGAAGGACGAAGTTTACCTAGAGACTTTCTAAGTGAACCTCACTAGGTCAAAGTTTGTAATAGAGGAAATCCACTGAGAGATTTCTTGGGAAAACCTTAGACGGACAAGGTTATAGGTAAAGTGTATGTAACTATTGTTGGATTCTCTTGGAGGCTTAATGGGCTATTTATCCTCGGGTTGTCTTCGCTTAGAGGATTCTATAAGTTCCACCATTTGTGATTGGCTTATTTCACTGTCAAACCACAATGAGGTTAATGTTGTAAGGGTAGATTTAGGTGATTGGACTTGATTGTGATCAAAGCACCCTCTTGCATCCCCAAAGCTAAAAGTGCGAAGAACTATAAAGATATAACGCTTGACTTGTACTATTGAAGAGATTATGTGCACACACATACTCATGACATTCATTTGTGTTCTTTTATTGTCATTTACATCATGGTCAACCGTGAAATGTTGACCGCGACAATCCATTATTGTTCAAAACGATGTAGTTTTGAGAGAACCCTTTATATAGCCCATGACACTTCCTTTTTCATCAAGAACTCTGGTTTTCTAATTCCTTAGAGAGAGAATAGAGTTCCTAGATAGAGAAAGCACCAATATTACCTTTTTGACTCTCAAATCCCCAAACCATGTCCATCTAAGCATCATCTAGCATCATATTGGCACGGGTCTTCATTGTTGCATGACTTGGTAAGCAAGAACATTTATACCTCTCATTTACTGTTTCTTCTTACTTAAGATTCTTAATTTATTGCATTGTTGTATGCAAAGACTTTTTTTATTGCACGTTTATTGAAGTGATTGGGGTTAGCTTATAACTAGGTTGTTAGAATTAATTTCTTCATCTAGTTAAGCCTTCTTGTATGTTCATTTGGGCATCTTTAATGACTATGATTGTTAGATTACATTTCTATCTTTCTAGTTAAGCATATTGTGTGTTGTCTTGCACTTTATTGCATTTAAGACATTGTTACATGTTCACTTAGACTTAAATCTCTTCATTAGAGTCCAAATCTTGTGGCTACATATGGTAGTTGCACAAGCATTGTCAAGACCCACTTTTAAAGGCTGCGGGTAGAATAGTTTGTGTTACGAACCTTGAGAAGAGTGATTAGGATGTCAATTTAGGTTGTAAACAAATATTCAATTAGTGGAGTTTCTGTGACTAAGTGGTTAGTGAGGCTAGGTTTTTTCCCTGTTGGAGGGTTTTCCACGCAAAAATCAGATGTCATTTAATTTCCACACTTACATTTGATTTTTGTTGTTATTTTGAATTGTTTTTGTGATTAATCTTGACTAATCAAAAAAATTGGTAATTAATCGATTAACAACTAATTCACCCCCTCTAGGTTGTTTAGACACATATTAGGGTAGTTTCATATTCATTGGGATGAACTCTGGTTGAAATGAGTATTTTGGAGGGTCGTTTGAATCTCACAAGATATTGTTACTGGGTGATGAATCGGGCTTGCAAAAGAGAAAACCGGGGTCAATGACGTAAAGATTTTATAAAATTTAATGTGCACCGAGCTAAAAACTCTTATAGTTTGTATTGATTGTTATACAATTGAAAAGAAAGTAGAGTAACACTATACAACCCGAAACAATTAGCCAAAAAGCAACTCAAATAATGTGATAAATAATTAACCTTACCATATAAATCATGAGGTAACATGATAATAAAAAACCATTTGGCACATCATTTGGATCGATTTTTGCGTTAATGACTAAATGTTTTGAGTTTTGTAGTATTATTGAGGGAACATGTAAAAAAGATATAAAGAAAACTAAGGTGACCATAATAACGTTTTATATTGCTAAAAAGAAAATTATTTTATGTTAATTTGTTTCTTTGAACTTTGTATTATAATTTTATAAGTTTTCCATGGAAACTCAGCTTATTGTATCCTTACCCATCCTTAACTTTAAGAGACCTAGCTACAAAGATTTCATATTAATTAACCATTTAATCATAAATATATAATATTGGATTTCCAAAACAATAATATATATAGAACACGTGATAGCCATGTGGGGTGCAATTACACAAAAATTAATGCAAGTCCTTGAGTAGTAAATCAATATGGTGAATTGAAGCCATTCATATAGAATCCTTTTGTCTTCCTCTCTTGGTGTATCTATGCTGTCATTCATCAAGGTTGCCAAGCAAGGGAGGGCAAGTCGGTCGGGATAATTTTATTATTATTTTAAATTAATTATAATCGGGTCAGAGTATGTTGGACGACAACAGCGTGATCAATCGATACAAGTATTTGTCATAATGCAACTCTCATAGTAGGAGATACCAGTCACCCCATACTTTATAATTAAATAGGTAAAAATGAGACTCGAACCCGAGAGGGAACACAAAACCACTCGGTAGAATTGGTGGAGATAATTGAATGAGGAATTGAGGATGATATATGGAAGTAGTGTATAAAGTTTACAGGTCCCATGATGAATATTAAATATAACAAACATTACTTTGATGTCCATACTCATCATGCATGCATTGTCCTGTCAAGCCCCATCATAAATAGGACCCACTCTCTCCAATCCATTCCATTTTGCTCTATCATTTTTGTATGTTGGACAACAACTCACCATAATAATCCTAATACCTTACCCTATAATTTAGGATCTTTTTACTGAATTCTTTTTCAATATATATATATTGTAAAATAAAATAAAAAATGTTTTATTTAAATTCTCCCCGATACTGATGTGAGTTGTAAAAGGTTCGTTTAATAAAATATATTATTAAAAAAAAAAATCGAATTTGTATTATGGGTTAGAAAATTTGGATCCGAAACCAAATTCAGTGAACCAAAGTGAAGAAATGAAAATGTATGATATTGTACTTGAAATGAGTACGGATTTTTGTCCAGAAAAGAAATAATAAATAAAGAAATGGATACATGAAATCTGGAGAAGTTAAGAGAAGATAGAAGATATGGGATTTGATCCAAGAAATAAAAAATAAAATAAAATAATAAAAAAGAAGAAGGAAATGTAGTGTGTAAAAGCAACAAAAGATTAGGTGGTTCACTGGTTCTGACTTCTGATCACATGGAGCCCCATATGCCCAACACAAACAATACTAACAATTCCAAAATCCCCAAAACACCCCCATCAGATTTTCTTATTGGTTTCCTTCTTGGAAACACCATCACCATTCACCATTCACTCAATAAATTAAATATAAATAAATATAATTTCATGTGTTGAGGGGCTCTAGATGGGTCCCATAATAAAGATCCACGTGGCACCCATGCCAATTGCTAGAGCACATGGGTTGTGTTAGGTTCAAGAAAATCATGTGATGGCATGTGCTCCCTTTGTTTTTGTGTTGACAGTGGGTCCCTTCCCTCTTTTATGAATCTATCCACAGGTGATACCTCACTGCACTCGCGCGTGGGGGCATGTGATGTGGGCGAGAGAGTTGCACGCCTTTCTGCCCTCCTCTACAAATTGCCACATGCAACCGCTCATAACTCATTCATTGCCTCCCCCCCCCCTTTCGCCACGCTCTTTTCTTAACGCGTGAGTCTCAACCTATTTGCTTCGTTGGCATTGACATTTCTACAACTCCATTTCAAAACAATTAATTTAAATCCTCATAACATAATATAAACCCTACTCTCTCTTTCTCTCTCTCTCTCTCTCTCACTGATAAGCTTTTTTTTTTTTTCTTTTCCAGTTCTTCAATGGAGAACAGCACCATGAATTCGACAGAAACCATACCCGCATTCAAGAGGAAACTGGAGATCATCACGAGGAGATCTAGTACAAGCAAGAGAAGACAAATCGAAATCGAAATCGAAGAAGAAGAAGAAGTTCATGATGAGAAACTTGAAGAGAGCATCAGCAGCACCACCAGTAGTGATAGTTGTGATGAAGCAGAAGAAGAAGAAAAAGAGGAAGTGGAGAAGAGGATAGTGGCATTGCAGAGGATGGTGCCTGGAGGAGAGATGCTTGGTGTCGACAAGCTGTTTGAAGAAACTGCCGGTTATATATTGGCTTTGCAGTCTCAAATTAAAGCCTTGAGAGTTCTTGCTACCTTTATTCAAGATTTCGACAAGGAAAACAGAAAATTCGGAGGTTGATTATTAGTTATTTACTTTTCTTCTAATTGATAGACCCATTTGTATTTTCGTACCCCTTAATTTCTAGTTTTTTTGTTTTTTTAATGGAGAATGCAGGTGGGAGCAAAAAGATCCCATCTATATTGTAGCATTTAAGCTTATGATTTTGCTTTTGGTAGTTGTAATATTGGAAGGAATCCAAGGGATATATCATCATATATTGCATGTTGGAGTCAGTTTTATCAATCTCTCTATTCTCTCTAACACAATACATGTGATTTTCTTCTTATGATTTCTTCTGTTAATCGAATAATATACAACAATTTGACAGAAAATGTCAGTCTTCTTGTTTGTTGTTATTACTTGTTATCAGTACTTCGTTTTTGGCTCTTTATCATTTTTGATCGTCTGGTTTTAAAAAAGTCTTGCCAGCTAGGAATTCTGATTAAATGATGTAGAGGATGATGATGATGATGATGATGATGATGATGATTTTACATTTCTTATTAATTATTTTTTTAATTTTTAATGATTTATTATAAGTGCATAAGTTAACACAATTAATTACGTATGGAATGAGAAGTAGTACCCCGTGACTCTGTTTTAGAGGGATACATGACTCATGAATTGTAGGGCTGTCCTTGAAAGAGTAGATGTTCTGGATTTGTATTCCAGTTATTGTAATCCTGTTGTTGTACTACAATAAAAAAAAAAAGAGAGAGAGATGTGTAAGCATTACTTCACACTATAAATAGAAAAAACATTCTATTTTCTCTTATGATCTTTATCACCTTCCTTTTAACCAAAGAAATTAATCATTTTATTGGATAATTAAACATCCAGATAATTAAACATGATAAGGTTTTCTCGATCGGAGAGTCAGATTTTGCTTCCAAGTTTCTGGTTTAGATTTTAATAATAAAAACTTTGATCTTGCTTCAAATACAGAAACCTCAAATAGTAATCTAATCACCAGAAATTTTGTCTAATTTTATTATGCATACATTTTCCAGATTTATTGTGTCTAATTCTATATCATCATCTTATTACATTCAGTATCAGTCCTTTTCTTGTTTCCAGTCTGTCGACAAAATTTGTCCTTTTGTCCCCAAATCTTGGGGAATCGAAGTCTTTCTTATCTCTACGACTCTATCTAATTGCAAAAATTATTAGATTGATTGCTAGTATATTAGGCATTTTATTAGATGCAAGTGGTTTTAAAGTTCAATTTTTTTTTTAATTATTTTTCAAAGTTTGACTCGTACGATAGGATTTGATAAGATCGTCAGCTATAAGTACGATCCGGAAAATAATTTTTATTACAAGATTGGTAACAGAGAAATACACGACCATTTAAGCTATGAGTGGATGGCTGATTGGGCTGGTCATATCACATGGTTGATAGTTATCCATGAATGTTGTTGGATAATTACTGTCCATTGAATTTTTTTCAACGGAAGGACAATATTTTTGGCCCCTCTTATTATCACTAGCATGTTGTAGCATGCCACTCCACTTCTTAATAACTGTCGGTACCAAACTACAAAATTCTCACAAAACCCTTTTATGTGTTTGATTATTATTATTTTAATAACATAAATAAATAAAAATGATAATAACTTCTTTTAAAAAAAATAAAAAATAAAAATAAAAAACATTCCCTCTTTTGGAAATTTAGTGAAAACTATAATGCTTTGTATAGTTAGAGCATCTCTACTGCTATTATGCATTTAGAGAAAATGAAGTGTCACATATGATAGATTTTAAAAAAGTTAGAAAAACTCTCTCCAATGCTAATATCTAAGTTGAATATGGAGATGATGTGGTAAAAAAAAAAGTTAGAGAATATGGAGTTGAGTTTCTAATTCTAGAAACTCTCATATAAATGCTGACTAGGATTTATAACTCTTTCCACCAATAAAAATAAAGCTCATTTAATTGTAAAATAAAAGAGGAGAGAGAGTGTAATAATTGTTTTATTATGATTGGTCATAAAATTGATACATATTTAACTTTAGATAATTGCATTGGAGATGTGAATATGCATTTCTTTAATTTTTTTTTCAAAAGTGGGCTCATAATGAATAGAAATGCTGATGTGGCGCTATTTAGAAACTCAAAAATGCATATTTGCATTGGAGATGCTCTTATGCAGATTTATTCTCTATCATGAATGTGAGTCTATTTGATTTTTCAACTTAACACTTAATTGTTAATGTGTCTCATTTAAGATATAAGTGAATTTCTTATCTCTCATTTGAATTGTTAGGTGAGAAAGAAATGATAGGATTGGACAAATAAGGAGGGAAAGTAGTAAAAAATTAAAGTGAAACTTTAATTTAGGAGTCGTTTGTTTTTGTCAAAAACTTAATGAGTCTTAATTGAATTTATTAAGTCGTTTTATTTGTTTTTTTAAGTGGTCAAACAACTTAAAAATACCGAAAAAACAACTTAAAATAAAAAGTAACAATCAAAATCATTGAATTGCATTTAATATATATCCTTCTAAGATTATCCTCCTAAAGATAATATATTTTCGATTTTATCATAATTTTAAATTCAGTAATGCTACACATCCCACCTAAAATCTCACATTTTTCATCCCACTACATGTGGTATGTGAGGTGTCAAATTGTGAATGGATATATTTGACACCTCACATGCCATCATTAATGTGTATTCACTCATCATTAATGTGTATCCACTCACAATTTGATACCTCACATGCCACCTGTAGTGGGATGAAAAATGTGGGATTTTAGATGAGATGTTTAGCATTATTGTTTTAAATTATACAAATTTATTTTTTCTAACCTATTACTTATGATAAGCTTACCAAAAAAAAAAAAAAAAAAACCAATAATCACAATGTCACTTTCAACACCATTGTTGACCCTCCAATTATTATTATTTTATTTTTTTGGTAAAATTAAAACCATTTCTAAATCATTATTTATCAATTTTTTTAAAAAATAATTATTTATCATATCTTAATCATGAATAATATCTTATCATTATTACATACAAATGGTTTAGGATTTGTTAAATTATTTTTATATGGTTGTCTTTATCATATAAAATGAAAATACATAACAATTAGTGACAATGGTATAAATGTCAAATTACTTATTTTAAAACCATTTTATTTTTTAAAAAACAAACAAGTTGACATTCTATTCAGAGATGATAAAAATAAAAAACAAATATGTCATTTAGTTTCAGATTTTACTCCTTCAGTAAAATGCATGACTGTTCCGTATTCAAACAAAAAAAAAACAAACTATCTCTTAATCCCTAAAATTGCCTTTTTTACTTATGTTTTCTTATTTAGCTCATTTGATTCCTAAATTATCTAAAATAGCTCATTTTGGTTGGTCTAACCAAATTTTTATCGGTCAATAGTTAGAAAAAGAGTGATACTATTTGCAATCTACTATATCTTTTTATGCTCTCATTTTTTTTTAATGATAATTTTAACCTTAATTAAAATTATTAGAGATAACAAAAGGTTCTAAAGACACTAAAAATCATTTTTTTAGGATCCATTATCATTTTTCTTACTCTTTTATGTTTCACAAAACCTAAAGTGTCTCTTTTTTTCCTCAATATTTTAGTTAAAGTTTTCTGCAACCAAGAGCAACTTCTGAAGTGATTGAGAATGATTTTCAAAAAAATAAAATAAATTAAGAAGTAAGTTTTAATTAGTTTTAAACTCTTTTTTTTTTTTTTGTTGTTGAATAAATAGTTGAAGCTAATGTATATTTGATTTAGTTTTTAATTTGTTGAAGATACTAACCTATGCAATAATCTTAGGTCCTGTTTGGCGCGTAAAATTGGCTTGGGATTGGACAATTTTAGTCTTTATCCTATGTTTGGTGATGTTTTAGAACATGGGATTAGTAATCCCAAAACCAAATTAGTCTCATGATCATGAGACAAAATAAATCCACCTTCTGTCCTCTCCCATTGTCTTTAGTTATCTTGGAACTATTTTTACACATGGACGCCACTTATATTATGAATTCAATGTACATATAATAATTTTTAATTTATAAATTTTATTATCGTAAAAGTTAATTTATTAGAAAGTTTTCATCTAGATCTTTAAAATAAGACTAATATTGAATATTTATCAATAATATTTTTATTTAATAATTTTTCGTATATCAAAATTTACTTTTTTTTTTTTTCAAGTATTACATAAATTTAGGGTTTTACAAAATGTACTAATTTCATATACGTGAAACTAGTATTGTTTTACAAATGTATTAGTTTCATATTAATAATTAAATTTATTTATTCTTACCGTACTTTATATTATTGGCATATTTGTTTTTGACAATATCTATTAATCCGAGACCATGTATTTTTTAAAAAGCTTTCTCCATTGGTATGATTCAAGTCGCTGATCTGAGAGTCATTTGTCCAAGCCCCAAGCTCGTCAATCTACCAACTGAGCTACGCCACTGTTGGAACCTAGTATTGTTTTATAAATGCACTAGTTTACACATGAAACTAGTATGATTTTACAAATACACTAGTTTCATACACCGTTTAAATACTTTACTCAAAACAAGTTTGCATTTGGTTTCTTTAAAAGAAAATTGAATCATAAATCATTGTTGTCCGAGTTAAAAAAATTAGTACTTGAATATAATTGTAATTCATTTTCTTCATAATATAATATTGAGAGCTTCTTTTGACAATCTAATTTTTTCTTTTTACGCTTCATTTCTAAAGACACTCCATTCTCAAAATTTAAATTTTAAAAAATGATAAAGACACTTTCTTTTATTCCAAAATTGTCTTTTTTATCTTTTGGCACTCCTATTCTAAAACACTCCATTTTAAAAAATAAAAATAAAAAATTATAAAGACACTCCATTTTATTTTAATAAACCCATCGTTGCCTTTGGATTCATCCGATGAGTAATCTTTTTTTAATTAAATTATTAAAAAAAAGAAATTATCTTTCCTAAATCATTATATTAAATATTACATATTAAACATTCTCTCCTAAATTTTTAATTACCATATTAAACTCTCTCTCCTCCAATACATATCTCAAATTCTTTGTCTCCATTCTTTCTCAAGCAAGACAACAGTTAAGAAAAAAAAAAAAACTTATGAATAAGCTTAATTTTTAGAAACTGTATATGTATATATTAAAAATAATAAACAAACAAACAAACAAACAAACAAACAAGTATCCTGTTTTTGAAAAAAAAAAAAAAAAAAAAAAAAAATGAAAATATTTTTTGTTACTTTTATAGGTATGTGATTGCCTAGAGAATTTTAATTCTTTCATTTAGTCTTAGAATTCCATCGAATCTAGTTGCAATAAATCAAGTTTTCATATATCTATTTTTTTTTTTATTAAAAAAAACAAGTTATTTGTATTGATTTTTTAATATATATATATATATATATATATATATATATATATATATTATTGTTAGTAATAAACAAAAATATTCATAGGTTTTTTTTTTTCTTTAACTATTAATCAGGGATTGATTGAAAAGGTATGGAGATAAGATTTTTTTTTTTATTTTTTTAAATAGAGAGAGAAAGAGGGAGAGTAATTAGGAGAAAGTGTTTAATATGGTAATAACAAATTTAGGAAAGAGAGTTTAATACGTAATATTTAATCTAATGATTTAGGAGAGATCTTTTTTTAATAATTTAATTAGTTTTGAGTGTCTTTATAATTTTTTTTTTCTTGTAATTTTAATTCAGGTCAAAATTGTCATTAATAATAATAAAAAAAATTTAAGTGTAAATAGATAATTTGTGGATTGTAAGGAGAAGCTCTCTATAATATTTTCCATATAAGTTCAATTAGTTGAAAATTGTTAGACTGTAATAATTAGATAGAAAATTAAAATGTTATTAAAATAATATTTGTTAAAATTTAGATGAAGAATAAAATCATATAAAAATAATTTATTGAAGAAAGTAAAAAATAACAATGAAATATAAATTATTCACCATATTATTTTTAATTCAACCCCAAATCATTTCAAACATAAGATTGGACTATTTTAGTCAAATCCCATGTTACACCAAACAATAGACAGTGTTATATTTAATCTTATCCAATCCAAACAAATCTCAGTCTAATCCAATCTCATAAAATAGTCCAATCTAATCCCGCGCACCAAACGTGGCCTAAAAGGACAATTTTAGAACAAAGTTAAGTGTCTTTAGAGTTTTTTTTAAATCAAGTTTTTAAAAGGAGTTTTAGCTAAAATGCCCTATTTTAAGGGGGTATTTGTAAATCCACCCTAAAATCAAAATCAATTGCAAAAATGCCCCAAAATGACCTTAATACCCTTTAGTGAAAAAAAAAAAAAAAAAAAAAAAAAAACTATTTTCACTCTTTAATGATGCCCTAACCTCCCTAACCCCAATCTCCTGCCCACCCATCTCGATCCCACCTCATCTCGAATCTCACCCAAAAGCTTCGCCAACGCAAGCTTTGTCACAACAGCATCTGTAGATTCCTCATGAAAGCAGTAGGTTCAGTGAGTTGGCAATCGTTCGTCACGAAGCTTCGTCGGTGACCCATTCAGCATTTTTGTTAAAAAAAATGAAGTGTGAAAAGATAAAATTGGATTGTAGGCTCTAAGAAAAATAGCATCAATATGATTTTGCCCTTAAACTTTAATTCACCAATAAAATTACATTTTTGCCCTCAATTTACATTAATAAAAAACATAAAAAATTAATCTAATATAAACAAATTAAGAATATGAAATAATAATGAAAATAAGGGAAACTAATTATTTTATTAATTAAAAATTTTAAACAAAAGGTTAACAAATGATTGAAAAAAGGGAAAAAACCTACAAAAGTTATAAAAAACTAATATTTTATGTAATTAAAAAAGTTAAAGAAGATTTATTTTATGCAATTTATTATGAGAGTAGGTATCTTTCGATTACAAAAGTAAATATCCAAACCACACATATATTGTTTACTCTAGACAAACCATGTTCCGTTTGGTATTAGAATTTATTATAATACTTAAAAAAAAAAATTCTGATTATTAATCAATTACATTAACCAGTCTTTCTATTATTAGTTCGAACTGATAAAAATTATATTAGTTCCTTATATGTGGGCCACTGGATTTAAATACTTGGATTGATAAGTGCATACAGCCAAGTCAAAGTATTTAAATCCAGTGGCTCACATGCAATGAACTGATATAATTTTTGTCAGTTCAAACTGATAATAGAATTTTTGTTACATTAACTTCTAAAAAGTACAAAATAAATGGCCTAAATGAGTAGAATGTAATAATTTTGGAAGACAAATAAGTGACCCGTGTCAATACCAAAGAACAAAAATGTGAGCTAAACAAAAACAAAATTTAGCACGTAATATATATGTGAAAATTGTCAAAATTTGTTTTTCAGTCACAAAAATCCCCCTACAAATTTGTTTTATTTTTTATTTTTCGAAAAATGTGAAACCTTGAAAGGATTTTTCGGTAATTGCTCGTGATGCCCAAGCGATTTCACTTGGCTAGCGTTGGTTCTGACGATGCCTTTGCCAGGCAAAGCACATGGCACGCTCAAGTGGCGCGATATGTGGTGAAGGCGCCATCGGTGTGAGATGAGAGAGACAAGAGGGAAGAGAAGAGAGGGAAAAGTGGAGAGAGAGATTCTTGAGTATTTTTATGTGAGGGTATTTCAGTAATTGTAAAAAAATAGTTATAAACGGTTAAATTTTCGTATGTAGTTAAAAACAATTCCAAATGTTTCTAGAGACTAGTTTGAATTTATATATACATCATATACACACAATAATTTTAAAGTCAGCACCCTCTCATCGTATCACTATCAGCACCTTTTAATGAAAGCTATTGGATTTAAATGCTTTGACTCGACTATATAAACTTATCAAAATATCTTTTAAATATAATGGTTTTCATTAAAAAAATGTTGATAGTAATACAATGAGGGGTGGCTAACTTGAAAATTAATATATATATATATATATATCTTTTAGTATACCATTATGATAATGATTTTTTAACACGATCATATCAATTCACATATAATTTTCTTTTAACACGATCACATGCAACTTATATATAATAACATTATATATTTACGATCACATGCAACTCGTATACAATCACCGCATCAACTCGTATGCGAGAATGTCCTAATATGTGTTTATATTGAAAAACCATTTGCATCATACACTAATAGTTCTTATATAAGGTTCCACACAGTTAAGCACGTGTTGTCCACACCTGATCAAGAATACCGTTGATAATCTGTAACCGTCCATTTCTCATCATTGATTCGTTTGGATATTATTCTCTCAGAAGATTGTTATCAGAAACCCTAATCGAATCATCATACTCCACAACAAAAAGGTTGAGCTTTTGCTTCCTTCTTTTTATCAAAAGTTCGATTAAAAAGCATTCGCGTTTGGTAGCCAAGAAAAAAAGTTCAATTTTTTTGATAATTTTATTTGTGTTTTTTACAGGATCGTGAAAAAAAAATGGCGGAGACGACGGTCGACAACGGCGTTCCACCGGCCGAAGAAGAGGAGTTGGCGGATAGCTTCTTCGATCCCGATCAAGTTAAACTGGAATCTCTAGAGCGAGAGAACAAGGAAATGAAGGAGAGGATCACGACACTTACAATCGAAGTGGACGGATCAGAGGAGGACAAGAAGCTTTTCGATTCCATTGCCGCTCGGGCCGTGGAACTGGAGACGGAGGTTGCTCGGCTCCAACACGACTTGATCACTGCTATAGGCGAAGGAGAGGAAGCGACTCACGAGGTGGCTGAGTTGAAGAAAGCGATTGCAGAGAAGGGAGAGAAATTGGATAGTGTAGAGAAAGAAGTGGATGCGTTGAAGAAAGAGAAAGCAGAGAGCGAGAAGAAAGTGAGGGAATTGGAGAGGAAGGTTGGATTGTTGGAGGTGAAGGAAATTGAGGAGAAGAGTAAGAAGTTGAGAGTTGAGGAGGAAATGAGAGAAAAGATTGATGAGAAGGACAGGGAGATTATTGTCTTTAAGAGGAGAGTTGATGAATTGGTATCTGAATTGGACAAGTGGAAATTTGAGAAGAAGTCTGTGGAGGAGACTCTGATACTCTCCGAGAAGAAGTCCAAGGAAATGGAGTTTCTCATACTGCAACTGCAAAGAGAGGCTGAGGAGGCTCAGAAGGTGATCACTGGACTTAAAGAGAAGACCTTGGATGGTTTTAATGGGACTGACCGCGATGTTCAACTCAGTGTTGGTGCTCAAGATACGGGGTTTAACTGGCAATTGCCTGCTGTGGCCGTGGCTGCCGCTGCTGCTTCTGCCGGTGTGGTTTATGCTTGCTATGCAAGGCGGAGGTAATTTCACCCAGAGCAATAGGAGAAATGTCAGAGGTGATTGCGCATATTATGTGCCTACAATTTTTAATTTTGATTTCATAGAATTTATGTCTTTTTGCTTTGTTTTTGAGCTCATTTCAGATTTTGGTTTACTTTGATATCTCGGGGATGTTTTGATGTCTCTCATTACCAGTTAACTTGTTTCAATCGGGATACTGAATTATTCTATATAGTTCCCAGATGAGTTTTCATTCTAGACCTTATTCTCTGTCAATTTATCAATATGTTTGAGCACTTTAGTTTGAGTATTTGCCCTCAATTTTGGATTGGTTAATGCAAATTGCTGCGTGTTTGTAATTTTACTACTGTTGATTGGCCCGTTTGTAAGTTCCTTGTGTTGTATTGAATGCTCTAGTTTCTGCCAATATGAGCAAATTGTAGTTAGTAAAAGATTATCTTGCACGGAACACAAATTGAATATTTTTGCCAATCAGAGCCTTAATAATAAGAGGACTTATTGTATTTTAGTGTATTCCAACCTTTAGTTGCTCTGCAGCTAGTTTTACATGAAAAGAATCCTCTTAAAATGGTGAAAATTTTAGCCCCTGATATATTTTGCAGTCTTTTCATGAAGTTCCACCTTATGGATTATCTGTGAGCTAGATGCTAGAAGTTGATCTTGTAGGAGGCTATAGTCTTATTCTTTTTGTGTACAAATGATGGACTGGTTGAACTGCTCCATGTTGCCATTGCCAGAAGCATAATTATATCTGGTCCTGCAATTTTTATTTATTTTTTGTTTTGAATAGTTTCAGATGTTTATCCTGTTATCAAAATTGGCACAGCACAATCACTTGGAATGCCATTGGGTTTTGGCTTCTGTTGTCCTTGATCTTCTTTGGTCTGCCTTGGGATCTCTATTCGAGAAAGCTGACTCCTCCCAATGGACTTCTCCCTAAAATTAGTCAATTACTAGATCTTTGATTGTTTCTCTTTTCATAAGTTTGCTGTGCCTTGGAAGTTGCTTTTGGCCTCTTGCCAACTGCCATGTTATGATGGTTCCTACTTCCAGACAATAGGAACCCATTACATCAGGACCACCTCATGAATTGTGCTGTAGAGCTAGATACATAAAATTTATCTTTTTCCATGTGAGTTTAAATGAGAGTAATGCTAGACATCCCACCTTTGTATTTCACTTGCATCCCATTTAATGATGTAGAATTTGATAAGTGGATACATGTGCTAAGTGAGATAAATAATCTTTAACGTGTATCCACTTACCAATTGCTACATTATTGGTTGGGATGTAAGTGAGATACAAAAGATTGGTTGTCTAGTATTACCGTTTAAACTTTAAATGATATACTATACATGCAGCACTTACCTCATTATAGTGTTGTTCTTGCATGCAACATGATGTGGTGGGTCCACAAGGAATACTCATCAATTTAATTTGGTTCATTCTTGCATATGGTTTAGTTTAGTTTAGTTTGGCTCAGCTGGTTCTACTTAAAGTTGAATTTATGCATGCGAATGACCTAAAATGGAAAATCTACAAACAGTTTCTGAAGGTGAAGCATACCATTTTTGGTTTAAATGGCCTGTAGTTCCTTACTTTTTATGCTTGGAATTTGAAAAAAGATTGAGAAGGAACCAGTGATAGTTTAGAATAGAAACAATCAATAGATGGACCTGTCTTGACCCGTGAGAGAAGAGTTTTGAATTTTGTGAGAAGCAAGAAGCCATGTTACTGGCTTGACAGATGGACTTTAAATAGTTGATATTATGAGAGTTTTTATGGAGAAAAGGTTGTCTGAAACAAGAAAATGTACTTAAATTTATGGTTACAGAGTACACTCTGTTTTATAGGTTTTCTTATGCTTCTACTTTGATGTCATGAGCTGCATCCAAATCGAATGAAATTGCTTGCCCTAATAATATAATACAAGTACAGACTGTACAGTAGTCACATAAGCACTTATCTACTGTCTGCTATGAATAAGGACATAATATAGAGTTAGTTGAAAGTAAGTCAAGGTTTCTGTAGAATTTCATTTGTGTAGCAGATTGGCGAACCTGGGAACTTTAGATGTGTTAATGATCAACCTGGCAATATCCGATTCGAGTTGGACACTGGATTAATCCTTTGAACGGAGTTAACACTCTGTCCGAAAACAAAGAGAAGGTGAGCTCCTTAATTATGCATTACTAGTTATAAAATGCGTCAGTAAAGGTTGGCAAAACTTTAATAGCACACGAAGTTTGATTGTCTGATTTAGGATCTAAACGAAATGCAATCAAATTGGATAGTTATGCTGACCCCAAAACTAAATTTCATGTTGATAGAGAAAACATGTGGAACTCCGATTGCATTGATTTGAAGAAGAAAGTTTTTCTGGAGATGAAGAATAATAGTTAGTGAACTTGCAGGTTTTTCAATCAGGTTTCCTTAATAAAAAAGAATAGATAAACAACTCTGTATTCAATATCAGGCTAAATCCCGATGAAATCATCAGCCTATCAACGGTTCCATCATTGAAAACAAATACAACCACACACTTGATTTTAGGATAAACACGAACACTGACGGAACAGAAATCACACACAAATCCAACCAGAGTCTGATACATCAAAGAAAACCTCATTGCCTAAAAGCTTGGCAAACTTCTCTTCAAACAGCAAATTTCCAATCAACTTTAGGCCATCCCAATCTGAATCTCCTGCATTCACCTCAACCAACAGATCTATATATCTAAATAAAAAAAACAATACAACTTTCTTTAGATCCAGATACAAAAGACCATTAAATCTTGCAATAGTTCTGTTTTGGAAACCCCTCTTCCAAATATCTGGCTATCAAACTGCATCCAGAAAAAAAAAAAAAAAAAAACACAGGACCCAACCAGCAGTTAGCTTCATTTTATAGCATTATTTAGCCGATATATGCTCATAAGACCTAGATGCTTCATTATTGACATGTGCGTGGTGTTAAATGCTCTAATGTGAGACTAGTAAGTAGTGAAGGATTAGACCTAGTGTGACTTCTAGTTTGAGCAAATATACGAAGTTAGAGAACAGAGAATGAGAAAATATATTGTTTGAAAACTTTGTCATGAGAGGAGTAGGCTTGCATGAAAAATGATCTCAACTCTTAACATCCATCAAGTAATGGCTCACCTACACCATAACCTAGTGCTCTACCAGCTAAGAGAGTTTTCCATTCATCGTATTCAAACAAATATTCTAAGAACTCTATAAGCAATCCCTAAACCCAAATCAACAAAATGAGAAATGAGTACATAGGATTACAAATTTAACTAGTAGCAAGTAATTAAATCACTAGATATATAAATAGCAGTTTATCTCACCTTGATCTATCTATCTGAACGACTCAAAACATCGAAGAGTCCACAGCAGCTTCTCCATGAAGTTGGTTTTACAGTGATTTGATTCAAAGTTATAATAGGCTGCAGGGAAAGATAGTACTCAACTGGTTAAGATATATACTAGTAGCTCCAATGATAATTCTTACACTATGGAAAGTAGGAAAAAAAAAAAAAAAAACGCGTAATAATTGTTGTATCCAGGCTTAAGTTACCTACCGAATTTCCATTGCTTTCGAAAATCTCAGGCTTATCGGCGATTTCATCAGCATCAGTAATGTTTTCAACATTGCCGGTATTTGCCAATGCTGGCAATGATTTGTCCACTTCTTGTTTGTATTCCTTATCAGCAGTATATGATGACTCACCGGTGTTCTGTATGGAACCTGGCAATTTCGTTTCCTTGATTTCTCTGGACTTCTCTTCATTTATAGCTACAGGCAGAGGAACTTCACCATTTTCCTCCAAAGAAGGCAGTTTTATTTCCTCAATCACCTTGGACACCTCCTCTGTCACTACCGGAGAAATCCCATCGTTCTCAGGAACTCCATTGATCTCATTTGATGCCTCTTCAGTTTCCTTGGAATCCAAAAAGGTAACATCATCTTCAAGAGCCTCTATTATCTGAACTACTGCTGCAGCTTCTTCACCATCACTAATCAATTCTTCAGATGGAGTAACTGAATCGACAACAGAGACGGTAACCTCTTTTTCCTCCTGGAATTCCCCTGAATCCACCACCTGTGGAGAACTTTTCTCATTAGGCTCTTCATCATGGTTTTCATTCACAGCCTCAGAATTCTCATCAACAACACTTACTGTCACAGATTCAACCTCAGTTTTCAACTCTTCAGAAATCACTTCCTTTTTCTTATCCTCTGATTCCACCATCGGGATCTCCTCCAATTTCCCATTTGAAGATTCCTCCATTTTGATTTTTAGTAACTACTGATAAAAACAAATCAAGAATCAATCTCTCTCTCTCTTTACTCCTTTCCAACTTTTATGTAGTGGTCACAATACCCATCACAGTCCTAATCGTAGAATTTCAAATAACTAATCCTTCTTGATTACACCAACTTATTGAGACAAAAAGAAAAAAACTTAAGGGAGAAGGAAGCTACAAGTCTACAAGTCAAACCAAAAAAAGTAAAAGAAAAGTATAAATTCAAGATAATTGTGGAAAAGATAATAATAACAAAGTAACAAACGTAAGCTGAAATTATGAAATTGAATAGTAGGTGTGGAATGGGAGATGGAGATGGTGTTGATAAATTAATTTTGTCAGGGCAGATTTGCTTTTTTTTTCTTTCTTGCTGGGACCAGGAAGACTTTTGACTGGTTGTTACAGGGTGTTTATAGAAAAGAAAGTGAGAAAGAATGGTGGATGTGTAAATAAATAAAGATGTTGTTGGTATCTTTTGCTTTCTCAGTGATGCGTTGTCGGTTTTGAAGTGTATGTGTTTCATGTTGTCAATTTGTCATTCATGGTTGAGGCCTGAGGGCGGGACTTTCAACTTTCGCGTTTAATTTGCCGACCTCCTCCGGCTACCAACCATCGTGCTTGAAAGTTCCAAGTGGATTAATTTGGCTACGTCTGAGGTCTCTATAATTCTATCTTTGGACCACCCAAACAAAAAAAAAAAAAAAAAAAGAATTCTCTTAATTCAATGAGTAATTATGCTTGACAATTTTATAATTATGATAATTAATTATGATGTGACGAGATGGGGTTGATCCGGTGGCAAACCTCTTACATCTAGTATATCCTAGAGGTTTTATTCAATCTCGCAAAAGTCTCTATTGATTTAGTGTCATTTAGGCCTATTTCCACTTCACTAATGATAGAAAACCCAAAAATTTAGCTAAAATTTCAACTCAAATGATGTGGTAAGTGGTTTTTTCATTAACCACATCATCCAATGTTGTGTGTGGTGATGACAACTCACTTGCCACATCATTTGGGTTAAAATTTGAGTTAATTATTTGGGTTGTATAGCAGTACTCATTTCCACTTTGATGCATAAACAGGAAGGACTATTTCGAAAAGAATTGAGAAATTTCAAATTTGATAAAAGAAAACATGACATTTGGTAAAAGCTTAGATACGTTATTTGTATACCCATCTTGAACTTTTGAGATTGAATAAGATCTATAACATCTTTCATTGTATTTGTATCACTATCCCAAAGATAAAATACCCAATTTTAAATTTATTTTTTTATAAAAAAAATCCCTTGTTCTTCCTAATTACGATAGATATAAATACATTCCAATAAAGCACCAACCACACAAGCCAACAAACAGAAATGCCAAAGCTGTCGACAGTTTAATTAGCTGCCAAGTTGGTGTTTCTTTTCTAATTTCTTGGCTCAGCAGCTGATCATCACCAGCCATTTCTTTTCTAATAAGCTACATGATGCATCTTGACATCAATATGACAATCATTCAACGTCCATGTTTTGAATAGAATCTAAAAAGAGACGCTGATTGATCCATTTATTCAAGTTTTGTCTATAAAAATAGACCCCATCATCTTTTATACTCCAATAACAATGAGTGCATTGCAATCTCACATGGGATGCCCAGAAAACTCCCTCATTATCGTTATCTATATGGACATAGCACCATTTTAGGAAAGAGGACGGCGTCAAGGATAGGAAAGATGAGGATGTTGTCAAGCAAAAGAAGCAAAAGAAGGAAGAGCTCCCTTTGAAGGAGAAGAAGAAGAAGTTTGCTTGGGAAGTTGAAGAGTTCAGAACTGAAGGTGAAGGACAAGAAGGAGAAGAAAAGGTGGGTATAATTTATCATGGTAGCTTATTGAAGTCACTGCTTGTTGGACTTACAGAAGATAAAATATGGTTGTCAACTTGTCCTCTGACCAATTTTGGTTTTAAGTCCTCTTACCAATTTTTTTTTAGAAGATACATCTTGTGACATTCACAAGTCTTGAGATGTGGTGTGGGAATAAGTAGTTGTGAGCCTTTGAGAACGTCTTTTAGGTAATGGGGCATTTAAAATGAACTGCTAGCATCTACGCAAATAAATTTTTATCTGCAGTCAGGGCATTTTGCGGTATTGTTGATCATAGATTTCCTAGTGCTTGAAAGTGGGAAATTGATGATTCCTTAATGTTGTGAAATTGCAGAAAATTAAGAGGATCCGAACATATCAAGTTAGGGTTTGTGGCAGCATGGGCCATCATTTAGTTCATTAATGTATTTTCACTTGATCTTTTGTTTGTTTTTACGTAACCAGATGGGGCGAATAGCATGAGCCACTAGCAGTAAGAATGGTACCTATAATATTGTTCTTCATACACTCATTTGAGGATTTTTATCACAGAATGTATATACCTTGGATTGAGGGACCTGATGCTCTTGTGGCATGTGCTATAGTTTCTTCTCAGTCCAGGTTAGGTGCAATCTGACTGGGGTGTACAAGTGATATCTATTTGTATAGTTAAATCGAGGATTCAATCTTATGGAAACAAGAAGCATGTTCTATGATTAGTTTGGCTACCATAGGGTTCTAAATGTCAGATGCAGAATTATCTTTCGCAGTTTTGTTGAAATTTGATTATACATAGTTGATTTTCGCTTGCCATGGAATTGGGAATATGATTCCGACTTGTGAGTATTGAGTTGTTAGATAATTGGCGATCTAGCTAGTCGTAATTGGTACCAACTAACTCAGCCTCACCAGAGATGGTAGGGGTATCAGTTCAGGCCTCAGGGGCATGCAAGCTAGCAGAGTAGCAGGTATTAAAGGATGAGTAAGATGGTTTGGCCCTTATTTATTTTGGAGAATTTTACATAGCCAACAACTCTTCTTTTTCACAAATCCTCCCAACCTTTTGAGATTATTATTATTTGAATTATTACTATCAATTCGGCGTTTGAGGGATGAGGAAACAACTTGAAATTTTTAGGTTTGATGTACATGTCACTAGGTCAATTTAACGTTGTTGAGATTACTGTATATTTGTGATTTTCTATCTAGGCAACAAAACAATACCCAATATGAATAAATCAAATGAAGAAATGGGGGAATCAGGGAGGTTACCCGCCCTTGTTCTCTGCTCTCTGTCCCTTTCCCCGTACTCGGCCCACCTTAAATGGGGGTTCTGACCCCATCCCTGTCTTCGCCCCCACCTTAAATGGGGATAGGGCCTGCCGGAATTGAAATTCTTGGATATTTTGGGCATCTCTGTGCAATTGTGCATGATCACTCCCTATTACTGTTTAGCTATTTCACTTAAAAAAACAAAAAAACAAAAAAACAAAAAACTATATAGCTATTTCATTTAATCTTCCATAACATTGTTTATTTTAACTTTTACTGATATGAAAAGAATATGCCCTTAATAATATTTGATTTCGGTTGAGGAAAATACATGTGAAGAAGTTAACAAATGAATTAGAAAGAAGAATACCGTATGAGGTTTATATATTGACAAAGAAAAAAAGTGAATAATCATTCATTTAAAAAGTTAACCTATTAATGAAACAAATTCAATGAAACAACAACTGGTACCACAATCGTGGAAGGACAATAGCAACGGGGGTAGGCAAACTTCCACAATAGTTATTCTAGGGTCGTGACAAGGACTGAGATGAGGCTGAACCTTGAACAACATCCACAGACCACATTGGTTCTTGAATTGGGAGGAGCCTGCCTTTTTGTATTTTGACAAGCCATATATCGTAATGATATCCTTAGGTATACCAAATGTCACTTGCCTTGGTAGGTGACTTCAAATTGAAGTTTCACCATTAATATTTAAACGTGATATTTTAAATATAGTCTCATATTTGTCTCCCCACGGACCTGTTGTGAGAATTGCATCATATTTGTAGAATCTATTATTGTAAAGTCCGGTAGACATACCACTAAACCACAATAGTGTCAGCTTTATAAATATATATACTAACAGGAGGTCAAACACAAACCTTAATTAGATCTAACTGCGATTATATCAAATGTTTTGGATTGTAGTTACTCCATTAAAAAAAAAAAAGTATTTTATTAAAAATGACATGTTATAATATAGTTATTGAACGGTTATGAGATGAACCCAATGAAATTTTCAAATATTAAAAATATTTTAAACAATTCAATGAATATCAAATTGCTCTGTAATCAATATGGCAATATAGCAGCCTTGATCAAATTAGGGTTTTGAACGTTGAAGGTCGTAGGTGAGGTAGGCCCAAGTCCAAACAAAAATAAGTTCTGGCCTACAACGAAATCCATAAGCCCAAACAAAAAATGTGTTGTGGCCCATAAAAGGGAAAATATCATTTTCGTCCCTATGGTTTACCATATTATCTATTTAGGTCCCCGTCGTTCCAGTATTAGCCCATTTAGTCCTTTTGTTACGTTTTTCATTGATAAAGTGGTTTCTGACAGGGACAGAGGGTCAAATGACCCTACTGCCCCTGATTATTTATGATACCGGTTAAATGAACCTAATGCCCTACAATTAAAATATTGATTTAATAAAAAAAAAAACTAATATTAAAAAAAAAAAAAAAAAAACCAATTGATTTAATTCACCAGATTCATCCATCTCATCAATCTTCTTCATCCAAACCCAAAAACCAAACCCTAAATTCACCCATCACCAACCACAAATCCATACCCAATCATGAACACACATCGCCATCATCACTCTTCCACGGTTCCACCATCCCTTTCACTGCCAAATTAAATTCCACAAACAAGAAAAATAAATTGAATCAACAAAAAAAAAAAAAACACAAATCTCATTCATTAATCCATATTTTTTTGATAAAAACCAAGAAATTAAATTCTGGAAAATAACAAAAATCTGGAAAAAAAAAATCATATTCAAATCAGATTGTTTTGAAGCACAAGCCCCCCAGAGCACGCTCTCCATCCATCAAGCTCCCCCAAAAGCATCGAAATGAAAACAAAAACAAACAAAATTTACAAATAAAAACAAAATCAACAAAACCCCTTCTCTCAGGAGCCATCGTGATGACTGACCACCATCACCACCAAACCACCACACCGTACCACCTTGAGCGATCGAAGTCGTCGTCTCCAGAGAAGAAGTCGTCGTCCAAGGTGCTGACGTGGGTCAGATAGAGGAAGGGGCGGCGACGGTGGTGGAGATGATTGTTGTTGTGGTCGTGAGTGGGGGTGTTTTGGCCGGTGATGTCGAGGTGGGAGATGATGGACTTGAGAGAGATGTCGCGGTCGATGAAGGAGGTGAGGAGGTGGGAGCCGTTCTCGATGAGGGAGCGGAAGGAAAAGAGGAGGAGAGAGACGTCGCGGTGGTTTGCTTCATCAGCTGACTGGTGCTCTGGAGGTGGCGCAGCCGTGGGTGATCGGTCATCACGGTGGCTCCTGAGAGAAGTGGTGGTTGGGGTTTGGGTGTGTTGGAGAAGATGATGAAGACATTGAGAGATATGAGATATGAGATATGAGATTTGTTTTTAAGTTAGGGTTCTTTTTTTATTATTGTTATTTTTTTTAAGTATTATTATTGTTATTTTTAATGGTTTTTAATTTGGATTAGGAAACAGTGGTTTTTGGAAATGATTTTTTTTTTTTTTTTTTTTTGATTTGGTGGAATCAAAAGTTAAAATTTTGTTATTTTTAAACAAATTAAATATTTATTATAAGGAAGGGTATTAATATTTTATTTAAACATTTTGTATAATAAATTTCTCTTAAAATATTAATTTAATTTTATTGTTTTAATTGTTTATATTTAATTTTAATACATTTATTAATTATTAATTATAAATTTAATTAGTTTTATTTTTAAATTTAATTAGTTTTTTTTTTTTTGGTTTTTATTTAATTAATTTCAAAACTACCTTTATGCCCTTTCATCAAATAGGCTTCTAGAAACTTTGACGTGGAATTACCGTCTTACCCTCGTTGACCGGACGGAATTCTAAGAAACCCTAACAGAATTGGATGGTAGGGACTAAAATAGAGATTAATTGAAAACGTTTGGACCTGCATAGTCAATACTGGAACAACGGGGACTAAAATGGATAATATGGTAAACCGTAGGGATGAAAACAAAATTTCCCCCGTAAAAGCCCATAGTCCGCAATCTGCCCCATACAAAACTAACATTTTAAAACCCTAAAACACTGTCTCTGTAAACCCTAAAACACTGTCTCTGTAAACTCGACCTGTCCTGACTCTCTCTCGCTTCAGCTACCATGTCCACCATCAATCCAACTCTACCGCCGCCCTCGTCAGCCAGCCGAATCAGCTCAAAAACAGTAGAGTCAGCTGTCAACGCGCTCTTGAAATGGAGAAACTCAAAATCCAAAACACAAAAAGCTCAACTTCTGGAGCAGGACGATTTCCTCTACCTAGTACTATCTCTCAAGAAAATCCCGCAAAAGGCTCGCACTAACCCTCACAAAATCCCTCTCCCTCATCCACTAATCAACCACGAAGACGATAACGCGCCGGAAACCTGCCTTATAATCGACGATCGTCCAAAATCCAACCTCACCAAAGACGAGGCAATGAAGAAGATCAAGAACGACAACATACCCATCTCCAAAGTCATCAAGCTCACCAAATTGAAGACCAATTACCGCCCTTTTGAGGCCAAAAGGAAGTTGTGTGATTCTTATGACATGTTCTTTGCTGACAAGAGAGTGATTCCTCTCTTGCCTAAGTTGTTGGGGAAGCAGTTTTTCAAAAAGAAGAAGATTCCAGTTCCGATGGATTTGAAGCATAAGAATTGGAAGGAGCAGATGGATAAGGTTTGTGGGTCGACATTGTTGTATATCAAAACGGGCACTTGTTGTGTGTTGAAGATAGGGAAGGTCTCGATGGGACCGATGGAGATTGTGGAGAATGTGACGGCTGCCATTGATGGGATCGCCGAGATTGTTCCCAGAAAATGGGGAAACATAAGGTCGTTCCATCTGAAAGTGCTGGAGAGCTTGGCTCTTCCTGTTTATCAATCTGTCCCTGATATGAAGTTGAAAATTGATGGAGTGAAGAAGGATGATGAGGAGCTCTTTAACCGTATATTGGGTGAAGGAAATGTTAAGGATGTTAAAAGTGATAGTAACAAAAAGAAATCAAAGAAGGGTAGGATTCATGAGGTTAGGTATATGGATAGTAATATTGGGGAGGTGTTAGATGATGACGAATTGGGTAGTGGTGGTGTTGAGGCTGATGTTGTTGAAAGTGAGGGAAATGAAGATAGTGAGAATGATCAGATGGATGGTGGTGAAGTCAGGAGTCAAAAGAGGAAGAAGGGAGATAAAGTGAAAGTTGAGAAACCGCCGAAGAAGATGGCTAAGTTGAAGAAAGAGGATGGTATTGAGGGTATGCAAGATCATAAACTGACTAAGAAGATGTCAAAGGTGGTGAAGAAAGAGGACGGCGTCAAGGGTAGGAAAGATGAGGATGTTGTCAAGCAAAAGAAGCAAGAGAAGGAAGAGCTCCCTTTGAAGGAGAAGAAGAAGAGTTTGCTTGGGAAGTTGAAGAGTTCAGAACTGAAGGTGAAGGACAAGAAGGAGAAGAAAAGGTGGATATGAAGTTAACTCAGTGTTGGTGCTCAAGATATGGGGTTTAACTGGCATTTGCCTGCTGTGGCCGTGGCTGCCGCTGCTGCTTCTGCCGGTGTGGTTTATGCTTGCTATGCAAGGCGGAGGTAATTTCACCCAGAGCAGAAGGAGAAATGTAAGACGTGATTGCGCATATCATTTACCAATATGTGCCTACAATTTTTAATTTTGATTTCGTAGAATTTATGTCTTTTTGCTTTGTTTTTGAGCTCATTTCAGATTTTGGTTTACTTTGATATCACGGGGATGTTTTGATGTCTCTCCTTACTAGTTAACTTGTTTCAATCGGGATACTGAATTATTCTATATAGTTCCCAGATGAGTTTTCATTCTAGACCTTATTCTCTGTCGATTTATCAATATGTTTGAGCACTTTAGTTTGAGTATTTGCCCTCAATTTTGGATTGGTTAATGCAAATTGCTGCGTGTTTGTAATTTGGCTACTGTTGATTGGCCCGTTTGTAAGCTCCCTGTGTTGTATTGAATGCTCTAGTTTCTGCCAATATGAGCTAATTGTAGTTAGTAAAAGATTTTCTTGCACAGAACACAAATTGAATATTTTTGCTTATCAGAGCCTTAATAATAAGAGGACTTATTGTATTTTACCGTACTTCAACCTTTAGTTGCTCTGCAGCTAGTTTTACACGAAAAGAATCCTCTTAAAATGGTGAAAATTTTAGCCCCTGATATATTTTGCAGTCTTTTCATGAAGTTCCACCTTATGGATTATCTGTGAGAGCTAGATGCTTGAAGTTGATCTTGTAGGAAGCTTTAGTCTTATTCTTTTTGTGTACAAATGATGGACTGGTTGAACTGCTCCATGTTGCCATTGCCAGAAGCATAAGTATATCTGGTCCTGCATTGTTTTTTTTTTTTTTTTTTGAATAGTTTCAGATGTTTATCCTGTTATCAAAATTGGCACAGTACAATCACTTGGAATGCCATTGGGTTTTGGCTTCTGTTGCCCTTAATCTTCTTTGGTCTGCCTTGGGATCTCTATTCGAGAAAGCTGACTCCTCCCAGTGGACTTCTCCTTAAAATTAGTCAATTACTAGATCTTTGATTGTTTCTCTTTTCATATGTTTGCTGTGCCTTGGAAGTTGCTTTTGCCAACTGCCATCTTATGATGTTCCTACTTCCAGACAATAGGAACCCATTACATCAGGAGCAATTCATGAATTGTGCTGTACAACTAGATACAGAAAACTTATCTTTTTCCATGTGAGTTTAAATGAGAGTAATGGTAGACTTCCCACCTTTGTATTTCACTTGCATCCCAACTAATGATGTAGCACTTGATAAGTGGATACATATGCTAAATGAGATAAATCATCTTTAACGTGTATCCACTTACCAATTGCTACATCATTGGTTGAGGTGCAAGTGAGATACAAAAGATGTTGTCTAGTATTATCTTTTAAACTTTAAATGATATACTATACATGCAGCACTTGCCTCATTATAGTGTTGTTCTTGCATGCAACATGATGTGGTGGGTCCACAAGGAATACTCATCAATTTAGTTTGGGTTATTCTTGCATATGGTTTAGTTTAGTTTAGTTTGGCTCAGCTGGTTCTACTTAAAGTTGAATTTATGCATGCGAATGACCTAAAATGGAAAATCTACAAACTGTTTCAGAAGGTGAAGCATACCATTTTTGGTTTAAATGGCCTGTAGTTCCTTTCTTTTTATGCTTGGAATTTGAAAAAAGATTGAGAAAGAACTAGTGATAGTTTAGAATAGAAACAATCAATAGATGGACCTGTCTTGACTCTTACGAGAAGAGTTTTGAATTTTGTGAGAAGCAAGAAGCCATGTTACTGGTTCGACAGATGGAAATAGTTGATATTATGAGAGTTTTTATTGAGAAAAGGTTGTCTGAAACAAGAAAATGTACTTAAATTTTAAATATCAGATCACTAGAGTATGGTTCCAGAGTTCGCTCTGTTTTATAGGTTTTCTTATGCTTCTACTTTGACATCATGAGCTGCATCCAAATCGAATGAAATTGCTTGCCCTAATGATATAATACAAGTACCAGACTGTACAGTAGACACATAATCACTTATCTACTGTCTGCTATGAATAAGGACATAATAGAGAATTAGTAGAAAGTAAGGCAAGGTTTCAGTAGAATTTCATTTGTGTAGCAGATTGGCCAACCTGGGAACTTTAGATGTGTTTAAGGATCGACCTGGCAATATCCGATTCGAGTTGGACACTGGATTAATCCTTTGAACAGGGTTAACACTCTGTCCGAAAACAAAGAGAAGGTGAGCTCCTTAATTATGCATTACTAGTTATAAAATGCGTCAGTAAAGGTTGGCAAAACTTTAATAGCACACGAAGTTTGATTGTCTGATTTAGGATCTAAACGAAATGCAATCAAATTGGATAGTTATGCTGACCCCAAAACTAAATTTCATGTTGATAGAGAAAACATGTGGAACTCCGATTGCATTGATTTGAAGAAGAAAGTTTTTCTGGAGATGAAGAATAATAGTTAGTAAACTTCAACTAATTTGCAGGTTTTTCAATCAGGTTTCCTTAATAAAAAAGAATAGATAAACAACTCTGTATTCAGTATCAGGCTAAATCCCGATGAAATCATCAGCCTATCAACGGTTCCAACATTGAAAACAAATACAACCACACACTTGATTTTAGGATAAACACGAACACTACGGAACAGAAATCACACACAAATCCAACTAGAGTCTGATACATCAAAGAAACTTCATTGCCTAAAAGCTTGGCAAACTTCTCTTCAAACAGCAAATTTCCAATCAACTTTAGGCTATCCCAATCTGAATCTCTTGCATTCACCTCAACCAACAAAAGACAATACAACTTTCTTTAGATCCAGATACAAAAGACCACTAAATCTTGCAATAGTTCTGTTTTGGAAACCCCTCTACCAAATATCTGGCTGTCAAACTGCATCCAGAAAAAAAAAAAAAAAAAAAACACAGGACCCAACCAGCAGTTAGCTCCCAGTTTGCAGAAAATCATCTATTAAAAGGAAAAAAAATATTCTGAATCTCATTTTAGCATTATTTAGCCGATATATGCTCATAAGACCTAGGTGCTTCATTATTGACGTGTGTTGTGTTAAATGCCCTAATGTGAGACTAGTAAGTAGTGAAGGATTAGACCTAGTGTGACTTCTAGTTTGAGCAAATATGCGAAGTTAGAGAACAGAGAATGAGAAAATATATTGTTTGAAAACTTTGTCATGAGAGGAGTAGGCTTGCATGAAAAATGGTCTCAACTCTCAACATTCATCTAGTAATGGCTCACCTACACCATAACCTAGTGCTCTACCAGCTAAGAGAGTTTTCCATTCATCGCATTCAAACAAATATTCTAAGAATAAATCTGTAGTCCCAAATCAACAACACTCTGCTGGTAATCTCCAAAAAACTCAGTTTTCATGAAACATATGCACTCCCTGTACAGTATTAACAACGTCCACCGGTTAAAACCTTCCGGTCATGTTTCTGTCAGACAAATTACTTGATAAGAACCTGCCTAGGATGTTAATTTATCTCCACTAATCCCATCAAACTAACATAGAATGTTCATAATTCCTTATAGAAGCAAATCTATTAGCTTTTTCCAAATAACCCTGCTAAGTTATTGCATACAGAACCATGCACATTTCACAATCAGTATAAACAACTGAAAATATTAACAACTCTATAAACAATCCCTAAACCCAAATCAACAAAATGAGAAATGAGTACATAGGATTACAAAGTTAACTAGTAGCAAGAAATTAAATCACTATATATATAGCAGTTTATCTCACCTTGATCTATCTATCTGAACGACTCAAAACATCGAAGGGTCCACAGCAGCTTCTCCATGAAGTTGGTTTTACAGTGATTTGATTCAAAGATGTAATAGGCTGCAGGGAAAGATAGTACTCAACTGGTTAAGATATATACTAGTAGCTCCAATGATAATTCATTCTTACACTATGGAAAGTATGAAAAAAAAAAAAAAACGCGTAATAATTGTTGTATCCAGGCTTAAGTTACTTGCCGAATTTCAATTGCTTTCGAAAATCTCAGGATTATCGGCGATTTCATCAGCATCAGTAATGTTTTCAACATTGCCAGAATTTGCCAATGCTGGCAATGATTTGTCCACTTCTTGTTTGTATTCCTTATCAGCAGTATATGAAGACTCGCCGGTGTTCTGTATGGAACCTAGCAATTTCGTGTCCTCGATTTCTCTGGACTTCTCTTCATTTATAGCAACAGGCAGAGGGACTTCACCATTTTCCTCCAAAGAAGGCAGTTTTATTTCCTCAATCACCTTGGACACCTCCTTTGTCACTACCGGAGAAATCCCATCGTTCTCAGGTACTCCATTGATCTCATTTGATGCCTCTTCAGTTTCCTTGGAATCCAATGAGGTAACAAGAGCATCTATTATCTGAACTACTGCTGCAGCTTCTTCACCATCACTAATCAACTCTTCAGATTGAGTAACTGAATCGACAACAGAGACGGTAACCTCTTTTTCCTCCTGGAATTCCCCTGAATCCACCACCTGTGGAGGACTTTTCTCATTAGGCTCTTCGTCATGGTTTTCATTCACAGCCTCAGAATTCTCATCAACAGCACTTACTGTCACAGATTCAACCTCAGTTTTCAACTCTTCAAGAATCACTTCCTTTATCTCATCCTCTGATTCCACCCTCGGGATCTCCTCCAATTTCCCATTTGAACCTCCATTTTGATTTTTGATTATGATTTCTAGTAACTACTGATAAAAACAAATCAAGAATCAATCTCTCTCTCTTTACTCCTTTACAACTTTTATGTAGTGATCACAATACCCATCACAGTCCTAATCGTAGAATTCCAAAAAAACTAATCCTCCTTGATTACACCAGCTTATTGAGACAAAATGAAAAAAAACTTAAGAGAGAAGGAAGCTACAAGTCTATTAGTCAAACCAAAAAAAGTAAAAGAAAAGTATAAATTCAAGATAATTGTGGAAAAGATAATAATAACCAAGTAACAAACGTAAGCTGAAATTGAAGAGTAGGTGTGGAATGGGAGATGGAGATGGTGTTGATAAATTAATTTTGTCAGGGCAGATTTGCTTTTTTTTCTTTCTTTCTGGGACCAGGAAGACTTTTGACTGGTTGTTACAGGGTGTTTATAGAAAAGAAAGTGAGAAAGAATGGTGGATGTGTAAATAAATAAAGATGTTGTTGGTATCTTTTGCTTTCTCAGTGAAGCGTTGTCGGTTTTGAAGTGTTCGCGTTTCATGTTGTCAATTTGTCATTCATGGTTGAGGGCGGGACTTTCAACTTTCGCGTTTAATTTGCCGACCCCCTCCGGCTACCAACCATCGTGCTTGAAAGTTCCAAGTGGATTAATTTGGCTACGTCTGAGGTCTCTATAATTCTATCTTTGGACCATCCAAAAAAAAAAAAAAGATTTCTCTTAATTTAATAATTATATTATCATGTGACGATACGAGATTGGTCCGGTGGATCTATTATAGATGTTTTATTCAATCTCATAAAAGTCTCTATTGATTTGGTGCCATTTAGGCCTATTTCCACTTTGATACAGTTAGTTTTTACAATCCGAGTGTACATAAACGGGAAGGACTATTTCGAAAATAATTCAAAATTTTCAAATTTGATAGAAGAAAACATGACATTAGGTAAAAGCTTAGGTATGTTATATGTATAACCATCTTGAAGTTTTGAGATTGAATAAGATCTACAACATCTTTGATTGTATTTGTATCATTATCCCAAAAATAAAATACCCAATTTTTATATAAAAAAAAAAAAAAAAAAATCCCTTTTTCGTCCTAATTTCGATAGATATAAATACATTCCAATAAAGCACCAACCACACAAGCCAACATACAAAAAGTCCATGGTGTTTCTTTTCTAATTTCTTGGCTCAGCAGCTGATCATCTTCAACTGTTTTTCAGAGGTACTTTTGGGTTGAAGCTACATGATGCATCTTGACATCAATATGACAATCATTCAACGTCCATGTTTTGAATAGAATCTAAAAAGAGACGCTGATTGATCCATTTATTCAAGTTTTGTTTGTAAAAATAGACCCCATCATCTTTTATACTCCAATAACAATGAGTGCATTGCAATCTCACATGGGATGCCCAGAAAAATCCCTGATTATCGTTATCTATATGGACATAGCACCATTTTAGAGGGAACAGAATCTCTCTGAATTCCCAGGAAATGGCATCTCCTGCATTGAGAAGCATCATTTCTTCTTTGAATTCCTCGACGCCGCACTTGACATGGACATGGTGAGAAGCGTTGTTTCTCAGCTCCACCGTCACCATCGGAAACAACAAGTTGAACATTCTCTGGGGAAACGAATTACCAGGCTCCCCCAAACAAGGCCTCTGGAATGAGACACACAAGTACAACAACACCATGAATTTAATGTTAATATTATGCATGGTGAATTATTAAATTGTTCAAGTTGAGGAATGTGTTGTTTGGTTTGTTTGATTATATATATATATATAGAGAGAGAGAGAGAGAGAAAAAGGAAGTTTATAGAAGATGATGGTCTTCAAAGTGGTTGTGATTTGGTTGTAACCATGTCCACTGCAGCATAAAACTACTACTGTCTAGACCGACAATTTGTTTGATTTTCCTCAAAATTAGAAACAGAAAGCAAAACTTATCTCCTATTGGATGCAGGTGTGAGGGGTTTACCGATGAACCAACTTCACTTTATTCTAAAACTTATCATATATCATATGTTCATATAATAACAATTTTATAAATCACATTTTTTTTATGAACAGAAACCGGTAAAAAGTTATATGTATAAATATTTTCGAATTCAAAAATATCCAATGACTAAATATATTCCTTACAAGTTACAATTAATTCATATGTATGTAAACACATGTGCAAGAGAACTACTATTCTCATTTCCTTTTCTTGTTGAACTGTTTCTTGCTGTTGTTGATACCTAAAGATCTCTCAATGTTGTCGTCATTGTCGCCGTCTCCTCTCCTCCTCTTATTGCCTCCACTTCCTTGATTATCTACATAAATATGATCAAAATGAATGAATATCACACGAACCAACACGGATAGGAAAACAAATTTGACAAGGACAAACTACGTAAGTTTCGTGGCATAAAGACGTGAAAGAGGCTGGACCTTTTGGAGAAACCAAAATATATATGACTAAAATTACAAAGATACGGTAATTATTAGCAAATTCCATATTATAAAGGCTAAATGAAAAAAATACCGTTATGGATATTCGCTCCAACAACAAAAGAACTTCATCTTCTTCAGCAGGGAATTCAGGTAATTTTTTGCCTTAGACATGGTAAACTGTTAGTCTCTCAAAGATGCTCATCATTTAGTGTGCCTTTTAAGGAGAATAACAAATGTTGAACCTACCGAAAGCTTCTCTATCTGTAAAAACCATTCCAACTCGTACTGATTCACTAGTGATATTGCACCACTGGATCTTCCTGCACGAGCTGTTCTTCCCACTCTATGGATATAATCCTGCAGCAAACATGAAATCAGCAAACAAGTGTATATACTATTTTGATAAAATAATAATTAAGGTATGAAAGTATACAACAATTCAGATATAAAGCCTGACCTTAGAATTTGTTGGGATATCATAATTGATAACCATAGCGACGGATGGAATATCAAGCCCTCTACTTGCCACGTCAGTGTAGATAAGGATATTACACTCTCCAGCCTTAAACTTATTCAAGGCTCCAAGTCTTTTTGACTGTCACACATGCCATGGATAAAAGTGCGGGGAAGTACAAAATAAAGCAAGCGACAAAAAGAATGGCAGCAAAGAGGATAGCTCAATCGTAAATTGACCACAAATTGGGATGGCCGATAGCCCTTTGACCAAGATTTCGAAGCAACAAAGCCAGAAGTCGAGTTGCATCACATGTTCGAGTGAAAACCATTGTTGAAAATCCAGGCATCTCAGTCAGAATATATACAAGATAGCATTCCTGTAAACAAAGGTAAATGGATATGAATGTAAGGAGACAGAACTTTGATGAGTTGTCAACCACAGTCACTAGCGAAGAAAAAGGTCTGCACTCTATCTGCCTCACTCAGAATATAATGAAATTTGCATTAACAATCAGGGCAAAGATGAGACCTTATACTTAGCAGGAACAAAGCGGTACTGCTGCTTCAGTGTGTCAACAGTGGAATATTTGGATGATGCTTCAATCTAAATGAATTGACAAAGAGGCAGATGTTAAATATCAATCTAAAAGATAATTTAGAATGTGCTAAGTGGGATTTTATTCTTCTTCTTCTTCTTCTTCTTCTTTAGGAAAGTAATAATGTATTAACACGACGTGTGGAAGAATTATAAATATTACCTTTACGGGATTCTTTAAACAAGCCCTCTCAAGCTTCCTCACCTGCAATATTGATAGAGAAATTCATCAAAATGTCACATTTCACCCATTCATTTCCTTTTCCTCCTTTGTAACTAATTTATCCATTTCTTAAGGTGGTTTTATAAGGTAGATATAATTACATTGCTTGCATATAATGCCAGTCAAACTACGGCCTGGACCAAGCTCATAAAGTTGGTAAGCAGTTAGCACATAGGCAGAAGTTATATATTTTTTCAGTTGTATACTTGTATCGAATAATGCTAAACATCCCACCTAAAATAAACATAATATTTAATTGATTGAAAACTAATGGTGCACAGTAATCCTATTCTGAACTCCACTAATATATTTGCCAATATATGTACACATTTAACCATATATACCTTATTGGTCATTGTTGCAGAAAATAAGTATGTTTTTCACGCCCGGTGGGATAACATTTAAAATTTCATCAAGCGATTTCTCAAATTCCTCGTTCAGCAACCTGTCTGCCTCATCTAGGACCTGCTCAATGTGCAAACAAATCACACAGCTCACAAGAAATTCCAACTAAATAACCTTCCAAAAAGAAATTGCAAGTTGATGACAAAACCAGACAATCAGCTACAAATTTACATTAATTTCAAATTGAAATTGAAATTATATACCATACAAACAACTAACCAACAAAAATCGAACGCTTCAGCTACCAAGAAGGAGACAGGCAAGTAGAAACGAAATGACGAAAAAGAATGCAACTTTCGATACTGAGCTTAATGTGATATTTCAAAAAAATAAATAAATACATATATTTAATAGTTAACTAAACCAAGTTCATCACATTGTACTGTATATGAAATTTTAACAACAACTAAACGAAGCAAAACAAATTGGATGGGTGATACCAGTTCTTTAGACTGTATAGCTCGGCGAATCATGGAACAAATGGCTAAATTAAAACTCAATTTCACAAGTGATCCAAATATCCACAAAGTTTTCTATCAAAGATCTAACACTAATGACTAATTTGCTAATACAGAAACAAATTAATTGAAGCAAATTATATTGCCTCAGTAAGAGAGTAACTTGCAACATTAAATCTTCACGCTGCAGAGGACAATCATGGAACATGTATTAAATTAGAGAGCCTGTAAGAACAGAAGCATCATGAACCAAAAACAACCAGGATCATTATGATTTAATGTCTGGTTCGAGAGAGGGCTGGAAGGTCTGGTATTCCTAAATTGGACTTGCTTCTATCTCTTACTTAAACGGGTCTAGTGAGTTTACATGCCAATTAATTCAAAGTTTAAACAACATGCGAGATTGCGAGGAAGACAAACAACACGCAAATGGGGGACTTACTTCCACTGCTCCGGTGACGGCGGTGCGGCGGCGCTTCCCTGTCTTGCTTATGACGACGGACCGACCCCTGTGGTGTTGATTGATGAAGACGGCGCTTGCGGTGGTGAATGATGATAGTCGAGAATTTAACAGATCAAAACGACGTCGTTTCGAACAAGTCTTTTTAATACAAAAGGGTTCGGTTTTTTCAAACCCGAACCAGAACCCACTTCGGGTTTGAATTATCACAATCGAACCCGACCCACACGCCATCCTTCTGCATGCTCCATTCAAGTATGTTTCCTACAAGGCTACAACTACAAAATAACAACTCTCCCTTTAAAACCCTAAAACACTTTCTCAGTCAGAAACAACCCTAATACACACTCAACCACCATGGCCACCACCATCAATAATCTGACTCCTCCGTTGGAAGCCAACCGAGTCAGCTTAACAACCGTAGAGTCAGCTGTAAACGCTCTCATAACATGGAGAAACTCAAAATCCAAAGCACAAAACCCTCAACTTCTAGAGCAAGACGATTTCATCTACCTAAACCTAACTCTCAAAAACATCCCACCAAAATCTCGCACTAACCCTTACAAAATCCCCCTCCCTCACCCGATATTCCGTCTAGAAGACGATAACACACCGCAACTCTGCCTAATAATCGATGATCGTCCCAAGTCTAATCTCACAAAAGATTCTGCTTTGAAGAAAATCAAAAACGACAACATACCCATCTCCAAAGTCATCAGGATCACCAAACTGGAGACCGATTACCTCCCTTTGAGGCCAAAAGGAAGCTGTTCAATTCCTACGACAGGTTCTTTGCTGACAAGAGAGTGGTTCTTCTGCTGCGTAAGTTGTTGGGGAAGCAGTTTTCGAAAAAGAAGAAGCTTCCGGTTCCGTTGGATTTGAAGCGTAAGAATTGGAAGGAGCAGATTATGAAGGTTTGTGGGTCGGCATTGCTGTATATGGAGACGGGAACTTGTAGTGTTTTGAAAGTAGGGAAGGTGTCGATGGGAGCGGAGGAGATTGTGGAGAATGTGGCGGCTGCCGTTAATGGGATTGCTGAGATTGTGCCCAGAAAATGGAGGAACATAAGATCGTTGCAGCTGAAACTGTCAGATAGCATGACTTTGCCTGTTTATCAGGCAGTGCCTGATATGAAATTGAAAATTGATGGAATCAAGGAAGAAGAAGAAGAGGTCATGTAACAAGAAGAAATAGCTGGTGGTATGCATGGTTTTATCATGATACTTGATTGTGTTATCAATCATGTCGAAATTTATTTAAATATAAATTCCAGTAGTATATGTAGGATCATAAACTCAATGTCTGTTTATTATTAATTATTATTATTTGATATATCTGCTGTTCCGATCACCTCTTGCTGTGTACCGTGAACCTATTAATGAAACAAATTCAATGAAACAACTGGTACCACAATCGTGGAAGGACAATAGCAATGGGGGTAGGCGAACTTCCACAATAGTTTTTCAAGGGGAGGTTCATGAAAGGGACTGAGATGAGGTTGAACCTTGAACATCCACCTTGGTTCTTGAATTGGGCCTGCCTGTTTGTATTTTGACAAGCCATATATCGTAACGATATCCTTAGTTATACCAAATGTCACTTTGCCTTGGTAGGTGACTTTAAAATGAAGTTTCACCACTAATATTCAAACCGTGATATTTTAAATATAGTTTCACATTTATCTCCTTATAGACCTGTCGTGAGAATTGCATCATATTTATATAATCTATTATTGTAAAGTCCGGTAGACATACCACTAAACCACAACAGTGTCAGCTTTATAAATAGGGAAAGTATCATTTTCCCTTATGTAGTTTGCAATATTCATAAATTTACCCCCCCTAGTTTCAGAAATGGTTGGTCTTCCCTCTCTAGTTTGCCATATTTGAATATTTACCCCCTACCGTTAGGATTTCCGTTAAATAATGGTTTGACCGTTAAATACATAGGAGAAAGTACGTTTTTACCCCTAATAATAACGTTGATTTAAAATTAAAAAAAAAAGAATAGAATTAGCTTAACAGGGTATATTTAATAATTATTAAAAGATATTAAAAATAATATTAAAAATAATATTAAAAAATTAAAAACATCAATTTCAACATTCAAGCCTTAATTATCTCTCTCTCCCTCGAAATTAAAAAACAATTATTAATTATCTCCAGATTCAATCTCCACCATCCATCTCAGACATGGACGATAAAGATAATTATATAAAAAAAATATTAATATCAAAAATAATAGGGAAAGTATCATTTTCCCCCCTACAGTTTACCATATTCATAAATTTGCCCCCCCTAGTTTCAGAAATGGTTGATCTTCCCCCTGAAAATCAAAGTATTCGAATGTTTACCCCCTACCGTTAGGATTTCTGTTAAATCCTTCGTTGACCGTTAAACTGGAAGGGTAATATGGTACAAAGGTAAATCAAAATTAAGGGAAAGTATCATTTTCCCCCCTGTAGTTTGCCATATTCATAAATTTGCCCCCCCCCCCCCCCCCCCCCCCCTAAAAAAAAAAAAAAACAAATCAAATAATACTTTAATTTTTAATCCAATAAAAATGTAACACGTGTCACCAAAGTTTGAAAATAAAAAAAATTAAAATTAAAATTAAATAAAATTGTTAAAAAAAAAAAAAACCTTATATAGAAATTAAAAATAAAATATAGATAAAGCTTTAATATTAACAAAAATTTAAAAACTCTAATTAAAAAATAATAATATCCTTATATTCTTCACAAAAATCAAACACCTACCGTAGAGCGAGAGAGTGATCACAAATAATGTTAAGAGAGAGAAAGTGAGATTTATTTAATATCGTTTTTGTTTATTTTTACAATTATATTATTATTATTATTATTATTATTATTATTATTATTATTATTATTATATAATAATAATAATAATAATTTGATTAGTTTCTTTTTTTTACAATTATATTATTTTATTATTTTTGATATTAGTATTTTTTTATATAATTATCTCTATCGTCCATGTCTGAGATGGATGGTGGAGATTGAATCTGGAGATAATTAATAATTGTTTTTTAATTTCGAGGGAGAGAGAGATAATTAAGGCTTGAATGTTGAAATTGATGTTTTTAATTTTTTAATATTATTTTTAATATCTTTTAATAATTATTAAATATACCCTTTTAAGCTAATTCTTTTTTTTTAATTTTTAAATCAATGTTATTATTAGGGGTAAAAACGTACCTTTTCCTTAACGGTCAAACCATTATTTAACGGAAATCCTAACGGTAGGGGGTAAATATTCGAATATGGCAAACTAGAGGGGGAAGACCAACCATTTCTGAAACTAGGGGGGGGGGGGGAATTTATGAATATGGCAAACTACAGGGGGGAAAATGATACTTTCCCAAAATAATAAAGTAATATAATTGTAAAAAAAAAAAAAAACTAATCAAATTATTATTATTTTATAATAATAATAATAATAATAATATAATATAATTGTAAAAATAAACAAAAACGATATTAAAAAATCTCACTTTCTCTCTCTCAACATTATCTGTGATCTCTCTCTCGCTCTACGGTAGGTGTTTAATTTTGTGAAGAATATAAGGATATTATTATTTTTTAATTAGAGTTTTTAAATTTTTGTTAATATTAAAGCTTTATCTATATTTTATTTTTAATTTCTATATAAGGTTTTTTTTTTTTTTTTACAATTTTATTTAATTTTAATTTTAATTTTTTTATTTTCAAACTTTGGTGACACTTGTTACATTCTTATTGGATTAAAAAATTAAAGTATTATTTGATTTTTTTTTTTTTTTAGGGGGGGCAAATTTATGAATATGGTAAACTACAGGGGAGAAAATGATACTTTCCCTTAATTTTGATTTACCTTTGTACCATATTACTCTTCCAGTTTAACGGTCAACGAAGGATTTATCAGAAATCCTAATGATAGGGGGTAAATATTCGAATATTTTGATTTTCAGGGGGAAGATCAACCATTTCTGAAACTAGAGGGGCAAATTTATGAATATGATAAACTGCAGGGGAAGAAAATGATACTTTCCCTTATAAATAAATATACTAACAGGAGGTCAAAAACAAACCTTACTCAGATCCAACTGCAATTATATCAAATGTTTTGGATTGTAGTTGCTCCATTAAAAAATAATAATAATAAGAGTGACGATATTTATACCCCTGAAAAACTGTATGTGCACCCCTATTTGTATGACACCCCATTAAAAAATTTTAAAAGATGAAATTTTGTAAGTACACCCCACACGTTACCAAATATGCCCTTTCTTTTAACTTTTTTAAATATTATAAAATCAACACCTTTTAATATCAAATGTTAGATTAATTCAAGAGTTGTCATTAAATAGCTCATTTTTTTTTTCTTTATTTTACATAAAACACAATAAAAAAGGAAAATTTATTTTAAAATAATAATAATAAAAATAATAATAAAAAATGAAAAACGAATAAACAATAAAAAAAAATTGGAGACATCTTCTTCGTTTTCATCTTTGATCTTCTTCCATCTTATTAGACTTTTTTTTTTTTTTTTTTTTTTTTTTGGTAAAATACAAAATTTAAACCATGCTTTAAAATATAATAGGAAGAGCCGCACTGCCGCAGTATTCCCAATTCCCAAATTTTTTAGCAGGCTGCTATCTAAATTTCTAGTTAGGTCATTTCAAAATATTATGTATATCAATAATGCTAAACATTCCACCTAAAATCTCACATTTTTCATCCCACTACATGTGGCATGTGAGGTGTCAAATTGTGAGTGTATACATATTAATGACACCTACCTCATGTATCCACTCACAATTTGACACCTCACATGCCACATGTAGTGGGATGAAAAAAGTGGGATTATAGGTGGGATGTGTAGCATTACTGTATATATATATATATGATGGAAGAGGAGGCGGCACCTCCTTTGGTGTTTTCGCTTTTTGATTTTGGTTTTTGTTATTTTATTTTATTTTTAATTTGAATTAGTTTGTTAAAAGTTCAAAAAAGTAAATAATTATAAGAATTTATTTTATTTTAGAATTAAAATATTAATAATTTATTTTAGGGTAAGATTGGAATTTTAAAAATATATAAATTTAGGGTGTACATACGATTTTTAAGGGGTGCAAATATCGCCCCTCTAATAATAATTAGGGTTTTGAAGGTTGAAGGTCGTAGGTGAGGTAGGCCCAAGCCCAAAAGAAAATAAGTTCTGGCCTACAACAAAGCCCATAAAAGTAGGCTCGAGCCCAAACAAAAAATGTGTTGTGGCCCATAAAAGCCCATAGTCCGTAGCCAACCTGCAATATGCTCTCTACAAAACTTACATTTTAAAACCACCCTAAAAGCTTGTGTGGTTGGGCTTTTGAAAAACCTCTACTGGTAAAATATCTACTTGCAGTAGATCTATTAGAAATAGAGTTTTTGAAAAAAAAAAATATATAGTTGTTTGGTTGGTAGACTTTTTAAAAAAAATGTCTACTTTGAGAAGCACCTTCCCATGAGTTTTTGCCTAGTAGAGGTTTAAACTCTACTGGCCTCTACTCAATTTAAAATAAAAAATCTCAAAAGCCCAATCAAACAAGTCTAAAAAACTTAAATAGACGTTGGTAGACCTTTTGAAGCAATAGAAAGCTCAACCAAAGAAACACTAAAACACTCTCTCTGTAAACACACTCGACCTGTCCAGAGTCCAGACTCTCTCTCGCTTCAGCTACCATGTCCACCATTAATCCAACTCCACCGCCGCCCTCGTCTGCAACCAAATCAGCTCAAAAACCTTAGAGTCAGCTGTCAACGCGCTCTTGAAATGGAGAAACTCAAAATCCAAAACACAAAAAGCTCAACTTCTGGAGCAAGATGCATTCCTCTACCTAGTACTCACTCTCAAGAAAATCCCACAAAAGGCTCGCACTAACCCTCACAAAATCCCTCTCCCTCATCCACTAATCAGCCACGAAGACGATAACGCGCCGGAAACCTGCCTTATAATTGACGATCGTCCCAAATCCAACCTCACCAAAGACGAGGCAATGAAGAAGATCAAGAACGACAACATACCCATCTCCAAGGTCACCAAGCTCACCAAATTGAAGACCAATTACCGCCCTTTTGAGGCCAAAAGGAAGTTGTGTGATTCTTATGACATGTTCTTTGCTGACAAGAGAGTGATTCCTCTCTTGCCTAAGTTGTTGGGGAAGAAGTTTTTCAAAAAGAAGAAGATTCCAGTTCCGATGGATTTGAAGCATAAGAATTGGAAGGAGCAGATGGATAAGGTTTGTGGGTCGACATTGTTGTATATCAAGACGGGCACTTGTTGTGTTTTGAAGATAGGGAAGGTCTCGATGGGACCAATGGAGATTGTGGAGAATGTGACGGTTGCCATTGATGGGATCGCCGAGATTGTTCCCAGAAAAATGGGGAAACATAAGGTCGTTCCATCTGAAAGTGCTGGAGAGCTTGGCAAGGATGTTAAAAGTGATAGTAACAAAAAGAAATCAAAGAAGGGTAGGATTCATGAGGTTAGGTATATGGATAGTAATATTGGGGAGGTGTTAGATGATGACGAATTGGGTAGTGGTGGTGTTGAGGCTGATGTTGTTGAAAGTGAGGGAAATGAAGATAGTGAGAATGATCAGATGGATGGTGGTGAAGTCAGGAGTCAAAAGAGGAAGAAGGGAGATAAAGTGAAAGTTGAGAAACCGCCGAAGAAGATGGCTAAGTTGAAGAAAGAGGATGGTATTGAGGGTATGAAAGATCAGAAACTGACTAAGAAGATGTCAAAGGTGGTGAAGAAAGAGGACGGCGTCAAGGGTAGGAAAGATGAGGATGTTGTCAAGCAAAAGAAGCAAGAGAAGGAACAGCTCCCTTTGAAGGAGAAGAAGAAGAGTTTGCTTGGGAAGTTGAAGAGTTCAGAACTGAAGGTGAAGGACAAGAAGGAGAAGAAAAGGTGGGTATAATTTATCATGGTAGCTTATTGAAGTCACTGCTTGTTGGACTTACAGAAGATAAAGTATGGTTGTCAACTTGTCCTCTGTCCAATTTTGGTTTTAAGTCCTTAACAGGAATTTATGTTATTGAATATTACAAAATTTTGAGATTAGTTGATGCTTAATGTTGTTGTCTCTTCATTATAGAGAACCTTTAGATGTTTTTTTTTTTTTTTTTTGATTTATTTCTGTTGTTTGTTTCATGTTTCAATTTAGCATTGCTGTAATCAATTTTTATAAGTTCAACAAACTTAATTGCTCATTCTCTGTTTGATGCTCTGTAAAAGAAACTGTATCATGAATTCTGTTATGAATCAGTATCATGGAGTGTCTACTTAAGAACAAGCTGGGTCTGTAATCAAATGAATTTGAAGCAAGATTTGCTGGGCTAAATTTGTCGTTGCTGTTGTAGTAGTTCCTGAAGGTCACTGTCCTCAGATGCATCTTGTGGAATTTTTTTTTAGAAGATACATCTTGTGACATTCACAAATCTTGAGATGTGGTGTAAGAATAAGTAGTTGTGAGCCTTTGAAAACGTCTTTTAGGCAACGAGGCATTTAAAATGAACTGCCAGCATCTACGCAAATAAATTAGGGCATTTTGCTGTATTGTTGATCATAGATTTCCTAGTGCTTGAAAGTGGGAAATTGATGATTCCTTAATGTTGTGAAATTGCAGAAAATTAAGAGGATCCAAATATATCAAGTTAGGGTTTGTGGCAACATGGGCCATCATTTAGTTCATTAATGTATTTTCACTTGATCTTTTGTTTGTTTTTACGTAACCAGATGGGGCGAATAGCATGAGCCACTAGCAGTAAGAATGGTACCTATAATATTGTTATTATCCTGTTTGAATTAGCTTATTCAGTATTGATTGGGATATTTGATATTTCTTACCATGGTTCGTGTCGAGTTGTGATATTTAGTTTGGTATGGACATAGAAGTGCACTTTTTCTCAGCTAAGTTTACAGTTTTAATCTGATCAATAGGAAGTAGCTGATTCACAATGCTCTTGGTTATGCATAATAATTTGATGGTTGCATAATACTATTGTTTCATGGTACCTCCTTTGTGAGTTGTGTATTTTCCTTGATATTGTTATATGATATAGTAGTAAAATCCTTTGAGGCTATGGGCAATATCATCTATCATCTAGATTGAAACCTAGTTATCAAATGTCTTAATCACAGTTTTTTATTTATTTATTTTCATTTCTTTTAATCCATGTAGTAGTAGATTGATAAATTAAGGTTGAAACTAATGTATTGTTTGATATTTAAAAAGCGAATCTCTTGAAAGCAGGATTAGTTTTTGTTCTTCATACTCTCATTTGAGGATTTTTATCACAGAATGTATATACCTTGGATTGAGGGACCTGATGCTCATGTGGGGAATGTGCCATAGTTTCATCTCAGTCCAGGTTAGGTGCAATCTGACTTGGGTTTACAAGTGATATCTATTTTTATAGGGTTCTAAATGTCAGATGCAGAGTTATCTTTAGTAGTTTTGTTGAAATTTGAATATACATAGTTGATTTTCACTTGCCTTAACTTCGTTTGACATGGAATCGGGAATATGATTCCGACTTGGGAGTATTGAGTTGTTAGATAATTGGCGATCTAGCTAGTCGGAATTGGTACCTACTAACTCAAGCCTCACCAGAGATGCTTAATCAAGTCTAGGGGTATCAGGTCAGGGGGCACGCAAGCTAGCAGAGTAGCAGGTATTAAAGGATGAGTAAAGATGGTTTGGCCCTTATTTATTTTGGAGAATTTTACATAACCAACAACTCTTCTTTTTCACAAGTCCTCCCAACCTTTTGAGATTATTATTATTTGAATTATTACTATCAATTCGGGGTTTGAGGGATGAGGAAACAACTCAAAATTTTTAGGTTTGATGGACATCCCACTAGGTCAATTTAATGTTGTTGAGATTATTATATATTTGTGATTTTCTGTCTAGGCAACAAAACAATACCACATATGAATAAATCAAATGGAGAAATGGGGGAATCGGGGGAGGTTCCCCGCCCTCGCTCTCTGTCCCCGTTCTCTGTTCTCTACCTTTCCCTTTCCTCAGCTTCACCTCAAATGTGGGTTCTGATCCCATCCCCATCTTCGTCCCCACCTCAAATGGGGATAGGGCCTGCCGGAATTGAATGTCTTGGATATTTTGGGCATCTCTGTGCATGACCACTCCTTATTACTATTTAGCTATTTCACTTAAATCTTCCATAACATTGTTCATTTGAACTTTTACTGATATGAAAAGAATATGCTCTTAATAATATTTGATTTCGGTTGAGGAAAATACATATAAAGAAGTTAACAAATGAATTAGAAAGAAGAATACTGTATGAGGTTTATACTTTATGTATTGACAAAGAAAATAAGTGAATAATCATTCATTTAAAAAGTTACAGAGATGAGGAAGAAGATGAAGTATTTGAAGTGGAAGTTGATGATGAAGGAGAATTTTGATGGGGTTATTTTCTCTATTTGTTTTGGAGTATTTTTCTTGCTCTGCCGTCCACGGAGGAGTTGGAGATTGATTTTTGGAAGTCATGTAAAGAGGTGGAGACTTGATGCTCACTAAAACAAGGATTCCCATCGCTAAAATTAAATCTAGTGTGTACTTTTTTAGAGACAATGCTATCGTTAGGGTCTATCGGGAGATTATCGAGATTAAAGTAATACATAAGAGGTTTAAATATCTATTTACTCTCATAAAGTAATACGCTCTGGTTGAGAAGTTTTACCGGAGTGGGACTTTAACTACCTATATGTGTAAACTGTAAATAATAATTAGCTTAGTTGTTAAAGATATCGTGAGTTCAAACCTTCGCTGGTCAGCACTGGGATAGCTAATTAAACAAGCATAAAGATTGGAGAAGGGTTTTGATTTAAAAACAAAAGTAATATATATTTATTGGTGTGATACAAAATTAAAATATTTTAATATCATTGGATAATATATATTTTATATTAATCAGAAATATTTAATGCAATAATTAAAGATAGAAAAGCCCATCATAGGGAGGATGATGATTCTGATGAAAAAGAAAAGTTAGGTGGGGACAGATTCAATCAATCAATTAGACAAAACAGACCGGCTTCCATGGAATTAATTATATGTGTCTTTATCATCTCAAATTGGACCACCTCAAATTGTCTTCAATCAATCTGTAGATAAAAGTCTATAAAATGAGTGATTGTATGTGCTTGTTTACTTGGCACAATTTTTATACATTTTCAAGCATTAATTAACAAGTAGTGTCTATCAAAAAAATAAAAAAATAAAATAAAATTAAGAAGTAGTGTGAACGAGAGAATAATAAATAACAAAGAAAGAGAGAGAACATAGCTTTTGGGTAACCATTTACAAAGTCATGGGATCTCTATTTATAGAGTTCACAAGGTGGCACCACTTGCACCACTTGTCTTTAATTCTTTATAATAATACTTATATATATATATATATATATATATATATATATATATATATATAGATTTTCTATTATCAGTTCGTCCTGACAATAAATATATCAGGACGAAGAATGTGGACCACTAGATTTACATACTTTGACTCAAAGTGTATGCATTTATCAAAACTTCTTCATAATTTGTGGTCCACATTTTTCGTCCTGATATATTTATTGTCAAGACGAACTGACAATTGAAAGACTGTATATATTAAATCAATATTTAGGTTTTTCTTAAAAAAAAATCAATATTTAAGTAAAATATTTAAATTATAATTTTTTTTTTTCCATAAGAACAATAAATAGATTTTATAAATAAAATCAATATTTAATGTTATGAAATAAGGTATATAAATAATTTTAAGTTGATTTCATGATAATAATAATAATAATAATAATAATATTTTAAAAGATTAATTAAATACTAAACTAAATTATTCCATACTTATTTTTAAAAAATAACCCTTCACTAAATTTTTAAAATCACTATCAATTAATTACTTTTAAAAGTTTTACTAAACTTATTTTTTATCAAAATTATAAAAATAAACTGTTTTAACTTTTTAAAAATAGTACCAAACTGACCTATAAATTTCTAATAAAAATTTGTGGAACACTTTCCGAGATGATAGCTTAGATAATAAAAGCAATTTCACTCCCCAAGCTTTAGTTCTATATGTGATATAAATAGACCCAAAATCTGATCGTATGGCTTAGCTGCTAGTAAACCCAATCTCTCGAGTCTTGCTCTTCAAGTTTTGTACATACCCTACATTTTTATCAACATACTCCAAAATAGTCCCCACCTTAGTCCATATATCTTGAAAAAAGTCTCATACCATTATAGACAATAAATCCCGTAAGAATACTTTAGTTAACGAACATATTAGTGCTATAAGCACACAATACTCCACAAGTATTTACAAAAAAGTACGTAGAAGACATTGAACAAACACCATCAACCAATTAATCGACCAAAACAATCCATATTACTTATAATACTGATTGGTTTTTTGTCTTAGTATTTTTTCCAAACTTGTCAAAAGCTTATCATCATGACCAAGATATTAGTGATACCCAAGTGGAGCAGGAGCTTCCCTCAATTCACGTCCTTGATAGTGTATATCCTGCAATATATTGATTCAAATTCAATGAATATTAATATATAAAAATGTGGATGAAAATGAAACATAAAAATAATGAACCGAACCAAACCGAACCAAACCAGACAAAACTGGTACAGAATCCTTACCGATGCAAAGTGATTGACATCACGATGGTGAGCCTCATCTGCTCTTACAACCATGACAACATCCTTGAGAGTCGAGTTGGGGGGCATGCGCCAGTAATCAATGGCAATGGCCGGAGCAGGCACATTCTCAATGTTGCCTTTGTCCAACTCCTTGAGGAATTCAGTGTATGAATGTATTGCTTCCTCCTCCAGGTAACCCACCATGCGGTGAGCGAATTTTGGTGAAATCAGATAGCCCAGGAAGTAAGCATTGAAGAACACACCTTGGACTGTCATTACAAGAGCTCGCTCGTACCATCTAGGCTTGGCTACCTCCATGAATGTCATGAGATGCATACGCTCGTTCTCAGCCTCTTCCAACAGTGTTTTAATCCAACCCCCGCTGTGCTCAAATCGTCTCAACGACTTGCAATGTAGGAGCATCCCGCCCACCATGCCGGGCACTGCCGCCACTGTTTCAAGCATCATGGCTCGGCATCCATATCTTCTCTGCATAACAATTACATGAAACAAAACCAATTTTTAATACATGCTCCCAATAGATTAATATCAATTGTTTACAATAATTTTTTTGTAGGATGACTGGCAGCCAAACATTAAATATTGAACAATTAATCAACTAGCTGGCAGCCAAACACATATGGCCAAAAATATTATAAAAAATGATTTACAATAATTTAATTAATTTGGACCTAATTTTCCACAGTTAGTATATTTCGAAAATAATTCTCAAGAATTTGATTAATTCATGTTGGATAATCTATACTGCATTTGATATGAAAATTAAGAAATTTTTTGTTACGATGTGATATTAGTAAGTCTATCAGGCCACATCACAAATCTATATAAACCATGAATGATCATAATTTTTTTTTTTTCCTTATATTCAAATGCATCATAGTGAAAAGAAACTACAAGATCTGGCATTTAATTAAGGAGCAATTAATCGTATTAAAAGTATAAAAATAAAGGCATATTATTAGAGAGCACAATACCTGGAAGAACAGATCGGTAGGCCATCGGAGAGATTTGACGGTCCAATAAGCCAGTTTGTCCATAAACGTGACTGGCGCATGGTGTTTCTTCAGATCAATCGACAAGTCCGCCTGGTACGTCTCCCATGGCTGTCAACACACACCATTGACACGTTTATCAGACATCGATATATAAAAATAAAGGAAAATAAACTAAACAAATATAAAGATCACCGGATCGAAAAGTGTACGGTGACACAACACGTACCCTAAAGCAGGTCCACTTCCATTCAGTGCCGTCCTCTTTAGTGACCTTAGGAGCCTCCACGCCCCAGTAACTCGCTACTGTCTTCTCATCCTTGTTGTTACTGCCGCCACCGGTACCCGTACCGGTGGTCGAAACTTTCTTCTCTTCCCCTTCCTTCTCCTCCCCCAAAGCCATAGTGCCGCCGTTACGTACACCGAAGATCGGACCCCTAACCAAGAACGTCGTGCTCCACGCAGGACTCCCCATCGTACGGCCTGTCAAGATCCCGGAGACGACCTTGTTTGACGCCGCTGCGTTGGAAGTTGTGGACAGCAAGCGATGTCCAGCCAGAGCCAGCATGGAGTTGGCGAGCTTGGTCCCACCACGAGTCATCATCTTGATGATCAGAGATCTATATTTGATCAGACACACCGAGATCAGAGATCAATATTAAAGAAGCAAAAAAATGGGAGTTTTGATAATAGAGAACGTTTTTTGTGTGGGTTGCGTTTCTTGAGGAAGATGTTTTAAGGGTTTAAGTAAGATTTTATTTCCCTTCAAAAAATAAAAATGTAAGATTTTATTTATATAATGATTTTTTTATAACAAAAAATCTGGTTTAGGTCAATGTGTGTGAGCTGTGTCAGTTTGTAATATGGCGTGGAATTATATTATTGGGACACGTGGCTTTGCGTGGACCTAACGGTTTTTTACCTTTCCGATGAAAGTTTTTGGAGAAGTCAAGTCTATTTTAGGCGGTGCGTTTTTCTTGGTGTCCAAGTATATAGAAGTTTCGTGTTGACCAAGATTCCATCTACATTTAGTTGTCACATTTATAATTTATGTGGCAATTGACCAAGTTGACCTTGGCGGCTTAGTTTTTTTTATTTTTTATTTTATTACAACAACAACTACCGGGACCGGCGAGATGAGACACTACTAGTTCAGTCCAGAACGAGACTCCCACAAAGGGGAGAGAGCACCCATACTAAGGTAGGACAACCCACACAAATGGAAGGAAATCTTCCTAATACACACCTGGGCCAGGGTCGAACCTTGGTGGCAAGAGAATCTAGAGAGTTTCTGGGCAACCAAGCCAAAGGGCCGTGTGTGTACCTTGGCGGCTTAGTTAAAAAATTGGAGCAGCCTTCTTTGAGAGGACAAGTATATAGGCATATAATCATGTAGCTAAAAAATTGGAGCAGCCTTTTTTGAGTGGACAACTATAACAGCTAAATCCATCATTATTTTGTAGAGCCAATTTTACTGTAGCCTGGGATTTTCACGAAATATTTATTCATATACTTTTAAAAAAAAAAAATTATTCAGATTCTTACGATCTTACATACTAGTTAAAAAAAGATTCTTTCTAAAAATTAGGGATATTATCAACAAACCCTTCTAGTTTTTCCTATTTGCTGTTTTCCCTCAGTTGCTTCGTTAAATGCCAAAAACCCTCCTAGTTTGCCATATTCTCCATTTCCCATTTGCTGTTAAATAAAATACCCAAAATTCCCCATGCGGTTAGGTTTTCCGTCTAAAATTTGATGACATGTAAAAGTAAATAGGTAAATCACTAAAAAATTAAATTAAATTTAAAAAAAAAATAATAATATTTCTATATATATATAAAAAATGTTTTTTGTAAACCAATTTAGCGTTTCAATGATTTTTGTATAAGCATTTTTTGGTGATTTGGAATCAAAACTTTTATATTATTTTTTGTTATTGAGTTCTTCTGGAGGGAATCACGCCAAGCTTGAATTTCTAATTCCTTCTTCCACTGGTGGGAAGGGTAGTTCTTTCTCCTTGTGGCCACGTCTCCTGAAGGGAGATATTCCGGTGGAGATCCTACCTAGTTTAACAATTAATTTGTGTCATTAACAAGCCCACCAGTCTCTTAGAATTGAGTCGGTGAGATGTTAGAAGACTTGAGAAACACACATCATTGTAGGCGATCATCGGGGCTTTAGAAATGTTTCTTCTAATGGTCGTTACATTAGCCTTTTTCTTAATGGTTTATCCTCCTAGAGCATTCCTCCTGAAACTTTCAGCTTCGGGGATCATGTGTTCCAAGATTGTTTTCTGCTGGTGATATATTCAGCAACATTTTCTTTGGGGTGATCTTTCTTATAAGCGTTTCTCCTGGTAATTTATCCTTCAGGAGTGTTCTTCCAATGGTCACTCCAAGAGTGTTTCTCCTGGTGGTTTATAATCTAGGACCTTTTATCCTTCATGGTTGCTTCACTCGTTGCACTTCTTGGCAATCTTCACTTCACGAGAACTCCTCTTAGTGGTCGCTCAATAAGCATCTTTCCTGGTGATTTATCCTCCAGGAAAATTTCACTATTGTGGTTATTTTTGGGAGAGCTTTTGGTGTCAATCATTACCCGAGCTACAATGAAATTCGTCATTTTGGGGTTTATTACAATCGGGTCATCGTAAGGGTAGACTACCTCGGTGTTGTTATCTTTTGTAAATGTGATAGGCGTGACAGGAGGTCTTAGGGACCTCTTGATATCAACCATGTATATCTCTACCACCAAGGATCTTCCAAGAGGAAGTCAAGCATAATTCTTCCTGGATTTGTCCAATCCTCATGCTATGGTTGGTCATTTGTTAATGGTGTGAATCACTTGGATGGTTTGCACTTTCTCCTTTCCTTTTTAGTCTGGTGCTTTGGAGGGTCCTGACTGGTTGATTCTCTCATATAGGTCAGTTCTCACCTTTTGTCAAGAATTCAGTAAGGAGGCTCATTCATACTAAGTTCTCTATTTGATTGCGCATACTATAACACTTAGAGGTGTTGTGACCATAATCTTCATGAAAATCACATTATCTATAGTAGCTTCTTTTCTCATGAGGGGTATTCACTGGGCTAGGAGTTTGTAATAGACCTTTCCCTCGAATGGCTAAGAAAATCTTGTATCTGTTGGTGTTATGAGGTGTAAATTTCGGGAAGGTCAGGCTGTCGACAAACCTTTCATTAACTTCATTGTCCTCTTGCTCTAGTGGTGGTAGAGGTGTAAGACGCTCTCTCGACCTGGTCCGAGTTTTGGAGTTGTGGGGCGGGACAGGTTGTAGTTTTCGCTTCACAGATAAGACCTCAAAGAGGAGTTGTAACCTTTTTTTGGGTGGTTCCTATCTTTTGACTCAGCTACCTCTTGCTGTATTTTGATCCGGTACTTTTTATCCTTCACGACGGTTTCGTGAGGAGCTTTCCTCCTGAAGACATTTTTTCTCCAGGAGATTATCGTCCTTAGGAGAACCGCTGCTCAGAACTGGATCTATTAACTCAAAGCTCAAGCACATGGTTCAACAACTTAGTTAGCAAATAAAATCACTCAAATAACAAAGGAGATCAAAATTTACATAAAACGATTTCAATGGCGAAAAAGACGTAAGTGATATATGGATCAACACAAATAATAAATTGATTGCTCAAATAATAGCAAACCAAACTTCAGCAGTGTTAAATCACTTTGGATCTGAAATATCTCAAGCAAATTCAACTTCATATTTGAAACAAATATGTAGTCACAACACATATTATGGCAAAATAATGTTCAAACAAATAGAATAGAAGTTCATTCAACTCACATAATGTTGGCTAAATTTGTAGTCTATAAAATATTCAAACAAAAATCAATAAGATAAAGTAAGATGTTACCACATGATGACTTTGTTCATAACAAGATCAAGCTTACTGAGCAGGCCAGCCGCTTGTTCTTGCATGAGATCTGAGTTGTCATCTCAGTTAGATCTGGACTTCGTCATGACTTCCAATGCTTTGAAGGAGTGTTGATCTTGGAATGATTTGAGTGAGTGTTCACGAGCTCGCTATTTTAGCTTGGTCATGAAAAGGTTTTGAAATCTCAGTCTAGATCGAGGCAGGATCTCCCCTAGTGTAACTTATTTCAAGAAAATCTCCGGAGCTTACTATCGCGAGAAACTCGACCTCGATTAGTGGCATTATCAAGCACTCTGAAAATCAAGGCGGGTGGTATAGAGGATGAAATCAGAGAAAGGCTGATTGAGAAATTGAAATCTAGCTCAACTAAGTCCAAGGTTAAGGTACTTGAAAAGAAGAATCCAGATAAGCTGATATAAGTTGCCTTGATCGAGTGTCAACTAAAGAAACTTCGCGTCTTGCTAAATGTGAACAACCAAATCTAACACGCTTTTTTGCCGAAATAACAAAACAAATTCGAAGAAGAAAGCAAAAAAAAAAAAAAATGCCCATCTGAGGAGTTGTCGCACCTCTTCGACGACTCCTCATCGGTGGCTGCTCCGACCGACGTCTACATTAGAGACCTTCAGAGCCAGCTCGATAACATCCAGGCTCGTAACGACACCTCCTCCATCACTGATGAGCAGACATGTGCTCTCCTCGAGCAGAAGTATATGTTGTTATCCAAGCTTGAATCGAAACACACGCAACTCCAGAATTCTGTCAATCAGTGTGTGTAGGAGCTTGTGTAAGTCCAGGGCGAGGAGCTGTCATCGGTGGCTGCCAAGGCTGCCTACATCAGAGACCTTTAAAGCCAACTCGACATCGTCCGGACTCGCAACAATGCCTCATCCATCACCGACGAGCAGACCTATGCTCTCCTCGAGCAAAAGTATATGTCGTTATCCAAGGATTTCTCCAAGCTTGAGTCGAAACATGCGCAACTCTAGAATTCTATAGATCAGTGTGTGCAAGAGCTCGCATAAGTCCAGGTTAAGAACCACCAGATCCATTTGCAATCGGATTTGCTGCAGAAGTATATGTTTTTATCCGAGGATTTCTCCAAGCTCGAATTATCCGATGAGTTCTCCAAGCTCGAGTTGAAACATGCGTAACTCTAGAATTCTGTTGATTAGTGTGTGCAGAAGCTTGCTCAAGTCTAGGTCGATGAGCTGTCGTGCCTCTCTAGCAACTCCTCATTGGTGGCTCCTAAGGCCGACGTTTACATTGGAGACCTTTAGAGCCAGCTTGACACCATCCAGACTTGCAACGATGCCTCCTCTATCGTCGATGAGCAGCTCTGTGCTCTTTTCGAGCAGAAGTACATGTTGTTATCCGAGGAGTTCTCCAAGCTCGAGTCAAAACACACGCAACTATAGAATTCTGTCAATTTGTGTGTGCAGTAGCTCACGCAAGTCCAGACCTCCAAGCACCAGATTCAGCTGCAATCAGTACTTTCTATAAGCCCCATGTTTTTCCATGCCTGTATAGGGTTTAGGGTTTTAGTTTTCGTTTTATTAGCGAATCTCTCTGCATGTTCTGTATTATCTGTATTTATGTATGTATATTTTTTGTAGTTATGATTATGAATTTCATTCGCACTTTGCAATAATGACTGCCACAATGTCTGAATTTCATTTGCGATAATATATAAGAAAGTATGGGGAGATTGAGAGGATGTCGACTGAGATGTCAGAGCTTCATAAGTCAAGGAGACAGTTGACTGATATAATTTCGTCGGATTTGTACCTATCATTCCTTATGTATAGGTGATGCAGTAAAATCTGTGTTCAATTTACTAAGAAAGTTCGTTCACTAGGATCGGCGATTTTATTGCTTGAATGCCAATTAATCTAGCAAGGTTACTCTAAATGCGAAAAAAAAACTAAATTGCATAATGCTTTTCTCTGGAAATCTATTTAATCCTAATATTAATCTAAATTATGAATACTTGAATTAAAGACTAAGAACAAATCAAATCACACAAGGGATGAATATATGGAGAGCAATACTAGGGAATCGATGCACCTTTCTTAGACAATCAATGCTTTCAATCAGTCTCATTAAACACTTCAATATAGTTTAGGGCTTGTTTTGAAGATAAATCAATTAAGTTCAAAGATCCTTTCCAAGACTCGCACATGGTCATGCAACGAATAACGGAATAATGATCTAGGGTTCTTCCTATTACTCACACACGGTCATGTAATGAGCAATTGTTAAAACCCACGTTTTACACAAAACTCTAAAGCCAAATTAACAGAGCACGATCATGCATATATCAATTTTCTTGTTTATTAAGCTTGTGATTAAAACTTAAATGGAACAGCCATCCATATCTAAACCCTAATCTCATGGATAAACTAAGCCACAAACTCAAATCACTAGCGGTCACAAAATAATCAAAGCAAGTAGAAATAGAGCAATTAATTCAATAAACAAAACTAAAACCCAATTGATTAACAAAGGATAGACTAATTGTTCACATAGAGTTATCCAAAATCGGTTACATCAATCCCCTAGTTAAAGGTTTAATTACACATAAATGGAGAAGATAATAACATAGAAGAGATGTAGAGAAAACCCAAGAGTGTGGTGGTCGGAGTGATGGGGGACGGCCCCCTTCTATGGCTTGGAACCTCCCTTGGCTGTCTCCTTTGAATTGAAAAGAATAGGAAATATTTATAGGTGATTTTTCCTTGTGAACCCCCAATTCTTCTTTGGTTTAGGAAATCCACCAAGTGAGAAAGTAGAATGAAACAAGGAATGATAATCTTTTCCTAACTTGAAATATTGATGATTGACTCCTAATTTGAGTTTAGGAAGTTTCCCAAACATGTCTTGATCTTCTAAAGTTATTAGGATTTGATTTGGGAAGTTTTAGAACAGTTCTGGACCAATTCGGAGTTGAAATCCTTAAAAAAATATGTAATACCGCTCTCTGGCTCGCTCCGGGGGTCAGCTGCCTCGGTAGCTGCATGTCAAGTGGAGCACCTCTGCTCTTTTCCGCAGCCCAGGTCGCTCCGTAGACACTTGTGCACGGGGGGCGGTTTTGGGCCGTGGTGGACTTTCCAGCTTTGACCTTTGGTTACTAAATCAGTCATAACTTCTTCTAGGAATATAGGAATTGCGATCTGAAAAGTGTACCGGAAACTAGACTTCCAGGCTTTCAATCCATGGGTGGTAGGACACACAATTCAATCGGAGCTGAGAGATATGGGCCCCGAAACTTAGCTATTCTGCACTGGCCAAAATTATTTTTCCATGGTTTCTTCCAATTTGCTCATTTTCTCCATCTTTTGACTTCTTTTCTACACCACTTGAATGTAAGGATAAACATTTGGGGAATGGGGATGGATATAGGTCCCCCCATCCCCATCCCCATCCCCACTTTTGAAACCCTCCCCCATTCCTCCCCCCCAATTTCCCCATTTAGGGAAAATGGGGATGAGGGAGTTTTGGGGGGAGGTCCCCCCATCACCATCCCCATCCCCATTTCCCCATTTTTCCCATTTTTCCCCGTTACCCCATCTTCCCCATTTCCTCCATTTAACTAAAACTCCAGCCTCCAGTCAAGGCTCCTACGTCCTAACAAGGTTGAAGGTCCCAACTACATACACACAAAAATGCCCAAAATATAAAATCACTCACAGTTCTAAATTGTAATTTGAATATACATATAACTTATAAGAAACCCCCCCCCCCCCCCCCCCCCCCACAAAAAAAAAAAAAAAAAAAAATCTAAAATTATACGTATAACTTATACATCAAATCTAAGGAAGTAACAGAGAAAAACATAGCAAAAGCAAAACATATAACAACGAAAAGAAGTAACAAAAGCAAAGCAAAAGAAGTAACAAAGCCAAACAGAGAAAAGAAGTAACAAAGAAAACGAATTAAAATAATCAATACATACATGAAAGACAGCAAGAGCAGAAGTTTCGAACCTACGATAGCAAAAGAAGAAAAACGGCGGGGCAAAATGGCTGCAGAAGTGATGAATGGAGCAAAGTGGCGGCAACAAAAGGAGATATTGAGAGAGATGAGAGTATCAGTCTATCAAACAAATATTATAATTTAGGGTTAGGTTTTTTATGTTAAAAAGATGTATATATACATTCGGGTGGCAGGTACCCCTGGATGCCTCACTTTCAGGTTTTAGAGTTTTCCCCACAATGGCGGCCTACCCACGGCCTAAACAGGGTACTCACAAAGCAACCATCAAGAGACAGACAGGGACCTTAAGCCGATAACATCAGCCAAAATATCTCATTTTCTGATGTGCAGGATCCTCAACTAGAGGCAAGCACAGAGCATACTGAGATAATTACAGACTGCTAATTCGTATGAGAGACATGGCATTCAAAGGAAGAAGATAAAAATTTAGCAAAACATTTTTGATTAACACGAGAGATATTTTACAAGTCTTCTGAGATTGTCTAAGATTGAGATATTACAAGAGACGACCTCTCCTTATATAGGGGAGAGAAAAGATACAGATAAGATTAGTACATAGTGAAGCCACAACGTGGCAGCAGCCTATCAAAAGCAGAAAAGAGTAAGGCAGGGCCATCGGCCAAAAACTTACAGTCAATCAAACCAAATGAAACAAACCATGCCTAATAAGACAAAAGTACATAATTAAACCTAATAAAGCCAAAACAAGCCTAATAAAACAAAATAGCTTTATGAAAAGCTTCACGTGCTGGATCTAGGCTGAGAGGCAATCACGGACTGGTGGAGAGATTGCAATTGACATGATCTTCATCATCTGAGTCCTGGGCTCCACAGATAAAGCAAGGCCAAGCTGAATCAAAGGGTTCCTGGGAGTCAATCATGTATGAATTTAGGAACGGATTCCAACTTTGACCGGGGTCTCTTGGGACATTGGGGAGGATGTAAATTTCGTCAGTGGAGACGTAATTAACATCACAGAGGAAATTGAGTAATCCGATTTGAAGAATTGTTGGATACATTTTTGGATAATCATATGTGGTGTGCCATTCATAACTGGTGTTGGCAGTCCAGAGAAGTCTTTTGTGAGGATTGTACCTGTAAGGCCTATGGAAGATCCATATACAGCATACCGAGGTAGCTGATTCATAATCAAGCTTCCAAAGGTTATATTGTCCCATGAGCTTAGTGAGCTCATTTTTCCAGTTTGTCAAGGACGTGAACCATTGGAGAAAAACCCTTAACAAAGAGTTTTGTTGAGAAGGATCATGAAGATGACCATACAATGCCTGGAGAGGGAAGACAATGGCATGATGATGTAGAACTGATAAACACCAGAGGAACCAAAGCAGCTGAGGAGAAAAGTAGTAGAATGGTGGCATTATGAATGGGTCTAGGAATGGTCTGGATAAATTGGTGACTGTGTGGCGACAGTCTTGGCTGTTGATGCTGGCTAAGTAGACTGGAAGTTGGGCCTTGGCGAAGGACTGAATCTGATCTAGGGAAGGTTGTTGATCAGGAGGCAAGGTGGCTAAGAGTTCTGGGGGGAACGAGTAATCTTGTATGATTGGAGAGGATGATGAGGGACCAGCATGAGATGATGAGGGACCAGTAGGAGAAGCCATGTAGATTAGAGGATAGTGACCTGTGGGTGTAATGAGATGAGTGAGTGGTGGCTTAGTGGGTTGAGGCCTTGAGAGCATATCAGCAATGATATTATGATGGCCTTTCACGTGGCGAACAGTGAAGTCATATCTGGCAAACCAATCTTTGAGCCTCAACAGGAGAGGATTGGGAGGAATCTTGTTACGAAAATCGAGGACTTTTGGAAAAGAGGAGTTGTCCATTTCAACAATAAAGTTTCTTGTCCTGAGGTGAAAATCGAGCTTTTGGATTCCATTTTTGACAGCAAGAATCTCTTTGTAGATAGTGTGATAATGCTGTTGGGAATCTTTGAATTTTCCACTAGCATGACCACAGTAACTTCTTTGTCCTGCTTGATCTTCAATGAGCACAGCACCCCAAAAAATATCACTAGCATCAGTCTGGAGGATAAGTTGACCAGAAGAAGGAATAGTAAGAGCCGGAGGAGACTGAGAGATCTCCTTTAATTTGGCAATGGCCTCAGTGTGAAAGGAACTCCATGGAGGAGGACGCTTCTTGAGAAGTGTAGATAGAACTGAAGTGTAATGGCTGACATGGGGAATGAAATCTCTGACATAGTTGACGATACCAAGAAATTGTTGAATTTGATGGACACTGAGATCTGAATCAGGGAAGTCCAATAATCGAACAGCCAAATGAGGACCAGGTCGATATTGGCCATTGGCAATGTGCATACCAAGAAATTCAATTTCAGATTTTCCAACTATGCTTTTCTTTTCGGAGAGCATGATACCATATTTGTTAACAATGTCATGGAACTGTTGGAGAAGAAGGATGTGGGAGGTTTCATCTGGAGAGAATAAGAGAATGTCATCAATGTAGATGAGAGCTGAGTGTAGAAGAGGATGAAATATCCTGGTTACAGCCTTTTGGAAAAGGGATGGAGCAGTTTTGAGACCAAAAGGGAGAACAGTCCATTGGTATTGAGCATTGGGAAGACAGAAGGCTGTCTTATATCTTTCATCAGGATGAATACCAATTTGCCAGAAGGCACCTTTGAGGTCAAACTTGGAGAAGACCGTAGCTCCAGGGAGCTGAGAGAATAGGACATTTGGCCTGGGGACAGGGAACTTGTCATCTCTGAGAAAAAGATTAAGTGGCTTGTAATCCACAACTAATCTCTTTTTTCCTCTGATCAATTCTGAACGCTTTTCAACGTAGAAAGCTTGACACGCCCAAGGCGAGGAGGTGTGTTCTATCAGGCCTTGACGAAGGAGTTCATTGCACTCTTCAGTAGCTAGCTTGAGGTCTGAGGGAGACATGCCTGAATGAGTAGCCTTGGTAGGATTAGAATCTTCATTAAGCTTGAAGGGGAGCTTGATAAAGAAATCTGGATTTTTCCACAGAGGAGATGGATGAGAGAAAGAGGCATGGTTGTCAGCACAAAGAAGGAGCAATTTCTGCTGTATCTGCTCAAAAGGGGCTTGGATGGCAGAAAGCTTGAAAATCTTGGGGATTTCAGAAAAAGCTTTGAAATTCTTTTTGTACCGAATTCCAGAAGGGAGGATCCGGAGGGATTTACACTGGCGAAAAACATCCCAGCCGATGAGGATGTCTTTATCTGGAAGAGGTGTACCAAGGACATGGACCCAAAGAGTAAAGGATGGGAAAAATTGGATACCAATCTTTTTTCTGGAAATCAGATGAGTGGCAAATACTTTTCCATCAGCGGCTATGAAATGGTGTTCTTGGGATTTCCAATACTCAGGAGGAAGGATTGTTGGATTCATCATGGTGTTGTGAGATCCTGTGTCAAGATAAGCGATGACATCGACAGGTTTGGAATATTTGGCAGGTCGAATCCGAACCGGAGCATGGGGTCCAAACTGAGGGACGAGGGGAATAGCTTGATAAGCTTCTGGAACAGAACTGTAATCTGAAGAGTCAGAGGATTCTGAGGCAGAAACATCTTCTTGAAGAACAAAGGTGGTAGAGGGATCTGTTTGATCTTGTTCAGAGAAGATTGATTCAATATCTGCATCAGATGGAACTTCATCAGCAATGTCTCTTAACTGCTGAACTAATCTGGCTGACTTGGCCTTTTTGTTGGGACATTTCTTTGCATAATGCCCGGGTTTGCCGCAAATGTAGCAATGTTGGGATTTATTCCAACCTCGCTTTGTTTTCTTTCTGAAGAACTTGAATCTTTTTGAGCTACCTTTCTTGTTTTTGAAGTGTTTGAAATGATTCTTCTTTTTCGTTTTGTAGGTGCAAGAGGAGGATTTGCACTTAATCTGGAGAGACGGTTGACGGCATTGGGACTGAAGGTTTTTGCCTTCTGTGAGCATCTTGGAGAAGAATCTTTGGGTAGCACAGAGTTTATCCAGAGCGCTGAGAGCATACATGTGGAGTTCACCTAAGGATGTGTCATTGAGAGATCTTCCTGAGGTGTCAATTTTCCGTTGTATCTCATCTTGGAGGTCATCTGGAAGGGAATTGACATAGACTTGTTTAAGGCTATGATCATTAATTCCGCCGAGGGTATGATACCGTCGGGACATCCTTTTGTAGTGGAACATGATGTCTTGCCGTTTGAGAGAGCAACAACGCATGTCAAAGAATTCTTGTCGAGCTTGTTTGTAAATGTGATCTGGATCACCAAGGAATTCTCTGAAAATATATCCCATGGCTTGGGAGGCTAAGGGAACTCGAACAAATTGGAGTTGTCGATATTCACCAAGAGCCTGGTACCAATCTCTGAGAGAACCAGTAAAACGAGAGACAAACTCTCGTAATATTGATTCGAGATTCTGTTCAGATTTTGCCAGTTGGAGGTCAAGCCATGCGCTCATCTCAGAAACACGTGTTCTCCATGAACCAGGAGAAGTGTCATCAAGAGTGAACCAAGGACCATTAGTTGGCTTGGCAGGAGGACGACCGGGAACATGATCTGGAGGTTCTTCGACAAAAGGGGCAGGAGCAGTGGAGGTAGTCTCATCAGGAGACTCATAGGTCTGTGTCGAAGGTTGAGGATCTGTACGAGATGCCATATACACTTGAGTGAGATCAGCCTGATCATGAGGAGAGGAGATGGCAGTATCCAGCCAAGAAGACTGACAGGAAGTCTGAGATGACTGAGAGGAGACATCCTCAGAAGTTGAATCAGACTCGGACGATGAGGGAGAGACCTTGGAGGCCAATAGAACTGGGTTATATGAACTGGAAGCAGCTTGCTTGTCTTTCTGCTTAGAAGGAGATCTCTTCTTTTGTTTTGCTGGAGGAGAAGAGAGGACAGGATAGTTTCGAAACAATTCACCAGTGGATTTGAAGTGACCGGAAAATTCCTTAGGTTTAGATGGAGGTGAATGTGTAGGAGATACAGGGAAAAACAGTGATTGATGGGAATATGGTTTTGGTTGGGAAGAATGTCCTCTGGAATGATCGTTTGTCAACTGTTCAAGTTGTGCTTTGAGTTGCTGGATTTCTTTTTCTTTTGTATCAAAGTCAGGACTAGAATATCCATGAGAAATATATCTGTGAAGATCAGAATGGAGCTTTGCAATTCTTGATTGAAGGTCAGAGGCTAAATCTCGGAAAGTAGCATCAAGACTTTGGAGATGATGATCGTGTTGAGAAACATGTCTTGTGACTCGATCAATCTTCTGATCAATAGAGTTGAGGACTCTATTTTGAGTTCTGGCATTGTGGGATTGCCAGTTGAGGACTTGTTCAGCCTGGGAGGGCTGTTTGAAGGAACCATCAGGTTGGACTTCTGTAGATTGGACAAAAGGCTTGGAGAACCGGATCTTTTCTTGATTTGAAGAAGGTTCAAGTGGAGGGAAGTCACAATCATAATCTGAAGTCATGTAACAAAGAACCGGTGGAGGTAAGACAGGAGCTGCATGGTCCAGTTGTGGAGGTAGAAGACCTTCAGAACGTAAGATCTGTAGAGCTCTGTCGTAGATGGGTAAAGGTTTCTTTTTGATAGGATGGAGACCTATCCAAGGACTGTCTGGGCTTCCTGGTTTGTGAGGTTTGGGCCAGGATTTGCAGGAGCGAGGAGAAGTATCCTTGAGACAGCGCCGGCATATGCAGTCAGCATCACACATGTCAGGATCAACATCCCAAATGAAGTGTCCACGGATCTTGTCAGTGTAGATCGGAGATCCGTCAGCTTCAAAACTGTGGATAGGAATGTCATCTTCAGTGATGACAGGCTGGATCATGAGAGCCTGAAATATAGGAGGAGTGTCCGAGCTGGATGGGGCTTTTGATCCAGTAAGGGGTTTGTAGATTGTTTTGATAGTGCCATCTGGTTGGGGAACATATATTGTGTCGGTAGCAACAACAGGAGCTTCATCCTGGAATACTTTTTCATAGTTCGTGAGCCATTCAAGAGGCATGATCTCGGTGAGAACTTCTCTGGGTAGTTGTTTTGGAATCTGGAGGATGGTGGGGATTTCATCTTCTCTTTCTGCTTTGATGAAAATCGTGTCACCATTATGACCAGGAAGTGGGAGATCAAGTGCATGGTCTTGAAGTCTGTAGGCAAGCTGATGATGGACGGTGGCCATGTAGGAATTTGCTTGCATGGGAGCACCAAGGATCTGGACTTGGATCTTGAGACATTTGTGGAGATTCTGATCTCTTAAGGGAATGTTAAAGTTGGGATAGTATGTGAGAGAGATGCTTCCATCATGAAGAGTAGAGAGGCAAGTGCCAAAGAGTGTAGATTGTGTTGAGCAAAGCCAGTCGGGCAGTAACAGGCAAGCCTTTTCTGCCGTGGAGAGTGAGAATGATACGGACAGCACCTATGTGGAGATGGGAGTATCCGTCTTTGATCCATTGATCTATCATGTCTTGATCAATGGTGAGAGTGACATATTGTTCATTGGAAGAAGACGGAATCAAACATTTGTCTAATCCTGTGGATTGGACATATTCTTTGATGGGAAGTGGTCTGGTATGGACAAGACGAGTTAATCTAGTGGCAAGAGATTTGCTTCTCTTGAAGATGTTGTAAGGGTTAAGCAGTGGGAGAGTAGTTTCATTTATCTGGGCTGAAGCAGGGATATGAGTGTATTCTACTAAATCTTGAATTCTGTTGGACTGGGTTCTTTGGATTGTAGGAGGAGGTAAAGACACAGTAGAAGATAATCTAGTAGGACCTAAAGAAGCAGTAGAGGGAGTAGTGGTAGTGTTTGCCATTTTTTGTGAAATTTCTTCCTTCTAAACCAGTCTAACATACTCATAACAGTCTAACTCTTTCCTGGACTCCAGGTACTCGAGACATGGCTCTGATACCATTCGGGTGGCAGGTACCCCTGGATGCCTCACTTTCAGGTTTTAGAGTTTTCCCCACAATGGCGGCCTACCCACGGCCTAAACAGGGTACTCACAAAGCAACCATCAAGAGACAGACAGGGACCTTAAGCCGATAACATCAGCCAAAATATCTCATTTTCTGATGTGCAGGATCCTCAACTAGAGGCAAGCACAGAGCATACTGAGATAATTACAGACTGCTAATTCGTATGAGAGACATGGCAATAGAATGAATAAAAAAATTAAGAAATATATATATATATATATATTATATATAAGGTTTTGGGGAAAATGGGGAAATGGGGATGGGGAAGGGTCCCCCCATCCCCATCCCCATTTGAATTTGGGGATAAAATTCATCGCAACCCACCCCCCCCCCCCCCCCCCCCCCCCCCCCAATTTCCCCAATTTCCCCAAATTTTCTTCCCCAAATGGGGATGGGGATGGGGATGTGGGGATTTGAGGCCCCAGGGTAAAATGCTTATCCCTACTTGAATGGAATGGACCTACACATGCTCAACAAACACATTAAACACCCTAATTCACTCGAGAACAAAACATAAATAATAGGAAATAGGGCCTAAAACATGTATAGAAATTGACCGATCAATAGGAATGGCATTTTTGGTCAAAAAATTAACTACTTAGCCTACCTAGAGGCTTTTTTCTTCTCACCTAGATAATATTGATTGCCACATGAAAAGAATTAGGAGATACAGACTGTATGTGGAAACACTTCTGGAGACTTTCGATAATGTCTACTAGATCACAAAGGTGTCGCTCCTCGATATTGATTTCATATATTCAGAGGTAAAAACTGATTTTTGTAATGATTTGGAAATGGGGACTCTCATTGGTTAGGAGAGCAACACCAAGAGAATTGTATATATGCATTGGTAATGGGTTGAAAACGAGGTTGACAGTTTAAAGGCGATCCCCATAGATGGCGCCACTGTTAACACCTTAAATTTTGTGTTAACCAGATTTAAAGAATCTCTTCGGGAGAGTTCTTGAGATTTTCTGGGTTAATTTGAGTAGAACTTTGTTTCTCTAGGAGAGAAAACGAAGATATGATGAAATCTGGAAAAATGGGGTAGAGTTTTATATAGTTTTTAAGGTAAAGATGGACTGCCGAAATTGATGCCAGCGGGGAGCCAAGGATCATTTTCTGTCGTTCAAAGAAGCTCTTCAAAGATCATAAAAATGACTAAGTAAAATGCTCTGTAAAATAAAGGAGAAAAGCTTGGAGACAATTTTATTAGGACTCAAGGTCCATTTATAGTACAATTCAAACCAAGTGGGCGGACATGTGTCCATCTCCCATTGGGTGACATTATTTCAGCCTCTAAAATATTCAAAATTCATTTAGTCTGATGGGAGAGAACAATTTGCTTTTTAGCGCCACTTTTTGGTCTTATGATGATGTGGATTGCAAGGATTGGATGTTGGATGTTGGATGTTGGATGTTGGCCCATGTGATCATGGCTGAGCTAGCTTCTAGAAGGTTTTCTCTTCCAAAAAATATAGGGTGGTTGGTTTGTTGAAGTGGGGGCCTTACCAAATTTCGAATCTCCCGCCTATGTTGGCAAGTGGGAGGAATATTATCTTTTGTAACTATTTTCTGGCCACTTGCAATGCTAATGTGGTATGTTTCTAGATCTTTCTTGGGATTTTGTCTTTACACTCAGTTGGTGGATCTCCCGGTGGCCATTTATCCTGGTGAGAAGTGTCCCAGTGAGGAGCGTCCTGGTGGAGAGCCTACTTGGCCTATTGATAATTTATATCATTAACATTATTTTTTTTGGGTTATCTTTTTTTGCCAAATTATATCCATATTCAAGAGAAATGTTGATTTGTCACTACTGAGAAAAACAAAAATGCATAATAGCATTTGTTAACTGCCAAAATTAGTAGGGACCAAAAAAGAATTTTTCACTAGCATCAGAAATATTAGTCATGATAGAGAACAACTGCGGAAGAGGTATCCGGGTACCCCGCCTACCCACAGAAGGTCGGGATGGGATCCTCTACCCACCCTAATCAGATCCAAAACTACCAGGACTCAGAAAGTACCTGGAAACCTCGAAGACAAGGCCCTAAAGACATTAATATCACAAGATAAATAAAAAATCAAAAACCAATTTTCTCTTTTTCTTTTCTTTCATCCATACTGCCATAATTTAATTACTTATGGGCATTCTCATTTCTTATTTTGGCAGTATGGATGAAAGAAAAGAAAAAGAGAAAATTGGTTTTTGATTTTTTATTTATTTTAGAATTTGATTTATAAGTTTTTTATTTTTTATTTTTTTTAGATTGGAAAAAATCCATTTATAGAAGAAAAAAAATCTGGATTTTAAAAAAAATAAAAATAAATATAGATTTGTTTTTAAAAATAAAATATGGATTTTTTTGAAATAAAATTACATAGTAGGGGCATTTTAGACTTTTTAAATGGAAAAGTGAGTCAACGGTTAAGTTTAACCGTTGACCACTAACGGTAGGGGAGGTTTGTGTAATAATGGGCAAAAGTTCCTTATACGTATTATTATGTCTAATGTTAGGGGATGTTTGTGCAATTAGTCCTTTAAGAAACTATTTTGATATTTTATCCTTTCATATGTTGACGTGGCATTATTTCCATATCTTTCTTCCATTCTTTCTTTATTTAAATTATCCTTTGTTATCTAAAATGACGAATGTATGTTCTGGTAGTTGTTTCTCCCTGTAGCTGTGTATCCTAAGGGGAGATGTTCTGGAGGAGAGCCTACTTGGTTTAACGATTAATTCATGTCATTAACACATATTGTTAATGACTCGAAATAATTCTAAGTCCAAGTAGGCTCTCTACCAGGACAACTCCAAGACAACACCAAGACAGCTAGAAGAGACATAATTGCCAAATGAATCCGACTTAATCAAAAGGGAAGATCTCCAATTAAAAATGAAGGCATACATGCTCAGATCAGTTACAAAAAGCAAAAAGAAGGATCTAGACATGAGAAATGGATAAAGACAAAAACGGTTTTCCTCTATTGTTAAGATAAAGTAGAGCCAAAAGATGGCGGCAGAAAGAAATTGGTTCCCTCTCCACACAAAATTAATTTTCGAATATTCTAGGAGTGTATTTTTGCTCACCACCCCCTCCCAAAAACAAACATGACATGTGTCCATAGAGGGGGTAAATTTGTCCAAACCCTATTATATTTTTAAACAATTTTACCCCTCCATCAACACATGTCATGTGTTTATGATGGGGGGAATGCTTACTACCCCCTTGAAGGGAGGTGGGCAAAAATGGACTCATATTCTAGGGTCTGCAATACTATTACTTAATGGGAGAGTGACACTTGTCCACCCACTTGACCCTAATTGTACCGTAAAAAGGACCTTGGGTCCCAATAAAATTTCCGCAAGCTTTTCCCCTATATATTTTTTTATAGAGCATTTTTAACTTTTTTGCATCACGATTTTCAGTGTTTCTTCTCCGAATGTCGAAGAATGATCATCGGACCCTTGCCCACACCGATTATGACATCCACTTTCGTCCTAAATCTACATGAAGCTCTGCCCGATTTTCCAGATTTCACTGTAGCTTCATCTTCTCTCCTAGAGAAACGAAGTTTCTGCTAAACTCAACCCAAAAATCTCATCTCAAGAACTCTCACCGAGAGATTCTTAAATCTGGTTAACACGAAATTTAAGGTGTTAATGAAATTTACATTTTTCATACCTTAGTATAAAGCTGAACTAACAAAATTGAAGCCATATATTACTATCGATGTCCGAATGTATGGGGATTTGAAATCAGAATACAAATTTGTAAAATCTAACACAGAAAATAAATTTAAATAAGTAATAAATATAAATGATTGATTTACTAATTTGAACATGAAAACATTTCAAAAGAAAAAAAAAATTGAACATGGTTGACACTATTGTGAGTCAGTGATGAGGGGTTTACCGGGACTTGACGAGATTAGGTTCTACGAGCACAATCTAGAATGCAACTCTTACCTCAAAAGGAGGGGTCTCCCTACACTTAATAGACAAATATGTGTAAATATTTACATATACCGGATTTAAACCTCGGTGGTGGAGCTCCATTTTGAGCTCAACCATCAAGGCAATGGACCCTTGGTAATCGAACAAGGTAGATAATGGCCAAGAAATAGCAATGAATATACTTTACACAGAACCTCAAGCGGCATAAAATTAAAAAAGCAAATCATAATTTATACAAAAGTAAACTGAAAACTATATCGATTATCATTATTACCAGAATATAATGTCTCACTAACAATCGATATTCAATACAAGTATCTCACTCAAGGAGTACTACTGAAAAGTCAAACAACACTCCAGGCTAATTAATTTGCACTTTGCAATATATAGCAAGTGATAGATGATCGATCTCACCACAATGACTCTATCTGGATTGCTTCATCACCATTCGATTTGGCTACCGAATCCTGATCAACCGATTTCCTGATCAAGCCAAAATAAGCTCTCTGCTTGATTCGGTGATTATTCCATTGCCTCCGGTGGCTAGCCATCTCCTCCGAGCTCAAACTAATGAGCAACTCAGGCTCGATATCTCCAAGAAGAATCTTTCTCCTCAAATCTGGATTTTCGGGATCCTTGACATTGAACATAATGGACCTGTACTTGAGTTTCTTGGCCCCATTGTACGGACCCATCTTATTGAACATCACAGACTCAACCGAAGCAGCAACACTAACTGGGTCACAACCTTTCACTCTTTCCTTCACTTCTTCCCCCCTCCGAGAAACCTCGCAGGCAACCCTCGAAAACGCCTCAAGAAGAATTTCACGAACCTTGTTACGCGAAGCATCCGGAGATGTTGTATTATTACTAATTTCTTTAGAAACCCTGCTGGGACGTGCTTTCGGTTGTTTCTTGAAACCGCTATCTTGCTGAGCAAGTAGTCTGTTTCGTTTTGTTTTGCAGGTTTCAGGTTTTCTCTTGTAATTTCCTGAAGACTGATGCGAGGAAGAAATCACATTGAGAACATCATCATCTCTGTTTCTTGATGATGAAGAGCGATCATCTTTGATCTTGTTGCTCCATATCTCCAACAACCAAACAGCCATCAACCGAATCTTTTCCCTCTGATGATTCTTCAGATGCGTAAGATGTTTATCAATCTGGGTTGATAGCAGAACATCAACCGTGATCGGAAAGTCTTTTAGAAATTTCAGTAGATCAATGCAACGGGACTCATTATTATTGAAGACACCCTCCTCCTTGGCCGCGGCGTCCGCTGCATTCACTGCGCTTTCCAACAAAAGCATCACCTCACGCTCAAGCTCACCCTCCATTGACACTTGAAACTTGTGAAATTAGGGCAGACTACACTTTGGAATATATTTTTATTGCAGAGTGAAAAACAATTTCCTTATTAGACTACACTTACAATAGGAAAGCCTTTGCCCTTTGATCAAAATAAAATAAAGAAAAGTAAAGCAGAGCTATTCCTATTTCCTTCCCACTCAAATACGGTATTATTTCCTTGTATACTAAGGAAACATACAGAAACAGCATCCACCGTTGGATTGCAGTTGAGTCGGTTGACTGCAATTCAATGGTCCATCTTTTTCAAAGGTTTTCAATTGTATTTATTTATAAATTTTTTTTTGTGTGTGAAAGTATTGTATTTATTTATATTATAATTAACATTTTATACAAAGATAATTTAAAGTAAATTAAAATAATCAGTTTCTTTTATAATTTATTTATAAAAAAAAAAATAACTTTGAATATATTTATCTTAAATACGCTTATTTTGCACAAAATTAATTTTAAATATTTATTTTACTTAAAATAACTTAAAATATTCTTATTTTATTTCAAATAATTTTATTTTTCCCTTTTTTTTTTATATACCACCTGCGGCGGCAGCTCAAACATAGGACAATGCCAGGTAAAATGAACATTATTTATCATCAAGCCACATTGGACGGTGGTGAGACCTAGGGTGTGTTTGGAATTTGACTTGGGTTGGCCCTGCATGTCGAATGTCTCTGGAATTGAAATATGAATACAAATTTATATAATCTAGCAAAAATAAAAAATAAAATAAGAAATAAATATAAAATTATAGATTTAATTTGAACATGAAACATTTCAAAAGAAAAAACAAAAAGAAATGGCAATGAATACACTTTACACAAATCCTCAAGTGGCATAAAATTGAAAAAGCAAATCATAATTTACACAAAAGTAGACTGAAAAGTGAAAACTATACATCCATTATCACTATTACAAGAAACATAATGTCTCAGTAACAATCAATAGTCAATACAAATGGCTCATTCAGTCGAAATAGAACTCATTCAGTCTTGGATTTGGCTACCGAATCTTCATCCTGAGTTTCTGCCTGATTCGGTGATTCTTTAATTGCCTCTGAGGGCTAGCCATCTCCTCTGATCTCAAACTAATGAGCGACTCAGGCTTGATATCTCCAACAAGAATCTTTCTTCTGAAATCTGGATTTGTGGGATCCTTGACATTGAACATGATGGACCTGTAGGTCCTGTACTTGAATTTCTTGGCTCCATGGTACGGACCTATCTTCTCGAACATCACAGACTCAACAGAAGCAGCAACACAAACTGGGTCACAACCTTTCACTCTTTCCTTATCTTTTTCTTTCATGTTAGATACCTCGCCGGCAACTCTACAAAACGCCTCCTCAAGAATTTCACGAACCTTGTAACGCGAAGCTTCTGGAGACTTGGACGCTGTCGTATTATTACTAATTCCTTTAGAAACCCTTCTGCGCCTGCAACGTTTTTTCAGTGGTTTCTTTAAACAGCTGGAAATGTTTTCATCATCTTCCTGATCCTGAGAAAGTAATATGTTCAGTTTTGTTTCCGGAAACATTACGTCATCACAGGTTTCAAGTTTTATCATTTTGTTTCCTGAAGAAATCATATTGAGAACATCATCATCTCTGTTTCTTGATGATGAAGAAGAGGGATCACCTTTGATCTTGTTGCTCCATATCTCTAACAACCTAACAGTCATCAACCGAATCTTTTCCCTCTGATGATTCTTCAGATGCGTAAGACGTTTATAAATCTGAGTTGATAGGAGAACATCAACCGTGATCGGAAAGTCTTTTAGACATTCCAGTAAATCAATGCAACGGGACTCGTTGTTATTGAAGCGACCCTCCTCCACCTCCTCCTTGGCCGTGGCCTCCGCTGCATTCACTGCGCTTTCCAACAAAAGCATCACCTCACGCTCAAATTCCTCGCCCTCCTCCATTGACGTACACATGAAACTTGATTAGAGCAGACTACACTTTTAGCGTAGATTTTTATAGTCGAGTGAAAAACACACTTAAGAATAGCAAAAGACTAGCTATTGCCTATTCCCACTCAAATACGGTATTATTTCCTTGTATAATAAGGAAACATATTTATCTTATTCAAATAAAATAATCAGTTTCTTTTGTAATTTATTTCAAAAAAAAAAATAACTTTGAATATATTTATCTTATTCATACTTGATTATAAATCCAGTACTTATTTTACTTAAAATAATTTCAAATATTTTTTTTTTTCCAAAACCAATAAATTTAATTCTATCCAATCTAATATGAGACTATTTGTCAAAAATAAGATATATTATATTATTATTGTTAGTTTAATTCACATATTATATTTAAAATAATAATAATAATGTAATAATCAAACTATAATTTTGTTTTATTGTGGGTGTAAGCATTAACATTGTTTATTTAATTGATTATCAAAAATTCTCACAATGTAGACAAGATGAGGTTGATCTAGTGGTATACATCTCACACCTATGCCATGAGGTCGTACTCGTGGGTTCGAGTCATCCCCCTCCCAAAAAACCTTTAAATTTATGTAATATTTCAAAAAAAAAAAAAAAAAAAAAAATCTCACAATATACAAAAAGAAAATATCAGTCAAACTAAAATAAGTCATCAACTTTATTAAATTTTCAATCCAATCCCTTAATGACTTAAAAATGATAATATTTTTTTAGGAGTTAAATTGTAATGTTGTTCAATTATCAATGTAAATGTTAGAAAGTTAGTACTGATCGTTCAATTAATTGTTTTTTTTTTCTTAACAAAAACAAACGCAACAATATTTTCATTCAAAATAAAAGAAGTGATCAACTAAGCCCCTGTTTGATTTTTCCACTTAATACTGAATGACACTTAATGTGTTTCAGTTATTTTGTTTGATTTTTTAAGTAGTAAAATCACTTAATGAGCATCTAAAACCACTCGTTTTGAAAAGTGAAAATCACTTTTCACTTAACACAAATCCAGGAGAAATTAATACAAAGTTTTACTTACAAAACTATCCTCACCAATTTAATCTATTTCCAATTTTTTCTTCTGTTAAAGCCTTAATTGTATTTATAATTTAATCTATTTCTTGCTCTTGCCTTTTCCTTTCTCTTTTTTTCTGGTCTTGCTAGCGTGGTTTGGTTGTTTGCTTTTGTCGCTGTTTGTGCTATGCTCTTGGGCTGTTGTTGCCCTTTTAATAAATGTTTACTATTAAAAAAAAAAAAATGATATTCATGTTGTTATTCATTGATAATGATATTAAATTTAGAACCCAAAAAAAAAAAAAAAAAAAAAAACAAATCAACCAATCCAGAATAATATAAATTTGAATAATTATTAATAACTAAATAAATTTATTTTATAATTAATTTACATGTTAGAGTTGACCTTAATATATTAAAATGTAAATATATAACAAATAATAGTTAAAAGGGTATAGAGGTAAAAGTATTTATTTTCAGATATTTATAACTTAAAAAAACAAACAACTTATCACTTATGTTCAATTTTCAGTGAAAAAAACAAACATGTTTTTCAGTTTTCAGTTTTCAGTAACATTCAGCATTGTTTAGTCTTCGGACAAAAAATCAAACGGGGCCGTAGTATAGAGAAAAAAATAAAAAAGTTTAATAGAAACAACAATTAAATTAAGCGAGAATATTGAGAAGGATCTTCTCTCCAGCGGAGGAGATTGACTATTCAATTTCTCTTAAACTTAATTTCCAGAAATCAATTATTATTATTATTATTATTTGAATTATACCAGAAATCAATTATTGATACGAAAAATCTTTGACGAATTTAAGTCTAATGTGCTGGATGAAAATATAAAAGGAGACAGAGATATACAAACATTAATACATATGATGTAGTCAAGATATTTTCAAGTTATAAGTCACATTCAATCTAAACATATCATGAAATTGCAATAAATAGTTTTACAATTCTTTTATTATGGAAACAATGATCTCTTTCAACTTCTAATAGACATTGAATCACGATTTACATTACATTAGGGATAACCAGAAATAGATCTTTGTACATGAATGATAATAATGTAATTTAGAATAGTACAAGTATAGACAGAAAAAATTCATGCATTAAGTACAAGGATAGTTGATTAGTTGATGTGTGTTTATAGCTACCTAACATTTTAATGATATCACTGACGAGCTTAGGGTTTGGGTAAACGACTCTCAAGTCAGTGGCTCGAATCCTACAAGTGGCAAAAAACCTTTAAAAATATTTGGTCTAGATAAGTGGATAGATAGATACCGTAAAAAAAATATAAAATAAATAAATTAATTAAAAATTAAAAAAAGCATTTTTAGTGATATCCAATCGGAGCCGGTGCGTCATTCAGTTCATGTCCTTGACATTGAATGTCCTGCAACACCAATTAATTAATCACAAACTTTAGTATATTAAAGCACTTTCAAATGCACCTATAAATCAAAACATTGATCCAAGTTGAGAAATGTGATCTTACAGAAGCATAACGGTTGAGGTCACAGTGATGCACCTGATCATTGGCTCTGATAACCATAACAACATCTCGGAGTGTGGAATCTTCTGGCAAACGCCAATAATCAATGGCTATTGCGGGAGCGGGGACGTTTTCCATGGAACCATTGTCCAAGTCCTTGAGAAACTCAGTGTAGGAAATCACTGCTTCCTCTTCCAAGTAGCCCACAATGCGATGGGCAAGCTTTGGAGAGGCTAAATAGGCTACAAAATATGCATTAAAGAAGACACCTTGGACAGCAACTACAATTGCCCGTTCTTTCCATTGAGGCTGTGCTATTTCCAGGAATGTCATCAGATGCAGAGGTGGGCATATGAGAGGGCTGTAGCCCAGGCAGCCCTCCAGAAAAAAAAATAAAAAATTTAATGGATAATTACATAAAACCCCTAAGGTTTAATAATATTACACTAATATGATATTTTGTCTATTTAGTGAAATGTAACTATTTTGTTTTTCAAAGTAAGTTATAAAAATACACATAATATTATGACTTCTAATATTATAGAATTAAGTTATTTACAAGTTTAAATAATTTTATTAACTACAAGTTTAAACAATTGTTTGTGCATAAATTTTACAATGTATTTCATATTCTAAGTAGTCCATTATTAAATTGGTGTCATCTTATTATTAAAATAAATAAATAAATACTTTCATCAAGAATTATATATATAAAAAAAATTATTCTTAATTAATAGGTAGCATGTCTTGCACTTCATTATATATGTTCACATTGAAGAATAAAATAACAAGGGTTTTCTCTACAGTAGACACCGAATTTAATAAATTTAGTGCGAGAATTTGTGAGCCATTAATTAAGCATTATAATATATTGCCTAAACAAAAGTAAATAAATCCAATTATTGATAGCTAAGGAGTTGACTTTATAATGTTAGTGCATATCGAGAAAAAAAATATACTATATATATAAAATTTAGCCCCAGCCTGGGCGGCAAATTTTTCCTATGTTCACCCCTGAATTCAGATGCATTCGCTCGTTCTCAACTTCTTCAAGTAGAGCTTTTATCCAGCCGCCGCTTTGTTCGAATTTCCTCAATGACATGAAATGCAAAAGCATCCCTCCAACCATAACAGGAACAGCCGCCACTGTCTCTAGCAACATGGCATGAAACATATGCCGTCTCTGTTGAAAATAATCAGAAATCTTATTTGATAATATATATATGTGGAGTCAAATTTTATAATAGTAAGCAATGTTGAAGTGATGGAATACCTGGAAGAATAAAGTGGTTGGGACTTTTAAGAGCTTGGACACAGTCAAATAAGCAAATTTATCTATAAATTTAACTGGGTTGTGGTGCTTGTTGACATCAATGGAAATGTCAGCTTTGTAGGTCTCCCAAGGCTGTCAAAATTCAAGTATAGATGGATGAAAATCAGAATAAATGTCATCCCCAGGAAATTTAAGTGTAGATATATACAGTCTTTCTATTATCAGTTCGAACTGATAAAAGTTATATCAGTTCCTTGTATGTGGGCTACTGGATTTAAATACTTTGACTGACAAGTGCATACAGCCAAGTCAAAGTATTTAAATCCAGTGGCTCACATGTAAGGAACCGATATAACTTTTGTCAGTTCGAACTGATAATAGAATTTCTGTAGATATATATATATATATATATATATATATATATATATGTGTGTGTGTGTGTGTGTGTGTTTTGTTGAAAACTAACCCCTTTAGGAGGCTCAAGTTGAAATCTAACTCAATTTTGAAAAACTTGCAAAACTAACTCTTTTTTCATGCGTAAGTACCATTTTACCCTTACTTACTAACTTTTCTCTTTTACTCATTATATACCTCTTATTTCCTTCTTTTCATCACTTCTTCCTCTCCTCACAGCAGGCCTACGACTCTCATTCTTCTCCCTCTCCAAATTTTTTTTCTTTTGTTCTCTCTTCCTTTGTAAATACAAATTGAGCAACTCCACCATTGAGCAACTCCACAAGGGTTCCTTCCATTGAAGCTTTGAGGTGAGGTTTTTTTTTTTTTTTTTTTTTTTTTTTTTTTTTTTTTTTTTTTTGAACTTTTATAATAGTGTTCTTCTCAACCATGTCTGAATTTCTTGAATTTGTGTAATATTTTGGTGAAAATAGTTTACATTTACATAATAAATCATGGGTCTTGTTTGAATTTGTAGTTGTTGTGATCAATTTAAAGTTGACAAGATAAAATTTTAGTTTATTTATTGTTAAAATGTGTTATTTACTTAGATTTGTGTATAAGGGTTCTTTATTTTTGTGAAAATAGCTTACATTAATGTAATAGAGCATGGGTCTTGGTTGAATTTGATGTTGTTGTGGTTGATTTTCCATTATAGTATTGAATCTAAACAATTGAAACTATTTTTTTGGAATGTGTCCAGCACTGTTTTCCCAACAGCCGTTAGGAATTAATTTTCAACAGTCGTTAGGAATTCCTAATGGCCGTTGGGAATTCCTAACAGTGTTATGTAATTCCTAACGACTGTTGGGAATTTCTAACGGCTGTTGGGAATTCCTAACAGCGCTGTTGGGAATTCCTAACTGCTGTTAGGAATTCCTAAATGCTGTTGGAAATTCCTAACGGTTGTTAGTAATTCCTAACAGTGTTATGTAATTCCTAACTACTGTTGGGAATTCCTAATGGCTGTTGGGAATTCCTAATGGCTGTTAGGAATTTCTAACTGCTGTTTGGAATTTCTAACGGCTGTTGGGAATTTTCAAACAGTGTTTGGATTCATAATATTTTGTAGATTTAATGTACCATGAATTTATAATATTTGTTTAGGAATTTGATTATAAATGTCCTATGCATTTGAAAGGTGGGTTGCATGGATAAAGTCCGGGTTTGTTGTTTTATATGGCGGTGAATGGAGTAATAGTGGTGGGAAGTTCAAATATCAATATGGAATGTCTAAAGTAATTTCAGTTTCAAGGGAAACGTCGTATGAGTCATTACATGACATTGTATCTCGTCTTGTTGAAGCCAATCCAAGCGAGTCCTCCATCAAAATGAAGTTCATCTTTAATTCACCTAAGATTTTAGCACCATTTGAAGTTTTGAATGATGATGATGTGCAAGTACTTTTGTGTGAAAATTCTGATGTGAATACAAGAACCTCTTTATGTGTCACTATAGAACGGAAAAGAAGAATAATTCCAAACACACAAGGTCCTGACAATGAACTTGTGAACGAAGACATTATCAATGTTTTTGAATCGGATAATGGCAATGGAGTTGGTCTTGATAATATACATGAAAGTCTATTGAGTCCAAATGACTTTCAAAATGCTGATGTATTTTTGTTATAGGTAAAAATCGTCATAAAGGACACGTCATCACCATAAGAAGCCACGTAAGCAGGGGTCAAGAGAAGTCAACTCGAAGGGGTAGAAATCCCCCAAAGTAACTTACTCGGGAAAGATTAAAGCAGCTCGATCACTGAAACTAATTATAGCACGGTGTGTATAAAACTATCTAGAGGGGGGGTGAATAGATTTTACGCTTTTTACCCAATTTTCGTTTTTAGTCAAATTTACGAAAATGCCCCAAACTAGACAATATAATAATCAAGTGTAATATGGTGCGGAAATATAAACGACACTTGATTTTTACGTGGAAACCCTCACGGGAAAAACCACGGGCTGGTAAGTGCGCCACACTCGAACCTCGAATCCACTAATTGTGATAACGTATACAACCTAATCCAGGTTTGACGGCCTAATCCCGGCCAATATCCCGCTACCACTACCCGCAGGCCTGTAAAAGTGGACCTAGTCCAATTTGCTCATGTGACCACCTAATCCCGGTGTCCGACCTAATCCCGGTCTATCACACAAGACTTACAATCTCCTAAGAGATCAAACAACCCTATGTGAATATGCAATGATATCCAAATATTGCAATAAGAGCTAGGGTACTCTAAATGCTTACCTAGGATTATAAGATGACAATATAATCAATCCTAGATATCACATGTAGCTATATGACATGGCATATAACTTTAGCTAAGTAGAGGATAACCAATCCTAGATACAAAGCTATCACAAACAACACTCAATCAATACATCACAAATAATCTCTTTTCTTGTATTTAGCATATGATCTAAAACATACAAGTAATTTAAAAGAGATGGCTTGGTATTTAAAATACTAAAATAAGATGAAATTAATCAAAATCTTACCAAGCAAGTTGTGATGATGCAAACCCATACATGGATGCACTCTATATAGACATATGAGATGCAATATGAAATTTGATGCAAAAAGGGTTTGATTTGAGTGGTTAAAGGTGAATTCTTGATTTGATTTTCTCTCAAAATCTAACTTTGAAGTTTAGGGTTCTTAAGAGTCAAGAACTACATTCAGATAATGAGAAAGTGAGATATTTATAGACATCAAGAATTGGGCAAGTGAAAAGACAAGTTTGCCCCTGAAATCGCACGATCGGCGGTTTCAATTCGGCGGCCAGACCGCCGAATTGAACCGCCGAATTGCTCCCGAGTAGAACAGGGGAAATTCGGCGACTTCGTTCAGCGGTTTCGTGACCGCCGATACAACCGCCGTTTTGGACCCGAGAGTGAATTTCAATCAGGTCTCATTCGGCGGTTTATAACGGCGGCCAGGCCGCCGAATGAAACCGCCGTTCACCAAAAATGGTGAAATCAAGGGAGAAGCCAAAGGCATCTCCACCGGCGATCATCGCGCAAAACAAAGCACATCAACGTGCACGCGCGGACGTTTCCGAACAACTTTCGGGAAACGAATTTCTCCACACTAAAAGCTAATCATGCATGAAGTGCAAGTGTGGGTATTGAAAGCATCCTAATGCCTATCATGACATGTCATTATCATATAACAAGATGCAATCAATTCAACAAGCAAGAAGAGATATTGAATAAATCAATAAGGCACAATGCACACAAAATACAAACACAACATTCAAGAATAAGAGTTATGCATGTTGTGGGTGTGTGCAACTATATCTCTTCAAGCCAATGTAAGCACAAGATATACCTTTGGTGCTTATCCTCTTGAGGTCTTGGAAAGGGTCTTGATCTTCAACTAATCACCTAGACTACCCTTACAACCAAACCCCAACTTGTGGTTTGACCACGAAATAAGCCAATCAATAAAAGGGAATCCTTACAATCACAAATGAAGAGAACCGGCTTGGGTAGCAAAGCCTGCTCGGGCATACTCGGGATTCAATAAAAAAGATAGTCACCAGCATTCACATTCCAAATGCGTGGGCAGGATCAACAACCAGCATCCCCACAATAAACAACGGTGTGGCTGCCCAGAATTCAACAAGGAAACAAATAGGTTTCCCGCAAATAAAGGAGAAGGAATCAATCCCAAACTCGGACTCAGCCAAATCAGGAAATATGTTGCACTCAAGAAGGAAACAGAATCCGTCTAGGACTGGACAATCGCCCAAAACTTGGGCACCACAACACCAAACCCTAGCGGCACCTACAAACCCTAGTAATATTATGTATAAATACCCATGTAACACACAAAATAAGGGGTACGTAAGAATTAGCAAGAGAGATCTGAGCGCAATATTTTGTAATAGTTTTTCATAGTGGATTTTACTTCGTTGCTAAGGCAACAACCCGTGGATGTTTCTCCGGTCATCGGAGTTTTACCACGTATCTCCGTTTATTATTCTTTTCATTCTCAACATTTTCAACCATTCCCATTCGTAAACTAAAATAAATTGAAATCGAATCGTTGACCAGGTGACCACGAAAAATCACCATCAACAATTTTCTATTGGGGTGGACAATGATGATGAAGCTAAAGATAGTCGGCCATCAACCTCAGAGGTACCCTCAAGAAGATCAAGGGTTGCGAGTTCTCAGGGAATTAGGACAAAATCATCAACAATACATGGAAGTTACACATCCTTGAAGAGTGTAGTCAATAATGTTAAAGAAGTTGGGGTTATTGATTTATTTCCTAGTAAGGAAGAGTTACAAATGAAGATGCAATTGTTGTCAATTGCTAATCATTTTCAATTCAAAGTCAAGAAATCCACCAAAACTTTGTTGGTTATGTCATGCATTGTCAAAGATTGCAAATGGCGTGTCCGTGCAACAAAGCTTAAGGATTGTGAATCATTTAGTGTACGAAAATACTCGCCCAATCACACTTGCTCTCTTGACGCCCTCCACTTTGATCATCGACAAAAGTAGCAAATTGATTGGACATTGCATAAAATCGAAGTTTGAGTGAACTTCACAGTCTTATAGACCGAACGACATAATTGATGATATGAAAAAGCATTGTGGAATGACTTTGGGTTATAACAAAGCATGGAGGGCTAAATAGGTCGCCATGAGTTTAGCTAGAGGTTCACCAGATGACTCATTCACCATTCTTCCTTCATATTGTCACATGCTTGAAATGGAAAATCTAGGGATAGTCACATTCATTGACACTGACGCTTTAAATCGCTTCAAGTATTTTTTTTTTTTTTATGGCATGAGGACCTTCCATTTAAGGGTTTAAAAGTTGTATTCGTCCAATGGTAGCTGTTGATGGAACTTTCTTGAAATGCAAGCATCAGGGTACCTTGTTTATTGCAACAAGTTTGGATGGAAATAACCAAGTCTATCCATTGGCTTTTGGTATTGGTGATTCAGAAAACGACCAATCATGGCATTGGTTTTTTACGAAGTTACATGGGTTGATTAGTGAAATGAGTGATCTTGTATTTATCTCTGACCGAAACTCAAGCATTGCAAAGGCAGTTGCAGGTGTGTTCCCTAATTCACTGCATGGCATATGTATGTATCACCTTGGTCAAAACATGAAGGGAAAATTTAAAAGTGTTGAAGTCCATGATATATTTTGCAAGTGTTCAAAAGCTTATCGTGTTATTGAGTTTAATCAGATTATGCGTCAAATAAGGGGTATAGATGCGAGTGTTGCACATTATTTGAATGAAGCAGATCCTACAAAGTGAGCTAGAAGTCACTTTGACGAAATGAGATATTGCATAATGACAACGAACATTACAGAGTGTTTGATTGGCATTTTAAAGGATACACGAGAACTGCCGATCACAAAATTAGTTGAACATATACATGGTTTACTACAAAAGTGGTTTTGGGAAAGGCGTGAAGCTGTTGCAAAAATGAGTACTCCAATGACAAAGTGGGCCAAAAATAAGCTATGTCGTAGGAGTAATAAATCACGTTGTTACCATATGCATCTTATCAATCTATACGAACACCACATCGTTGACGAATACTTAAATGGATTTGTTAACTTAATTGAGAAGACTTGTACTTGCCGAAAATTTCAGTTGGACCAACTCCCTTGTAGACATGCACTTGCTACTTGTAACCTTTGTCGTTCTTCATGTTATGATTTTTGCTCCCATTATTACCACAATGAAACATTGGCTACAGCTTATGGTAGTTCCATTTACCCCGTTGGGCCTATGGAAGAGTGGGATGTTCCCGATGATGTACAAAATCATGTTGTTCTACCACCAAAAGGCCGTAAACCTCGGGGACGTTCGGCCAAAAAACACAAGCCATTGAAAGGTGAAGAAATTGTACAGCGGAAGTATGGTAGATGCAGATGAATGGGACACAATAGGCAGAAATGTAAGGCACCAATTCCTTTATCCGATCAAAATGAAATCCCGTAAGGTATAATAAACATGTTTTACGTTGTAGTTGACAGTTGTTGATAGTTACTATTTAATTTTGTGAAATGATTAACTATGTTGACTATGTATTTTTATGTTCTATCATTTATTTTTCTTATTAATTTTACATGTTTATTTGTAAGTAGCTGGATGGCCCAGGACGTTGGTTATGTAGTATTCAAAGGTTATAGACCGGGTGTTTATGAGTCATGGAATGAGTGCGAAGCACAAATCAACAAATTTGATGGAAGTTTTTAGGGATTTCATTGCTTGTTGTTATGGATTTAATTGTTATGAAGCTTGTTGACATAATTTATTTATTTTGGTTTCTAGGATTTAAGTGTTGTTTGACAGTGTTGTTATGAAGCTTGTTGTTATAGCTGTAATTACTTTAAATGACTGTGTTGATAGTATTGTTAACTTGTTAACAGTATTGTAATATGTGGCTATTTTGTTGTTTCACAGTGTTGTGTAATAAACAGCATCTACATTTAAAATCAAAACAGCCCCTAAATTGAACAACAAAAACAGCCCCTACATTTGAAAAACAAAAAACTGCCCCTGCAATATAACAACAAAAACAGCTCTTGTATTTTTACAAACAAACCATGTCTTACACATTCATAAAAGGCAGAAATCTCTGCATTTTCACAACAAAAACAGCCCCTAAATTTAATGAAAACAACCCCTATATTTGAAAAACAAAAACAGCCCCTGCAATATAACAATAAAAACAGCCCCTGCATTTTAACAAACAAACCATGCTTTACACATCTATAAAAGGCAGAGATTTCTACATTTTCACAACAAAAATAGCCTCTAAATTTAATGAAAACAGCCCCTATACTTGAAAAATAAAAACAGCCCCTGCATTTTAACAAACAAACAAACCATGTCTTATATATCCATAAAAGGCAGAAATTTTTACATTTTCACAACAAAAACAACCCTTAAATTTAATGAAAACAACCCCTATATTTTAAAAACAAAAATAGCCCATGCAATATCACAACAAAAACAGCCCATGCATTCAAGATTCCTGCTGGCTACAAGATATAGAACTTTCAATATCATTTTCATCAAAAGACTACAAGACTACAATATCATTCCTGCTGCTAAATTCATCTGGACTTTAAAACGATCATTTTCTCAAAAAAGATAAGATACAGAATCTTAATAATTCTTCAAAAGACCACTACTCTACTGTCTGAAATACTAGACAACCAAAGATTATAATTTCGAAGTGTTCATATGGCTTTTCTTGATCGCCAAAGATTTAAACACAATTATTGTTTGAAATACTTCGCTTTTTCGGCTTGGACTGTGTCGATAGATTCACCATGGATTCACAGTGGCAATCGCTAGCTATGTATTAGGTTGTTAGAACAAAATTAAGAACATAATATACCTGAAATCTGCAGAATCGTCTTCTTCTAGCCATGACATGAATTTATTCAACTCAGACTACAACAGCTTAGGAAATGGTTTGAATTTGAGCATTTTTTTTTGGCTTTTTTACCTCAGTGTCTGCATAGGGAGACTTCAACACAGCAGCCTTTCTAGAGCGTCTCTTGGGAGGTATTGGTGGATGCTGTTCGTAAACAATGATACTCCTCTCTGAGTTGACTAAAGTAGAAACCCCTTCGCATGCCGCTTTCCTTTTTATATCTACTATGGGGCTAGTGATTTCAAGGGTTGTGTTGCATTTGTCCTCAACCTGTGAATGAACAAATAAAATCACCCGAACACTGTTAATATTCAAGATTATGCAATTAAGAATAGCAATATGAAATTAAGTAATATTCAGGATAGTCTTATTCAATGTCAGCAACTACAAATCAGCTTATGAAATATTCACAAATTAGTTAACGAACAAATATAGAAGAACAACAATAGAAGCTTATGTAGAAATTGTTTATCACCTTCTCAGCAGGTGTGTTTCCTTCATCATCACTTAGATCATCCACATGCAATTGTGCTTCAAAGTGTTCCTGGACACCTTTCTCTTCACCCTTCCAAACATCCACATGGAATTGTTCTTCCTCTATATCCAAGACAACTTTCTCATCCATATTTTTACCTTCCACTTACATATCATTCTCCATTTTTTTACCATCCACTTCCATATCTTTCTCCATTTTTTCCTTAGAATAATCTTCATCTTTTTTGGGAGTCTGTCCTTCACCTCATAATAAGGTAATTATGAAATCCAGTTTCTTGTCCATTGCATCCATGCGATTTCCAAGTGCATCAAATTTCCTCGTGTTCTCATTGTTGGCTTTACAATCCTATGATTCATTTAAATATTAGATTATATTAGTCATATATGCAATAAGTTAAAAAAAACAGACAATGGATATTAATTGTTAGCTCACCAGACAATCACGTTTTGACTTTTGTTGGTGCCATGCAGATGCATTCAATTGACGCTTTTCTTTAGCCCCTTCACATGCATCATTTTCAGACCCATTAGAGGCTAACATATCCTCTTTGCCTTCACCATCGATATCGGGTGGTTCTAACGTGCATTCAGGGCTGAGTAGGAATTTCACATACTCCTCTCCACTCTCTCAAGGAGTGGGTTGCAGCTTCTTCAAAACCTGAGTCTACCATAGATAAATAGCAGTATGGATTAGTGTGCATGAACTTCAATGTTTGAAATTAGTTTTACAATTACATTCTTTAAACTTACATTCTTTCGGTCCAACAATTTCATAACATATGTTGCATCAAGCATTCCGGGGGTAATCCAATTTACAATCTGCAGAAGCAAAGAACCAGATTTAATAGTAATCGCAACTCCAACGGCAGGAATTGCCTCACACGCCCAAATCTAATTGTTAAAAACAAACTATCAATAAAAGTAACAATTACAAATAAAAGCATTGCGTAGTTTACACTTTAGATGCACTAACCTGAAATGCATAAGGAAACCCATGCAATGGATATTGTCTTATACAATCATTTTCCTTGTTAGCTTGACGCTTCCTTTTTTCCCCTGATACTATCTCTCTCGAGGTTGTATGATACTCTTGAGACATTTTTCTCAAATCCCTTTAAAGACTGTTCAAGGTTGTCTCATAACACTTTCGACCCCACGGGTACTTGTTGAAGGTTTCTAAATCTTCCAATAATTCAACATGCTGGGCCCCGATATGTACTTTCTGATCCTTGCCAAACAAAACCGTCTCTAAAAAAATAAAGTAAAGCTAGCTTCACCATGTCTTCATCATTATCTGAAGAAGCAGCTTTGAACATTGCCTCCAAAGTTTTATTATTGAATCGCACTTCCCCATTCAACATTGACAACCGAAAACTCCCACTACCATCCCTTTTTTCCTTACTTAGCACCAGCGGTTCAAGTCCACACTCTTAACCCGTGATGAGGTAAAATTCTTGAATAGAAAACCGAAGTGTCTTGCCACATACTGCAAACCACATCTCAGATTTAACAAGAGACTGTATTTATCTAAGTAAGAGATTATGTACCAGCTGCCCGGAAAACTTAAGGCCATTCATCTCTAGAAGTTTCCTAAAGCATGTTGTGCGGAAGAGGGATAGTTGCGCCTCCGTCAACTTTTCCTTAATGCACTTTACAGCAGCCGTTGATGAAGTGCTGTTTATCTTCGCTGGGAAATGTTATGTAGCCTTTACTAACAACTCCACCTTTTCTCCCATTTAATTATCCTGAAATATAACATAAAACCATAAAATATTTATATCAGTACAAATGTTTTAACCGAATAAGCAATTTAAGGTGATATTTGTTACTGTAGTTCAGAATTCAAAACGCTGTTGGGAATTCCCAACGGTGTTAAGAATTCCTAATGGGTGTTAGGTATTCCTAACACCGGTTGGGAATTCCTAACACTGGTAAGGAATTCCTAACACCAGTTAGGAAACCAAAATGCTACTCAGAATACCAAACCTAAGAGTACACAACCACTACAAAATCTAATCCAAACATTTAAATATCACTGAACCCAGCAATATAAGAACTCAACCATAACAATGAGATGGCAAAAACACCAGCAATATAGCAAATCAAACATCACTATGCCAAAATTACCAAACACAAAAACACCCAAACAATGTATTAAGAGTAACAACATATGCTTCACACTTTAGAATTACAAACCATATCACAGCTTGTTCAAGTTAGGTGACTTTCAAATATCTTTAGATGTACATTGTCAAACTCTTGCTTCTCACATTTCTTTCATAAATATTTTCGACTCATATTTTTCTTTTTAAAGGCAATCAGATTAAAAGGGGCACCAAGCCAAGCAAAAAACACACAGCAACCCAACAAAACAACCAAAAACCCATTGCACCCAGAAGAAAAACAACAATATTATTAAGGCAACGCCACAAAGGGCCAAATACAAGTAACGCATACAAGCCCCACACAAAACAGCAACCAGAGCAAAACCAAAGCAAAATCTAAACAACAGGACCAGCGAAGAGAAACATTTCCAGGAGAAGAGACAAGGCACACACCATGAGACAGAGAAAAGAAAATAGAAGCAGTGACAGGGGAACAAAAACCAATATGCAAAGCCAAATTAAAAGCCAAATTAAGAAAAATATGGGATAATCAGTCTAGAAGCAGCGACACAAAACAAAAATCACTCCAAATTAGAAGCAACGACATCAAAAATTAAAAGCCACACAAAACAGCAACCAGAAAAAAGAAGCAGCGACAACAACAAAAATATGCAAAGCCAAATTAAAAATCACTTCATTCAACTCTATCCCCACTGCTACTAGAGCCACAATTCCAAGTTCACTCAAACATTAAACAAAAATTCAAACAACACACATTAAACAAACCTTTTAGGGTTCTAATAAAAAAAAAAATCAAAAATTGAAGAACCACCATTCACCTTCACAAACAAAAATTCAAAAATTCAAGAACCATTCACCTTCTTTTTGTTGAAGCCAAATAGATTTGAGGCTGTGTTCAAGCTTGTGTCCCGTCGTCTTCCGTCCCGTCACGCCGTCGTCATCTAAACAAATGACCTTCACCCCGTCGCGCCGTCGTCCATTTCAAGTTTCCGTCGTCATTGGCGTGGTTGTACAGCTACCACTGTGTCATTTGAAAGAAGGAGACAGAGGGAGATAAGGAGTATGTCGTTTGAGAGAGATTCACAGATTAGGTTTTGTCATTTTAAGAGAAATTAGGGATTTTGAATTGAAAGAGGTTTGGTCTTACAAAGAGTAGATAGAGATGGTCGATTAGAAGAAGGATTAGATAGGGGTTTTTAAATTTAACAAGGGCAATATTGTATTTCAACAACCCCAAAAGAGTTAGCGTTGCAAGTTTTTAAAAAATGGGTTAGATTTCAACAGCAGCCTCCCAAAGGAGTTAGTTTTCAATAAAATCATATATATATATATACAGTATTTCTATTGTCAGTTCGTCCTGACAATAATATATCAGGATGAAGAATGTAGACCACAGATTATGAAGAAGTTTTGACAAGTACATACATTTTGAGTCAAAGTATGTAAATCTAGTGGTCTACATTCTTCGTCATAATATATTTATTGTCAAAACGAACTGATAATAGAAAATCTGTTTATATATATATATATATATATATATATAAATATATAAACATACCCTGAAGCAGTTTCACTTCCAGGCTGAACCATCATTCTTGGTCACACTTGCTGGAGAAATGCCCCAGTAGCTATCAATACCCTTTTCGCTCTGTTTTTTATTCTTATCAAACTACTCTTTCTTCTCCTCCGGTGCTAAGCCGCTCAAATTCTGTACCCACAAGCAGGCCTCAACGTCGGAGTTGAGAGGAAGCGAGGACTAACCTGCCACATAAACAAAGCGGACATTTTGGCAGCAACTTATTGATTGTGTAATTGTATGGTGATTGAGGTGTTGCAAAGGCATATCATCAATTTATATTTTATATTGTGGAAGAAAGAAAAGAGAAGAAGGCTTCAAAGTTCTTGTTGGACACGGTCAGAGCCGGCTGAAGCATTAGGCGAGTCAGGCGGTCCCTAATATCTAACCATAACCATCAAAATATAACATCTCCGAGAGTAAAGGATATAATTTTTTTTTTTTTTAATATATATTAGGGGTTTTATGAATTTAATCCCTGGGTTTTTATAAAATATCTGTTTTTTTAACAGTTTTTCCTTTTTAACTGTCTGTGGCCCTATATTTTTGTAAATACATCAATTTAGTCCCTCAGTTTGTCAACTGCTAGTAAAACTTAATGGTTACAAGGGTATTTTTGTATTTAAACCAAAAAATGTCACGTGTCAACAAGAAAAAATATTTATATGATATAAAAAGAAAAAAAGTTTTAAATCTCCAACATCCAAATCTCCCTCGCGTTGGGTCTCCATTGTGATGGAGATCCTAGCAATAGAGGGACCTCCATCGCGATAGAGACCCGAGATGGATCCCAATCATGACAATGAGATCTTCATCACTGATTGAGATCCATGACCATCTAGATCTCTAGATCCAAGTCACTCCTTGTTTTTGTTTTTTGTTTCCATTCTCTAACCTTTCTTGTTCTTTGTTTTTTTAATTGATCTTTTTCCTTTTCATATGCTAATTGAAATTTTGATATTGAAAAAAAAAATTATTAATTGAAATTATAAAATATTTTTATTTTTTGTGTTATAGGTAAAAATAGTCGTGATAAGACACGTCATCGCCATGGAAGGCCAGGTCAGCAGAGGTCAAGATAAGTCAACCTATGGAGTATGAACCTTCACGATAACTTACTCGGAAAAGAGGATAAGCAGTCCGACCACAAACAAAGACGATCAGCTTAAGCAGCAGATCGGATTCGGGCACACTCGGGCACACTCGGGAACATTCGGGCAAACTCACTCGGGAAACAATAAAACAGTCGCCAACACTTGCAATCAGCAGCCAGCAGGTCCACGATAAGCAACGATGTGGACCATAAGAAGTAAAAAAGGAAACAAGCAGTTCTCCCGTGAATAAAGGAGAAAGAATCCCATTCAGAATTGAATGCAGCCGAAAAAGGGAAGTACAATCTAAATAGGACTAGGAAACCGCTTGAGACTTGGGGGCCACAACACTAAACCCTAGCGGTCATCTTAAAACCCTAGATACAACATGTATAAATACCCCTTTTATTCATAAACAGGGGCACGCAAAAAAAAGTAGAACAGGAGAGAGAGAGGGAATCGTATTGAAAAGCTTGTAATCACTCTTTATCATTCTTCATCTTGTAATCGTGATTCATAGTGGATTTGGCTTTGTTGCTAGAGGCAACGATCCCGTGGATGTTTCTCCGATCTTTTGGAGTTTTACCACGTAAATCACCTGTTATTTCTTTACAATCTTTGACCATACTCAAATATAAACTGCAGTAATTCGAAAACGAATCATTGACTTGGTGATCACCAAAAATCACCGTCAACAATTGGCGCTAGAAGGAGGGGGACCCAGAACTTTGTGACAACAATGGCTGGCGACGGAGATGGTAGCGATTCCAGGTACAGTCAGGGCATGCCAAGTAACGAATTGGAAGATGACACCGCGCTCAATACGGCGGATGCAACTTTGACGACGGCAGACCAGTCAGCTGCCCTAGCTGGTATTCAACGTTTACCTACAGCTAATGAAGAAATCGCGCAACGACTCCGTGCTTCTCTACAACAACTCATATCAGACGCAGCAAGGCAGGGAATTGATCTCTCTGTTACGGAAGGTTTGATGTCACCTCATGAACTGTCCGCCCCAAGCCAGTAGACAGCAAGGCTGCGCTCCGCAGTGGTGATACCAACCCCTGATGCACCCCCAAAGGCGAGACAAGATCCTACAGGCAGACCAGAGATGCTATCTGAAAGAGTGGCCAGGAGAAGTAGGGAGCACAGAGAGGGGAATGATTCCGATAAAGAGTACGATCAAGATCGGGTAGCCGGAGATCGAGACCGCCCCAGGAGGCGTGGCCACCGGAGAGACTGGTCATCCTCGGAAGAAAGTGAGCAGAACCATCATCGCAAGCGCCAAAGGGGCACAGTCCGACTGCATGGCCTAAACCGAGATCATAGAGAATTGAATCCCGAGGAGAGGGGCCAAAAACTGACCATAAGCCAGAACTTCAATGCGTTAGGAGAGCCTGAAGGGGACAGAGACATACTTATACAGAGCCTCACCCGGGAAGTTCAAAATAATCGTCGGCAAATGGATGCTTTGGTCAGGCAGTATGGGCGTAATGAGCTGTCAGACGATGAATCCGGAAGCCCTTTTACCAATGGGGTTTTGAGGATGCCTTTCCCAGAAAGATTCAGAATGCCCCATATCGAGCTGTTCAAGAAGGACACCGACCCAAAAGAACACGTCCAGAGGTATAGGAGCGCTATGACGCAATATGTCCATAATGATGCACTACTATGTTTGAATTTTCCTCAGACTCTTGGGGATCTAGGCTCCCGGTGGTTTGGAAGACTGCCAGCAGCAAGCATAAGTAGCTTCGGCGAACTGAGCAAGGCTTTCTCAAGGCAGTTCCTCGGGAATGTACACAGGAAAAAATCAGTGGCTCATTTATCCCAACTCAAACAGGGAAAAGACGAGTCGCTGAAGAAATATCTAGGGAGGTTCGGTCAGGAAGTGTCCGAGATCGGAAGTGCAAACGACGAAGCAATAATTGCCGCGTTCATTAACAACCTTCAGAATGGCCAATTTTCCTTTGACCTCAAAAGAGCCCGACTAACCAGCTATGCCGATATGATGGACATGGCAGGGGGTTACGCCTTGGCCGAAGAAGAGGAAATTGCCACAGGAGGTTACTTCGTACATGGCGGTCGCCCAGAGGGGTCCAAAACCAAGGACCAGACCAAGATGCCCGATACCAAAGGTGACAAGCAGAAGAATAAAGCACGGGATGGTCGGGATGGACGACGAGCATACGACCCAAAAACCGATCAACCACGGCAGAGGTTCCAGGGCCGATACACAAATTATACCCCGTTGAAGAAAGATCAAGAAGAAGTCCTGGCAATCCTAGAAGAGAAGAACATGTCCAAAGAACCACCTAAGCAATCGACATATGCTCGGAGGGACACCACCAAATATTGCCGTTTCCACAAAGAGAATGGGCACGAGACATCCAAGTGTTTCCAGCTAAGGGATCACATCGAGACTCTCATTAGGGAAGGGCATTTGAAGGACATTGTTTTCAAAAAAACGGACAGGGCAGATGGACAGAAAGATAGCCGACAGGATGGACGGGCAAGAAAACTTAGTCCCAAGAAAGCCGAGGATGAAGGAGCAATTAACACCATCTTCGGAGGTCCAGCAACGGGCAAGAGTAACAGGGAAAGAACCCAGGAGATTCGGGAAGCCATGGAGGCACGGAGAGACCTGGACGTCAATTCTATTGAGCCCGACCCGAAAAGAATCAAGGAGGGCTGGGACCCGATCGTGTTCACAGAGGCCGACTCACACGGAGTGGATGTTAGGCCAAATGACGCACTAGTGGTCAGCGCTCGGATCGGCCATAGAGAAGTTCATCGAATTCTGATCGACAATGGGAGTTCGGCAGACATTCTTAGTGCAGAAGTATATGACCAGCTGAGGCTAGACAGGAAAGACCTACAGCCTTTTCCCACACCCCTTAGGGGATTTGGAGGGGTCGAAGTAAGGTCACTCGGCACGGTTAAGCTACCCGTGAAGATCGGAAAAGCCCCTTGCCAGAAAACAGTGCTGCTCGACTTTGTGGTGGTAGATACGGAAAACTGGCCGTATAATGCTTTACTGGGCCGACCATTTTTGAATAAAGCCAAGGCGGTGACAGCAACTTATGCCCTCATGATGAAATTCCCGACCGAATATGGCGTGGGAGTGGTCAAAGGATCACAAGAGATGGCCCGAAGAGCAAACCTATCAGTATATAAAGATAGGGAGGTACGCCAGGTATACATGGTAACGGTCCAGCAAAAGGATAGAGAACCTGAAGAACAGGCAGAAGTGCCGAAAGATTTTGAGTTGGATCCCAGAGAAGGACCGGAGGATAGGGAAGACGAGCCGACTCAAGAGGTGGCACTAGACCTGGAAGATCCGGGTAGGACAGTGAAGGTAGGGGCAAGTTTGAGCGTACATATCAAAACCGTACTTATTGCGTTGTTAAGAAACTACAAGGATGTTTTCGCTTGGAGCCATGAAGATATGCTGGGGGTAGACCTGAAGGTGATTTCACATCATCTTTCCACTAACCCCGAGTTCCGACCTGTGGTACAGAAAAGAAGACTATTCAATCCAGAAAGAAGCGTCGCAATCAAGAAGGAAGTAGAAAAGCTACTTTCCGCGGGGTCGATAAGGGAAGTCAAGTATCCGGAGTGGGTGGCCAATATGGTGTTGGTCAAGAAAAAGAACAAGCAATGGAGGATGTGTGTAGACTTTACAGACTTGAACAAAGCTTGCCCAAAAGATAGTTTCCCACTACCGAGGATCGACCAGTTGGTAGATGCGACAGCAGGACATGAATTGTTGAGCTTCATGGACGCCTACTCGGGATACAATCAGATCCGGATGAATAAGGCAGATGAGGAAAAGACGTCGTTTACCACGGACCAGGGCTTATATTGCTACAAAGTGATGCCATTCGGATTGAAAAACGCCGGGGCAACATACCAGAGGCTGGTAAACAGGATGTTTGCTCGGCAGATTGGAAAAAATATGGAGGTTTATGTGGATGATATGTTGACTAAGAGCACCACTGCAGAAAAACACACGGAGGATTTGAAGGAAACCTTTGACGTCCTGAGAAAGTATCAGATGAAGCTCAACCCAAGCAAGTGTGTGTTCGGGGTACCTTCGGGAAGATTTCTAGGTTTTCAGGTGCACCAGAGGGGAATCGAAGTAAATCCTGAGAAGATCAAAGCACTAGAAGGAATGGCTTCACCCAGGACGCTAAAAGATGTGCAGAGGCTAACAGGATGCCTCGCGTCACTCAACCGGTTTATAGCCAAATCAACAGACAAATGCGCCCCATTCTTTAAAGCAATAAAAAAGGGGAAAGGGCTCGAATGGAGTACAGAGTGCGAAGAAGCCTTTCAAAAATTAAAAGAGTATCTGGGGAGAGCACCAATCCTTTCAAAACCGGTGGTGGGAGAAACATTATACTTATACCTCTCGGTCACCGAAGTGGCGACGAGTTCGGTGTTGATCCGACTGAAGGAAGGAATACAAAAGCGAGTGTACTATACAAGCAAAGCGTTGTTAGCGGCGGAAACCAGATACTCGCCGGCAGAAAAAATAGCGTTAGCTCTGATCACATCGGCCAGGAAGCTGAGGCCATATTTCCAAGCACATACAATAGAGGTATATACAGACTGCCCGCTGAAACTCATTCTTCAAAAGCCAGAGGTGTCAGGAAGGCTAACCAAGTGGGCGGTAGAGCTCAGCGAATATGATATCAGATACACACCAAAAACGGCCATCAAAGGGCAGGCGGTATCCGACTTTATAGCAGAATTCACCGAGCCAAACGCCGAGGTAAGGAAGGCAATGGAAGATGAGCAGATTACTAAATTCCAATGGAAATTACATGTAGATGGGTCATCGAACACACATGGCAGCGGGGCAGGAATAGTCATAACGACCCCCGAGGGGGATACTGTAGAATGTGCCATGAGGTTCGATTTCAAGGCAACCAACAACCAAGCAGAATATGAAGCCTTGCTGGCCGGTCTGAGGGTCTGCATAGCATTAGGGGCAGATGAGCTGGAAGTTTACAGTGATTCACAGGTAGTGGTCCATCAGGTACTGGATGAATACCAGGCCAGGGAAGAGCACATGATAGCTTATTTGGACATTGCAAAAAAACTACTTAAAAAGTTCAAAACATACAGAATCTCTCAGATCCCTCGGGAAGAGAACGAAAAGGCAGATGCTTTGTCCAAACTAGCTTCAGCCACCACAAGCATCAGATCCAAAGCAATACCAGTGGCACACCTGACTAAACCAAGTACAGCGGAACCCGAGGAAATCATAATAGCAGAGATCCGACCTAGCCCGGGCGACTGGACATACCAACTCAGAAAGTACTTGGAGGAGAACATACTACCGGAGGATGCTGTGGAAGCTAAACGCATCAGATACAGGTCAGCCCGGTACACAATTCTGAGAGGAGAATTATATAGGAGAGGATTCTCAAAGGTGCTGCAGAGATGCATTTCCGGTGAAAAGACTGGAGAGATCCTGAGAAGTATCCACAGTGGAGTATGTGGGAACCACACTGGGGGTAAAAGCTTAGCACACAAGATACTCCGGCAAGGATTCTACTGGCCGACTCTGTTCGCGGAAGCGCAGCAATTCGCAGAGAGTTACGAAACATGCCAAAGAGTAGCAAATGACATTCGGCGACCCCCAGAGCTGCTCAGAAGCTTAACCTCGCCTTGGCCCTTTGCCATGTGGGGACTCGACCTGATAGGACCAATGCCCACAGGAACGAAGGGAGGAGCAAAGCATGCTATTGTGGCAGCGGATTATTTTACCAAATGGGCAAAGGCAGAAGCACTTGTACACATCACCGAGGCAAACACCACCAGCTTCGTTAAAAAGAATATAATATATCGGTTTGGGATCCCGAGCATCATCATAACAGACAATAGGACTCAATTCGATAATAAGAAGTTCAGAGAAATGTGTGAAGAGTTCAAGATCGCAAACTACTATGCATCGCCTGCTCATCCTCAAACCAATGGCCAAACGGAGGCTGTGAATAAAGTGATCAAGCACACATTGAAAGCAAAGCTAGAGGCAAAGAAAGGTGGCTGGGCAGACAAACTGCCTGAGGTGCTATGGGCATACCGAACAACTGTGAGGCCTTCCACAGGGGAAACTCCTTTCGCGCTTGCATTCGGGACAGAAGCTGTTATCCCAGCAGAAACTACTTTTACATCCCCTAGGGTCCAGTTATACAGTCCCGAGCACAATATAGACATGCTGCAGCAGAACCTAGACGAGCTTGAAGAGATCAGAGACGTAGCACAAGTAAGAAATTCCGCGTACCAGCAAAGGGCCGCTAGGTACTACAACTCTCATGTTCGGGAGCGGAGATTCCAACTCGGGGATCTAGTGCTGAGGAGAGTATCACCGAATACCAAGGATAAATCATCAGGATCCCTCGCCGACAAATGGGAAGGGCCATATATCATCAAGAGAATCGTAGGGCACGGGGCCTACATGATAGCCCAACCAGAAGGTAGCCTGGTACCCCGACCATGCAACGCACAATATCTGAAGATCTTCTATCCCTAAAAGAATCCGGCTATGGTTCTACAGTTTATTTATTCTGCTTTAGCTCAGTTTTTAGTTTCTGCGTTGAAATTTCAGATTTATTTATTAATTTCATGTTCATGATCATCTAATAAAGTTCAGTTGCTAATACGATGTGGCGGAATCAATAAAATCCATGAGCAATATTTCAATGGAGACCACTCAAGGCGACCGAATAAACGCCGAAAAAAGTCGAGCGCTATAAGGCCGCGAAAGAGCGGACGAGTGGTGCTCGAAGGGCGGAAAAGCTGTAGTAGCATGCCCGCCTAGTTAAGGCGATGCAAACGCGTCCCTTAGCAAAAAGGCAAAACCGAGGCACCAGGATAACTGGGAAGATGCTCGGAGCGCCGCTAGAAAGACTAGTGAGATGCGCAGTCGTGTTGGCCGGTACAAAGTACCCCAACGATTCGACGAACCCTTGCACAGATAAAACCAGGAGACGTCCTAGGTGACTTGTGCAAGGACCTCAACGTATGGTCGCGGCGAGCCCCGACGTAACGTGGAGGTTAAACAACCCCAAAAAAATCAAAGGGTGTAAGCCAGTTACATAAGATACTCGGCAAAAAATTAGTTACCGGTTAAATAAGATACTCGGTCTAAATTGATAAGCCAGTTACATAAGATACTCGGCAAAAATTAGTTAAACGGTTAAATAAGAAACTTGGTCTGACCGGGTAAAAAACCAGTTACATAAGATACTCGGCTGAAATTAATGGCCCGCCACAAGGCACTCGATCAAAGCATAACTAAAGGTGCCCGAGGGATCCATAAATTCAAAGATGGTTAGTACAGGCAGACGGTCGTCCCACTTAGGCATACAGTAAAATCAGTAAGAATGTAAGAGTAAAATTTGTTCTTATATTCTTATTGTGTATAGAAAGATACAATGTATGATATATATATGAAAGATGTACAAGTATAGTTACAAAAAGGCTTGAAAATCAAGAGGAAGGCGCCGGGGGTGGTGAGCTGCTTCTGCCAACGTCAGGGTCAGGCTCCATCACGTACTCGCTCAGAAGACTGTCGTCCGAAGGCCACACGATCACATCTTCTTCGTCATCCATCTAGTGGCTGTAGTCGGTACCAGGAACGGGCCCCAAGTCGGGTATCTCGTTGTTAAAACTCGCCCTTTCACTGGCGTAAAAGGTAGAGAACGACTCGGCGGTTGGAACCTCAAGGTGCATGGGATGTGGCGTTTTTCCTTTACTTCTACAATACGCCTGCCACTCCTTCATCTGGATCCGGAGAGACTCCAAGGATGTATCCACATGCTTCCTAATCGAGAGGCTCCAGTTGGCCCGGGCCCAATCAGTCGCCCTGTTCTTTTGCTTAAAAAATTCACCGGCCGAGACCATTCCCCGCTGGAATTCCCGAAGAAGCAGAGCATCATAGGCTGGAGATCTCTTAAAACGGTCAACGCTTTGTAGCTCCATTTCCAGCCTAGCTCCCTTCGACAGTTCCTTGGCCGTCAGGGCTTGACACTCCAAGTCGTCGATTCGACTTTCATAAGCAGACTTGGCGTCTTCGGCGTTCTGTTCGGCTCGAAGCAAGGCTTCCCGGGTGGATGACAGTTGATCCTGTAGAGTCCTGACCTCGTTCGCAGCAGAAGATGCCCGTTGCTCGGCTTCCATTTGCCGTGCTAAGCACTGATTTATGAGCATCTCACTCGACCTGGCCTCCTCTTGACGAGCTAACTCAGCCCGAGAGCAATGATCTTCGCTCTCCTTCAATTGGGCTTCTAGCCTTCTTATTTTCTCCGCTTGGGCTTCGCCAGCTTGGCAAGCCCCAGACATCTCGGCCACCATCTGCAACAAACAAATCAACAACAAATAGAAATATAAGAAAAGGAAGAATGCGAAATGACGCATGTGAGAGAGTGTCACTCACGTAGGAAGCGCTGTTAAAGAAATTGCGGAGTCGGTCAGACACAGTCCCGGTCCTGAAATGACTCCAGTGATCCTCCCCAATATAGGCTCGGCCTGAAGCCATGGCCCTGAAAATGGTCTCGGGGGTGGGATCATCGATTTGGGGAGAGGAGCCCATATCACCCACATCGCCTTCGGGGAGTTCGGCGGATGGGGCCGCCCGAGGAAGGCCGGTTGAGCCACCAGTACTCTCTCTGACCTGCTCCCGCGGAGGGGTCACGCTCACATCACCCTCCCCCTCGTCCTCCGAAGAGGAATTAACATACGCGACTACTCGGGGAATCTTTGGGAAAGGGCGACCAGAAGAAAACGAAGCTTTCCTTTTCCCAGTCTGCCCAGCTTCAGTGTTGCTGTCCCCAGGAGTAGAAATCGGATCAGCAGATGCGGGAATCTCCGAAGAAGAACGATTCGGTTCAACTGAAGTCGGAAACTCCGGAGCTGCCGCACCTGATGGCCCCCCAACTGCTTCAGAAGGGACGTTTTGCATATCAGCAGCAGAGTGGGGAGGACCAGATCCGCTGGGGAGATTCGCCTGCTCGGGCTCAGGGAGATCCCCTACTCTCTCTTTCCCCTTGGAGGAAGGACCTACGGGATTGCCCGAATCAGCAGAGGTCCTACTTACTCCAACGTTCCCAGAGGCGCCCTCAGCTCCCGCCGAAAACACGGTCGGTTCTTGATCATGAGTCTCCTCGGGCACGTAATCGGGTACTCCCTCTTCATCATCTCCCTCGGGAACGTTCTCGGGAGTACCCTCGTCAGATTCGTCTTCGGGAGGGACTATCCCAGCATCTCGCTGGCGAAGGACTGCCTTTCGACTCGCCTCTACGATGCCTTTCATCCGGCGTGCCAGACCATCACTGACTATATCTACATCAAACACTTTAAAAAAAAAAAAAAAAAAAAAGAGGAGTCCGAGTTAGCAAGCAAACTTGGAAGTCAGGTTGCAAATAAAAACGCATACAAGTAAACTTACGGCGTCTGCGGCACGCAGAAATCTGAGGGAAGAGATGGGCCTTGATCATTTTCCCCTCTCTATAGAGATAGGGTTTTCCCCTTTTCTCTAGGGGTCGGACTGCTGCCCGAGCCAAGGTCTTCAGCTCCTCATCAGTAAAAGCTGAAGTTAGATGGTTCCACTGCGGCGTGCAGAAATACCGAGGAACCCGGCAAGTCATCTGAGTGCCGTCCAAGTCGAAACTGATTGACTGGCCCCAGTCTTTGCCCACGAAGAACCAGCTGTTCTTCCAAAACTTGTTTGAGGTCGGGAAGCCCCAAACGAACCCTTTCATCTTTTCTTACGTAGTCGGTTCGACACTACCCTTGACCACGACGTCTTTTGGAATCCAGAACTCAGGCTGGTTCGACTGGAGAAAATAAATCCCGGTCTTTCCCACTGGCCTCAGCGAATAAATATGGCGAACCTCGCGAGGGGTGGGAGGTGGCCGCTTCATTCTATGCCACATGTGCCACATGCACATCAGGATGCGATAACTGTTCGGCGTTAGCTGTGCCGGAGCGAGTCGGGCTTCAGCCAAGAACCAAGTGATAAAAGGCTGAAGAGGAAGAGTAACGCCGCAGGTGAGCATGGACCCGTAAATTGCTACGTGGCCAGGGGGTGGGTTCCATGCAGCCCGACCTTCGGCTGGAATCAGCGAAATCTCATTGCTGTCCAGATCGAACCGCCGTATATATCGCATTATCTCGTCAGGGCCGACCACGTTCGGCTCAACATCATAGATGCAAATACGCTCGGGGGAGAAGGGAATGCGAGCGGCCCTGTGCTCCTCTTCAATATCATCTTCAATAATCCTTTGGGCCGCCACTCGGCTTTCCCGAGAGTGCGAGTCTTTGTAAACTTTGCGAGTGGTCATCCTCTTTCCTGGTCTTCTACTCGGGCGAGTATCAGTACAGGCAGAAGAATCCGACCAAGCTTTAGGCTGGTATGAGTAGGGTGGTGAAGAACTGGCAGAAGCAGAAGGGATCTCTGAAGCAGGAGGAACCTCAGAAGTTGCAGGCCTTTCCGGAAAAAGTCCAGAGATATCAACGTCGGTATAGCGCGGCTGATCGAAACGAGGCTCGTCTAATAACCTGTGAACAACCGACGCAGTGAAAGCATCATTTCGCTCAATAGCAATCATACCAACAGTAAAAAGACGATATCTAGCTCCGGAATCCATAAAGACTAACCTTGATATAGTAAAGAATGAAGACGACGCAGATCGCAGAAGAAAAGATCTCCGAAGAAAAATCTGGGGGTTGAAGCAGGTAAACTCAGGGACAGCAGGGTTAGAAAAAGCGGGCTAGTAAACCAAACGGAACACAGAGAATCAAAAGGCACAGGCGCAGATAAAACCTCCTTCGAAGAGCACGCAAAGATACTGGAAGAGAAGATGAAAGCGAAAAATGGAAGAAAAAGGTGAAAGTGAAAAAATCAAAACCAGAATATATAGGCGACATCTCGATTTCAAAAATACCAAAACCCTAGGAGAGGTTGCAGAAAAAGCGGGAAAAAAGAGGGGTTTGGACTGATGACGTAGGTTGAGCGCAGACGAGCAGAAAGGTCACGTCCCATAAATACACCGTACCACAGCCAAGCAAATAGGGACAAGTGGCAGCAAGAGAACGCCAGGCGCCGCCGAAGAGCAGAAGCATCGCCATCATAAAGATTTGAAATGATTGATAAATCAAACGTGTGCGGTCGCAATTAAGACGCGTCATTTAAAGCTCTGATCCAAACGAGGATACTTTAATGCAGGAAACGACAAGTGAGGATTAACCATAAAGAAATATTGAAGTTAAATATTAGACCCGAGAGGGCTTGACTAAGCATGATCGGCTCAAATATTTAAGGGGGTATTGTTATAGGTAAAAATAGTCGTGATAAGACACGTCATCGCCATGGAAGGCCAGGTCAGCAGAGGTCAAGATAAGTCAACCTATGGAGTATGAACCTTCACGATAACTTACTCGGAAAAGAGGATAAGCAGTCCGACCACAAACAAAGACGATCAGCTTAAGCAGCAGATCGGATTCGGGCACACTCGGGCACACTCGGGAACATTCGGGCAAACTCACTCGGGAAACAATAAAACAGTCGCCAACACTTGCAATCAGCAGCCAGCAGGTCCACGATAAGCAACGATGTGGACCATAAGAAGTAAAAAAGGAAACAAGCAGTTCTCCCGTGAATAAAGGAGAAAGAATCCCATTCAGAATTGAATGCAGCCGAAAAAGGGAAGTACAATCTAAATAGGACTAGGAAACCGCTTGAGACTTGGGGGCTACAACACTAAACCCTAGCGGTCATCTTAAAACCCTAGATACAACATGTATAAATACCCCTTTTATTCATAAACAGGGGCACGCAAAAAAAAGTAGAACAGGAGAGAGAGAGGGAATCGTATTGAAAAGCTTGTAATCACTCTTTATCATTCTTCATCTTGTAATCGTGATTCATAGTGGATTTGGCTTTGTTGCTAGAGGCAACGATCCCGTGGATGTTTCTCCGATCTTTTGGAGTTTTACCACGTAAATCACCTGTTATTTCTTTACAATCTTTGACCATACTCAAATATAAACTGCAGTAATTCGAAAACGAATCATTGACTTGGTGATCACCAAAAATCACCGTCAACATTTTGTATTTCAACATTTTATTTATAAAAAAAAAATCAGATTTTAATATATATATTTTAAAGAAAATAATTTTAATTTTATCATTTTATTAAATTCAAGGATAAAAATATCATTGTGCTTTTTCTGTGAGGGTTGACCATTAAAAATATGGTCAAAATGACCAAATTGATGGGTTTATGAAAATATAGAGACCACAGACACTAAAAAAGTAAAGACGGTTATATAGGCTAACACAATATGCAAAACTGCACATGGATTTTCTATGAAGAAAACTTATAAAAGAAGTGGTAAAAAGTAAAAACTCAATAAATAGATAACCTCTCAAATCAAATATGCCGCATTTGGGATGATATTTGCAAGGACATATCTGCGAGTAATGCTTACAATATCGAGTGGTATAGCTGGTTGTTTGATAATCTCAGGTGCCATGAGCTGATAAGGGGCATTCCGGGATACCTGTTGTTTGCTGTAACTCTTTGGTTCATATGGAAGTGGCGTTGTGAGAATATTTTTGTTTTGAATTTTGTTTTCCCTCCCTGCCCTGGTCAGATTATTTGGAAGTATGTTGATAGTTGGCAGGCTGCGAATGCTAATTTGGAGACACTCAGAATTGGGTGAAACTTAATGTGGATGGGAGCTGGCTACCTGATGCGGGTTCTATTGCTGCAGGTGGCCTTATCAGGAATGAGAGTAAAACGTGGTTGATGGGGTTTGCTGTGAACAAGGGCTCTGGTAACATTATTGAGGCTGAATTGTGGGGAATTTTTGAGGGGCTTCAGTTGGCTTGGGAGGCTGGTTTCAAAAGAGTGGAGGTGGAGTCAGATTCCTTTGCTGCAGTTCGTTTACTGTCCAACAAAACTTTTTTGAACCACCCCCTTTTTGGTATCATTTCTGCCTGTAAGTCTCTCCTTGAAAAAGAGTGGACCTGCAATCTTCGCCACATTTACAGGGAGAGAAACCGAACAGCTGATGCGCTGGCCAAGCTTGGTCACTCGTTGGAGTTGGGGATTTCGTTTTTTGAAGACCCCCCCGCCCAGATTGGTTCCTTCTTGGAGGATGATTACAGGGGCTCTAAAGTTAGGAGGATTCCTAGTCTTTAGTTTCTCCTTTAGTTTTCGGGCTATCTAGCCCCCTTTTCTACCAAAAAAAAATTCATTCTATTCATCATCTCTTAAACTTACCAGAAATCAATTATTGATACGAAAAATCTTTGATGAATTTAAAGTCTAATGTGCTGGATGAAAATATAAATGGAGACAGAGATATACATACATTAATACATATCATGAAATTGCAATAAATAGTTTTACAGAGGCATCAAAATATTGATAGAAGAAATCCATCAATATGTACAGTAAGTATAGACAGAAGAAATCCATGATGGTGTTTGTAGCTAACATTTTAGTGATATCCAATCGGAGCTGGTGCGTCCTTCAGTTCATGTCCTTGACATTGAATGTCCTGCAACACCAATAATTCACAAAATTTAGTATAAAAGCAATTTCAAATACACATATTAATCAAAACATCGATCCGAGTTGAGAAATGAGATCTTACAGAAGCATAATGGTTGAGGTCACGGTGATGCGCCTCGTCGGCTCTGATAACTATAACAACATCTCGGAGTGTGGAATCCGCCGGCAAACGCCAATAATCAATGGCTATTGCAGGAGCGGGGACGTTTTCCATGGTACCATTGTCCAAGTCCTTGAGAAACTCGGTGTAGGAAATCACTGCTTCCTCTTCCAAGTAGCCCACAATGCGATGGGCAAGTTTGGGAGAGGCTAAATAGGCTACCAAATATGCATTGGAGAAGCCAACTTGGACTGCAAATACAATTGCCCGTTCGTACCATTTAGGCTTTGCTATTTCCAAGAATGTCATCAGATGCATTCGCTCGTTTTCAGCTTCTTCAAGTAGAGCTTTTATCCACCCGCCGCTGTGTTCGAATTTCCTCAGTGACTTGAAATGCAAAAGCATCCCTCCTACCATACCAGGAACAGCAGCCACTGTCTCTAGCAACATGGCGTGACACATATGCCTTCTCTGTTGAAAATAAACATAAACAAGAGATCATATCAGAAATCTTAATCGATGATATATTTGTTGGGAAAAGTAACACGGAAGTGCCACCTAATATTCACCACAAAACAAATAACCTCTACTCATGCACACACGCCCCCAGGGGTGTAGTTCAATTGGTAGATGGACGAGCTCGGGGCTTGGGCAAATGACTCTCAAGTCAGCAGCTCAAATCCTACCGATGACAAAAGTTTCAAAAAAAAATACCTAGTCTAGATAGGTGGATAGAGATACTATACCGACACATATAAAAAAAAAAAGATGACAGAATACAATACAGTTAAAAACAAAGTTAATATTATAATAGTAAGCAATGGTTGAAGTGATGGAGTACCTGGAAAAATAAAGTGACTGGGACTTTGAGAGATTGGACCGTCCAATAAGCAAATTTATCCATAAATTTAACTGGGTTGTGGTGCTTCTTCACATCAATGGAAAGGTCTGCTTGGTAGGTCTCCCAGGGCTGTCAAATTTCAGGAATATATGGATGAAAATCAGAATCAATGTGATCTTCAGGAAATATAAGTGATTGATATATATAATTAACATACCCTGAAGCAGTTCCACTTCCAGGCTGAACCATCTTCATTGGTCACAGTTGATGGAGAAATGCCCCAGTAGCTACTGACAATGGCCTTATTGCTCTGTTTTACATCAGACGATTCCTTCTTCTCATCCGGTGCTAAGCCGCTGAAATTCCGTACCCAGAAGGCAGGCCTCAGCATAGTCGTGGACACATGGGCGGTGCGGTTCACCGGAGCTGAGAAGAAGCGAGGACTAACTTGCCGCATGAACAAAGCGGACATTTTGGCTGCAGCTTGATGATGACTCATTATCACAAAACGAAGACAAAAGCAATTGAGTAATTAATTGTATGGTGATTGAGGTGTTGGAAGTGCATCATCAATTTATACTGTGGAAGAAAGAACAGAGAAGGATGCATCTTCAAATGCCTTGTTGGACACGGTTCGTTATGTGTTGTCGGTTGACTTAATCAATCTGTCGCAGGCATGTGTAAACTACTCGATAATTTCTTTAAAATTCCATGCTTATTGGATATTCGGATTTGGATCCTATAAATAAACTGTCAATTTGGAAGTTGAGGCGATTCAATGATATGTCCATCATACTAACATATTAAGACGGTGGGAACTTGACAAACTGGTTTCACTACTGAGGGATAGTGCCTCTAACAACTAAGGTTAAATATACCGATAGAACTATTTCAATACCGCTCTCTCGATAGGTGTACAACCACTCTTAGCATAGTAATCGGTTGAGGAGACCTCTCCCTACCGTGGGAGTTACATTATGTATCGTACATACCCATGACTGGATTGGTCTCAAATTGAAATAATAATAATAATTAAAAAATAAAAAATTGTTTGAATTTTTTTTTTATAACAAAAATTGTTTGAATTTAGCAAACAGTTCGTCTAGATTTTTCTTTCAAAAGAAGTTCAAATAGATTTGTGATGATCTAATCCAACGTTAAAAGTTGGAGCAGAGCAAATGATTTACCAATTGATCGCGTGACTTGCTATTGCAATGCACTTTCCAAGCTGACTAGTAAAAGGTCAAGGTCAATCAAGGCTGCTAATGAATAATATTGACGACGATGATAATTATGCTCTCATTTTCGGGTGGTCTACACGTTTGGGCCAACAAATTATACTTGATAAACTAAATGCGACAAGTTCATTTCTAACGATTTTGAATATTGAGTAATTGTTTATAATTTATTTTTAAATTTTAATTTTTTATAACCTAATTTTTATGTTATTACCGTAATTCCCCTTATTTCGTCTTCTTCAACCTTTCCTTTTTCTCTCTCCCTGCAAACTAAAACCAGATTTCAAGTTTCAACTCCATTAAAACATAATCATCAAGCCAAGAAAATTCTTTATTGGATTCTCTTACCTTGTCGTGCTCTTGGATGTTGCATATTTACTATGGGATTTGAAATCTTTTTTGTATAACAAACTTTTTCAAACCCAATGAATTTGATAATAGATAAATGTTGTTCCCTAATTATTTTTGCTGTTGCTTTTGTTTGCATGTAATTAAATTTTGTTTCTTAAATACAACTCCACATAATGTTATATACTCTGCTAAAAATAAACTTCAACAGCATAAGACAAGTCCTAGCCTCAAGATTTAGTACAAACAAGAAATAAAATGAACAAGATATTGTTGCTGGGAGAGAGTTTAATTGGATTTGAAATGGGATCTGATGGGTTTTGAAGATGGGATCTGGTTTTTAGCAAAGATTAGAAGATGAGATCTTATTTTTGGAGAAAAAGAGGTTTTTTTTTAATTATTATTTACAGATATTGATATCAATGTGTTTTTTTTAATTTTTAATATTAGTTCTTAATTAATTAATTTAATAAGAAGATGAGATAAAGAAGAAGAAGTCAAAGACTAGAAAGAAGATAAAAAAAAAGAGCACGAAAGAAGAAAGAAGAGAGGTCGTGGAGGAGAAGATGAGTAAAGGGAAAAAAATTTAAAAAACTTAAAAATTAATTGGCTGGGGTTTTCTGTAATTTTGGTTAGGGATTGAAAGAATTTATTGCAAAATGGTTATAAACAATTAAAATATTAAACAAGGCTAAAAACAATTTTCCCATAATTTATTTGGCTAGATTTGACAATTTTCTCTAAACTATACTGTATTGTGTTAAATTATTCTGGTGCAGCTAGAACTTTTTTATTTTTAATGAAGAATATATAGATAGTACGATATAAATTTCATTAATAAAAATAGCAGATACCTAGTCAGAGACAATTGAGACAAATATAATGAATCTGACCCTAAAATACTATGTTAATCAACAACAACAACAAAATTAAAAATTAAAAAGAAAAATAAACATGCATATATTTCAAATACAACCGAAAATTTACTCATATATATATATATATATAGGGGTGAGTTCAAAAACAGCCACAAAATTTATGGGTTTATTGTTTTCAGCCACTAGTTTATTTTTTATTGTTTTCGTCACTTTTTACTAGTTTTGGACAAAAATACCCTCAAATTTGAAATTTGAAATAAATGAAAAAAAACAAGCTGACAGGTGGGACCCATCCATCAGTAACACAACTGGATGGGTGGAACCCACCCATCAGTAAAATCAAAAGCCCAAAAGTAAAAAAAGAAGAAGAGAGAATAGCGAAGAGAGAGAGAGAGAGAGATCGCCGCCGACAGTCCTCCTTGCCGTTCGCCGTCCGTCGCCGAGAGAGAGAGAGATCGTCGTCAGTCCTGCTCGCCGTCGTGTCGCACTTGCTGTTGCTCGCCGTCGCTGCGTTCGCGTTCGCTGCAGACAGAGAAAGGAAGAGAACAGAGGCACCGTTCGACGTCGTTCGCCGTCGCCTCACACCTCCGTCGACCGACCCGTCGACCGATCTGGGTTTTTGGCATTCCTAGTCTGGTGAAGAAGATATGGCAGTGAGTCCTCCATTTAACTTTTTCGATTTAGGTTATTAACTTATTATTATTTATTTTTTTGATAATAATTTTGTAGAAATTACTTAACTTTTTCACAATCTTTCGGTGAAGAAGATTGAAATTACTTAACTAATTTTGTAGATATTATGTATTCGAACTCTATTGAATATTGAGATTTTTTCACAATATTTCGGTGAAGAAGATTGAGATTTTTTCACAATATTTCGGTGAAGAAGAATTTTCTTCCCATCTCTGTTGTCCTTTTCAGTTTCTTTTGTCTCTTCATATATATATTCATGAATTGTCACCTTCAATTTTTGACAAATTATTACTATGCTTCATGTGATTGTATAGTATACTTTCATGGGGATTGGTTGTGATGATTTTAATTGAATAGAATTGGATTGGTAGTAGTCAACAAATCAATTCTATTACTACAATGTGTACATAGTATGAGACCGTATATAGATATAGGGTAGCAATAATAATACAGACTAATGAGATTGCAGTACTTAAAATAGTAGGTTGATCATGGTCCTTTTCTAGTGTATGTAGTAAACATTAAAAATATTCTAAGTAAGAATTTGATTGGTTTTCAAAGAGTGATCTTAAGGGAAGAAAAATGATTGGACTAAAAAAATAATGCTGGACAAATGATTGGGTTAAATAATTAACACTAACCAAATTGCATTTCTTAAACTTTTAATTAGTCAAGGAATCTCATGATAAACTATAGTTTTATTGATACATTCAAAGGAATGCCAGTTGGATTTGGATTTTCTTTATTTTTTTAATATACTTGCATTGTTATTAGTTCAAATTAAGCATAACAAAACAACTATTCCCAAGATTAAATCTACTTAATTAAAATAATACTATGGTGTAGATACAATATTACAATAATATTCCTTGGAAGAGAACCCCAGAGAGAAGGGGAAGAAACCCTAGAGAGATTGTCTTATTGATGTTGGTGGGGTTATTATCATTGTCATGAAAAGTAATTAGCTATGTACTTGTAAAAAAAAATAGCATCAGCAGTATTACTTGGTAAAAGTAATTTAAAATAATAAAATCATAAATAAAAGGGAAAGAGTGTACAGTGATGTTGGGAAAGTGAGATGGGCACATAGTCTTCATCGTAGATAAAAAATGTATCTTGAATTTGATCAAAGTAGATAAAAAAAAAAATGTTTGTACAAAATAAATGTTTTAGGAGATAATTTCTATGAATAGGGGAATTGCTTATTGTGACCTACCCAATAATATCATACAGGGGTAGATATGTATATCCAATCAAAAGTAATTTTCATGTCATATGATGATCATCTTATTACTAACGACTTATATGGATTCATGAGAGAACATAGGTGTAACATAAATGACTTGAAAATGACATATATCAAATTACTATTTTCTTTATTTATTCTACTAAAAGCAAGTTATACTTTTGGAAGAAGGAGTACAAATCATGTATTTAAGGAGTACAAATGGTGTTAGGTAAACACTGATTAATTAAGATAATTATTCATGTTCATGTATTATTCCATATACAGTAGCTATCATACAATAACATTTTCAAAATAGTTCATATAATTGTTTCTTAAATTTTACTTTGTTTATTAATTTTTTTAACTGGAATCAGTGGAATGTTTCCTTTATGGGATTGAATGAAAAAGAAGAAAAGTAGATATTGATATAGGAGAAAATAAAAAATTGAGTATGAAAAGTATGAATATTATTTTGGAACTAAGCTGATTACTGATTAGTTTTCTCTCTATTTCTCTTTATCTTTCTTATTAGATTTGTTTTGTATTCTGGCATGTAACTTTCATATCTACTGGCATGTAACTTTCATAGACACTGGCATGTAACTTTCATATCTACTGGCATGTAACTTTCATAGACACTGGCATGTAACTTTCATATCTACTGGCATGTAACTTGCATATCTACTGGCATGTAACTTTCATAGACACTGGCATGTAACTTTCATATATACTGGCATGTAACTTACATAGACACTGGCATGTAACTTTTCTGGCGCTCTTATGATATGATATGTAACTTTACTGGCATGTAACTAACGTTATTTTTATTTGATTTTGTAGATGGAAAATATGAATTATGATGATTTCCTCCTTAAACCGAAGGATAAGTGGATTACAAAGTCAACGACGAACGTTTATTGTAATCTCAATGGCCTTCCAGACATTGTTAAGGTTCTCCGAAAAGTCGGAGACTTAGCTGCGTTTCGGCGCACCTGTTTTGGGCACCTAATTGACATCCCGAAAGACTTAACCTTCTCAGCTGGCGTACTTCATAACCTATTGTTGCGGCAAGTACATGTACCGGATGTCACCGGACAGAATGAGTTCCACTTCTCCGTTGGTGGAAAACTTTTAAAATTCACACAAAGAGAATTCTGTTTGGTAACAGGGCTGCAAATTGGGGTGATGTCTGACATATTTTTGAAACCTTATGCTCCGATTGAAGGCGGGATTCATGAAAGGTATTTTGACAATGATGAGAATTTACATCTAGTAAGTGTTTGGGAAAAGTTTCTCACTGGAAAGTTTGTCAAACCAAAGGATGGTTTGAAGATGGCTCTTATGTTGATAGCTAACAACATTTTGTTTGGTCGGGACCAAAGAAAAAAAGTGACCTTGTGGTTGTTTGCTTTGGTGGAGGATCTAGAATCCTTCAACTCATTTAAGTGGGGTAGTTATGTATACATGATGACATGCCACTACCTCCGACAAGCATTTCGGGCCGCAAATAAACCAACGAAGCGAATCGCGCATTACAACTTGTACGGCTTTCCTTGGGCATTAGAGGTAAGGTTTCTGATATTACATTAAAGCATTTCGTAGAACTTTGATTACTGAACTTAATCTGTTTTCAATTTGTTGAAAATGTAGATATGGGCAATGGAAGCCTTGGGATCGTTGATTGAATTGGTGGGAGAAAACTTAGGCCACAGCCATCCTCGTTTGAGGAATTGGAGAATATTTAAGAGGCCTCACGACTTTTTTAAAAAATTTGCAAAGTATGAACAAGCAGTTCAAGATGGACAGGTATAGTTTTTTTGTTTTCCTATCTTATTTCATTACATTTTTGCGTATATTAAATAACCATAAAAACAGAATAACATTTGTGTAATTCGTACAGCATGTTATCTTGGAGGAACTACATCCAACGGTCAATGAAAGGGAACAACCTTACTTGGAAGGCATTGACACAGATTTGTCAGACGGTCCGCAGTTTGTGCCGGACAATTTAGAAGAGGACGATGGTCGTGAAGGAGTTGATTTTGAGGTTGGCAATGATGATAATGACGGAGGTCAGTCACGACCTCAACAAAAGAAGAGGAAGAGGTCACCTCGTAAACAAAAAATCACACCAAATACCAAAAGGCAGCGTACATCAGGAGACACGTCACCGGTAAGTTGATTACTAACCGATACTAAGTGTGTTAAGTTAAATACAAACCGTTATTCAGCATGTTACATCCTTTTTTTAATCTTCAGGTGGGTGATGAATCAACGGTCTCTTCTCAAACAAGGCAACTCATGAAGGAAATGTCAGATCGGTTTGAAGACATAGTAAAAAAGGAGATTTCAGCAATGGAGCGTCGCATAAAAAGACGTCTTACCCGGGTGGAGAAAAGTGTGGATCAACTTGTTGATGCGCGTCGTGAGGTAACTAATTTATTCAGTTTTTTAACTGGCATGTAACCTCATATGTATTAGCATGTAACTTACTTATAGGCATGTAACTTCCTTACCGACATGTAACTTAGTTTTGTATTGGCATGTAACTTAGTTTTGTATTGGCATGTAACTTAGTTTTGTATTGGCATGTAACTTACTTATAGGCATGTAACTTCCAGACCGGCATGTAACTTAGTTTTGTATTGGCATGTAACTTAGTTATAGGCATGTAACTTCCAGACCGGCATGTAAATTAGTTTTGTATTGGCATGTAACTTAGTTTTGTATTGGCATGTAACTTATTTTTGTATTAGCATGTAAGTTTCTTACTAAATGGCATGTAACTTCTGTTTTGTATTAGCATGTAACAATAGTTCTTTTTTTTAAATCATACAGACTATCCCTGAGGTGCATAACTTCTCGACGCCACAACATCAGTATGACCATAGAGGAATTAGTAGTCCCCTTGGTGGGGGAGATGACCTACATGGTGGGCGAGATAGTACCCATGGTGGGGGAGTTGGTGATGACACCCATGGTCAGAGAGATGGTACCCTTGGTGGGGGAGATAGTGGGGGTGGTGGGGGAGTTGGGGATGGCACCCATGGTGAGAGAGATGACATCCATGGTGGGGGAGATAGTGGGGGTGGTGGGGGAGTTGGGGATGCCACCCATGTTGAGAGAGATGACATCCATGGTGGGGGAGATGACATCCATGGTGGGGGAGATCTTACCCATAGGGATGACACCCACTGTACCCCAGTGGAACTCCATACCCCTCCCCCATTGGGAGTTGACACATCAGTTGGGGATGGAACATTGCAAGAGTACCTCGCTGTGAAGGATGAACGTGAGCAACGGATGAAGATTAGGTCTCGATACATGAGCACACCATACACTGACCCTTTCCAAGTGGAGGACAAGGAGAGGAAAAAACTAATGGCAAAGTACAAACGTTTTCTGGAAGGCAAGAACGACATAGCGTAAGTCTCTCTCACTTGTTAACACTTGTTAATAAAAGATTTGTAAGTTAAACAGTTTTATTGTTAAATGCAGGCTGAATGTCGGTTCCGACTACTTTGCAAAAAAGATTTCTTTGTGGAGTTGGAATCTGACACATGTTGGTTGTCTCACGAGGTTGGTTATTTGAACTTATATAATTTTGTAAACATTTGTAATGTTTTTTTACTCACCGTTACTCATTTATATTTATATAAATGTTCGTGTAGCACGTAGATGCATATATGAGCTTACTCTGTAAGCAGAGAGAGCTGAATGGGAAAGACTATAAGTCTGACGTTGCGGTGCTATGCACGGACTTTTTTGTAAGGATTTATTAAACATTTATTGTTAGATTCAATTGATCATTTAACTTGTACGTATGGTCCTAATATAAGTATAATTTGTAGGCAAAGTTATGTGAGGAGTGGAAGAAATTTGAACCGTCCGAGGATGCACCATTGACATGTGAATATGATGCACTAACTTATCAATGTCCGGATGATTGGTTGTTATATGCTTCCGGTGACAAGCCGGGGTGGGGAAAATGTTGGACGTCCGTTCAATGTGTAAGTACACTAAACGTTACTCATTTTGATAAAGCAAGTGCACTAAACGTTACTAATGTTTTCTACTCATTTCTTGCAGCTGTTAGTCCCGTGTGCTGTTGATGGACATTGGATACTATGTCAAGTTGATTTGCTGAACCAAAAAGTTGGCATTTATGATCCATTATACAAGATATCGAAGATTGCCAACCGTCGGAAGCAAATCGCCCCACTTTTAAATTTCATACCAGCCATTTTGCAATGTTCCGGGTATTTTCAACAAAAAGGTATACCACCCAAAGGGAGCAAGTTCACCGTTCAACACTCTATTCCGCCGAAGAAGTTACCAGCACAACTAGACGCTGATAGTTGTGGTGTTTTTATATGTCGATACGCAGATATGTTAATGCGTATTAAATGTTTTTGGGGATGGGGAACCAAAAACGTCCCCCAGCTTAGGAAGGAGATGGCATTAGGTATTTTTGCAAATAGTGTACCGGTAGAATGATAACCTTTTTGGTGCTTAATCTTTGTTTTTGAAGTTTATAAACCGTCGTGTACATGGAATGATTATAACAAACAACTGGAAATTATGATATTCTCTTATTTTTGAACTTGGTCAACCGGCATGTAACTTCAGAATAGCCTGGCATGTAACATAAAAATACATGGGCATGTGACTTCTTCAGATCTTGGCATGTAAAAATACTGGAATGGTTTTTTTTTTTTAAAAAAAAACTTAGTGGTTTTTATATTTTTCTTTTATTATTGCCTCCTTTTGTGAGGTTTCGGATAATTTTGGTTTCAGAATGCTAATAACTAAGTTGCTGTTCTGTCTTGGAATATTTTCAAATATCATGGCATGTAACTTCAGAATATACGGGCATGTAACTTAAAAATACACGGGCATGTAACTTATTCAGGTCTTGGCATGTAACAACACTGTGATGTTTTTTTTTTTTTTTTAAAACTTAGTGGTTTTTATATTTTTCTTTTATCATTGCCTCCTTTTGTGAGGTTTTGGATAATTTTTTTTTCAGAATGCTAGTAGATGGTTGCCGTTCTGTCTTGGAATATTTTCAAATACACGGGCATGTAACTTCAGAATACACGGGCATGTAACTTAAAAATACACGGGCATGTAACTTATTCAGGTCTTGGCATGTAACAATACTGTGATGTTTTTTTTTTTTTTTTTAAACTTAGTGGTTTTTATATTTTTCTTTTATCATTGCCTCCTTTTGTGAGGTTTTGGATAATTTTTTTTTCAGAATGCTAGTAGATGGTTGCCGTTCTGTCTTGGAATATTTTCAAATACACGGGCATGTAACTTCAGAATACACGGGCATGTAACTTAACAATACACGGGCATGTAACTTATTCAGGTCTTGGCATGTAACAATACTGTGATGGATTTTTTTTTTTTTTTTTTTTTAAACTTAGTGGTTTTTATATTTTTCTTTTATCATTGCCTCCTTATGTGAGGTTTTGGATAATTTTTGTTTCAGAATGCTAGTAGATGGTTGCCGTTCTGTCTTGGAATATTTTCAAATACACGGGCATGTAACTTCAAAATACACGGGCATGTAACTTAAAAATACACGGGCATGTAACTTATTCAGGTCTTGGCATGTAACAATACTGGAATGTTTTTTTTTTCATTGGAGTCTTTCAAATAGATAAATCATTCCTAACTTGTTAGCAGACCTGCCATGTAACAATACTAAAATTTGATCATTTAAGTGAGTGTCTTTCAACTACGGAAACAAGAATATCCTGGCATGTAACTTCAAAACACACTGGCATGTAAAATCAAAATACACGGGCATGTAAATTTTTAAGGTCTTGGCATGTAAAAATACTGGAATTTGATCTGAAAAATACATGAATTCATTACTGTTATGTAACTTCAAAATGTCTGCAGTATCAAATATAGTATTTCACCAATACATTTAAGAATTAAAACATCATTGCTAATAACTAAGTTGTACCACCAACTTCCGGTGTCAATGGACATTTTTGTGAATTGTGGCCTTCTTCTCCACATTTCCTGCACCTGTATGGTCTACGTGGTCGCTTCGATGTTGCAGTTGTTGCAGATGTTGCTGATGTTGCTGATGGTACAGGAATCTGACATGGCTGTGCATTCCGACAATTTTGTCGGTTGTGACCGGATTTACCACAAATCGTGCAATGTCTTGTGTTACCATTTCTATGTTCCCCGGCAGATTTGTATCTCTTCTTTTTTGGCCTTCCAGCTTGCGCACGAAAAGGAGGCGGATAAACAACCATTGATCTCACACCTTCAGGAATAGTCCATTCACTAGGATGACCGACAGGGAAGATGTTCCCGGAATATGCTTCAACCCAACTAGTAGTTTTGTAGCAATCCCCACAAAAGTCTCCAAAAGGCTTCTTCGCGAACCTACGAAATTAAAGTGTATGAGTAATTAAATGAATCACAATTGGTAAGAAGGTAAGATACAATGGAACAAGAGGATAATAACCTTATTGCGGCTAATGCGTGGCGACATGGCAGTTTATCAACTTGAAATTTCATACAACTACAAGTCTTTTCTGAAAGGTTCACCAAACCATCTTTATTTCCATCCTTCACATTGAAGTTAACCAAATCAATTGGACAAACCGTGTACTTTTCTGAATCATAATTCCTTGCTTTTATTAATGCGGTGGCCTGTGGAGTCAATTGTGTCCGAGTTTTTTCAGCCTTGGTACGGCGCTTATAAAACCATTTTTGGATCATCTCTCTAATATACTCAACCATGGTTGTTATTGGCATTTGGCGAGCATGTACCAAACATGAGTTCATCGACTCAGCAATGCTAGAGGTCATCAAACGATAACGCGGCACGGGAGAGTAAGCACGAGACCACCTTTCGGGCCCAACATTCATTAACTCTTCGTAGGCTACACTATTAACCTTCATCATCTCCAACATCACTTCCTTGAATTCAGATTTCTGGTATGCCTTCCATGCTTGTTTGAAAAGAAGACTCACATCTTTTCTTTTGTAATCGTTTTTGATGTTTTGAGCCATGTGAAACACACAATATCCATGCGGTACATCAGGGTACACTTTCTCCATTGCAGCCTTGATCCCAAGGTGGCGGTCGGATATGATCATGCAATCCTCAGGACTACCAATAGCTTTTTGAAGCTCATTTAAAAACCAAGTCCATGAGAGTTCATCTTCAACGTCCCCAAAGCCATATGCCAAAGGAAAAACCTGGTTGTTTGCATCTAGACATATAGCTACAAACAAAATACCAGAAAATTTACCCTTCAAATGAGTACCATCAATGGCAATAACTGGCCGAATCACAGTACGAAATCCATGAAGTGAAGCGGCATGAGCAATGAACATATATTCAAATTGATTTGCATCATTTGTCTTCATTGCAGTAACAGTCCCTGGATTTACTTCCTTCAATCGGTGACAGTAAGCAGGCAAGAGTTTGAATGATTCTTCGGGAGCACCGAAAACAGATGCCTCTGCATGATCCTTTGCCCTCCAAGCCTTGGTATACAACAAATGTAGTCCATGTTCCACTTGCATTTCAACCATGATGTCTTTGGGTTTTAGAGAGTGGCCGTTCACTCGCAACTTTGGCGCTAATAGTTCACCGACAGTCCAAGAACTTGCTTGTCGAAAACGTGCGTGGAAACCATCGATATTGCAAGTATGATCCTTCACGAACATTCGAACCACCCAATACTCTCCTTTTTGCATCTTATATGCACGTAATTGGAATTCACATTCGCCATCCTTACATCCGACCTCATAACGTGTGTTGCTAGACCTTCTATTGCGGAGTTCAAATTCTGTTTCAAAGCATACTTCTGCACCGTTCGCTTAAGATCTTTCTTGCATCTAAAGAGTTTACCCTTGTATAAGCAGTCATCATTTGAAATTTCTTCGTCCATAAGATTGGGTTGTAAGGAATACCTTTCGGATCCAGGAATACTCCAAGCTCGTGGGGTTGGATGTTCACCCGATCCATCCTCACCCAATCCATCCTCTCCAAAGGAACCTTCACCTAAGGTAGCAAAACCCGATGGACTAGCACTAGGAGAACCAGCATGCATACCATCATCCGAGTTTTCGGTGTCAACGTTGGGTATCAACACATCATCCGAGTTATCGGTGTCCGACGCCTGACTATTCTCTTCATCATGAACGGTTTCATCAGTACATACAATTGGGTCTGATATTGGAATGGACCCACATGCTGCCAGTTGCTGGACAAACCCGCTATACCCAGGTTGTGGAGTAGATTGGTTACATTCTTGAACAAAATTCGACTGTAGTAGGTTGTCATGTTCATCCACTGTAGTACCATTCTGCACACAATCTGTTGGTCTCTTATGATAAATAGTGACATAAACCTCCGGTATCAACCTATCTTCAACCATCATACATGACACATCATTGTCATTCTCAAGTATCGGTCGAGCAACACCACTAATCGTAGAGACCAATGTGCATAATTGTATGGTGTACCTAGCAACATCAACTTTGGCAACATCTTGTATCAACTTCACCAAGGCATCATAAGTCAAACCTCTAGGAACATGGACCAACTTTGTCAAACCACCCTCGTAACAATTGCCCACCCAACTTCCACCGTGATAGATGACCAATCTCTTTGTATCCATATTCCTGCATGTCAAGTATTTGACATGAAAATTTAAAATGACTACGAACTGACATGTAAAATTTTAACTAACTAGCATGTAACTTTAAAATAAACTGACATGTGAAGTTTTAAATAACCAGCATGTAACTTTAAAATAAACTGACATGTAAAGTAACCAGCATGTAACTTTAAAATAAACTAACATGTAAAGTAACCAGCATGTAACTTTAAAATAAACTGACATGTAAAGTTTTAAATAACCAGCATGTAACTTTAAAATAAACTGACATGTAAAGTTTTAAATAACCAGCATGTAAAGTTATAACTAACCAGCATGTAAAGTTATAACTAACCAGCATGTAACTTTAAAATGAACTGACATGTAATAAAAGAATAACTGATGACATGTAATGTAACTTATAAAATAAACTTGCATGTAAAGTCTACATCTAAAGTCTACAACAACTGGCATGTAACTTTAAAACAAACGGGCATGTAAATTTAAAACAAACGGGCATGTAAATTTAAAACACATACGGGCATGTAACTTCGGTCCAGAAAATTACAAAATCTGGGTTTCACTAAATCTGGAAAATACTCTCTTTTTTTCATATCAAACATTATATATTTAAAAACAACTGGGAAAGGGATACAAACCTTTTCGAAGGTCGTTCGGCTCCGGATCTATCTCGGTTTCGATC